>CAWUFW010000460.1:127500-1465000 GCA_963921515.1 Calotriton arnoldi
TGTCTGTGTGTGTCTGTGTGTGTCTGTGTGTGTCTGTGTGTCTGTGTGTGTGTGTGTCTGTGTGTGTGTCTGTGTCTGTGTGTCTGTGTCTGTGTGTGTCTGTGTGCGTGTGTCTGTGTGTGTCTGTGTGTGCGTGTGTGTCTGTGTGTGCGTGTGTGTGCGTGTCTGTGTGTGCGTGTCTGTGTGTGCGTGTCTGTGCGTCTGTGTGTGCGTCTGTGTGTGTGTCTGTGTGTGTGTCTGTGTGTGTGTCTGTGTGTGTGTCTGTGTGTGCGCGTGTCTGTGCGTGTGTGCGTGTCTGTGCGTGTCTGTGCGTGTGTCTGTGTGTGTGTCTGTGTGTGCGCGTGTCTGTGCGTGTGTGCGTGTCTGTGCGTGTCTGTGCGTGTGTGCGTGTCTGTGCGTGTGTCTGTGTGTGCGTGTGTCTGTGTGTGCGTGTGTCTGTGTGTGCGTGTGTCTGTGTGTGTGTGTGTCTGTGTGTGTGCGCGTGTCTGTGTGTGTGTGCGTGTCTGTGTGTGTGCGTGTCTGTGTGTGTGCGTGTGTGTGTGTGCGTGTGTGTGTGTGCGTGTCTGTGTGTGTGCGTGTGTGTGTGTGCGTGTGTGTGTGTGCGTGTCTGTGTGTGTGCGTGTCTGTGTGTGTGCGTGTGTGTGTGTGCGTGTGTGTGTGTGCGTGTCTGTGTGTGTGCGTGTCTGTGTGTGCGTGTCTGTGTGTGTGTGTGTGTGCGTGTCTGTGTGTGCGTGTGTGTGTGCGTGTCTGTGTGTGCGTGTGTGTGTGCGTGTCTGTGTGTGCGTGTCTGTGTCTGTGTGTGTGTGCGTGTCTGTGTCCGTCCCCTTTGTGTTACGGTCTGGGAGGAATACACAAAGGGCAACTACAACTAGCCATGTTACCCTGGATACAGGCTGTAGGTACCAAGTGGTTAGGACAAGATAATGCCAACTTTCTAAACGTTGCATTTTCCAGAATTGGGACTTCGATTCATACTTTACCATGAACGAGGATTTTAAATTGCAATTCTTTAGACCCCAAACATAATATCTCTTATCTGTTCCCAAACAAACGCAATCCCTTATTAAAGGTAATAAGGTATCCCAGTGTTCTCCTAAGGGAGTAGCAGGCCTTGCAGTTGTCCAAAACAAATTTGTTAGTTTTTTACTACAGGACATAAACGTAAAAGTACATGTCAAACTTTTTAAATGCAATGCATCCTGCCCTCTGGGCTTTTTAGGGTCTACCCTAGCAGTGCGTTCTATGTATTAAAAAGGAAGCTTTACGCTTGGCTAAAGATTTTTTTTTTGTCAAGTCGCATTGGTATTTTAAAATTGCACACAGGATACAATGGCAGGCCTGAAAATTGCTTTAAAGGGCAACGTAGGTGGGTCGCACCATAAGTGCTGAATGCACACTAGTTGCAATTAATTTACTGGCCCTGGGTATGTGGTAGACCACTTTTCTAGGGGACTTATAAATAAATTAAATAGGCCAACAGGTGTAAGCCACTTTTACCATATTTTAGGAGTGAGCACAAGCACTTTAGCACTGGTCAGCAGTGGTAATGTGCACATAGTCCGAAGGCCAGCAAAAAGTGGAGTGGAGAAGGCAAAACGTTTGGGAGAAGACCAGCCTAACCCTGACAGATCTAACACTGGGCTGATTATATACTTGAACAGACGTCTCGTGGGACTCATTCAGGTGATTACCTTGTATAGTGGTCAATGATAATCTGATAAATCTTATGTATATGCTTGCCATTCGGATCAGTACCATACAATTAATGGGAATTACATTAACCAGAATCACTATTTTCTGAATTACAAGCTTAGTCCTTCATTTTATCAAAACAAGACTACTTTCGAGTTGCCACCTTAAGTGATGGAGGTCATCATCTCCGCCAGACATCCCTCCACTAAATCCATTTATGCCTCGCACTGGGGCAAATTTGTAATCTGGTGTGGTGTCTGGGACAGTGACCCCTCTTATAGGTTAAGCTGTCAGATGTCCTTTTGTTTGTTTTATAATTACCCCAGCAAGACCTTGCAGTGGGCCATTCCCTCTCAAACACTTGATGCCACACTGGGACCTTAACTTGGTCTTTACATTCCTCACATGTACTTCTAGTGAGGCTATGAATAGCTGCTCACTGCATCTCCTGACCTTGAAGATTGTTTTCCACATTGGGGTTAAGTCAGCTTGTCACATGTGTGCACTATCAGGCTCTTTCCGTGCAACTGCCCGCCACACTTTTTTTTCCAGACAAATTGGTGCTAAGGACTTGGGTGTCCTCCTTACTGAGTTTTGACTTTTTTGCCCCTTGAAATAGGAGTAGAGGCTCCAGCAGTTAAACTGAAAGGGTCTTTACATTTTTACATTGATGGCACCAAAGACCATTAATTCAGTGGACAATCAACTTTTTGTAGGGTTCTCCGAAGCAAATAAAAGGAAGGCTGAGCAGAAGAGGACCCTGTTAAGACGAATAGTCCTCTGCACTAAGATCTGCTACGCAATGATCGAGAAGCAGCTTCTGGAGGTCTGGAAACGTATTCCAACAGGGCCAAGGCTGCTCGACTATGTTGGTTCGGGGGGCACCTGTGATCTGCCAGGCTGTGACCTAGACATCTGTGCATATGTTCACGAAGTACTACTGCCTTGACAGCCAGGTCCGGCAGGAAGAACACTTTGCCTTATTGGTTCTGCAAGACTTTAGGTGTGAGCCCACTCCAGACTCTCCACCTTGGGGATTTACTTCTTTGACATTTATTCTAAGGTGAAGAATATGCAGTTAGAATTATTCATCAGAAGAACTAGAAACTTTGGTAACCCTCTTTCTGATGGATACTCTAATTGCAGGTTCCTCACCCCCTTCCATCGACCTGTTCTGTAGAGTACCCTAAAAGTAACCCAAGTTAGTACCTGGCACACTGTTAGCAACAATTAATTATGCTCCCTGTCGGAGGGCAAGGAAAGGGAAAAGATAAGAAACCGACGTAAGCACACAGGAGTGGTGCTTTATATGTGGCTCTGTGCTGTCTGTTACAGGGCAGTATGGAGTCCCTGCTGAGCTGTACGATGCCACCTTTCAGCGGGTGAGAGCACTGCTACAAAAGTTCCGGATCCAGTCTAGTGCCTGGAAGATGATCAAAGGTGAGGAATCTGCATCTATATATAGTTTCCAACCAGAAAGAGTGTTGCCGAAAATAAGTAACTTATTCCATGAGGCCATATGGCCTTTCTCATGTACATTAATTAAACATTACTGTTGTTGCTCTGGGTTGCAAGGGTGTTAGTAATTAGTGTGTTTGAACCTTCACATAAGCCTGTACCATCTCACTACTCAGAAATGTATTTGTGGGGCCCGTCAAGAATCAGACACAAAAGGGTAGGTACTCTCGGTCGAGTTTTATTCCAGAGTGTATAAGGACAAAGGAAAGTTCCAAACAATCGAGGGAGGGCCACTTCCGTCAGTGGATCTTCGAGGGGGGTTTTCTCCGGCCTTGGGTCGTCTCACCGATCACGTCCGTCGGGAAGGTGCCAGGGGAGGGTATGTAACAAAAGAAATGAGAAACTACTGTTAGTTTCGTAGTCCGTCCGGACTAAAAAGAGAATTGGGAAGGGAGGTGAAGTGAGGGGGGAAGAGAGAGAGCACCACCATCCGCCACCCGTGAAATAGAAAGCGCAACGAGGTACAACAGCAGGATTGTACTTTAGGTGTTAGCGGGGCGTTTGCGTGCCGCCCTCCGCCCTTCTAACTGGCTTCCCACCCAGAGGTTCCTTATCGTACGCTGCTTTGAGGCGAGCACGTACCTGTTGTAGCCACGTTCCTCCGGGGACGTGGCTGGCTTCCTCGTAGTGCCGAATCGGGTCCGGCGCCCCTTGACTGGACAGTGTTCCGCCTCCTTCACTGCCGGCTCTTCTGGTCCTCCCGGTCGAAACTCGTCGTACGGTATCGGTCTGGCAAAACTGGTCAGCTGTTCCTCCTTCTCCTTTGTCCAGTCGGCTTGCGCCCTGAGTTCCTCCTGTGGCCTCGTTATGACCCCGGAGGTGTGTCTGTCCCCTCCAATAGGAATCCCCGGTCCGGGTTGGTGGGCGGGCTCAGAGTCTCGAGCGTCCAGGTCCTTAAAGGTCCACAGCACCTTTGAAGCTGCAGAGGACTGAAAAGAAAGGAGGGGCGAGAGATAACGTGGGAACATGTCGGGATCCTCCTCTCCCGGCAGGTCAACAGCCGGGACATCGTGACAGTATTGCATAGTCTATTAAATCATTACAATTAAAATATCTAGCTAGGATATGGGGATGTACTTTCCAAGTAATGTTATTTTGCTTTCTGCTGACATTTTATCCTTTTTAGTTTATAAGTGGAACCTTGAAGACTGATTCTTCTCAGTTGGCCTTTGATAGGCATTACGTTGTGAGTAAAAATATTTGTGGATAGGAGTCACTCTAAAGCCTTTTCTGGATGCTGATAAAAGCAATTTTAAAAAGTATAATCAAGCTGTGCAGTGCTCTGGGGTGATAAATGTGTAAAATATATGGGCCTATCTGATGGAAATCTTAACATTTATTGATTTAGTATCAAAGCCATGCAAACAGACCTTCCCACATATGGTCATTCCTTTGAGGCATGATGTTGATCTCCGGACTATACCATACAAAATTTTGCTTCAACACCAACTCCTTGTCAGTTCCTACGATTCGATTGGAGTTAAAATCCCCTTACAGAATCCAATATGCCGCATGGTGCAAGATGTTACTTTTGTTAGTTAGAGCAATGAATTTGTCAATTGGAGATTATCTTCCTTTTGTGGCTAGATTTAGATCTACGTTAATCAACAAATTATTTAGGGAAATATCCATTTTAAGCCCTTCTGTTGGATATATAATAAATTGTAACAAAATTTGTGACCATGCAGTTTCAGTTTGTGCGAATATATATTGCCTGCTCCCCCCTCCACCCAAGATCACTCCTCCCCCACCCACTATGGTAGTTTGTCTAGCTTTTTAGTGCTTGCAGATTAAACTCTGAATAGAATGAATTGAAATCATACACATTCCAAAACCAGAACTGCCATCTCCACAAAACCACAGTATGATCTGCTTACTAATAACGTCTCACCACTTCGGTTGATGATTGCTTGAGGAAATGCTACTTTTCAAGCTAATCCTGCATTTTTTTTGTCCCTGAGCTTTGATTGCTTGTCTGGACAAACTGCTAGTCTAGGTCTTCTGGCTCTGTGAATAAGGGTTACTGGCTGGAAGTGGGGTCCAGCCACAAAGGTCTTTCAGTTCGAACTAGTAAGTGGCTGGAGAGAATCATATTTTTGGTCAGCATGTTGACTCGCCATATAGTAAAATCCTGCCTGGTTTTCAAATGATTTCAAAGATGATTATTTGAAAAATATGCACATTTCTTCTGACCCCTGAGAGTCAGACCTGGATTGGTGCATGCAGGCGGAGAGGGTGGTTTATGAAAGTAGAGGTTGCCCACAAAAATGGACCAAAATATGGGGCCCATGGAACGAAAGTAGGGGTCTGCTGTGCACTCCTGTAGCTCTCCCTCCCTCCCTAGTGGTAGATGATGAGGATATTTAATTGCTTTAAATGTGGAACGATAATTGATGTTTTCTTTTGTATTCTATCTCAACGCCTAATTTTATATTTTCATATTGTATCGAGCATCTTGAATCATTGATTATTGTCCTGTACTGCCTTTTCGTTTGTTTGCATGGTTTTTTATGTTTAGCCTTGAATAAAAAGATTTAAAAAAAATAAAAAAAATTCTGACCCTACCACATAACCCAGGTTTCCTGCCATGCTCAGTACACATTGTATTTGGCCAATGGCGCAGGAAAAGACCAAGAGCAAAACATGGAACCAAAACTAACTTTTAGCTATGCTTCTCCAGTGAAAGAAAATCTGTGTGTATGTATTGTGTGTGTGTGTGTGTGTGTGTGTGTGTGTGTGTGTGTGTGTGTGTGTGTATATATATATATATATATATATATGTGTGTATGTGTGTATATATATATATATATATATATATATATATATATATATATGTGTTTGTGTTTGCGTGCAGTGTGTAATATGCTATTCCTTACCATTGAAGTGTTGGGAAGGGCCATGACTTATGAGAGGCAAAGTCTCTAGTTGGTCAAGATGCCCCTTAACTTTCTCAAGAATGGGAATAAAAACATTTAACACTAGTAATATCTGCATAAATGATTTTATGCCATGGATATTTTTGTGTGTTTTTTAAATGGGGTTTTACCAAAAGCAGGATGCAAAGCGTTACATTTCTGCAGTAAGGTGAAATCACAATGAAGAGGCCTGGTGACTATTAGGAAAGTTGTTTTCTTGTGTAAAGTCATTGTAACATTCAATATATGAGGTAGTGTAGACAATGGTTTCCATGTCTTTTTTGCAGTGCTGTTGTAATAAACTAAAAGTTTTACCTTTGCTGTGTGGAAATAAAGGTATAAATGTGCATTTATTGGTACAGTTTTTCTAAATACACACACACATACTTTTACATTTTTTTATGCTTTTACCCATGTTTGAGACAAAACCCATGTCTCAAAGGGAATTGTGAAATATGGGAAATATTTCATGATTATCTATGAAGCACAGTTTTCGTATCCTCATGATGGCAGACTCCAAACCACTCTGCAGAGCTTTAACGCTGTGAGGCTACTAGGAGTATGCGGTGTGGAGGACCAAATTATACAGCATTGTTATGTAAATTATGCGGCAAACAATGCAAATTATTCGGCATCCTATCTGATAGTATTATTTTTATCCATTTAGATAGAAACAACATTTAGTTGAAATCTGCAGATTGTGGCAAATGCAGTGAATCCATAATTATACGGTAAATGTTTGTTTCAGCCACAAAATTGCCTATATCCACTAACCCGCACCATTGCCCATTGTTTTATTAGCAATTTATTCACAAAAGGTAAACAAAGCCTAAACATTATAATTCCAGTCAGTGCCCATTGTTAGCTGCCCTTTGAAGAAAATAGCCTTTTCAAGCTAACTGCCCCAAAATAAACATGTACTATAAAAATACATAACGGTACCATGTACAATATGGTCCTATTTCTGGTGACATTATCTACCACTCAACCTTTGGCCACACGTTAATGTCTGTCTGTGTGTGTGTGTGTGTGTGTGTATATATATATTTGCGTGTGTGTATATATATATATCTATCTATATATATATATATATAGATATATACACACAATTAATAATCACATTCTGTCTTATTCTGCAGCTTCGTTATATCAGAAGAAAGGAAGAGCTTTTGGTCTCATAATGAACATTTTGGGCCCGATTAAGAGCCACCAGACTCTTGGGGGTGCGGCGGTGGTGGTCTTCCGACTGCCCTATTCTGAGTCGGGCAGCCCGACTGCCACAGCCCCGCCGCAGCCGCCAGGGAACCTTGCAGTGTTGCGGTGGTGTAGCGGCATCAATATGTTTGGTGGGACCGCCGCTGTCCTACCAAGCATAATAGGAGTTTCCTCTCTGCCAGGGTTTTCATGGCGGTTCCTCCTCCATTAAAACCATGGCAGAGAGGAAACAAAAGGGGCCATGCCTCTGCGCCCAGTGGATGCACACAGGGGGGCTCAACATGTGCTCCCCTGTGTGAATACACACCAGTTCCTGCACGGCATGGACTTTTCAGTCCATGCCGTGCAGGAACTGTTTTTGAGGTTCCCAATGCAGTGTCCATTTTTAGAGGCACCGTCGTGGGAACGCCAAAAAAAGCCAGCCAGGAGGAAACTCCTAATCTGGTGGGCGGTCCGACCACTGCTTTGGCAGTGCGCGGCGGGGCGGACCCGGCGCTGCACCGCCAAAGTCGTAATCAGGCCCTAAATGTTCATTTACTTATATTTGTACTTGTATTCGTAATTGCTTACTTGAGTTGTGGTTTACTCGCATCCTCTAAGAATACTGCCCAGGATGACTTTGTTTTAGGTCTCGGCTAGATAGCTCATGCGCTGTCTTGAAGAGACCAGTTGTTTTCAATCTGTGGGTTTCAGCCCGCCCTTAGGCTTACCATTTGCTCGCTCCATCGTCACACTCCTATCTTTTGCCCTTGTTTGTCCATGGTATGCATGTGTAATACCTCTAATTGTGTTTAGCACTCCCCCAGAGCATGGACCAAGTACTTGTGTACATCCAGTGCTCCCGTTTTAGGAGATAGTTTCTTCTTTGTGTTTGAGCACTCCACTCAAGTGCTCGTGTTTTCAGTCGATCCTTCCTCGTCTCCTGTTGCCTCTTTCCTCCTCCCACTTGCCCGATCCCAGCATTCCAGTGCCCAGTTGTTCCCGTGTATGCATTAATGTTGCTGCTTGATCTGTGTTTATACATGCAGGATATACTCCAGCATTTCAGTGCCCACATTTTCAATGTTGGAACAATGTGCGGGTACATGCCAGTTCTAATTGGGACCAAATGTTCTGTTTCTCTTGCTTAATCTTTGTGTTTGAGCACTCCACGAGTGCTCATGTTTTCAATCGCACCGTCCTCCGTCTCCTGTTGCCTCTTTCCCCCTCCCACCTGCCCATTCCAACCCCAGCCAGATCACCCTCACATCAAAATGCTGCTCTGTCTGAGTTTATATTTGCAGGAGATACACCAGCATTCTGGTACCATGATTGTTCCCATGTAAGTGTTTTCTGCATTAATGTTGATTACAGGCGTTAAAATGTTTTGTCTGAGAAAGATGGATACTGTTTCACGTATCTTTATAAAAAAAATTAAAAAGTGGATACCCTCAGCTGTTTCTTGCTCCCTTACAAAGACATGTTAGTTATTTTTTTACATGAAATATGTTAAAGTTTGTTTACAGCTGCCTTGATGCGCTGTGTACTAAATAGAAAATAGACAAAAATAAAGGGGCAGACCCAGAAAACAAAGATAAATCATGACTTCCCTGCATAAATTTTGTGCTCTTGGGCTAAATGGCTAAAAGATATTAACATTGACAAAGCCAATAGCTAGAGACCTATTGGCTTTGCCAATGCTTGGTTTGTTTGCTTTACTTCACTTTGGCCATTCCTCTGCTTTTTTGCTGCTCAGTACGCTCTCTGTTTAAAAAAACCTATTATGTTTTCTGACCAAGAAGAACGTATGTTCGTATGGTCTCGCATTCTCTTAAAATGTACTGTTATAATAACCAACTGTTATAATAACCATCATGGTGCTTGTTGGCAGGTGGACTACGAATGATATGATGCGGAAAATATCTCAATCTTGAGGCCACCCTTGCATGTAGTGACACACAGTAAGATAAACCAGCAGCTTCGTTTCTGGAGCATTGCCTCTCACCAGAGTTTACATTGTGTCTCTCCTTTCCCATATAAGGCGTCGGTGACAGCGAAATGATTAGCACTTTAGCCATGTGTTTAATTAAATGTTTCAAAGGTATAATGCTTGTGATTAACACAATTATATAGGCAGGCAGTTTGATGTTCAACCGAGGTGGTTTTAGGAGGCTGTATTAGAGCTCTCCCATACATTTAATTGTGGTAAATCTTTTTTATTGCCACAGATGTAAATTGAAGAATCAAGACTGTTTCCCTTTTGTCATGTCTCACTTAGCTTTTCTATGTTACGTTTTTTCTTTCTTTCCTGTACTAGCCGACATCACTGACAATATACATATTTGAAGGTGATGTATTGTTAAGTAAAAATCATTGCCCCTCAGCACACAGGTCCGTTCACATATTACCCAAAACAAATCTGTTTCGGGGTCTAGACATCCATTATTCAATCACTTACAATACAATAGTGCGCACAAACATTACTGGCCACCATCCAGTATGATTCACTACATCATTTTACTTCTTTCGCTGCTATCAAACTCTCTCCACTCTTGATTTTGGGTGCCAACATGACCCCTTACAACACTATCAAAATGTGTGGTGATGCTAAGCGTGTTGTAGCTGCACCGCCCCCACCCCCCTCTCATCTCCCTGATTTGTCAATCTTCCTTTTGGTCGGCTCCAGCACTTGGAACATCTCCTCCTCTACTCCCAAACCACCCCCTCCCCCTCCCCCTCATCCCTCCCAAACACACAGGCTTTCCAAACTAATTTACTGGTGCAAGCTCAAAATTTAGTTAACATTATGAATAAACTTGTGTTAAGTTTCTCATCCCAGGTGAATTGTCATTTTCATGTAAAATAACAGCATGATTCTCCTCCCAGCTGCTGCAAGCGATGTGTCCGATAAGAACAGCGGGTTTTTAGCAATTTATTTCACACCTGTAACGATTCATGAACAGATGAGTTTAGCCAAAATCAATAAAACGGTTTAGTCCAGTAGTGAGTGGCCAGTAGAATGTATTAATCTAGTCTTTCATTTCTACTGTAGTTGAATTGTACTTGGCTTTTATTTTTAGTTTCCAGTTCAGTGGTTCTTAACCTTTCGATTTCCGTGGACCTCCAGTGAATCACTACTGGAAGCCAGGGTCTGCCAGCAAGTTATGTGAATTAAACATCAAATCATTACATAAAAAATACAAATATAGATCGAACAAATACACAAATTATGGAATATTGTATTTAATTCACAAACCAAAAATGTGAAAATCGAACTTTCAGTTTTAATGGGATACTTGCCACGTGGAAGACTTTCAAAATGTAGTTTTATTTGTAAAAGACAAAGATCTGCTAAACTCTAGAATATCACTCTCTTTTTGCTCCTTATGTATGCGCTCTTATTGTTGCTTCAATTGAGGGCTCCAATAGTTAATACTAGATTCCATTTGTTGTACTTGCGCTGCCCCCAAGAATTCCATACTAGATTACATTTGTTGTAAGAATTAAGATAATAGCAATTTAGTGTTCAGTTTCCAATTACATTTTTTTTTTCCACGTTTACTGAACATTTAAAAACCTCGAATTTTCAACATTGCCTTTTTATGTGTATATTTTATTAATCTTTTGATATTATTACTTAAGTTAACAAACATTAGCGGACCCCATGGGGTACAGGCCCCTTTATTGAGCAGACTGGACTATTGCAACTCCTTACTTCTAGGATGTCCAGAATATCTGCTCAGGCAGCTTCAAAGGATTCAGGTGCTGGCTGTCAAGCTAGTGCTAAACAAAGGAAGAAGGGATCCCGCAACCAGAACGCTGCAGGAACTCCACTGGCTCCGAGTAAAGGAGCGGTGCATATTCAAAGCCCTCTGTAGGCATTACATGGCACCCAAGGCTCTACAGCTAAAAGATAAACCCTGCAGGCCAGCTCGAAAGCTGAGGTCATCTGATACCTGCCTGGTATATGTGCCCCCTTTAAAAAAAGACACAGCAGGGAGGCAAAGCTTTCCAGGTCAGTGCTGCTCAACTATGGAACAATATGCCACTATATCTAAGAACGGATACAAACCAATTAAGCTTCAGGACAAAAATCTAAAACATGGCTTTTTTTCTGAGCAAAGGACAGCTGCTGGCAAACAGACTTGGATCTATTATTTCCAACAGAAGCTCTCCAGACTGATAGTTTTCAGCGCCAAGATGCCCGTTGGGTGATTGTTACGCTCTGTAAATGACTGATAATAATAAGGTCGAGAACCACTTGTCTGCAACTCATTTGTTTCTCTAGCAGAATGCTCACAAAGCGGTTATCTTACTTTTTAAGCCAGGGGTATTAAATATTTTGCAAAAGACTAGGGAGGTTTGATACACTTATTCCACAATTGTAAACTTTAAATGACCCCCTCTCTATGACACCCTCTCTCGCATCTTTTCATGTGGCTGTTATTTTAATTGGCTGGAAACATTCCGCATTTGCCTCTTGATGCACTTCATTCACACCTTCACCTTGTAAGCCATCTGTTTTTTAGGTTGTGCATACCAGACAGCTTTTAGTTGTCTGCTAGGTGAAAGCCTCTTGTGGACTGTACCAAAAACGTAGTGATCTTAGAGCCTGCCCATTGCTTACCATTGGTTGGCTTTATTGTCACTCTAGTTTGCTTGCTTCAAATTCAATTGCTTGCCTTCCCCTTTTTTTGTTTGTCCTTCCCCTGGAGCTTAGCTTCTGTACTATTCTTTTGATTGGTTGACTTGTATCTTTTGACTGCTTACATTTAGGTAACTAATCATTTCTTTTTTTTATTCAACACTCCATGAGAGTGTATGAGTTTTCTTGCTGTCACACTCATGTGATGCTTCCCCCTTCAAATACCTGCCTCTTGCACTCTGTTGCTCCCTACCCCTCCTAGCTTGTCTGTAAAACATAGCAATATATATATTTTTGCCAGGCTATTACAGAAGAGCAGACTTTAAGAGCTCTTTATTTTGTTTCCTGCATTTCACATATTTCACAAAAGCTCAATCTTTGGCATACAAAGGCTTTTAAGGAGCTGGGGAAGGGGCTTACTGCTGCACTTCTTTACTGGCATTTGAAGCAGAAGGTGTAATTATTATGACTAAAAAGAAAATGTCTCTTCTCCTGAAGACCCATAAATCTGCTCCCTATGCTTCTTCAGAAGCCAAATGGTGGGAGCATGTTTCAGTTCTGAGTCTTAGCAAAGTAAATTAAGAGTTGAGCATTGAGGGCCGCAATTCTGGCAAATTACAAACTGCGAGAAAAACGCTTGGTCTCTTGTGTATGCGTCAGAAAAATCTCCATAGGTGTTCTACAACTTATCAATTTTTTTTATTGGAATAAGCTCAAGAGGCAAAGAAGCATATAGCAGGATCCGTCATGCCTGTTATCCAGGCCAAACAACCAGAGGGAAGGATCTTCAGCCGCAGCTGCGGCGGCCTGAAGAGAGCTGAAAGGGGCGAGCGAAGCCGGGAGCTCTAGGCCACCTTGGTCACCTAGAGATGAGCAGCGTGCATTGGGTACAGCCGGCGCAGCTCCCTAGGGGCGGTAGCGGCTCGCCTAGGGTTGCCGGTGAGGCTTGCCTGCCTGAAAAAACGCTCACTGACCTCCTAAAGGTCACACAGGCCCCTCCGGCAAACACCGCAGCCCTACACTTTTGCAAAACACTTCAGCGACAGTCACTACAGCCTGCCGTATCAGTCTGCTGTCCCCAGAACATGAAGCGTGTCAAGACTCCACAGCAAGGCTTTGTAGGTTAGTCGCTCCACCGGAGGCGGCAGGTCAGTCCCTGGTACTGAGATTAGGGTAGTCTGGCTCATCGTTCCACGCACCATTGCACTATTGCAAATCACCATTACGACACCAGAGTCAGCTGGCACGAGGTAGCGGCTAAGGTGGGTCTGCTTGTAGTTCTCCCCCCCCCCCCCCCCTCCGCTAATGTGCTATCTCCCACAATTTTCCTCAATGATAACGGCCCATGGGACACACTGAGGCGGCCGCCTGTAGTGGAAGCTGTAGAGGCGCTCTTGCTACAGTCTGGGTCACAGCTCTCTGGCAACTCCTTGCCATTCTGTTTCTGCCGCCCCCCGCTGTCCCTCACTTTTAACACGTCAGCCTAGTTGTGCCTGTGCTCCGCTGGTTTGGCCGGGCAGGTCCAGCGGTGTTAGAGGGTGCAGGGAACCGGGCGCGGGTAGAGGGTGACGGCGTTTAAGGACAATTGTACAGCCTGGTAGGAGGAGCGAGGACTGGGAGGTCTGACTGGCTGGCGGTTTTGTATCTGCCGTGAGGAAGAGCGAGACACCAACCAACAACTAAATAACCAGAGGAAAAAAGAAGGAAACCAGTTGGCAAAAAAGCGCCAAAGTCATAGCAATCCAAGCAAGCAAGGAGACACAAGGGAGGCCGTAGAGTCCCTTACCTCACAAAAAACCCAAAGACTTTGGCAGAGCTACCAACATTAAAGGGTTACTTAACGTTTAGAAACACCCTGCACCGATATATCGAGTAGTGATTAACATGAGGTCGCGAAAGGTCAGAGACTCCCCATTCTTTTAGTGCAAGCTAAAGAAAGACACCTCGATGCCTCAGGAAAATGGAACCGAGGCACTTTGCAGCAGCCAACTGAAGCTTTGCTGTAATTTTCAGTTACTGAAAGATGCAAGTTCTGCTATTTTTTCAAGCAACAAAAACATTACAGGCGTGCCTGTGCTTTTGAGTCCAATAGTAGTCCTACACCCAACTGCTCACATACCTATAAGCCTTCGAACACCACACTTGTCTACGAACCCGGTCTCTACGCTCTCGAGTCCTAAGTCAGCAACTTTCAACTCCCTGACTGTCATCATAATATGCCAGATAACATCGTCACACGAGGATCCTGCAGGAGCAGATCAAAGAACCGCAACAATCAGCGACTCGTCCATCAGACAATACGGTGGCACCTAATACTCACGTCAGAATCATAGCAGTCGAAGAAAATATTCCCATGAAAACAATAATGAAAAGTAGCCATCCGGCAGAGGAAGGGAATAATCAAATGACGATGAACGCAGACAGTCATGCTCAGGATGGACTAACTTTGAAAATTGCAACCGAGTTTGCTTACCTTACACTGGAATAATGGGATGAGATGCTGGTATCGTACAATAACGATAAAACTGTAACACCACCTAGGACTCCACCTCAGAGGGAAACTGTTGAACAAGAGAGCACTCAATAAAAACAGAGGGTGGTGTCTATGCTGAGAACCCTTCAATCAATGGTAGATGCAACGAACTACCACTTAGCCAAAATGGACATACAGGTTGAACCATTGAACACGCTGGCTGTACACACAGCCGGTATGGACTGGGAAATTGCAGAACTAAAACTTATTAAAAGGGCTCAAGAGGACTCCAGGGAGCTAAAACCTATCTGTACGTGCTCTCTCATACTGGAGTAACTCAGTACACTTCCAGCTACTTTGGGTGTGCTTTTTGAGGATCTGAAGCTAGCCATCAAGCCCCAAAAGACCGCAGGAACACCCCCCCCCCGTCGATCAGACCGCTCAAAGGGCGGACAAAGCTGAGGCTCTGGCGAAAGAACCATCAACTCGGGAAATAACTTTTTCTTCTCCGAACTCAATTCTGTCTTCCCAAAAACTTTCGGAGACTCAACCACACAGCAGGCAGGAGAAGATGAGCTAAACAGAGGCCAAAAAGCTTCAATAAGTATACATACAATAATAATGCTGTGACTGAGGAAGATTGCCCAGCATCAAGGGAAGATGCACTTGAACAGCTTGTGGCCTCCAATTCAGGGACTAGGCCAAAAGTTAAACGGAATAAAAAAAGTAAATCCAGAAATAAAAGTTATCCAAAAACCAACTGGCTTAGGGACTACGCTATCTTCGACAAAAAAACTCACAGTATCTGAGGTGTCTCGGAATTTACAGGACCAAGTGTGTCCGGATACAACAAAGCATAACATTCACCCACTAACACACTATCTTTTTTTATTTTTTTTAACCATTTTTAATCAGTTTTTTTACATCACAGCATAGTTCTGCATACATGCAATGCATATCACCACAAATCAATCCAATTTCAGGCTTTACATTTACACTGGGTGACATCAGGATTAACAGGAGTCATTAGTTCAGTAAGACAAGAATCAAAATAAAATGAAAATCAAAACTACAAGCCATGTCTACCACATTTGTACTCTAACTGGCCGTCTCAGAAGGAAGTAGCCCTCCCCATTTCCACCACCCTCAGGCACCCACCCCTCGGTCAGAGGTTAAACATAAAAGGAGCTTGATCTCACTCCCCACAATGCCCCCATGCCTACCGATTCGCATCACCAGTCACACCAGCACGGAATGCAAAAAGGACAGGTGATGTCACACTGGGTACTATCTCGGAAAACCCAACTGGACGCTTCACTCACTGTCATAGGAGCCCTCCCAGGCCACCTTTAACTCATCCAGAAAGCCCTCCTAGTCTGCTGCAATTGGCGTCCTACGCAAGCCTCTCACCTTCTCACGGCGCAAAATCACTGCCTCAGCCCTGCCCCACTTAAGTGTTGCTGCTAGCCAGTGTCCTATGGCTGTCCAGTTCCAGTTCATGGGGATTAACCTGCGCACCATCAACATCATCAAGTCCAAGAAGGAAGTGGCCCAACAGGAGATGATTGTCAATCTGTAGTTGTTCAGATGGGATGAGCACTCTATCCCGGAACAAGGCACCCAGAGTCCCAACACCAGGCGCCTACCATATTTCCCAGCCTTCCCTTCCAAATAGATCACGAAAGCGCCAGAGGGAGTCCAGTCGAATCTCTGGCGTGTACTGGGGCATAGCCGGCAGAATGCGTAGAACTTTAATGAAACTGTCAAGTGCCGCTCGCATCCCCTACTAACACCACCCAACACGATGATAACTGACCCTGCGGGACATGGGATTAATCCACAGGACTTAGGTCAAACAACAAACTCGCTTCAAAAGTCCAACTTAGAGGCCTTACTTGTTGTCCAACTTATTTACACAGCACACCAGCCCTCCGCACAAGACAAACCAGAAGAGATGCACAGAGAAATGGGAACGAGTGTAAATCCCAAAAACAAAAGGGAAGGAACGGAGAACCACAAGGAAAGTACATCCCCCATAATGGCTGTAAACACACCCTTAACAAAAAAAACAGTAAAAAACATCACGCTAGGGCTACTGATCACCATCAGGTATTTGGAGAGCAGGATTAAGAAATACAACCGCGGCAGGAAGGTGGACACCAGCACACTAGACTAACCTCCTGAATAGGAGGAACAAGTTTAACTTATTTCATCCAGCATACTGCTCAAAGGGAAGCAACGATGTACTCAATCAAGGTAACAGTCATAAATTGTTAAATCTGATTCCATCACTCGCCAAGGTTATCTCAACCAACATCTACTCCATCCAGTTTCAGCCCAGCCCCGGTGCTCCAAAGTTAATCAACCAGGGTTACTTGGAATGCCACTAATATGGCCCAGAAAGTACTTTGCAAGAGCAAATAATTAAGAGACTAGGGAATACTTGTGGAAACCTACCAAGAACCATGGTACCTGCACCCGCTGATGGAGGTCAAAGTTGATAACCTAGAGAACTGGGACACACCAAAAACGCTACTCTGTTTTAAACACTGCAAAAAGTGTAATGCCGTCAGGAGCAAGCACAGTGAGTGCCCCTGAAAGAATTAACTATAAACTGCTGAAAGCATGCTAGAGACCCGGAACAATGAGTGGGGCTGGATTGCAAGAACCATCAACCAGCCACTGTCCCCCGAAGTGAACCAGCTTAAAGCCCACGGCTAGGTGAGAAGCCAGTAAAAATATCTTTCGCCTGTGCTCTTGGAACATACATGGTCTGGCAGGCAACCTAAATGACCGGGAGCTTTTAGGCTACTTGCAAACCTATGAAGTGATCGCCCTACAGAAAACCTGGGCGCTTTAACCTCTCCCTGTTACTGGCTTTTCTCACAATACAGTGCCAGCTACCAAAGAAGCAAAATCCGGCCACAACATAGGCGGACTTGCAATTTACTTATCCACAGCTCTTAAGGTTACGAGCACAAAGCAAAAAACAAAGACTGACAATCTACAAATTCTGCACATAGCACTAGGAAAGCAGGGTTAATTCATAACTATAACTTTGTTTAACATCTACATACCACCAAATGGCAAAAACCGTCCAAACACATCGCAAACATTGATCTACAACATCCTCAAATAGGGTCAACCTATCTCAGCTCGCTGTTAATTGTTACAGGAGACATCATTAAACTGCTGGGCAGGCCAACGAAAAATTTAATTCTAGAGTCACAGGAACGCTAATGGGTCATTTCAACACAGGCAATAATAGATCTCGGGAGAAAGAACACAAAGGGCATCAACCTACTTGGCAAATTAGAGCATCAAGGCCTACGGGTCCTAAACAGCCATTTTTCAGACTACCCTCCTCTTGCACTGTCCTTCCAGCTGGCCTCTTTGCCCCTGCTAAATTACGTCTATTCATTTAAAATTGGCACAAGACCTAAGAGCGATCACCTGCCTCTGGAATTAGAACTGGCTATCGTCCTGAGAAAGAACAAATGTACATAGGGCTCATTACACACGGTGGATCTAAAGAAAATAAAGTTGACTCCAACTAGACTAACACAAAATACAAAATACCATCTACAAACTACTATGGAAAAAAGTCAACCTTGTAAAGGACAACTGGGAAGCTTTCACAGACTCTTTCGCAAAAGAACCTACCTCATGAGTAAAGCCAACAAGGGCATCCCTAGGGGAATATCAAGAGAGCCACCTCAATTGTTATATGAGAGGTTTAACAAAAGAATAGAAACATAAAGTCAATAAGCAGTGAAGAAATTCCCAAATAATGCAACCCTAATATCTGATCTGAGGAGCTTACAAAATGAACTAAAATTGGCAATCTGGAAAGAAAAGAAACAAACCACAAATCTTTTGGCCCAAACTAATTTGGGACATAAAGCATCACACCTCCTGTCTTTTCTCAAGAATGCTAAATGACCTAAATAATCCATTAAAGCACCACTTGGACTCAGATCTCTCTGAGGAATCATGGGCCATTTTCTTGTATGCTCACTTTAATGCATATACAAGCGTAAAGCCAACACTTTTGGCAGTAGAGGGTGTTTCACCTGAAGGCCATAACAGTCCAAATGTTAACTATGAAGATGCAGAGCTCGCAAGCGACGGCATGCTAAAAATCAGTGCTGATGCCATCCAATGGCAGATATCTAAGGACCAAACTGCTGGAGCTCCAGGACCTAACGGTATTCTTTCAGCTATAGCCTGTTTCTCACAGACTTATCTCCGGTTTTGACTCAAGTTAATTCCCACCCACTGAAACTTGGCTCAATACAATGATCTCACCTCCTGTACGCCGACGATCTGGTATTGATTAGTTGAACAAAGATTAGTCTGCAGCGCCTCCTAAATGCCACCCAGGAATTCTCAAGCACGAATGACCCGACAAACATGAAAAAGGCAAAAATCATGACGTTCAGGAAAAGAGAAACGGGAAAGGCCAATTGGTTCCTTGACTCAGCGAAAATCGATAAAACAAATGAATATAAATACCCTGGCCTACTATTTGACAGTAACGGCACATTTCAATGCCAGGAGGAGGAGATTAAAAGTATCGCTTTGGCAGTGGGATTGAGGACTCTATTCAGTAAGAGGTTCATCATTCACCCCTACCCTAGAAATTTCGAGGGCGAAGGTAGTGCCTACTTTAGCTTATGGCAGTGAAGTTCTACAGGGCAGAGATTCAAACATCCTGTATACACTAACAATCGGGATATGCAGGCAAATTGTTCTATTCTGCAGCTACACTTCACCAGCACAGATTAGGTTGGAGTTTGACCTCGTTAAGCAGACACTAGCCAGGTGCGCGGCATTTGTCAATTCTTGCTACAGATTCAAATCCTCAGAAAAGAACACCATTAATCACAACATATGGCTGGAGATGACCACCAGATCTCATTCTCCTGCCAGAGAATAGTTACTTACAACAATTGAAAGGTTCGACCTAGCAGAAATATGGTCTGCAACAGCAATTTATGAATTTTCAAAAGAGTCATAAACAAAACATCTAAACTCCTATCATTGGAGGACAAGGCAACTTTAGAAAAACGGTCACATGCCTGGAGGGTTCTAAACAGTTAAAGGTTATTGAAACTGCAGCAATACCTAGAAGAAGATTTTTACCGCAGACTAAAGTGCTGATACCTGATTCTGCCATCAAACACACATGCCGCTCCCTGGCAAGGACCTGAAGGCAATGGAGACTGCAGGTTGTGTGGTAACCCAGAGAAAGACATAATACACGTCATGTGTCTCTGCAAAACGACCCTAAGCCTTCCCCGCCACTGGCTTTTTCCAATCTGGAACCAGCTCTGGATACGCTCTTGCAGCCAGCAGTACTGACTTTCCTCAACTCGGCGAATCCACAAATTATATACTGGTCAGTGAAATATCTCCATGGGTTTTTTTTTGTTGTTGCAGATTTATATAGCGCAAACTCGACCCGAAGGTATTGGAGCGCTTTACATGAGCACCAGTTACATTACACAAGGACACATTCATATTTTTGGTAGGCACGGGGAGATTAAGTGATTTGCCCAGAATCACAGGATGTGGAGTCTACCCCGAGGCTCGAACCTTGGTTTCCCAGTTCCAAAGTCGGCAGTCTAGCCGTCGGACCACATCCTCTCCCCTAAGCGGCATTAAATAAAAAAATAAGGAACCTGGACGAATGACCCTAATATTCGACAGCCACTGACCCCAAACAGACCTGCTCAGGAACAGCCAACACCTATTCGCTTATAAATTGTTCCGCTGGTGACCACGAACCAATGGCTTAGACATCCCGTCCAGTCTAAATCCGTTTTAGTTATCAAATCGTTTGCTAAGGGACACAACCATGCACTTTAACTTTCTCTTTTGCACTTGGGGACAGAACCATGCACTTAAACCTGTTTAATATGTGCACAGGCCTGCCACTTTGATTTCTTGTCCTGCATCTTGCACTTGCACATTAAAGCAGAATGCTAAGCCCCTCAACCAAGCCTGTTCCTGATACTATCTTTTAGCTGTCTACTTATTCTATGTTATCAGTATTTTAATGTTGTGTTTTGTCAACCTCAATGTAGTGCATTGAACATGCAAAGGTTTTAATTAATCATGCAATACAAAATTACTTCCTACTTTAAAATAAGTTCTTGGCAAGCTTTTTCCTTTAAACTTCATTATTCTTTTTAAGTAATGTTCCTGAGTGACAAGTACTTAAAAAATAAACCTAGTCCTATTGATTTACTAGCTGCTTGAGATGTGACTTTAATGGACACTTTTCCAAAGTGTATCTGCATGTGTATTTGTGAAACTCTTGCATATGATTTTCATGATGCAAACGTGATAATCTATGCAGGAGTGACAAGTTTTTATTTTTTAAAGATTTCCTTATTCATTTTTTTTTTCCAGGCAAACATTATTCTCTTTACAATCATCATTAGATTTATCAATGTGTTACCACATATTTTGCGTTTTAGTTTGCTTTGTATAGTCTGTTTACATCCAGTTCAAACATTTTTGTCCATAACTATAAAAAACATGTTTCCAAACACCCAGTTCTCAACTCCTAGCCCCTCCCTCCCCTCACCCTCCCCCCACCAGCTCAGTCTACCTACTATTGGCTAGGTACAGTGAGTGTCTTCTTGGTAGCCGTCGTACTATTGCAGCACAGGCTCTAACCCAGTGTTTCAGCCTCTAGTTGGTTATCTCTAGTGTGTTTGTTTTCTCCCTGGGTGTCCTTTGGGTCCTGACTCTGCTCGCGACTTACATCTTGTTGTGTATGTGGAGTTGGTCCTACTACTTCTTGAATCATCAGCCCCCAAGCCTGAAATACCTCTGGTAGTTTCTCGTCCCTCCTCGTTTTCCTCATGTGTTCCTCCTCTGCCATTGCCCATTCCTTGAGGTCCGCCCTCCACTTATCTATTGCTGGGCCCGATGAGGATAACCAATGTATGGCTATTCGTCTCTTGGCTAAGGTAAGTCCTAGCATCAGGAAGCGCCTGCTAGTCTTACGTTTAGGGTTCCTGGGTAGCAGTCCGAGGAGACATTTCCGTATTTCCAACTTTACTTCCCACCCTGTCACCTCTTTGAGCTGCTCCAGTATTTTTTTCCAATAGTCCTGTATCACTGGGCAATACCAGACCATATGTATGAAATCGGCCTCTTGGTGGAGTCATCTGTGGCATCTTGGGTCCCGTGCTGCGTTTATAGCGTGGAGTCGTCTGGGGGAGAGATAAGTCATATGCACAATGTTGTATTGTATCTGTCGAAATTCAGGCGCTTATTGAAACTTTACAGACTCCTCATGTATTTTGGTCCAGTCGCCAGGGGTCAAGGGCTCTGCGCTGGCGTTTTGCCATTTCTCTTCTATCTTGAGAGGCTTACCTTGTTTGTCCGCCCTTAATACCCTGTATAAGTGTGTTACAAATTTCCGTCCCCCTGCCATTGTGATCATAGTGGCTAGTGTCTGCGAGTGTTCAGGGGCTTCTGGGAATGTCGGCCATAGCTGCCGGGCAGAAACCGCCATCTTTGCGTACTGCAAAAACTGTCCTTCACCCAAAGCAAACGCCTCCATCGCTTCCTGGTACGTCATGAATCTGTCCGCAGGGTATAAATCTGCCAGCATAAGGCATCCAACCTCCTTCCATTTCTCCACCGACATCGTCTGTGCTATTTGGGCAAACTGCGGGATACTCCAGATCTCTGCGTCTGGGGCGTAGGGTACTCTCCTGAGGACTGTTCTTACTGCCCTGTCCCATATCTTAGCAGTTAATCGTATCAGTGGTGGGTGCGCTACTTGGATTCCTCGCCCTTTCATCAACAGGGTCCCCAGTTGCTGTTGTCCATATGTACCTGCAAGTATGGTTCTCTCCCAGGAGGGTTCTGTGTCTAGCCACTGTATTGAATGCTGCAAGTGTGATGCCAGGTAGTATAGCTCCAGGTCTGGAATCTCTAGTCCCCCTTTACCCCACTGTCGTTTCATTACGTCTAACGCTATTCTGCTATGTTTTCCATTCCACAGCAGTCTTATTAACAAGGCGTCCAATTCCTTGAACACCGTACATGGTATCTCATAGAAGGACCCCTGCATATCGTAGAGACATCTAGGGAGGACCACCATCTTGATCAGCGCTACTTTGCCCATCAGGGACAGTTTTAACGTGTTCCAGAACTTTACGCTCCCTTGAATTCCCTTTACTACCCTGCCCATATTTAATTCGTAGAAACGGTCCTCCTCTCTAGTGATCTGTATGCCTAGATACTGGGCACTTTCCATTTCCCAGGGGAGCTCCAGACGTGGAAGCTGGAATGCCATGAGCCCCCCCCACCCTACCTATCGGGAATAGGTGTGATTTGGATTTACTGATTCGGAGGCCTGATGCTTCCTCAAATTTTCCAATGCATGAATTAGTCCTTGGACAGAGTGTGTCGGTCGGTTCAGGTATACCAGGGCGTCGTCCGCGTTGAACGACACTACGTGCTCTTGTTCGCCGACTTTTATACCCTGTCCCTTCAATCGTGCTCTAAGTTGACATGCCAGAGGCTCTATGGCTATGGCGAATATCAGCGGCGACAGCGGGCAGCCCTGTCGCGTCCCTCTTTGGAGTAGTATACTGTCAGACACGTATCTCCCTGTGCGGATCCTAGCTGTTGGTTTTGTGTATAACAGTTGCACCCACTTAATGAACTGGAGATCCAAACCCATTTTTTCCAACACTAGGAAATATATTCCCATCTGAGAGAATCGAATGCTTGTTCGATATCCAGAAAGGCGAGCGCGGATTCATCTGGCTCCGTACCCAGGGACTGCATAATGTGTGCAAGTCGTCGGATATTTCTAAGGGTATTCCTGCGGGGTATGAACCCTGTCTGGTCATCATGTATAAGTTGTGGGAGGAACGGTAGCAGTCTACTCGCCAGGACGTGGCTTAAGAGTTTAATGTCCACGTTCAACATTGACAGTGGCCTGTACGAGTTCGGTACTGTCGGGTCCTTTCCATGTTTAGGGACTACCACTATAAGTGCTTCTCGCATTGTAGCTGGGAGTTCCTTCTTCTCCCATGCTTCTTTTATAACCTCTGACAATCTATCTACTACCAGGTCAGGGTAATGCTTATAAAATTCGGCTGTAGGGCCATCCGTGCCCGGTGATTTTGCTGTGCCCATATGTGTAATTGCGGCTCTTAACTCTTCTTTAGTGATTGGCGCACCAAGGGCCTTTTGGGCGTCTTGGTCCAAACTGGGTATTTCTACCTCATTTAAGTAGGCTTCTATATTAGGGGTGTGTGCAATATTTGTAGGTTCCGTATATACCTCAGCAAGATGTTTCATGAATACTGCATTAATTTCGTATTGAGTATAGACCATTTTATCCTGACTGTCTCGTATCTCTAGGACGGGTTTACGTTGTGTTTCCGTTTTAATCCGGCGCGCCAGTAAGCAGCCAGTTTGGTCTCCCTCCATGTACCAACAACGTCTACTAATGTTTCTGTTGTATTTGTCTAGCCTATCCCATAGTTCCCCCACCCTCTGACGTTGGTCCGACCAGGCTTGGGGGTCCTCCTCTGAAGTGGGGAGCACTGCCTCTAATGTAGCTAAATCTCGTTCTTGTTTCCGCAAGTCTTGTTCAATTACGTTTTTCACCCCCACGTCTAATGCCATGCATAACCCTCTAAGTACCACTTTCATCGCATCCCATTCTGCGGCCCTGCTACTAGCTGTCTTCCAGTTTGTGTCGAAGTATCCTTGCAGTTCAGTTCTTATAGTGGTCTTGCATACAGGGTCTGTGAGGGCCTCTGCGTTTGTCCGCCACAGCGGTATTTTGGACAGGGGTTTCCTCAAAGTGTATACTATTTGTAACGGAGAGTGGTCAGATAAATATCGGGCCAGGTATTGGGCGTCTGATACTCTGTGTGCTGCCGTTGTCTGTATAAAAAAAGTAGTCTAGTCTGCTGTAAGTATTTGTTGCTGGAGTATGGCAGGAGTATGCTTTTTGTTGTGGGTTGCGATGTCGCCAAATATCTATAAGGTCTAGGTTGGATTGCATCTGTCTTATAGCCTCTCTTGTCTGAGGTTTAGTATTAAGTTTAGGTGGGTGTCTATCCAGCGCTCCGTCAACTGCACAATTAAGGTCCCCAGCAACCATGAGTTCCGTATCTGCCGTATGGTGGGCCTGTCCAAGTGTCGCCCCCAGAAAGTCCCCATCATCGTTATTTGGGGCGTAGACATTAAAAAGACACATAGCGTGACCGTCCAAGCTGCCCTCCACCAATACATACCTCCCATTTGGGTCAGAGCAGGCTCTCTGCATCTTGAAAGGGACCCCAGGTGCTACCCAGATTAGTGCCCCTCTGGCATTGCCTGAGTAGGACGTCGCAAAGATCTGTCCTCGCCATCGTCTTTGGACATCTTTAAGACTGTCGCCCCATTGGTGTGTTTCCTGAAGGAATGCTATAGAGACCCCATATCTTCTGAGGTAGGGTATTATCCTATTTCGTTTAGAAAAGTTATTGAGCCCTCGGACGTTCCATGTTACAAACGTATACTTTTGTTCTTGTCCCTTCATGTCACCGAGGTGTCATCAGGTGCACTGTCATCACCCAGGGGAGGCTCATGTCTAGAGTTGTACCTGGCTGCGTTCCCACTGTACCCCTTTCTCTGTATAGCCTGACACCTTCGTTTTCTGCTGGTGCGTAACTTCCCATCACAACTATAACATAAACATTTCCAACGCCCCCCCTCCCCACAGGCAGTAGTACCACATTCCCCTAGCTCTCGAACTGGCCTAAAGGACAGGTGACTCCGCCCCAGAAGTACTATTAACCCTCCCACCTCCCCCTCCCTTTTACTTCACCCTCAACTCTTCAAATACAAGGTATATAAGTCAATTCTACGTCAGTTAGATAGTTTCTATCAAGTGACCAGTCTGTCAGACACTGTGCTATCCCGCAACGCTGCTTGGGTTCAGCGAGACCGCCCATGTGCGTGACAGCTGGATTGTCCTGCTAGATTCAGTATGGCGGAACTCCGCTTTGCCATTCCATCCCCAATTGTCCCACCCACTTTTACCCCCTTTCCACCACTCGCCCGTCACCTGCCATGGCGCCGACCATCCATAGTGTCTCTGCGCTTTTTGGTACCCTGCTTAGTTGTCTAATCGCAGGTAGTCAGTGCATTATCACAGTTTCCAGATTCCGATGTGTCTGGTTGCTCTCAACCTGTCTCCTCCTTCACTCTTTTGGGGTACCATTGGTCTGAGTCTCTTGCACCAGGAAAAGTGGGGAGTACTGATTCTGCTGAGGTATTGGCACCCGATCAGTTTGTAAGGTCCCATCTTCGCCCACCAAGATACGCCCTGTGGTCGGTATTTCCTGCGTGTTGCATCCCCTGTCTCTCGGTGCCGATCACGCTGTCGTACATGTTTTTTCCTTTGTTCACGCCATGCTTGGTTTTGGTCTGTTCCGGTCAGGCCCAAAGAGTCCATCCAGTCAGTTGCATCTTGGGGTGTTTCATAACAGTAGACTCTACCCTCATGTTGCACTCTGAGTCTCGCAGGGTAGATCAGACTGTATTTGATGTTGTGTTCCCGCAGGTGCCGCTTGACCCCTAGGAATTCACTGCGGAGGACCTGCACTTTCCTAGTGTAATCTGGGAATATTTGGATTGCAGTGCCTTCATAGCGCGGTGGGCCGTTCGTACGGATATGCTGGAGTATTGCGTCTCTATCCCTGTAATTGAACAGGTGGGCTATCATGGCTCTAGGCGGCGATCCCGGTCTCTGCGGGGGCCCCGGGACTCGGTGGGCTCTCTATGGCAAAGAATTTTGAGAGTCTAACATTATGAAGGGCTGTGGTGATCCAGTTTTCGAGAAATAAGTCCGCTGCCGGTTCTTCTGCCTTTTCAGGAAAACCTATGAATCTCAGGTTGTTCCTCCTTGATCGCCCTTCGGCATCCTCCACTCTGTCCTCCGTGCTTGTCGATTGGGCCTGGAGCGTAGTGACTGTAGCGCGAAACCTCTGGACCTCTTCACCGAGTGACCTGACTTCCTCTTCAGTGTTCGTGACTCGATCGGCTACCTTACGCAAGTCCAGGCGTAAATGGTTTATGTCTATTGCCATTGTGTCCATCTTCGTCTCCAGTGCCACTCTGGATTCCCTGATGGCTTCCAATATATCCGCCTTATCACGTGTCGCAGAGCCCTGATTATTCATGTCTTCCAGTTCTCTTCTAAGCTGTTCTGGTCCCTGGACTGTGTATTGCACAATTTTATTAGTTTGCCCACCTCTCGGTAGCTTTTCCTTAACCATTTACAGGCTGTACGCAGATATTCTATTGGGGCTGCGCGTTTTCTCCGTCTGGCGTGCGCTTCGCCCTGCCTCTCTGCACTGGTATCGTCGTGCGTTCGTTGGCAGGGGGGGCAACTTCCTTTTTTTGTCGGACCAGCGTTTTTCCCGCTATGGCAGGACACGTCCAAACTGTTCACCTCCCACAATGTCGCGACACACAGCCTTGTGGGGGGCCTGATGTTGTTGTGCTACTTGTTGGTCAGCTTTGGCCAGGGAGTTCAGGCACTGCCCTCGATTAACTTCTAGACAATATCGCACGTGTGGTAGACTCTGCACCCCCTCTGACACTGTTTTGGGTGGGGGGAGGCCTTCGGGTTTCCTTTGCTGTGTGCCCAGCACCACGACTCACGTCCTCTCGCGCGGCCTGAGTTCTTTCTCTACCTCCCCGTAAGCCTCTCTCCGGGCGCAGCATCGCTGCCGGTATTTTTCCCCCAATAGTACAATGCAGTTGGTCTGCAGCACTGCCCACTTCTTTCGCAAGGTTCGGGGCCCGTCTCCTATTACATTGGGCCCTCGGTCCCCCACTCACCGCATACGCACGGTAGTCCGCGCTCTCTCCCCACCCTTCTGTGGCTGGAGCGCGTGTTAGGCCTCTCCACGCTATGCTCAGCCAGCTGCCCGCAGCCCTCAGCAATTTCAGCCAGCACCTCCACTGGCCTGGCGACTTTCTGCTCGGAGGCCAGGCACTCTTCACAGGCCACAGAAGCAGCAGCCTGCTCAGCTTTACCCGGTCACCTCAATCGTCTTCAGCCCTAAGGTCAGGCAACTCCATTACGGCATCAGGCACGCCGCGCGCCTTTCAAAATCTTTAGACTCCGTTTACCGGTCACTATGCGGCGGCTGACCTCCGTTTTTAAGTCCGCTGGGACTGGATACCTTCCAACAAGGTTTTTTTTTTTGGGGGGGGGGCCCTCGGTCCCCCACTCACCGCATACGAATGGTAGGCCACGCTCTCCTCCCAGCCCGTCTGTGACTGCAGCGCGTGTTAGGCCTCTCCACGCTATGCTCAGCCGCCAGCCAGCCGTCCGCAGCCCTCAACAATTGCAGCCAGCACCTCCACTGGCCTGGCGACTTTCTGCTCGGAGGCCAGGCAATCTTCACAGGTCGCAGAAGCAGCAGCCTGCTCAGCTTTCCCTGGTCACCTCAATCGTCTTCAGTGCGAAGGTCAGGCAACTCCATTGCGGGGTCAGGCACGCCTCTCAAATTCTTTAGGCTCCGTTTACCGGTCAATATGCGGCGGCTGTCCTCCGTTTTTAGGTCCGCTGGGACTGGATACCTTCCAGCAAGTTTTGGGGTCATTTGTTCGCTGGTTCCGCCAGGATTAATGCAGGAGTAATTACTTGGGGGCAGGAGCTTCGCTTTAGCACGTCTGTCCGGCCATCTTGTCAAGCCACGCCCCGTAGGAGTGACAAGTTATTCACCGTTGTGTTGTATTGCAGCATTTATACTTACTATCCCTTGAATAATTGTGATGTCTGGTTTATTGGTTTTGTATTTTCAACACCTCGACCAGTTGTTACTCATGCATTGCTCGATAAATGCACATTGCTGCCCACATCAATGGCCTGATGGCCTTATAGGGCCTTCCCACACTCTGGTTTCAAGCACAATTAAAAGTTGGCACTGTATCCAATAATATCTCGAGTATCCAGAGTGTTTAATAATCAATTAGATTTCTAAAAATCCTGACTTACCAGTTAAGTTCTTAAATACTCCCTAAACCTACCCAAGTATGGTATAGGTAGATGATATAGTCAAATAGGATCATTCATAATTCTTCGTAAATGAGGTAGCAATTCTCCTTTGCAGTTTGATGCAAAATATGGGGACAACACTTTCCCCGACCCTCTTTAGTAATTTCAGTACTGTGGTCAGCAGTGCCATGTGTTTTTCTTTGCAGTAAAAAAGAAGATTCTGGCCATTTTTCTCTTAAGTGAGATGATGTTCGTTAGATGAACAAATTCCCTACAAGTTCGAAGTGAAAACATTTGTGAATACTATTTGAGCTTTTTCTGGTCCGATGCAGTAGAGCAGTGGTTCTTAAACTTTTACCATTTGCGGATCCACACTGGTTCACTAACTGATGCCAGGGACCTCACCCTAAGCAATGTATATGATTTGAAACTCAAAACAGTACACAAAAATGCAGAAACAAGTGTATAGCGAACAAATACACAAATTAGGAAATATTTTAATAAATTCACAAACAAAAACATATGCAAACATCGAAATATTATTAATTTAAAGGTTCGAGCGTTTCAAAATTCAGTTTTATTTGTACTTGCACCGATACCACGAATCAGCTTAATTTTTGGCTTTTAATTTCAAATTCCCTCACATTTACAGAGCATTTCAAACGTTTCTGTTTTTTTAATGTATATATACTTTATTCATCTGTTATTAAATTTTCTAAACCGCCTCAGACCCTCTGAATAGGTTAAGAAACTTTGCAATAGAGCATTCTGCCCATAGATATAGCCTAGCCCTATGTAGCAGCCTTTTACTGCACCAAAAATATAGCTACTATTCTTGAGGCCCTCCCACCATAACCTTTATATTTAGGGCAGCTGGATATACAGGATAAGATGTATTTCGTATATTGCAGTAAAAAAACATTTTTTTAGTATTTAAATCACATTTGAATGTTCTACAGAAGGCTTCTCCAGCAAGTAGCTAGTGAGCTACTGGTAGCTCTCCAGCTACCTGTCAATAGCTCTCACGTGCATCCCAGCCTTCAAAATGTAACTGTTTGCTTGGTTAAATTAACATATTTATGACAAAATTGTTTATTCCACGATCAAAATGTGTGTAAAAAGAAAATTGGTTTCTAGCACAATTGGTTTAAAAGTTATTAAAAAAACACAGCAACACTTAGTGGAAGGCCCTTTGCAAAGGTTGACTGGTCACCTTTCTGTTGCTTATTGCTATTCTTGGGTGTTATACTAATGCCCAGGCACTGTAAACAAGCATAAAAATCACAAAAAAATGAAGTAGTACTATCACAAAACGTGCCGCATTGCTCTGCATAATTTGACAATTCATGCAGCATAATTTACTCAAACCTGCTGCATAATTTGGCCCTCCCCTGCTGCATAATTCCAGTGGCTTGCTTATTACTAATATGATTGCTTTTGTGCAAGGGGCACTGCAGCTGTGGATGGCATGTATTACTTACATATAGGCATTCCAAATTGTCAATGCCTTTTTAGGTCTTGCTTGCGAGATCTATTGTCGTCGGTTTTGCCTCTGAAGCGGGGTGGAAGTTCCACCCATGCTTTGCATTGGCGCGCGTCAAAAACGCGCGCTTTTGATTGGAAGGAAGGCATGTTTGTTCCCTCCCTGTCTCCTGTTTGCCGTGCCTGCCCGGACGGAGATGTGCACGTGCACGGCGTCTCTTTTGCTCGCGGTTGTCCCCCCCCCCTTTTTTTTTTTGTATCCTTCTGTCACTCTTTGCCGGTCGTTCTCTTCCGACTTTGTACTTTTTTTGTTTGTCTCTTTCTTACTTTGGGGTCACATCCTGATGAGGAAAAGTACGTCCCGGTCAGCACGGGCAAAATTTATCACCTATATATGCTTGAAATCGCCAGTGTTGGGCACGGAGCCGCCGTGTAGGTCCAGTGAGTCCTTGTGAAAAATATATTGCGCGCTTCTTCCCACAGAGAATCACAGTTACAAGTAATTCCAAAGCGTATTATTATGAGCCGAACCGAAAAATACATCTTGCACGAAAGTTTTGAGCGCCGTGAGGCCAGTTTGTAACGTGTGAAGGCTACGTGGCCGCCCCTCCAACTCTTTGAAGACGACACGTGCTCACATGCCCAAACTCCGACGTGATCCTGAACCCAAGCGCTTCAACAGAGACAAGCCATATGAGCTTCATTTTCGGAGCAATTAATATTAAAATAAGGGCGAAAAACTAACGAATACCTTTACTATTGTGTTTGCACTATTGACAGCACAAACTCGGGCTTGTTTTGTTGTACGTGAGTATAAAACAGACAACTGGTTGGGAAAATAAGTATTTAAAATATTTCAACAGCAACATATGTTTTCATATATTTCAATATGTTCCCACGCGGATTGCTCTTTTCAAATATTTCAGCTCCAAAATTGTTTCGAAGTGGTTGGTAGTGTGACTGGGACTTCACTGACTGTCTGAGCAGAATATTCGAGGTGCACGTACATGAGCCAACAACAATTACACACCTGCGTTAAAGACGAGACAGGTGGACGTCAACTACGAAATAGGCTATTATGTCTGTTTGCCGAATTCCCGAGAGTTACCCCTTCACCCCTTAAATTACCCCTAACTCCCACTCACTGGTGCTTTCACACCTACTTTACGTGGTGTGCCGCACCAGAGGGCGTATGACAATTTAATTTTTTGCCCCCCCAAAAACATGTGAATTTATCAAAAAACTGACAGCGAGAAAATCTGGCAAATATTTGTTTAGGTTCCGGTTTTTGCATATCACGCCGTGTACACTGACGCTCGTCTCCGGGTCTGGTGCCTCCGACGCCACGCTTTCACCTTGGGGTGCGCGCTTCACCCCACTTTATTTTTATTTTATTTTAAGAGTTTTATATAGCGCTGGCTAGACCCGGAGGTATCAGAGCGCTTTACATTGGGTTACACAATGTTACAGACAATGATAACAGATGACACTTTACATCAAAAATAAGCAACAGATTGAGAGAGGAAGGAAAGGTGAGACAGAGCGGAAGGGGGAAGGGGGAAATGTGAAGGGGGAGGATGGGGGAAGAGACGGCAGGAGAGACGAAAGGAAGTTTGCCCAAAGACCAACTGGGTAGGTGACGTCCGAGGAGGGAATCCACAGCCCGTCTCCCCTATAGCTAAGCAAGGTAGCTCCATCGGGCATAAGTCAAAATCACTAGGTCTCAACTGACGAAGGAAAAGTTCACAAAAGAAAGTCGGGTGGATAAAAGAGGGTGGGAACTATGAGCAAGGATGGGTGAGGGCAAAGGTCATTGGCTACAAAGAGGAGAAGAGTGGAGCGGAGAGGGGTAGGGTGAAGGGAGGAGGGAGGAGGGAGATTAGGTCCAGAGAGACATAGGAGAGTTTGCCCAAAGATCGGCTGGGTAGGTGATGGTGAAGGAGGGAATCCATGGCCCATCTCCCCTATAGCTAGCGAGGTAGCTCCACTGGGCATCAGACAAAGTGGCTATGTCTCAGCTGTCGGGGGAAAGTTCTCATAGTAAATGTCCTGGTAGGTGAGCAGGAACAGGGTCGGGTGAGGGCTGATCAACATCGGGACGATGAACAAAGATTTTAGACCAGGAGAGAGAAAGCATCGAGGAGGGTCCCATGGAGGCGGCCATCTTGAAGTCAGGCAAGGGGGATGGGTCATTGAAGTTCGAATTCAGTCGGTCTCCATTATTCTCTGGTAAAGCAGTGCACGACATAGCAACAACAGCAGTCCATTTAGTCCTGCGATGTATACAGCTAGCGCTAACCGTCCTGGTGACCCACCTAACAGCGGCTCCAGTCCAGGAAGCAGCGACGGTAATAGAACAGACAAACCCAGCAAGAAACTGAGCAGGCTAACCCCGTCCCTCAGGCGGCAGCCGCACCAGAGCCATGTCTGAGGCGGTAAAACAGTGAATAGTATCGCAACTCCCGGTCTCCAGAGAGAATCCAGCAGGCAGTCCCAGCCGCCAGCGCACTCGCGCCGCAGCAGTAAGCAGCCGCGGAGGCTCCCGCGGCTCGCCGATGCAGTCACTCTTGACTGGGCCTTCACATACAGCTCTGCCGCTCACCTCTGCAGTACGGGCTTCACCGGAGGCACCTCCGTAGCACCGGCAATCTCTCTGCAACGGACCACTTTCCCCCTTTCAGCGGCGTCCGGTGGCGCGGGTGGGGATCACGGCCAGCGCTCGTCCACCCATCCCCCAGCAATATGCCCAGCAGTCCGCCGCAGCCACCAGCAGACTCATCCCTCGACGCCGGACGGACATTCTCACTGCTATGGCTCTTCAGGTGCACTCCGACAGGTTTCAGAGCCCAGCCGCTGCAAGTACGGTAGGACTGGGCTATGCACTATTTACTTTCCAGGTGCCATTTTGCGTTTCCCTCCCGAGCTCGGTCATCAGGGCCGGTGCAGCGTTCTGCGATGTGCCACAGCGTCCCGTAGCTCAAAACACATCAGTGCAGTCACGGGTTCGAACCCCGGCGGGCCCAGCCATCCTCTGCTAACTCCAGCCAGTGCAGTTGACACCTCGGCTTTCTCAGTGACACCCAGTACAGGTGGGTAAGGCACACTGGGGGTGGGTGGGGGGTCTGTCACCACCCCTGGCACCAGCTGCAATGTGATTGTTTGGCATAACTTTATCCAAACAACTAACCCCCGCCTTTCTAGATGCAGGGCCTGCCCGAGCCATTTTTTTTGCGTGGATGTCGTAAACGTCTGTTTTAAGCGTTCAAAGTAAAATTAAAAGTAATCCCATCAAAAGGAAACTGCTGGGACGGACGGGAATTCAAACCTGGCAGTTAAATCATATTTACTGTAACCAGTTTGGCAATTTTTATTTCCCACGATTGCTGAGTAAAATCGAACACTCCAGTTCACCGACAAAAAAATACGTGTTTCAAGTGATCCATTTGTGGTAAAACGGTTTTCCAACATCAAGCGGATGGGATTATTTTTTCTATTGTGGTGCAATTGAAGTCAAAAAGCACACGAGCCACAGTCAGACTTATCAGCAGGGCACAAGTCCTAAAAAAAAGAAGTGGGGGGACTAACCAAATTAATCAGTATGCAAGTGGCATCACGGCGCGTGACATCGCGGCGCGTGAGGCGAGTGACATCACAGCGTGTGACGTTTCAGGAAGTGGCATCACAAGAAGTGACATCAGATCTTAAGCCCTCACATATATGTTTAGCAGGTCTATCATGAGTACATTTGAGCACATTTCGAGTATACTTTCAAACCCTCCTGATTTAGGCAGAAGATTCACACTTTTGTAAGCTTCACATACACCAATGTTGCGTTTTGTCAGCGTAACGCTTCCTCTACCCATAGTGCTTTAAAAGAAAAAATAGTGATATTTAAATTATTACAACGCCTCCTCTAGGGTAGTAAGTGCTATATAAATGCTATTTATTTTGTGCAAATACTGGGAAAGATCAACACATCTGATGTTCTTACAGTGCAAGCAAATCTCCTAAACAGAGCCTGAACAAAGTGAAAAGCTGCCTCTTTTAAGTATGTGTGAAGTGCTAACAAGGTGTGAGCCTTTGTTTCCCCTCTGCTGCATTTGCTTCTAGGTGTGAGGCTCCTGACTGCTGCCAGCCAGGAGACACCAACAAAAGGAGGCCTTAACATTGCTCAAATTCAGCCTTTGTTATGGGCCCAGCAGGAGTCAAAAATAAGAGAGCCCCATCCCGTCCCCGCCTGCACGTTGTTGCAGATCGAAAACAGTTAACAATGTGCAGGCGCTGTTGAAAGTGTCCCGGTATTTGGAAATTACACCGGGACGAATAAAGCATCTTTGTCAGTGGGGCCCAACTTCTTGGCAGGGTGAATGCTGTCCACCCTGTGAAAAAAGTGGGTGGACGCCGTCCACCTGCGTGAACTCCCGACTCGTGCCCTGCTTATCAGAAATAATATGAAGCTGGCACTTAGGCCTGAGGAAACACTCTGAGCGAGCGGAGGGTTGGCTCGGGCAAGTAAAATGAATAGTCACATAGAATGACTTGGGTAAATGAGAGTGATATTCGGTGCGCATTGGATGACTGAGTGCGCAGAATGAGTGAGCAGGCGCCGGGGGGGGGGTGGGGGAGAGGGATCGGCAGTATGAACAGGACACGAGGAACGTGAGTTCCCTACACTACACTTCAGTGTTTAACTCGGGACAAAGTCTCCTCTCCTTCACACACTCACACATCAGTGTTTCACTCATGGCAGAGGGTTGCCTCCTACACTAATTCACACTTCTCCCTTTAACGCCCGAAAAAGGCACCCCTCCTTCACACACCCACACATCACTCCGTAACTCATGGCAGAGGGTTGTCCCCTACTCTAATTCACACTTGAGTGCCTAACTCGTACAAAGTCGCCTCTCATTCACACATCCACCCATCAGTGTGTCTCTCATAGCAGAAGGTTGTCCCCTACACTAATTCACACTTCAGTGACTAACTCCCAACAAGCATTTGCAATGCAATAGGTCTCGCATTTGCGAGTTGGAGCTATTGGCATTGTAAATGACAATGCCTTTATTCATTTGTTTTGAAAACCTGCAACCGGTGCATAAACACGCACTTTGTACGTATAGTCCTTGCTATGAAAAGCAAGGCTGGCAGTAAAACAGACTGCCAGCCTTGCTTCTTATAAGCAAGGACTATAAGTACAAAGTGCTTGTTTACGCACAGCTTGCAGGTTTTCAAACGCATAAATAAAAGGCATTGTCATTTACAATGCCAATAGCTCAAACTCTGGCAAATGCGAGACCTATTGCATTGCAAATGCTTGTTTTACATTACTGCCTGCGACCCTTCTGATGCACTCGGGGGATCACTGCTGGTAATCTTGGACATGGTGGTCACGAATGTAATCTTGTCTGATGCGATCACTATCACAACACTGATAATAGTAGCTCATTAGGCTATTCGTTTAACATAAGTAGCTCTTATTACACTAAAGGTTGAAGACCCATGTTCTAGAGTGTAGGAATAATTTACCTGTGTGCTCCTTAATATCCTTATTCTCTAAGATAGATAGACAAGGACTATGAGCATCACCACACAAACACTACCATTTTCTTCTGTTGAAGAAATATGTCTTCAAAAGTTTATCATCCCTACACTATTAAAAGAAATGGTGCAGGCCAAGCGCAATGCAAACAGCCTTAACTTAGTAAAGGAGCTAATGTTGCCCATCTCTATTAATTTTCCTGTGATATTGTTTGAAATATGAATGTTCCCAAAAGCCTCTTTACCTGCAAAAAACAGATACTGGGTGACTAATCTTACTGGGAATTAGTGTAATCAATTAATGTTTTCGCAGGATTATTAAAGGTGAATCGCTGCTTACAACTCTGTAGATTTGAATTGAATATCAGTGTCTCTTGTGTAACACTGATTACACCTCATTAATGGCTATATACCTTCGCTCTAATCTTATTTATTCTGGGATAATCTTTCTTATTGAGGTTAGATTCTTTACATCATGTGATGAATGATCTACCGCCCTGACGGACAACTTTTATGTTATCAAAGTGAAAGCTTAGCCCTTTTGTATGAAATCTGTCCCTCTGTTGCCCTCTGCCGACTTACTATAAGTACTAGACTACCTTCTCAGGTCAGATGCACATTCAGATAGGCATTAAAAAGAGGTATTTTTAATGAGTTTGGTGAGGAAATAGCCTAAGGATATAAAAGTTTTCGACAAATGATCAAATCAATACATTACCTCCTGGGACCTTTCCTTACTTCCTTCCTTACATCATAAGGCTTACCAAGTCATAACACTTTTTGAGATATAGGCCTGCAATCCAAGTAAATATGTATTTGGCCATCATAAAGATAACATGCACAAGTCAAACACGAAAAAAAACAGACAAAAGGGAGTGCCTCAAGAATCCAACAATTGTATTGTAGAGTTTGTTCTCTTTGTTTCTTCTCTTCTCCTTTCATGAAGTACACATAGTTCAGTGGTGTCAATATCTATGTACTCTTCTCCAATATCAAAATAATATGGGAGCCATGGTATGACGTCTCAAAACAATACTCTATTATTCTTCAATACATCAAAGAAACAGCCCGGCCAAAGCGTTTCGTCCTCCGAGAGGACTTTATCAGGGTTAATGTATTCCTTATAAGCAATGTCACATCGAAGTCTAAAATGGATCAGTTCTCCACGAACTTCTTTGTACACTAGTACCGCTCCTTTATTGTTGTAGAGAAATACCAGGTGACCATATATAAATATCACAGCTTAATATCCACACCCCATTGGGTTCTGTAAGCTCAAACTGGATAATACGACACACCGCCACTGTCACTGACAAGTCAAACACGAGTTTCAGTTTAATAGAAGTTTATTGGACAAAATATTGCCCATTTAAACATGAGAAACTGAAGATTGCACGTTTTTTTCAAATTCCAAACTCCTCTAACCTCCAATTTATAATCTGCAATGATGTATGAATTTGGATAGTGTCGGCCAAAAGATGCCCTGCAGGCAGTAGCAAGTTCTACACAGTGAGCCTCTACCCAGAAGTCTGAGATCCATCTGGAATACTTATCCTGAATCCAGGAGATGAGTTCAGAACCAGCACCTATATACATTTTTGAAATACCACCTATAAGTTGAAAGTACCAAGCAAAATGACAGTTCATTGGAGAACTGCAGATTAAAAAATAAAATCAATATGGCAAACTTTTCAGTCCAGACCAGTTAAAACTAAATTTCCCTTGAATATACAGATTAATGCCTGTTTAAGGATCTGTATTGAGAGAAATTTGGGGTTGAATTGAGCACCAGCGTCAACATCACCATATTTTTTAATATTCTTAGCAGTATGAACACAAAACAGAGGGATCTGAGTCACCCGGGCGCCTAGATGTGGAAATGGCTGTGCCAAATAGTAGGATGAAGGGAAAGAAACTAGATGAGAAGTCTTAAAGTTTAAAAGGAGGATTTTGTAGGGATTGACAGCTCACAGGAAGCAATATATGTGGATCTTGATACCTTGAGCAAGGTCTATCCACCAACCAACCTTTGTAGTAAATACCACACGCTTTAAGATCCTATAAACTGCACCATTGTACCCTAAAGGACCTTAAAGGCCCTTGATTAGACCCTTCGGGTTAAGATCTCTTGATTTTTGTTAAATTGCATAGAGAGAATCCAAGGACTAGAAATCTCTTGGGTAATGGCAAGTTTGAGTATGACATCTAATGGTATCTTGCATGCGTTCAGAATGGAATCTGTAGACTGTTTAACACCTGAGACCATCTCTCGAGAAACTCGCATCAAGCAGGCCTAGTATTTTAATAGGTAGGTTCACAACCAAAGCTACGGAGACTGGGTGACAAGAGGCAATATAATCCAAACTGGGATGGAACCAAAGTTAGAATCTCCCCCCCCCCCATTTCTCGATTACTAATTGCCTGAGCGGGGGAAACAAGGACATTCTCATATAAAAAAAAAAAGTGATTACTCCGACCCGAACTCTCTGGAGTTCAGGGAGGAGCTTTTGGGATTTGAGTGGCGGGAGGAAATTCAAATGGAAACACTCTAGCTAATGGCATTGGTAGTGCATCGTCCCAGCCACCCCACAGCCCCCTACCCCTGAGGGTGTTAGATCCTGCCACTAGGAGCAGAAATGGGACTGTAAGACTTTATGCTGGGCAGGAAATTGATCCAAACCTCATGCATAATTACAGAAAGATAATTCATAAGGGAGGAAAGAAAGAACAAACTGTCTACAAATGAAGGATAATGCTTGCTGTCCAGAGGGATTGCTAAAAGGGATACAAGATTGATCAAGATGTGCTTGATCAGCTGTCTAGGTATGATCCAGTTCAGATAGTATATGCCATGCTTTGTAGCCATGTTTCCCGACTGGAGAACAAGTGGCAACCTCTCCTACATGGATCTGTTAGTTCACTAATGCTAGGCAGCCTGCTAATAGCTCCTTTACCTTGGAACAGTACTTGATTCTCTTCAATTCGAACAGCCCAGGGCAGTAAGAGAACTCTAGTTTGCCCCCAAACCTTGATCACTGGCATCGGTTGTGACTGTTACTGGAGGAGGCTGGCAGAGGGTGAGGGGTGGGGGGATACTGAAAGTGTTAGTCTAGACTTGTGTACTATTTTAGCTCTTCACTTTGTCCTAGCTAAACATGGATAGATTGTGGCAGTCCTGAAGCAGGGATTAGAACCGCAAGTTGTGCTGGACCAAGATTTCCAAATGCAAACAATGAAAATGAGTGCCACGGACATGACTCCTTTACAGTCAGGTTGAGATGGAGCCTAGCTTGACTACTTTATCCTGACTATGAGAACTTTACCCAGGTCTCTCTCCTTGCTGATGTAGTAAATATCCTGGAGACAAATAGAATTGTCCTCAAGTTCAGCAAATCGTGATTTCTAATCGTTCCAAAGGATGGGGATGTAAAGATAGACATTCTTAGGATTGAGAGGGACAAGGTACTCTTGTGTGTAAATGAATACAATAACTATAGCCAGGACTCTTTTTGGGGTACTAGAAGGCAATCATCTAGCCAGTGTTTTCAGAGCTTTTATCAACCTCAATGCTCCTGATTGCTTCACCACAGTGAACACTAATGCTCACTTTTTCCAGGACTGATAAAGCTCTTTTAGAGTCTATAAGATCTTGATTGTGTTGTCTAGTAGCTTCCTGTTAATACCTGTCCCTTGGAAAAGGAGACTATAGGACTTCAGAGTCACGAGGGGAGGAGACGTACTCCTTTATTCCTTACCATTTTTCATAATTCAACAGCCAGAAACAGAAAGGCATCCTTCCCCCTGCCAGTAGTGGGTTTCAACTTACTTCCCTGGCATATTCTGGACAGTGATGATTTAAGCAGGGGATTTAGCAACAGGAACTCTCTGGAGTCATGCTTGAGCTTCTCTGAGCCACTAATGACCCCGCGCAAGAACTCCTCCAATTGTGGACCAGGCAGTTATTGTAAAAGAAAATTGTGTCTCGTTGAGGGACTTTAAAACTTTAGAAATCCATATCTCTGATTCCCCTTAATCAATTTTGACGATCTTGGTGTCTTCTTGCTCATTAAGGTGTTTTCTATTTATTTGTCTAAATTGGTTTGGGAATTTTACTGTATTGTGTTCTTTATTTTGAAATTGTTGGTAGTACTTGAAATTAGCATGCACTTCTCTGGGGATTGCCTGCTGCTCGTGCCATAGCTATCGGGTTGAGCAGACATTAATATGGAACTGTGCTATGACATAACCAGAGTGAATTTATAGAGTTGAAAGGAGTGCCCGGTCTTCGAAATTAATAACCCTATTGAAGACCTCCCACATTTTTGTAAAATTTCACATGGCATTCCTCATAGTCTAGCAATTTCATAACCTATATGAACAGAAACGTAATCTATTTTTTTTTTTTTTTTTTTAATCCATGGATAAATATGAATGCATGGTGGCAGGCCATTCTTGCACCTATATCACAAAGGAAAATATGCTAAAGCTGGTTGGTAAACACGTATATTCCCCAGCAGTTGTTCCTGATAGTTATATAGTGCAGGATGGTGTTCATAGTCACTTCACCAATGGGTAAAGTCAACCAGCAAAGCGGGGGGGGGGATCTCATTTGTTTGAAGGCTTGCACCATGCAAATTAGATCATCCAATGTTACTGTCCTACTGTAAGCATCCATTTTGCCTGCATTACTAGGTGCCATATGGATGGGTGTAGGTACTTTTTGACAACTTGCAGGATAGGTGCGTTCTCTGGGATGCTGCCTCGGCAATCATTTGCTTTCTTCTTACTCGATGTCTGTCTTTCTTTCGTTTTTTATGTCGAGCCTAGCGCAGCGCGCATGCGCTGCTCTGCGAGGCTTCTTGTAAGTACTTTAAACTACTCTGTGTGGGTCTGTCTCCCCCCACGCATGTGGTTGACTTTTGCGTGTGTCTTTCAAAAATGAAAGCACGCAAATGGCTAAAGGCGGGCGCATGTCCCACCTCTTTTTTTAATGTTCACTCCCACGGTGGTTTGCTCTCGGGAGCGAGCAGCGGCGCGCAGGGCGGCAGCTGCATTCCTCGTGGGTCAGGTTACTGTGCTTTCTCTTTCGCTTGCAATCTGACTGAATGTCCAGTGCTGTATGCATTTCACAGACAGCGTCTTCCCTTCGACTCGTTGTCTCCTTTTTACAAACACCATCTAGGCACGATACTCTCTACCCCAACCCTCCCTCTACAACATACCTTAAAAACATTGCCAATAGCTCTCACTAAACACTTATAACGTCCCAAAGGCGAGACCTATTGGCTATGCCAATGCTTGTTTTGTGTTTGTCCTGCCCTGGGAGGACACCATGCTTTTCATTGGTTGACTTGTATCCTTTCACAGCTCCACATCAGGGAACTACTTTTTTTTTTTCTTTTCTTTCAGCACTCCCTGGACGTGCATGTGTTTTTCTTGATCCCTCTTCTGTCCTTCTTGCTCTCCTGTGTCCCAAGTGCCATGCTCTTTGTGTTTCTCTCCCCACCCCAACCTCCATTGCTCCCCCGCCTAATCTTGCCCTCCGTTTGTCTGTCAAATTTTTTTTTTTTCTTTCCTCCTTCTTGTCTCCATTTTTTTAAAAAAAATTTAGAAAGACCCAGCAGCTGCGATTTGTTAATGAGGCACTTCTTTCAGCGTACTGTTGAAACGTGTGATCCCCATCTGAGAATAATAAATTAAGAACATGGCTGCTGCAGCATTTTGATTCATATGATGGGGCAGCTTTGTAATATACATTATATCTTTTTTTTTAACTGAACAGCATTGGCTAGAGAGTATTTATTTTTCTGTTTGCCGAAGCTGTTCAGCATCACCAACACCCAATTGCAAAGCCAAAAGGTGAGTTATTGCTTTTCAAAGGTAAGACTGGCGTTTGACGGTCTTGTTCTTGCTTCTATCCTGGCACCCGGGCTCCTGCTTTTCTAAGGGAAACAGTCAAATAAATAGCAGAGCGCAAAGTTAAAGAAGCATTGAAGAAACTTTGAAGAAAGTGCTGCAGTATATTCCTTCGGAGCTTCATTGGTCCATCATCATTGCACTAGTTACCTCTCGGTTAGACTACTGCAATGCAGTATACCTCAATGCCAGCACAGGTTCTCTGAACAAGCTCCAGGTGGTGCAAAACGCTGCGGCAAGACTTATTCTTAACATCCCTAAACACCAGTCCGCCAGGGAAGGATTCCGTGCTTTGCACTGGCTTCCAATCAGGAAGCGCATCTCCTTCAAGGCTCTGAACTTGGTGTACAAAGCTATGCATAGCAAAGGCTCACCACATCTCAAAACCTTGTTCCATTGGTACACTCCTGGCAGAGCCTTGAGATCCTCTACTCATAAAAAACTTGTCTCTCCCAGATTTCGTAGGTCCAAATGGGGTGGCCGCTCATTCTCTGTGGCGGCCGCTAAACTCTGGAATTCTCTGCCCCCTCCTATCACCACGGCGGACTCGCTCCAGACCTTCAGGAAGCTTCTGAAGACCTGGCTCCTTGCCTCTTAGCTGGTTGGTGCTAGTCTCTCTTCCGTCTCGCCCAGCGCCATGACACCTTTTGGTTTTAGTGCGCTTTATAAATATCATCCTATCCTATCCTAAAGCCAGTGTCTCGCCAGTTCGAGAGCTATTGGCATTGTCAATGTATTTTAGCTGCATTATGGAGTGGAGTGGATGTATGTGGTGTGATGTTGAAATGTGTAGTGTAAAAATGTGGCGCGGTGCAGAGTGCAATTATGTGGAGTGTAAATGTGTTGCATGGTGTGGGTTTACTACGAGTGGCATTGTGTGGCATGGAGTGGAATTATGTGGCATGTTGAATTATATTTTGTGGTTTGCAATTATGTGGTGTGGAAAGGAATTAGGTCTGGAGTGAAATTGTGGAAATGTGTGGCACCGAATTGTGTGATGTTGAGCGGAGTTGTGTAGTGGAATTATGTGGCATGGTGTGCGGTGGAATTATGTGGATTGTAACTATGTGATATTGAGTGTACTGGAATTATATGGAGTGGCATTGTCGTGGAGTGAAATCATTGAATTATGTGGCATGATGTGGAATTATGTGGTGTCCAATTATGTGGAGTGGAATTATGTAGCTTGGTGTGGAATCAAGTGCAATTGTGTGGAGTTTAATTCTGTGATGTGGAATTGTGTGGCGTTGAGTGGAATTATGTTGAGTGTAATAATGTGGCATGGCATTGAGTGTATTTATGTGGAGTGTTGCTATGTGGTGCGGAGTGGATTTATGTGGAGTGGAATTATGTGATGGAGAGTGTAGTATAGTTATGTGTTGAATTAGGTGCTGTGAAGCGGTATGTGGAGTGTAGTTGTGTAGGGTTGAATTGTGCAGCATGGTATTGTGTGGAATTATGTGGTGTGTAGAATTATGTGGCATAATGCGGAGTGTAATTGTGTGGAGGTTAATTGTGTGGAGTTCAATTTTGTGGAGTGTAATTATGTGTTTTGGAGCAGAGTGGATATATGTGAAGTGTAATGGAGTGGAAGTATGTTGCACGGAGTGGAGTGGAAACATTTGGAGTTGAATTTGTTGAAGTGTAATTATATGGCATGGAGCAGAATGATGTGGAGTGCAATTGTATGGGGTAGAATTGTGTGCCATGGAATTGTGAGATGTTGAAAAATGTGTTGTGTGTATGTAGTGGAATTTCGCTGTGTGGATTTGTGTGTTGTGGAATTGTGTGGCACTTAATTGTGTGGCGTGTTGAATTATGTGGAATGTAATTATGTGGTATGGACATTGTGGTGTGTGGGAGAAGGAAGGAGGGGTTGGATTCAAATGCAAGCTTACCAGTGCCAAAATAAATACCATCAGCAATGTAAACATGTTTATCTGCCATCTGATGTCTGCTAGCAAGAGGAGAAGATGTGGCGTAACTGCCAAAGCTGCTGACTTTGGAGCTGAGGAACCCGGTTCAAGTCTCCGCGCTGGCTCAACATCCTGTGACTCTGGGCAAATCACTTAGAGCCAGATGTACAAAGCTTTTTTACAATCGCAAACGGGCCAATTCTGCAAATCGGGATGTTTGCGAACGCAAAAAGGCTTTTTTAAATGTACAAAGGCTCAATTGCAATTTGGTAACCTGTTACTGAATTGCAATTTGGGTTTGCTATTCGGTATTAAGAAGGGGAATGTTTAGGGCATTCCTTCCTTATAACGAATCGCAGGGGCATGTATGAATGTGTTGTGACCGAAATGCGGTCGCAAAACATTCACTATTTACCACCAACTTCAAGTTGGTGGTAACCCATTCGCAAATAGGAAGGAGCCCCAAGTCACCCCTTCCCCTTTGCGAATGTTTGTAAAAACATGTTTTGAGAGCAAACAGTGGTCTTATGGACCACTGCCTACTCTTAAAAAAATGAAAAGAAAACTTTTCATATTTCTTTTTGTAATGCAACCCGTTTTACTTTAAGGAAAATGGGCTGCATTAAAAAAAATAAAAAGTGCTTTATTGTCTCAATGAACCTGCAAACCTCCATCCCTGTGATTTTTGGGATTCCCAATGGGTCGCAAACCGAGACCTACATCATTAATATTCATGAGGTAGGTCTATCTGCAACCCGCAGGGCATCGCAAAATGTGTAATACACCAATTTGTACATGGGTGTTTGCAATTGCCAAATGGCGAATCTCAAAAAATCGCTATTTGGTAATCGCAAACGATTACCTACGTACACCTGGCCCTTAATTTTCCTGTGCTCACACAAATTGACTATGTCCTTGTGTAAAGTGCTCTAACACTTTCGGGTCGAGTTCGCGCTATGTAAAAGCTGCAACAAAAATAAAAGCCACGGGACAGAGACATCTGGCCTCCCGGCTCAATTATTGTGCTGGGTGGGGTCACGGCAGTGGCAGGGAGAGGGATCAAGCAAACACTAACAACGCAGACGAAAGATGCACTCTGTAGAGTGGCTCAGCAAAAAGAAAAAAAATAGGTCCTAAAAGCGCGAACAGTGTACGGACACAAGTACTAGGGCCAGGCTCCAGGAGACAGTCACATGCAAGAAGAGGTAAATGGCGACTTCAGAGCTGACCAGCAGAACGGCAGCAATTGAGAGTGGCTTTGAAGCCATCCAATGGTAAGTAATGGGCGGCTTCCAAGCCCACCAACGCTAAACAACATGTCTCGAAGAGACAATGCATGCGCTGTCTAGCCGAGACCTAAAAAAGCAGATCTAATAAATAGTCAAAGGCGGCTTTGGGCAGCAGTAGTGCTCTAAATTTAGTGCCGAATTCCATCATTACCGGAACTTCCCTTTATTTTGTCTTCATTCATCATCAGGGTGGAAGTTGCCGAACATTAACTCGCTATTCGCTCGGAAAACCGGGGTTCTTCACTAATAGCAGGGCTTGAAATGCCCACAGCCTACATCCTTTGCTGTAGACGGATCTTTTAACATCTCATACTTCACATAGACCCCCCCTCTCCCACCTTTTTCTCCTAGATGAGAAACACCGCCATCACACCGTGTTCTCCTCGCTGTCTGCTGCTCAGAACACACATCTGAGGAGGCGTCTGGGATTTTCCCATATTGGATCTGTTCATTTTTGGTGTTTTTCCAAGCTGTGCTTCAAACCTGGTGAATGTTGTGGAGTGCTTCTCCGCGACAGCTGCGTGGTAAGGACGGGGCGTGCTATTCCCATGGGTGACTTTCAGTAGAGCGTTTTGGCTCAAATACAGGATTTACTTTTTTTTCCTGTACCCAAACCTTGAATGTAGTGCAGACTATGCATGTCCAGAAGCACAGATTGCGTCCTTGGGGCCTGTTAATGGGGACGAGAAATCTACGGGAAGGCCCCGTGTGGAGGCTCCTAGATGAAGTGGCGTTCGTTGTATGCACCATTATCTCTATACAGATTAGCTGTACTTTGACAGGGCCCGTCAATCTCAAATTGTGAGCATTGCATTCAGTGAATATAATGTGTGTTTGTGTGACCCTGTTTAATATCGCTGCAGATTTTTCTGATCGTTAGAAGTTTTGTACCGTGTGTCCTCCTGCACAGAGCTCCGGCGTCTGCCCCGTTCTCTCCTTTCATGCTGTTCTCGTGTTCGCGTCTCTGCAGGAAACTCCGCCACCACTTTGGGTAAGAGCACAGCCTCTCACGGCTTCCTCTGCCCAGCCATGAGTACCAGGCTACAAGGGCCTAATTGCTTCATCGCTTCCAGCCACAGAGCCCCGTGTGCTCCAAGCACTATGGATCCCGTCCCTTCACCCTTCACCCTTCTCCTTACCAGCTGCCCGCCTCCATGACTGACTGGGATGATTTATATCTGGCCGAACGAACTGCTAGATGGCCAATAATGGGCAACGTTTACTGGCTGTTCGGGACTTGGGAGTACTGATTAGGGAACCTAAAACGCAAGGGGCGCTGTTTGGGTTGGATTGGGATCAAAAATCGGTCCGGGCATACCAAAACAAAGTGGCCCACATTTGCGTATTCCTTTCCCTCAAAATACTGCTTCAGCGAAGTTTTATGGAAAAAAAGAGGTAAAGGCATGTTTTATTAACTTCACTTAGTTTTTTTTTTAAAAATGCACAGATTAGTTCACACTGCTGAGCCACGCATGAATGCAAGTGAGACCACTTCTGCTCAGGCTCTGCCCCCGCTCAATCACCATACATTAATGGGCCGGCCCAGCGAGAGAAAGGGAGTGATACCTCCACCCATCTGCCTCTAGAAAGGCCACTCAGGCACCCACTGGGCCGCTGGCGGCATCCTAACAGCACAGACAGCCCCCAGGCTGCGTTACCAATCCGACCCTGGGCGCTGTCCTCCAGTGAAGTTCAAGAGCTTGGAGCTGGGAGGCTAGTTTGAGCTGCGAGAATGTGCAGGTGTATTGAAGGAAGGCACTGCTGCTTGGTTGCCTCATCACCCCTCCTCATCCAGGACAATAAAGTGTAGTGGAAAAGGGAACACATCTTTCTTTCCTCTGAGCCACTCGTAATATTCTACACCTGGGGCAGATACAAACCTGACAGAAGAAATAAATGCAACTTAAGAGATGAAGTATAACTTCAGTTGGGGAAATGTAAAATTTGAGTTGCAAATTCATATTTAACATTTGGGATGTGCCAAATTGTACACCCACTTAATACCTCAAAATAATACTTAGAATTTAGGAAATAGTTCCGACATAAAAAAATTAAAGGTGTCTCTTTGTTGGCAATTACAGTTTTCTTTACCGTTTTGCCACTTCGTTTTACTCTTAGGACCTATTTGGATCAGCGGACCAGGTCCCCATAAGATCACGCTTTCTTGGTGTTTAGAACATATTTGAATTGTTGATTCTTGACCGTACATGAGCATTCTTCTGCTGCTTGTTAACTGTCTCCCTTAGGACATAAGGCTTGACAAAGCACAAGTTGTATCATTCGCCAGACTACTAGAGTGAAAACTCAAGCCATATATTTTTACCTGTGTTTACTTTCTATTAGGAATTTTTGAAACTCATATCTAAAATAATTAGTTGATTGTAAACAGCAATACGTTCCAAATAGTAGACTACACTTTGTGCACTGTTTTTCCAGCAAGGATGGTAAGCCAGTGATATCGTTATTGTGAAGAAGAAAACATCCCACAGTAATCTTACTGAAAAATTATGCTACAGCAAAAATTGCTGCGGTCTTATCGCAGGAAGCCATGACAGAAACATTATTTTGGAACGCACATGTTGGGTAATTTTCAAAAATTTTCTTTTGAAATTCTTACAAGGGTTTTGTGCTTTATCTAATTGTATTGAAAAAGTAAGTTTGCAAGCATGGGCACATACATTGATTACATTCTTATTACTGCTCCGTAGCTGTCAAGAGAATGATCTCTGAACACAGTAATAGTTCCTTATTTACAATTGGGGTTTTGTTGGATCGTCTGTGAAGTGAAAAGGTGTAAAATAACTTTTCCCAGTTTCATTGAGGTTTCTGAGTCTTCAGTACTACACAGATTTTCATTTTTTTTTTTACTTCGTGTACATTTTTGGGTTTTCTTCAGGGTTCAATTTTCCATAAGGCAAGTCTCACCTTAACTATTCCGTACAGTGGGGCTTGCAGATGGATATAATGATTATATGTACTATGAAGTTAAAAACTGTGAGGCAGGGGAAATAAAGCTTGACTGCCAAGATGAGGGGGATCCTTCTAACCTCTTCCTCAGGGAGGTATTGGAAGAAGAAACCGCCCGATGTCCTATCCTGTCTGAGTATTCCGTTCGATGTTCCTTTCCTAAAATATTCAGTGTATTTGTTATTCTGTCTATCAAGGGTCGTTGGTAGTCCTAAAGATGAAAGTATTACATCAGATGAGAAATATAAGAGCTTGAAATCTCCTGACTCTTCTGCTGCCGATTCCTTGAGTGCAGTACCTTAGTGTGCACACCTAACAAAGGGCCCGATTCTGATGCGGGTTGGAAAAGCTTCCCGCCCGAGGGCCTGATTCTGATGCGGTTAGGAAGGCCTCCTAACGGCATTTGCTCCTTCAAAATCGGATCGGGAACGTGTCTTCCCGACCGAGGGCCCAATTCTGATGCGGTTAGGAACAAATGTTCCCATTGAAGTCAATGGGAGTTCAACCAAATCGTATCTGGAAGCATCCGGATGCATCCTACTCCGCCGGTCGGACTTTCCCGATCCGAGTGGGTCGGACACCATTTCCCAACCGATTCGGTCGGGAAGCTTTTTCAACCCGCATCAGAATCGGCCCCTTAGTGTCTCCTTTAATGCAGAACCCTTTGGTTTGATTGACATAAGAAATAATGACAATTTGGCTTTGGTTTTCTTCAGACTTAGATGGAGTACTCTTTGCATTCCACCATTGAGCTAGTTCACAGAGCCAGTTACTTCCCCTGCAACGTGAGATGACCTGGTGACCATATCATTATTATCTGTAATGGGAAGGACTACTAACAATGTTAGAATCCCTCTACAAACCACATTACTGAAGATTACTTTTTGAGATGTTCATGGCCCCTACTTCCAATCATCCTGGTCAAGCTCATATAAAGGGCTACAGTGAAGGGCAACCTTTAACTTCATTCTGAATATATTGCTCTCCGAGTTGAGAGGCGAAATATAGGTCTTGTAGTCTGTCTTTACTTTATTAGAGGCCCTTTTTCAATTTGTCTGTTGACTCCGCTGCATGGATACCACAAGGTAACCATGCATGTTTTACCTTTTGGATAGCATAGCAAATCAAGAAAATGTGCTGTACATGCCATTTCACATTAATGGTTTCACTTCACGTGCTGCTCAAAATCTGACAAAATTCGTTTGGGAAATTAAAATTTTAATCTGCAAGAAGGTCAAGATCTTATTTGAAGGAGTAGGATACATTCATTTTGGCCGTCATACATTTGTAATTTTTTGGAGCCAAGGACATAGTCATAAGCATTACATTTCGATATCAGTGGCTTCATATTCCAAGACCAAGCCTGATGTGAAAAGTAAATTAATTGACATGGTCATTGGCTGTAATTTTTTGGGACCGTATTCCACTTACTGAAGGTTAACCAGCAAAATGGAGGAGTCCGGAAGGCCCGGCATTTCATAATATACAAAAACATCTTTTGCAATGCTTGTTTTTCCATGACATCTTATACCAATTGTAAAATTTTTGCCTATGACACAAAACAACTGCCATTCTGTAATATATAGTTATACTTGGGGTTTAAATATTTCTTAAACTAATACTTTAAGAAAAACATGAAATAGAGCGAAAATAAGCTAAAGGTTACAAATGCACTAGTATACAAAATGAGTTTGGAGTGCTTGCACTTGTAACTTTTGGTTTGGGGGATCACAGGGCAGCCATTGGCTATTGGGCGACAACCGTCGGGTTTGAGGTCATTTGCAATTGGTGTCCTGGAGTCTGACCTACTATGGCTCTGCAAACTGGGCCAAGCACACCCTTTCCACATTTGACTCTCAGGGTAGTTTGTGTGATATTGAGCATGCTGAGAACACGGTTTCTATCGGCATGCTGGTCTTTGGGATTCAAGATACAGAATTGGTCTTTTGTGTCCAGACCCCATGCTACCTGTTTGCAGGGAAGTACTGCTGTAGCAAAAAAAACAATAGAGGGTCCCTGAAAATCCCAATGTAGGAAGAAGAGAGCAGAGAGCAGGGAAAATACAACAATTGAAACAACAAAATCTTCCACCTTGATATTTAAATATCCGGTAATACATCCAGAATAAACATATAGTTGTCCCACAAACATGTAATTAGAAAATGTTATTACAAAAAATACATATTCTTTTTATACATCATTTTTATAAATTAGTTTTCAGTATCACATATAAACATAACAGACATATACATCAATAAAAATATTAACACATCACTTGAAAAGAGCCCACTTAACATGAAAATCCAACACAGGACATAATGTAACAATCAATAAGATAAATACAAAACAAACATCAAGACAAAAAAATCAAAACAGCTAGACAGTAATAAACAACAACAAATACATGCATACCAAACTACAATACAGTGATTATGCAATGAGTTGGATGTACAGATAAACCAACAAGGAAAAGCACCGACGCGCGTTTCGGAAATGGGGAGTACATAAGCAATTCCTTCATCAGGGCGCAGAAATCATAATTGATTCAGTGGCAACCAGCCATCTGTATATCATGCACATTCCACCGGATATGTGGTGTAGGGGGCTCAATTACCAGTGCAGATAGCCTTCGTCCTGGATTCGGCATAAAGGCTTGGTCAGGAGAAGGAAATATCCTGAAGTATCATCATAATAAAAAACACAAAAAACTGTATACCAACAGTCTGCATCGAAGATACGTTAAATTTGTAAGGCTGGCGGTAGGACATATCTAGTTGTCTTCTAAAACGGGAACCGGAACTGCTAAATCTGTACAATGGGTCCCGACATCATGCAGGAAAGGTGTCCCCACCGGGGCTCCAGTTGTATATGCTAATGAAGGTTGAGCTGTGCCTCGTATCATTACTTGACAGTGGTGAACCAATAAAAGATGTTCGGAAATGAGATCCTAGTAAATGCGGCAAGTGTCGGCATCTGTCCACAGCTTTGATATGCTTATCGGGTTTGCACCAGCTGTTTTCTCAGAAGTGGCGCACGACTGCGGCGGTGGCCTCACTCCTCATTGGAGCCATTTGGATGAACAGTGCAACATGCTTGGTTGACTGGTACTTTGTTTAAATCTTTTTTATTGAGTTTTTGGTTTATAACAAACCGGCAGAATGGAAACAGCTGGAGGCTTCGTTACACTCTATACATGCCATATCTCTTGTAAGTCAGGTGCCTTGGGCATTTTGACAATTCAACTTCAGAGGGCATTTTCAACTGTCAAGCATAGTACAATTGTTTACAACTAATACACTTAAACACGACCTTATGACAATTGCTTGTACGTAGTGTGAGTTATTTATTCATGTTGAACACGTGCTAGACGCGTTAGTGCGTGATGTGTCGGTGCTGTGTGTTTCCCTGTGGTAATGTAAAACATTGCTGTGTTCACAACGTTTGCAGCTATCTGTGTCTAGTATGCTCACTGGAATTACCAATTGCATCGCTTCCCTACGTTAACAACTGTTGCAGTTTACACCAGGCCCAACTGAGCGTTTTGGATCTGTGTCTGCAGTGGTAGCCTGAATTGCTTCTCATGCAGCGCATGTCGTGTAGGCGCTTTCTGGGCGCGTCGGGTTTAGCTTGTTCCATAACTTTGGAGGAGGGCTAATAACGAAACTGTGACAAAATAACCTCTAACAGGCATGGGGTCTGGGCTGTGGGGGCTGGCGATTGGGAATACGGGGGCGGTAATATTGGTGATGATGTCTGTGTTGTGGGCGTTGGCGGCCGCTGATAGCAAGGTTTAGGGCATGCACATAGGTACGCTTGCACGGTAGGTTGGTGTCTTACGTCTGACCACTGCACTCCACCCTCTGCTTGTGAGCACTGCTCTATGCTGAGCGCTCCAGGGATGCATCCCCTGTTGAAGCGTGGGTAGGAGACGTGTTCTCTTGTATATGGATCAATGTGGTTAGAATTGCGTCCCAACTGGTAGCGATGGGGGTCTTCCGGATCCCTAGTGTGTCCTCACGTCTAAGTGCGGTACTTTCTGCTTTAGCCCAGTTGAGCATAGAGTGTCTCCACGCTATGAAGTGTGGTGGGCTGGAATCTTTCCATCTCTTTGTAATTAGCCTCATTGCCACTGTCATCCCCAGGTCTAGGAATCTAGACGTAACCTTGTTGTTGCGACTTTTGCGGAATAGGTGCAGAAGGTATATGTGCCATTCGAAGGGGAGTGTGCGGCCTGTGCTTTGTGTTAGCGCATCTGCCACTGCCTGCCAGTATTCTGTCAGTGTGGCGCATCCCCACAGCATATGTATTAAATCTGCATCTAGGTGCATGCATCTGGGGCACTTTGTGTCTTGCCGCCTGAAATATTGGTTGATCTTCGCAGGTGTGAGATATGCGCAATGGGTGAAGTAGAATTATATTTGCCCCAAGCGCGCGTTTCTGGGGACCTGGGTTGGGCTCGCCAGCACTGACGCCCATTCCTTGTCTGTGAGCTGGCGTCCTATGTCTGTCTCCCAGTATTGGCGGAGGGCCGATAGGTCTGCCGCTGTGTGATGCCTGAGTGACGCTGCAAACCATTTAATGAGGTGCCCACCCTGTCCCATAACGTGCAGGTATTGGATGGTGAGGTGCATTTCTGGCTCAGTGGATATGTCTCCCCATTTGGCTGTGATGGATTCCAGTAGTGAGCGGTGTAGCAGAAATTGACCTGGGGGCAACTCGTCGTCTTCCACGGATTATGGGATTAGTGCGCTCTCGCGATATTGGTCTCCCATGTCACGGACTCCAGCCGCATGCCAGCTGCTAAGTTCAGTCGCCGTGGTTACCGCAGGGCCTCTGGGCGTTCCCTCTAGGGGCAGAGCCGGAGCGTATGGTGTGGTTGCTCGGGTAATGTGCAGTGTTCTGCGGAAGCACTTATATGCCGGGTTTAGGAGGAGCGAGTCCGGTGGCTTGGTTTTGGAGATTGGATGGAATATCGCTGCTAGTTGCGCCAGCTGCAGTGGGGGTTGTGTAGTCGCCGTGTCTCCAATATGGCGGTCCGCGAACCATCTGCCGACCCATTGAATTTGGGCCGCCAAGTAGTACTGCTCCAGGTGTGGGACCGCCAGGCTGCCCTGATCGGTAGGCAGATAGATAGAGTTTATTGATTGCCACTCGATGCCTGGAGGTACCCCATATGAAGTCTTTTACTCATTTTTCAAGGGGCCGGAAGAAGGACGGGGGAATATAGTGTGGGAGGTTCGAGAAATAGTAGAGAAACCTGGGCAGTACCACCATGTTTACTATGGCCACTTTACCAGTTACTGATAGCGGGAGAGTGTCCCAGAACATCATCTGGGAGCGGACCGCGGCTAGTGCTCTGCCCAAGTTACCGTCTTGTAGATCTTTTGGGCTCCTATATATACGGATGCCCAGATATCGAAATGTATATGCACAGCAGCGAACTCGCGTGCCTCCCAGCTCATATCCAGGGTCTCCGCATTGTTCTCCGAAGGAGTACAGGCAGGACTTGGCGACATTCACTCGCAGGCCTGTTATGGAGGCGAAGCGCTCCAGTATAGTCGCCAAATTCTGCGGGATGTTGTGGATATCCCTAAAGTACAACAGGAGGTCATCTGCATATAATGATATAGTGTGTGTGTGTGTCGTCCCCCAGTGTGATGCTATCCGATATCTCAGCACGTACTGCCTCCGCGAGCGGTTCGATTGCTAATGCGAAGAGCAGTGGGGACAAGGGGCAACCCTGGCGAGTCCCCCTGTGTACTCCCACGAGATTAGACATGTAGGGGCCTGTTTTTACCCTCACTGTCGGGGCTTTATATAGCAGCTTTACCATATTGATGAATGAGTCTCCCAGTTGATACTTGTCTAACGCTGCGAATAGGAAGCCCCACTCTAGGGAGTCGAAGGCCTTTTCGAGGTCTAATATGATGCAACCCGCTCTCGGCCATTGTGTTTGCGAATACGCGGCGACCCTGAAGTAGCGTCGGAGGTTTAAAATCCATTCTGGTCCCGGTGGATTAAGGTGGGCACCACTTGCGCCAGCCTATCTGCTAAAAGCTTGGCCAGCACTTTATAATCTACATTAAGTAAGGCGTGTGGCCTGTATGAGCCCAGTTCGGTGGGGTCCTTATCGGGTTTAAGCAGGGATACCAAATTGGCTTCGTACATGGACGGGGGGAGACGTTGTTCTTCTATAGCTGTCATGTATACTTCGTATAGGTAGGGAACGAGTATCGTAGCATAGGCTTTATAGAATTCCGCTGGGAATACGTCCGGACCTGGGGATTTACCGCTCGCTAACGCCATGATTGCATTACGGATTTCGTCGGGTGTGAGAGGTTCATTGAGCGTCTCGCACTGCTCTGATGTGGCTTCTGGTAATTGTATTGCCTCTAGGAACCTAGCAGTCTGGTTCCCTGTCCGGGACGTTCTGGTCTGGTATAGTCCAGTATAATGTTGGGTCATCGCCTCATGTATTTCGAGCTGTGTGTACACCATCGGGCCCAGAACTGATTTTAGAGCGGATATGGGTTGGTTCGCCTGGTTTTGCCTTATAAGCCACACCAGTGTTCTGCCTGCGCGGTCCGCAGTAGCGTGTGTGCATGCAGAGTGTGCCTCGTAATTATGGCACCGGAGCTGTTCTAACAGGTCTGCATGCTCTGTTCGCAGTAAGTCTAAAGCACTCGTGTCATTACTCTTCTCCGCCTGTTGCGTCTCATGCTCCAGCAATTTCCCCTCTATCCTGCTAAGGCTCCCAGTTATTTGTTTGCGCAAGTTCCAGGTGGCCCCCATGCAGTGCCCTCTAAGTGCTACTTTAAAGGCATCCCACTCAAGAAGGTGGTCTTCCGTGGTGTGGTTATTATTTTCAAAGTGGTCTAGTATGGATGTACCTAATGAGGAACGGAATGCTGGGTCTTCCAGTCCCACTGGTTGCAAGCGCCATGTGGGTATTGGGGGGGTTTCCCGTGTCCCATGTGAGTTGCAACAACAGGGGATTGTGGTCTGAGTGCGTGCGTCCCAGGTACTAAATGTGCTTGACATGTGGGAGCAGGGCCGGTGACCCAACGAAACGGTCAAGCCTGACATGCAGGTCGTGAACTTGAGAGTGAAATGAGTATATGCGTTCCGCTGGGTTAAGCGTGCGCCAGATGTCTATTAGGGTCCAGTTTGTGAGCCACTCCTGCAAGGTTTGCGCATTAGAGACTGCCTGCGTGCCCGTTAGGGGTGGATATGATCTATCTAGGCTTACGTCTAGGACTGCATTAAAGTCTCCTCCGATGATCCAAGGGAGGCCACTCCATCGCGCCAGTACGTCAGTAAGTTTGTGTAGAAATACTGCTTGATCTACGTTTGGCGCATACACTGAGCCTATAAGCAATTCCTGCCCGTTTAGTTTGCCTTTCACGAAGACGTACCTTCCCGCTGGGTCTATTACCACCTCCTCTGCTGTATGAGGGACGCCCGCTTTGCCCCAAATCAGTGCTCCACGTGCCTGCGATGAGTAATTTGTGCTATATACTTGGCCCCTCCAACGTCTGCGGAGCCGCCCCGCTTCAACCTGGGTAAGGTGTGTTTCATGTAGGTAGGCGACTGAGCATGTCTGCGCTATAAGTACACGTACACCGAGTATCTACGGGACGGCGTGTGAATGCCCCGCACATTCCATGTCACTGTGTTAACCTGCACCATAGATGTATGTTATAGTCCCCTGTGTGTGATGCTTTGGAATCGTCTGCAATAGTGATTGCGCCAGCCTGGGGTGTCTGGGTTGGGATGAACTGAAAAAGGGGGTAAAGATGCGTCAACATTGCACCTAACATCATGAGAGCGAGATGGAGAACGATGCTCGTCCAAACTATGAGGCCAAACGGTGGCAACCGGTGTGTGCAACCTGTTTAACTCTGGGTTTGTGTGCTGTGCGGTCGCGTGTACCGCCACTTGCCCCAGGACACGCTGGTGAGAAAGAAGGGGTGGTATCGTGGTGGTTTATCCTGCCCCGCGTGGCGTTTTGACTCCTGTATGAGCAGGGGGGAAGCGGGGGACGGGACCCTGTGCTAGGTGCGGCTGTATATGGTTTCTTACAGTGCGTGTGTGAGTTGATATGGAGTGCACTTGTCAAGAGGAATTGCATTGCTGAAATCATGAGACTTTAGCAATAAAAAGGATACACTGCAGATAACAATTGTCCAATGTTCAAATTGTTTCATCGGATGTTTGCGGGGTGACATCTGGCAGCTGTGGTGAGTCGCAGTTCTCGGATCTCGTCAGGGATGACCCAGTCGGGCTGCAGGAGCGAGAAGCGCTCGCCCCAGAGCTGTAGTTTAGTTTAGCGCTCCAGTTCCCTCTGTTCCATGTCCGGGATTGACGTCTGCGGGTATGGTGGCTTGGGGTTTCTCCCTCTAACGCGGCGGCGTCCTCTCCTGACCTGCAGTAACGGTTGTCCACAGGTCGACGGTTTGGGTCCTGTGAGCTGTCCTGTTTCTTCGAGCCAGTCCCATACTTCAGCTGGCGTTTCGAAAAATTTGTTGTGACCCTCGCAGGCCACACGTAGTTTCGCTGGGAACATGAGAGAGTAGCGTATATTTAAGGAGCGTAGTTAGCGTTTAACTTTCAGATAAGAGCTGCGTCTCTTTTGGACTTGTATGGTATAGTCTGGGAACATCATCACCGTCTGATTTTGTACCCGCACCTCAGTGAGTTTACGTATTTCCTGTAGAACGGTGTCTCTGTCCCTGTAATTGATAATTTTGAAGAGCAGCGGCCTGGGCCTGGCCCCCGGGGGAGGGCGGCGCGCGGGTACTCTGTGGGCATGCTCCACTACGAAATGCGGCGAAAGAGCATTTTCAGGAAAGATCTCGCGTAGCCATCGCTCCACATATGTCACTGGATCTTGCCCTTCCTCCCCTTCGGGAAGGCCCACTACACGTACGTTGTTGCGCCTCGAGTGGCCTTCCGCGTCATCCAGCCGGTCCTCTAGGGTGTCCACTCTGTCTGAGATCTTGCAATGCCGACGCATGGCTATGCGTGATTGGCTTCAATTCTGCCAGGGCCTGGTCGTTGGTGTGGACCTTCTCGGCTAGCTTCCGGTGGTCCGCTCTCAGCAGCGTGAAGTCGGAAGTGACCAGCGAGCTCAGAGTGTGATCCAGTGTCTTACCGATCTTTTCTACTGCCGCCAGTACTGTGTCCAGTTTGGACGAGAGCGCACTGTTTGGGGGCTCGCCCGTTCCTTCTGCAGCCGTGCGCGACTTCCCCGGTGTCTCGAGTTGTGTTGCCGCTTGTTGCATACTGGTTCTGAGGTGCCCCATGACCAATTGTTGCGCAGTGGGCATCCGGATATGGCGTGAGGCCGGTGACAGCGAGCTGGAGGAGAGGGATCTCAGGCAGGTGACGGCTGCACAATCGGCAGGGCGGGCGTCGAACGTTCAGGGATTATGTGCAGTCGCTATCGGGTAGGGAATCTTCGCGAGAGGCCCTAGGCGCCACCTGCACCACTTTGCGTACTTGTCTTGCTCCCGTTTGTCAGCCGGTCCCTAGGCTACGGCTCCATGTTGTATTGGATTCTCTGGGTGGGCACGTATTTGCTTACTTCACTGCTCAATTTGGGGCTCCGTTGGCCCCCAAGTGATTTACACCTAGGTCAGCCACGCAGTCTGGTGCTCACTTCCGTTTCACTGCACGGCTGTTTTTGCCTGGGCTGTATTGCAGGCCTTAGGCTGGCCCTTGAGTTGGCTCTTGGCGCTGGTGGCGCACCTGGGCTCACTTCCCTCTAGTTGAAGCGAGATTACGGGTAGGCACGCGGGTCAGGACGTTCACCCACTCCGATTCATGTGCTCTCTGGTGTGCAATCTTCCAAAGTGGGACTGCGCTAGTGTCTGCAGGGCTTCCGAATGACCCTTCTTTAGAACAATGGGTCTTACTCCAGCGTACCGCAGCCTCCCCCTCCTGGTGGGCCCCTACCCGACGGCACCGGGGTAGAAGGCGCGGTATGTCCAGCAGGTTACAGCTTCGCAGTGGGTCCCCCGTTTGCGCCCCCACAGGGGAGCGGCCCAAACCCTTTGGTGTCCTCTGGTGCTCCCGGCTGCTCTCACATGCACTGTTCCAGCTCCGGAGCGAGCGCCTCCTCCCCCGCATCTCGCTCTCTCAGTCTGTGTTCGCCCGGGCCGCGTCGGTGATCACGCCTCCGCGAGGCCCCTCACCTGAGCCCTGAGCCGCGCGACTCAGGGCCCTCCTCTCCCGCATCTGCACCCGCGTCGTGCAGCACAGCAGACCTCTGCACTTTCGCTCTTGGTCACGATGACGGCCCCCGAGTTCTCCCGGCGTCCCGCTCACCTTACGCCTCCAGGCGGGGGTGTACACCGTGGCTGCCTCCTCGCGGCTGTGCTGGCCTCGCGGCTGTTCTGGCAGTACATCACTCCTGGTCGTGGGTGTTCGGTGCTTGGGCATGCCGCGCGACACCTCAGGGCGCCAGGGGCCGTCTCCCGCTCCCAGCGTCCAGTCGGTAGTTCGCGGCCATGTTGTCCAGGCCTCTGACCGGGCGTGCCTGCGCCTGTGGCGCCCGCAGCGCGAACTCTTCGTTCTTTTTCCCCCCGGCTCCAGCTGCCCCAACGTGTCTACGACTGGTTCCGGCGCACTGCGGCACAGCAGGGCAGGGCCACCCGGCGGATTTACAGGATAAACGGGGCGGCGGAGATGGAGCGTTACGGAGCCACGTCCGCCATCTTGGCCTGCTAGCCACACCCCATCGTTGACTGGTACTTTGTCCATGGAAGTGGCTGCCTCCGGGTCAAGGCAGGCTCTCTGTTACATGGATGACTATGATCTTCTCTGGATGTCTCTCATGAGAAGCAGTGGCTGCACCAGTCCCTTTAGATGCACTGCAGGGATGCCTGACCGCACTCTGCTGGGTTGATTTGCAAGTTTTCTTCATGTTATTTACCACATGTATCTCATGGAAACCAGTTGACCTTTCACATTTTGGTCAGCATTGATTGCGCTCTCGTGGCAGTCTGCTTCTTTTGGATAGTCTACATGCTGGGAATAGGGCTGGGCGTCTCCTTCTGGACAATCTCTTGTAGGGCCACACGTGCTCCTTCCCTCTCTGAGCAGACAGGCAGGTGTGCAAACACTAGGCAGAGCCTCAGTTTCATCAGCAAGTAGCGCACGCTTCAGGTGATGTCTCCTTACCTTTGGGAGACTGGCTGTTATGCATACACCAGCCCAGGTCTCAGTGCAGCTCTACAAATATTCGGAAGAACACTTCCTTCCTTGATCAGCGTGCGGCAGCTTGGAACTGTAATCAAATGGGATGAGTAATGTCCCACTTTTATACCCCTTATCCAGACCGGTGATGTTGATCCACTTTCTAAAGTCCTGCAGCCGGTTTAAAATGGTTCCCTTTCAACATCTAGAAAAGCTTAACCTTCTTTAGCATCAAGAAAGATAATGATCTCATAGCTCAACATAGGTTTCTGTACTTCTTCCAAATTAATTGCTGATCACTGTGCATTTTTCCTTCGACAACTTGTATAACAGCCTCACCGTTCTATGCATTTATAGGGGTCGCTTTACTGAGCAGTTTACTGATTGAAAGTTACCCAATCCTATATTGGCCTTCTGGTTTGTCGAAGCTATTGTTCTTCCTACAAATTATTTTGTATTTGACTTTAACTCCGATATATCCAGATAAGAAAATAGACACTTAGATAAGAAAATAGATAACTCTGTGCATGAAAAGTTTCACACAAATGTCCCATTAAGGCTACTCCAGTAAGGACTGATTTTATAGGTAGTGGCATAAGTGTGTGACACTTGACATGGTCCTATTAACTCCCAGTCATAGGACAATTTCTGTGCCAGAGGGTATTCCCTAGACTGTTTGAAACACACCTTGCTACTAGGACAGAGGAAGGGGACTCCTCTGTCCATGATGCCCTTGGACCACACGGCAGCTGCATTTTTGCCCCTTTGCTTCTGTATTACATCCTATCCGCCCTGCAATCTCTATTTATAGTGTCCTGTCTAATCTCCGCACCCATACATTGTTTCCCCTTCAGTCTGATTTCATTTTCCCTCAGTGTAGCCAGTTCCCTTCCCCATTCTTGTGCAATTTTATAAAGCTCGAGGCCCATTCGTGTTCAATGTCCAATTGGTCACCACTCCTTGCGGTACCTGATTTCTTGCAGTCATTTCGGATCTCCTGCAATCGTGTGTGGGATCTCACCTCCCCTGCCTGTCGTGATTTCCCACACCATGGGCCTGCTTCAGTGCCTGCCCAGTTGACTTTATTTTCTGTCCAACCTTTCATTCATTAGCCTAATTTATTGGCCTTGGCTGCTTCACTGCCCTTGCCCAATCCATAAATATATTGTGCCCTCTGTCGCTTGACTTCCTGTTCTTTCCCTTGATAATTCTATTTTCTATTCGGTCCTCACCCTATATTTTGTAATTTTCTGTTCAGCCTGAAAATGTAGTATGCCCCAATTCATCATTGTACTGTTTCTGCTGCTCCTCTATCATTTGTCCATGGTCCTCCAGAGGCGGTGGCACTTACTTTATATGTATTCAAAGTGGCTATTACTTCATTTACATGTTCAAATAAAAATATACTATTTCTTATGTTATTTTTTGATCCAGAATGCACTGTCCAAGTTATCTCAAACAATGAAAGCAAATCTAGTTGCACAGGTATTCCTTAGGGGGCTAAGATGCATACAAATTGCCAGTAAAAATGATCAGACTAAAACTGTAGACTATCGCAGGTGCGTCTTTTTATTTATTTCTTTGGACAGGCGGTATCTAGTTACTTTTTGTCTTATGTAGGTCACAGTGTTGTTGTTTTTTTTTACCTGGTTTCGTCACTCTGTGCGCTAGATGAATTTCATATTGTGCTCGTGGTAATTGAGAATTTCTGCCCCCCATGTACACTTGGAAAAAGCAGTTGTTTGGCTTTGATTTCTGTATCTTGACAGAACATGTTAGTTAGAAATTGGATTCCTGGTTGGCTGAGGTATGCACCCAAGCCAGGCAGGAACCACCACTCTAGTCAGGGGAAGCAAAGTACGCACTAAAACATGGCCTGTGCTCACCCTCTGGTAGCTTGGCACATAGCAGTCAGGCGTATCTAAAGAGGCATTGTAAAAGTATTACACACACTAACACATGCACTCAGTAACACGCAGTAACGCACAGTGTCACACACACACACCACACACACCACACACACACACCACACACACCACACCACACAACACACACACCACACACACACACCACACACACACACCACACACACACACCACACACACACCACACACACACCACACACACACACCACACACACACTGGCACACACTGTCACGCACACACTGTCACGCACACACTGTCACGCACACACTGTCACGCACACACTGTCACGCGCACACACTGTCACGCGCACACACTGTCACGCGCACACACTGTCACGCGCACACACTGTCACGCGCACACACTGTCACGCGCACACACTGTCACGCGCACACACTGTCACGCGCACACACTGTCACGCGCACACACTGTCACGCGCACACACTGTCACGCGCACACACTGTCACGCGCACACACTGTCACGCACACACACTGTCACGCACACACTGTCACACACACTGTCACACACACTGTCACACACAGTAACACAATGAACACACCACAAAAAGACTCTAAACAAGCTTGTAAAAATAGTTATCTGTATTAGTAAAATGAGACCAAAACGATAAAAATATCACATATTTCTCAAGATATGCACAATTGAAGAATACCAAGAATCGCATTGTTCAATAGTTCTTGAGTGTCGAAGGGACACTCTCGTTCAAAGAGTTTTGTTCTAAGTGGGCAGAAATGCAAGATTAGCAAACTCTGTAGTGCTGAAAGAACACTCGCGTTGGATTGGGCAGTCACGGTATAGCTGACCTGTATAGAGCTGATCCGCTCGACACCCAGCCTGAGGCGCCGCTCTTGTCTAGAGTCTCCACTTACAGGGCGGGGGACATGGGGGCACGAAGTGTCTGCCTCCCAAGGTGGAGTGCTGGTCTTCAGAGAAGGGAAGCGCAGAGTTGGAGGAGGTTTTAGCTGCCGAAGTAAGAGTCCCACTGCAGCACCGGTACAGCAAAAAGTCTTTGATGACCCTCTATAACTTTTAGGAATAGGGGTCAAGCCAACAATCCCTTGGAGAACACTCGTAGCACAAAAAAAGGTAGTAGGCTGCAGGCCAGCACACAAAAGCAGTTTTCAGAATGGCAGTCCCACCTGCAGCACAGCTCTCGGCAAGCAGCAGGCCAACACAGCAAAGCAGTTAGCAAAGCGACAGTTTCTCCTGGCAGCACAGCAGTCCTTCTGGCAATGTGCAGATGTAGAGCCAGCAGCTTCTGGTTACAAGTCCCACACATTGTCTGATTTTAGGAGGGTCAGTGCCCCAGTACTTATACCCAAAAGTGCCTTTGATGTAGGGGGTGTTTTCAAAGGAGTTCTCTGAAATGCACAAGTCATGTCTGCCAGGCTATCGGTGGGGGTTTTCAGTACCTTGTGTGTGGGCAGGACTCTACCTATTCAAGTGGTGTGTGAGCCCCACCCACCCCTCTCAGCCCAGGAAGACCCATGAGAAGGCAGATGAATGCAGATAAAATTCAGTGACCTGTGTTGTGGCTGTCCAGAGAGAATGCACAAATGTAGCTGTCATGCAGCCCCTCCAAGACGTGTATTGGAGACGGGCTGTCAGGCACTTAGGGCAGTAAGTGCAAAGAAACGCCCACTTTCTAAAAGTGGCATTTCTAAAATAGTGAAGTTAAATCCAACCTCCCCAGTTAGTAGGATTTATCAATACCATTCCAAACCTATGAAACATTAAAAAGCTACTCCTCTCTGATCAGGAATTATCTCTTAAAAAGGCATAAGGGAAATCCCCATGCTAACCTATGAGAGGGGTAGGCCTCACAGTAGTGAAAAACAAAATAGGCGGTTAGTCACAACCAGGACATGCAGACCACAACAGTACATGTCCTACCTTTTACTTACATAGCACCCAGCCTGTAGGGCTACGTAGGGCCTACCTTAGGGGTGACTTAGATATAATAACAGGGGAGTTTAATGCTTGGCGAGTAGTTTCAAATGGCAAGTTGAAGTGGCAGTAAACTACACACATGAGCACTGCAGTGGCAGGCGTGAAATAGGTTTGAAAGGCTACTGCTGTGGGTGGCACAATCGGTGCTGCAGCCCACTAGTAGCATTTAACTGACAGGCCCGGGTATATGGTATACCACTTTACAAGGGACTTGCAAGTAAATTAAATATGTCAATCGGGTATACACCAATTACACACGTTTAGGGAAGAAGCGCAAGCACTTTAGCACTGATCAGCAGTGGTAAAGTGCTCAGTCATAAGGCCAACAAAAATAAAAACTGCAAAACATGGAGATAAAAAGCAAAAGGATGGGGGAAGACCACCCTAAGGATGCCAGGTCTAACGGTGTTCCTTTTGCGTAGTTCTCGATTTCTTATATTTAGAATCGAAATAATGGTATAGGAAAATATGTTCTTAGAAACCAGTAACTGTATAAATGTTTCAAACATATTTTTAATTTTAGTTAATGTGAAGAACTTTTTTAATGTGTATGCCTTCAATCCTATTAAGTATTGCTGTTCCATGAAGATAGCCTCCCGAATAATATAGGTAAAAATTATATACAAGGGAATTTCGTTTTTTAGAAAAACGTTAATTCCATTTATTCATTACTCTTGACAGTGCAGTATACTATTTTAATATTTTACCTCCACTATACTCACCCACCCTGTGTTTCTCTGTAGTCTTGAGTGGGGTTGTGTTTATCTTTTATGTTCCTGATCATTACTGGTCTCGCAGAAGGTGGTATTTGCACACTGACTGTGTACAGTCAGTGTCATTCACATATGCTGGCAAACGTTGTAGATGTTATGCGTCCAGGGCCTGCTTAAACCATCAGACATGGTGTGTGAACATATGCATGGTGAAGGTAGGAAGGTTGGCTCCATACTGTAGGAAATTAAACATGTGGGTATGTAAGAGGAAAATAAAGATGATACTTTAGCCTCAATGTGACAATTTCTGTTGGTGCTGCTTGTGACTGTGGCGTACCTCAATTTGTCATCCTTGGGACACTGTAAAATAACTGCAACGGAAGCACTTGTGTTGTGAGTGCTTATACTGTTAGAAGTCTTATCCAGTGCGGATTTACCAATATGTTTGATGCTGATTTTGGGCAATATATGTTTGTATTGGCCTCTGTGGTGGGTTTGATGTAGGTTGCTGTGTAAATAATTGTTTTGTGAACTTGCAGTGGGCTTACAGCACTCCCATTGCTTAGCATTGGTTGGATTTGTTGTCTCTCTCATTTGCTTGCTTTGTAATCAATGACTTGCCGCCTTCTTCCTATGTTTGTCCCATTCCCTGGAGCATAGCCTCTTTACAATCCTGGCTGACTTGTATCCTTCCACCACTCATATATATATATTTTTTTTAAACTTTATTTTTTGAATTTTCATAAAACAATACATTGGCATCAAATAAATACGTATGCATACATGTCGTTGATAGCAATAATAATCGCATGAGACACAAGGCCGCACCAAGGAGGGAAGGGACAAGGGGGACAGAAGAATCATCCACAAACATATCCCTGTGAGGGGAGGGTGGCAGACAAGGCACCCCTTCCCAATACGGACCCTATCAGAGTTAATCCTCGTATTCCCCACCAGAAACAGACCCCCCGGATATATCTGAGTCACTCTGTTCACTATGAGTAGCGTCCCGTGAGGACGGCTCCCCCTCCGCTAACCCAGTGGCACACAAGGCCCGCCAAGCCATCAGGTCATCCTGTAATTTCTCATCCCGTCGGCTAAGTTTCATGTGTGCCTCTTCAGCCAGCGACCACTCTCGAACATCTTTGAGCCAAGCAGGAAGTTCAGGGGCCCTCTGCCCCATCCAAGTTATTGCCACCCTGCGCCTGGCAAGCACCAATATAAACTGTAAGAGTTTATAGGGGAGTTTCTTCCCCTTAGGCCTGCGAACCATCGCAAGTAGACATTGCAAGGGTTCGAGAGCCACCCGAAGCCCCGTGGCGCTCACCACCCTAGTCACCACCCCTGTCCAGAACTGCGCAACCAATGGGCATTCCCATGCCAAATGCAAAAAGCCTGCATTCTCTGCGGCACATCGAGGACAGCCAGCGCCCCTGCTACTATCAATGCGTCTCAGAGACACCGGGGTAATATAGGTGCGGTGTAGGTAATTAAAGTGTGTTAGCTTAAATCTGGCATTGCATGAAGACAGTCCACCACTCATATTTAGATGGATTTTTGTTCCTTTTTTTATTCCGCACTCCATGGCAGTGCATGTGTTTTCCAGCTCTCTCCCTCGAGTGCTCTTCACCCCTTCAAATATGCCTCCCCGTGCTGAGTTGCTCCCCACCCCTTCCAGTTTGTCTGTAAAAGTACAGTAACAGTGATACATTTGATGGGGTATGGCTGAAGAGCAAAACTGCAAGGGTTGTTTTTATTGCATTCCACGTGTTGCATGAAAGCACAGGCTTCGGTACACAGGCTTTTATGGTGGTTGGGGAAGGGCTGCCTGCTGCAATCACTCAGTTTGGTGTCTGAGGTAGAAGGTGTACTTACCGTGACACTTTTCCTGAAGCCCCATAAATCTGCTTCCTGGGCTACTATAGAAGACCGAATGGTCGTATGCTGTGAAAACTAAATTAGACCTTGGCAGTCATTTCCCTGTTACATTCTGACACTTTATTTTCTTTTTATATTCTGTACAGTTTCCTGAGGCAAAAAATATTTGAAAAGTAAACAATGAAATTAATAAAGATTGAAAATGATAAACCAATTTACAGATTTGGTATAAGATGGGTGTTTTTGTTTTTCCTCCAGTATTTCGAAATGTTTTTTTGTGTGAATTTTTTTAAGCATTAGTTCACAGACCACTTTTTCCAAAGCGAACAGCTCAGCTTTACGGGGGTCTCCCAACCCCCGTACATTCCAGGTCAAGAGATTGAAGTGAGGGTGATTAGTAGTGTCTAATGTACTCCTAGGGCAGGTAATTTGTGTGTGCCTTATGCTGAATGAGTGCAAAGCCTCGGGCCCATAATGAAGGACTGTTACTCATTTGGGGACAATGATATGGTGCAATGTATGAAGAATAACTCTTCACAACTTCATTTCTCCCCACACCTACACCAGCGGCTCAATCCCGGCTGGGATCCCACCCCATTTGAATACACAACCATAGAGCAAGAAAAGCCAGTACATGCCATTCTGTCGCATTAGATAGAACCTATTGGAAAGCTGATTCTAGGGTTTGAAAACTACCTTGGTGTTAAAGGTAGGCAGGCGACATAAAGAGCAATGAATACAGGACAGAATAGGCGCGAAAAGGAGGGAAAGTAGAGCGTTAAAGCAAACCAATAAACAATTGCAGTCATGAACATTCACTTGGGGATTCCTGCTTGGGGGCGTCTCCGGAGAGCCAGGCATCTGCCCTCGACTAAACGAGGGTGCCCGGGCAGAAGATCTTCGGAATTGTTTAAGTTCCCCCTGGAGCCGTTCTGCGTGGGGAGAGTCAATGATCAGCAGGTGTAGTCTACACTTGGCTTGGTTCTGTATAGATTGTTCGAGCGCAGCACCTAAATTTCTAAAGTTTTGCTCGGTATAGTTCCGCTTTCATGTTAGTAGAGTCTCATCGTAATTGAGGCGAAAATTATGGTGACACTGCAGTATGGTGGGAGGAAGCAGGCATCTCGTTCGCCACCCGCCCTCCCGTCAAAGAAATTCATGGTCTGTTGCGGAGTATTAAAAGTGTGGTGCTTGCCTTGCACAGTGATGATGTGTAGTTTCGCGGGGTACAGCATGGCGTAGGGAATATTTGCTTGCTGTAATTTCCGCTTCACGGGCAGAAATTTTTTACATGCCTCCTGCACTTCCATTGTAAAGTCTGGATAGAAAGACACTGCATTCCCCTCGTAAGTGAGGTGACCTCTCTTCCTGGGCAGTCTGAGTATTGTATCGCGATCCCTATAATTTAGCAGTCTAGCTATGATGAGCCGGGATGTCGCGCCAGGAGGGGGTCTTGCTGTCAGAGATCCCTGTGCCCTTTCCACCACTAGTTGCTTTGACAGAGTTGAGACATCAAACAGCGCCTCTAGCATGTTCTCAACATAGTCCTCCATCCGTCCAGTAGCTGTAGATTCCGGAATGCCTAAAATGCATAGGTTGTTTCTCCGGGACCTTGCCTCTAAATCTTTGTTCTTAGCCGCAATGGTCCGCAGGAGATGTTCCATATGTTGTACTTGGTCCCCTCTCTCCGCAGATGTATCTTCCAGATTGGAAATTAGCTGTTCAGCCTTGCCAATGCACCCGTCTTGTTTTCCAATTGTTGTGTGATGAAGTCCATTTTTGCTTTTATAGAATTTAGGCTGTGGCGCATGGTAAGTAACAGGGAATGTAGGTCAGCTTCTTATGGCTGAGTCTGTGGGGGCTGCCCGTCTGTCGTGCCCATGGTTGAGTCCCCTGCTGATCTGCGCGCTGATTTATGGGCATCAAAGGGGAGTTTGGTTTGTTTACCGTGAGCGCGCCCCACACCCCTGACTTACGACTCTCAGGTAATGGATCGGTGCAGCGTTCGATCAGCCGGGGGAGGGAGGATTACTGTAGTTGGGCAGTTGGTTCCTCCTTACAAGCCCGTCGGGGGGGGGGGGGACGATCTCCCAACACTTCAGCAGCAGGAGTTGTGGCCGGGAGCGATACGCTCTAAGAGCTATACCGTTGGCTTCCTCCGTCAGGCCTCGAGGGGATCAGCCACACGCTCTCTCTCTTTCGCTCCTCGCCTCGTGTGGCAGACATCACAGTAAATGTGATGGACGATCTTCCCACTTCGCTCCGTGTTATTTTCCCATGCAGCGGAGTATCTAACTGTGGCTCTGCTTGGTCAGAGCATGTGCGCTGATATCAAAGGTGTGAAAGGGTAAAGAAACAGGCACTCCTTACTGTCTCCGCCGATCTGCTCTGGCCCATGATTCTTTAGGATTTGCCACAAGCAGCAGCAGGGGAGGCCATCTCGATCCTCCGTCTCCTTGGGCGTATTGTGTGCGACCCAATCATCCGCTGGATTGTGGGCCGCCATGCAGCTCCCCACCCGCTGTCCACTGTGAGCCCCCGTCTCTTGCTGGTGTTTCTCTGTCTCCGGTGGGGGGGGGAACTGGCAGTGAGAGAACCCGATCTCACTTCCTCAGCCTCTGCAGCAGCTCTCAGTTGGGGGTGAGGCGCAGTGTGGGAATACTCTCGGCTGCGATTTTACCGTTATGTGGAGGCCTCCGCTATGGTGCGGATGCTCCGTCAGTCCATTCGGGCCTCTTGCAGTCTTTCGCCCGCAGTTCAGGCGCTCCTCCGACAGCAGTGTCTAATCAGCAGGTTGTAACCAACTCGAAACTCCCCGTTAGCTCAGTGGCGGACAGGATATTGCCGGATTGCTAGACCGGGCAGCAGGAGCCTCACACCAGTGCGGCCATCTTACTCGCCGGCTCTCTGGCACCCCTATACAACAGAAATTCTTGTGATGATTTCTTTATTCATTCACATATTTCATTTCTTATTATAGCCATCACGTGTTTCGCACACACTATGCTTCTTCAGGGCTGTTACAGACATAGAAAGTATACACATCAGTTCAATGATGAAACAAAGTACAAATTGAGCATTGTTAAACCGTTCATTGCACAATTACCTAATAGTACAAACTCAAAGCAAATTTTAAGAAAATTTAGTGGATATCACATCCCTAATTTATCCACAATACTATTCACTCTACAAAACAATCATTTCCCAGGAGATCAATTCATAAATTATAAAAAAAGAATTCTCTTTAGATTATTAAGTCGTTCCAACTCTTTGTTTGCAGCATTGACCCTATGAACCCTAACCATTATTTAAACAAGCGTTTAAAATGCAATCGGTTTTGACTTAGTGAAAGTTAGAGCCATTTGCGCTTCAAATGACATGTTTCTTAGTTATGTTTTTTTGTTTTCAGTGGAGTGATCATTTGACCTATCTAAAGAGACAGGAAAGAAAGTGAATGGAGAGGAAACAGTGGAAAGTAGGGCTTGTACGAGTAGTGCTTTAAAAGAAAGAGGAAAGATGGAACAGTAGCATAAGCAATAAAAAAAATCCACAAAGCAAGGAAAGGGTGCAGTACCACAGGCTGTGTTTAGGTGTCCCTCTGGAGTTCTAAAAGAACCTCTATTAGCCGCATAAAGTACTGCACCCTTAATGCAGCTTACTTAAGGATGTTGTTCCGGCATTGTTTTCTGTTGAATGCAGAATCAGAGGCCCAATGCTTTTGTTTATATGAAACAGCAACTTTAACGCGAGTGTTCCCAAACTGTGTGTGCATCTGTTCGCAGCACCCTCTGCTTTTTATGTTTAAGTTGATTGGAGGAGTAGTAGGGAGGGGGAAGAAGGATGTGGCGTTATGGTCAGAGCAGCCGACTTCGTAACTAAGGAACAAAGGGTTTGAGTCTTAGCTTCACCATTCTGTGATACTGGGCAGAGTCACCAAATTCAAATACTTTTTTATTAGGAAACTGCCCACCCTGTGCACTGGACTCCACACTGTTTGTCATTGTGGGCGTCGCATTGGCATCATGCTGGCTTTTCTGCATGCCCCTTCCTTAGTGTGGTAGTGCCCTCCAACATATAGCAGACACCAGATAACACCATTTACATTGTTTGGAGACCAGTGCCACTGTCTGCATGAACACACATGCTCCTTTGCGCACACTCTGTGCAGTGTGTGTGCACTGCTGCAGTGTCTGTGCTTGAAACAAGGTGCACTGCTCCGCCACTTGCTACATGCCAGATTGCAGTATGAACTCCCATCCCCACCCCTTCGCCTCCATAAACACAACAAGCCTTGTTGCTAGGTCACAGGAAGCATCCGACTGATTGATGTGTGCCGTCCCACTGAACATGCCAAACTGGGTTCTGCTCCGGCATCCCTGAAAATTCAAGGATGCTTTAGAAGTTGAAGCGCGGCCAGAAAGGTTGCTGTGCTCAGAGATGGCATTTGGCATAAAATGACTTATAAACTTGTGTTTACTTGCCAGTGTTCCACACATACATCACAGGCCTGCTGTCCGGTTCACTCTGCGCCTTGACCCCCCAGATTCCAAAAAACAAAAGCATGAGCACTCCGGTGCACGAGCAGGAATGTCAAACCCCTGTGAGTGATGGGATAAAACGGTGCCTTTCTCAGCCATCCCCAGATGTTCCGTGGGCAGCTCCTGAGCCCGCCAGCAACACAACAGAAAACAACAAGCAGTGAGGCAAGCAGTGGTTTGCTGTGGGATTGTCTTTGTAGGAGCAGCATGGCCCGCTAGAGCTCTGAAGTGAGAGCGAGCTGCGGGGGCAGTCTGTCAGTGAGGGCGTTAGGCACAGACTGTCCCCTGTAAACAAAAAACAGCGCGGGGTGGTAGGGGAAGGGGATTAGGTAGCACCAAGCAACAAGCGTTACTTCACGTCATGTTTCTTGCTTGTGTTACAAGGCGCCATTCAGTCTGAAACGTTGTGCTTTGCCGCTTTGATACTGCAGTTTCACCGAGGCCACTGGGAATATTTGCAGGTATTAAAGTGGAAGATAATGAAAAAAATATTTCTATTCAAATAGCCACGGTTTCCAGACACACTGCAACTATGGCAGAAAACAACTTTGGCTACATTACAACTTTAAAACTATGCCTCACCGTACGCACTGTGGTACGAGTAGTTCTTTTAAAGAAAGAGGAAAGACCGAATAGTAGCATAAGCAATAAAGGAAAATCCAGGAAGCAGGGAAAGGGTGCAATACCACGGGCTGTTACTAGGTGTCTCTCCGGAGTTCTAAAGGGACTTTTTTTTTAGCCACCTAAGGTACTACACCCTTAATGCAGCCTACTAAAGGATGTTGTTCCGGCATTGTTTTCTGTTGCATGCAGTATCAGAGGCGCAATGCTTTAATGTTTATATGAAACAGCAGTTTTAACGGAAGAGTTCCTAAACTGTGTGCTCATCTGTTCGCAACACCCTCTGCTTTTTATGCTGAACTTGAGTGGAGGAGCAGTAGGGAGGGGGAAGAAGGATGTGGCGCTATGGTCAGAGGAGCTGACTTTGGAACTAAGGAACACAGGTTTCGAGTCTGTGTCGCTTCTCCATCCTGTGATTCTGGGCAGTATAGCTTGATCTCCTGACTTTAAAAAACAAGCCGTAAGTAATATAAGCAGTCTAGGTCTGCACTGTGGCTACTGACGCGATCGCGGGGGCAGTCGTGCTGATTCTAATAAAGTACTCCTTTTAAAATGAAGTGCGGCATCTCTGAAGCGGGTGCAGTGCTGATACTCGAGCCCCAGACAGAACCAAAAAAAAAATAGTGCACGAAGGAATGTAAATAAAAAAAAAGTGTAAGGCCACATGTAACAGGGGCAGTCTGCTGGGAGGGTCTGAAACACCAAAAGATGGGACTAATTAAGCATGCTGACCAAACAAAAGCAGGTATTTATGTATGGCAGGGACAGGAACGAATGGAAAAGATGGGAGATGCTTCCAGCCACAGTCTATAGTACAGCATGCCTCACAGAGCAGCGCATTTGCTTCCAGGCTCGACCTAAAAAACCCTTTCTTCATCGTTGCTCTCAAGCAGCCATGTAGTAGTCATGAACCAAAACTATCACAACCTGCACTCCGCATATTTGATGACCGGTTCACCAGCTACGGTGGGTCTCTGCATTAGCACAGCCAGGTCACCGTCAGACTGGACACTAAAAAGCAAAAAGAAAGCAAGGGGAAAAAAAGGACAGGGGCCTTCTTCGCTTTATGCACTAGGATCTGGCACAACATCCCTATATCCATCAAGATCATTCCCGCCCTGCTCAAATTTAAGAACGAGCTGAAGGCACACCTTTTTAAAGAACACTACATTACTGCAAGTAATAGTCTATTTTCACTCTTGGAACCCGGTTTCCCCTTGATTCACATAGGATATGTCCTTAACTTTGTCCCGCTATAGCGCTGTGTTACCTTTTGAATAGGGTTGTGCTATACAGATACTACATACATAAAGTGTAAATCTGCCACATTGCTACTATAGTTGAAAAGACAAAGAACAATGAAGGTTTGCATGGTTATGGCTTTGAAAGCTAATCTTATTTTTAATATTTTGTAAAGTATATGGTAAAGCTAAAGAACAGGTACTTTTACATCCTGTCTTTTTTGTATTCTCAACTTTGGGCACCTTGCAGGTTATTAGTGCAACAGGAGATGCTTCTGTAGGTTTTAATTCAACGCTTTGCTTGGTGGTACTGAGCAACTATGTTTGCTTCATACAATGCAAATCCCTTTCACTACATGGCTTTACAAAAAAATATACAATTGGTAGTAGCAATCCCAAAAGGGATAAACCGCACCTCAAGAAGAAAAAGCAACAGTATAATTGTTAATTAATATAAGCGTAAATATTTGTTCAACAATGTAGGAAATTGGGGTGCTATGATAACTGGGAGCACCAACTACCACATGGTGCTGTTAGCAAGTGACAAGAACATGCACATAAACAATTCAAAAAATACAGTTGTAGCACACCCTAATAGTCACAAATTAAATTCAAACATATATTCCATGTGAGAATATGTCCAGGCAATAGGTATCAAAATCTCAGAGTCCAGAGGCGAATTATATCCTGTTCAAATCACACAAAGGTTTTCAAGGACTTTCCACAAAGTGAATGAAAAAATCTCCTTTATTTGTGTACGATAAATTCCCAGCAGTCATTGAAGCCAACACGTGTTTCGTCTGTACATGTCAGTATTCAGACTTTTTCAAGGCAAACTAGAAAACCGAGTCGGGGTTCCACGCCGTAACGAGTCCTTCTTGTAGGTGGTGTCCAAATAAACACAAAATAGTCATATGCTCTTAAAATAGTTGGCGAGTCCACCCCTATATCCAACGCGTGCTCAATAAAAAAGCTCCTGATTATTGTAAAGCGAACATCCACACAACTGGTGGCCCCAACTCAAAAACCGTTATGTCCCACGTGGTAGATGGGAACACTGTCACTTAGGCGGTAAAGCAGAGATAATATCTATTGACGAGGGAGGCCAGACCTTGATACGTCGGTTCCCTATCCCGCCAGAGTGATCCAAAACTCACACCATCCGAGAGTTGATCCACGTAGGGCGTCCTCAGAACTACGGTGGGCTATAAATTCCTAACATACCCTGCATGCTATGGCCTTAAGTTCACTCAATTTCTTTTTTTTAAATTTTTTTTTTTATACTTTTTTTTTTTTTTGCTCATTTGTCCTCCCTCTATCTTCTTCCTTCATCTTCAGTAGTTTATACTGCAGTGATCCTGCTAAAAGCTGGATGTGTAATTTCACTGACCATTTACAGCAACTGTGCTGGATAAGATCAACTTCTCATGCTTAGGAAAGCGTGCAACAGTCAGTATGAGGTCCCTCCGGAATCCCTACTTGGGTGCAGATTAAATGTGGATCATTCCCACAGAAGATGTTGGATTTTATCATTTGGAAGAAGAATCAGGAGGTGAGTATGAGGTCTCGGTCTCTGGTGCAAGGCTCAGTTTCCTTTCTACCAGTAAGGAAGCCAGGGCCCTCTCCCCCCCAGGACACTCTGCTTTGATGTGGAGGTCACTTTAACTGGCCCTACGGAAGAGGTGAGGTAATCCTGGGGTAAACTATATGGTCTCAAGACCATTTTTCTGCCCAGGTACCAGCCAACTTGTCGCAGCTGTATTCTACTGGCATGGTCCAGGGAAAGAGGAGCAGGTAATTAGGAGCCAATGATTTTTCGGGGACCAAACGCACTAATGCGGAGCACCATCCAGCCATGCTCCTCATCTAGGTGCAAGAAGCTCAACTTCATATTGGACCCTCGGATGAAGTCTGTCTCTTCTTCTGTGTGTTGTGGTGCTGTCCTGTTGCTCCTGTGGTTCGAGTCAGAGGCTCAAGTCTGAGTTTTCTATGGAGAATTATACTGGGTATTAGCACTCTGGTGGATTTTCTATTACACAGTCCCAGCCTGACCATACAGATTCATCTCCTGAATCCTTTTCGTCACAACTCCACAGGCTAGACCAACTCCTGTGCTGTGCAGGTGTCATTTGAGAGGGAGAGATCCACCCAGTCAACTAGCAAAGAGCCAAGCAGTTAAAGAAGCCACTCTCCCCCAATGTACGTGACCATTATGAGTCCCCCAGAAACAGACGGAGCTCAATGGAAAACTGAGACACCAAGATGCATCACTCCTCTCAAGGTAGTCTCTTGGTCAGGAGTCCGCAGCCTTCATGGACCTGAACTTTGTCCTGACCAGGATGATGCATAAATCATTTGATATGTTGGTCCTGTGTGACTTAAGGCTTCTTACATCAAAAACCTCTTTCTTGATGGCCATGAGATTATCCAACTGCCTGAGTGAGCCTCAAGCTATTTGCGTTTCAGGAAGCTTTCATGGTTTTCCGTAATGACTAAGTCCTGGAGGACCTGTAACACATTTAGAATTGTATCTAAATGAAGAGATAGTTCTTCTTACATTTTCCCTTGTTTTTCTCATTTCTCTATAGTTGAGGAAATAAAAAACAATCTGGACTTCAGAAGTGCAGTGTCCTATTATCTTTAAAGAACCAGGGACCTACATTCTAGTGTCTAAGTTTGATACTGTTTGTCAACACAATCCGGCAGGGCTTAGGCAGCATCTACATTTTCCAGGCATGAACTATCTGCTAGGTAGGCTACCCCCTCTCACTCTGTTGATACTATGCTCTTAATGCTTCTTTCCAGACTGTAAATTTTGCTAGCAGTTTCTTTGGGACATGTTTTCCAAGGCATATGCCACCCATTTCTGCTTTCCCCTTTTTTCATTGTCATTTGCTATAGAATCTTCCCACAAGATAAGCATGGGAAAGAGCAGGATGCAAAGTAGGATAAAGTTACTTTAATAGTACCTCTAACTCTGGTAGTCTGTAGACTAGTTTCAATTATTGACACACTCATGCTGGCCAACAAATGCTCACCATTAGGCTCCCTTTTTCCAGAAGGCAACGGGATAAGGTACACAGATGTGTAGCAGAATAGGATATCCACTTATTATGCATGCATGCATGCATGCATGCATGCGTGCTGGTTTACCTACATGCAAAGCTCTGAATAATTAGCATTTCTAGAACTACTTTTCTTTCCCACCACTGAGTGGGAACAAACCTAATGACTAAGAACAGCAGCCACCATTAAAATGAACTATTCTTTAGAAATAACCCAGGTGTATTAAAAACATGGGCCTCAGGTATCCATCCCTACTTGCATGAGAACCAGGGTAGTAAATATTAGAGTTCCCCTTTCTCATTTGTATGTCCTTGTGTAGAGGAGTCACAACAAAAATGACAACTTTTTTGAAGGTTTATGTTGAAACCTTTTAAGTGCAAATTACACTGTATAACTTCAAATAGGAGGAGATTTCTTGTAAACCACGATTCGGTTCATTGGCTTGTGTAGCGTCCGAAAATGGTTTTGCTGTGTTTGGCTCACGTACTGGAGTGGATGTCTGCCGCAAACGGTGATGCATTTTAAACATAACCAAAACAAGATATATTTTCAAATTATTTCTAAAATAACTTCTACGGGCTGTTTGTGTTACTGTGGAGAGCCCAATCCTGTTCGTAACTGATAATGAATAGATGTTGATTATCATTAAACTCAGAAGACCCTATGTGATTGTCTGGACCCATATGGCACAATATTATGTTCCTGTGTAAGATTTGTGCAAATTTGTTAAAACGGAAAATAAACATTCTGGAAACCATTTTAGCTATACAATTGAGGATGAGGTATCTGCTCCCTTTTTAGGTCTCGCCTAGCGTTGCAGCGCATGCGGAGCTCGCTCTGCGAGATCTATTGTCGTCGGTTTTGTTTCGGAAGTGGGGTGGAAGCTCCGCCTCCGCTTTTCATTTGCGCGCGTCATACTTTATGAAAAACGCTCGCATTTCATTTGGAGAGAGGCTTTTTGGTTCCCTCCCTGTCTCCTTTCCGGCTCGCCCACCCGGACTGGATATTTGGCTCGCGCACGGCTGCCAGTACGCGCACGGCTGCCAGTAGCTAGTCATCAACATGTCTGTATGCACACCATGACGTCAGACTCCCTGGAAGACGCACAAGCTCGCTGAGTGTACAATGGAAGTATTTTTAAGAAGGTCGAGGTGACAAACTCCGCTCGACTTTTTCAAAGCCTTATTTTTTGAAAGCTAAAAGCAGGCAGAAGACGAAATCCTGAAAGGCTCTTAATGGACTGTGGGGAATTCCTGTGACATACGTGTAAAATGCCAGGCTCGCTGCATATCCAGTGATGGGGCTTGGCGCGAGCGCAGGCGTTCCTATCAGACTGGGTCAGCAGGGTGAAGGAGAAGACACAACGGGGGGAGAAATCTGGACGCCGCGAGATGATTCAGAGACTACAGATGCCATAAGTGCGATTTTTAGAAACCAGCGTCAAACTTTTTTACCACAAAACCACCATCGCAACTGGCACAAAAGTGACAACCTGTTGTCACGCTCTTCAGAGAATCTTAGATTTTCGGAAGCTGGAGTGAGAGGAGCTGCACAGGTGGATTACCATACTTAATAATAAAAGTAAATGCTCTGTTCCAAGCTCTGTCCGAAGATGGCGGCTGCTGTGCTTGCTTAGGTTTGGTGACTTACGGCGGTCAGAGCGCATCTGCTACTGGTGTACGGCGCACACTTTTATATTTAAAAAACACAGCAGTCTTGTTTCAATTTCTGCTGCTGCGCTCGTTTTTCCTAGGTGGAAGGTTTACCCTCCTCGCCGTTTGCCAGCCCCATGCCACTTCGGTGCTTCCCTCGTGTCCCTCCCTCCCCTGGGCTTTCACTTGCCACCTCTGTGGCTCGCTGTGCCCGGGCTGTGGCCTCCACAGTGCTGAGGAGGCGGTGGCCCGGGCTGCACATCAAGTAAACTCTTCCCTGTTTTCCGGCGCAGCCTCTGAGCGTGCAAAAAGAGGCCCTCACAGGAAGCAAGAGCGGCAAACTTAGGTGAGGGTTCCTTGGCATAGGGATGTGGGAAAGGGGCTTTGTCACCTCGACACACCTAGCCAGCTGATGCAGTACGTAGTTGGGGGTGCTTCTGCCAGATCCGAGGTCTCCATCGTGTCTCGCTCTTCTACACATTTTTCCTCTTCTCTACGTTCTCAAGTCCCTCTCCCTGCCTCCTATTTTCTCTTTGTTTCTCCCTCTCCAAATTGCATCTCTCTCCAACGGATGTCTGTTCTCTTTCCTTCAGCCATGTGGGGCGCTGAAGCGCTAAATAGGTAGCACAATGCACTGGTTGGAACTCCTTATTTGGTACTGCCGAAAAAGAGCCAAGCAGTAACACCTCATAACTGCCCCCCTCAATTCTAAGTGACGCCACCCCTCCCTGCCCCCAGTTAACCCACTACAACGAATTGTCTACCTCCCTGCGAAACCCGCAGGGGCTGGCCCCTGGATCCACTCTTTAACTGGAAAACACGAATTACAGGACTCAAGCCACATTAACAGCCCTGGAAGTGCTGTTTTGCCCAGAAGGTGCGGTTCAGTTCAGTTCCGCTCCGCACCGTAAAGAGTTTAACTGTTCATGCAATCCAAGCATGGGTGAGACAAAAGACAGAGTGTGTGCATTTATATATGCATGTGCATGCATGTCTAAGTGTGCACATATGCGTAGATATTTAGGAATGCCTGTGTGTGTATGCTTGTATATATGTGCATGCATGTCAGTGTGTAAATATATCTCCTCTTGGTAATGCGGTGTATGGATGTGCATGCTTCCTTATGTGCATATCTATGTGCGCGTGTGTGTCTGTTTATGTGTGCTCGTACCTGCATGCGTATGTATGCATGACTATATGTATGTATGCTTATATGATTGCATCTATCTGTGTATACAGCTGCAGGTGGCTGTTTCCAAATGTGTGCCTGTCTATGTGTGCGTTTGTGTATGTGTGTTTCTTTGTATCTGTGCTTGCACGTTTATGTGTGTCTATCTGAATAACAATAGCGCTGTGCAAATATCATCATTCCACTACATACAAAAAACAAAAGTAAAAAACAGTGCCATTTTTAACACCAACAGCTCTAGCTTTCACAAATGCGAGACCTATTGCATTGCAAATGCTCGTTATAGATTGCTTGCAGTGTGTCCATTCAGAAAATGTGTGGTTCAAAGCAATACCTCTTAACCTGGGGCCTGCCACTATTTATTATTATGATAGTATTTAATATTCTAAAGTATGTATACATAAAAAGCAAAAACTTAACATTTTATAATGGCCTTTAAAGGTGAAATCATATGAAATTGGAGGCAAAAAATTAAATGTTATTGTTTGCTTGATTCATGGAAGGAGCTAAGTACAGCAAACAGATCTAGTATGGACGATTGGCAACCTCCATTAAAGCACTGATATGCGTCGGCATAAAAAAAGCATGCATCAGAAGCAAAAAAGGCAAAATGCTATGTTGGTGTCTAGAATATCACTTCGTCTTTAAGAAATAAAATCACATTTTGAAAAGCTCCAACCTTCCAATTAAATTGTGTTCATACTCATTCTTTGCTTCCATTAGGCCTGTATATTATTTTTCATTGAATGTAATTTTGGAAATCGTTCTTAAAGTATTCTGTTAATATTGATAGTTTTACGCTTTGTTTATCCCAATAGGCCTTATGGCAGGCACCCTTTGGTTAATTTCCTACGTATACATTTGATCGAATACTTCTGACATTACTTAAAATGTGTCATTTTCATATATGTATGTTGTTTTTCTTTTCACTGCTATCTTTAGCTTCTAAAAAGTTACTGAAATATTTGGAACAAAAAAAGTGTATTTTTGTTTGTTTGTGAATTGAATAAAATATTTAATAATTTGTGTATTTGCTTGATGTATACTTCTTTCTGTATGTTTGTGTATTGTTCTGAGACTCAAACCGTAAACATTCCTTAGACCAGACTCCCCGGCTTCCAGTAGTAATGTAGTGGAGGTTCACAGAAGTCCAAATGTTAAGAACAGGTTGTTTAAAGCTTTCTTTTGAGTCCTGGGTTGAGATCTGTCACCAAATATAAGGTGCGTTGTGAGCCGTTATGGACCTGAGCTCCTGTTACTTTAGCACCTTCGCTGATCACAAGTCCTGTAAAAACCTGCCCATATATGTTAAAGCCAAGTCTTCACACTGGGTGCGTTTCTGGCATTTCTTGACCTTTGTTAAAGAAATTAATTTGCATAGGTTTTTAACCTGAAACTCTTTACATCTATAACGTCTTGGTCACGCGAACAGATTGCACTTATGGAAAAACCCTTGTGGTGTAAAAGCAAAATAAAAAACACCGTATTCTTTGGGCACGCTAGAAGGCAAAGCAGCTACATTTGTCACACCCTCTTAGCGACTGCTTTGGAAGGCATAAAGCGGCGGCAGAGCCAGTGATGTTGTAACAATCACAAGACCACTGGCCTCTGGTAAAGTGTTGCTGACGTGCAGTGCGTAATACAATGTTTTTGTTACTTCTATAATTTGTATTTCGTTGTGCATTTGTGCAACTCTCCTTCCTCCCGTCCCTTGAACTTCCTCCTGTAGCATTTATCAGATAATTATTGCCGCTTCTGGCTCACGCTTTCCTCCCTGCTTTCCTAAGCAGTATTTTAGTATAATGTGCACATTCAGCAGTGCAGTTTGGCAGCCAAGAGAATCAGCATGTTGGCAGTTCATATAACACACTGCAGGCGCTGCTCATTGACAGACGGCAGAACCGCAAACACGGAGATTTACTGTGCATGGTAATGGTTTCCATTTTTTCTGAGTTGAAATGTCCTGTTTTTAAGAAAGCTGCTTGCATTGCTCATAATGTAGAAAATGTAGCATTCTGGTTCTGTGTTTTCACACTATTGATTGTTTTTTTTTTTTTTTTTTTTACTGTATTAGCATAGGGTTTTATTTACAGTTCTTCACACTGTTTAAATTAACCTTTTTTATATATTACAGCAGTCCTTGTAGTGTCTGACACAAATACATTTATTTCTAGATTTTTACAAAGCGCACACGTGATCCAAAGGTATTGGAATAATGTACGTAGATGCCATTATATGGAGGCAATATTTTAGTTACAGCACGTAAGCTTGGTTTAAGCTTTGACAGTAGCTGTTTCTCACAACTTGCTCTGCGGTGCAAATACGTTAAAGGTGAACTTACACAATAATAGCCCATTCCCTTCCATCATACAATTTCTAGTGCCCTGTTTAAAATTATTTAGATCCTCAGGCGAAGAAAGATACTGCAGAAGTCTACAGTGGATGGCAGTTGCTAGATGCTGTGTTTGCCACATCTGGCTACACTTGTTCGCCACATCTGGCTACACTTGTTCCTCGAGTGTGTGCAGTTCCGGACTACCACATTGGCAAAGTGGGCACCGGCCTATGGCCCCCATTCCTTTTAGGGCCCCGTGACAACGGATCAAAATAATTTTGATTTGATCTTGAAACAAAATTACAGTCAAGCTTTCTTAAATATTGTTTCCAGAAGATAGGAAAAAATGAATCCACTCAAAGAAAAGAAACTTTACATTACAGACTCTATAGAGAAAATACTGTATTAATGTAATGTACCCATTGAATATTTAAAGTTTTATTGGTTTATTAAAATTTTAAAAAAAATGTGTTTAGTTAATGTTTAGTTTTGTGTAATAAAATTGGTTTATTTAAATTGTTGATTGGTAAAATTAAAAACATATTAGGAGATAATTTGCGAAGGGGGGGGGGCGAAATTTTGACCGTCAAAGGGTGTCCACAGAGTTTAATCCGACACAGAGTATGATAAGCTGTAGTGGTTCTGTAGCAGCACCCAACGTGTTCAAGGCCACGTTCATGCATCACACAGTGGACATAGGAAATAACTTTGTGCCTTCCCATTGAAATCATAGCGGTTACAGCGCAACCAGCGTTACTAAGTGGTGCGCATTGTTCAAGTTGACTTCCTGTCACAGAAGATCATGTGAAAGGATTCTTTCGCTTCGTTTGTCCAATTGAGTCCAGTGACTAAATGGAGGTTCTTCTTTCACTGAATGCAGACAAGTGTTTTTGTGACAGTGTATCGGGAGAGGATGAGAGTACCCACCCCAACCAACTTGTTGTAGTTTGGATTTTTACTATGCAAAAGACAATTGGGGAACCCTGGGTAGTTTCAAGTCGTTAGCTGCCTATTTAAATAAAGTGCTTCTAAAACAACACCATCACTCTAAATAAGCTTACCTTAGATGTCTGTTTTTCTAGCAGAATTTTTAAGCATAGGATAAACCCAATGCCACCACACAGTGTTAGACAGGTGACAAAGCCTTTTTTTTTTTTAGCAAAGTATCAGTAAGTGCTGTTCATGCCGAGGTAAAATAAAATAAAGGCATTTTACCGTTCGAGGCACAGAATTACAGCAATGGAATTTATAAAATACTGTCCGGGGCAACCTGGAATAAATAAAACGGTTCCTAACGCACATGGTTTACTCTTGTAAATCTCAGCGGTGGCTAGCAAGTCTGCATAGTTACGGGTCAATTTTTATGTCCCTGGGGGAACATGTTTTTAGCCCCAGGTTTTGCACACCATGGGTGACCCAAGGGGATGGATATTGTCTCTCTCTGAGGGTTCTCTCCTGCTGTAGGATGTTGAGGTTTAGGAGGTGTGTTTTCTGGATGTTTATCTTGAAGCTCAAGACCATGCTAAATGCCTCCAATTCCTTGAGGAGGGTGGGGAGATGTTTGCGGTTTGGAAATGGTCATCATGACATCATCCGCGTAGAGAGCAATTTTGTGTTCGTGGCATCCCAGTGTAATCCCTCTGATGTCTGGGTCGGTCCTCATCCACTCCTCTAGGGGCTCCATGTAGAAGGCAAAAAGTTGCAGAGACAAGGGGCATCCTTGTCTCGTGCCTCTATTGATAGTAAATGCCTCAGACATGGTTGCATTGACCCTTACTCTAGCATTAGGTCTGGTATAGTTACACCATATGCATTTCTTAAAGCGGGGGCCAATTCCCAATTTATGTAGTGTATTGTGTAGAAACCGTCTGTGTATTCGGTTGAATGAAATTATAAGTGCGGCGGTTGACACAAGATGTTTTTTGTCATTTAAGTGTAATAACAGTTTTGTGTTGTCACTACAGTTTCGCTCTGGGATGAACCCTATTTGGTCTGGGTCTATAAGTCCTTGCATGTATAGTTGTAGTCTGAAATCCAGAATGCTTGTAAAGAGTTTAGCATCAACATTGAGAAGAAAAATTGGGCAGTAGGAAGCACTAGAGGTCTGATCAATCCCTGGCTTCTGGATCACTGCACTAACCGCTTCACACCTTGTGTCTGTAAGTGTGCCTGTGTCTCCGAATGAGTTAAACAGTCGGGTGACGATGGGCTCCAGCGTGGAGCCACATTTTTTTTAGAAGGTCGGGGGAAATACTTTAAGCCCTGGGGCCTTGCCTGGCTGGAGTGTCAAAATGGCTGTGAGGAATTATTCTACTTGGATATCCGCTTCTAGGTATTGTGATTTTGGAGGGGAGTAGGCTCGTGCTGTGAGCTTTGGAAAGGTATGCAAGTGTATCTGCCTCTCCTGTCTCTTCCGCCGTGTAGAGTGTAGTATAGAAGTGTTTGAATGCATTTGCACTGTCTGTTGTAATACTCTGGTTATCTCTCTACTTTAATTCTAAAATTCTGCTTTTATGAAGTTTGGCACTTAACTTACAAGCAGGGAAATGTCACGCTTTATTGCCTACCGTGTAGTATTTATATCTAGGGCGTACGAGTGCATACTAAGCTATATCATAGTCTTGTGCTTTGAGTTGTTTCCAAGTTAGTGTCAATTTTCTCAAGATTCTATGCGCTCCTGTGCACTTCTGTTCCTTCTCTAACGTATACACTCTCTCTTTCAGTTCTGTGCGTTTCTCTCTCTCCTAGTTTTGTTAAGGCCGGACGCGATCTCCAATAAGTTCCCTTGCACTACAGCTTTCAATGTGTCCCATAAGTGTTACGTGTACCTCTGGAGTATCATTTATGCGCATACATTGTTGTATGGTGGCTCAAATTTGTTAGCGTGGTCATAAGTTAGGGGTTGGTAGTTAAGTCTCCACTTATGGGTGTGGTGCGTTCGATCGGGGGGAGGGGGGGTTCTAAAGGTAAGTTGTATAGGGGAGTCAATCAATCAATCAATCATGTCACTTATAAAGCGCACTACATACCCGCGAGGGTCTCAAGGCGCTGTGCGAGTGGTCCAATATTGCTGCAACTCCTATCATGGTCTGGGTGGTTACGGCATGGATTTGGGGTTCCACCAAAAAGTAATCAAGCCTAGCATTGGGCTGATGGAAAGCTGAGAAGTAAGAGTATGCCCTGTTGTTGGAGCGTTGTTCATCAGAGGTCTGCCAGCCCTACTTACGTTAGCCTATAGTGCTCCTGTTTGTCCCCGTCTTTGTGTAGATCCGTCTAGTTGGAGGTGTTGTACTAGGATAAAGTCACCCCAATGCCCCTTGAGTATGTCGCAATCCGCATGTGTAAGGAGTTGGCTGATGGTGTCGGTGATAAATTGCTCCTGATGTTCATTAGGAGCTTATAGGGTGGCCAGTGTGAACGTGTATGTGCCTAGGGAGATTTGGAGTGCTAACAGTCTTCCTGGGATCTCTGTCTGGACCCGGAGGACTTGCCCCCGGAATTTGTGTGTTAGGAGTATGTCCACCCCAGCCTTTTTGCTGGGCCCTGAGGAGTGTTAGACTTAGCTTTTTCAGCGGGTTTACCCCCAGACCTTTTGCTTTTTGGCCTCTTGTTTTTGTTGGTTTTAGGACTCTGGGCACTTTATCACTGATAAGCGGAGGTAAAAATGCATGTGCTTTCCATGTAAATTGTGTTTACGGATTGGTGTTTCCATGTTTGGCTTATTTGATTTACTACTAAGTCCCTAGTACAGTGCACTGGGTGTGCCCAGGGCCTGTAAATCAAATGCTGCTAGTGAGCTTGCAGCACTGATTGTTCCACCCACACAGGCAGCCTTTCAAAGGTGTCTCAAACCTGCCACTGAAGTGTCTGTGCGCAGTTTTTACTGCCATGTCAGCCTGGCAAGTGCACCCACTTGCCAGGCCCAAACCTTCCCTTTTCTTACATGTAAAGCACCCCTCAGGTAGGCCCAAGGTACCCCCATGGGCATTGTGCAGTGTATGTAAAAGGTAGGACATGTACTGGTGTGTTTTAAACGTCCTGATAGTGAAAGACTGTGTATTTCATTTATCACTATTGCAAGGCTATCTGTCCCATAGGCTGACATGGGAGTTGCTTTGTAACATCTTACAAGCATAACTTTCCATTGGGACAAGATAGAGAAATGGAGTTTAGGCTTTAAAAATACATCTTTTAGTAAATATGATTTTGATATTGTGTGTTGAAAAATACCACTTTTAGAAAGTGGGTATTTTCTTGTCTAACCATCTATGTGCCTCTTCCTGTTGTGTATTCGCTGCCTGGGTTTTAGACTGACAGGGGCTGGTTTGTGCATTCACACTAGACCGACACCGGGGGGGGGGGGGAGGGTTGAGGTGCGTCCTGCCTTTCTTGGGTGACTCATAGCCAGGCTGAATAGACCTGGCTGCATTTAGAGAAGTGGGAGGAGTTGTTGCTTGCACCTGAATGGACTGTCTGTCATCCACAGTGCTATCGCCACCCCCTGAGCCAGGCAGAACTGGATTATGTATGCCAGTGGAACTTTGTTTGTGCCAACTTCAAAGAGAAACGTGGTATAAATATTGGGGCCCTGACCTTAGAACTTTAGATTACTGCTGGACTAAGGAACCTGCCAGGAAGAAGAGCTGGAAGAGCTGTGAGGAGAGACTACCACTTTGCTGTGTTTTGCTGGGTGGGCCTGCAGTTGCTGCTTCTGTCTTGGGCATGGAAAGGACTGGACTGTTCTTTCTGCATACTAAGTATCTTCAAGGGCTTGATGTAAAGCTTGCCTCCTGTTCGAAGTCTCAGGAAAATCAAAGACTTCAACATCTTCTGGGTACCCGACGCCGTCAACGACGCCACTGCTGGCTCCGTGACCTGAAGGCACCGCAGAGGGCACCGCCGCACTTCGCACCGCAACCCTGGTCTCACCGCCACCGAGCCGCGGCTTGAACTGTGACCTGTGGGCACTGCACTCTGCACCGCCTCGCTTCACACCTCTGCCCTGGTATCCCCGATGACACTGACGCCGTCACGACGCCACTGCCTGCACCGTGACCTGTGGACAATGCTCATTGGGTACACAGAGCACCGCCCCGCTTCGTATCACAACCCTGGTCTCACCGCTCCAAGCTGACATCGACGCCGCTGCTTGCACCGTGGTTTACTGGCACCGCTCGTGAGTTGCATGACACACCACAGCCTTGGCCTGCCAGCGTCATCGACTCCAGATTGTCAACCGATGCCGATACCTACACTACGTCCTGGGGGCCCTGCACACTGTATTGCCCCGTCTCACACCGCAGCCTTGGGTCTACTGACAACAGCGCTTCTGCAATGACAATGCCGCTGCTTGCACCTTGACCTTTCGGCACCACAACGAGCACCGCCCCGATTCGCACCACAGCCCTGGTCCCACCGACGCCGATGGACGACCGCCACCGAGCCGCTGCCTGCACCGTGACCTGAGGGCACCGCACGTCGCACCAACGACGCTGGCGCTACTGATTTCAAACTCAAGGAGTTTGACCTGCAACGCGTGTGACTTCAAGGGCCCGACGACTCCTGCACCGACTGTCGGAACCGCCGCCTGCTGACGCCGCTCTTCCAGAGCTCACCGCAAGGTCCGACGCCCTGCATCTCCAAAGGTACTGTTTTACTGGTCGCCGCAACACCATAGCTGGCCTGTGACGTCTATTGGGATTTGTTGGTCACAACGCTGTGATAGCCCCAGACGGAGCTATTGACTTCAAGGAACTGTATACAAAGTGTTTGATGAACCATTTTATTTAATCTTTTTCTGTGTTTAGTGGGACCCCTGTAGTTCTAATGTTCAAGTGGCAGGACCTATTCTTCAGGTCTTCCAGATGTGTTTATAGTAAAAGATTCTGCTCCAGGAGTTTGCGCCAGTGGTGGTCCAGCTTTTAATTATTGGCGTTGCTATTCTCTTCCAAAGATGCCACACGCTGTCCTATTTTGGCCACATCATGCTTGATGTCTTTGACGGCAGTGGCAACTTAATTTCTCTGTGCGGCAAAGTCCTCTAAGTGTGTTGCAAGGGTTTCTAAGAAAGATTTAGTTATATGTGCATATTCTCCTTCCTGTGCTGTCATTAGCGGACTGGTCCCCTGCAGCCATGTCTCTCTGGGTATCGGTTTTCTTGTCTGGATTTTTGGAGAGGAGTTCCTTGAGGGTGGTCTCCTTCTTTGCTGTAAGTACTGCCATGGGTCTTTCCCTAGACATGGCTGAGCTGCCGGCAGTCTATGGGTGTGCTCCTGTCCTCTGGTCCTGGATAGAGGTTGCAGTGCACTTGAAGTCGAGGTCGTCAACAACGTGATTTTGTTTAGAGCATTGGTCTGTAGTGGAGGAAGCGTGGCTGTTGGTCGACTCTGGTATATTGTCCGTGTTGCTTTGGTAGGTGCTGTCAGTGCGCACCGCATGACGAGTGGGCTGCAAGAGATGTGGTGTTTTGTGTACCATGATATATATGGCAGCCTTTGCTTTTGGATGGGGCCGCTTGCAGTCTTTGATGGCAGCACTTAAAGGGCTTCAGATGCCCAGTTGAGGGGTGGGGGACTGGGGGATCTAGCCCCCACCTCCTCGGCGACCCACTGGTTACTTTCTGGCTCTGAAGTTCCTATTGCGTTGCAGGGAAGCACTAGGGAGACTGGTCCAGGCTGCGGCGCGTTCCCAAGTGCCAAGTCTCCACTGTGCCTGTAGGACACTTTGGAGCTGGGGTGTCTGGCGCTGCTGGGAGGAGTCGAACCTTTTTCTATGTCTTGGTAACCATGGGTCCTGAATCTGCCTTCTTCCTCAGAGCCCCTGCTTTGCGCTCGCTGGTGCGCTCAGACCTATTTCTTCCTGGTAGGGCCGCATGAAGCAAAGCACCCGGTGGCTATAGGTCGCCTGGCATCTGATTCACTGACTGACGTAGAGTTCTCTTGGGCGACCTGAGGCCTCTGTGGAAGTTGCAGATCGCAGCGAGGTTGCGCTGGCTCAGCATGGATTCAGTTGCTGGTGCCTGCCATTTGTAAACGGGTCCGTTTGATAATCTGATAATTGAGCTTCTCTAACTGCTGATTCTCCCCCGTGCTTGCAGGGTGGTTAGGGGATCTACTGTTCCTGGAAGGGGCTGCTCCCCATACTACGTCTCAGTGCGCCTGGGTCCTGAGTTGGCCTTTTCTCCTGGGGCCTGTGCTGTGTGATGTGTAGTATGCTCAGCCCTATATCCTCCTGCTGCGCCCGGGTGAAGTAAAGCGCCCAATGGCTCTAGGGCAGCTGGTGTCCCTTGTTCGCAGGCTGCATGCCGACTTATTTGGTCTTCATAGGGCTCCCCCCTTTTAACTCCAGCTAATTTTTAGGAACTTTCCCATAACACACCCTTCTCTTTTCCTCTTTTCCTCCTTTCCTCCCTTGTATTCTTTGCCTATCCTTCCCTATCTTGAATTTCCATATGTTCTATACCCTCCCACTTTACTCCTTTTTTTGTTTTATTACTTCCCCTATTGCAACTACTTTCCCACACATCCTTTAGACCCTCCCCCCCTGTTACTTTCTCTGGATGACCTATGCCTTTTCGATGTAAACATGCTATTATAGTGGGAAATGTATTTCTGCATTTTGGCCTTTCTCCAGCATGAAGTTTCGTCAGCCTCTACATGTTGGAAAATTGTGAAAATGACCGTATTTATGCTCTTTTCATTATACTGCAGTGGGATCGCAATATGATTATTACGCACGCCTTCTGAGCCCATGCACAGCTCTACTCTGAGATGGTTGACTCTTAAAAATGTCTTCCTTGTTGCTATAAGCTTTTGTGCATCTGCTGTATACTACCTTCATTCTTTTACGTACCATCAGCGCGGATCCCCACAAACTCCCCTCAGTCGCTTTTTGACTGAAGTTTTCGACTGTTTTGTCACCTTCGAACAGTGTGACTTTTTCCTTTTTTTTTTTTTTTTTTTTTTTTTTTAGATTGTCTCTGAAGAAGCCAACTAATTTCAAGCCTTGTGGTGCTTGTCACAGCCAAAAGTCTGTGATAGACCCCCACTTGGTGTGTCTGTGGTGCCTAGGTCGGGACCACGACTCCAAGTCCTGCCTGGATTGCAGGACTATGAATCCAAAAGCCATCTGCGAGCAGGCCATGAAGCTTCTGGCTGCTCCCCACGTGACTTCGCACTGCTCCAGGTCCCATACACGAGGATGGTCCCGGGACCGCTCTTAGAGCTGCTTGAGTCTGTCTTCGTCATGATCCCACACTTCTTCAGGTAAGTCCCACAAGAAGAGGTGCAAGAAGTTGAAGCGTTCTTCGACTTCAGTACACCGGTCTCATTCACCTAGGGAGGCGTGGGAATGATTCCACAAGTCCAGGTCCCGCGCCAAGGTCGTTCCTGTGGAACCCACGTCTGACCAGGAGTCCACTCTGCGCTTCCTTGAATTTCCCAGCGCGACCCCCACCGAACTTGTTTTTGGGTGGAGAGACCCCTCTGGAGCACCTTTTGGACCCCCTGGGTTCGGGAGGGACTCCAAATGGATCTCTGCTGGCGATCCTCCCTCGGCGCCAGTCGGGCTCCCAGGATCCATGAAGGATTAGCCCTGGCCGTGACTTCACAACCTTGTTCAGGGACTGTTCCATTGATGCCGAACCTATCGTGATTTCTGACTCTGATACAGAGCCAGACTAGCATCGCCGGACATCCGTTCTGGCGCCAACCAGGCCCACATGGCCTGAATTGGAGATAGTCCAATTTACCTGAAGGAACATGGAGGGGATCTGAGGATCTCAGTGGCTATATGGCTGACAACACCTGGTATGAGGGCCTTGCTGATGCCAGTTGTCTGAACACCTCACTGGACACTGGCCTCCTGTCTCCTCACACAGTGGCAATGGAGGAAGGGGCTTCATTTGCAATGATGATCCGGAGGCAGCTGAGGTTCTGGACCTTCAGCTGCCCACGGTTGTGGTCAAGAACAATGTCTTGACGGAGATGCTACAGCCTGGAGTGCCTCCCTCAGAACCACTACTCCCCTTCAATGAAACCCTCACTGATGCCCTGCTCGGGGTCTGGGTCAAGTCCTGCACAGGCACTCCTGTGCACAGGACTGTCTCCGACTGCCATCCGACTGCTCCTGGGGTCCCAGCCTACCTCACCCAGCACCCCACCCCTTCTGCATTCTCTGCAGGGGGATCTGAAGTCCCAGTTGGCAAAGCAACAGGGGAATTTTGCCGACCTGGTCCAGATATCGGAGGGAACTTCAAAAGATTTGCATTGGTGACTAACGTACTGCAATTGGGTCACCATTGAACCCCTTGCCCACAATAGTGACAGATGCATCACTTTTGGGTTGAGGCGGCCATCTGGGAGAGGTGTAGAAAAGAGGACTCTGGTCTCCGATGGAGTCTCCGCTGCACATCAACCTGTTGGAATTGAGAGCGATTCACCTGGCATTGAAAGCCTTTCTTCCTTCCACCAAGGGAAGACTGGTACAGGTGTTGACCGCCAACACCACTGCCATGTGGTATTGCAACAAGCAGGGCAGGATGAGGCCCTGTGTCAAGAGGACTTTTGTCTCTGGACATGGCTGGAACGTCAGGGCATTTTCCTGATGGTTCATTATCTGATGGGCTCTTTGAACGCCAGGGCAGATGAACTCAGCCATCAGTGCCTCACGGATTACGAATGGTATCGCCATGTGGAGGTGGTGCATGGTCTCTTCAGAGATTAGGGAGAAACTTGGTTAGATCTGTTCGTCACAGCCGAGAACGTGCAATATCAGCACTTATGCGAGCTAGAATTTCCAAGGCAGCTCTTGATCGGCGATGCATTTCGCCTTGAGTGTGGCTCGGGACTCCTGTTCACCTTTCTGCAGATACCACTCCTGCTCAGAGTTCTCAAGAAGAACAGGAACAACCGGGCCCAAGTGATCTTGGTGGCTCTGGACTGGGCAAGGAGAGTCTAGTATCCCAAACTCCTGAGCATGAGGATCTTTCCTCTGAACAGACTGCCCCTTTGGGAGGATCTCTTGTCTCAGCAACAGTGAAGGGTCCTGCATCCTCCATCTACATGCATGGAGATTGAGCAGCGACAGTTGACAGTATTTGACCTCTCTCCCGAAGTGTGTGATGTCATTCTGGCAGCCATGCGTCCCTCCATTAAAACGGCAAACGCCTGCCTATGAGACAAATTTGTGGCTTTGTGTGCTGTGTTGAACCTCTGGCTGCTCCCTTGTGTGAAGTCCTTCCGCTTTCCTTATCCATTGCTCATCTAGGCCTTGCTTTGTGCACACTTAAACGGTACCTCAGCTTTCTTGTGGCTACCAGATCAACCCTTCCTGTCTAAGTCACTAATTGTGACTCGTTTCTTGAAAGGTTTTCAGCGCATTTTATTATGCCCCAATGTGATCTTAATTTAGTTCTCACTTTCCTAATGTGTTCACCATATGAGCCCATGCACAGCTGCTGTCTGAGACTGCTTAACACCAAAACATGCATTCTTGTGGCTATAACATCTGCCAAGCGGGTTACCGAATTGCAGGCATTTTCTGTTAACCATATCCACCCTTTTCTCAGATAAGCTGGTCCTTAGGACCTGTGCCACCTTACGCAAGGTGGTCGCACCTTTTCATGTCAAGCAAAACATCACACTGGCTACTTTCTTCGCCCCACTTCATCATACAAAGGAAGAGAAGAGACTCCATCACCTGGATCCAAAAAGAGCAACTCTTTTGTTGGATAAGGAAAGACAGTCCACAAGAAAACCACCTCCATGTGGATTGTCCTCTGTATAAAAATCTCCTACTCAATGGCCAAGAAACAGTCCCTGAGGCTCGAGAGCTCATTCCACCAGAGCTAAAGCTGTGACCACTGCGCTAGCTCGAGGATTCCCAGTCCTGGACTTCTGTCAGACAGCTATGTGTGCAACGCTGCACACATTTGCCAATCATTACAGCTTGGACAGTCCGATTCGACGTGATGGACATTTCGCACTTTCTGTCCTTAAGGACTTTTTGACCTGACAAATTCACAGACTCACCTCTGGGGAGAGATTGCTTTGGTATCTATTCGATGGTAAGGAACCTGTGGCTAAAAGTCTCTATTAGATGAACAAGTTGCTTACCTTTTGTAATGCTTTATCTGGTAGAGACTCTAGCAGCAAATTCCTTACTCACCCTCATATCCTCCCGTTCTGTGAACTGTACATCTCACATCAGAGATCCTTCAAGACCTCAATTTGGGATGATTGTCATTCCACCGCAGTATGGCTCTATGCTTCTGACACGAAAAAATAGTCAAGAACTGAGGTTAGCGTGCTGGGGTGGTGTCGATATTGGCACTGTGCACGTTACTTCCGGTGTGGATGATGCTGACAACGCCACACGGAGCCGAATGATGCCACCTACTGGCACGCGAGAGGACTGCAAAAAAATTTCTAGATCCAGCCTGGGAAATATTCTAAGGGAAAGAAACTGCTGCTAGATGGAGTCTCTACTAGAAAAGCATTACCAAAGACACTAAGCTTCTCAGGGACATTGCACATACCATCTGTCAGACTTCTCTAGTAGATCCTGCATCAATGAGAGTCTGTAGCTGTACAGAGCAAGCTGAGTCAGTGCTTCTAAAATGAAATATACTGTGGAGCTAGACATCACAGACTTTTGTTCTTGAACAAATGGCAGCGTTATCCTTTTTGAACCCGTAGCCATTTTGCCCTTTCGGATAGAACAAATGAGTTAAACGTGCTTTTTCTCATCACCTTCTATCCCAGGGATGTAGTTATGCCACTTTTGGAGGCGGGGCTATTTCCTTATGTTAAATTTGAGGAATGCACTTACAAAACATTAAATACCAGATAACCAAGTGAGTTTGTAATTATTGCAAGTCCGCAGTCATGGTGGTTGTATGAGTTTTTTAATTTGTGGATAAGGAGTTCAAGGCTTGAAATCTGCAAGGCGGGTACAGTTTTACAGGTGGACTAGCTATTTCGCTATACCATGCGTGCCGGTCTGGCATTGCTTTGAGTGGGCCGCCTCAGTACAACAGTGACCTTTCCTCTCCCATTCTTTTCTTCATTGTAGATCTTGAATGAATGATGAAAATCATTCATTATTATTAAGAGTGCGAGTGGCAGAATTAACGCATTCTATTTAAAAGTCAATAACCTGTTGTTTCTTTTGGCCTTCTTTCCCCTCTCTCCAATGGTACCTATACAACTCCGCTTACACTTCTCTAAAGAATCTATCTTTGCTTCACAGTATACTTTTTTGAGAGCGACTGAGTCCTAAAAGGCGCTAAAGTGTGTTTGTGATGCCCACAGGGATTCTCATTGCAGACTAAGGGCCTGATTTAGATCTTGGCGGACGGGTTACTCGGTCACAACGGTGATGGATATCCCCTCAGCCGAAATATAAATCCCATGGAATATAATGGGATTTATATTTTGGTGGACGGGATATCGTCACTGTTGTGACGGAGTAACCTGTCCACCAAGATCTAAATCAGGCCCTCTGTTTTGTGCATTGTTTTGGGTGAGTTCTAAAAGTCGTTAATTGCCCTCAGTACTAGTTACTGGTGGTCATGTTTGTCCGAATCATGTTATTTATTCCAAGACATCCATTGAATTATCAAGGAGTTTGTCATCTCTGTACAGTACCCGCATTCAGCACCTTGGATGGGAGTTTGTGATGGCTAATCCCCGTGAGTATTGGTGAGCACGGACTAAGGTTTTTTATTTTTTTTTATTTTGTGCAGCCCCCTTTATTTGTAGTTCTCCTATTCGTTCCTCATCTCATTCAAGCAATACCCCACTTCCCCGTTTTGGCCTCCCATTTCTGAGAGATCCAACTAGACATACTGCAACTCTCCACTACCCTAACACTTTATTTAAGTGAATACAATTTATTTACATCCTTCTGCTTGTCGGATTTACGGGCTTGTCCTGGGGCACCCATTCGCTTCCAGTGTGGGCCTACAGGTGTAACTTCTACTACTTCATTCCACTGGTCCAATTACCGTATTTCACCAACTAACCCTTTTTGTGGCACAGCTGTCCTTCAACATGTCCCATTTGCACAGCCTTTTGTGTTTCTCTGCTGACCCACAGATGCAGATAGATAATCTCAATGGGGTAACCCAGTAATGCGCAGAACCTGAGGATGGGTACAGTATAGGAACAGTGGTTCTGCCACCTAATAACTTATCTTTTATGTCCCCCTGCGAGTGGGACTTTCAACATATGATTAAACAGCACCGCACTGGGAATAAATGACAATTTAAATTGAAGAAATCATTTTGTATTTGAAAAAATTCCTAAATTAGAGACAATAACCAAATGACATTATTCAACATACACAACAAATACACGTGAATATTTAAAATAGTGACATAAAAAGGTGACAGATTGTGACAATACACACCACAATACTCCACAATTTTTACAAAGAAACAAAACAACAACATGAAACATCAATTTTCTTCGTTATGTTACTAGCAACCAAAAAGCACCCTAGCAAAACCTCTTCTATTGTTTGGATCTTGTTGGGCAAAAACATGCTAGATCTGGAACGTCGACGTTTCGACCCCTAATAACGTGTGCGAGTCAATAACATCACTGTGGGGTCTTCTTCAGGACAATAAACTGTTGTGCATGCCCTGTTCAGAAGAAAAGAAAAAATGGCTAGTTTTAGATATTCGTGTGTGCGTTGTGAAGAAAGTAAGAGAAGGTGCCTGGACCGTGAGCTCACCTTCTAGAAAAAATCAAGAGGCACAATGGATTACACGGTTCGTTCTGTTAATTGGCCCGGAGTGGTCCCAATTGTATCCGAGGTATCTTGATCCTATTATAAATAGAAGTACCTGTTGGTAGCATGCTCAAAAAACAGTTTCAAAGGATAATGGTAACAGGGGTATAGATCATACCTGCCGTATCAATGGTTTTGTGGAGTCAAATTAAAGTATCCAAATGGTATTCCAATATTCGGGGGCACAAAGACTCCACTTGAATCTGTATTAAAAAATAATTTGTATGTAAACTATGCTGATAAGTCATGAGTAAACACCACCACCACCGTGTGCTTGTGAGGTGTGGAGTTGTAAAAAACATACTCTCATCCGTCGCGTCCCGTTCAGGGAAAAGTAGGGACTACCACTCTTACTGCTACAGTCAAGAGTAACCACACCCCCACCGTGTGCTTGTGAGTATTAGAGTTGCGAGGAACACTCTTCCGGCGCGCCACGTTTTAAAGGAGTAGGGGCTATCACTCCTACTATTCCCGGTAAGATATCACCCACCACCGTGTGTTTGTGTGGTTCAGAAATATAAAAATTATTAAATACACTTGTTTCCGGCGTGCCAAGCTCGGAGAAAAAGAAGCAGCTAGTACTCCTAAATTGTCAAAAAACGCGATGTCATAGACCTGGTCCTACCCAAGGTCTGTATATACCCAACTTAACAGGTTATTGTTTCATTTCTGTGGGAATAAACAAGGATAAATAATAAATCCCGCTTGATGTGCCCATAGGCTTTGCTGTCTACATAAAAAAGCGGCTCACTTGCTCTCTGCCGAATACTCCGAGCAGTCATGCCGGAGGTAAGTCTCTTTCTAATTTTATGTAGACAACAAAGCCTATGGGCACATCAAGCGGGATTTATTACATTTATTATTTATCCTTGCTTATTGAAAGTCCCACCTGCAGGGGGACATAAAAGATAAGTTATTAGGCGGCAGAACCATTGTTCCTATACTGTACCTATCCCCAGGTTCTGCGCATTACTGGGTTATCCCATTGAGATTATCTATCTGCATCTGTGATTCAGCAGAGAAACGCAAAAGGCTGTGCAAATGGGACATGTTGAAGGACAGCTGTGCCACAAAAGGGTTAGTTGGTGAAATAAGGTAATTGGACCAGATGCAGTCAGAGTTATTCTTTGCCTAGGGAGCAGACTCTTTCATAGGTGAAGTGTGATTCTCTTAGGTTAATGCCCCAGTGAGTTTTCAGGTAACAAGCACAGAGCTGTTGCTTCTTTTCCTATTTCCCTGTGCGTCAGTCTGAAAACCTTGACGTTTCTCGTTCGCTCTCTGAGGCAGTGGCATTGTTCTTGAAGTGGCAATCACTCCAGAGAAACAGTCCATTCACTGGGCCCATCTAGCTTCACTCTCCTGGAAGTTTGACCTTCCATGGATAATCTTTAACAGCGAAGGAACATGTGACCAGCAATCACCAACTTCATCAGCGTTGTTTTGACTCAATTGTTTCGTTCTTTTGAATGTTTTAGACTGCTTAAAGTTTTGGGGCTTGCTAGACAAGCTGCAAAATGATTCTTTAATTATCGATAAAACGCATGCATTTCATACAAAATATAAACCTACGCTGATTCAGGGTAAGATTTGAAGAAGTCCACGTAACTTTTTTTTTTTTGTTAGATGTTGCCATTGTCTCTTCCGATCAAAGAGCACATCTTCCCTCTGGGCTCAAGAGTTCACTTTGTACTGTTGGGGAATATTTACAGTACACAACATCTTGGTTGAAATCATAAAAGAGGTTCTTGTGCTTACGTCTGTGGGTATATATCAGCATCATTGATTTATTTTGCTTGTGAGACAAGTGCTATGTTATATTTGTTTTTTTTTTAATCCTTCTGCAAACTCTCCTGGAATAACCTTGGATTATCGTGAGTTGAAGTAGAGATTTGATTCTTCAAAGCAAACCCTTAAGTATCCTGTGCACATACGTACAAAGCCTTTTTGTGGATGCAGACCCTGCGATTTGCAAAATCACTGGGGTTGTGACGGTTCTAGCACTTTTCACAATGACAAAAGCCCTTTTCTGAGTCGAAAAAGTCTTTAGACTTGTATAAGAACTTTAGGAACCCTTTCCAAATTGCAAATAAGAGTGTGTTAAAGGGGCATCCCTTTCCTATTTGCTAATCGGAAAGAGTTGTAGCAATGGTTTGTGACTGCAGTTCCGGTTGTAAGCCATTGATCAGTTACTGACCCCAAGTTGGGGTGGTAACTGATAAGCAAATAGGTAGCTAACCCCGTGGGAGATTGTCCCCTTTGGGATTTGTGTCAGCGGTCTTGGTGGAGAAGGGAGTCGAGCAGTGGCCCAGAGGACCACTGCCTGCTCCCTCAAGTGTGTTCCCAAACTGGAAGGATTTTTTTTTTTAAAGCACCACCAATCCCTTTTACTGGACACAGGCTCCTTTTTATAAAATAAAAATTTGGTCCTGTTTGGGGAAATAAATGTAGGGACAGAGGTCTGCTGTCCCTTCTAGGCCTCTGCCCCTGTATACTCGGCCAGCACAGCACAGGGGACTGCAAAGTGCGATTTGCCTAATTAATATTTGGTCCATATGCAGGTAGTTTTGCAACCTCCTCAGAATGGATAATTTGCAATGCAACCTATTAGTACATTTGTCAATTTGCAAATTCCATTCGCCGACCAGATGGTGTGGAAATTGCACATCCCTGGTTTGCCAATGAAAATAGTGCATTGGGGCCCTGGTTTGTTTTGGCATGTTTGTGTATTCTTGGCCTTTGACTTTGGAAATGCTTTTGCTAAGCAAATTTTGGTCACGTTCACTAGATAGTCTTTTAGGACAAAACAGAATGTTTCCTTGGAGTAAAAGTTGTACATGTGAAAATATTTTCTTATTAATGAGACACTACTTAGTTAAGGTAGTTTAATGCCTCCTTTGGCGGGATGGTTTTAGACCACTTCAAATACCAGAAAACTTAAGTCTTGATTCTGTTTTTATTTAAAAAAAAAAATCCTTTCTTGATGGTGATGATTGGGGAGCGCCAAAGTGCACTTACATTAATAAATATGTACTCGCCAGTAGTAAAACGTTTTGTGGAAAATGTGTTTGCTCCTACACAATTGTCACTGCTAGGAATTCATGCAGTACTACCAGGAGAGGAGATCTTATGCATAAGCTCAGTGTGTGAGGTACTTTGGATAATAGAATAGCATTGCCCAAATCCTTATGGGTCTAAGAAAGACTTTGCTTTGCTTGTTAAATACCTATAATGAGAGGTACAAGTGTTGGAAGCAAAACCAGAGTGTTATGAATCTATATTTTGAATTAAATGATCGTCAAATGGAAATTGTGGCGGTTCTTTTACTTCTGTTTGTTGGAATTTGTAAATGTTAAGTGCAGAAGAGATGTGAGAAGGATGGAAGTTGAGGAAGAGGAATGGAAAGCGTTAACATAATAGGACTGTAACTGGTGTTCTCCCTTTTTTTGTTTTATATATAGTTTTGGGGAGTATCCATTTTGTTAATCATTACAGAATGTCATTTCTTTACATCACAGTATTAGTTTGTTGTATGTTACAGACCATATATACTGTGTATTAATACCTGCTAATATTTATGCCATTTTGCAGGCATGAAGAAAGCTTGAAGAAAAGTATCAGTCCTTAAATGCCCCTAACCCACCACCATCTCCTACTTGACCGATGTACTTTTTATTTGTCCAAATCTTTATTGCTCCTAGCCATTCATTTCCTGAAGTGTTATATTTACTTTCTTGTTTATTTCGCTCTACTCTAACCCCCCTTCCCCAAGTATTGGCCATTAGACATTACGTTATAATCAACACCAAATTCCTCTAGTTTAAAGCAAATGTTGCATCATTTTAATATGAAGTGAGATTACAAGTAAACATTTTGCATTCTGGAACAATTTATGGGGGAAGGTAATCCTTCTTGGTAGAAGTTTTCAAAGATTCCATCTCATCTGAACAGTGTTCTACAGGAATTTTTCTTAGCCCATCTTGCTCCTCTCTATGTAAGTGCCCATTTTAGACATTATCGGTTTTCCATTTCATAGTGATGTTACGATGTTTTAGAAAGCTAGATTCATGAATTTCTCCACTTCCCTGTTGCGTTTGGGGAATGAGCTAAGAGCCAGTACATACCCTTCAAACTAGTTATTTACTTTATACCCAATTACCTTCGTTAGAGTAATGGTGATCTCGTCCCAATAAGGCCCTAGAATTGGGAAGGACCATGGCAAATGGGGGAGGTTTGTATCCGTAGCTGTAAAACTAGGACAGGTGGATGCCATACCTTGGTAAATCCAGCTGAGGCTATATGGTGTGAAGCAAGCTCTGTTTAGTATATAGAATTGAATCAATTTAAATTGCGCGTTGCATGATATCTTGTTGGGGCATGCAAGAATCTATCTCCACTGAGTCATGTAGAGGTCTTTGTAAATCTACTTCCTATTGTGTTAGAAGTTTGGGTCACACAGCATCTATATGTTTACAACCTTTTTTAGGTATCTGTAATCTCCCATTGTGTGTAACGCATGGTTTACTGCATTTGTGTTGGACAAGTAAATCTAGTGTGCCATAATAAATCAAATGGCCTTTTATTTAGTTGGTATAATCGAAATTGGCTTTTAGGAATGTCCTGGTCCCTCGTAAGTGTGTCAAAATCTATTATCTTGCCTCCTAACAACAGGGTTCCTACTGTGTCAAAGCCTGCTCGTGCCATACGCAGAGCTTTGTGAATAAAATCCATCCTGTATACATTGCAAGTCCCAATATTGGTATAGAGGATTCATAAAGTCATGTATTTTTGGTAAGTAGGAGGGCTTGTTTGAGGCATAATACAGCTGTACGCAGTGGGATAGGCAGCTAAGTTAAGGAACATTATTTAAGTTGTATTAAATATTGTAATGTACTGTCCTTTTGATTCATTGTTTGCCGCTCAGTTTCACGCAGAGCAGCCAGATAGCGACCTACTAAGCCCCTGAAGTTTTTTTTTTTTATAACTCTTTTTATTGAGAGCAGTATTGCAAATATACAGTGGTATGACATAAAGACAAGAAAGCTCTTACATGTATCTAACAAAAGTTTGAGATGGCACATTAAGCAGGCAAAATTACACATATGTAGGATTCCACTAATCAGCTGACATGGCTTCATCAAGGGTAGGGAGACACGGGGGATCACATATACTTCCGCGATATTCATTCCATTTTGTCCATACTTGAGACCATTTCTTTGGACATCCCCTGGATACATAGACAGTTTTTTCTCTAAACATACACCAGTCCATGTCTTGCTTCCATGATGCCAGTGTCGGGGCCTCTCTCGCTCCCCACATTCTAGCGATATTACGCTTAGCTATCATGTGCCCCAAGGTCGCCCACAGCCTCTCTTTGCTGTTTAGATCCGTCGGCCCCCATACATTAAGTAAACACCTTCTGCCCTCCAGGTCAAGTTCTTGACCTAGCACCTCTGTCATACATCTTAACACCCTCGTCCAGTAATTGCGAATGATCTGACATTCCCACAAAATGTGGAAGAACGATCCCTCCCTTCCACATTCTCTCTTACACCTTGCGTCCTCTCCATATCCCATTCGGGCCAGGGCTGTTCGTGAATAATACGTTCTATGTAGTATTTTCAACTGTACTAGTTTAAGTCTCGATGAGATTGCCACTTCCCATGGAGACGCAAGGGCTTCCATCCAATCCTCATCATCTAGTTCTAACGGGTCCTCTGTCCACTTCTCTCGCAGCTTTAGCAGGGGATCTATAGCGTGGTTAATCAATTTACGATACGTGAGGGATATTGACTTATTGGCCATATAGCCGTCAAGGAGCCGGTCTTCCAGCGGTGTTGCTTCAGGTAGGGTTTCCCCTTTTGGGATGTGTGCATACAGGGCATGTCTCACTTGACAGTATCGAAATATTTCTGAGTCCGCCATATCATATTCTTGCTGCAACACGGAGAACTCAATTACTTTACCCCCTTTCCATATGTCTCCCACTTTTGACAGTCCTATCAGGTCCCACCTATCAAAGCCCTTGGAATTTCTAAGGGTGCCTAATAAAGACGAATCCCACAGGGGGGTGTCTTGCGTGAGTTTCTTGTCCCAGCCAAGCCTCATGTGGGCCGTGTGCCAGATGTGGACTGAAAGCGCCGTTGGCCCCCGTGAGGTTCAATTTAGCTGGTCTAGAATAGAGCGCCTGCATGTACGACCCTCCAGGCAGCAGCCACCTATCCATTAGATATCCCGGGTCGTTATGCGGACGATATATACCCTGATTAATTGCGGCCAAATGCGCCGCCCAATAGTACCTTTAAATCCGGGAGCCCTATTCCCCCATCATACCAGCTCTGCACCAATTTGGGAAGCGATATTCGAGGCGCACCCTTAGCCCACAATAGGGCTTTCTGCTTCCTTCGATTGCAGCGAAGTAGGAGGCCGGGACAAGGGCGGGCGAATTGTGTAAAATATATAAAAAGCGATGTAGGGACATCATTTTAAAAAGAGCCGCTCTGCGCAGCAGGGAGAGCGGAAGGGTCTTCCAGTGCTCCACATCACTTTGAAGCCATCGCAATGGGGGCAAGAGGTTGCGCTCATAATACTGCTTGGGTCTCTCGTGATGTAGATGCCGAGATACTTAAAGCCATCAATTGACTCCGTCACACTACACCCCTTGGGCAGAAGCGGGAACTTCCCTCTGAGCAAATAGATCACAGACTTGGCCCAGTTGATTGCATAACCAGAGTACCTAACAAAGGCGGTGAAGATATCTAGAGCTCTGATGATCGAGGCCTGCTGCGACGCCAGGTACAAGAGGATATCGTCGGCGTATAGGGAGATACGATCCTCCCAGTCTTCCGACCATTTCAAGCCCCGCATTACTGGGTCCCCACGCATCCAGCTCGCTAGGGGCTCCAGTGCCAAGGCAAAAAGCAGCGGAGACGGGGGACAACCCTGCCTTGTCCCTCTTCCGAGGGTGAAGACATTTGATTTCCTGTTGTTCACAACCACTTGTGCCAATGGTTCCGAATATAGGAGTTTCAACCACCCAATATATCCAGGTCCAAAGCCCATCTTCTCCAGCACCGCAAAGAGGGTGGGCCATTCGATCGTATCAAATGCCATGGCGGCATCCAAGGACACCACCACCGCATCTTCTCTAATCGTATCTACTCTTCCGAGTACCCCTTGGAGTCGGCGCAGATTCAGGGAAGTATTTCTAGATGGCATGAATCCCGACTGATCCGGATGGACCAGATCGGAGATCACTCCGATCAATCGAGTAGCCAACAACTTGGCTAGGATCTTCACCTCGGCATTCAAAAGCGAGATAGGTCTGTATGAGGAGCATTGATCCCTAGGTTCACTCTCCTTATGTATAACCACCACTGTGGCCAGTCGTTGATCTTGGGGAAGCAAACCGGCTTCCAGGCTTTCCTCATACATGGCCTTGAGATAGGAAAGCCCCTGAAGTTGAGCTGCTAGATAGCATTTTTCCAGATTTAGCGGGCTTAACCGTCCCAACTAGATTTGTAGCTGAAATGTTACAAGGGATACATGGTGCTGCCCCCGCCACCCACCTCCTCCTTCACCAGCCCACACCAGATCAGTTAGAATATGGTCTAGGTCTTTAAAAAGGTAAAGTATTAGAACAACTAAGGAAGTATGATCATTTTGTGGAGGGCCGCTTGTCACAGACAGAGGTAAGGTAGTTGAGAACTCTATCTGCGATTTGATACTGCAATGAGCTCTTCCAAGCATGCCCGCTCGCATTTCATCAGGTGTATGGTATACATATATACCAAAATATCGAAATGTTGTTGCCTCCCATTTCAGTTGGTTGCCTAGTATTTTGTCAGTTAAGGGCGAGTAGGCCGCGCCAAGAGGGAAAATACAGGAATTTGCCCAGTTGATTCAAAGTCCCAATAATCTCTCAAAGCTGGTTAAGATCTGATAAATGGCAGTGAGGTCCGCATAAGCATCTCTAATGTATATAAGAATGATGTCCGCATACAGGGATACTGTTCGGGTATGACCTCCATGTTGAATTCCCAAGTATGTGCTCGCTTGATGGACGCGAGCAGCTAACGGCTCCACTGCCATTGCAAAAATCAAAGGAGACAGCTGGCAATCCTGGCGTGTGCCTCTGCGGATGGTGCAGTGGTTCGAGATGCATGCTCCACTTTTCACTCCAGCAGTCCGGTCAATGTATAGGATGTGCATCCATTTACATATATATTTACCCACTCTCAATAACTGTATAGTTTTATGCATTTAACTCCAACTCAAGGAGTCTTGTGTTCTCCTTAAAGATTCTAGTAATGGTAAGAAATCTCAGAGTAATGTTTATCTAGTCAGTTCACAATTATTGTACTGGTGAGGAGGGTTTGTTAAAAGGAGTTTATTGCACTTGGATTACTGATATTGAACAGCTGTCCATAACTCTTTCCCCAGCCTTGCGATAAGGCATATGCAGTAATAAAAAATCCTCTCCTACTTCACCTTTAAAATATATATATATATATATATATATATATATATATATATATATATATATATATATACACTTAGTAATTTTGAGCCCAACAATTTGCTAATTGGAAGGAGGCCAGATGTAAGATTTATTTTGAAGTAAATCTCTGAGCATCTAAGTCACTGGACTCGCCTGCCATCATAGACACTCTGTGATCCAAATAGCCTGGAGATTTGTGGAGCTTGTGGTGCAGGGGACCTCAGTATTCTAAAATACTATTTAAAATGTTGATTCTTGACAAAAATCAAGTAATTAGGTAAATGATTTTGATTATCAGACGTTTATGTAGAACATATATTTGTGTGACTTGCTGTTGTTGAAATGTCGATCTAGTTGGTAAATGCAATTTTCCCGTGCTCATTAAAGCTTTACAGGTGGTTACTTATTTTTTGAAAGATTTAAAACTAGCAGACTTTGTCATACTTTGTAGAGCCTAACACAGCAGGGCGCTATGTTATTTCAGAAATTTGACTAACAGGGGAGCATTTGACATTTATTTTTCAGTATCATACTCTCCTCACATTAGCAGTGTTGGTTGCTTGGTTTGTTTTGTACTTTAAAGTGCATTCCTTTGCTTATAGGTGGCGACAGACAAGGTTACAGAAAAGTTGAGTTCTACTCTCTCATGGGTGAAGAACACGGTATCGCATACTGTCAGTCAAATGGCCAGTCAGGTGGCAAGTCCACCTGCTTCATTACACACTACATCCTCGTCTACCACTCAGTCGACACCAGCAGTTTCTCCATCTTCCCCATCACAGCTGAGTCCAGATGAAGTTGAGCTTTTAGCAAAGTTAGAGGAGCAAAATAGGTAAGTTAAAAATAATGTTGTATTTATTTACTATGTTGTGAATTCTTGAACCCAATTATTTTGTTTTTGGGAAGTACACGTGTTAAAAGTAATTCACGCTGTTTTGTGCACAGATGCTCAAATTATTTTTCGTTTAAGTTTTAAAGCTTGTTTCCTTTAGCACTGTCAATCCATTATCTAGTTGAACAAGTGCATGGTATGGCCCCAATAACTAGTTTCATGTGCTTTTCACAAAGCATATGAAATGTTAATTGATTTCATGCACCTTCTTCAATATAGATAGACACAACTCCCAACATCAGTGTTTTGAATATTTGTTCTGCACAATGCAGAGGTACAGTACAAATGACCATCCCCTATCTAGTAGGTTTTCTTGGGCAGACCCCAAGTGGAGCATAGCGCTTCTCCTTATGACCTTCAATTTAGATCCTCTATTAAACATAGTTCAAAGTATTATACTCACTTCCAGTGTAACCCTCTGGTTATTGCCATTTTCTTAGTCAGATCGGCCAGTATTTATGTTGAGGACTTTCTAACATTTTTACATGCGTGTTTCAGGTTTTTATTGGTTTGCCAGAGGGTGTTTCTGGTCTGGAATAATACATATGCCTGTTTCTTATTTTGTTTGATTCGTGATCTACTACTTCTCTGCAAAGATATGGACCAGTTTCTATAGAGCCATTTTGTAGTTGATGACGTACAACCCGTGTCCTACAACAGGTGAGAAGTTGAGTGGTGAGCCACCCTTGTTTAAAGACAAAGTTGAAGGAAGGGTACTGACAGAAGCGGTAATTGTGGGATTTTAGGCAGATCCTGAAATATTGCAAAAGAGACCCCAGTAACAGTTGATTGGAAAGAATGTCTGGGTGAGGGATAGTGAGGCATATTAGTAACTGAGCCAAAGGGTAAACACATAATCAAAACCCATTCAAGGAGCATACCAAAGACAGCAAATTTGGGCCCACCCATGACAGAGACATGTAGACCAGTTAACGCTACTTATATGGGGAGACAATTGAGAAGAATTAAACAGGACAGGATTAGATATAACTTTTGGTGGGAGGGAATGTGAGAGCACTGACTAAAATCTAAAATATGATGGGAAAGGCTGCCTAACAGCCACTTAATGAGGGACAGTATGATGAGATGTTTCATAGTAATTCAGGGTGGATGGAAAAAAGAATATCCGATAAGAAATATAACCTCATACAAAGTTGTAATGTAGCCATGATGAAATGTGATCTATACCAGCAGGGGGAGAGTATTTGAGGACATGGAGAAGACACTGCAAAATCTAACTGCAAGGGAGAGAGAAAGGGACTGGGTCCTCACAGCTCTAACAACAAATAGCACGCCTGCAGAGAAAATATGTCATACATGAACGTCACTCAATTACATTTTATTGATTTAGACATCCACAGAGATCAACAATTTGAAGTAAATACATATATCCTATAATTTATATAAAATTCAACTATAAACCTGTTGATAAAAATTTCCCTTTAAAATATAGGTAAAAAATATTTCACATTTATACATATTATAACAAACTATTTCATTTGGCGCAAATTTCAATAAGACATTGGTAGTAGAAAGATTATATCTGAAACATATGGGTTTTAAGAAACGATTCCTGGCCTCTACCGCCACATTATTAGAACAGGAGTAAAAGACATGGGTTAAGTACTGGACTCCTCTATTACATTGATCAGACTCCTGTGCTTTCACCTGTGTCACTCCAGCTCTTTGTACAAGCCTTTAGAGGTAATAATAATAAGCATAATAATGCTTCACTGAATACTATGTTCTGGGGTATATCTCACGTACTTTTGGTGAATCTTAAACTCAATAGTGGATACAAAAGACTTATAGTGGGATAGTTGGGAGCAATGTGCCATATCGAGATCAAAGCTTAATCGAGGAGTAACATTTTTTAGAAATAGCTTCAAGTGTGCTGGAGACCAGGATTGTAGGATACTTTCGGTACATTGGAAGTATTCTAAGGCTATCTTAAATTTTCTGTTAAAAGTGTATAAATTAGTTCCAGCCGTAAAACTTTAATGTTTTAATAAGGCCCTTTAAGAGCCGCCTTCTGCTTGCAGAAGCTTAAATGCCCATCTAATTATGTTGGCCAAAGCTTTTGAAAAGGCACTAAACAAAGTATTTGAACCAGTGTAGCTTGGCTCAGTAGCGTTACTTTATGTAGTAAGTTACCTTTGCATGTATTCAGATAGTGCCATCTATGAGTAGGAATATATCCTGTTGCATAAGTTAGAGTAGGGGGATTTTTGCCCGATAGATTTCGAGAAGGGAATAAAAGTGTCTCTTACTGGTAGAGGAATAAAATCTCTTAAGGGCGTTTGAGCGTCTGCTTTTAGATCCATATGCTGAAAGTGGGAAGCGGCTTCGAGGGATTGTGTAAATACTTGCCCTAAGTAGGTGTATGCTTTTACCACCTCTACTGGTATCCCATCTAATTTCCAATCGAAGTGAATATAATGTTTCCTCTCCTAAATGGGACCACTTTTGTTTCGGAGAGGTTTACTTTTAAGAAATTTGCTTTTGACTACCTACTAAGGGCGTCTATGCTACGCTGTAAACCGATCGAAGTGAGGTCAAAAGTACCACATTGTCAGCGTACATTAGCAGGTGTATATTTACTGAAGCTACCTTGGGAGGGAAATTCTTTATTTTTATAAGACTCTCTTGTAAGTCGCTCCACTCATTACCATTTAAGCGCCACATATATGAAGGAAATCATATGGCTGAATGATGCAGAAGCATGTATTTAAGATCTGTTCATAAATATACTGGGTATTGGTCCAACTTTTGAAATTGCAACAGTGTATCATATTGCTCCCGACATAAGAGAAGGATCATTTGCCCTAGGGCATTCTGGCAAAAATGTTCTTGGTCCCACTCAAAGAAAGAAATATTCAAAACGACACTGCAACATTGAGGGAATAAGGTTCCACTGTTCATGGCCTTTCATCATGCAGTAGAGAAAAACAGTGACATTGATTGCTAAAGTGCTAACTGTAAAGAGAATGTGCTACAGATTGGTTTTCTTTCTGGCACAGCCTTGCAGATAATAAAAAATATCTCGCATCTCCTCACTGGAAGGCGGACACTCTATTATTGGACTTCCCCAGTGGGACAAAATCGGAACACCGCAATTGGGACAGGAAGCAAAGACTAGAAATCCCTGCAAGGTATAACATCAACAAGGTAAAAAGGGATGGTTTTAGTATGAAGACACTTAGAATGTGTACTGACTCAAGGTGTTATGAGATGGCATCACAGAAAACATTTGCCAGGGCACCCATAATTTCACCATCTAAGCTGTTTTCCTGGAGCATCAAGCACTGATGTATGTGCTTAAGAGTGCATGCTAATTGCCACTTCCTGGAGTGAGGTGAAGTGAGGTTGTGTCTCAGAAGGATACTTACTTACCTCAATAAGTGAAGGTGTAAAGAGGACGGGATGTGGTAGCAAGAAGACGTACATGATCAGTCTTCTTGAAGGTGTTGTAATAATGAACGAAGATAAGAGAGACAGCTGATATCCGGAACTGAGGAGGCTCTGGCTTAGGAAATGTAAGGGGCAAGCTAGGAAATTTTGAGGTGAAAGAATGGTGGGGTGAATAGGTGAATTGAAGGTTTCGGGGATTAAATTGCTACTTTCCATTCTATGAAGTTAGAGCAATCGAAATGCTTAAAATATGCATGCTAGATGCCAAAGATCACAATTATCCTTGTAGAATAAAGATGCTTTTGCGAGATGATGGCGGAGTCTATGTGTGGAGGAGAACAGTTACATGCTCATACTCTTAACTAAACCGATCCAGCTATGGAACCTCACACATGGCTATATCGCTACATAACCACTCTCCAAATTGCATGCCATAGGCCAGCAAGGTAGACACATAGAATGAAGAGCTTTACTCTTCCACCTGATCCCAAAATACACAGAGCATACACATGCATTGACCACATCCTGTTCTGTAGCGCTGTCGGCTGAATGGCTGCTAAAACCTCTAGCGTTTGTAGAGTTTTGACAAAGTTGTTCCCCTGAAAACCTCTCAAAACAAACACCTTCAGAAGGTGGGCAGTTTCAACAATGATGTGAAATCAGAAAGAGTTTTAAATTGAGTGGTGCCTTGAATGTGTGAGTGAGGAGTTTGAAATTAGCGTGTTTTTTGTGTCGGGAATTCAGTGAGGTGTGGTGTTGTGGGAGTTTGATGTGGGAGGTTCAGGATGAGTTTGGCTCCCGAGTTCTGGATGGTTTGTAGTCTTCTAGTGAGCTGCTTGATGATCCTGGCATAGAGGGTGTTTCTGTAGTCCATCTTTCTGGTGACTAAAGTGTAAAATTGCAGTTTTTGTAGCGTTGCTTGGGAGCTAGATGAAGATATTCCTCAGCATATTCAGGATGTGGAAGCAGGATGGTGGTTAAAACATATGATATCCATGTGAAAAATAAACCGAAGAGGCAATATGGAACATAGAAGCAAACAAGAATCCCCAGAGAGTCCGCTACTCATTTTGCATTTTGGATTCCTTAAGTCAAACCAAGGAGCTCTTTAAAAATATCTTTCCATAATCTGGGTAGCATCGCAAACCACAAGAGCTGCTCTTGGGTACTGCAACTCCCTACTGATCATTTAAGTGAAATAATAAATAGCTTGAAATCTCGCTTATTGACTGTGCTCTGTGGCACCTCCTTCTTAAATTCTTCAAGTTCCAATACTACTCAAGCAGATCTCTGTACATCTACGTACTTTCAGTACTACAAATCGCAGAACTAATCAAATTTATCTTCAGCACTGGATCACTGATTAACAAACCTATCCAAAAGTATTTATAAACCTCCTATCACTGCCTATCCTAATTCCTGTCAAAATGATAATAATTCATCCCTTTCGACTGAAAGGTTCCACAGTGAGCTAAAAAGCCCTACATTAGGTCAATATTTTAGAAGTAAAGCATTGATAAGTCTGACACAGCAAACTACTAGCCAATAGCAAATCAACCATTCTTAAAGAAACTCCTACAAATAGCATCTTCTATACAAATGTCGTATTTCTTTGAACAAAACTACTTCCTTCCTGAAAAACAGAATGGTGTGTGCCTCTGAACAACCACCAAATTTGCATTAGTTGCATTCTAGGGTGACCTCATGAACTGAGGAGAATTGCAGCTCTACTATCATAAGCATTGAAAACCATTACGACTCAGTATGTATTCCTCAAGCTCAACTATCACCCCTTATTAGTGTTTACCTTTTCCTACTCCCAGAAATGGCCAAAACATTCCACCTTACTTGCTAAAAGAAACTAGCAGCATCCGAATCATCCTAAAGCTGGAACAACCATCAGACCTAGCAACATCATCAGTTAGCCAGGGCTTACAAAAATAAACACTGGGATGCTGGAGGATCTCCTGAAACTCACCTCCGCAAAACCAGAATAGTCACTTATGATGTTATGCAAAATTGACCCCTTTACTGTGTGACCTAAGGAACTTGGATTACATTTCACTCTAACACTTCAGCAGTAATACCACTTAGAAAAGGCTGCATACAAGAAAACAAACCTAAGATTAAAGAGCCACCAACACAGATAGGTCCCCACAGTTCCTGTGTGAGAAACCTATGATCTCTGTCTTTTAAATGGACACATAAAGTGGCCTGTTGCCATACCGAGGCTTGGACCATCTATCGGCCAGCTCCCTTTTTTTGAAGCTGCGTTTAATTTCCCCATCTGAATAGTTGTTCTAAACTGATCAGGAAACAGAAGCCTGCATCTCTGTTCACGCCTAACACATTTACTCAAGATCTCCTCCATCTCATAGGGCTCTTTTAGAGTCTCAGTGATTGTGACCTCCTCTGAGTCTTTTCTTCCTATATTTTTCATGGTAGCCAAATACATTTCCTGATGTCTTTCCGAGTGATGTAATTCTTCTAGTAGTGAATTTGAGAGAGTAAGGGCATGTGTTTGCTCCAAGATCAGGCCCCCGCCCCCTCTGCTGGAACTCCAAGTACCCTTAGGTTAATTGCCCTCTGTGAATTGTACATTTTCTCAATCTTTAATCCCACTTTGACAATTCCTGAATTCTCCTCATCTCTCCTGCTTTGTCTTTGTTTTGTCTGATGTCCTTCTTTTTTCTTTTTGACACAAGGGTTACAACAGTAACCTGAGGGCACCATCAGTCTGGTTTAGTGTGGGAATTTTCCTGTGCCCGGGAAACTTGGTTCTTGGGATAAAAAAAGCTATTTTCTTTACATGGGGAGTCAGGCTTTCCCCCTCTATAGCGAGGGGGAGTTCTTTTTTTAAAATATATTCCTTGTGAATGTATTGATGAAAATGTGATGAGCATGTGTATCAGACACTGGCTTTTTCTGTGGTGGGACGTTTCTGCAGTGCTTATCAGCAGAAGACATTTCCCTAAAGTGTACCCACCGTGCTCTTCCATTTGTGATTCTCTGAGACCTTCATTCTACATTGAAGAGACCTATTAACCACATTTTAGAGGTCCCCTTCATCTAATTCTGTCTGGTGACTCTGGGAAGAGTGGTTATTTTCCAGTGGATAGCTGAGTGGGACCACCTCGTGCCTCTCTGTTTGCTTTAATACCTCCCCTTTTCATTGCTGTATTCTCTGCACAAGCGGCCTTCCAGTGGGGATTGGTTGTACAAAGACAAAGTAAGAAGTAAAGGAAGCCATCTTTAGGTTCTTACACTCACCCATTATAGCTGTAAGTTTCACCTAATAGTTTATCTGCAGTTTTTAACAGGAGATCAGACTTGCCTCTGCTGTTTTCTTTCTGTATTTCAGGACTGTGGGGGAAAGTGCCTGCTTTTTAAGCTCTTTAGCTTCCGACCAATGTTTATGTTTATCTCCTATATTTACATAATCCCAAGCATCCTTTGGTTAAGCAGAATGACTCTTGTTTATAAGGAGAGTTTAGTAATCCAAACAGGATTTTTACTGCTTTGGATTTTGATGGGAATCAGCCTTGCAACTTTGCCTAGATGTGGGCGTACCAGCAAGGTGTGTTTCATTCAAGTGCCACTTATCCGTACCCCTCCTTCTCATCTGCCCTTCCCTACCACCTAGAAAAGCAGTATGGTCAAGAAAGAAATTTATGGTTTCTCTATCTCATGCCACTGTAGTAGTTCCAGATGGCACCTCATACCTCTCCAGAGATGCCAGACCGAAAAAAGTCTCATTCTTTCTTAGACACGCGTTATCTTCTTACCCTAACCCTTTTCTTGTCAAACAAGGCCAGTAGAAATATTTGTGGAAGTGCTCAAGCTTTGGCTTGCACATCCATCCTGGCAGGGAAGGGGTTAATCTTTGTTGGTGATATTGTTAAAATACCTAAAGATCCTAGTAGACATAACTTCTATACTTAGTGGATGTACAGTTTGATCCCAAGGCCCTGTTTTTCTCAATCAAGTAAGCTAGCTTATTGGTGAATTGGGCAGAAGTTCTCAACCATCTAAACCTGTACTGCCTGTTTCCAAGCTGTGGTTTAGCTAGTTTTTTGCCAACTCTTTTTTTACTGGTTTGATCTATTCCAACAGTTTGTCTTTTATGCCCGCTTCAATTCACATCGAGACACCAAGCATTTTTCTCTTTCCTCTAGTGTTGGGTCTCTATAATATTCACTGTATTTTTTCATTGTAGTGGAATTTACTTCTAGCCTTTTAGTAAGTCTGCATTGCGATGTAGCCTGAGCAGTATTATGGAACAGCTGCATCTACTGATGATGGTGAAATTCAGTTTTACGAGAATCTCTCATATCGTCTTAAATGTGTTGTTTAAATGAGCCAAGTACAGTATTACAGCCTTTGCTTAACTGCCTCGATTTCCCATTCTCCTCTTACTACAGTCGACTCAGTTGGTTGGATCGTTCCTCGGTGTATTATGTGCAAGACTCCTGAGCAGTGTTTATATCTGGAGAGCTGCAACCTGTCACTTGCAAGAACCGTTAAGGCTCTTTTGACCAGAGAAGATGAAAGACTAATGACTGAATAACCCTAGCAAGTCAGTAACACTGCTGACTGAAGTAGGTTTACACGCTATTGTAATTAGTGATTTAATTAAGTGTCGCTACTAACAAATGTTCCCCTTGGTTATATGAAATGTCATGATTGTTCTAATTCTGATGTTTCCAGACCGTCGCCCCTAGCTGCCCGTTTCCCATTTACCAACACCCCAAATGGTCTCAAGCTAAATTTATCATAGACAGCCAGTGGAGGGATCTGTTGGGTAAGCTCATGCCTCTGAAATTGCTGTGTGTCTTTATTTTTCTTGTGCTCATTTGAAATGTACACAGAGTGGTGAAGAGTTGAGGTATACTTTTACTTTTCAATCTTTGCTGAAACAGGGGTGCCCCTATATTACCTAGCCATCCTGTTTTGGCAGTCAATATTCTTTTTTTTTTTTTTTAAAGGCAGAGAGTTTAATCTAATCATTTGATCTCTAATGGAAAGTGAGTCATTCTATTGCAGCAGCTGGATTAAATTATCCATTTCAAATGAGAAATTGAAATATGTATAATTTATAAAACCACTACTATCTTTTTTTTTTTTTTTGTAAACCGTAGGTGAGGCCTAAACTAGAGATTTCCCATCCATTATTGTATAGATCTCAGATTTTATTTGTCCTGCTTGAGTTAGTCAGGAGTCGGGAGGCCTCAGTGTTTTACTGCTTAAGTTCAAACAGAGCAAGATTATGTATGTTGTACAACCATGGGAGAGTAAGCAGAAGATTAAAACAATAGGCTATGTTGGAATGATTTGTTATAAAGAAAGCATATCATTTTATTCCATAGAATATAAAACCCTGAAGGTACCTCTAAGGGATTATAGGAGCTACTGCGGTGAGAAGACAAGCCAGTGGTTCTGAGGGCTAAGCTTAATCACTCATTTTTATCAATGTAGGTTCAACCTCAAGTCACATATTGATAAATAAAACTTCAGAAAGTGACCTTTCAGGAATCGGCAGGAAATAGTGTTGGAGAAATAAGTCTGTGAACTAGTTGAAATAAAGACTAGGTTAACATCCCAACAAAAACTTCAAGGGCGTGATTGTGTGGACGAATGACATGCGGGAAACATCTGTTAACTGGCCATTTTCACAAGCAAGTCATTGCTGTCAGGTGTTGCTGTGTATTAGGAAATGGAAGATGCTAATTTAGTGCATGTGCGCTCCACTAGACTAGGAAAAGCCACCTTCTTTAAAGCACTGAGAGTACTTCTGTTTAAGATCGGCACTATGGACGCTCTTACCTGATCATTTTCCTTGTCTTTTCTGGTCCACGCACGTGTCAGTGATGTTTCACTTTCTTTGATTTTTGTAGACTTTTTAGAACAATTCTCTAAAGAATGTATCTAGATAGGTTATTTTCCTAACATCTCTGCATTTTGTGTTGCTCTGTGTTGAACTACTGTGAAAGGTACCTTTCTCATTAGACTTAATATCTGACCCTCTGCAGGTAAATTTTCTCTTAAGCGATGTCCATCTGAAAATTGAGTCGGACAAATTCAAATGATAGATATCTGAGAACCCAGGAGCACTAGTCTGTAAGGGGAAGCAAAATACGTTTATGAAAGTGGATATAAAGTAAGCAAGAAACCACAGTCGGCAAGAATACAGTATTCCTTAAATGGATGACTGAGACAGTATTTTGGATCAAGTTACAATTTATCGAGGAACCCTCCAGTATGCACTCTTCGTGTTTGATTTTGAAAGGAGTGGGTAAAATACGCGAAAAAGAGCACAGAGATTGCCCAACGAATCAATTGCCCATTTATATTTTCAACTCCGCTAGAAAGTATTGAGAGGGATTCTGTCAGTCAGTGCAAAGAAGCAGTACGAGGTAGCTGAATGATCATTTTCCAGAGAATTATCATAGGGCAGGATGTAATTAGTTGGCAATATCCACAGTAATCAAAATCAAAAGGAAAAAGAACAAAGGTACTGTGGTACTCCAGGGACTTTGCTGACTACATAAATAGTGTACAAGGCCTAGTCAAAGTAAGTGCAATGTGAGAGGCATTCTCTTACTGTGACATCCTCCAGCTTACGCAACATCTGACACAAGGGCAACCAGTCCTTTTCAGGACCTACAATGGTAGTGGATTTGCATTTGTACCAGTTACTCCTGTGAGCTCAAGTACAGCATCATGTATTTTTACCCTACCAGAGCACTATGCTTTGATCACTTAACATAGACTTTCTCTAGGGTCAACTGTGACTTTTAGCATTATTCTCTCTCTTGAATACATCCGCGGTAGATAATTATCCCGCCTGAGATACCTTGCTCTCCAGCTTCACTTACAATTCTGTTGTGGTGAAATATGTTCCTCCTTCTAGTATGTTGCAGAGACATCTCATGCCTTTTGGGGGGATCATGTTCTCCTCCACACCAACAGGTAGAATGTTTTGGGAATTACAGGCATGAAGTTGGGAATTTGGAGCTAGACCATCTGCTTCTATGGCTCAGTTTTTCATTCTTGGTTCCTTTGCAGACTTTAGCCTTTCAGGAAATACTCCTTTGCATCTCCCACCTTTTCTCAGTAGGTCTCCTAGCAACAGAAGACACTTCTTGCCAAGTAACTTTCTTGTCTAGGGTAAGACTGGCTGAACATGGGCACTTATACTCTGAGGAGGAAGATGATAAAAAAAAAGGATGGCAAAGACCAAATGAATGAGAGCTGATTCTCTGTTAATTAAACAGGCCATCCAGTTGGAGACACGCATCTTAATGAAGTTTAGAAAAAAGCCTCCTTCTTATCCTTTTTTGCACAGCTGTTTATCATAAGTGCTGGTTTCCAAAGATCTTTGACAGAGAACCTCTTGAGTTAGTGGTTAGGTCTTCCCTCAACAAAGGTAAGAAACCCTCCTCCACTTGCTTCATTAACAAATATCGCAGGGCACAAAATTCTGTCAGGTGAGTTGCTAAATCATTCAAAAGAGGAAAACCTGTTCCAATATAGCAGTCATGATAACCGCCCCTGAGCTCCATACTTTGTCTCCAGAATCAACAAAAGCACCATTTTATACTGGCTGCTGGCAAAGAGACAGTCAATGTCCAAAGATTTAACAGACACATTGGCTCTCATGTCAGTGTTTGTCTCATGCTCCACCAAGCTCCACCAGCCTTAGCTGTTGACTTCTGCGAGAGGTCACAATCCTTTTTCATAGAAAGAACCCATTAGCCTCTTGCAAAGGCATGAGTATTGAGGAACAAAAAATGAACTGTAATAGTGAAGCCATAAGTGATCTTCATATTAATTCTTCTAAACCACATTTTCTTTTCCAAGAAGCATAAGCCTTTGGAGGCTGCCAGACATTTCAGCCACAGCCTTCTACTGGACTGCCACTTTCATCATTTTATTAAGAGAAGGTATGAATCTTTTTGAAGTTCCAAACCCTAGCTTCTCCCTCTTAAGGGTGATTAGTGAGCTAAAGTCTCCACTAGAAGGAAATGTTTCTCTTTATGTGGCTAGTATGTTTGATTTACCAAAAATATCTGGGTTTTGCTAAGCCCAGAGTTTACCTCCATTCCCATGTCCCTGGAAGCTGGACCACAGTCCATGTGACCGGACATGACATTTTGTAAAGTACATGTTCACCCTGAAGGGGATCTTCGCACTGAAATAAAAGATGTTTATTGTTACTCAACTCGGTGCTACCCATGTTATCAACCACGGAAGGATGAAGGACTTAATGATCCCACCAGGATTTGATCCTGCGACCCAGAGGTCTAACACAGATCTCTACAGTGGATGCACTAGTCCATTGAGCTTCCAGACCCACATCTCCAGAACTGCCTTGAAGTGGAAATGGGGGGGCGTGGCCAACTGCCGAGCATGGAGGACGTGAGCTGAGAGAGCTCCGTTCCGAGCCCCGACACTTGGCAATTTATCCTGAATTGCACCGGACCTTCAGACTAAATAACGACGGCCTTTAAGGGCGGAGTGCTTATGCAGCTGATGGCGGCGCTCTGGAGATCCTAACTCCAGTGAAAGATACTTTGGGCAGCTGTTTCTGGCCCTCACGTGGACTGCGCAGAGACTGGGGGAGGAGCCGCGGACTACCGGGAAGGGAGTTGCCTGGACTCGATACTGCCGGTATATGTGAGGGGGTCCCTGGTGGTCTCTCCGTACTGACTGATAAGGCAGACTCCCACGGTTATCAGCGGCGTGGGGCCTGTGAGGCGCAGGCGTCGGCCGCCCGGCTCCCCGGATTGTGACGGAGCACCGGGCCGAAGAATCAAGATGGCGGACGGAGACCGATAGAACAATGTTCCCTGACTGGAGCCATAAGAGAATCTGGAGTGGCTGACTGAGGAGGGACTCACCCGGAGTGCGGTGCCCGGCGGATGTATCACAGAATTGGCGGCCACTGTCTGACCCGAAACCCAGTGAGGAGGAAACACGGGGCCCTGCGTCCAGCACTGCGGACGGCCCATCGGCCATTGAAAGTGGGGATTGAGCGACGGTCCCGGTGGCGTTCAAGGGGCAGTGACCGTCGGCGCTGCTTGATCTGGGGATAGCGATCGTTGCCAAGGCGAGGACGGATATCGGTGGTGTCGCTGCGGAGGTGCGGCAGCTGTGTCATTCGCCCAACAGCGCTTCCGAGGCACAGGAGCCCTCAACAGCCTGCTGGACTGACGGGGATGTCTTGGCCCATTGGCGGGCGGATACACGGAGGCAGAGACTGAAGGAGCGCAGCCCAATGGTGAGACGTGGATGCTGCTGTGACTGACCAAAGGTAAAGTTGTACCTTCAGTGCTGTGTCTGCAGTGAGGACAATCGCATATGCAACGCACTTTGTGTGGGTACGGTTAGAACTGGCTAGAGCGTGAGGCTAACGGACATTGAAAGCGGATACTCCCTTACTGGTGCTGGGGTTTGGTCCACCTGCGAGTGGTTTACGCTGCTGGGGGGTGGAGCGCTGCCGTGGTCCCCGAGTGGAACGTACTGGAGCGGAGGAACATACGCAGCCGTCAAGGCAATATGGGACGCACTAGAGCCAAGCAAGCTGATGCAGCATCCAATGAAGAAGCGCAGCTCACACCTAGTGGTGAACCCTCCAGCAGTCTCGACAGTGACGTGGTGCCTCCCACGGGAACCGATCAGCATGCTGCCAAACTGGATTTAATTTTGAAAGAAATACGAGATTCCCGTGTAGTGATCGAAGCACAAATGGGGACACTGTCCACCAATTTCAACTTGCTGCACGCGGACCATAAAAAACTAGCGGACAAAGTGAAATCGAATAGGCTGGCCCTGGACGATTTGATACCGCAACAAACCGCGCATACCTCTCAGCTTGAACAATTTCACCGTCAATTGAAGGGCTTACAAGACAGGGTGGATGATGCGGAAGGGAGATCCCGACGCAACAATGTCAGAATTCTTGGAATACCGGAGCGCACGAGGGGTCTAATCCCACCCAGTTTGTGGAAAACTGGATACGGGACAATGTGGCGAAGGAGGGATTAACAGACCTCTACAGTGTGGAGAGAGCGCACCGGGTACCATCTAGACCACCTCACCCAGGGGCACCGCCAAGACCGCTGATAGCGCGCATCCTGAATTATAAGGATCGGGACACGATCTTACGGGCCGCTAGAGAGAACGCCCCTAAACGCTTCGAGAACAAAACGATCTCTCTGTATCCAGATTTTACTTTAGCGGTACAGAAGGCCAGAGCCACCTTTCAAGAGGTTAAGAGGCACCTACGAACACGCAATTTGAAATATGCCTTGCTCTTTCCGGCCCGCCTGAAAGTTATTTATGGACAAAAATCCATTTTTTTCGATAACCCTGAAGAGGTGACGGACTGGTTGGAGATCACATTTACGCCGGCGGCCTCGCAGGCCTCACTCCCGTCAGGCCAAACGCGACGTCCTCCTCCTCTGCTGCTGGATGCTGGGATCGATAGGGTGGAGAGCAGACGAGTCATAGATGCTGCTGTCGCTGGTCCATCTCCGGAACAAATCACGAACAGCCAAAAAGACGCTCTTTTGACGGCGGCGGCGCTGGCTGTCCATGATGCCCAAACTGTGGCGACTTCGACGCAGTCCTCGGCTGCGGCTACTGTCCGTTCTGAATCTGAGGATAGCTTGACATTGTTCCCATCGATCACAGCGCAGACTGCAAACGACTACTAGAACTGTGTTTAAAGGGATGGTCGGGAGTGGTAACGTATACGATACTCTGCAACATGTTTTTCAGATGATAGATATTTCTAGAAGGTCTAGTTACCACTAGCTATAAAGGGAATGTACTGACATACTAAGTTCATTCTTATGGTGTGTAATGTGTTGTCTGGTTGGAGTGGGACAGTTGTCGCCTCCCCCCCCCTAGCGACTGCACTATGGCATTTATTGTTTAAAGTTCAAGTTGAACTTTTTTTTCAAGTTTGGTCCTCTGTTGTTATTTGGGGGTACCTAGTATTGGGGAGTTTGGTTGGTATTGCATGCTCGGCCTTCCCACAAACGGCACCTGACAGACGTAGTACTTCACATGCTCTGAGGCGACTGTATCTCCTGACTCTAGATGGCGTCACTTAACAGATATACATACTGCACCTGGAATGTCAGGGGCATGGGATCGGTACATAAAAGGCACCGTATATTGGCTCAACTGAATAGGAGGAAAATTAATATAGCGTTCCTGCAAGAAACTCACCTTAGTCATGATGAGGCGCTGAAATTGCAGCGGAAGTGGAGGGGACACCTTTTTTTCACGTCCTATTCGGCGTTTGCACGAGGGACAGCGATCTGGGTTCGTAATAATACTCCCTTTAGGCTACTGGAGCAGAAAGTGGACCTAAATGGTAGATATGTATTGATCCATGGTTTATTGGATGGGGCGCATGTCGTCCTTGGGAGTATATATGCCCCGAACATTGACCAAGATAGATACCTGGAAGCCCTTAGTGTGGCACTGACGGACTGGTCTGGTTATCCTTGGGTGCTGGGGGGTAATTTCAATGCGGTATTGGATATTGATCTGGACAGGTCGCACCCTCCGTTGCATGCAGCTGCATGTAGGAAACAGGCGGAAGCGCTTAGGGGATGGGCGACAGGCTGGGAGCTACAGGATACCTGGCGAGTGTTGAACCCGACCCACAAAGAATACTCCTTTTATTCCCCACTGCACCGACTACATACTCGCATAGATAGACTTTTCTGCTCTGGGGCTTTACTTGGTTCTGTTAGTAACGTGTTGCACATGGGTAAGACACTGTCGGATCACAACCCGGTAGAGTTAACGCTCCAATGGGGCATAATCCCAACCCCGATACCGACCTGGAAGTTACAACCCCTATTGCTGGAAGACCAAGTCTTCCGTAGCACACTATCTGATGCTATTGTCAATTATTTCTCCGAGAACAAAGGGTCTGCTAGTACACGTCAGATAGAATGGGACGCCTTCAAAACAGTTATAAGAGGAGTAGCAATTAGCACGAAGGCGGGAGCTCATCTTGCCCTTATAGACCGGATCACGGAGATTGAAGGTAGCTTGCATACACTGGAAAAAGAGGTTGTAGAGACAGACACACACCAGACGCAGGTACGGGAGGCCAACATACAATATGCAGAGCTTCTGGAGGAATTGCGCATAATAGATTATCGGCTTTATACGCAGAAGCAACACACACAGGCGGACAGGGCAGGTCCCCTACTGGCAAAGCTGGTTAAGGATGCTCCCCCGTCGGCCCCTATCCTAGAGGTTCGGACTGATGAGGGTCATATGGTTAATACACAGTTGGAAATCAACACTGCATTTAGGGATTATTACGCACACTTATACAGGCAACAAGTAGGTCATAGTGTTACGGACTTCGAGTCCTTTTTTGATGGTTTGCAACTACCACAGCTAATACAACAACACAGGGAAGAACTAGCACAACCGGTGACCGCTATGGAAATAAGACAGGCGATTAAAGCTCTACCGCGCAATAAAACCCCTGGCAACGACGGCCTCCCTGTTGAATTTTATGCTGTGTACGCTGATTTATTGATACCTCATTTACAGTGCCTGTATCACGCGTCATTGGAAACAGGTGTGCTCCCCCACTACATTGCAAGCGACTGTGGTTTCACTACTGAAGCCCGGACGAGACGGTTCCGACATGTCGGGATACAGGCCTTTATCGTTATTAACCTCAGACTATAAAATCCTAAGTAAATTATTAGCCAATAGACTCTGTAAATTCATCCCGCAACTGATACACACCGATCAATGTGGATTTGTACCAGGTAGGAGTACAGCACTTAACATTAGACGATTGCACCAAATCATGACCAGTACACTTGCCACGGGGAATAAAGAGGGCTGCATTTCACTTGATTTACGACAGGCATTTGACTTGCTGCATTGGGATTACATGTTTTATGCTCTCTCTCGGTTTGGTATACCAGCAGAATATATTAACTGGGTGCGCTAATTATACACGAACCCCACGGCACGAGCACGTACAGGACAGCATATTTCCCGACAGTACAGCGTAGCTAGCGGTACAAGGCAAGGATGCCCACTATCGCCATTATTGTTTATTTTGGCTCTGGAACCCCTCATGCATAGACTCCGTTCCCTAATGGGATGCAAGAGAATATTGAGAGGCCACACGACACATATCGTTTCTGCCTATGCAGATGACCTCATCCTATATATAAATGATATGGATGTGGATTTTGAACCTCTGCCCTCAACTTTTGCTCTTTTTCAGGAGTTAACTGGCCTCTCGATTAATGCCTCCAAATCCTATGCCTATTTTTTGCTGATCCCACACGCACGGGACAGTTAACCTTCGGACAATGGAAATTTAACATAGCGCCCGATACTTTCCGGTACTTGGGAATACAGATATACCGGGATACAACAGACTGGCTGGATGGCAACCTGACCCGTGCGGTGACTGCTCTTAAGTCCCAGATTAAGTTTTGGACCTCACTGCCTCTATCAGTGGCGGGGCGGGTTGCCATAACTAAGATGGTGCTATTACCGAGACTGCTCTATTATTTTACCAATCTACCTATACTTGTACCTACGGGGGTCTTCAAACTGTTGAACTCCTTGGTCATAGCATTGATTTGGGGCACGGGGCGCAGACGTATTGGCCTGTTGAAACTACAATTGGGTACAGCACAGGGAGGACTGGGAGTGCCAGATTTGAGAGCGTACTGCTATGCAAGCCAGCTGCAGTGGCTGTCGTACTGGTTGGCGGGTCGTAACTTACAGGAAATAGATATGTCACGCCGGGACTGGGACCGCGGAGTTATACATAGGCTCTTGCTGCCCAGGGCCAAGATCCCAAAATCGACACCCCACCTATTAAGAATAGCGATAACATATTGGCGATGTGCGCTGAGATACACGAAACACACGGTGCCATATGCTCCGACGATTCCGCTACTAGGTATTCCCATACAGTCAGGTGTAGTTACTAATCGAGACCTAATGGCCTGGGCAGACACGGGGATTACTACACTTGGGGCGTTCTACTCGGAGGGCACTCTAATGTCACACGAGGCCTTTGTCCGAGAACATGGGGCTTCGGATAGACTGTTTCTATTGCACGCAAGCATCTCTAGTTACATTCGGGACACTTGGATGCAAGGGGGTAATGAACCAGATATACACTCGCTGCTTACGATGCAATATCTGATGGGACATGGGGCACATCTGACAAAATGGCTATATCAGGGGATCCGCACAGTAGCAGCAATATCGCTGCAACCACTCCGTGAAAAGTGGGAAAGGGATGTGGGCCGCGCACTTACAGATAAAGAATGGGGCAACATAATAGGACACCCTAAAAAGGTGTCTCGTAATCCCAAATTTAAATTAATCCAATTGATGCTACTACACAGAGCCTACTTGACCCCACGCAGACTGTGCACTATGTTCCACGCTGTCACGCCCCCAATGCGGGACTGCTACACATGTTATGGGTCTGCCCGAGATTGGGTCACTACTGGGCATCTGTGTGTCAAATATTGAAGGACATCGCCCCAATGCGCAATAATGACTCCATGGAATACTGTCTATTGGGTCTGGGTTCAAGAGGGAAGAAAGGTGACCCAACTCATAAATTCACTAATCTTGCGCTTCTATTAGCCAAAAGGAACATTACAATAAGGTGGAAAGCCACCAGGGCGCCATCCTTACAGGACTGGCATGCGGAAATGGTCAGGTGGGGTAAAGCAGAAGGGGGTTGAAATACAAAGAGAGGAATATAGGGGTTTACGAAAAATACCGGTCTCTATGGCATGGCATACATTGATGGCGGAATTCGCTGCGATTGACATACAATCGTACTGAGAGGATATAGTTCCACCTACCCAAATCCCGGACTGACAGTTGTAATCAGACATATAAACGTTGACAGCGTACTCGCTATGGAGGGGTGAGGGGGAACTGCAGGAATGGAAAGAGTGTAACTATATACACGGATGTATGATATGACCATGTGAGTGTATTAATACTGGGAAGTAATCGCCGGGCATGCGGGGGGGGGGGGAGGGGAGGGATGGGTAAGGGGAGTTAGGTAAAACAAGTTGGGTATAAAATAACGAGACGCATATATTTGATTTTATTAATGCACGACGGTATTCATTGGCTGATTTATGTTGGATGCGCATGAGTGATATTATCACATACTGCTTTGCCCTCATAGACTTATACTATGGTATTTAAGAGACGATGTAATGTAGATTGTGCAACGTGAGAGGTACTCAAGGATATTGTTGTGAATTACTGTACAACTGTCGACATTGCATTTGATAAGTAACATCAGAATAATGTGTCAAAATGATGCCTTTTTCATGCCGGTGCATTTGATGTATGAAAACAATAAAATATGTTTAAAAAAAAAAAAAAAAAGAAGTGGAAATGTTAAGGTTGCTTAATATGACCTGGCGGGTGCTCTGTTTTTTCAGAGTGGTTAGTGTTTCTGCTCTCTACTATTTCAGCCGAAAAGAAAGTGCTTCAACCTATTGGACTTTAAGTTGAAGCAATTTCAACCACTTAAGGTACAAAAGCTGACTTTAGCTGTGGTCCCGGCAGTGTTGCTGTTTACAGATTATGTTCAAGTTTCCATGATTCATTCCACCAAATCCCAATCCTGCATATCATCAGCAGTATCTCTGGTTCATGGTTGTGAACCAATCTCATTTGAACAAGTTTCCATTGGGGCAGAGTTCAGCCCTGACAATTTTCTGTAAGGCTTGCTTTATTTTTGTGGTGTCCACGTCTGACACTATGAAGGGGCAACTGTTTACCTAGTCTTAGTGGTCTGCAGCCTTCATATTCTGGGTTTTACTGTTAAAATACAAAGGTAAGTTTGTCAAGTGAGCAAATTCCTTTCCTATTATCAAGCGATAAACTGTAGTTAGACGTTCATGGTGTCCCCCCTTTGTGTTGATTCCCATGCAAAGCGCTAAATATTGCTTGTTAATATCTCTGAGCCTCAGAATAAGTTGCTTAAGAATCCTCTCCTTCCAAGTTACTGAGGGGCTCCTCAAAAATGTGTAACTTGACCACTTTTATGAGGCGTGCATTTTGCTATTTGCTCCATCCAGTACCTGTAAAGGGAAGGTGGATCTCCTGCTCCATATCTGTGTTTTGAAGCTGGTTGCTATTTTCTTAATTTCTCCACCTTTAGGATGGTTGTCATGTTGCACACTGACAACACCTGACAGGCCTGTAATAGATTTAAAAACTGTGACACAACTTTTGCTTGACAGCTTGCGATGGAGTTGTGGGATTGGGTGATTTCTTTCAGTTTTCTCTCTTTTTTCATCTGCTGCTTGTGATCTGTTGGAATTCTGATCTGAACATATTAGGACAAACAACAATACCAAGTAATAACTGAGCCTCTTATATAGCAAAATGAGACTTATTGTTTGGACAGATCTTCATGTCTGCTTGGTTAGCGAGCGCCTCAGAAAGTGGAACACCCAAGTCTTTAACTGGTTTTCTTAACCTTCTTTTTGTTAAAGATCACAGTAGTTTGGTACGGAAGGGACAAAACCACTATAACTATGCCAACTAAAAAAAAAGTTAACTAAAGGTTATATAGGTTACACCCAATCAGGCAATGCACCAATAATAAAGAAACATTTGTTTAACTAAATTATCCAGATCCCACTGGGAAGCCATAGGATTGAAAGGCAAGAGGAGTAAATGGGGGAAAAGGACAAAAAGTTGTTGAGTGAGTCGCAGATTAGGAAGGCCCAAAGATTAAATTAACAACGATCTATTTTTTACACTCGGTGGACTTTTTTATAATCTAGACCGCACAGGTCCCAGGCACGATTCTTTGTGTTATCCAGAGGTATTAGGGCAGCAAGCACACTATAGAAGGTCGAGCTACATCATCTACATAGAGAAAAAGATGAGCTGTCTGGGCCAACTACAAGTCTGCTAAGCTATTTAAATAGGTCTTGGCTGTTTCTGGTGTAGTGAAGATAAAGGTTTTTCCTCAATAGGTCGTCGTAGGCTTGGCTGGGCCATCAAGGACAAGCTAGCGGTTCCACTGCACTGAGAAATTCTTTTCGCAGCTCTTGAAGTTTCCTTTTTTTGATTTGTGTTTCCAAACTGAACAGTTGAGCATGCCTGCCTGTTTGCAAGTTTACCTTCTTGGAAGCTACCTTTCTGAGAATAGTGTTACCGAGGTCTAGGTCATTGAGTGCAGCAATAACAGTATACCCTCCTATTCAGGAGCTGAGTTTGCCTCCTTAAAGGGAAAACTGTAGGCTCTTTTAAGTATTGCATGGCTGAAGCGATCTGGCACAGACAGATGAGTCACAAGCCACTTCTGAAACAAAGGGAGAAACCCACCATCCACATGGTTGTGTCTCTCCACTCATTGTCCAAGGCTTGTTTAATTTTCCAGTTTGAACATTACATCAGACACCACGTGTTTTAAAATCCAGTTGCACCTTAATCCTCTAGAGCCAATACCGAATATCAAACATGTGAATGTTCTGAATGTCAGAAGGCATTCATACTAAAGGGGAGGTAATTTTGCTCTGGAGAGAAAGAAACTTTGAGTGACTGTACTGAATGTAATAAAGCATTTATAACAAAGGTAAGAGCGTAGCTGTCACCAGAAATTCTACGCTCAACATATGATCAAATGTTCGTTACAAACCAAGATCTAGAATGGCAGCAGAAAGTCAACATGAGGGAGAAACCATGCAAGTGTACTGAATGCAATAAAGTCTTCCTTTCTAAGGAAATCTAAAGCACATTTAGAAAGTCCATAGAAGGGAGAAAAGCAAAAATATACTGAATGTGATAATGCAGTTATAGAGGAAAGCTAATTAACATCAGAAAATCCACATGGAAGAGCACCCATAAGAATGTGCAATGAACTGTTTTGCACTTCATTTAAGGAAGGGTTTTCTTTAGAGCCTTATGTTCTCTGTCCATAAGTATGAAAATCTAATAAAAGGTTTTATAAAAAAAGGAAGGGTTCATATACCATCAGAACATCCACACATGGGAGAATCTGCATAAATGTTCAGAGCGTGAAACTAATGGAGCATCTGAGATTTCACAACCGAGAGAAACCACAAGCATTCACGTCAGTTTTTGTATTAAATATTTGGGAGTGTTGATGTTTAAAGCTTTGTAATGGAGATGGGCAGTGTTTATTGAACAGCGTGTGTTAACGGGTAGCCATTTTATGGATATTAGATCAGGTGTGCAATAATCACTGTTTTTCATTGTTAGGTCAGTTTGTGTTTTTGCTTCAGTTTTTGTGCCAACCCTGAATCATATGATTGTGTCCTGTCTCCCCAACCCTTACAACACAACTAGAAGCTGCCTCTATGTGACCCTGCTTGTAGATTGGAGGGAAACCCAAACCTTGGCATCTCATGTGTAGTGATGGAGTCCCTTGGCATGTATTTTCCAAGTGATTAGCTATGAAGCCTGTTACATGCCACTCTTCTCCCTGCCCACCTGTTGGCCTTCCCTTGTTAGAACCAGATGTTCAAGAATTCATGGTCTTTCCTGGAGCATAAGTTTAGACTTTTCGGGTGCTGCCAGCTCTGTTCTTTATGGATATGATAAATGTATGTGCTTTGCTTTCACTCCTAAACATATAAATTCTTTCTTCCAGAATATCATTGTGTAGCCTGGGAATAAGATTCTCACTTGTGGACCAGCCTCTACTAATTGTCTTTTAACTTCTTCCTGGACTATCAAACACACAAGATTAAGGACTCAAATGATATCTCCTATATCTATGCAGATTCTAATTACTGTCACACTTCTTGAATTTTTATTAAGTACTGGTAAGATGGTCACACTACAGGGGACTGTCTACTGTTCACTCACTGAGTGTGGGTAATGCCGAGCGAGTTTTTTCTCAGTTAATAAGTGTGAAGGGTTAAAGATGGCCATCATGAGAAGTCTTGCCACCTCCTCTGCAAGCTCGATTATTCATCCATCCCTCCAAGCCATTTTCCTTTCCAGAAGTCAGCACTCCAGAGGCCATCTCTCTCTAAGCCATCTTCCTTTCAAGAGGTCAGCCATCCGTTTTTTGGCCTTCGAAAGCAAAGCATCCCTCTTTGGTATATGGACAGTGGACTCTCACATGCTCATCTGACTTCTCTCTTGAGTCTCTTTCTGAATTTTTTCTCCCAGGTTTGTTCATCCAACCTGTTTGGTCACAACTCTACACTGAGTAGCAGTCCTTACTTCGCTCCAAGTCTTGCTTGAGATCTGCATAGGCACTCTTCTCACACGTATCTGGAAAGGAGCTTTGTTGCAGGGACCACTGTGTCTCTGTACCTCCGCATCAGCCCCTCTCTCGCAGATGAACGCTAGTGCTCACCTCCTAGCTTCTTAGCCTGTCTCCCAATAATTATATTATCCAAGGGCAGGTCTGGCATGTCAAAGTCCATGTGCTCCCTGGGGGGCTTGCAACTCGGATATCACGTGGTCTGCACCTCATTCTACTGTTGTCTTCTAATAATCCATGTCTGCTAAAAAAAAATCCACTCTCAAAGTGTTCCAGGCACATTTATTAGTTTGGAGCGCTTAAGTTTTGCCTCTTACCTTGCCACCATTTTGACCACGGTCCTGTGCTCTTGTTCAAGTACTTTTCTATGTTCGAAGAAAAATAAAAACTGTAAATGTCTACAAATTGCACCTAGTAAATTAAATTAAATAATTCTAAACCACGCTCACTCAGATCACTGCTCTTGTATCTATCAAGAAGTGCAGCTCAAGAAATTGGCTTTAACGATGGTCCGAGGATGGGCCGCAGTGCGTTACCAGCACTGTGATGTTAATTTGGCAATGATGGGAAGATGAATTAATATTACTCAACTGTCTCCACAAGTGCTGCCATTTGTTTGGCTCTTTCTGGGACAAACCGCTGTGCTGAATTTAATTTACTGCTCGCCTGCGGTATCTGCCAAGCACTGGCTCACTTGGGACGTATCCATGGATGTAGCTTCAAGGGAAGTGTTTGGGGTGTGACACCCCCTAAGTACATGGATTCTTGGGTTGGTAGTTGTGACTGGGGGCCCTGAGTCGGGGCTGCTATCTCTGTGTTGGTTTTTCTCATCATCCTGATTTCACTAAGCAGTTTTAACTCGTTAATTTTTTTGAATCGGGAACTTAAATATATATAGTAATCTGTTTATATGGTAAATGCTGTGGTCAGAGAATTGAATAAATCAATTTCAGAGAACTAATTTTTGGAGTTGGGCCATTTAACTTAACACACAAGTACTGTCATGTACCAAGTGCCATCATGCGATTGAAAAAGGCATGAGATAGCTGCAAGTCCATTAATTCTTTATTGCATCTCGAGTGACTTGGATGCAGAGGGTACATAAATATTTTACATACATAAAATCAAGCCATATAAAAGGGACTCGGAGGAAAAACATTGACTGCTGGGTGATGGTGGCCAATAGCAAAGTTAGGCGGACTTGGTACCAGCTAACACTGTGTTGCTGGTGCAGACATTCAGCTCAAAGGGACGGGTACTAGAAAAAGAGAAAACTAGAGCCAAGGTCAAGATAACAGTTTGAGTTACAAGAATTTTGAATGGAGGAATTGGCAAGTGGAAGAGGGAGATGCCAGTATCTCCCAGGAGTTTGTATATTGTGAGAATATCCTGGACAAGGAATGGAAGGACATGTTCACAATAAAGAGAATGGAGTGCTGGATGTGTGGAAATTAAAGGTTACATCTATGCGCAATTCTTCATCACCAACAGTCACATACATTTCACAGCTAATGCATCATCATTTACATTGATACCTAAAAATCTTCATACAATTACTTTGTGAATGTCTTTCCTGTACATGGTCCGGTACCCTAACACCAATCCCATAAGCCTTTTGGAGTCCACTAACCCTAAATGTTATATGACTATGTAGCAGATCTTGATGTAAAGTAGGAGAAAATTATAAATATGAGTATGCAAGGGGGGGCGTGGCCAAGCAACATGGCCGACAGGACGTGAGCTCCTTCGGCTCCCGACCGGCCCGCCGCAATAATCCTTTCTAATCCTGACTAAGGGCGCCCACAACGCCATAATTGCAGAGCGGCAAGCCCTGAAGCGGGCAGCAAGGCTCCGGACTTGCCTCGGAGGTCTTCCCGATCCCGCGGAATCGTCTTGGCGGCTGGTGCCCCGGCAGCCTGTAGCTGCGCGAGACCGGGGATGCGGCCTACGCCCATGTGAGTGACCCCGGGCCCCGAGTGGGACTGCTCGCCCTGCTGACACCCGGCGCCCACCGGAGCGGCCCTCCTGCGTGTCCCGCCCACCGGACGTCTCCGGTGGACTGTGGGCCCTGATCCCCGTGCCGCGGCCTCTGAGGGCAGGAGGCCGGCCCGGAGTGCCATTGGGCGCGGCGCATTGACTGTGGGGGCCTGGGGGAGTGACGTGCACTTAACGGCCCGGACGGGGCTGTCCCTGCCTGCCGGGCTTCGGACTCGCCGGAGAGTCGGGCTGAGGGCCCTGCGGGGAGATCCTGGGCGGAGAGGCCTGCGGTGACGCAGGACGGCCCGCTGCGAGGCGCTGTGGTTGAGCGCCCCCCACTGACAGTATAGGCCCCTGAGGAGTGGAGAGTGGCGCCTGGGCTCCGGCTGCTCGGCGTGGAGGGCTGACCTCATGGACGGAGTGGAGTGACCCTGCCCATCTGTGTGGAGTAGGGGTTCCTGGACGGCCATCTCCGGGGGGCTGTGGGAGCTCCTGAGAGAGGGCCCGTGGAGTGGTCCTGACGTAGCAGCAGAGGGGCGGTGGACCCGAGTTCGCCGGCCTGATCTCCTGGGCCTGCGGCCACGCCGGAGTCGATGCTCTGGGGGTGTGAGGCTGGATCCCTGGACGCTGGATTGCTTTGCTGCGGGCCCTGTATCAGCAGAGAGGGGGAGAATATCTGGGCACTTTTGCCCTACAGGGCCGGAGCGGACTAGGAGGCCACCGTCGGTGCCAGCTTGGGCCCTACGACATGGGTAAGGATAAGCCCCCACGCGCCTCGCAGCCCAATACCATTACCCAATACACTACGCAGCGCCTCCCCACGCAGAGGATCACCCGCCAGACGGGGTTGGACGGCGGGGGCGACACCCCCCCTCCCGAGCCCTCCAGAGCGGAATTACTGGAGGCTATACGGAGCTCTCACACCGCCCTGGGAAACCAGATTGAGACGGTCTCCATAGACGTCAACCTGCTGCGAGTGGATCTGCGGAAGGTGGCAGACAAGGTCTCCACGGCAGAGAGTGACATTGTCCAACTGCAGGGGGAGGTGGCATCACTGAAACATCAGGTTACCCAGCTCACCACCACGACTGGGGCGCTGGAGCGCAGGGCGGAGGAGGCGGAAGGCAGGGCCCGGCGCAGTAACATCAGGGTCCTGGGAATCACGGAACGGGCGGAGCAGGGCCAGGCGGAGCGATTCCTGGAGGACTGGATCCGGACGAAGCTGTGTCCCAGGGGCCTGTCGACGGTCTTCGTGGTGGAGCGGGCGCACAGGGCGCTGGTCCCTCCGCCGCCGCCCGGGGCTCCGCCCAGGACTATCATCGCAAAAATCCTGAACTATCGGGACCGGGATTGCATCTTGAGAGCTGCGCGGGAGGCACCGGACCTCTCCTATGAGAATGCCAAAATATCTATTTATCCTGATTACACCCGCCAAGTCCAGGAACAACGCAAATCCTATCTGGTGGTCAAGCAAAAGCTCCGTGAGCTTCACTTGCAGTATATGCTGTTGTACCCCGCAAAACTTAAGGTGATCATCCAGGGTAAGGCGCAGTTCTTCGACTCCCCGGAGGAGGTCTGGGAGTGGCTCGAGCTCCGGGGAGAGGCTCGCTCCGAGTATGACCGGGGATCTCCCGGAGTAATTGGGGGACCAGACCGAGGCGCAGGCGCAGGAGTAGACGCGGGGGCCGGGTGCCGGCTGGTGCCCGGGAGGAACGGCAACGGATCACGGTGGGGAACGATGGTGCTCTACGTATGGACTCTTCGGCCTCCGACACTTCTCCCCCACGGGGGACGGCGGGACTGCCTGAGGAGAGTTTGGTGCCGGACACCCTTTTATCCACCGACCCAGTGATCCCGGAAACCATTCTTGATCCGCCTCCTGCAGCGGAGGGCCCACCCTGAGTGTGCGGTGGCCCTTTGCCTCAAACGCAGGTGCCACAGGCGGTTGGTAGGTGCTGGTGAGGGGGCTGTGACTGCGACTCGGGGGGGACTTTCCCCCAGTCCCTCACCGGTGCATTGTCTCTCTACCATCTGCCTCGGACGTGGGTTCACTTCTGGGCCCTCCTGGCGGGTATCTTATCCTGTGGTGTGTTTTTTCTTCTGATGTGAGGTTGGGGGTGGGTGGGGTTGGGGGTTATGGGGTAGAGAGGGCTGTACATGCATTTGCTGAACTCTGGGATCCGATGATGGCTGGGTCTATGGGCTCCGCTCCTAGTCTTGCTTTGGTTTGTTTCATATGTATTGGTGTGTTGTGGGTCGGCCCGAGGCACTACCTCCTGGTATGTGCGGTGAGTCCGGGTAGGGGTCGGCGTATTGGTTAGGGGGGGGGGGTTTATCTCTCTCCTTTGTTACAAAGTTAGGCCCAGTTGGGCTCATGGGATCGCTGTGCACGTCCTGGCACCAGCATGGGAAGGGCATTTCTGCGGGGTTTGTTGACAGTAAATTGCTCATGGGTGGGGGGAGGGAGGCGTTACAGGGGATTTGTTGGTTTTTTATTGACAATGTATGCATCACAGCTAGCGCGCAATATCTCTGTGGCTGCATGGGGCATGGGCTGCCCGGGTATGAGCCGTTTCAACTCCTATGGGGTTTAAAATTTTGAGCTGGAATGTAAGGGGGCTGGGTACCTGCACCAAGAGATACAGGGTCCTGTCTTTCCTTCGTAGGCATCAGGTCTCTGTAGCTTGCCTCCAGGAGACTCATCTTACGGATGAGGGGGCCCAACGCTTGGCAAAGAAATGGCGGGGTCAGGTCTTCCATTCCTCCTCCTCTAGTTATGCACGTGGGGTTCTTGTATGGGTGGCACCCGGGGGACCGTTCGCTGTCCAATATGTCGAAGCTGATATCCAGGGGAGGTATCTCCTCCTTCGAGCTAAATTGGATGGTCAAGACGTGGCAATTGTGAATATTTATGCGCCCAACACGGATGACCCGGGGTTTTATCAGTCTCTACAGGAGCTTCTGGTCACGGAACTGGAGGTTCCATTGCTTTGGCTGGGAGATTTCAATTATGTCCTTGATCCTGTCCTGGATAGGTCTCCCCCCCCGCGCAGGGACGAAGCCTAGAATGACGGTGAAACTCCGGGAGGTAATGGGGAATTTGGGGGCCCAAGATGTATGGCGTCAGTCACCCCACCTTGAAAGTGTATACTTGTTACTCACCCACACACAACACACATAGCCGCCTGGACAGGGTCTTACTCGCGAATCCTGGTGTCACCGTGTCCCTGGAGGTGACCCACTTGGCACGATTCCTATCTGACCATTCCCCGGTGGCGTGTGTACTGAACTGGGGAGCACCGCGGGGCAGATTGCGAACTTGGCGGTTGCCGGCAGAGATTCTTGAGGATCAGGTGGGGCGCCATCACGTGACTACTGCCCTTTCTGACTACATTGATCTAAATTGGGAGGGAACAGCCCAATCGCAGGCCACAAAATGGGAAGCCCTAAAAGCGGTGGTCCGAGGGGCATGTATGAGTGTGACGTATGGGGTACGGAAACAACTCCAGCGCGAGCTACAGATGGAGGAGGGCCGACTGTTGGAGGTACAGACCTCGAGTGACACTGCCACAGTTGGGGGAGGGGGGGGAACGAGAGATCCAGGAGCGTATTCACGACGTCCTGGATAGGCTGGATAAATACACGCTCACAGGCTACCGACAACGCCTTTATAGAGAGGGGGACAAGTCAGGTCGCCTCTTGGCTTGGATCCTCCGTAGGGAACATGTCCCCGCGGCTATTGAGGCCTTAAGGGATTCTGCTGGATGCCTGGTGCACTCACAGGTGGGACTATTGCGGGTCCTTCGGTCGCATCTGCGGGCGGTGTACACAGCAGACCCGGTAGTGGGGGTGGCAACCTATCTCCCGTATCTCCAGGGGCTGACCCTGAGCACCTTATCTGAACAGGCGCGGGAGGAACTGGATGACCCAATTTCGCTCGCCGAGGTTCAATTCGCGCTGAAGCAGCTTCCGCGAGCCAAATCTCCGGGTGGCGATGGCTTTCCGTCCGAGTTTTATCATGCGTTCCCTGATGTCCTGTCCCCCTTCTCTTGCAAGTCTACAACGAGGCCTTTGAACGGGGCATCCTCCCGCCCAGTATGACACGGGGGAAATATGTATGATTTTAAAGCCAGGGGTGACGCACATGAGCCCTCGTCGTATCGGCCGATCACGATGCTTAATACAGATATAAAAATTCTTTGCATGTTGTTGGCGTCCCGTTTAGCGCCGCACATGCCCGGACTGGTCCACGAGGACCAATGTGGGTTCATACCGGGACGTAACACATCCATGAATCTGCGGCGATTGACTCATATACTCCATGAGGTGCGGGATAGGGAGGAGCAGATGGTGTTGGTCTCTGTTGACCTCGCCAAGGCGTTCGATACGGTCGATTGGGAGTATCTACTCGAGGTCTTGCGGGCGGTGGGACTGGGTCCTCAGTTTTGTCAATGGGTTCGTCTACTATATACGGCCCCCTGCGCCATAGTCAAGCTTGGGGGTGCGCGGTCCGAGGAGTGGCGGCTGGGGAGGGGTACACGACAGGGGTGTCCCCTCTCCCCACTCTTGTTTGCTCTGGCTATATAGCCTTTCGCGGTTCAGATTAGAGCGGACATGGCGCAGTGGGGTATTAGGCTAGGGGATACGACTCACGTCATTTCTCTATATGCGGACGATGCTTTGTTCTACTTGGTCTCTCCCCGCGAGGCCCTGCCGATGCTGCTGCACCACCTTGACCGGTTTGGAGAGGTCTCTGGACTGCGACTGAACCGTGACAAGTCCCTCGTGTTCCCATTGGCGGGACTTGCTATGGTGCCCCCTGAGGACCTACCGGACCTGGAGCTGCGTTGGGAGCGGACGGCATTTCGTTACCTGGGTATACAGGTGACCCTGACGGATTAACAAGCGTTGGCCCGTAACATGGACCGCGTCACTGCGGCTCTGCGGCACTCCGTGTCCTTCTGGAATACTCTCCCACTTTCCCTGATGGGTCGTCTCGCCATCTCCAAAATGGTGATGCTCCCCAGGGTGCTCCATGTGATACAGAACTCCCTGTGCCCTTTGCCGCCCCGGGTCTTCAAAACTCTTAATTCCTTGCTCACGTCTCTGCTCTGGGCAGGTCGGCGCAGTAGGGTGGCCCTTCGAACCATTGTCCGTAGTTATGAGGAGGGCGGTCTAGAGGCCCCTCGCTTTGACCTCTACTATTATGCCGCACACCTCCAACATGCGGCCTGTTGGTTTACTGACACAGACAACTGGGAGAAGCGCCTCTTGATGGATAGGGCGGACACCCAGACGTTGCAGGTCGCACTGATGCAAGGGGCGGGGTCTGAGGTGGGTCTCCCCTATGCTGTCAGGCACACAGCCGCCGTCTGGCAACACTTTGTGGAGAGGGTCCTTCGAAGGGCGCCCTTTCATAGGGAGCTCTCGCTTTGGATACTGGCTCCATTTATGACAATGGAGCGGTCCGTGTCTTTTCAGGCCTGGAAAGAGGGTGGGTGCGACGTCCTCGCCGATCTGTATCCCAACGAAACCTTTCTTACATATGAGCAGGCGGTAGATAGCTTTGGCCTGGGACAAGGCCAATTTTTGCAGTTTGGGGGACTACAGGAGGTAGCGCGAATCACCTGGCCGCAATACCCAGAAATTCCACCGTTGACACGTACGCTGGATGTTATACTTATGTGTGGTAAGGGGCGCGGCTTGATCTCCCTTATATATGCAGCAATGAAACAGGACTCTGCCCCTCCGGTCCCACCGTCTAGGGCTGCCTGGGAGCGGGACCTTGCTACCCCGCTGGGGGAGGCACAGTGGATGCGCATTGGTTCCCTTACTCGCACTGTCTCATGCAATGCCCGCTTCCGACTTACACACTTTAACTATCTGCACCGCACCTACCTTACCCCGGTGTCTTTGAGGCGCATTGATAATACAAGGGACGCTGGTTGCCCTCGCTGTGCCGCAGATGACGCCGGATTCCTACATTTGGCGTGGCAATGTCCATTGGTGGCGCAGTTCTGGACGGGGGTGGTGACTAGGGTGATAACCGCCACGGGGATTCAGGTGGATCTCGACTCCTTGCACTGTTTACTAGGGATGGTTCGTAGGCCCAAGAGGAAGAAACTCTCCTATAAACTCCTACAGCTGATGCTGGTGCTCGCCAGGCGTAGGGTGGCAATAACTTGGATGGGGCAGAGGGCCCCTGATCTTTCGACTTGGCTCAGGGATGCTCGAGAGTGGTCACTGGCCGAAGAGGTACACATGCAACTCTCCCGGCGGGATGAGAAATTGCAGGATGACCTGCTAGCTTGGCGGACCCTGTGTACCACTGGGTTGATGGAGGGGGACTCGCCCTCACGGGAGGCGACTGCGAGTGAGCAGAGTGATGCAGATGTCCCCGGGGGATTGTCCCTGCGGAGGAAAGCGACACTTAACTTCAGTGGGGTGCACGATGTTGGGGATTGCCCTGCCTGTCGACCTCGTCCCTTTGGGCTGGGCTTCTGGAGGGCTTTCCAGACCCCCTTGTACTTACATTCTTTGGTTCGGCCATGTGTCTCATGCGACTGTACATGCATTTAATGATGTGTATGCATACGTTCTTTATTGATGCCAATGTATTGTTTCTTTTTGTTTTTCTGAAAATTGAAAATAAAGTTTAAAAAAATAAATAAATATGAGTATGCAAAAACATTACTGCTTAACTTTTGGGTTGTGAGTCTTCTTGGCTCATCAGCAGTTGGATGACCTCTGTAAACCATACACCTGACCCCCTGTTGATTAGAAAAAAACAACCACAGTAGAGGTACAGTTGGCCACTCCGATCTGGCCTCTGGTGCCTTCATACATTTGTGTAAAAATGCATAAACAATTTTGAAAGACACTGTGGTTGAATGAAGGTGTGCTTTATCTTAATGCTTTAAATGTCCAGTAGTAAGGTGAAACAAATGTTATAACATTGATGAACACATGAACTACGTTTTCAGTTGGTGCACTCTGGAAGGTTGTAAGTTGAAGATTTTAGTGCAGTGCTTTGGGGCATACAGAATCTTGTGCTGAGGAACTTGCAGGCATTGGACGAGGGAGTTCAAAATTAGTTGGAAATACTTTCACAAATAGGGCTGGTTATGCTTGAAATGTTAAATTCTTTTAAACTTGTTTTTGCAGAAATTTGCCATTTTAATGTCACGTGCCCCATATGGGATTTTATTCAGTAAAGTATGTTCTGATATATTGTGAAAGGGAGGGACCTTTTTTAAAACAATGTAGGTTTATATGACAATATTGCCAATTTTTACATTGTTCAGTGACACTAGTACGAAGTGAACGTTATCTTCAGCAAGAAAGAGGAGAACTTTTGTGGAATAGAAATCTTGATATTAAAATATATGCACTGACGAGGAATATTTAAAGAAAACGATTAGAAGTGTACTTTACTTTTTTTTTTTTGCTCTAAATCAGCATAGTTACATACAAGTGGATTCCGGTCTCGTAGTGTTCCGACTTTCCTCCAGTTGATGTAATAAAGGGTGTAGCCATACTAATAAGATATCCCCGACTTCAAACGATGTCTGAAATAGTACTAGCGAGCCTGGCACTCTTTTTTTTTTTTTTTCCTTCCAGCTCCAAATTATTCCTTTTTTTTCCATGAATCCATCTATCCTTTCTATACATATCCTTTCTTCCATTCTCTCTTCCATCCTTCCTTTGCTTTATCTTTCTTTGATCTTTTCCATCCATTCATCATTCTCTTCATCCTTCCATCCAACCAAATTATTCCTTCTTTTTCCATGTATCCATCTATCTTTTCTACACATATCCTTTCTTCCATTCTCTCTTCGCTTCATCTTTCTTTGATCTTTTCTATCCATCCACCATTCTCTTCATCCTTCCATTCAATCATCAAATCACCCTTATTTTCTTTTTTACACCTTTCTTCATCCTCCCACCCATCCAGCCTGCTCTCCATCCTTCTCTTCATCATCAGTCTGTCATTTTCCCAACCCTTTTCTCCATTTGTCATCTGTCTATTCTTCCATTCCACATCCAGCCATCATTTGCTCCTTGGATCCTCTCCTGTCTGCATCAATCCACCCAAACATTTGTACATCCATCTATTCGTGTTATGTTACTGATATTTGTTTAGCGCACGTTCACTAGTCGGTTTCTTGGCGCTGGGGTAATAGGAACTGATCAAGCTGCTGGAGGAGATTTAATCGTATACTTGTCTGAAAAGCCATGTTTTTAGTAGTGGTCTGAATTTCATATAGCTGGAAGCTGTTCTAATCTTGAGGCAGGAGGAGTTCCTGATGTGGGAGGCAATTACTGAAAATCTGGAACCACCCATTCTCTTCTTTTTGAACGTAAGTATTGTCAGGTAGTTCATATGAGTGGATCTTGGAGTTCGTTTGGGGGTGTACTTTTGAATTCGGGCTGTGATGAAGGCTGGGGTTTTTCCATTGGTAGCTTTGAAAATAGTGCAGCCAGTTTTAAAAATATTCCTTTGGTCCACCAGGAAGCATGTGGAGATGTGACAATGTCTGGGTTGTTGGAAGATTAACCGGGCTGCCTGGTTCTGATCTATTTGAAGCCTGCGATTGAGGCATTTTGAAAGGCCCACATAGAGGTAGTTAGCATAATCTATTCTGGGGATGACTAGGGCAATTATAGCTTGAATAAGGGCCTCCGGGATGAGTAATTTTCCAATTTTCCTGAGTCTACGAAGTAGTAAAAAGCAAAAAGAGATTACCGCTCCAAGTTGAAGTTTCATATAGAGTTCCTCATCAATGAGGACCCCTAAACTTTGTATTGATTTCTTGTGGAAGGGAGGGTCACCCATCACATAAGGCCAGAATGATGCATTCCAAAAGTCAAGTTTACCCCTGTTGATGACAATCTCCGTTTTATCGGACTTTAATTCTAGATGGTTGCTCTTCATCCAGTCACGGATGAACAGCATTGTGTTTTGGAAAACCTTCTTTGATTCAGAGGAGTTGTCAAGGTTAAAGAGTAGCTGCATATCATGTGCTCTGCATAATTATAGATTTTAACGTTCATTTTCTTCAGGGTTGGATCAGAGGGCATACATGCAGATTAAAGAGATGTAGAGAGAGGGAATCAAGATGACCTTTGGGTGAGTTGAAAGGGGTCAGGCTGACAGGTTGTGATTGATCCTTTAAGAATGAAATTATCCAATTGAGTGATGGGCCCTGCAACCCTGCGATCTCAACATGGTCCACCAGGAGGTTATGGTCAACCATGTCAAAGGCCGCCGATAGGTCGAGGAGAACTAGAGTCTGGGTGTGGCCACTGTCACATTCTTTACGCATGTCATCAATCCCAGAAAGGATGAAAGCTTCAGTGGAATAAATTGTGCGTAAGCCATCCTGGCAGGGATTGAGGAATTTGGACCCCTCCAAAAAGGGGCAGAGGTTTAGAGCAACGTGTGCCTCTGCTATTTTAGCTAAATAGGGTAGTAGGAAATGGGATGACAATTTCTCATTTCGATTGGGTCTTCGCCTGCTTTCTTTTGGAGGAGTACCACTATAGCTTCCTTAAATGAGCTAGGTACTTTGCCTTGGCTAAAGGACAGAGTAAGGAGGGAAATAGCTAGATCTGGGAAATTAGAGAATAGTGTTTTTAGGACTCTCAGGGGACAAGTGTCATTTGGAGAACCTGATTTGACCCGATTCATCCATCCAGCTGTCCATCCACTCATCTCTCCTCTTTCTCACCTTCCATCCGTCTCTTCTTCAATCCTTCTCACCATCCATCCCCCTTTCTCCCCTCACTTTTTTTGTGTTCTCTTCATAATAAATCTTTTTATTGAAATTTCATGAAAAGGAACATAAAAAGGCAGTACATTGCATTCCTGTGGCCGATGAAGGACCCTGCACCATTAGATCAACCAAGAGGCATATTTCAAAACAAAGTCATCAAGGGTTCTGAATAATTAGGAACAATGCATTTACAAACTCGCTAATCTCAAGCTCAGTTTTCCACAAGTTTCCCCAAGAGCTATACCACATTCCTTGAAATGTTCTCCACGGGGACCAGATTTTTTCCCATTTTTGTGGGCAGCCTCTACCCGCGTATATAAATTTTCCTTTTGTGCTCTTTTGTTCCATTTGTTCCTTTAGCCCATCCCATAGCTCCATCATACTAGTCTCTTAAAGTTGCTTCTGTTTGGAGACCCGCGTCTTAGCAATTAAAGTCAAAGGAACAGAAAACATCAATGTGAATGCTATAGGTTACACAGATAAGCGACACTCACCCACTGTTTTAGATGATAAAATGGGAGGTTCATGGTGCACCCACATGTATGGCCCATTTCGCCAATGATTTTCCTTTTGAGGAGAGGCTTATTGATTAAGTCCTCAACAAGTCCAACTTTAAAGGGGTCGGTCCAACTGATGAAGATTTTATGAAACTTGTAAAGAGGCCACCCATTGTGGAGAAAAGACCCTTCTCTTTACCCATTCCTGCATCTCTATATTCACCAACGGTAAACGTTCTAAATTGGTGCTTAGTTCGATGGGTCTTTTACTCTTATTGTGACATCATTCACTGTATGGCCCCTATAAAGGCTGACAGGCTTGCAAAAGCAGCAGGCCTGACAGATTTGGGTTATTTTTCTTAGCTATTGTCCAAACAGGTGGGTAGAGTTGATCACTAGATAAGACCATAGCCCAGGAGCATCAAGTTCCTCTCTCATTATTATGGCCCTAATAAATAAAGTTGGGAGAATTGGTGCAGCCTCCTACAGGCTTATAACATTGTTTGATAATTCTGGAAAGCTTTACTCTAAATGGATTATGGGAAAGGACGACAATCGCATCACTTCAAACTAGCAATGTCAGAGGAGGGAGCACCACCTCTGATGATACACAAGGTTTTTAAATTAATAGAGAATTAGAGTTATGAATTGCTGGCTGGCTACATATTGCTTTTCTTTTTTTTTTTTTTTTAAATATCTTTATTGGCATTTTCTTGATTGTAGTACAGATACAGTGGAGGTTTCCAAAAAGCAAAAGCATGTCCATTTTAACATGGTCATTCTCATTCAACGGCAGTAGTATATATAACAGTAACAGAACCTTGATGCAGGTGACCCCAATAATTATAGGCCTATCTCTCGACTCCCGCTTCATGCCAAGGCCTTAGAAAAAGCGATGAACATACAACTTAATGCCTTTCTTCAATCTAATCAGACTCTCGATCCTACCCAATATGGCTTTAGAGCAGAACACAGCACTGAGCTTGCCTTAATTAAATCTACGGAGGAAATTCAGGAGGCCCTGGATAGTGGAGGAAGTGCTGTATTGATCCTGTTAGACCTGTCCGCGGCCTTTGACACGGTCCATCACAAAGTTTTGATGGACCGTCTGGCTGGGGCTGGGCTAAAGGGGTCTGCTTTGAAGCTTCTGCAGTCATTTCTCTCTGATAGAATACAAACCGTGGATATGGACAACTGCCAGTCTAAACCTTTCACCCTTCCTTGTGGGGTCCCACAGGGCTCCTCCCTCAGTCCAACACTTTTTAATGTTTATGTGGCTCCCCTAGCTGGTGTGATTAGGTCTTTTGGCTTCCAGTTGACCTCTTATGCTGACGACACTCAGATAGTGTTGTCACTAATGGACGGCTCTGAAAAGGAAACGGGTGCTCGATTCCATGACTGCATGGCTGCTATCTCCAGATGGATGTCGGCAAACTGCTTAAAACTCAATTCTAATAAAACAGAGGTAATAAAATTTGGGAAGAATCCGCTATTGTGGACTCCAGACTGGTGGCCGGCTGACCTTGGCTCATGCCCTATACCCACTGAGAAAGCCAGAAATCTGGGAGTGTTAATGGATAATAAGTTGACACTAGGTGACCAAATAAGTTCAGTTACCTCGGCCTGTTTTTATGTTCTAAAGATCATAAACAAGATTAAGTCCTATCTCAACGATAATGGCCTCAAAACAGTAATCTCGGCACTCATGTCTCGGCTGGATTACTGCAACGGGCTCTACATCAATGCTCAAAAACAACTTATTAACAAGCTTCAGATGGTTCAGAATGCGGCAGCTAGACTGCTGTCAGGAACCTCAAAGTTTGCATCTGTAAAGGAAGAGATCAAACAGTTGCACTGGCTCCCTGTCAGACACAGAATACGCTTCAAAGCGCTGTGCACTGTTTTTAAAGCCCTTAACGGCAAAGGCCCGGACTACCTGCAACGAAAAATTCAGTGGTACGTTCCTAGGAGGGCATTGCGATCAATAGGGGCGAAGAAAGTCACAATCAGCACTGTTAAAAAGGCAGGCTGGGGAGGCAGAAGCTTTATTAACAATGCGTCCAAATCTTGGAACGAGCTTCCTTTTCAACTGAGGAAGGCTACAGACCTCCTCTCCTTCAGGAAGGGGCTCAAAACTTGGCTTTTTAACCAATAAGCCTTTTGGTCACCTTTTTTGTTTAGCAGGCAGTGCATCGCGCCAGGACACCCTAGGGTAACAGAGCGCTCTACAAATTTGATTAACATAACATAACATATAACCCGGTAAAGATAATATCTCAATTCCCTTTTGTTGCAAGCCCTTCCCTCCCACCTCTCCCCCCCCCGGCTAACCTGTGGCCGTGGGGGCTCACTGCGAATCCTCTATCAGGAGACCATAGTGCTTTATCCATGGTTTCCATATTTTCTGGAACTTTTTGGGACAGCCACGAGCCATATACGTCGTTTTCTCCCCTGACATATACATGTCCATTCCCTTCCTCTACTCATCTACTGAGGGGCTTTGTGCTGTTCCCCCATTTGCGCGCCAAGTCGCGTTTGGCCACCACTAGTCCTAAGTTAAGTAGTGTCAGCTTTTTTTTGGGAAGATCGACTTCAGTATGAATGCCCAGCAACACAAACTTGGGGTGCAGGGGTATCTTGTCCTCTAGTATATCCTCTAGCTCAGTCAGTAGGGCTCCCCAGTATTCCTGTATGTGCAGGCATTCCCAAATCGTGTGAAAGTAGGTACCATTAGCCATGTTGCATCTAAGGCAGTTGGGTGTGTCAGCTCTCCCTATATAATGCAGCCGTGCTCGGTCATAATAAATTCTGTGCAGGTATTTAAACTGGATTAATCTAAGGCGGGACTTAATAGCCACCTCCCGGGGGTGCATCAACACAATTTCCCAGTCTAGGTCGTCGATCTCGCCTAGATCCACTTCCCATTTTGCCCTCAATTTCAAGAGGGAGTCCGGTTTGTTGTTTATTATGGTCCGATACGTCCAGGAGACCGCCTTTTCTTTAATTTCGCCCATTAAGAGCCGTCCTGCTAAATGGGCATACTCGGGGAGAGCGTCTGTATCTATATGCTGCGCTCTCCAGGCATGCGCCAGCTGCAAATATTTGTAGTGTTGCGTCCGGTGCATGTCATATTCTTTCTGGAAGAAGGAAAACGCTGCAAGCTCAGTACGGTCTAGTATGTCTTTGATTTGAGAGATCCCCAACAGGTCCCATCCCCGGAACCCACTCAGCTTTGTGAATTCTTTGTCGTTCCCCTACCCAAAGAGGGGTTTCCCTCGTGACCCGGTCATTCCATTTAATTTGTTTTTCCGCTTTCCTCCACGCTGTTATCACCACTTGTGAGGCCATTAAAAGTTGCGTGACTCCCTTTCCTCCGTAAAGGTAGTGTGTGTGCGGGTGCTTTTCGAATTGCGTGCGTTCCAGTGCATATGTGGGGTGGTCGCCCGGCATATGTTCCCAGTCATTTACCACGATCAAGTGAGCCGCCCAGTAGTATGCCCTAATGTCTGGTAGGGATATGCCTCCGTTATATTGATTGTGCTGCAACGTTGAAAGTGCCACTCGGGGGGGGGTTTCCACCCCACCCCACCCCACCCCACAGGAACATCCTCAATGTGTCATCAATCTTTACAAATGCCTCTTCCGGGACCGCCTGATATGTGTTTTGAAGGATGTATAGGAATTTTGGGAGTACTATCATTTTGTAAAGCGTTGCTCTGCCCAACAACGTTAGTGGCAAAGTCTTCCATCTTTCTACATCAGTGCTAAAATCTTTGAGAACTCTATAGAGGTTGCGAGTTAAAGCTTCTGTTTTATCGGTGGTGGCATATATTCCCAAATATTTTATTCCATTAGTCGCTACCTGAAGCCGGCTGATGTGTTCAAATGACCCCCCACCCGGCCCCGCTGGATAAAGGCCAGACTTCTCCCAGTTAATTTTATATCCTGCATGTGTGCCGTAGCATTCGAAACTATCCAGAATATTCAGGAGTGTCTCTCCGGGGTTCGTGACATACAGAAGGATGTCATCTGCATATAGTGATATGCGCTCATCCGAGGACCCATCCCCTCCGGAAACCTGTTATGTCCGGATGCGCCCGAATTACACACGCAAGAGGCTCCAACACCAGAGCGAAGAGGAGGGGGGACAGAGGGCATCCCTGACGTGTCCCGCGCTCTATTGGAAATTCCCCTGTAACTACTCCATTGACCTGTACCCTGGCCAGAGGTCTGTGATATAGAATAGCTATCCACCGCCTAAATATAGGGCCAAATCCACATTTTTCCAGGGCGGACATAAGAAAGGGCCAGTGGACAGTGTCAAATGCTTTCTCAGCATCAAGTGACAAGATGAGGTGGGGATCTGCCATATTGCTTTTCTTGAGCTTGCCTAAGCCTTTGACTCAGGCTAGGAAGGGCTGTTGTAGCACTAGACTCTGTAGAATAAAAAGAGGCATGTTAAGTATAGTAACTTTCTACTTAACCTGTCCTAAAGCCAGGGTATATGTAGCCTTTGGAACTATGAACTAGAACTATAGGAAAACAAAGTAATATGATTCAAGAGTACCCATATTTTGGGGTTTTGTTCCTGCACTACTAGAAGCTAAGTAAACATGTGGCCCCGCCTAGGAGGAATTATTTGTGTCTACCATAACTACTGGCGTTTGTTTTCCATAGACATGTGTTTAGCTACACAAGTGCAAGATATCCATGACAGTATTGTATAGTATTATGGTATGGGGCAGTTCATTTGCTCTTCCGGTTGTAAAACCTCTAACAAAGATAAAAAAAAATGTGGGGGTACTGAGATACAAAGCAGGTTGGAAATGGTCTGGCACTGCTGTATTCAAGTATCCAGGCAGAAATATACATTTGAAGAAATAAAATGTTTAATGCATAGAATGTTCTGTTTCAAGTGCTTCTCCAGTGCCCAATATCTTATTATTGGATTCTCATGTTGGCATTTGACTACATGCCTCGGTAAGCAAGAGGTCTTGAATGCCGGTTTGTGCATAACATCTTCATCATTCTACATTCAAGAATTAAAAGAATACAGAGTTGGCTCACCTGTACAGCTAAGACCTTAAAGTTTTTCACATTCTTTCTAGAGCATCCTTAAATATGCAGTTAAATAAGAAGGATATTATGGTCAACTTGTCTGACCTGAGGTTTGATGTAGTTTGTATAGATTGGTTGAGCATGCTTCACATATTTTTTTTTTAACACTTTATTTAAAGTCTTGCAACCCAGAGTAAATACATAACAAAATTATAGTGTCATTACCATACAGTGTTACTTCCGTACTACAAGCAGTATTCCAAAGGGACAGTTGGTTAACAACAGATTGCATCCACGAGATCCATGAGATAAAGTTTGACTTACAGTGGGCCATTATCATCGTTGTCAATCACTTTCAGATGTTGAGAGCCCCCCAAGCAGGACCTGTGCAAGAGATCTGGCATAACAGGTACTGGGTTAGCCCATTCCCTCTCCCTCTTAGCGTAAGTTTTAAACGAAGGCAGATTCTGTCAGATTTACACATTCTATTAGTTATTATAACGGTTAGCAGCTCATACATGGAAGAATTACGCACTTGTGAGCTAGATGATCTTTAAGATATCATGGAGTTCCTTTTGTTATGTTGGTCCTATGATTTGATTGGAAGGCAATTTAAAGCAGTTGTGCAGAAACGTGGTTATAAACCAACAGACAGCATTAGCTTTTTTGTGGAAGACTTATATGGTAATATGTACATAGTGGCCTTATGACAACTCAGAGTAACAGGATTCCAGTTGTGGTTTATTGATTGGATTTACTTTGGTCTTTTCTCTAAGAGGGGAGGAAAACATGCAACCCAATCGTTGATCAGGGGTCAACATGTTTCTGTCTAATTTTTACCATTTAAAAAGGTGTGAAGCATTCTTCAGGACCATATGATGTAGTCGCTTTGCGAATAACTGAGAAAAGTTGTCTAGTGTGACAAAAACAAAAATCAAAGTAACTGGAAGGGTTTCCACTGTGGTCTCTACTGCTATCGTCGGGTGTAGGCCTCAACTCGAGCCACTCAGGCAGTGGTGGGAAGGGTTACAACTTTGTGGTCTGGTGTAAAGTCGAGGTGGTGCCTCCATTCTAGACTCATATAGAGTCTATCTTTTACCCACAGTGCTGTAATATTTTGTTTCGCTGTGCAGTGTGCTATCACTTTTTGTCTGCCTCTCAAGGAGTACAGTGAGAATGTTTGTCTATTGAGTAGCCCTAAGATAACGTAGGTTGAGAGCCCACGGATAACAGTATCAAACATGTTATCTATCACATCTAGCACCTCCTTCTAATAGTTTATCAGCCTAGGCCAATCTCAGAATATGTGTGGTAGGGTGCCCTTGTGCCTATCAACCACGCCAGCATACATCCAAACAATTATTGTCCCACTTGTGCAGCTCATTACGGGTATAATACCAATGAATCACCACTTTGGACAACACTACCCTTAGTGGCTTTATCAGGGTTATGCCCTCTTGTATAGGTATCGTCTCACTCCCTCAAAGACAGGTTGTGGTGCAGCTGTTCTTGCCACCTCCACTAGCCCACTGATCTCACCACTTTATCAATTGTTTCTAAGAATTTATAAAGTTCTGAGATTGTTTACTCTTGGACTTTTTGCATATGGAGCCTGCATAAGGAGAAATCTGTCAAATCTAGTTAAGCGTCTCCTCTCCAACGGCTTTATCTTCTGGGATACAGCCAAGTGATGAATCTGACAATAGTGGTTGCTCTGCTTTTCAGACACCAAATTGCATTTTGATAACCTTAATTGTTTAATCCTGGCCATATTAAACAGATGTCCAAGCCTTGTGCACCTCTTTTCCTGCCATTTTTTACATGCCTGTTTTTGGAGCAACTGGGGGAAAAGTCGGGGGTGTTCAGAGTGGGGATCAATGGTGACAGGAATGTCATAAGCCTCGTCGGGTAGTTTATAATACAATCCAATAAGTGACAACCTCACTGCCACCTTATCCCACACCTCCATCATTGCCTTTGTGATTGAGGACGGGTAGAGCCACCATCATCTATGCCATTTCTACAGGCATTGTATTTTCCAAATGTCACTGGCAGTCACTTGATCAGTGAAATGCTACTGATCTGATAGACTTCTAGCTGCAGATTCCTTACCTTTGAATTTCCCAGGCATTAGGCTGGATCTGGAAACTTGTCCTCAAGCAATACTCCCTGCGCCTGCTGTCGGGTGGCCCCATTCGGCTCCGTGTGACGTCATAGTAGTCGGTAGCGTTAGTTATGACGTTGCGGTATATAGGCGCCATCCAGTCGCGCAGACGTCAGTTCTTTTCTTTCTGCGCCAGTTAAGCGCCGATTCGGGAAGAGCTAGCCCTCTGTTGCTTTTTGACAAGTCTTTTTTCAACTTTGTGCCAACTTCAAAAAATGTTCCTACTTCGTGTGCAAGGATATCTTCGGGGAAGACAGGGTTCAAGCAGGCGCTGCCTGTCACTGCATGATGTCAGTTACCGACCCCCCACCTTGTCTGTCTGTGGTGTCACGAGTGCGACCACAATTTGAAGTCGTGCTTGTACTTTCGGGCTGTGGCTCCGAAGTCATTGTGGGAGTGGCCTATGAAGCTCCTTGCAGCCCGGCAGTCGACACCAGCAAGACTCCGCGGACGTCCCGGTCCCGATCGAAGAAGTGGAGGTCGCGGGACTGCTCCCAGTGCCCAAAGCCCAGTCGAGGTCTTCGGGACACTCGGGGAAGAGGCACAAGAAGTCGTCCAAGCGGACTTCATCTTCGCCCGTCGATGAAAGAGGTAAGGCGCACCGATGCTCTAGGCGCGGAGCCGGAGCCAGGGTCGACTTAGTGCCTCCCTCCCTTTCCGGGAGCCGGAGCGACCCCCGCTCAAATGAAAGAATTTTACAAGACCATGCGCCGCGTATTTGAGCGGGCCAAACCCTCTAGTGAGCCCCCGGGCCCTGCAGGGTCGGAAGGGGCCCCATTGGATTTGACGCCGTCTGCTCCAGCCACAACGCCAGTGGGTCTTCAGGGATCCGATCCCGGATCCAGGTCGTGCCATTGCGACCTCCCCCGATGTCAGACCTGAAGTCTGTGCCTCAAGTGCCGACCGGCGGTGCCAACCCCATCCTTATCCCTGACAACATGGAGCCGGAACGGCGTTGGCCGACGCCGATTCAGACGGCAATTGAACCCAGGGGTTCTATGTTGTCGCCTGAACACTTTGAAGATGTTTTAGGTTCGGGAGAGGAATGGGAGGGGTCTATGGACCCTTTGGAACACCAGGTTGACTCTGCAGAGCAGTTGGACTGGTATGCAGAACTTGGGGAGGCCAGTGGACTGGACCCTTCCCCAGATAATGACATGCTCTCTCCGCCAACTGTGGCTACGGACGAGGGGGCATCTTATGCCATGGTGTTTAAGAGGGCAGCTGAGGTCCTTGGATTAGAGTTGCCCTCCATGCAGGTCAGGACTAATCTCCTGACCGCAGTGCTTTAACCTGCGGCTTCCACCTGTGAACCCCTATTGCCCTTCAATGAGACACTAATTGATATCCTTCTAGGCACGTGGTCCAAGCCTAGCACAGGTGCTCCTGTGAATAGGACAATTGCACGCCGCCATAGCCCAGCTCCGGGCGACCCAAAGTTCCTCAGCCAACACCCCACTCCCTGAAAGCTCGGTGGTACAGGCTTCTACATCCCAGGGCACGTTCAATTCGGCCCCTCCGGATAGGGAATCCAAGAGGCTGGATTCACTTGGAAAGAAGATGTTTTCTTCCTCCAGCCTGACATTGCGGTCGGCGAATACCGCATGCTTATTGGGCTGTTTCTCCCACTCCTTTTGTGAGACGGTTGCGCAAGTGCTGACACAAGTCCCGGAGGAGGCCCAGGCTGTGCTCTCTCAGGCGGTTAAGGACGGGAGAGAGGTAGCAAATTTCACCATAAGGTGTGGCCTTGACACAACTGTTTCGCTGGGGAGATCGATTTCTTTGACAGTGTCCTTGACGCGCCACGCCTGGTTTAGGACAACTGGCTTCTCAGGCGATGTCCAGGCATTTTTGTTGAACATGCCCTTCGATGGATCCTGTCTTTTTGGGGAGAAGGCAGACTCGGCCCTAGTGAGGTTCAAGGACTCTCGATCTGCCGCCAGATCCTTGGGCCTCTCTTCTACGCCTCCTGGTCAGTCTAGCCTTCGCCCCTTTCATGGCAACGGAAGAGGTTTCCAGCCATGTTAGCCCTATCCCAGCCACCGTCCTGCGCTGTCTTCCCAAGTTATACGTGGACGCGGTTCATTCCGACCTCTGAATGGAAGCCAGAAGTTGTCGGCCACCCTGTCCTCGGCAGCCGCAGCCTCTGTTGTATTCCGCTTTAGGGGTCGGTATATAGGTTTTCCTGCATCATGTCCTTATATAGGCACAATTCGCATTGCCCTTATATAGGCATAGAATCCCTGTCCTTATTTAGGCATTAACCGTGCACTCCAAATACAGGCATGGTCACCGACATCCGTCCACCCTAACGTCACAACGAGTTCTTAGAAACCAGACCCTTAAGCTTCGGGAGTTCCCCTAGCACAGGACTATTGATTTCTCCAAGAACTCATCTATTATGTATGAACCGTTATACCTTAAGGGTTCATTCCGGACGTCTTCCTCTGTCCGACTTCACGTCAATGCTAACATTCCAAGACACCTACCAGGTATAAATATACCTTCCCTTGCCCAAGCAAGTTAGAGGAGACCTCGACTTCAGAGGAGCCCGTATCCCGGCCTGACGCACTGAGAAGACGCTGTCATTCCTGCACGCAGACGAATCCAGCTTCCAGTGTTCTGACTCCCTTCGCGGGGTGTTAGAGTTCCAGATCCGGCAAGAGATTCCCACCTCTCTCATTCTCAAGGTATGGAGCTGTCTAGAACCTAGAGGGACTCTTGGCATATCATACTTGGCATACTAGACTTAAACATACTCTTAGTATACCAGACTAGAGAATACTCCGCCTACTTCTACCTTTCCCTACACCTAGACCAGGTTAGGTACATTGGGGTAGAACTAGTTTAGGGACGCATCGTATGAGTACTCGCATTCTTAGCTCATGTTATTTATGTACGTGAATATATGCTAAAAGATAATGCTAGCGCAGTATTATTTATTTCTACTGCTTACACTGTACATTATTTATCTTGCATACTGTCTTGTGATCATAACAGCACATATCTCTTACACGAGAAACAAGACTGTTCAATAAAACCCTTTTATTGAAACGCCCGTCTTTCCTTTCTGTGTAACTCTGTAGAAACTAAGCATGCACGATTGACTGAGTGAAACTGTTATCTATTGTTTCCACGATTCTGAGACGTGTTCCGATTCTAAAGGGAAACAAAGTTGTCATGTTTTTCGGTTGCCAGAAACTACTCCCTTCTTGTTCTCAAGGAGTTTCTAGTGGCCTCTGAGCTAGCTGGCACAAGTAATTAAGTTTAATATACTCGATGGGGACATACCGACCTTAGTCCTATGTCAAGCCTATAGGTTATATTATTCCAATGCGCAGAGCCTATTTGGAAAATAGGAACTACACTACATGGCGCCCAAACGTTTGGTTAGGCAGTAATTTAATGCTAGATACTGAGTAATTCAGTCGTGCTTTTCTCAGAGACCCCTACTCACATACTCCATAAGACGTCTGGAGTGGGTAGGGTTAAATATCCGCCATAACTAAATAGGGAAGCACCCTATATATTAGTTGTTTGGTTTGTTCAACGTTGAAGGATACAGTGTTCCAAAATATTGTGCACCTTATCTTTTGTTTCCTTGAAACTTGTTCTACATTTTTCAAAAAACAATGTCCACTAACGGGGACAATAACACCGGAACGGTGTAGCTGCGGCTGAACCAGTCGTAACAGCTTTTAATTTTACCGGTTTAAATGAAACCGAGGAGGGTGTTATAGACATCCATCCAAACTTAAGAAGAGCCATCACTCTAAAACTTATAAAACACGGCCTACCACCGAGAGGAGGTAGAGCAGTTTTCGTGATGGAGGCACACGAATCCTTTCAGACAGAGGTATTCTATTCATGGGTAATATTTCCTGAATCAAATTCAGTAACAAGACTGTTTCACTTCTACAAAGAAGATGAACCACCAGAGGAATATATTCCTTTCGAGGATATTGAAATTCCACGAACATACCAGGAGCATCAGCTCTGGTTTAAAGGCGCCCTAAAACATCACAAAAACATTACCAGGCTCGGTCCACTAGGTAGACCAGGAGCAACATGGCCGATTCTAGCCGGCTACACACCTCATCCTGACATCGATGTAATGTCAGACGAGGAACTACTTACTCAACTTACAGAGTTAATAAAAATTTACAGACAATTAGTCCAATATGTCATGCGGACTTTTACAGTCCAACCACCATTAACCATTCCAAATCAAACTCCTCAACAGGGGAATACACTAAAAATTACACCACAGACTCTATACGCAGTCATGGGTAAAATGCCCACAAAACGTGAGCAAATACCATTCTGGATAGCTCAAAAAATTACTCAAATTGAAGCAGTATTTCCTAATACTAGCCCTTTTGAGAAACACAGAATCCTAACTATCAGTTTACCAATGGGGATCACACCACAACTGGAAGACTGCACCACTTGGGGCTCAGTCTTTGCTGCCATCTATACTAAAACACATGGTATTCCGTCAATTGCAGTAATACCAGATGTCCTGAAACAAATTCAAAACGAATACGGGGCAGAGCCTGCTCTGAATTTAGGTATGAAATTACTGAAAAATTTCGACCAGGTCTCAACAATAATATTATCTAATATTAAAGGGGAGGCAGCAGCAGTGGCGATCCGCCAACGATTAAGGGAATTCGATGTTACAGAACATCAAACAGAACTACCCAGAATAATAGAACAATCTTTTGCAGAATTAGGCAGAGATAGTTTGGGTGGAAGACCATTGAAGCCAAAACTATCTGAAAGTCCTGAGAAGGACTCTATTAAACAAATTCCTACCACTTCTAAAAAGAAGTGGGAAACTAATAAACAAAATTCAAACGAGAAACGTTCTCAATCCCGAGGTAGGTCTCCTCAAAAGGAGCCCTCTGAAAGGAGGTATAACCTCAGGAATAGGGATAATTTGAAAAAGTCTGACAGGTATCAAGATACTGATACACGTTCCTCTCGTACCTTTCAGATCTCGTCACAGACATCGGAAAGAAGAGGACGGTCAGAACATAGAGAAGAACGCGTAAAATCGAAAGACGACAAACACGTTCCAAAAAATAAATCCAAACCTCAATTCTCAAAGAAGAAGGTAGCAGGTCTGAAGGTCAGACATGCCGAGGATACTGAGAACACAACTCAAGAACGGAGAATGGGCTCAGACAATGCTGGACAGTGCAGCAGAAGTCACAATAGCTCGCCAGAACCTGAAGGAACTTCTGGAGACAGTGGACTTGAATGAGTACATTGCAGTTGAGACTGTAGACACCAGGGTTAGTACTCCACAAAAGTTATATGAAATAACACTCCGGATGGAGGGAGACATACCTAGACAGGTGAAAGCACTTTTTTGGGAAAAACTTTCAAGGGGCTATGACATACTTCTAGCAGAAAAAGACTGGCCACCACAATTTGTCAGGGAGTGCCCACATGGTGAGGACATTATTATGCCTGCCTTCTCCAACCATATTCCAATTCACATAAAATATACTTATGCCAGGAAATGGGCAGTAGCCCAGGCCCCAGCATTATATAAAAATCATGTAGGATGGGATGAGGACTCACCTCACCATAAAATACATCTGAAACATGAACCTACTGCACAAAGGCAGTACCCAATAAAGCAAGAAGCTAAAAAACAGGTCAGGGAGATCTTAGATCAACTTGAATACCAAGGGGTGATTGAAACATGCACCTCTTCAATGAACAATCCTTTGTTTCCTGTCTCCAAACCAGACAATACATATCGTCTAGTTTTGGATTACAGACACCTAAACACTTGTTCTAAAACTTTTGCAGTGCAAAATGCACATAGCACAGCATTAATTAATAACATTGTGCGTAAAAAATATAAAACCACATTAGACATCTCAAATGGTTTCTTTTGTCAAAACATAGCACCTGGAAGCAGGTACTTAACAGCTTTCTCAATAATAGGGACCCAGCGTCAATTTTGTCGACTCCCACAAGGGTTCAAGAATAGCCCGGGGTTATTCTCAGCGAGGGTAACAGTTACTACAAATTTATGATAATGAGGCATTGTCATATGTCGATGACATCTATCTGACAGACGATGACCTGGATAGGCACTTGAACAGGGTGAGCACCATTATACTGGGCTTCGCCTCTGAGGGCTACAAATTCAACTTCAAAAAGTCAAGAATTGCCCATCTCAATGTCCTTTTTCTAGGATATGAGCTTTCAAGTGAAGGCAAGAGCCTGGCAGCCAACTTTTTAGAAAGGTGTGCGCTGCTCCAACCTCCAAAAACGCTGAAAAATGTACAATCCATACTGGGTGTGGTCGGGATACCCCTAAACAGTCTTCTTGCCCCCCCTTCGGGTAGGTATTCACTACAACGCTAAAGTGGTTTATTCTTTGTTTCTTTATTACTATGAGATAAGTTGTTGTCACAAATAGCACAGTCCTTTTATAACGTGAACAGAAGAAAGACGAATTGTCGTTTGTAGGGTCTATCACTGACGGCTTCCTTGACACTCCGGTCCCGGCTTCTTCTTAGAGTCAGGCGAGCGTTGACCAGGAAAGTAAAAACAAAGAAAAGAGGGCTCAGGCTACTGTTTTCTTTCGTAAGTCTTAATCATGGGGAAGGGAAAACGTGCACCGTCACCAGAACCTAACGTGTGTGCTGTGTCTCGTGCGCAGGGAACAATCGTGCTCTTTCACTGGTGCCCCTTTAAGCGTGCCCACAGCCCCTTAACGAGCCCCGAGCATGCACCCGGCACTTGCCTGCTCCCGCAACCCTCCTTGGCCGTGGTGATGGGAGACCCAGCCTCCTCGCCGTTGGGGAGAACAGTGGTCCCGAGGGCAGTGCTCCTTGAGCGGTCGTGCTCTTTTTCTTCCTCCAGCCAGCCGGTGTGCAGATCCCGCGTTGTTCCTCCTGGGTAGGCGAAGTCGACGTCCTCCTTCTCGTTGCTCGTGTTCCTCGTTCTCCGGTCTTCTTCCGCTTCGGATCGTGTGGCGTCCTCCTCTCCCGCAAACCACTCCGAAACACCTCTCTCCTCTTTCGGATGCCAGCCGTCTTTTTCAACGGCCATGTCCGCCCGTCCCTGTTCATCCACTAGACCGCTAACCGCACTTCCGGCTTTCTCGGCCGCGGCGGCCATGTTGGGTTGGTCTGCGCCGTCTGATGGTCGCAAACCATCACACTGGGTTTCCTAAATTTTGGAAGAACATACATTCTAAATTACGCAGAAAGGGTTAAACCTCTCTACGCATTAATCAAACCTGATTTTTCAATCAAAAATTGGACACAGGAACACACAGAAATCTTGCGTTCACTCCAAGCTAACATGTTAGCAACAAATCACTTACAAACACGCATAAGTCAAAGCAATTTAGTGATCCGAATAATTTCGGGTCAATGCGGATTCACCTACTTAACATTTAATGAGGGTGAAAAAGTACCAATTGCATACAAATCACATTTGTATACACAAGCAGAAATGCGCTTCACTTCAACTGAAAAAATACTGACGGCAGTTCAAACTGCAGTAGCAAAAGAAAGAGCTCTAGCCCAAGGGAAACGCATTATTGTCGTAACCCCAGTTCCGGCCTTAGAGGCGGTAACTAAAGCGAGCATTCCAAATGCTAAAGCATTACATCCAAGATGGATACAATGGGTTAATTCTCTTGCTGCAACAGATGTTGAATATGTTTTTGATACTGATTTAAAAACACAAGCGTTCCTGCAGTTTGAACATTAATGTCCTCTGCCCACTGAGATTCTGCCTCTCGATCAGTATGAATTCATAATTTACACTGACGGATCCGCACAACCCGCAACAGGGAGTAAGCAAGCTTACAGTGCAGCGTGCGCAATCGTTAAAGGTCGCATGCGCGATGGCAACTTCAGACCTATGGTCACTAAAACTCAATCTCTAGGAGATTGCACAGCTCAGCGAGCTGAACTACAAGCATTCAAACTGGCACTTGAAAGTACAGATCGAGAATTCCCCACACTAATAGTGTGCGATTCTTTCTACTGTGTACAGTCGTATAATGAATATATACAAACTTGGCTTGAAAACGGGTTTAAAGATGCAAAAGGTGGCACAATAAAGCATAAAACGCTTTGGGAACAAGTAGTTCATTTAAAAAACGAACTACCAAAGGCTTACGTGATCCACACACTGAGTCATCAACGTGATGGCGTTCACGTTGCAGGGAATTCATTGGCTGACGAAGCCACAAAGGGGGCTGTTCAGATGGCTTCCGTAGCTGCGATCACTCGTTCAAAAACGAAAATAGACAGTGAGATAATGTTGGCTGTCAATGCTACGAGCAAAGGCAGTGGTGCGGCGTTACCAAAAAAGTTTCCACTCAAGTACTCTTATGTAATTGATGCCAACAACGTTCCTTTTGCTCGAATCCCTGGAGTGGGGGATAGGGTAATTCCAAACAAGGAACGCAGATTAGGACTAATCCTAGCAGCACATGAAGGGATAGCCTCTGCCCATGCAGGTATTTCTGCAACAGTATCTTTACTAAAACAAAGATATTGGTGGCCAGGCATTAGGAAGCAGACCAAGAACTATGTTCTGGAATGTGAAATATGCCAACAGATTAAAGTCTCCACAGTGAAACGTCCTGCGCAGACATCCCTGTTAATTTCAGACAAACCATTGGCTTGTGTTTACCTGGACCACTGCGGTCCCTTGCAAAGGGACGGTAACTATAAATATATCATGGTCGCAGTGGATTCTTGCTCTAGGTTCCTATGGATATGGCCTCAGCGCTCGGCTGACGCTCGGACTGTTATAAAAGTTTTGCGAGTCTTTATCGGCACATACGCAATAGGCACGCTACATTCTGACCAGGGCCCTGCGTTTAGCTCTCGAGCTTACAAAGAAGCCATGGGCAGTCTGGGCGTTGCATTGCGGTACTCCTCTCCGTTTCATCCTGAGGGAAATTCTGTTGTGGAAAGGAAAAACCGGGACATAAAGCAGTCTATAACAGCTAGGGTATTAGGTTCGGGTGATGGGTGGGTCAAACATCTTTATGGGGTCCAACGCTCATTAAATAATTTGCCAAGAAGTTCTCTAGGGGGGTCACTCCATATGAGGTCCTATTTGGGACAAGAATGTGGGTGCCCGATCTAGAATGTAGTGGCACAGTGGTGGAAAATAAACCCTTTGATATCAAAGATCGTTTGGCTATTTTACAGGATCTAAATGAACTAAGATCGAAACAAAGCAACGTGTTCCTGAAGCCAACCACCACTGGGGAAAAACCGGCAGTCCCAGCAAGGCCTGTCTGGATTCCAAAAGTTGGGGATCTAGTCGGAGAGAAAATTGCGGACAAGAAGGAATTTGGACCTTCTTACAGACAACCAGTACCTGTCCAAGCCATACACGGAACAAGAACAGTACTTCTGCCGCCCCTTGCTGGAAAAAAGGAGAAAAGATTTGTGTCCATCGACCTCATCTAACCACAGTATGTGGCCAATACTAAATAGTAGGCCTCGTGGACTCCGACCTAGTAGCAGACACACTCCTCTCGCTACTATCCAAGAGGTTCAGACAGAGACTGATAACCATCGAGAATTCAGCAGTAACAGATGAAGGACTGAGCAACAATGCTATGGAACTCATCCCTCTTGAAACTCAAGTAACCGTTCGTCCAAATACACCTGTCTACACCAATGTAACAAGTGATCAACTGGTTCCAGCGATTTCTACAAATCCTGATGCAATTCCAACAATTGACAGAACTGCTTCTGGCTATTTCATTAACTTTGATACGTTTTTTGAGGATCTGAGTGAGCCCGAGACGTCGCCAGCATCAAAAACTTTCAAACAGCAAGTACAAGACTTTTTAAATTTTTGGGAAAAGACTTATCTGGTTTCACCATGGATTGAACTTTGGGTTATTTCTGGAATATTTTTCTTCCTGCTTTGGCTAGCTTTGGTTATGACTATGAGCGTGCTTATAAGTGGCAGATACATCCATTTGGACACTGAAAGAAAAGAAGTGAACTTACTTTTAAAACCTCACAAATCATCCCATCGTGAAACAAGAGACTTGTCTGCAGTGAACATCACAGCCGTTCCTATACAGGATGGTATAGTGTGGGACAAAACAGATTTCGATATTTTTGGCCCGACGGAACATTTGAACATTCCACATTTATTTAAGATTTCACTAAGTGATTTTGTTTCATCTAGTACCTACTCTGATGATTGGGACTTTGAAACTGTAAATGACATGGTGTTTGACCTAGAAAAATCTGCTGCATTTTCTAATCATGAATATTTAGAGGGTTCATCAGACTATGAACAGCTGTATTGCTATAACCACTATGGTCATCATTTTTTGCATAAATCTGCAACACCTAGAAATGTGTTTATGTTTAACCAATGGGAGCATTGTCCTACACCACCAAAAGGTAGTTCAAAAACATTTGCTAAAAAGTTTCCATATTTTTCAGGATACAATACATCTGATCCAGAAACATTTTACTATAGAAATGTAAACAAAACAAGAATGAAAATTATGTTAACAAATACAAAACAGATTTACTCTGCAGCTTTTATTGCCCAACTGTCTAGACAGGGTTTCGACTTATGGAAAGACATAATAGACACAAAAACTGTCTGGGGTACTAAAGATTGGCAAGTGCAGGGGATAGAAGCTTTATTTAGAGCCTGTATCGTCCCTCAACAAATAATGTTTTTGAATGACACGGTCCAACAAACGTCTTGCCTTGGGATAGCCAAGATTAAAGACATGAAAGCACCTTCTGTACCAACACCTGCAAGTGATAACAATACACAGGCAGCGGTTACAGTTGACACCATACTAAAACTCAACAGAACAAATCCTGATTGGAGAAAATGGTTGAACTGGCCCACAGACACAAACAACTGTCAAGGGAGATTCCTGAATAAAACACAGGGGTTTACTATTCATAGGCCAGACCCACGATACGTCCATAGACAGCATCCGGGGGGAGTAACAACATACAGTGTAGGAAAATTATTCCTCGATTGGCTGCACAAATCTACACTTAAGGATGTGAAACAACACTTATCTTTACTTAAAGAAGTCGCAGAGCTTAGGGAATTCTTGCTTGGACCAAGAAAACCGCATCAAAAACGTTTCATATATGCCGGCATCTATGCTGTTTATAATGAAGCATGGAAGGTGTCACAGATGGTGGCCGCAGAACGAATACGTGAACTTGATCGTATTACCTTATAGAAAACTCTCTCTGTGGTCGACAATGGGTTAACTACTTTGTCCTCCAGAATTTATTCATTGGACAGTATTGTATCCTCTGCTATCGACATACTGGAACAAGATTTAGCCATGTTACAGCAAGGCCAATCTCAATTACGTTCTATTATATTATTAAGCTGGACGCTGCAATCTTTGCGTGCGGGCTATGTGCCTTGGCGTTTTATCAACACAACGGCTCTGTTTGCAGAATACAATCTAACTGATAAACAGATCGAACTGGCACAAAGGGGAGCAAAGTATACAGTACTGAGCATTGAAAAACTTGAAAAATTACCATTCACAGTGGCAGAAAAACCAGCTACAGAATGGCTTATTCATGGCAAAATTAGTCTACCTGTGACTACTTTCCAGTTTCAGTATTGCCTTAAACAGATGCAAGCAGGCAAATATGAAAGGTTGGGTAAAGAATACATTAAGACATCCTGGAATTTACCATACACATATAGATGTTGGAGTGGGGATCGTGAAGTGTTTCTGAGCGGTACACACTGTGAAAATGCACTAAGCGGTTCACTGATTTGTCAGGACATATCTTTACACGGGGCTTGTAATGGTTCTGTGGCAAATTTGTCCTGCCACCAGCAGGGTACACCAGCTGCTGTGATTAATCCAACGTTTGGCCAACTTTCTAATGGGAGTTACCTCATGTTGAATGATCAGAGTTGCTGTGGCATGTTGCCAGGCATCCCATATCTAGTAACGGTCAACTCCAGGGTCACTTGCTGTATGCAAGTATTGTTTGCCCCAATAGACAGTCAGGGAGTCGCCTTTATGGCCTTCGTTGAATGTCTCTTTTATACGATTTGATACTTTAAGCAGAATGAAAGCCATGCTTATACAACAAACAGTGTCTATGACCTCGGCCAAAGAAACCTATGATCTACAAGTTGCAAGGACTTCGGCTGAGATACAGAATTTAATTCGTACAAACTGCCCTATACATTTCGTAGAAATGATAGGACGTATCTTTAACATGTCAGATACAAGCAGAATTGTACAGGTATTTAAGACCATCTGTTCCGGACTATTAGCGCCTTTCCAGGCTGTCCTCGGAATCATCCCAAACTTCGCACATTCGGTGTTTGGTGGTGTGCCATTAATTCCAGCACTTGTTGCAGGAATTCTGTTTCTATTCCTCCTACTACGCTATGGCAAGCCTCTTCGCCAACATCACTCTGAGCGATGTGGAGAGAGCCCTCCTTGAACGGAAATGCCGTGAGCGAATAGTACAGCTTTTGGGCATGCCTCGTCTACGGGAACTTAATACAACGTGGTTCCTGTCATTCAGACCAATCTGGCAAGATTGCATCTTACCTGTTCTACGCTGCCTGTTTTGCGGTGAAGAATGCGTTCTAGACGCCTGTCTAACACTTCCATCAGTCATGCCAACGGATATCGATACTCTGCTGGACCCGATAACGGCCCATGCTGTGTGTTGTCCCCAGAGGCTACCAATCCTGATGACGGCATTCATTGAGATCTCACAGACGCTTCCGGCTGCTGCTGAGGTACGAGATGTATCAACAGGCACACAGGTAACAACGGACGCGAACATTGCATCTTCTGCTGAAGGCGATGTTTCTCATCTCTGTGCAATTAACCTTCTGAACGAGGTGTTCCAAATGTCACCAACTTCGGTGGACGATATTTTGGCTACGGACATAGATGATCTAATGTTTACACCAGACCCATACACTGACTTTGATTCGGCTCACATTGTACCAGGGCACCATTGAAATTTGGCCTTCATATTTTCAAAACTTGGAACTATTCCCAGAAATTGAACTTTTTAAAACAAAATTTTTCTCGATAAGAAAAAACATGGCAAATGAACAATCTGCTTACAGTAGAACTAGACTTATAAAACGGACTTCTTTGAATACTTCCAGGGACACATTGTCACCTTACTTGTCTAACATTTCATTTAATTCTATGATATATAATGGTTTTGATTTTGAGAACTTATCGACCATTTCATCATATGTATATATTTCTGTTTTCATTTAAGTTGCATTTTACTTCCGTTATATGCTTAGAATGGAAACAATGCTTTAAATGTACAGTACCTATTGCATTTCAACAGTTTTGAGCTTCTTTTAAAATGCTTTTAGAAATGTTTTTAGCAATATGTGGTACTCGATTTTATGTTTAGCATTTAAATGTTTAGCATTTAGTATTATCGTTCAATCGAAGATGGAGTGGGTGTTGTATTCCGCTTTAGGGGTCCGTATATAGGTTTTCCTGCATCATGTCCTTATATAGGCACAATTCGCATTGCCCTTATATAGGCATAGAATCCCGGTCCTTATTTAGGCATTAACCGTGCACTCCAAATACAGGCATGGTCACCGACATCCGTCCACCCTAACGTCACAACGAGTTCTTAGAAACCAGACCCTTAAGCTTCGGGAGTTCCCCTAGCACAGGACTATTGATTTCTCCAAGAACTCATCTATTATGTATGAACCGTTATACCTTAAGGGTTCATTCCGGACGTCTTCCTCTGTCCGACTTCACGTCAATGCTAACATTCCAAGACACCTACCAGGTATAAATATACCTTCCCTTGCCCAAGCAAGTTAGAGGAGACCTCGACTTCAGAGGAGCCCGTATCCCGGCCTGACGCACTGAGAAGACGCTGTCATTCCTGCATGCAGACGAATCCAGCTTCCAGTGTTCTGACTCCCTTCGCGGGGTGTTAGAGTTCCAGATCCGGCAAGAGATTCCCACCTCTCTCATTCTCAAGGTATGGAGCTGTCTAGAACCTAGAGGGACTCTTGGCATATCATACTTGGCATACTAGACTTAAACATACTCTTAGTATACCAGACTAGAGAATACTCCGCCTACTTCTACCTTTCCCTACACCTAGACCAGGTTAGGTACATTGGGGTAGAACTAGTTTAGGGACGCATCGTATGAGTACTCGCATTCTTAGCTCATGTTATTTATGTACGTGAATATATGCTAAAAGATAATGCTAGCGCAGTATTATTTATTTCTACTGCTTACACTGTACATTATTTATCTTGCATACTGTCTTGTGATCATAACAGCACATATCTCTTACACGAGAAACAAGACTGTTCAATAAAACCCTTTTATTGAAACGCCCGTCTTTCCTTTCTGTGTAACTCTGTAGAAACTAAGCATGCACGATTGACTGAGTGAAACTGTTATCTATTGTTTCCACGATTCTGAGATGTGTTCCGATTCTAAAGGGAAACAAAGTTGTCATGTTTTTCGGTTGCCAGAAACTACTCCCTTCTTGTTCTCAAGGAGTTTCTAGTGGCCTCTGAGCTAGCTGGCACAAGTAATTAAGTTTAATATACTCGATAGGGACATACCGACCTTAGTCCTATGTCAAGCCTATAGGTTATATTATTCCAATGCGCAGAGCCTATTAGGGAAATAGGAACTACACTACACCTCCAGGCACTCCTAGTCTGACTCTGCAAGACCACACCACTCCAGTTGGTGAAGGTAACCATCATCATCTCCCCCACTGGAGATCCATAACATTGGACAAGTGGGTCTTGCAGATCATTCAGGAGGACTATTCGCTGCCTTTCCTTACTTTTCCTCCTCCCATTCTGCCAAATCAAGAACGACTGGCGAGGGATCATTTAAAATTGCTCCAGGAGGAAGTTACAGCTCTCTTGGTCAAGGGAGCTATAGAGAGGGTCCTGGATTCAGAAGTAGGCAGTGGCTGTTACTCCCGCTACTTTCTGATTCCGAAAAAGAACAAAAGGTTGCGACCCATTTTAGTTCTTCGGACGGTCAATGTCTTCCTCAAGAAGGAAAATTTTAAGATGCTCACTGTAGCTCAGATCTTGTCTGCCCTAGACCAAGACGACTGGATGGTAGCGTTAGACCTGCAGGATGCGTATTATCACATCCCCATCCTGCTGGGCCACAGGCATTTTCTGCGGTTCAAGGTAGTCCACAAGCACTTTGTTTACTGTGCTCCCTTTTGGCCTTACCAGTGCCCCTTGGGTGTTCGCCAAGGTTATGGATGTGGTCGCAGCTCATCTGCGCAGGTTAGGGGTATCAGTCTTCCCCTACCTAGACAACTGACTGTTAAAGGCATCCTCGCCCCAGGCTGTTGTCTCCCACTTTCAGACTACGGCGAACCTCCTTCATTCGCTGGGGTTCTCTATAAACGTGCCGAAGTCACACCTGACTCCTTCTCAGATGCTCCCTTTCATCGGGGCTGTTCTGAACACAGTGCAGTTTCGGGCCTATCCTCCCGAGCAGCGAGTCCAGGATGTTCCGGTTATGATTCCGATGTTTCAGCCTCTATCCTGGATTTCGGTGTGACTGACTCTGAGGCTGTTGGGCCTCATTGCCTCCTGCATCCTGTTGGTAAAGCATGCCAGGTGGCGTATGTGGGCTCTGCCATTGGACCTGAAGTTCCAGTGGGCACAGCATCGAGTAAATCTCACCGACGTGGTCCAGATCTCAGAAGGAACTGCAAGAGGCCTGCAGTGGTGGTTGAGTATCAGCGATTGGGTCATCGGCAGACCCCTCTCCCTTCCCCAACCAGATCCCACAGTTGTGACAGATGCGTCACTTCTGGGATGGGGCGGCCATCTGGGAGAGGTGGAGATCAGGGGACACTGGTCTCTGTGGCAGAGTTGGGGCTCCACATCAGTTTGTTGGAGCTTCAAGCGATTCAGTTGGCATTGAAGGCATTTCTTACCTCTGTCAAGGGGAAGTTAGTGCAGGTGTTCACGGACAACACCACTGCCATGTCGTACTGCAACAAGCAAGGCGGGGTCAGGTTGTGGACCCTTTGTCGAGAGGCCCTGCATCTCTGGACTTGGCTGGAACAGCAGGATATAACCCTGGTGGTTCAACACTTGGCAGGTTCTCTAAAGGCCAGGGCGGACCAACTCAGCCGTTGATGCCTAGCGGATCACGAATGGCGTCTCCAGTCGGAGGTGGCGCAAGATCTTTCATCGCTGGGGAGATCCTTCGTTAGATCTGTTCGCCTCCAAAGAGAACGTGCAGTATCAGCAATACTGTGCGCTGGAGTTTCCAAAGCCGCTATCGCTCGGCAACGCCTTTCGTCACGAATGGAGCCCAGGCCTGCTGTACGCCTTTCCGCCCATACCACTCTTGCCCAGGGTTCTGATGAAAATCCAGAACGACTGGACCCAAGTTATTCTTGTGGCTCTGGACTAGGCAAGGAGAATCTGGTATCCAGAGCTTCTGAAAATTAGCCTTGATCCTCCAATCAGGCTGCCTCTTCGGGAGGATCTTCTGTTGCAGCAGCAGGGGAGGATCATCCACCCGAACCGGTCTACTCTCTGCCTCCATGCGTGGAGATTAAGCGGTGACAGTTGAAGCCTTTTGACCTTCATCCTGAAGTATGTAACGTTATTTTGGCGGCCAGGCGACCCTCCACTAAGACGTTTATATGCCTGCCGTTGGCAGAAATTCATATTATACTGTACAGAAAGGTCTATTGACCCTCTTTCTGCTTCTCTTTCCACTGTTCTTCTATTCATCCTAACCCTTGCTCAGCAGGGCTCTGCGTTGGGTACTTTCAAGGGTTATCTTTCTGCTCTATCCACTTTTTTGCTGCTGTCAGACCAACCCTCTCTCTTTGGGTCTCCAAATGTACATAGGTTTCTGAAAGGGCTGGCTCACTTGTTTCCACCCAGGCCCTTTTTTATGCCGCAGTGGGACCTTAATTTGGTCCTCAATTATCTTGTGTGCTCCCTTCGAGCCTTTGCACAACTGTCCTTTGGCTGCTTACTATCAAGACAGCCTTTCTGGCGGTGATAACATCTGCCCGGAGGGTGAGTGAGTTGCAGGCATCCCTACATGATGTCTTTCCCAGACAAAGTGGTGCTTCGCACCTGTGCTTCATTTTTGCCAAAGGTTGTGACCCCATTCCATCTGGGTCAAACCATCACGCTGCCCACCTTCTTTGCTCCACCGCATCCCTCTAAGGAAGAGGAGCATCTCCACCGTCTGGACCCAAAAAGAGAGTTGTCGTTCTACCTTGACCACACGAGAGTTCCGGGTGGACGGCCAACTCTTTCTAGGGTACGTGGGAGCTAAGCAGTGCAAAAATGGACCATCTCTCGCTGGGTCGTTCTCTGCATTAAAATCTGCTATGCCCTGGCTAAGAAGCAGCCCCCTGAGGGATTAAGGGCCCTTTCCGCCAGGGGAAAGGCTGCTACTACAGCCTTGGCTTGAGGTGTCCCAGTCCTTGACATCTGTCGGTCAGCAAAGTGGGCATCTTTGCACACGTTTGCCAAGCACTACTGCTGTCAGGTCTGCAGGGACGGGCATTTTGCCCGTTCGGTCCTGCATGACTTCCTAGTAAGGTATTGGTCCGCAACCCACCGCCGGGATGGTATGGCTTGGTTAACTAATTCAAAGGTGAGGAATATGCAGCTAGAAGTCTCTATCGAATGAACAAGTTACTTACTTTCGGTAACGCATTATCTGGTAGAGACTCTATCTAGCTGCAGATTCCTTACAGCCCCACCCATGCCTCACCGCTTTGCGGACTGATTTTGTTAGGGCTAGGGTTATCCCCCTTTTCAGGGCCCTAGTTTACACATGTCTGTGTCAGTTACTTAGTGGATCTGCGCTTCTGGCGTGGAAAAACTGAAAAGTACTGACGTCCTCGCGCCTGGGTGGCGCCTATGTAGGTGACCGCTACGTCATAACCGACACTGCCGATGACGTTACTCGGAGCTGAAGGAGCCACCAGACAGCACGCACAAGGGGTACTGCTGGAGCAAAAGTTCCCGGTTGATGCCTGGGAAATGCAAAGGTAAGGAATCTGCAGCTAGAGAGTCTCTACCAGATAATGCGTTACAGAAGGTAAGTAACTTGTTCTTCTCCATCTGTTGCTTCCCCATTCCGGCATCTGCCATAACTGTGAAGCTTGGTAATGTCTCAACCTGCTGGGAAAACCCAGGCTACCTTTTCCGCATAACCTCTAAAGTAGTCCTTTTTAAGTCGAGCCTAGAGGCAGGGCGCATATGCTGCTCTGCGAGGCATGCTGACATCCCTCTGGGAAGTTTGAAGACACCCACCATACGCCCAACGCTTTTCATTAGTTACTTGGTCCGCCTTTATAATTTCCGTAGTTTTGGTTCGTGGATATAGTACATTTGTCCCTCCTTGTGTTTTGTTCCCGCCCCAGCATTTGCCCCTGCTGCATGGATCCTTTCGATATGAGCCATATGTTTTGGTACCCACACTACTTTTTCTTTAGCCTCGGCATGTTTAGTAATTTCCTGTCGTGTTTCACTTTGCTCCCGCCCCCCCCCCTCCTGTTGTCCTTGTTCACTTTACTCCCGCCCCTCCCATTGTCAGTATTTCCTTTGTTCCCGCCCCCTCCCGTTGTCCGTATTCTCTTTGCTCCCGCCCTCTCCCCCGTTGTCCGTGTTGTCTATTTTTCCGCCCCCTCCCGTTGTCTGTGTCGTCTTTGCTCCCGCCCCCCCACCCCCCCTCCCGGTTGTCCGTGTTGTCTTTCTTCTTGCCCCCCTTTTGTGCTCACCCTTAACCTGCACAGCCGTAACTGCCTGGGGAAGAGCTGCGGCATCTACACTGGACAGGTGGGGAGGTTTGTTTCTATTTGCCCCTATTGCTCATTTTATTTAAATGCGTGAATTGGTTTGGTTAGCCGCAACCGGGGAGTGGGGGTGGGGAGGGGGTGATTCCCGCAGTCCTGCTGGTGGTTGCTTCTGACCTGGGCAGAAGAGCACACAATTTTGTAACGATCCGTTGGTGTACACTTTAATATCCAACCTGCCACTTCCTTTATTCGTTCAGGGTGAACAGACCATCAGCATATTTCAGGCTGTTGTGTTCATGAATTTCTTTTTCTTTTGTGTAGCGGCACATACGACTGACTTTATGACCAATGGACTTTAGAGACTTTTGCACTTTCCTTACATTTAAAATATGACATTTTATAATTCTGACCGTATTTGCCTACATTTTCTTTCATCAGCAATGGTTCTATATACTTTTAGCAGCACATCTCAGTGAACTAGAGTTCACAGAATGACCGGAATGTGGACAATCGGCTTCTAGTGCCCTGTGGACCACAGTTCCCAGGATCCCTCTTGCAGAAACCCTCCGCCTCCAGTGTCAAAGAGCTTATAAATTCACAGGCTCGGACATTGCCTTTGGTACTGTTAACATCATTTTTGTGCTATGGCAGCTGTTCTAAAATATGATGCAATGCACCTCCTCCTTGGGAATAGACCTACAGGAAGGTGCGTTTTTATAAAGAAACAACCTGCTGTGTGCTTGTTAGTGAGTGAAACCATCTCTGATGGGGAACTGGGGCTAGTATCACAGAACGTTCTTCTAACCCGTTCTGCAAAGTTAGTGTTTGGTTATTTAAGCATTGCGATTGACATCTTTGCTCTCTCTCTGAACCACCACGGACTGCCTGATTTTCTCTCGCAGAAGCTAGTGTGTCTGTCCTTTTACCCTCTCCTTGCCAGTTCATCTGCAGAAGGCCCGATGCTGGCTTGACCAAAAACATTCGACTAAATGCAGCTATTATTTCTCTAGCTTGGGGAGTAGCAATTGGCTATTTGTGAGGCAATGTGCCTCTGTTCTTAAAAATGGTTCTCTTGGCTTCGGTTTTTTGGCATTCCAGAATCCCAATGCTTTCTGTTGTGGTTGGTTTTGTTTCAGTTATGTTGCTTAAGTACTTTCTAATGCAAAGTCCTCACTGTTCCAATTGGACTCTGAATTCCCGCACTTTTTGTTTAGCAAACAATACCTCCTTTCATTCTAGCACTTCTTTACATTTTATGTCATAGCATACTTATTAGACTGTGGTGTAACACTTTTTGTTTAAATATGCTTTACTCCTGTTATGCTTCATTTCCCACCTGCACCCTTCATGTTGCTTCTCTCCACGTGAGTCCGCTGTGTTACTACCACCTAAAAAAAAATGCTTTATGCCACTTTATATCATTTACCAATCGAACTCGGATCGATATATAATTAAAAAAATTAAAAAAACAAAGCCATTGCGAGACCTATTGGATTTGCCAATGTTTGTTATGTGCTGTTTTCTCTCAGCCCAAAAATATTCGTCCAGCAGTCTCTGGAATTCAATTATTTCTGCAGTAGGTGGGGATATTGAAAGTGTTTGAAACTGTATAAAATTTTTGTCAATAGTGGCATTATCGCTGCAACTATCCTTCCAAACTACCATCTCCTTTGTCAGGAGGAATTATTAGCTGGGTATTAGCTATACAAGTCAGAAATTGGTTTATGAATTTGGCAGGGGACACCCCTACCACTCTGCTTAGGTCAGACCATAGTTCTGAAAGAATCTCTTCTCAACTCCTCGTAGCTGTGGCACAAACATTCAGGCAATTCTCCAAGACCTTCATGCTAAGTTCAAACAATGCAAACAATTTTAAAATAAAGAACACAACATAATAACATTTCCACAACAAATTTAGAAAAACAAAGAGCAAAAGGAGACGCCAAGATCATCAAAATAGGTTAAGGGGAACTGGAGATAGGATTTAAAAACTTTTAAGCCAGAAGGCTTCAAGAAAAAGTACCAATCAAGTCACTGTTCCTGGTAGACGGGGACCTAGATAAGATTTCAGGCTATGATGGACCTGAGATCAGTTATACCAAGCAGGTTGTATTGGTCACAGGTTTACTTTCAGATTTTTTTAACTTGGTCATTGTTACTTGGAAGAGGGTAAGAAGAGGAGGACGCTCCTTCTGAGCCCTGGCCCCTGTCCTATGGAACAAACTACCTCAGAACCATCTGTACTTTAGGAAATCGCTCAAGACTTGGCTCTTCTCAAAATAGCTTCCCTTCTCCTTATCTCTTTCACTTGGTGTATGTATTGTTCCTGTACAATTTGCTCCGGATTTAGACCTGGGAAGCCCCATTGTTGGGGCAGCTATGCGCCCTATACGTTCTTTTAACATAACGTAACTTTCGGATGTGGTCTTCAACTGCTGGGAAAGCTTCTTCTGGTCAGACCTACAACCCCATGATCCCCGGGGCAGTCTTGTAGGCACCAGGTCTCTCTTTAGCCAAGTCTTCTGCAGGATCTAGTCCTCTTTAGTTAGCCAGGGCCTCTTGGATTCAGGTGTCTTTCTGCCTTATGTATGGCTGAACTAGGTGAACTGAAGGCTAACTACTTGACCCTTGGCGAGCAGTTCCAGACCTTGGGTACCTTGCATGATTCAGGAGTCCTTGAATCCTTGTGTGACTCCTCTTCTTCCAGCAGGAGTCAGAAGTCAGGTTTTTGCTTCTAGCATGGCCACCTTCCTCATTTGGAGCCTTTCCAGGTCCGCAATATTATGAGGTAGTGGTGGAGATGCCAGATTTATCCTATGCAGTAGCAAGTGATTTGGAGAAATTCTACCACCCCTTCCTAACCATTCTCATCCAGTCCCACCACCTCCTCTGCAGCACTTACTCTTTGCCTTACTGTAAAGTTACCCAGAATTACTTATTTCAAGATGGCAGGACCCAACTGCCACCAGGCAAGCCTGTCTTCAGCTTCTTGGTCACTCCCTTACCTGACTGGGTCAAAGCTGGTTTCACTCCTATTGTGGCTGCTGCCTGACTGTCTAGGAGGATCCTGTGGATGAAAAGGTGACTCCCTTTCTGGCACCTAAGAGTCAAACGAGGTATTGCTAAAGCTGCCCTTTGTTCTGCCTACTGTTTGTGTCCACTCTCAGATGATTCCTGCTAAGTGGTCAGCAGTTAGCACCCATTTTCCTTTCCTGGGCCCAGGTGCATGCCATTGTCCACTGAGTCAGCGTTGTTAACTCTCCCACCCAAGGATGCATATTTTAACTCTGGATGTGTGTTAGGGAGGCAGAACTAGTTTCAAGCCAGTTCTGGCTCATGCAGCCTAAAAAACATTTTTACCAAGTTACTTTCTGCTTAAATTATCAAAAATCTGAATTCATGAAACTATTGCCCGGGAAGCCTTTACTGTAGATATTCATTTTTTTTGTGTGGTATATCTTTATTGCATTTTTCAAACAAAAAAAACAACCATTGCATTGGGTTAATAGTTTCCATTAAACACATTCACATATGCATTGCATCTGATTCTTACAATGGGCAGTCTTATAAACCGTACATCACAAGTAATAATACAGAGAGTTACAGTTATAAAGTTAGAGACCATTCCGACTCAACCACAGTTTCATCTTCAAACGTGTCTATTGCGTGATATTTAGACCAGGGACCTCATACCTGAATGTACTTCTTTGGGCAGCCTCTAGCTCGATACGTGACCTTTTTTGCCACCGCATAGAGGTCTATTCCCCTTCTCCATTCCTTCAGGGTTGGTGGCTCTGGAGCGCCCAATTTTTTAGCTAGAATCTCTCTTCGCTGCCACCAGACTCAAATTGCAGAAGAGAAGTTGGGCTCTCTGGATATGTATCTCAGTGGGAATGCCTAGGAGTATATATTTGGGGTCTGTCTCCAGGGGCACCTTGAGGATTTCTCCAAGTTTGTCTATGATTAGTCTCTAATAGTGACGAATATTAGGACAGTCCCATAGTGTGTGGAGGAATGTACCTCCGTTGTCTTAATTTCTTCGCAGGGTTTGTAGTGCTATTCTGGGATGTCCCCTGTCCCACATCAGTTTGCAGAGTTCCACATTAATTCTAGTGAAATAGTCGTCGGGATTAAGGAATAATTATTTTAGAGTATATACAGAAATGGCGTAATCATTTTGAACATTGCTGCACATCCTAACAGTGTCAGTAGTAATTTCCTCCACCGTTCAACGTCTGTCTGGAACTCAGTGACTATTCTCGGTCCAAATCTCGCTCTCTGTCTAGGGTGTCAAATATTCCTAGAAATTTAAAGCCCTCCCTCTCTATGCGTAGTCGACAGGGCAGATCTTCTAAGCCCATTTCCATTCCCACCGTGTCGAGACCCGATATATGCCAATTTATAACGTAGCCCCATAGTCATCAAACACTTGAAGTATTACTGGGATGGTCTCTGTTGGGCGGGTGACATAGAAGAGGATGTCAACTGCGTATAATGAAATCCTTTCATCTCCATCTGATTTTTGTGATGCTTGAAAGCCCCTAATGATGGGGTGAGCTCAGATCAGACATGCTAATGGTTCCACTAGGGCAAATAAGGGGGTGATAATGGGCAGCCTTCCCTGGTGCCTCTACCAATCGTAAATTCATTTCACAGGACACCGTTTACCCTAACCACAGCTGCAGGGCCTCTGTATAACAGTTCGATCCATGCTTGGAATTTTGGGCCAAATCCATATTTAGCCAGTACTTACATTAACAAGCATTGGCATAGCCAATAGGTCTCGCCTTTGGGACCTTATAAGAGATTATTAAGGCCATGTCCTTACCTGTATTTAAAGGTGCTGTTTAATCGTTAACAAATTTCATATATCGTCCTTAATTTTAGCTTTTGATCTGACTAAATAATGAAGTAATACTACTATAAAATGTGCTGCATTATGCTGCATAATTTATAAGGCCTGTCCACACTTATTGGTTATTGGAAGTATGTGGTTAGTAGTGGCTAGATTTCAAGGAACTGAAACCACAAATGTACACCTACTATTGAGTCCTGAAAAGGAAAACCCTTGTTAGCAAATAAAGTACTGTATGCCTTCAAATGCTTGCGCTTAGAATAAGAAGTGCTGACCAGAAATGCCATGCTGACTCTTGCTTCCTTCCATGTATGTCATCATAGGCACACACTATTGCCACATACATCACCAAATACATAAGTCACAGTTACGAGCCACAGGAAAGTGAAGCAAATCTATGACATTTTTGGCACAAATATTAGCATAGATAACAATACTCTCATTAATATCTGTCCTTCTGACGCCTCTAGCTTCTCTAAATTTGAATTCATCACTAATGATAAGGTTACCACTCTTATCCAACAGATTAAATCAGGCTCCCCCTATGACTCGCTTCCCCCTAGTATCTTCAAGCAAGCCTCCGAGATGCTAGCTCCTTGTCTCGTCAATATTTTTAACACTATGTTCTCGTGTGGTGTTTTTCCTACCATATGGAAAACGGCTTCGATAGCACCTTTATTGAAGAAACCTAGTCTCGATCCCACACAACCTAATAATTATAGACCTATCTCTCGTCTACCTTTTCCCGCTAAATTAGTGGAGAAAATCATGAATGAACAGCTGACTGATTATTTACTAAAAAATAATTATCTTGATGAGACACAGTTTGGTTTCCGAACAGAACATAGTACCGAATCAGCTTTAATTAAAGCCACAGATGAAATTAGAGCGACTTTGGATTCAGGGGGAGCGGCCGCCTTGATTTTACTTGATCTTTCCGCGGCGTTTGACACCGTCAACCATGATCTTTTGTTAAATCGTCTAAACTCCATTGGCATTTCAGATAAATCACTTACACTACTCTCATCCTTTCTGTCTGGTAGAACACAATCAGTAGCTTTGGGAAGCTATGAATCCCCGTCGTTCGTCCTCCCCTGCGGAGTCCCTCAGGGATCATCCTTAAGCCCCACATTATTCAACATTTATGTATCTGAACTGCCGAAACTCATAAGAACCTTCGGGCTGGCAGTGACATCATACGCAGACGATACACAAATTGTCTTATCTTCATCAAAAAAATCCGCACCACAAATGCAAAATTTCAAGGATTGCATGCTTGCAGTCAGTTCGTGGATGAACTCTCATTGTCTGAAATTAAATTCAGACAAAACAGAAGTCATCACATTTGGCAATTTTCTACCTAACTGGTCACAGAGCTGGTGGCCGGATAAACTGGGATCGGCTCCGATTCCAGTCACCAAAGCTAAGAACCTTGGCGTGATTATTGATGATAAACTTAATTTTAAATCACAGGTAAATGCTGTCTCTTCATCATGTTTTTTTTTGTTAAAAACCATTAAAAAAGTACTCCCGTTCATCCCCATGGACAGCAGAAAAACAGTGATCTCTTCTTTGATCCTGGCCAAGTTAGACTATTGCAATGGTCTTTACATCAGCCTACCTGAGAAACAACTCAATAAGTTGCAGATGACTCAAAATGCAGCGGCGCATCTTCTGCTGGGTATTCCTAAGAATTCATCAGTCAGAAATCATCTACATAAACTGCATTGGCTCCCAGTTAGGAATCGCATTATTTTTAAATCTCTCTGCACTACCTACAGAGCACTCCAGAATACTGGCCCCATTTTTTTAAGGCGCCTGTTCTATTGGTACATTCCAAAAAGGCATCTACGCTCCGAAGGAGCTAAACTTCTAGCAACTCCGAGAGTTTTTAAAGCCACATGGGGTGGCAGTAGTTTTAGGGCAGCTGCCCCAAACTCTGGAACGAACTCCCTTTGCCATCAGATCCCTTCCAACTCTACTTGCATTCAGGAAGGCCTTGAAAACATGGCTATTTGATAAATAGTCATCTTTATCTTTACAGAAACTGGCATAGTCCACGGGCCAGCGCCAAGACACCCTCGGGTAATCGTGCGCTTAACAAATTTATTAACATAACATACACCATTACATACAAATAAACGCATGCTTTAAAATGCACGTGGCCAAGATGTACATCATTACATGCACAGGTCATGGCCGAACACAGCATAACACATAGAAAATATTGCCACAAATGACATCACAAACACACCAAACTGCCATGTAACTACCACATGCATAAGTCACCACCATGACAATATCACATGCACACATCACCATAATAAGTAAAGAAAAGACATTGCACTGCAGTAACCCAGACACAGTAAACTGCAGCATTTTATGGGTTTTCATGAGGTAAGGGGGAGCAGAGAGTGGGAAGGAAAGAGAGGAAGAGCAAAGAGGGCAGGCGGGGAGACAGTGAAGGGGCAGGCAGATGTAGTGTAAGGGACGGGAGCAGAAGAGGAATCTTCGAGCTTGGGGACCTTATGGCTGCACATTTGTACGTCCAGAGGCCATATCCTTTGTTTTCCCTCTTAATACTTTCACAAAGACAGCCACAATGGATAACTTTATTGAGTTTGGCTTCCAGATTGCGCTAGAATCATTTACTTCACCTTGTTGTGCTTAATTACAACAGTCAACACACTACTTTCCAAATAAATCATAACAAAGCGAGTCGCATAGTTAAACCAGCTGACTTTCATACTTGAGCACACTCACCGTGACCGCAGGACCAGAACACATGGGGCGTGCACAGGAAAAGATGCGATGGCGCTCTGCACAGCACCGTCATGGGTGAAGCGCTTTTTACCTGCCCTCCAAGCAGTTTGGTCCGGTTGATTGCACAGCTCGTGTGCACGTCCATGTTGCACTTTTAGAGCTCTTGCGGCATGGTATGGCTGGCCGTTCACTCTCAGCCTCTCGGAGCCACAGATGCGTAGATTTATTGATAAGGGATATTAGTATAAAAGACTGAATCTGGGGCGGCCCTGGTGAACCGCTGCGCCGAGCGCAGGTCGGGCGCTCGGGAGATGCGCCCTCCACTGATGCAGCGCGAGTGCACGGGCCCCCGTTAGACATTAAATTTAAGTTGTCAGTGGCACGAAGCACTGCACAGCACTGTACATAATGATGGCATCTGCTGCACTTATACAAATAAAATGAATTGTACAAAAATAAGACGTGCTGTGCATCCGCAGGCACATAAAATGCTGTATTGCACATGATGGTTCTTTGCACACCACCAAGAGCCCAGGCTGGTCTGCACTGGCCGTATTAAGTGAACAGTGTATACACACCAACACGCGCACAGTAGCAGTCCACCAGAACAAGCATGAAGCGCTTTAACCTGCACTGATCACGTGGGCATATAAAGCACTATATTCATAGTAAATGGAGCGCTTTGATTAAACTGTGCTGTTTCCTTCACCCCATGTACACAACCAGACATACATACATTTGACGAATGTGTAGTTTGTGAGGGTGCGGGCATCTTATTTTTCCCTACTCCAGTTTTGCCACAGAAGACGGATGCAAATATTTTGCTCTGTCAAATGTGGATTTTGTTCCTCGCAGGTTTGCCAGTCAGATTATTGTTTAGTAGGGGGGGGGGGGAGGGGAGGAGGAGGGTCAGGGGAGAAACGGTTCACCCGGAAGTCATGAGAGGTCTGGGGTAAATAATGGCAGTTGTGAGCATTCGTCCGACAAAAGTGGCAAGCGGTTTTAATAATTTCCCAGCGGTTTCTTGGCGCTATGTAAAAAATAAACCAACTGCAGCCGAGTATAAGGAAAAATATAACATCTAAAAATGAGAGGCTTGTGTTTTAGAATATAGAGAGCTAGATAAGGATGTGCGCGCGGCTTAAGGAGAGAGACGGGAGGTGGTGGGGGAAATGAATACACGCTCAAAAGGTTGAGGGAATAGGAGATAAAGAAAGGAGATGCGAGCTGAGAAGACAGAGAAAGGAGAGTTGGGGAGAAAAGCTGAGCGGGACATGATGAGGTAATGCGTAAAAGGCGCGCAGGAACGACACAGAAGAAGACGAATTGACGATTTCCCCTCTTCCAATAAATACTCCAGTGGTCTGCCGCGCGGAGCACATCTTGCAGGGCAGCCATCTCCGTGGCAGCATGCTCACTCCGGGCACCGTTGTTTTCCAGAGCACATTTCCCTCGTCGAAGATGAAGGGAAACTGACAGTGTGTTTAACAAGCATTGGCCACGCGCGAAAGTGAAAGCGACGCGGCGCGGGAGGGGCGGAGGAGCGCTTGTCCGAGCGAGAGGAAAGCCAGATGGCGCCTCTGAGAAGGGAGGGGGTAGTGTGCGCAGAGGAGCCATTAGAGAACACCCAGATGGCAGCTGCGCGCGTGCACGCCATCGTGAACGCAAGCTGGGAGCCTCTCTGGTAGCACTTCCAAAAGCCCCGTACTAAATGTCTCGCAGAGCAGCGCATGCGCGCTGGCTCAGCGAGACCTAAAAAGGGCCAGTGCACAGCATCAAATGCTTTCTCAGCATCTAACGTGAGGAAGACATTTGGGACTTCCCTAGTTCTGACTGTCTCTAGCCAGTTATATAACCTCTGCAGATTAAGTTTGGTTGGCCTCTTAGGCATAAAGCCGGACTGGTCTGCATGGATCAAGTGGCAGATGACGTTCACTAACCTCGTGACTAGTTTTGCCGCTTATATTTTAGTTTCAACGTTTAGAAGTGAGATTGGGCGGTAGGAGCCACAGCACGTAGCTGGTTTCCCAGATTTGTGGATTACCACTATCATGGCTCTTCGGAGATCTGGTGGCAGCTTTCCCTCTTGTCTAGCTGCTGTATAGAGTTAGTGTTGCATGCCTTGGATTTGGGCTCTCACTTCCTTTTTTTTTTTTTTTTTTTAATTTATTTATGTATTGATTTTGCAAAAAAAGACACAGCCAAACAAACCAAAGCAAACTTAATAAAAACAAAATACAAAAGAAAAGGCAGTTACAGTGTACATACGTGCGGATCAAGCAATATTTCAGGTGTCAGAATACAAAATACAAATCCATGGGATATGCGTACAGGGGAATATTGTGCGAGGTAAACTTATAGCTATCCAACTCATTCAAGGCTGCCATTCCATCCAAATGTTAAGTTATCTTGTGGGACCAGCATAGGAACAGTGCTCTCCAGTCAGTATGTAACCCCCTCTTATCTAACCAGGAACAAAATTGAAATCTGGCACGCGAAGCCCGCAGTGCCAAGGTATCTCTCACAGTGCGCCTCTTACTACCAGAAGCGAGTTAAATTTCAGAAAGTATTCAGCCCTTACCAGCAAGGTAACTCTGATATAGGCTCCAGAAGTTTTTGGGTCTGCTCTGAGGAAGGAGCAACTCACTATATAATTCAGTTTGGGTGTTGCAGAACAACATGTCCCTAGACCATTGTGCAACAGTAGGGAGAGGCCCTCTGGCCCATTGCATAGCAACACCACGCTTAGCTATCAGTAGACCCATATCTACCAGTCGACGTATTTCTTTCCGCACATATTTAGAATAACCAAGGAGGGCCAGCAAGGGGTCAGGTGACAAAGGCTCTCCTGTGATATCACTCAATTTCTGAAATATTAATGCCCAGTATTTAGCGATATCAGGACACAGCCAGGCTAAGTGTAAGAATCCTACTTGTTCCTCACTACATCTCTTGCATCTCGCGGTATCTCGGAGGCCATATCTATGCAATCGGGCAGGAGTATAGTACACCCTAATAAGAAATTTTAAATGAATGAGTCGATGTCGACCATTCAGAGAGACATGCCGTGTGGCTTCGCAGCAATAGCGCCATTTGTCATCATCTAGTATGACCTCCAAGTCGGACTGCCACGCCAATCTAGCCTTAATGAAAAAGTTCTTCAGATAATCTTGTGCTATGCAATAAATCCTGGAGACTATTTTACAGGGAGAGTCTGCACGCAGCATCAAGGAAAAGGGAGCTACTTCTGGAGGCTCCAGTATCTCCTCCCCGAGCATGTCGCGAAGCGCATGTCTAACTCTGAAAATGGAACATCGTGAGTGAAGTAATATCTTGCCTATCCAAAACTATGTCTTCCCATCTACGTCCCATTCCATCTTCGAATAGTTCACCTATTTTAGAAATACCCAAAAGCACCAGAGCGTGTAATACCTCCGGCTCGTTAAAAATCGGCAACCACTGACACCACTCCACTGGGGCGAGCGGAGAATACAGAATTGAGGCGGCTTGCTTCTTGATTAAGGTCAGCCATGCATCGGAGGTGGCATTTATGGAGTCTAAAAGACCTGCACACCGAGACGGGGCTCGATACAGAAAAGCAGCTAAGGGAGAGGGCGCAGCCGCAACCCTTTCAATATGCAAATGCGGGGGGGAGGGGATTGTTGTTGCAGCCAGTGAAACGAGTGAGAACATTGTGCCACCCTGTAATAGAGCTCCAAATCTGGTGCTCCAAGTCCACCCAACGAGTAAGGCAATGTCAGGACGTCCCATGCAACCCGGGGCTGTTTACCAGCCCACGGCAAGCGGACCAATAAAGACCTGATGCATTTGAAAAAGTGGGCGGGAAGGACCTTAGGTATGTTCAAAAATAGAAACAAGAATCTGGGCAGCACCACCATCTTCATTAAGGAGATACGGCCTAGAAGTGATAATGGCAGCCGCACCCATCTGGTAACATCGTCTTCCAATTAAGCAATTGCCCTGCCATAGTTCTCCCTGAATACTATCTCAGAATTGGTATGTACCTGGGATGCCTAGATACAGCACAGATTCAGTAGCCCAGTTCAAAGGAAAATCTAGACATATCGGCTCCATGGCTGAAGTAAGGGGGAAAATGGTGGATTTAGCCTAGTTAATCCTGAGAATTCACCATACCGTACCACTTCCCTTAACACCGGGGATAGGTTAACCTCCGGGTCTCTGATGTATAAGAGTATCATCAGCGTAAGTGGAAATTATTAAATTATATCCAGGGAAGCAAATTCCTCTATGGCTATGGTACTCCCTAAGAGCGCAGGCCAGGGGCTCAGCAATAATAGCATAAAGTAGAGGCGATAACGGGCACCCCTGCCGAGTACCTCTAGAGATTTTAATAGGAGATGTCACCAGATTTCCCATCCTAACCCTGGCAGTGGGGGGGTTATATAGAACCTTTACAAGCTGGGAGAAGAGATCACCTACTCCCATTCGCCTCAAAACCACTAACCTTAAATTCCATTCAACGGAATCAAAGGCCTTTTCGGCGTCTAGGAAGATTGCAGCCGCCTTTATTTCAGGCTTTGTGTGTTGAATAGTGCCAAATACGGTGCACAATTTATGGGTAAGAGTGTGCCCAGGGACAAACCCTGCCTGTTCAGAACTAACTAGTTGTGGCACCAGAGGAGCTAGGCGATGTGCCAGTAATTTAGCAAATAATTTGGTATCCACATTCAATAATGACAGCAGCCTATATGATGCGCATTTATCAGGGGGTTTGCCCGGCTTTAACAGGGTAACAATCAAGGCTTCGCGCATAGACTTGGGCATCCCTGCACTCTCCCCCATCTCCTCGAACAGTGTAATCCGGTGAGGGACCAGGATCTCCCCAAGCTCTTTATAAAAAGTAACCGTTAAGCCGTCCTGCCCCGGAGCGCCCCCGGATCTCATGGATCTTAAAGCGTCCTGGATCTCCCAGGCCTCCAAAGGTCTCATAAGGTATTCCCTGTGCTCATCAGCCAACCATGGGAGTTTAATATGTTCCAAATAGTCCAGGTCAGCGGCCTCTTATGCTACCATTCTAGTACGATATAGATCTGCATAATAATCCCTGAATCTGTTCGCTATGGAGTCAGGATCACAAAGTATCTCTCCCGTTGCAGTCCGCAGTTCTGTAACACTAGCTGTCTCACGCCTACCTCTCAATATGGCTGCTAATGTAGTGCCCGGGCGCTCCCCTTCCCCATATGTTTTAGCTCCAGCATATTTCCCTAAATACTAGACCTCTCGATCAGTGGCCTCATGATACTCCAAGGAGTTTTTGAGCTCTCCCAGGACCTGGTCGCTCCCACCATCCAGTGTGTCCCTCTCCAGAGTAACCAGCTTCTATTCTAGCGATTCCAATTGCCCCCTAATTGACCGTAGTACACCCGAGTGTTTGGCCATCGCCATCCCCCTTATGTAGACCTTAAAAGTCTCTCACACAGTGGCAAACTGGGGTACAGAGCCAATATTTGTAGCAAAAAAGGTTTCGATTGCTTCTGCCATTTCAGATTTAAATACTGTATCAAGGAGTGCATAGGGCGGGAACCTCCAGGTAAACGGAGCAGGTCTTTTCGATGGGCAAGTAAAATCCAGCTGAATAGGTGAGTGATCTGAATACGAGCTAGGGTGAACCTCACAGCTGCAAATCGACGCGCTCAAGGATCTAGAGGTGAACCAATAATCGATCCTGGTGTGCAAGTCATGTGGAGCGGAGTAGTGTGTAAAGCCTCCCGCCCCACGACTTCGCGAGCGCCAGACATCAACCAGGTCTAATTCAGCAATAGTATCCTCTATCGCCTTTGCCGCTAATGACTTACGCCGGCTCGGCCCTCCAGGGCGATCTAGGGCAGGATCTAGGACACAATTAAAATCCCCCACCGCACCTGAGGGACTGATGCCAGTCGCCGCAAGCGCCCAAGTAGATCATGATAGAATTGCGGATAATCAAAATTAGGGCCATAGACATTAACTATAATGAATTCTAGCCCCTTGCCTTTACATCTAGAAATGGCATACCTGCCCTTCTTATCTGTCTTGATCACCTCCAGTGAGATACCTGTTTTCGGGTTTACCCAGGTGATTACACCTCATGCATGTGTAGAAAACCCTGCAGCATGAAATATGCCATGCAATCTCCTGCGAGTGAGCATCTGGCTGTCTGCAGGTAGATGAGACTCTTGTAAAAGAGCAAAGTCCACATTATGTCTGATGTGATCAGCAATTACTTTCCTAGTTTTCCTAAAATCATTTAGGCCCCTAACATTCCAAGTCAGCAAACGCAACCTATCCCCCAGGGTCTAAACAAAGAACCTTGTTCTCCTCATTATATTCCAATTGCTCATCCCAGGGCACCTTCCAATCTCGACGCCCCCCAACTAGGATTGCTGAACACGCAGCGTACACTACGACCATGACCACACAATACAAAAAAGGCACCCACGTATAAATTCCCCACCCACGCCATGCAAACCCCAACTCGGCACAGACTGAGACACCCCACCCCCCTCCCTTCCCCCCCAAATAAAGAACAATTAGAGACCATAAGGTGAGTAACACGCGGGGGCAGATGTTACCTCCGCTCCACTAAGAGTACTTCTAAGACAATTCTCTGAAGTGCCATCAAAGTTTATCTAATGCATCCATGAAAAAGTTAAGATACTTTCAGTTCACCGACAATGAGCAGATCATCACCACACCCTCCCATGTGCTAGTAGATCTGTCAGCATAATAACAAGTTTGGGCAATCAATACATCTTACACTACCATTCTATCAGCATAACTTTAAAAATACTTGCCAATGTGTAGATTCCTTGAAAGCGTGAATGGCAGTCTCTTGTAAACAGGGTGCAGTCATTAAATAAACCCAAACCTAATTTATGGGTAATTCTGAGTTTCGGACCCCAGCTGCCCAGTACAAAAATCAGGGAGTGGATCTACCAGACGGATAGTACTTTAATCCTGTTCATCCATACCGCCACCAGCAGCTTCGCCTAGCCTCTCTGCTTCTCTATTCCGCTCATCCGACTTGGAGTACTCTTTTAGAGCTTTCTGCAAGGATTTTGGGTCCAGGAAGATCTTTGACTTGCCATTCATTGTTACCCTAAGTCTGGCCAGATACAGCATGGCATAGTCCATATTTTGTTCCCGCAGGCGCCTCTTCAGAGGAGCGAACGGTCGTCTGGCCTCCTGTACCTTCATGGTAAAGTCCGGATACAATGATATCGTGGAACCCTCATACTGTAGTTCTTTTTGTTTTCCTCTGGCCTGCTTCAGGGCAGCGTCCCTGTCCCTGTAATTTAACAATTTTGCAATCACCGGGCGTGGCGGGGCTCCCAGGGGAGGTTTAGGTCCAAGTGATCGATGGGCACGTTCCACTACAAATATTTTAGAGAATGTTTCCCGGCCCAACAAAGCGACCAGCAATTTCTCTATGAAGACCTCCATATTACCCATTGCAATAGACTCCAGCAGTCCCGTGATGCATATGTTACTTCTCCTGGACCTAGCTTCCAAATCTGCCCTGTCCTGCAGCACCGTTATCGTTTTCGCCAATTGCTTTTGGGCCAGATCAACTTCAGACCGCGCCTCTTCCACCTCCGACACCCGCCGTTCCGTTATGTCAAGTCGCTCAGATTGTTTATCGAGGCGATCCGACATTCTACCCATCCGGTATGCCAACGTGTCTATTTTCCCATCGATAGTTGATAAGCTCTTCTGCATCGCTGACAGGATCTGTTTTATGTCTCCCGCTGCCTCTTCGGACACATCAGTTCGCCCATCTGGAGATCGAGCATCCTCCGTCTCTCTATTCCTTGATTTCCGCTGTTCAAACTGCAGCTTAGGCTGCGTCTTGTCCACCTTACCCATTCAGGTGCACGATGGGAGCTCGAATTCCACCAGTATTCTCTTTCCGGACAGTACACAGACCACCCACAAAGCCAAAAGTCTCACAGTGCACACTCTGGATCGATCAAAGTCCTGTGTGTAGGCAAAGGGCGTTTAGCTGGGGGGGCACCATCAATTCCCAATGGGAGGTCTCACTGTGGACGCATTGGACAACGCAGGTAACACAGGGTCCAGACGGGGGTGGGGGGCGTACAAGCGCTCTGCAGCCAGTATTTGCCTGGTGTCTGATTCAGTGAGCAAGCAAAGTCACAGAGCCTTCCCTCAGGCGCAGGCCTGACGTCTCAATGCAGCTAGACCGGGTCAACACTGTGCGTGATCTTTCTGGCTCTCTTTTATCATGACCCCATTTCTCCTCTCATCGCTCTCTCATATCTGCACGCCACTGCGCAGGGTATTCCATCTGAGGTAAGTTGTGTGGTGTGGTTTAAGGCCTACCTCCATCCAGGATAGACGCAGTATTTGTAGGTGCCAGTGCAGAAACGCAGGCAAGATCAGGGGACCAGGGCCCGCATCAGACAGGGTAAAGGGATCCTTAAGCTCGGGCAGTGTAAGCTGAGTCCCAGTCACGAGCGGGACGCCCACTCCCAGAGCTCCATAGCCCCGCGTACCTCTGCTCCGTGGTCAAATGGGGCTTCAGCCTGGAGTACTCCACGAGATGTTCCGAGCGGTGCTGTCCGCGTCAGCCAGGCAGCGAGGCCTCCCAGGCTGCTTCCGACGAATGTCTAGGACCACTAAGGCCCATCTCCGGCTCTCACTGCGTAGTGTACACTGCCGGATGGCGCCTCCCACAACCGGCAGGGCCGAGGGCGTCAGCTCCCAATCCTCCGCGTCCGGGCAGAATTTCTTAGGGCACAAGTCACCGACAGCAAGCGTGCCCGAGCCGGGCAGACTCCAAGAGGCCCCGCAGCCCCCGGGGCTAAGTGTTTACCGCGAAGGGTCTCGGCAGCGGAAGAGAGCACTCTGTAACGGTGCGTAGGCCGCAGAAACAGGTCGCAGTCAGTTCAGATCTTAAGCGCCGCCCGTTGTCGACTATATGCGCATCGGATGGAAGTGCACCACCAGCGCTACACGATCCACTCGTTCTAATGTGAAATTAATTCACGGATGCCAGGATAAGGTCGGATTAATTAGATGGCTCGCGGAGCTCGCTCAGAGCGCGGCCATCTTGAGCCTCGGCAAGCTCCACCCCCCCCTGGGCTCTCACTTCCTTATCTGCTTGGGCATGGTATTCCTCTCGCAGGACTGCAATGTTGCGGAGAGTTGGGGTGTCCAGTGTGGGACCCACACCTTCCTCAAGAGCCACCAACCATCATTCTATGTCTTCCATGTCTTGTGTTTCCTTTTTTTCATTTGTGTGCTGTAGCATTTTGGGGTCTGTCCCTTAGGACCGTTTTATAGGCTACACATGATACTGTTGCCAAATCCACCGAGCCTGTATTTTCTTCGAAATAAAGTTCTGAATCTACCCTAAGTTCTTTGGAGACTTGTGGGTTGCTTAGCTCCCAGGCATTCAATCTCCATCCCGTGGCAGAGCGCCGAGGTCTGTTACCTAATCTGATCAAGAGTGGCGAGTGGTCAGATGTTCCACTGGCCAGATTCTCAGCTGTAGGTATAACTGCTATCTCCCCCACGGGAGAGAATATGTAATCTAACCTGGAGAAAACTTTGTGGGTTCCTGAGAAGCAGGAGCATTGGTGATTATCAGGGTGTCGGCTATGCGAGAGTTCTGAGAGTCCCAGTGTATGTGCAAAATTAGCTAGAGGCGTTTCTCCCAGGATGTCCAAAGTGGATCCTGATCTATCTAATCTAGGGATCATGACATCATTAAAATCTGTCCCCTTTTCTAGGGTGATGTGTTGCAGCCGTGGGGGAGCATAGACACTGAGTGTGATATCTCTGCTGCCCTCCATACCTGCTACCGCCACATACTTTCCGTCAGGATCTATCCACTGCTTATGAACTTGGAAGGGGGGTGTCTTCCTAATCAGGATCGCTACGCCTCGTGACCGTGCTTTGGAATTGACTTGTGCTAGCATGGGGTAGGCCCCTCTATTGAATAATCAACTGTGGGATCCCATCACATGGGTCTCCTGTAACAATACCACATCCGGCTTTAATCTCCTGATGTAAGTGGTGAGTAGCCCCCGCTTTACTTTATTACCTAATACATTTACATTCCAGGACAATACGTAGGTCGTCCCTTGGTCTAGTCTCTCACTTTCAATCATCTTAGAACTTTTTAAATTTTTTAAATTTTATTTTTATTATTTTAAGACATGAAAAGGTTACAAAACAATTCTTAGCAGAATTCATCAGACATGGTGGATTGAAATAGAAGCAGTGTCAACTTCACACAGGTAAATACACAATATGCAATATGGTTAGATGGAATGTAGATTCGGTACATCGTGCGAGCGTACTTCCTGCTCTTCACATATTTAGTTGAGGCACTTGCTAGGTAGAAAGAACACAATGTACTAGGCTAGTTACAGAAACGTACAAGGGACTTCGATATCTCACCAGAGACTGTTAACATCATCACAAGAGGAATGTAGAACATAACGCACATCACGTTAGGCTCATTGTAACAATAAATCACGTGTGAAGTGGTAAATTCGGCATGAATGTCCAGCATGTTACACTTCTCTGAAATGTGAGGACTTTCATTGCGTCATTGCCTCCGGCATGTCGGACTGGGATTCTGTCGAGTGTGCGAGAAGGTAGCCTTGCAGAGGACTCCATATATCTCTTGGCCTTGAGGCACGGGGCAGCGTTTCGGCATACAGAGTCAATTGTTCTTGGCAGTATATTAAATAATTAAGCCATTCCTTGAACTTTGGCGCCCGTCCCCTACCCCACCTGCAGGCCACTCTACGCTTAGCTAGCAGCAGTGCAATGGCGAGATATCTGCGACATGACTTAGGAATAAGCTTAGTGTATCCCAACAATGCTATTAAAGGTGTGCGCTCTAAAGTAATGGGTATCCTCTGTTCTAGGGCATCGAAAACCTGAGTCCAGTATTCACTCACTCGTGGGCAATCCCAGGACAGATGTAGGAAATCAGCCCCTGGACTGCCACATCTCTCACAGCTATCTGTATTTTTTAATTTAAAGCGGAACATTTTGGCAGGGGTATAATATAGGCGTTGCAGGAATTTATAGTGTATAACGCGTAGTCTACCACTGGCGGATATTTGTTCTGTTTGCAGGCAGCAGTATGTCCATTGGTCGTCTGTCATTTCATACCCTAGTTCCAGATTCCACTTTGCACGGGAAGAGCTGGGAGGTTCCAGCTGTTGAGTGCGTATTGTGTGGTAAAGCGTGGAGACCAGATGCCCCGGCGATGCATTACGTAGCATCATGTGTAAGGGAGCCAGGGTAGGGGGTTCCTGAGGGAACTCTGGGGTAATAGATCGTATGCATTGGCGGAGCCGGACATAAAGAAATATATCCAACGAGGAGGGTTGCAGCTCATGAAAGAGGCGTTCAGAGGATCGAAATTTCCCATTTTGATAGAGATCTCCCAAGTGGTAATTTTGGTGCGCTCACAGAGTCTGAGGAACCCTGTTTCTTGTAACAGTGGCATGCGGGAATGATAGGAGAGAGGGAGGAGCGGTGAGTATAACATTGGGCATTGAAGGAGAGTCTGAATACGGTGCCAGGCGTCTACTGTACATGTGATCGTGGTAGGTGCAGTGTCGCGCGTACGGGGGGGGGAGCGCCCAACATGCCATCCAGAGGGATGGGGTCTGCTAACCAGTGCTCCGCTGCTATCTGTGGCATATACCTAGGGGGGTGGAACCAATAGGAAGCATAGTGGGCCTGCGCGCATGTATAATACAGCTCGAAATCCGGAACATCAAAGACTCATTGGGCATACGGCTGTGTGAGCACTTTCCATTGTAGGCGTGGTTGTTTGCCCCCCTCCCCCATATCAGCCTTATCATTTCTGACCGGAGTGTCTGGAAAAAAATGTGGACCGGGGTAATATGGAATATTTAAAAATAGATATAGTATTTGTGGAAGAACCACCATCTTAATCAATGCAGCTCGCCCTGCCAGGGAAAGCGGCAGTGAGATCCATCGAGTGACATCTGTAATACGATCTATGACTGTACCATAGTTAAGGCGCATCAGCTCTTCCCTATCCCTAGATATTCCAATCCCGAGATAGCGTAGGTCAGAGTCGCACCATTCCAATGGGAAGTCCAGGGGAAATCGAGAGGCTGCAGGTGTTAGGGGAAATATTTGCGACTTCCCCCAATTTATATGAACCCCAGATAGTTTCCCGAACACTATAAATTCTCGCAAGAGTGGGTTTAAGTTATCCTGCGGATCTCTTACATAGAGGTTAACGTCATCCGCATATAAAGATATGAGGATCTGTCGTAGGTTGCACCGCAGTGCTTTGTCTTGGTGATGCTGCCGCAGTTTAGACGCCAAGGGTTCGATTGCGAGTGCAAAAAGCAGGGGAGAGAGTGGGCAACCCTGTCGTGTGCCTCTAGATATCGGGAACGCGTCAGATAGATGGCCATTGATTAAGACTTTTGCCGTCGGGAGCTGATACAACAGCCTTATCCAGGACAGAAATATAGGAGGAAACCCCATACGCTGCAGCACCCCGAGTAGATAATCCCATTCGACCGTGTCGAACGCCTTAGTAGCGTCCAAAAAAACTGCCGCCAGCGGCAGTTCAGGAGCAACGTTCTGTAGAATGGAGAATAGAGTACGGAGATTATGTGTGGTGGCTCTGCCCGGAACAAAGCCCGCCTGATCAGGGAGAACTAGCTTTTCCATTAATAGGGCTAAACGATTTGCAATAACCTTTGCCAAAATTTTTGTATCGCAATTAATGAGGGATAACGGCCTATAGGAATCGCAGTGAAGAGGTGACTTTCCAGGTTTGAGTAGGGATGTAATAAGTGCTTCTCTCATGGAAGGGGGAAGTGTGCCAGTCTCGAGTGATTCTTCATATATCTCCTTTAAGATCGGAGCCATCAGATCTATATAGGTTTTATAGAATTCAGCAGGCAGCCTGTCCAGGCCAGGGGCCTTTCCGGACTTCATCTGCATGATAGCTTCTCGAATTTCATCAAGTTCGAAGGGGGCGCTGAGAAATTCCCTCTGTGATTCACCCAGCCACCCAAGTGCTACGTCCCCTAGAAAGCTGTCTAGCTCGAAATGCTCCCTCCGCTGTGAGGTGTAGGGTGCTGAATAGTGAGTGATGAAAGTAGTAAGTATGTCAGCAGTGTCGCGCTGCAGTATCTCTCCAGGACCTGAGATCTCCATTACATAATTGGAGAAGCGCGGTCGCCGTATGGTTTCAGCTAGGGCCTTCCCTGGTCTCTCCCCTTCACCATACCGCTGGGCCACCCAATATTTCCCTTTAAATTTTGTTTCACGATCAGCAGTCGAGGTATATTCGGATAGTTTTTCCCGGAATGCATGCTGAATGTCGCTACCGCCTCCCATAGTCAGTTGCGTCTCTAGGCTCTTAAGTTCTGCGTCCAGTCTTCGGAGTGTACCCTGTATGTCCCGGAGTACTCCGGAGCTTTTAGAGATACAAAATTCCCGGATCGTCACCTTAAAGGCTTCCCAGATGGTTTCCACACTGTCTAAGAACCTCTATTTCTTTGGAAGAAGTCTTGAATTTCGTCTCCTAATTCACTATGAAATACCGTGTCCAACAGCGTTAAGGGTTGTAACCTCCAATTGCTGCGTGGTTTGTTATACCCGGGTGGGGCAAGTGTAAGTTTAACCGGGCAGTGGTCAGAATATGTCCTGGCCAGGGGCGTGACATCTTTTATTGAGGGACCCAGTCCACGAGACAATAGGCAATAATCTAAACGTGCCCAGGAAGCGGCGTGCGTTGTAAAGTGAGTGCCCTCCCGTGCAAGGGGGTGGAGGTAACGCCAGGCGTCAAGGAGACCAGTGTCCGTCTTGATTCCCTGTAAGACTTGATATGATTTATTATAATGATGTGGGCGGGATTAGATCTTTCTTCTGCTGGGTTAAGGGCAACATTAAAATCCCCACCCCATATTATATGGGTAGAGCCTATTTCCACAATCTTCCCGCACAGTGAAAAACTCAGGAGTGTCAACATTCGGGCCATAACAACTCACCAGGGTGACTGAGTCCGTGCCCAATCGTCCCCATGCAATGGAGTATCTCCCATTATGATCGAGTAATGTACCAGCTAAGGCAAAAGGAGTCTTTGTTTTTTAATGAGTATAACCGTGACTCTGGCGTAGGAAGAATACGATGAGAATAGTCGATGGTCTGCCCACTTATTAGCAAAGGCAGTGGGATGTAGTGGATTAATATGTGTTTCTTGAAGTAGTGCGATATGTATCTGATGCCGATCTAAGTACGCCAGTAGCTGGCGACACTTCTGTGGGTCCCCCAATCCTTGCACATTCCAAGTGATCATTTGTAAGCCCTGGTGAGCCTTCAAGTCAGCCATAGGTGTCATTGGTGTATGACAGATGGCAATGTACCCCCTGTGCCCTGTGTGTAGTAAGCAATGTAGCACCATACGTCTGTCTGTCTTGCTGCAGCAAATAGTTAACAATGAACATTAAAACAAACCCCCTTCCCCCTCCCTCCCGCTCAACCCACAACAGCATCCCAATTGTGCTGGAATTACATTCCCCACCCTGAGCCCAAAAATACACAAACTGGTCAATCCAGGTCAAACAAGACCAACTTGGAAGAGAGTCTTGTGGGGGATCACCCATATGAGGGGGATCGCTGGTGGGCCACAGGTACCTCCCTTCTCCCAATGCCGACAAACAGCTGCCCTAGCAGCAGGGGGACATAGGGAGAAACAATGGGAGGGTGCTCGGCACTATTAAGAGGAGAAAAAGTACAAATGTCAGTCATATAGTTAGCCTACTGTATAACAATAAGATGCACCAAGGGTGCTAGGTACACTTAGCTGACGTCGACAGGTAGCATGCAGGTCAAGCCGCCAATGGAAGTGAGGATGTGTCTCGCTACATGTAGGTTTGAAAGACGTAGGATAGCAGAGAGACAGCATGATCAATAGAGGACTGGAAGTTCCGGGATGGCCCGGCGTTTCCCATTACTACGAGGGGCCATCAGCCTCAGGGGAATGGGGATTGGAGGTGCAGTCATCGGAATTCCGGTGAGGTGAATGTCGTTTGATGCGCTTGAGGAACTCTTCAACTTGCTGTGGAGTCACAAATATGCTTTGCTGGCCTTGATGGGTGACCCGTAGGCGCGCTGGATACATGAGTGCAAAGTCAATTTGCGCCTTTCGGAGCTTTTGTTTCACTGTAAGGAACTTGCAGTGAGCCTCCTGTACAGCTACAGTGAAGTCAGGATAGATGGTAAATTCCATGCCTTCATATGTCAATGTCTTCTTCTCGCGTGCCAGCCAGAGTGCGGTGTCTCGGTCCCGATAGTTAAGGAGCCGAGCCACAATGGGACGTGGGACGCCACCCGGAGGAGGGCGGGGGCCGAGAGACCGGTGTGCACGCTCCACAGTCAGATGGGAAGAGAAGACTTCTGTTCCAAAAGTGTCACGCAGGAGGCGTTCGATGAAGTCTTCCATGCGGCCCGTGTTCGTGCTTTCCGAAATGCCTATGACGCGTATGTTATTCCGGCGGCTTCGAGCTTCAAGGTCTTCGTTTTTGGCGGCAATGACTTTCAAAAGCTTATCCATTTGTGTCATTTGCTGGTGCATCTGGGACGTAGTATCTTCCGTGTCCGAAATCCTACGTTCTGCCTCCTTGATTTGCTCATCATGCTTATCCACCTTCAGCACCAGGAAGTCTAAGCGACTGTTCATCGTGTCCATCTTGCTGGACAAGGCCGTGAGACTGTGCTGCATCGCCAGCAGCAATGTTTTTACCTCGTCGTCTGAAGTGGAAGATTGTGCTTGGGATTGATCCTCTGCATTTTGTACTGGCTCCTCCGTGCATGAACGTGTGACGGTCTTCTTTGCATCGAAGACCAGCTTGGATTGCCGGCCCTCCGGCTTCCCCATGACGGCAAGGTGAGGTTGATTGAGCCCTGCGCCCTGAAATGTCGTTGGTGCCTCGTCCGAGTCGGGCGGCGCAGCGATCCGAGGAAAGGGTCCCAGTAGAGGATCTGAACAAAGCACCACTCAAACTTCGTGGAGGATATGAGTGTAGGATGTAGCCGGTGTGTTGTGCCGGGGTCTTAGTGGAGAGAGCCTGACAATAGCATCACATTGTGGGTGGGAGCACAAGACTACCCGTCAGGCAAGCTGGTCGGTGTCAGGCGCGGGCGAACACTAGTGGAGTGCTCCGGAATCCCGCCGCAGGACAGATCAAGTGGCTCCGATGCAGATGAGATGAGCTGCGGCATGTACAAATTGCAGGTACGTGCAACAGTGGCCCTTACAATGGCCTCCGTGTCCTGGGGTAGCAGGATTTCGTACCTCGTTGCAAGCCACCCTGAGGGTCCGAAAAGGGGGATGGAGAGGTGGTAAGGACGTGGCGTAACGTACCACCTCCACGGGTATGGGTCGCAGGCGGTTGTCCCTCTCAGGGTTGCATAGAATTCAGCAGGGACTGGAGGCTGTACTATGCAGTGTCGTGTCTGTGTCCCTAAGTAACGCTTTGGCAGGGAGCAGCACTCTAGTTCGGGTGGGCAGTGGAGCTGAACGGCGCCCAGCAGAGAGCAAATGGTGTTGGGGGCCTGAGTCCACGGCCGGGCCGGCACAAGCTGATGCGGGCGCTGCGTACACCCACCGTGTATGTCCGGGCCGGGTCCGACGCGCAGCAGTCTCTGCCTCTTCCACGATGGCGCCGCTGAAAACTAGGGAGCCGTTGGTGAGGGGCTCACTGCAGTAGGTCTTGGAGCTGTTGGTAGGCGCAGGTTGAACACAGATGGCGCATCAGTGCCGGCGTGCAGTCCGGTGCCGCGGCCCAGCGCCACGTGTGAGGCCTGGGGCTTGCGTAGCGGCAGCAGAGGGCACCAAGCAACTCTGCGCCCACCTCCCGCTGCAATGTAGAAGCCGCCCGGGAGAGGAAACCAAAGGTCCTGAGAGGCTGAAAGTGACACCGGAGCTTGAGGGCACCTCGTTCTGCAGGCGGCAGGCTATTTGGGCAATTTTCTCCCGGTATGAAGCGGAGAAATGTAGGATATTGAGGCCGAGCTACCGGAGCCTCACAGAGGAGCGGCCATTACGGTTGTGCGCCACCTAGCGCCCCCCAATCATCTTTGGACTTTGACTGTATTCTCCTCCCCACATATGTAGTCTTACAGATGCAGTGCTGTTTCAAGTGCCACAACCCTCACAAGGGAATAATAACATTTTCTAATAATAAATCAACAAACTGCAAGTCATTCATTCATTCTCCCTCCCTCCCCCGCCCTCCTGTGTGTCCTCCCCTCATGTCAACCAGACAACTGCATACAGTTAGGCCAGCAAAGTCTGTAGCCCTTTCCCAAAAACACCCCAAATAAGAACTTACGAAATCAATATAGTGCAAATTGAATCATCACACCATTCGCTCCTCACTCATACCCCATTCACTCTGCTGCACTGTAAATAGGAGAGGCAGATCTTTGTGTCTTCCACACTACCCACATACATCAATCAACTTTTTCCTACTCTATACTCAGTCACCTCTTTCTCCCTCGATAAGTGGTTCAGACACCCTTGCACTCACTCAAACAATCAAAACAAATGAAGTACAAATAGAATGGGGGGTAAAGGTGTCCACAAGAGGCTTGGACACCTGTCACCACTGCGTCCTCAGCAAGCCAACCAGTGGGCCTCATCCATTCTGCCCGATTCCGGAGCAGCAGCATCACACCCAATCAGGTCCTTCAAACACAGGACAACTCTAGCTCAGTCCAGCTTCAGTATTTGCTACGCGGTCGTTTGGAGTGTCATTCCACTCTCGCCCCGATGGCAGACTGGGCGAGCTTTCCAGATCCTCATGTCCACAATGTAACTTCTCCTGACTCATCATTGCATTGTCCGAGGAGCATTCAGCCTGCGAGTCCCTCCCGCCGTACCTCCCCATTGATCTGGTTCTGCCTCATGGTGATTGTTTCTATGGCTTGTGGTTTGAAGTCCAGAGCTTAGGCCTGGCCTCTGGGTCCGCTCCTCCCGATGGCCTCCGAAGGGGTTCACCCGAGGGACGGTCTCTCTTCAAAACATTTCCAGTCATCCTCGGGGTTTCAAAGAAGTGCGCTTTGTCAAGGAAAAGTACTTTCAGTTTGGCAGGAAAGAGCAGCATGTATTGAAGTTGCATCAGCCGGAGTGTGGCCTTGACAGCGTCGAAGGAGAATCTTTGTTTTTGTACTTCTCTAGAGTAGTCGGGGAACATCATGGTGGTGAAAGAGTCCTACTTGAGTGTCCCGAGCTGTCTAGCTTCTCTCAGAATCACGTCTCGTCGTGAAAGTACAGGAATCGTGCAATAAGTGCCTGCAGAGGGGCATCGGCTTGGCGGCCTGTGCCCTGTGGGCATGTTCAATGGCGATGCAGGTGGAGAAGTTGCCAGAGGTGAAGGTGTCACGGAGCCAGCTTTCTAGGAAGGGCAGGTACGTTTGTGCCCTCCACTCCCACCGGAAAGCCTATGAATTTAAGATTATTACGCCGTGCACGATTTTCTGCGTCCTCTACCCTCCATAGCAAATCTTTGGTAAGTGCTTTCACTGCAGCCAGATCTTTCCCATTGCAATATGTTATATTCTCCAGCTCGGATAACCTTTCCTCTCTTGCCATGACTGTCTGTGAACTTCCAGAGGTCCTGCCTTAGGATGGCGACCTCTGTGCCCACTTTGCCAATCTTAGTTTCTAACATCTACCTGGACTGGTGGATTGCTGCCAGAAGAGCCATGTTTTCTGGGTGGGCATCCTCCGCCCCCTTCGCGTGTGGGTCTGCCTGTTTAATGTACTTGTCCATCTACCCATGGCGGATCTGCTTCTGGTCCTTATCTTTCGCCATCTCTAAAGGGAAACTGGGTAGAGGGTCACCACTGTGCACTTGCCAGCAGGTTGGGGCCCATTGAGATTATCACACTTGTCTGTCTCTCTCGGTCTCCCACAGTATCAGTACACGGCGTCAGTTCCCTCAATTCGGCCAGCGCTGATAGTTTCCATAGGAGTATCAGAGGCAAAGACAGATCTCTCACCTTTGCTGTAGTGGTTTCCCCACATGGGCCGGTCGCTTCCCACTGGGCACTGGTTCAGTCAAGTCTTCTCACCAGTGACCAAGTACTGCTAGCACACTATTTATCAGGGTGTCTACCTTTGAATTATCAATCATAAACCCTATGGGAGCCACACAGAGTAGTTAGGGCCACACAAGGAGGTGGGAAACAGTCTTGGGCCCAGTCATACCGTGTCTCCCATCACCTTGGGCCTTCTTTTGCCGCTTTCAGCAACGTCCTCTCCAGCAGTCCGGTATCCCACCCAGTCTTTGGCTATTTCTCCAGTGCATTTATCGAGGGGCACCACTCAGTCTCAGGCTTCCGATATCAAGATTTAGAAGGAGTGGGAGCTTGTGCAAACACGTCCAAGGCTGTATAGTTTGGGGTTGGGCTGTGAGATCACTATTACAACATTGTAGGCTGGCCTGCGGTACCCCTCTTGCCTCCGCACTGGGCCCAGGATTCACCGCGGCCACGGGGAGAGCTGCGCACTAACCCGGCTTCAATCCAGTCTCCCGGCGGATCGGTTGCTTTGGTGCTCTTTGTGGCTTCTGCTGCTCCGGCCCTCACCACTGAGATAGCCCTAGGACTCCGCGACACTCGTCACCAGACCCACCTCTGCACCCGATGGCGACTGCCCGAGCCCATGTAGCCCATCAGTCCTGCGAAGGTTCCCTAGCAATTCTGAGATAGAGTCCAGAGGCGGTTTTGCGGTTCCTCAGGGCAGAGTTCTGGCTTTAAAGTTGCTTTTTTCTTGGACAGGTCATCTGTCCACAGGAATTTCTTGCTCATTTATAGAAGGCAGGCAGTCCTCTCAGGGCTTTGGAGGTCGCTGGCCCTGCAGGACGAGCCGTCCTTTGGTAGCCAGGGCAAAAGGCAGCAGACAGGCCGGCAGTAGTGGCGCAGAGTCACTGCTTCTTCTTTGTTGCTGCTCTGCGGCATCCAGGCTTAAGTCATCAGGAATCTCATCTCATTTCAGGGTTTGGGGAGGTGCCACCTAAATACTAGATTTAGGGGGCGTTACAGGGACCAATGGGTTCCTTTACTGGGGTGTCTACACCCTCTATTTTTTTTTTTAAACACAATTTTATTGAGTTTGTATATTTCTTAATGCATATGCAATACATAGTTTGGCAATAAAGGAAAAGAATATTGAAGGAGCAATCCTACATTCAAATGATACAACCAAATTGTGAACACAAATATGGTTACTTATACATAATGACTTCAGATAATACAGCGGCCTATGTGATGTAAAATTTGCGAATCACTCGTATAGAGAAACAGCCAAATATTGTAAAACTCTTGTTTTTACGGTTATCAATAACCTAATATAGTAAAACGAAAACTACCCCCCGGTTCTCTGGCGCCCTGTTTTGTACATGAACATAACAGAAGGCTGTATTCATTCGTGTAAAGCCAAATATATAAACAAAAAATTCACATTTATATTCTCCCATGCGTTAAGAGAAAAACAATAATATAACATTATACAGGTTAAGTCGGGTTAGCTAATAGAGATGTGGGAGGTGTGAGTAGTATGGGCCTGACCTGAGATGTCGGAGGAGTTAATGGATCTATGGCTTTAAGAGCTTCCAGCATCTGATCCCACTCCATAGAGATAGGAATCCTACGCAGTCCTCTAAATTCGCCTTGCCTAATAATCGCACTCTCTGCAGTGCCCCAACGGGTCAGTTCTGTGTGCCAAGACAGTGGCGTAGGAGGAGAAGCAGATTTCCATCTCATGGTGATGACACGCTTCACTATTAGCACAGCCATATCCGCAAATCTGAACTGGACCTTCTGCCCTTTGGGGCGTTTATGCAGTCCCAATAGACAACTATCTGCTGTTGCCCAGACATCCGTGCCAGTGACCTCCTGCACTCTATAACTGACTGTGTGCCAAAATACTCGTAGCCGCGGACACCCCCACAACATATGGAGTAGATCCGGCGTCTGCCTCCTGACACCTAGGACAAGAGAGTTGTGCGTTTGGGTACATGCTATTGAGGCGGTGCGGTGTGAGATATGCCCTATGCAAAATCATATACTGTATGTATTTGAATTTAACATTACGGGATACTTTCTTAGGGAATTCCAAAATAGAAGCCCACTCATTATCCCATCAGTTCCTTATCCAGTTCTAGTGACCATTTAGCTCGGAGTGGGGTTAGCAGTATTCCCGAATGTGGCCTGATGCCCCTGTATAACCAACGGGTAAGATGGCGTCCTTCTCCCATTAGATGTATTGCATAAACTAGCTCATGGGTAGGAGGTTCGATCCCAGTAGGGGACCAGCGGAGTTTAATGTAGTGAGAGATTGTAGCATGAAGGAGAAACCGTGTCGGGGGAACCCCCTGGGTGTGGGTAAAGTTATTATGGTCGGCTAGAGTGCACTCTATGAACAGCATTCCAATCGTCGTCACACCTTCTTGTGTCCATGGGGACACAACTCTTTTCGAGATTAACCCAGTTGCGGTAGGTATTCCAAGCAAGGGAATGTTAGGAGAATATGGGGAGGCCCTTTTGATGTATTGAAGTGTTTTCTTCCAGTACATTAGTGCTGTCTTAAGCAGGGGGGTGCTGTGGGTGGAATCTTAGCGTGCGGCAGCAATAGTGTGTGAAGAGTACCCTGGTTAAGAAGCTGTGGTGTATAGCCTATTTCATGTATATCTCGTCCTGCGAGCCAGTAAGATAACCATTGTAGTTGACTGGCCGTGCAGTATGCCCGAAAGTCAGGAGCACCAAGGCCTCCCTCTTCAGGTCGCAATTGTAATTTAGCCAGACTCACTCTTCTACGTCCCCGTCTACACCCTCTATTATGCCACCCTTCTGTGGGAGTGGGACATAGCCCTAGCCCTGATCGGATAAGCCCCACCCTCTTCAAGAAGGTGGGCACTGAAAAATGTGCTTCACTTCGACTCCAACACCTGTGGGGTGGAGTTGGCGAAGGGGGGCACACCTTTTCTCACTAAGGTTTCCCACCGGTTCTCCTGCCAAAAGTGGGAGTTTGAATTGGGGGCTGCCATCTGCTGCTAGCAGCAGAGGCTCGGGTTGCATTACAAAGGCGACAAGGCCTTTGAATCTTCCCTCTTGAGAACTGTGCTCATCCTGGGGGAGGAGATGTGACACCTCTGCTCAGGATGTTCTTTGGTTCTGGCCTCAGAGAGCAGGAGCTCTGGAGCCAGGGGTCTAGAAACATGTCTGGTGGTGGCAGGCTGCCTTAAGCCAGTCCGAGACCACACCGGGGCTTGTCGGTTTTCAGGGGGCACCTCGGAGGTGCCCTCTGAGTACATGTTTTAATACATCCAACAGTGGCATCCGGGTGGGTTTATTAAGAGGAGTTGTTTGGTACCAAGCACTCTTGGGTTCAGTGAAGCCAAATGGTGCTGGGGAACTCGAGTTGTCGAGTTTCCAGCCCATGTACACTCTCTGGCACTTACAATATTAATAATAGACTTAAATATTGTAGGGGTATATCTGTTCATGTAGATATGCCCTCATCTGACATAGGTCACCCTGCCTTAGGGCTTGTAAGGCCTGCTAGAGGTGTGACTTACCTATACCTTAGGCAGTGCTGCTGGACATGGCACACAGGCAGTGTGCCATGTCAACTTTGTCCTGTTTCTCTGCACCAAGACATGCAGGCTGCAGTGGCAGTGTGCATGGCCTTGGTGAGGGGTCCCTAGGCTGGCACAGCCAGTGCTGCAGCCCCAGTGGACCCTCTTCAGTACCCATGCCTTGGGTACCAAAGATACCATTTACTAGGGACTTATATGGGTAATCTGAAGTTGTGGCAATTGTGGTGTAGTTTTAGGGAAAACCACACTGGTACTGGGAAGCTGGGCAGCAGGGTCCCAGTACACCTCAGTCAAAGTTGCATCAAAAGCCAGACAAAAAGTGTGTATGTGTGTGAAGGTTGGGGGGTGGTACTGCAACAGGAACCCAGTTTCCTACGGTGTAAATATATATGGCAGCCACATTTACCATTCCATGCCATAGGTGCACTTTAGACTTACAGTGGATTTTTGGGAAGTTAAAGCTGCCAAATAGCTAGTTGTGGTGTAAAGCACAGTTTTCAGAGGGGCAACACAGATACTTTACCACTGATTAGCAGTGGTAAAGTGCACAAAGTCCTAAAGCCAGCCAATATCGGGTCTACAAAAAGGTGACAAATCTGGGGTGACCATACAGAAAAGGCAGATTTGCTACAATATGGAAAGCACGTTTTTGACAGAACTTATGCATTTTCAGAGTACATTATTTAGTGTAATCCAGCAGTTCTTAAGCTTTTTACTTTTGTGGCCCGTCACTGAAACATTACTTGAAACCTTTTTGAAAGGATGCATTTGTTTCCTTTTTCTCGATTCCCTTACAAATGAGTGCACATTAAAAAAATAAAAAGTGAGACATTTTCTAAATCAGCTTTACTCTTCGTACAGTTTCCATTTAGTTCAGGAAAGTTCTAATTTATTTTTTAAAAGGAATACGTTTGTTACCGGTTTCTTTGTTGCGTTATCGTGCATGTGAAATGGCCCACTGCGGTTGATAGTCACACAAGAAATACCACTCAATCATGTTCTACCATGCACATACATTTTGCATTCTTTATTCAGGCAGCTCTTTAGTTTATTTTAAAGCGCTACTCCAGCTGTATTAAGCTGTATCCTCTTCCAGTACTGGTGTGAAAAGCAGCGAGTCTCCTGAGATCCCCAATGCTGCCCGGCGCAAGGTCACCTTTAATCCACTTTGGATTCGCTATCTAAAATAACGAGGCAGGCGCTGGAAGCTGGAAGGCAAGAAAAAGGTTTATTACTCTTAGAGGAGACCACGTCAACTGCTGACACCAGGATGTCTTCAGGGAGGTGTTCTACTGGCAATGCTTTTGGCTCTTCCTTTTATACAGGTTTTACACAATGTATTTGTTTCATTTATCATGGTTACAAGCTTGGAGTCTCCGCCCCGGGCAGGTTGTCACACAAGCCCGACATTGTTTCATCAGCATGGTTACACAAGCCCAACATTGTTTCATCAACATGGTTACACAAGCCCAACATTAACTCTCCTCCCGCCCAGGTCAAAAACAGACAATTTAATTGCAGCTGGACCTTGCTTCAGGGTCTAAACACAAGTGAGACCGGCCAGATCTAAGAGTCCGTTCTGTTGATAAAAACAGGTCCCATTGTTGGCAAAAACAAGTCTTGCTGTGTGCAGTGCAATAAACCATGCTTGCAAGAGTCTGTTTGGTATTTGTAACCTGTTTGTGCAGGGATGAGAGGAAAGACGAGTTTGAGGCAGCAGGTGATGTTGATGTTTGTCGTGGAAATAGTTTATAGCCCCCAGCACACATATCAGGTTTGGTCAGAGAGTCAGAAGGCTGCTAGAGGACAGGGTGAAATGAAGGTGACCAACAGAGTACAAAATGGCTGTGGTCAATCAGAATGACTGTAGTTTATGTGCACGTAGGAACTTTCATCAGACAAGATGGCGCAGAATGTTCATGATTGTCGTTTTGTTCTTAACAGTCGCCCCTTTGAACATAACTAGCCATCTCGTCAGTCTATTTCGATCTCCATAATGTCCTGTATTTCTTGTACATACATTACTCTCATTTTTGTTAACTGAGTGTCCATATTCTTAGGGCGCAAGGCACTTATGCAAAGAGAACACAAAGGTGGTATACAGTGTACACCCAAACAGCAACCACATATTGCCAATACTGGGACCAAGAGAAACATTGATATTTTCCAACCCCAGTCCTTCAAGATGCCCCAAAGCCAACTTCCAATTGTCCAAGTCTCTGATCCTTGATGAATTTCTGAAGACAGTCTGTGGAGATGTTCGATTGCTTCATAGACAGAGGGTGAATTATCAGGGATGTATATGCAGCAACTGGCACCAATGATGCGACATGCTCCTCCACGATCCGCTAGTACCACGTCCAGGACCATGCGGTTTTGTAGGGCCACCAGACGGACCGCTTGAAGCTCGGCAGTGTTGTTGGTGAGGTTGCCAGCTGTGACGTTCAGGGCGGTTTCTACCGCTTGAGACAGATGTCTGATGGCTCGGCTGTTTGCCATCGGACCCCATAGCGGGACGAGCCCTTTTGCTGCATCAACGAACTGTGATGCGGCAGAGTCTGCTTGATCAGTGTCTTTAGAACGCTTTTCTCGATGATGCTCTGCAGGGGCTGTGTAGGTCGGTGGCAAAACAAAAGCGATGTAGCACGTGCCCCCCAGTTTCTTGGGAGCCAGGTGTAGGCTTTGGTTCCACAGACAAAGTACATATTGGGTGATGCAACAAATGCTGGAGGGTTGGCAGTGTTCAAAGTCCTTACAATGTTACAAGTGCTGTGACCCACATTCTTAGTCCCACGGCCTTCAATGCATACAAGGCCAGAGACGTTCACCACAGATAGGGCCACAGTCAGTGTTGCAGCAGTTCTTTTCTTCAGGTAGGAAAATGTGGCTCTGACAGGATTATTGAACACTTGTATTTCCACTCGTTCTTTGGAGGGGACATTCATTGGGAATGTCGTATTGGAGGTGTGAGGGCAAAAGGGATCTGCTGTTCTTCCTGTTTGGTTTAGCCAGAACTCGTTGTAGAACTGAGCGATTGTCCCATCGGAAGTGGCATTGTCTTTGTAACTTTCTTGTAGGAGCATCATCCAGGCAAGGCAAGATCCATGAACAGAAAAGGGTGAAGGGATGAAAGGGATGGAATGTTCAGTGGCATGTGGTAGCAGCCCACAGACCCAACAGTTAGTGGCATTGGTGGCAAGATTGTGCTGGTGCAGCATCTGTACGAAAGAATTATTCCAGAATTCTTTGCGTCGTTCTCGGAGATGTGGCGGTAGTGATACCAGGTAGTGTTCTTTCTTTGTGATTGGTTGCATGGTTGGTGACAATGTTCTGTATGCAGGTGCATTCTCTTCAATGATCCAGAGTGTGACCATTAGTAGGAGGCAGGTGAGAAATGCAGCTACAAGTGCAATTGTCTTTGTACTGTGCAGCTCAAAAGTCTTGGTGTCTTTGCGGTGGCTTTGCAGGTGTTCCGTTTCTTCCATCATCTTCGAGGAGCTCACCAACTGTTAGGACCACAGACTTTTGTCTGGTGTTTTTCCTGGTAGCGTTGTTTGGCTGTGCTACCGATCTGAGACTCTGACTCAGTTAGTGGCCTGGTTGTTGGAGCTCCCCCTTTTGTCGATCTTAGGTTGTACCCTTCCTTGGATGGCACCGTGGGGTCGGGAAATTCAGACAGTTGGAGGGTGTCTTCTTGTGGGTAGCAACTCAGAGCTGGTCGGTCTTTTGCGAGTACTTCCTCTTGCACCTCCACCTCTTCACAGGTTGCCAGCGTTGGAGGGACTTTCTTGCAGTGGTGGGCGTGCAGCCAATTTCTTTTTCTTCCACTCGGAGGGCAGTTCGAGTGGTGATCAAGACTTGCCAGGGGCCCGTCCACCTGGGCTCCAGATTCTTCGTTCTTTGGAAGTTGCGAACTAGGATGAAGTCCCCAGGCTTTATCACATGTCCTGGGCCCCTGGATATGTCAGGCAAGGCTTGCTGCACCTGTTAGTGGATAATTGTTAGCTCGTTTGTCAATTTATGCAGATAGTCTGACATTAATATGTTCGGGACATCGTTAATGGAGGTGGGTCTTGGTGCCGCCCAAATGTTCATAGGCCTGCCGAAGACCACTTCATACGGGGTCAGTCTGTGTTTGGTCGGGGTGGAGCACATTGATAGCAATGCCAATGGAAGGGCGTCGGGCCATTTCAACCCGGTTGTGGCAACTATTTTGGCTAGCTTTAGTTTCAATGTTGCATTGTGTCTCTCTACCAGGCCCGCTGATTGGGGGTGGAAGACGGCATGGAATTTTTGTTTTACCCCCAACCCTTTCAGTATGTTCTGTATCACTTCGGCTACGAAGTGTGGGCCGTTGTCGCTCCATAAAATTCTGCAAAGGCCGTACCGGGGAAGAATTCTTTCAACAATACTTTTGCAGTGGCTATGGCAGTATTGTCGCGGGTGGGATATGCCTCCACCCATTTGCTAAATGCGCACACAACCACCAGGACATATTTTAGACCATGGCATCTCTCTAGTTGGATGTAATCCATTTGAAGGACTTCAAAGGGGTGATCAGGGACTCCAAACCCTCCCCGTGGTACTACTGTCCCTTTCCCTGGGTTGTGTTGTAGGCATACTATACACTGTTGTACTAGGCGCTTTGCAGATTCTGTTATCTTGACATTATGCCATACTCTTGTGATTAGTTCAATCATGGGGGTGGAGCCTATGTGTGCTGGTAAATGTGCCTTGGTCAATATGGGGATGAGGTAGGCATTGGGTAACAGCCATTTATTTCCGTCTTTAGTTCTCCAGCAATCTTCCTCGTCTTTTAGTCCCACCTCTTCCCACTCGGTCAATTCGTCTTGTGTGCCTGTAGTCTGTATGTCCCTTACAGTGGTCCTAGCATCAGTCCATTGTTCAGCTTGTGACCTGGTCACATACATTCGTGTCATAGTTCTGTCTTCTGCCGTGGCTCGGGCAGTAACGTCTGCTAGCGCATTTCCCTGTCCAATGAGATCTGTCACTTTCCTATGTGCTTGGCATTTTATCACTGCTAGCTTTTTGGGGAGGAGGACTGCTTCCGTCAAGGCGGAGACTAAATCTCCATGCAGGATGGGTGTACCGTGTGAAGTCAGGAACCCTCTTTCTTTCCATAGAATCCCGAAATGGTGAACCACCCCGAAGGCGTATTGGCTGTCGGTGTATATGTTAACTGTCGTGCCAGCTGCTAAAATACATGCTCGTGTGAGGGCAATGAGTTCTGCTGCCTGGGCGGAATGTTGGGCAATACGGGCTGTTTCTAGAATGGTTCGGGCTGTGGTGACAGCGTATGCAGCTGAGGTGGTGCCGTCGATGAGTTTGATGCACGAACCATCCACCCATAGTTCTCCATCTGGCTCTAGAAAGGCGGTGTCTCGGAGGTCTACTCTACTTTTTGTTTGTTCATCGGTTAGTGTCACACAGTCGTGTAGTGGAGCCACGTTAGGATCGTTCTCGGGTAGGGGTAACAGCGTGGCTGGATTGAGGGTGGTGCATCGCTTTAGGGTAATGTGCGGTGCTAGCAGGGTCAACTCATATCCTGTCAGTCGGGCGCTAGTCAAGTGTTGGGTTTTGGTCTGGTTCAGTAGTGTGTCGACTGCATGGGGTACTAAAACAGTGACTGGATTGGAGAGCACTATTCCTTCGCTCTGGCGTATTGATACTGCTGCAGCTGCCACAGCGTGCAGGCACGCTGGCAGTGCTCTGGCTACTGGATCGAGGGTGGCAGAAAAATATGCACAAGGGTGTTGTTTGTGACCAATTGATTGTGTTAGGACAGACAATGCACATCCCTCCCTTTCGTGTGTGTAGAGGAAGAATGGTTTGGAGTCATCTGGGGTTCCTAGGACTGGTGCTGAGCAAAGGGTATTGCGTAGTTCTTTAAAGGCTGTCTGGCATTCGGGGGTCCAGGGGAGAGGTGAGGGGATGTCCTTAGCTAGGAGGGAGAGAAGGGGTTTGACAATGAGGCTAAAGTTCGGTAACCACTGTCTGCAAAACGAGGTGAGGCCTATCAAAGAGCGGACTTGCTTCTGATTTTTGGGGACAGGGGTGCCTAGAATTGTCTGGATCCTGTCAGGCGTGAGTTTTCTCCCTTCTTTTGATAAAGGTGACCCAAATAGGTCACTTGTGATTTACAGAACTGCAGTTTCTTTCGGGAGACCTTGTGACCATTCTCAGCAAGGAAATGGAGTAGTTTGATGGTGGCTGTGACGGCTATTGGTATGGTGTCTGCTGCTAGAAGGATGTCGTCTACATATTGTATTAGTGCCACTCCATCTGGCAATTGTATGGCGTCCAACTGTCTTTTAAGCGCCTGGCTATAGATACTTGGGCTCTCAGTGTACCCCTGAGGTGCTCTACAAAATCTATACGAACAGGAATTTAGGGTAAATCCAAAAAGATAGCGGCTGTCCTCGTGTATAGGTATGGAAAAGAAGGCGTTCTTGAGGTCGATCACAGTGAAGGTGGTGGCAGTGGAGGGGATTAAAGTCAAAATTGTCGTGATGTCGGAAACTACTGGGTATTGTGGTACTACGATTTTGTTTACCTCCCGCAGGTCAATGATGAAGCGGTAGGCTTTCCCATCTCCCTCTCTCTTTACAATCGGTAGTATGGGACTGTTACAAATGTTGCTCACTACTTCCTCTACCACCCCTGCCTCTACCAAAGAGTGTATGATCTCTGTTAGTGCTTTCTCACCCTCTGGCGATATTTTGTACTGCGGTACCTTCGGTAGGGTTGCGTCCTGTCGTATTGTTACGTGTACTGGGTCAATCATCATTCGTCCTACGTCTGAATCAGCCCTAGCCCATAAGTGTGATGGCAAAGTGTCCAGTAGGGATGTGTCAGTCTCAGAGATGGAAAACATGTGCTGAAAAGGGTTCTCTCTATGGCGTTGGGGGTTGTCATACAGGATGACACGCACTCCGTCTGGTGAGCATCTGATAGTCGCATGGAAGTGTTTCAAAGGTCGAGGCCCATAATGGCATCTGGGGTGTTAGATGAGAGGAGGAATGTCGTTTCGACGCCATTGCTGTCAAGATTAAAAGGGATGGGTCGGGACAAAGGGTTGGTGGCGGGCGTACCGTCAAATCCTATTGAGGTCACATGTGAGCCTGACAAGGGTGCCCTTGGAATCAGTCGTTTGGATAGTGCACTACGTGTTGCTCCTGTGTCTACCAAAAATGGCGACCTTGTGCCCAGAACCTCAGCGGTAACATAAGGGCCTTGCTGATCAACGCAGAGCTCGACTGGATCCCTTCCTTGCCCCTGGCTGTCCTATGCAAAGTCGTACGTATTGTCATAATCTGTCTGTTGGTACTGATTCTGTCTGGGATGGTCAAATGCGTTCCTTCTTCCTGGCCTTTCCACGCTTGCTTCACTCGCGTACCCTCTTCCACGTCCTCTTCCTCTCTGTCCACTTGCTATTTCCCTCGCCCCTCTGCCCCTAGCAGCTCCTAACAAAGCCGGGCATTGGGATTTCCAGTGTCCATATTTTTTGCAAAATGCACATTGATCCTGTCCTAGGTCTTGGCGTCCTACATATGATGTAGATGGATTGTTCCTAGGGGGCTGTACTCTAGGGGTATTCTGCTGGTTTCCTCCCTATATTGCTCCCTTCCTGTATTCGCCCCCTGGAGTTGTGCTATCATTACCCTTTCCTTCAAGTCCTTCTTTTCCTTTCTGTAGCCCTGTCATTTTCGTTTCTCTGATGCTCGTAGTACTGGGCCATTTGGAGAATGGCCGTCGGTTTAGATGCTGCCCAACTACTTTCGCTGGCTTGTAGTTTCTGGGATACATCTGGCAGTAATCCTTTGACGTAGTTCTGCACAAATAAGTGGTGTCCGGTTGCGGTGGACATGTCTTGTCCACTGTAATCAGAGAACACAGTTTCAAATCTGGAGAAGTACTCTGAGACGTCCTCTTGTGGTTTCTGGCGGCATGCGGTTACTATGGACCAGTCTATCTTTTTCTCTGGGATCAGTGTTTTCACTTTCTGCACTATTTTGTCAGGGAGGTCTAATATTGCTTTAACTGGTTTTTGACCAGGGTTCCGCTGTTTATCTAGTGTGTCGAGTTGTTCCCAGGTATGACCAAACAGTTCGGTATGGTCTACTTTCCTAACCTGTTTCCACACATCTGCTGGCAAACATAACCCGAAGAACAAGTCTATGTCGGCAAGTGTCATTATTGTTGATCCCAGAGCGGTACCTAGCTCGGTGTAAAAGGCGGTGGGGTTCTTTCGTAAATCCGGCAAAGATTTACGGAAGGTCAGGATGTCCTGTCTGTCCCATGGCTGATACACCCAATTGTAGACCACCCTTCCTCTAGCGTCTTGATGGTTTATATCGTCATTAGTCCCTTGTCCTCTAGGAGGTATCCAGTAAGGGGCAGCTTCTTTTATTGGCATCATGCTATCTGTTTTTTCCACTGGGGGTCCTGCTACCTTAGTTGTCCTGTCCCTATCTATCTGTCCTTGTTCTATGAGGTGACGCAATACTTCTAGTGTGGATGAAAATAGTTCTGCAACATCGTTGTCGCCTTCATCTCCGATGTCTACCTTCCTGTAGAGAGCCACTAATCGCTCGGGCCCTACGTCTTGGTACTTCTCTTCATATGCAGTAAGGGTGTGGTAACAGAGATGTACAATAAAGTATCGTTTGCGGTTTTCAACATAGGAGTTGCATATGTCAGTTACATGCTCTTCTGTCTCCTTCCTATCTATGAGGGATTTAACTACTTTATCAATGCCTGCTCGCTCATTTTTACTTAATCGCGGGACCCTGGGCGCTCCTTTTTCTTTTGATCCTACCTCTACTACTGTATCCTTTGAGGCATTTGGTGTGGGTGACTCGGTGGGAGCAGAGGCGGTGGAGACTGAGGCGATCGTGCCATCTCCGGCTATACTTTGGTGGTCCTGGCGTTGTACTATGGGATGAGTAGGGGCGTAAGGGGGTGGCATGTATATCATTGGGGGACCTAACAATAAATCATCATCTACCCCCTGTTTTGTTGGTAACTCGGGGTAAAGAGTTAAGGGCGTTCTAACAGGGCATTGACCTGATATTTTTGATTCCTGTTCCTTTTTATCGATTTCCTTTTCTTTTAGTTCTTCTTCTAACTTTTTACAGGCTTGGTAAGCTGATTTTCGCGTTTCTTTATCTTGTCTAGCTTCGTCTCTTTTATTTCGTTGAGCTGCCTCTTTTCGCCATAAACCAAAACTATCAAACATGGCTGGTATAGCTTTCTTTTTGTGGAGAGCTAATTCTAACGTTTCTATTTTAGCGGGATCGAAAGATCCCGTCAGTGGCCACTGATTTACCCGGTCCTTCCTAGTGTACTTATGCCATAGTTTGCTATAAGCTACGGTGGCTAATCCATATTTCACGTACATGTCCTTGTTAGGGGTGCCTTCCGGCGGTGCCGGATGACTGACCTCTAACAAACGGTCCGGTCCAAAACAATCAAACAATCTAGAGAAAACAGGCATGACGTATTTAGCGGTCGAAATGAATATCTCAATTAATGTTAGACAAAAGTCTGCACTACCTGTCCTTCGCTGTCTGCAAAGAGAATATTCCTATTCTACGTTGTTTGCAAGCAGGGAATGTCTCAAATAACTCAAAAGGAATACTAGTATTTCTATCAATCAATCAATTTAAGTCATGTTTTCTCACGACCTTACCCGGACCGTATGGACAGTTCTTCGTATTCCCCTTCCAGCGCCTGGTTGTCCTCTTACTCCAACAATCAATGCGGCGTTCCTGTAAGGCCCCAGTCAGGACCGCAGGTCACTCGAGAGAGGTCCGTTCGGAACCGGTGAAGTTCAGTCGATTGGCAGCCAGACGAGGGTCTCTTTCAGGCAGGTGCACTCCAATCATTTAGTCGTTCACTCCGTCGTTAGGACCTCTCTACTGGACCCACGTGTCTCTGATGGGCCCCCCGTTGGGTCGCCAATTTGTGAAAAGCAGCGAGTCTCCTGAGATCCCCAATGCTGCCCGGCGCAAGGTCACCTTTAATCCACTTTGGATTCGCTATCTAAAATAACGAGGCAGGCGCTGGAAGCTGGAAGGCAAGAAAAAGGTTTATTACTCTTAGAGGAGACCACGTCAACTGCTGACACCAGGATGTCTTCAGGGAGGTGTTCTACTGGCAATGCTTTTGGCTCTTCCTTTTATACAGGTTTTACACAATGTATTTGTTTCATTTATCATGGTTACAAGCTTGGAGTCTCCGCCCCGGGCAGGTTGTCACACAAGCCCGACATTGTTTCATCAGCATGGTTACACAAGCCCAACATTGTTTCATCAACATGGTTACACAAGCCCAACATTAACTCTCCTCCCGCCCAGGTCAAAAACAGACAATTTAATTGCAGCTGGACCTTGCTTCAGGGTCTAAACACAAGTGAGACCGGCCAGATCTAAGAGTCCGTTCTGTTGATAAAAACAGGTCCCATTGTTGGCAAAAAACAAGTCTTGCTGTGTGCAGTGCAATAAACCATGCTTGCAAGAGTCTGTTTGGTATTTGTAACCTGTTTGTGCAGGGATGAGAGGAAAGACGAGTTTGAGGCAGCAGGTGATGTTGATGTTTGTCGTGGAAATAGTTTATAGCCCCCAGCACACATATCAGGTTTGGTCAGAGAGTCAGAAGGCTGCTAGAGGACAGGGTGAAATGAAGGTGACCAACAGAGTACAAAATGGCTGTGGTCAATCAGAATGACTGTAGTTTATGTGCACGTAGGAACTTTCATCAGACAAGATGGCGCAGAATGTTCATGATTGTCGTTTTGTTCTTAACACTGGCAGCAAGTATTTTGTTCGAATTTATGTTGAAATGATTGTTTTTGTAGGTTACCTCTTTTGTTACAGCTACGGGTGTTATCTACTGAAAGGGCCTGACTAGTGTAGGATTTTGATTAGCGATTTCCAGTTAGGAAACAGTCTCTCTTTAAGGCTTGTTGGTGTATTCGAAGAGTCTTCAGGCCCGATATTTGTCTCTTAGGACACCCATGTTGTCTTTTGCTAATATCAGGATCACAAGGTCATCAATATTCTTAAATAAACTAGATGTGAGATGGATGATGTACCAGAGAAAAATTGTAATGGTAACGGACTGGTAAATAATTCAGGTTTAGTGGTACAATTTTGTTTGATTAGTTGAGGTGCTGCATGGAAAGCAGTTTTGACATTGATAAGGCTGGAACTTCGGGATCCCACCAAAGAGATCTCTGCCTCAGTTGATGTAGGATAATATGAAAGAGTATGTGGTGTCAATGATCTGTGTTCTTGGAAGTAAATAGTTTATCTTATGTATGAGAGAGGTCTGATGACCTGCTGTTTGAATATAATTACTGACATGGTCTATGAATAGGAGTCAATATAGAAATCAAGTGATTCGGCATAGTAGAAAGGGTGGTGATAAAACCATCTAGTTGCATTTTGCCTAGTGACGAGATTTATGCTGTAATTTGACAGAATTTATATTTTTTTGTTGTATTGGTTTTTACTGGGGGGCTCTTTGTTAAACCCTCAGTCTGTTACGAAGGACACAATGAGATAGTCGTGTGTCGGGTGAATTTTGGTGGCTTGATTTTCTAGAGGCTTCATGTAGAGGTTCAGTATCATGGAGGCAAGGTTCAAGTCTTGGGGGTGGAGGGGAAATCGTGGTGTCTCGAATAGTAGTTCTATTTTGAGGTGCCTATTTGAAAGTTATCTCTTTGTAAGGGAAATGACCAACCTGTGGACTGTGGAAGATATCTTCATGTGGGTGGTATGTGTGTTGAATAAATCTTTGATTTTGTCAAAAGTCGCTAGTAGGTCGAAGTACCAGCGACACAGAGGGTATTTGAAGTCATTTATAGGGTAATTGTCTTGTTGGGTACTGCAATGATGGTGGAAGCCAATTTGGTAGGCTTTTAGTGAATTATATAGGTCGATATGTTTTTGGTGCTGACCGGCTACTGCTTTTTCGGGTCTTAACTAGGAAAAGGATGTGTGTGTTGGCCACTGTGGCAAGGTAGTTGGTCCAGGTTTTTAAGGGGAGGATTATTTGTGTGGTTTCCAGCACTGCACAATAGATTTGGGTGGGTAGAGAATCTTGATATCAAAATGGGTAGATTGAGGAAAAGTGGCAAGAAGGTTTGGTTGTCAAAGAAAGAGTGTCATTCTCCTAGAAAGTAACCTTGAGGGGTTGAGGGATGTTTGATAACTGGTTTATTTCGAGGGGCTTGAAGGATTTCCAGATATATATGAACTGGAATTGAGATGTAGATGAATAGCAGGAGTTAGAGTGGTTGGTGATATTGTGTATTGTTACAGCTTCATGTGTGAACAGGTCCTTCATGCTAGTTCACTTCACGATTGAATGCAGGATATTCTTGGAAAAATGGAGTTGGCACAACATTTAACTGTCAAATAGGGCTTTGATTTGCTCTTTGCTCTCGTTTCATTCCTCTGAGAGGAACTTGGTTTAGTGATCTGAATTTGCTTGGCTTGGAAGGAATGTGTGTGCTGAGTGAACCTTTTTCCCAGCGAGGAATTCTTCAGCAGATTCAGATAAGCTCTAGATCTTTTCAGAGATTGTGATTGACTGGTTTAAGAAGCTGGAGGTAGGATAAGGTATGGTGGAGGGATTCAATCCTATGTTTCCCATATCTGTGCTGCAAAGCTTTTAGTGAGTATATGCATTATTCTGTGTAAATCTGTAAACCAAATAAAAATAATTAAATATTACTTTTCTTATGTTTGGTTTTTTTCATCGTTAGTAAAAAACAACATCATTGGTTCTTTATGATGAGCAAAACTAGTGCTTCCTGAGTCCCAGTATAGGATATTAAGTAGTGTGTGGCTTTTCTCCCCATACCTCTGCTTACCCCTCATTTTGGCTGCTGTGTATTAGAGTAAATTCCTGAAAGTTGCTGTAGTAGCTTCAGATGATCAGCCATTCTTCACTCTGTGCATTGCTGTCAGCTGTATCCATGTCACGAGTGACTTTTAGCCAGTGCTCGTTTTTTCGGCTACCAGCTCTTCCCCTTTTCAGATCTGACTTTGAGGAAGCTTTAGCTGTTTTTCCAGACAATTGTTTTAGTGAAAAAAATAATCATATATGTTATACATACGTAGAGGAGCTTTTCGTCCACGGGATTCATCCATTGATCTGTTTAAGTGTTAATCACTTATTTCTTCCACCCGCCACAGCATACAAGGACCTGCCTCTGTCCACTTTACATATTTGCTCCCTTCACTTTCAGTGACTGCACAAAGCTGTGCACATTGTTCACATTTCCTTAAATTGTCCCATTCTCTATAGAGACAAAGCTGGTTCAAAGTGGGCCTTTAATTGTATTTATTTATTTACATTATTACATCATTTACATTAATTTTAAATACTGGCTATTTATTTTGTCTGCACTTAGGTGCCAAATTAAATGGTGATGTATTTTCAATCTTTTTTAATAAAGTCTTTGTCATACCATTGTAGCTGTTTGTGATTTGAGTGCCTGGCTAGGTGCTGATCTAATCGTGTTTCCGTATAGCATAATAATGATAAAATGCAGAGCACAACTGAAATGACTGTCGCTTAAAAAAAAGTGTAAAACAGCCACATCAGTGAGTGTGTTTTTTTAATTTTACATTTTATTGCAAGCAAGAAGCAGGCATATTGGGGTGGCGGCATATTCTCTTTTTGACCTTTTTCTTTTTGTGCCATATGCTTGCAATAAAAAAAAGTTCAAAGCTAACCATTGTACTAGCTCATCATTTGGCGGGAGAGAACTATTGGCTTTGCAATGCTTTTTACCTTTAAAGGTATAGATAGGCCTGCAACTCTTCACATTCTGTTGCCTGAATCTGCCCGAATGACATGGGGGCCGGTTGATTCGTGCGTGTGTGTGCTCTTTATGGTGTTTTCATTCTCTCGTCTCCCAAGAACGACACTGTGCTGTGTATCTGAAGTGAACTAGATCACTGTATATGTTACTGAAAGAAAACGACCTCGGTGGTTTTTAGTGCAGAGCAGCCCTTCTACACGACTACGTAGATGCATGTTTGTTACTCGTATTTTGCTGGATTTTTTTTCCTCCTTTATTATTCTAAAACAAAATTAAAAAAACATGAGTTTAAGGTACCGTTGCAAGATGCCATTGCACAAGTCTTGCTCAAAGCATTAGAAAAACACCGTAAAGTTCAACAGCCTTTGCCTTCCCCGTGGATGGGTTAGCAGTGGTTCAGTCCAGATTACGTTATCAGGAGATCTGTTTGGGGTAGAGTAAATCATTGTCCGTGTAACGGGAGACTGACAGAAAGTAAACTTTACGTGGGCTTTCCTTCTTGGTTAGTAGACTGGACATTATGAGCCATACACGGTAAGTTGCATTGCAGCTCTGTCGCCTTTGTTACTTATGAAATGTACATAGTTTTATCATTGAAAATGTTAATGCCAGTTGTGCTATTAACGACGTGGTTTGACCAAAACCTGTTTGAAATGCCGGGTCCACAAATATTTACTCGTTAGTTTTCCTAAACTGGGGTTTGTGCAGCTTTCTAATAGTAACCGGCGCTCACCGTAGCCACCACCCCGTTCCTATTCCAGAATCGGTGGACCCACGGCCAGAGCCGATTTCAGTCTGTAAGTTAACTTGAAAATGCAGTCACGGAAGAAGATTTTTTCGAAGTTTAAATATCGTTTACTTTAATCATTAGAAAAACGTAGTACTTTTGTTAGCCGTAATAAATTACCGTTTCTGTGATTTAGTTTGACCAGATAAGTTCCTCTTAACTGTGTAAATGTCAATGTTGAAGGACTCTAGAAGCACTCCCGACTAGCACATTCACAGGATTACGCCGACAGTTGAAACCAGTGTCTGATGCAGAACTGAGAAATGGAATTGTAGTGTCGTGAGACTATGTGCAATAGGTCCCTTGCAGTTCTGAGCGGACTCAACAAGAAATTAGGTACCCTGCTGGGAGGTGTTAAGGTGTGGTTGTTTACGGTTATGACGAAATATACAAAACTCGGCACTAGAGGGAAAGGTTTTGTCATTATTGCTTCCGGTGGTAGTTCCTAAAAGCAGGAAGTAATGTAAAATTCTCCAATGATTTGTTTTATAAAAAATATATGCCCTGCCACTTCCCTCCCGTAACAATTCAGGCTTTTAACTCCAACATTTGTGTAAATCGATTCCTGTAGATAGAATTTGAAGAAGCATTAAAAAACGTTTCTCGACTCCTCAGTCAATGTTCATATAAGTTATAACCTCTCCCGCAGTTATGGAGGTGCTGCCGATTCTGTGCTCTGCCAAGCACAAGCTTGCTTAGCAACCCCTGTGCAGCATTTTCCCTCAAAACAAAATGCAGCCAGGCAGGTTATGAGCGCATGTAGTCTTGTGGAGGTCTATTCTACCTTCCTCAAAGCAACTGAAGCATTTTATAACAAAAGTTGAAACACTGAACACCAAATACTTAATTTCTTGCAGTCATGAATCCCCAACGAACGTCAAGTGACTCGTATGGTAAAGTAACGCATTTTAGTGCTCAATCGTCAGTCAGGATCCCACTAAGCCCGAGGAATGCCACCCTGCACCCACCAATATCGAACAGGATCTTGTGTCCACCCTGGATGCAGACTACCAGACCGCTTCAGCCCTCTTTGACCGCTCTGTAGCCAATTACTCTTTATACTAGAGTATTCTAACTACCAGATGGTGAGCACTAAAATGAGTCCATTCGCCGCTCTGAGTTATATTATTGAAATTCTAAAGGAAGATAGTGCCCCTATGACGCTATTTCATCGCCCTTAGTTTTCAATTTATATGCACTCCCACCTTCACATCACTTGCAGTTCTAAATGTATGGAGATGCCACAAATATATTTTGTGATTGGATAGGAAGCCAAACACAAATACTTAAACTCTTGTACCATATGCTATTGGATGTATGATAATCGCCTTTATCTCAACGGATTCTTCTCTAGGAGCTTTCCTAGCTTTGTAGCAAAGTGAAGAGCCTAATTTTAAAAAAAAAATTGAATTTTTATCTCCAAATAAATACAGTTGTCAAACATTTGCCAATGTACATAGTTGCCCAAAGTCTTACCACGCCTACAGACCAGTCACAGGATGAACTCTTTATGTCCTTAATCATTTCAGTTCATAGTACATTGCACTAATATCTGTTCCAGATGTGCCCATAACCTGATTGGCAAGCTGCGAGCAGGAACTTTGGTGGTGAAGGTTAACCGGAGCTTAAAGAAATAAGAATTATGCTGGCTTTCAGTGGGGCACAAGATAGTAAATAAAATAATCAGCATCATGCATACAATGCGATGGTACAGGTCTCAGGCTTCCTTCAGAAGCATTGTACGCATACTGTATGCATCCCTAGAGACACCAGGGGCCGTATTACAGAATGTGACCCGAGTGCGCAACAGACGTGTGCGCCTGCTTTGTGCCCCCCTGGGACACTTTATTATAGAAGGGGCCAAAGATGTTTGTGCTCCCCCCTCAATAATATTGATAGCTTTGGCACACATGTTGTGCTAGCACTATTGTGAAAGGGTGTTCTCTCATTTGCATGGTGACGTGTCCTCATGCAAATGAAGGAATCACTTTGAATCTGCGCGCGCGCCATATACCGACGCGGGGTAGACACAAACATGCCCTCAGGAGGCGCACTACCAGTTCACCACAAAAAGGTGGCACACTATCAGTGTGCCCCCTGAGGGCACCCCTCTTGAGGGGTAAAAGGGGATCCCATGGACGCCCCAGACATCCCCCTGCAGGCGGGTGCAGTCACTCACTTCACGTGTCTGCAATAGGATCTCTGACCCCTCCTGTTCTTTACTTGTATTAATAATGCACCCTGACCATGTCCTCCGGTTAGAGGCACGCACAGGCCTGTTCGGGCAAAAGGAAGCCTATTAAGAGGTAGCACTAGCCCAATGTGCCATACCAGTGTGTTGCTCACATGTTGGCAGAGCCTGTAGAGGTATGGCACAGCAGCAAGCACACGCATGGCCTTCTTGCTCATGCTCCATTAAGGATGAAAGAGATGCACTGTGATTGCCAGGTGCTGTAGAAAAAACTGCCAGGGCTCCCCCTAAGCAAGGATAAAGGAAGTCTAAGGCATGGTTGGCCTGCATAAATACTGGGGCAAGGTGGCCAGGGCTGCAACTAAAAGTGTAATGCTTTCGGTCTAGTAACACTGTGCAGAGAGTAGAAGAGTTTTTGTTCCCTATTAAAATGTGTTTAAGTTTAGCAAAAATCTACCGTACAAGACAAATACATTATTAAGATAATTGGCGGTTCAAAATAATAATCTAGGCCAGTGATTCTTAACCTTTTGACTTTTGTGACCCCCACATAATAATTACTGGAATCTGGAGACCCCCACTGAATCATTATTGGAACATTAGCATAACCTCTCTAAATTGTGTATGCACAAAATCTTTGCTATCCCTGAAGAGTCAGATGCATAATGTTCTCTTTGATTATCGCTTGTTCTGAAATCCTGTCTGTTATCTCTTGCTAATGATGTTCTGAGGATCTTTTAGTCATGTTGTTTGTGCTCCAGTCTACCTTTTTATGGCTTTTTCAATCTTACCTCAGCGTGCCCTATTAAACTACATTGTCATGCCAGGATATCAAGTGTAGGCACAGTCAGCTGCCCTATTTCTAAATGATTGTGCACACTGATGCAAACTGCCCTTTATTGTGTGATTGTTTCTGAATATTTGACTGGGTCCCAGAATTGATCTCTTGCACTCAGAACGTTGTTACTGGTCCACCTTGTTTCAGCTTCCTAATAGATATCTCTTCATGTATTATGTGAACTTTTTTTTAGGCAATGAACTGGATCCTGGACGTCTTTCACTGCAATTGCACTTCACTGGTTACAGTGGTGTTTTATGACTTCGAATCCATGTAGAATTCATGCCATGGATCCACAAAAGGCACTACAGGATGTCAATGCCATTTTTTTCTGTGCCTGACAGTTGTTTTCTCTGTTGTTTTTACTTCAAGTTATGTTGCCTCCACAATTTGTGGGCTTTAGGACATCAGATGTCATAGACCTGAGTGCCTGGGGTATCTCAGACGTGGTCTTGACATGGGAACATGCCAACTGTATTCCTTCAAACACACAAGAGCTCTTCGGGAACTGGGGCAAAGCTATTCCAGGCCTCTATCAGTTAGTCTGCATCAGTAGTCTGCCTCAGATTCCACTCTAAAACCCAGTGTAAGAGTCATACCTCACAGGGCACAGATAATGTATAAAATTATTCTTGTTGTCTCATCTTGAGAACGGAGAGGAGAGACCGGATTAAGGTAAAGGGACGGATGTTTGGCAGTCATAAAAGTGACTCATGAAGCTGCTAGGTCTGTTCAAACCACGTCTCTGTGTACTGAACAATTGCATTCTTCTTCCTTTTCTTTCTTGATGTTGCCGTTGAGTACTGAAATCTACAGATCCTGAATGAAAAAGAATGGACTATGTATTGCTTTATTCTTTGTTCCCACACGCTCCATGGGTGTAGGGCTGAAGATCAATTTATGCCTTACTGAAGAGAATGCAAGCTCAGAAAGCTCAATGGCAAGTTGACAGTACTTGCCGCTAAGCATATTTTCCTGTTCTTTTTTTCATAAATTTTTTTTTTTTAACTTTAAATATTTTTTTTTAGAGGATTAAATGTGAAAGAAACGCAAATACACAAAATGATGTACCCTTCAAATATCATATCACCAAGCACGACCAGAGTGGGAAAAAATATCCAGTTTTCTTAGGACTCCCACAAACAAATTGTTCTAATCCAGAGCTCATCGCCTGGGAATCTCAACTTTGAACCGGGAATTGTAGGTAGAGATTTTCTGAGGTGGACAGAGGGGTTAGATATGCCGCTGGGGTCCTTATTTGAGGGAGGGAATCTCACAATTAGGAAACTCTGTGATCTGGTGATTTTATTAAGTCTCTTGCTGAGGCGATGACCCATCTTACTTTGCTATATGCACATTTAATTGTGCTAGGGGACTTCTTAGTGGTCCCCACCCCTACGCATCATGGTGGTCATATTGACTGTATTTTTTCTAATTCTCCTATGTCTGTTTATGAACTCTACCCCCATCATTGCCTGATCATTCTCTCATTAAATTTCATTGTCTGGATGGCAGTGAACTAATTTGGCTTGTACAGCTTCCTCCTACACTCATCTTGCCTGGATTAAAATCAAGCTCGTTGATCTTATGAATTTACTACCTATCTCAGTGTCTCGCCTTTCAGGTAGCCTTGATTCTGATGCAGAAGTATTTTACAGTTAGCTTCTTTCAGCTGCCAATAACTTAGCTCCCCCTTGATTTGGATGGTCTGTATTCTTGGTCCTTCGGCTCCCTGGTTTTCACATGCTCTGCATTGGTAAAGAGTGCCTGTTAAAAGGCAGAGAGAATGTAGAAGAGATATCGGTCGGAGGACAAGGAGCTTTATAAAGTGGCATTGAGGAAATACTACACTGCGATTAAGTTAGCAGAAGCATCTTTTTTGGAAGAAAAAATTGCATCATCCACTAACGGGCGACGTGAAAGTTTTTAAATGGTTAATTCGTTTCTAGCACCTCCAACGTGCAGCACTGGTATTTTACCTTCTCAGGAGCTTTGCGATAAGTTATCAGTTTTTTTTTTTTAGGGCAAAATTTCTAAAATTCAGCATAATTTGACTCTCACCCCTGTTTTAGAAGACAGTGGATTGTCAAGGGGCATTGGGATTGCCCCTAGGCATTGTTCTCGCCTCAAGTTTATTTTTATCTCCTTAGAATAATCTGAAGCTGCTATCCTGGAAACTAAATCTGGCTTTCCGGCCGATCTGTGCCTCCGCTGCTTTTCTGGCTTTGGTGGCCAAGGTAGTTAACCCAATTTTAAACATGCTCGTGAACATTTCTCTATTGACAGCTACAGTACCATTAGCCTGGAAACAGGTTAAATTGGCCCTGCTTCACAAAAACACTCTGCGGACCCTAATGTACTATCTAACTTAAGACCTATTCCGTTTCTTCCAGCAGTATCTCAAATGCTTGAGAAGCTGATAAATAAGCAGCTGTCGGATTATCTTGAGACCAGCAAGTTACTGTAACAGTAAACAGGAGGGACCCCTAATAAAGAATAAAAGTGGGTAATATAGGGGATCAGTTAAACATATTGTTTCCTTTCAATGGCACTTGATTGTTCTGGGTGTGGTTGTTTGCTCACTTCATTTCTTGAGGATGCACATTTCCTTTTTCGTTTTTCTGGCTCTTGTTGCTGGATTTTTATTCATTTATCCCTTTACATCATATCTTCTTAGCTTCTCATGCATGCACTGAACATGAAGTTATGTTTGTTGTAGAATATTATAAATCATATGTTTATATATACATATATATCATTTTAGGTCTATTGAGTGCCCCACGTCATCCTTATCAGTGATGACTCGCCCTGAGGAAGGTGTGGCCCGTGAATAGGGTTTCCACCGAAACGCGCGTCGGCGCTTGTCCTTTCAATATCTTTATTTATTCTTTATCTTCCAATTTTGGATCTGTATATAAAATATTTATTCATTCTGTTGGTTTTCTTCTTTATGTCGGATATTTTTTTGTTAATGTTGGATGATTCTTGAGTATGTCTGTTGGATGTTTTGAGCTCATATGAATGATATGAGTGGGTTGTATGAATGACGAGTGTTCTGTGGGGCAATGCATTCATTGTGTCTCTTCAGTATATTTTCATCTATGTGCATCATTTTCTGTAATATAAGACATATTTTGTGATAATTTTTTGATACTTTGTTAATAAAAAAAGACAAAACGATTTATTGTTTTTATTGTTGTTTCCTCCTTGCTTGCATGAGACTGCTTTGTGTATTTAATTATCATCAGAGGACCCTTTGTGGGCCTTTATTATCTTCAAAAGGGTGGGTAATTCTCTGTTTTTGTACAGCAAGTTACTGTATCCCAGCCAATCTGGATTCCACCCGAAGTATAGCATGGCGAGAGTGTCTGAATACATCACATTGACTTTGGATCATGAAGGGATAGCAGCGCTGATTTTACTTGATCTTTCTGCGGCGTTCAATAGTGTCTCATGTCATTCTATTGCAGCGCTTTGCTGATTAAGGTGTTGGGGGCTTAGCCCTAGATGGGATTAAATCATTACTGGATAGTAGAGGGCAATCTATATGTCTATACAAACCTAAATCTGACTTGGATGAATCATCTTAAGAACTTTGTTTACTCTACAGTTGATTATGGTGACGGAGTTTCCCTGGAACTCGACCTTACACAGGACAAGATCATGAAAGTGATGGTTTAACTTAAGGGGGGAAAGGCCCCGGGTCACGAAAGCTTTCCAATAGAATTAATAAAATGTTTATTGAGTAAAGTTACTGTGCATCTCCAGGACATATTCATGGGTGCAAGAGATGAGGGTCATCTATCAACTGATCTCAATATGGCCATATTAGTCCTAATTCATAAACCTTGGAAATTCCTTAATGACTTTGACTCTCATAGTCCGCTCACTTCATTAAACATTGTAATGAAATTATTAGCTAAGGCCCTGCCTAAGCAGTTCTGTAAGACTTAGGACACTGATCCGCTTGGACCAGTCTGAGTTTATGCCTCTCAGATCAACACGCTGAACCTCACCTGGACAATCAAATCAATTCAGGTGGCCTGTAGATTTCCATCACCCATGCGTCCCTTCTATATGTCCAAAAGGACATCCGGACTTTTTCAAATGTAGACATTTTATCCTTGAGTACAGCCATTCATTTCTTCCTGGTGTATAGGTTCCATATCTTTGACCACCATAAATTGATGGTTGGAAGGTCTGCAACTTTCGATATCTGGGCTATGGTCAATCTATCTGACAAAAGTTGAGTAATGAGTTTGCCTTATGGGGAGGTCAAGGGATATAGTCCTTCCTTGTCTCAGTGGCCCAGTAGTGCTATTAAAGGATTCATTTGCAATTGCACATTAGTAATATCCGGGATGAATGACACAATCGCAGCCCAAAAGAGCCTCACTCAATCTCAATTCCCCAACATATATAGTTAGGAGCCCCTCTCTCCACAGCCTCTCCAGTATACATTTAAACCACCATATATAGCTTTCAACCGGTCCTGCGTTATACGCATTCACTTTGTACTGAGTGCAGATAGACGACTTGCCTGTCCTCTGCCAAATTAAAATCCTTGTGCTTTCGGACATGTCTTGTTCAATGTCCTCTGACCATTTCAGGGTGTATTTTAAGTCCTGCAATGGGAGGCTTTTAGCTAAGCTTCTATACTAGGGGATTACTATTCTATTTGTCATTCTCTCTTTATATATATCCTACATGCCAATAGTTTCTCATCTCCTTCCATCACTCACCAATGGCTGCTGAGCCCAGTATAACATTTCGCACATATCTGTACACATCATTCAGTCCCAATAGAAACTCATTACGAATGAATGAATTTGTAAAGCTCACAGATACTCCAAGGAGTGTCCCGGTGCTACAGACTAACTGTACTAGCAGACACCGCTTAAGGCAAAGCAGTAGCCACGTTTTAAGATTTCTTCTGAAAGAGGACTCTGAACTCGCCATACAAAGCTCTACCGGGAGCTGGTTCCACGCCTGTGCTGCCACATTGGAGAAAGAGCATCCTCCCCTTCTAACCTGCCTAACCCTAGAAACCATCACTGGAGACTAAGGAGCACAGAGCTTTTTAGGGGAGTAATGTTGCAGCCTAGATACTGGATACTGAGGGCCAGCTGACAAGACGGCCCTATAGGCCAAAACTAAAGTTTTGTAAAGGATTCTCTCCTTCACTGGCAACCAGTGCAGCAATCACAAGTGAGGAATCCTAGACGTCTGGAGAGGAAGATCGAGAATGAGACGTGAGGCGGCATATTGAACAGCCTAAAGTGTGCTAATCAGATAATGTGGGAGGTCCAGGTACAGAACGTTAGTTTAGAATAAATTAACCTAGAAATAAGAGCATGAACCATCATCTTTCTGGAATTCAATAGGAGAAGGAAAATATATATTTTTAAGGTTCGGAGCAATCCAAAGCATATACCTGCCACTGCGGAAACCAGCGGTTGAAAGTACAACAGGTTGTCGAACCTCACCCCCAAATTCTTCTCAGCCGTTGAAGGTGGAAGTGGAGGAGGGGGCCCTAGCAACCAAAAATCAACCACCAAGTAGATTGGAAAGACCCAAACAATAAGTAAGATCTGTCTTATCCATGTAACAAATTATATGGCTAGCATGGAGCCATTCAAAGACTGCCTAAAGGCAACTCTTAAGAGGTCCACATACAACTTCAGCCCCCGTCTCAACAGAGAGGAGTAGATGAATGTCATCGGCGTAGCACACCACCTTAAAACCAAACGATTTAACCAGGGACTCCAGCGGGGCCAGATAGACGTTAAACAGATGATGGAGCAAGGTTTCATAAATGAAACTTGCTTGTATTCAATCCTCATCACAGTATTAATTTATTAAAACTTGTATTGTCAATACTAACGTTGCATACACTACACGAATAGCAAGGAAGCTTGCCTATGTGTTTTACTAATGAATAACGCTAGTATGTAATCTAAAATGGCCGCTAAAGCGTGGGAAACTATCTGCGCATGTCTCAACGATATCACGTGTTGTGACGTCTCTCTTTGCTTGGTGGGAAATTTCTGCTTCTGCGCAGTGTGTATTAAAATGGCTGCTTGATGTTTTCACATGCTTCCGCTTGCTCTTGTGTTATTCTTAATTTGTCGTTTTCTTAACGCTACTAATGCGGGATAGATTTATAAGTAAATGGGGATAGAGTAGAAAGAGTGGGTATACAGTGAAACTTATTATTTTGTGATTTTAATATTTGCTTCTTGCACTTTTATTAGTTTGTAAACTTGGGCCTGGGTTGATGACCTGAAACTCGAGAGGCAAATGGTTCTGCGCATGTGTCCTGTGTGCCTGCCAAAATGAAGTCAATCTGGACGTCGTCCAAGGCCGCGACCCGATGGCCGAAGATGCTGTACTCTTGCCTTTCCTGTTGCACATTGATACATTGTTTATGAAAATTGGTTTACATTTGTCATGAGACGGGTGGGAAATAAAGCGAATGTATTAATTTGAAGGGGTGGGAATTTAAAAACAATAGGCTTTACAATTTAGGTCAAATCGATATGGTGCGACAATCCACCCCCTGTCCCTGTCCAATCAGAAGTAGTGGTCCCATATTTTAGCAACATTAAGGGGAGGTACATGGGCGTAGAAGGGTATAATAGATATAGAATTAGCTAATTAGTTAGGACAGAGAAGGAGATGCTGCAAGAGAGCAGAGAAACAAGATCAGGCGTCCATGCAGACGAAGCTTCTAGCTCCAGACCGTCAAGCTGATCGATTGCAGACCGAACCGCTGTCCAGAGAGGTCCTGAGGAGGGGGCGGCGGTGTCCATTAGAAGGAAGGCACGGGAGAATCGAGGAGAAGCCGAGTATCAGAGAGGGGAACGACGCAGGCGTCGTTGTAGTGAGGTCACCGGTCTTGTCCTGATCCTGGAAGAAGTCTTTGCTCTTCATCCTTCCTGGGTCCTATTCTTTCCAACTCCTTGGCCAAGGGGTTTGGTTCTCGCATTTAGGTAAATATAATGCAACCTTTAGTTGCGCTGCTATCTCTATCCTCTCCTCTTCTTTAAACACCGTCATTGATTAGCAATAATCATTTCTATGCTAAATCTTGGGTATTGCGATTAAGTACCATGTGGCTTTGTATTTTACTCTGCTAAATCTTTAGATAAACATTTTAAAACTTCCTGACTCAGTGGTTATTTCAGGATTATGTATTATAATGAATGTCACTCATTTTAAACTTCCCAATTAGCAACGGATTCATTGGTAAGTCATTACTCTTCAATCGGAAGGTAATTGGTAGCAGGGATTTTGATAAATGAGTAACAACTGATAAAACCCAGCGTAAGTATTAGCGTAGTATGAATGTATGGGCCCAAGTGAGTATCTGGTGTATGAATGCTGTTTGCTAATATCGCGCTGGATGAGTTTTCTGGTAATCAGAGGATGGTTACTCTTTGTTAATTGGGTAATGAGAATTTTATTTTTATGAACTAACATCCGTGTATTCAAAAGTTTTGTTTTATGTTGTCTAGAAACCCCGGGGTAAAAGGAATAGCGGATGGTAAGTGGAAGCCATACTGCAGTGAGGTTATCTGCCAGGCAGAAATAGTACTGAAAAGTTAAGCAGGACTTTCAGTACTTGTTAGGGACTCTATGCGTGTGAGTAATAGCAAAAGAGTACGCTGGTGAAAATTTGATGTTATATCACCTAGAAAGGGTAACATTGGAGAAGTAACAGGTATTTCTGGAGCTTGTGTGAAGAGTAAACGGAAGGGTTTTACTCGTAGTGTATGTTTAGTAAACGGAAAAGTTTTACTAATTGTGAGAGAAACTATCTTTTCTATTTTAGAGAAACTGGCACGATAGCGAATGTTTTATGTTGTTACTGAAATTTAATTAAGATTTATAGAGAAAATAAAGTTTGCGTAAGATTTTTGTAAAGGGAGGGTCAGTTGCCGGAGAGGGAGCTGACGTCACAAAACGCCGCGCTGGGATTGGTTGAAACAGCGGGTGTGGAACGACTCTTGTAAAGGAGGGGTCAGCAATCAGGAGTAGAACTGACGTCACAGGTGCCGCGCTGGGATTGGTTGAACCAGCAAGGACAGGAAAAAGCAGATTGTAAAGGAGGGGTTGACAGATAAACGTCACCAAATGGCCGCGCAAGGATTGGTTCAGAAATAAAAGTTAGCAGAGACTTGATTGGTTGATATTTTAGAAGCTAAAATCTTAGTGGATAAAAATTGCATGTTAGAACGCGATCCGACTTTAACAGGAGCTCGTCCGGATAGGAGATTCCTAGGTTTTGCAGAATATAATTTTGTACACCGAAGATTAGATAGAATGTACGGAGAGAAGAGAAAAATGTCCTTTCTGCAAAAGATAAAGAATTATTTTAAAAAGGATAAACCAATCAAAACTAGAGAAGGAATTATCATTCCACCAGCTAAAACGCCCGCTTCATTCATTCATGATGATGGAGAGAAGTTATCATACTTGTGTATGGATGGAGAATTGGATAGAATATACCAAAAATGATGGAATACTAGCATTTCCCGAGAATGGGCACGTTCAATGGGCGAATTCTACAAAACTTGAGATTGAGGATGAATGACTTAGAACCCAGACCTAGATTAACCCAGTACGAAGCTCTAGAGGAATGGGAAACCGAAGCATTTGAGCGGGACCGATCTAGGAGTAAAAGGGGTTATCCAGGATTTTTCCCCAGATACCTACATGAGTCTAGAGAAGGTCAGATGAAACAATGGAGAAGGGCAATGATTACAGAAGGATTATATCCATTGTTCTCAGCAGAGGAGAAATTAGGAAGTAAGTGCACAGAAAAGACAAAACATTTAATGAGAAATGAGGAGTCTGAAGACGAATTTATGGAGGAAATGTTAAGAAACCCCCACCATATCAGGAAGGAACAAGTGGATGCACCCCAAGTGCACCACTGATAAAAACTCCATTAGTGCCACAGGTAATGCATGAATTCACCCCTAGTAGAATACTTCATGCATGACAAAGAAAAAGAAGCCCTAGAAAAGACCAGAACAGAATTAATACAGAAAATAACTCAGATAAAAGTACATCCTGATTCATTGACCATACCTGTAACAATTGGTCCAGTAGTTCCATTATATGGTACTCAGGGAAGCTGTCCTCCACCGATACTTGCACCTACTCCTGTGAATAATTCCAAAACTGAAGCTCCAGTTATAATTGAGGATCAATTTAGTGACTGTGAATCCACAATATCACTCATGGACTTGCCTATTCGAGGTACTGTAAATAGCACTCCCAGAAAAGATGTTCCTGGATGTTCAAAAGATGTAAGTTTAATAACTTCATCGGGAGCAAAAAGTGCCACCATAGTAACACCTGAAGATCTAGAGAAATGGGTACAAGGGTCAGTTAAACAGTGTACACCTCCGAAAATAATGGACATTCATAAATTGAAAGTCGAATTAGAAGAAATAATAGCAGGAAATGTAGGACTAGAACGCTTAAATACCTATGATGAAGAAGAATTATTGTTCCTGTGCAGGAGTATCACCAGAAATGTAAGGTTATTTCATGAAAAATTATCCAATTTAGCACTACAGATGGGAATAGAAATAGGGAGATCAAAGGTACTACAGAAACCCTATAGAGCAGAATTTTCAGACAAAGATTTAGAAAATATGAATGCCTCTGGAAGAAGATTACAAATAAGAGAATTAATGTTAGTTTTGCAAAAATGGGGAGACTTAGATAAATGGAGAACTAGGTGGGCCAAGAAAAAGGAAGAAGCACGAACAAGTAGAACAGCATCTGAATATGTGATGAAGGAAACGGGGAAAGCAGATCAAATGTATCCAATGCGAGAAGTTGCGGGAGGAGGATATGTACATGTCCCATGGAGCAGACAGGATATTTTGTCATTTACGAATGATTTTCCAAAGTTGAGAGAAAAACCAATTGAATGGTACAAGCAGGTTGACAGGTTTGTGAAGGTGTCGAAGGTATTGTTGAAGGATTTGGATGGTTTGTTTGACATAGTGGTACCTGCCGATTTGTGGACAGATTGTAAAATTACAGTTGATTGGCCTAGTGACGAATATCCTAGAGATCCGAAAACAGGTGCTCCGTCAAATGATGTGATGAAAAAGTATCAGCAGGTGATAACTTACCTGAAAGGGAAAATACCACTGAAAGAAACAGATTGGGTGAAAATAGATCGAACTACCCAAGAAGCTAATGAATCGGTGCATTCCTACTATGAGCGTCTATTGCAGGTATTTAAACAGTGTAGTGGATTTGAGGACATTGGAGACAAGAACATGAGTCAGTTTGTGTATCGGTTTGTTTACGGTTTAAAGCCAGAAATTTGTCAAATGATTAAACAGCATATGCTGTGTTGGCAAGGGAAGCCCATTGATGAGATTTTGAAGTATGCAAAATATTGTGGAGACGATATTGAGGATAGACACAAGAAATTGCAGGGAAAAGTGATGTGGGCTCAGGTGAAAATGGCTGAGAAGCAGGGAATTAATTTGGAAAATCCAAGTGAAAATCAAGGAAAAGATTCTGGAACGAATGGTGATACTGGGAATGGTGGAAAATTTAGAGGACGAATGAGTAGAGAAGAAGCCAAAAAGAAATTTCCTTGTCATGGATGCGGAAAATTGGGGCATTGGAAGGATGAATGTAAAAAGATTCGGAATAATAATGGTCCAAATCAAAATTTAAATCCACAGACGCAGAATGACTCACAGCAGGGTGTAAATCCTCAGAGTCAGTTGCCACCTGCACCTATTCAGGGTAATGTAAGCAGAGCAAAGCATGGTACAGACATCGGATATCAAGGAGGAAGTGGTAAGAATGATTATATGACCTCACAATTTCTTTTGCAGGACGATTTCTGTCAATTCAGTCCATGACGGTGCCTAGGAGAGGGGAAGAAGGAGTGCATACTTGGCGCATCCTTACAGGTAGATCAGTCAGGTCCATATGTTGAAGGGAATGTGAAAGGTAATAATATTACTTTCCTTTTGGACACTGGTGCTACCCGGTCTACTGTGAGAACAGCAGACATTCCAGACCTTCCTCTCTCTGGTGAAGATATCCAAGTAGTAGAGGTAGCTAATCAAAGGATTAGAACACCTCTTACCGAGCTCATGGAAGTTAAAATCGGAAATTTCAGAGAAATGCATCAATTCGTAGTGTGTGATTCTAGCCCAGTAAATTTATTAGGTAGGGATTTATTGTGCAAAATGAATTGTACCATTTTCTGCACACCGGATGGTGTGGCAGTTCAGACACCAGATGAAGACCATGTATATAAAATTATGATTGCAAAACAAGGTACAGAAGTAGACGAGATGTTTTCGTTAATAACAAGAGATGAGTTTCCAGAAGAATTAAAAGGTATAGTGAACCCCATAGTATGGGATTTCACCGGAAAGGAAGTAGGACTTATGGCTAAAATAGATCCAGTTAAAATTACTGTAAAAGAAGGTGCAATTTTCCCAAATACCAGACAGTACAAAATGAGTGCAGAAGTAAAAGCAGGAGTAATTGAAGAAATAAATCGAATGGTAGAACAAAACATACTGAGAGAAGTGATGAGTAGCCCATGTAATTCACCTATAATGGGGTTAAAGAAACCTAGTGGAAAATATAGGATTGTTCAGGACCTGAGAAAAATAAATAAGATTGAGGAACCATGTTGTCCCATAGTGCCAAATCCTGCAGTAATCCTATACCAGATTCCGTGGAGTGCAGGATGGTTCACAGTAATTGATTTGTGTCAAGCGTTCTTTTCAATACCATTACATCCAGACAGCCGGTATCTATTTTCATTTAAATTTGAAAACAAAGTCTATGTATGGAATCGTGTTCCTCAGGGGTACACAGAAAGTCCTTCCATTTTCAATCAAATATTGAAAAAGTGCCTTGAGAAATTAGTGATGCCAGGAAGTTCAGTCCTAGTGCAATACATCGACGACTTATTGGTGGCATCGAACACCAGAGAGGACTGTGTTGTTGATTCCATAGCATTATTAAATCTTTTGGCAAAAGAAGGGCATAAAGTCTCACCTGAAAAGTTGCAGTTTTGTACAACAGCTGTTAAGTATCTTGGACACCAAATTGAGAGGGGAAAAAGAAGAGTAAAATTAATTAAGAAAATGCAAATGCCTGTAACCCAAAGACAAGTAAGAATGTTTCTAGGAATAGTAGGTTACTGTAGGCAATGGATACCAGGATTTTCCCTACTAGCGAAATCTTTAATTAACCTGACGAAAAAGAAAGCAAAGGACCCTGTTGAGTGGGAGGATGAAAGTGTAGAAGCCTTTGTAAAATTGAGAAATGCTCTATGTTCTGCACCTGCCTTAGGCATGCCTGATTATAAAAGAGAGTTTGCATTGTTCTGTCATGAGAGAGAAAATTGTGCACTTTCTGTCTTAACTCAGAGACATGGATTAGAAAGACGTCCTATAGCATATTTTTCTGCTACATTGGACCCAGTAGCAGCCGCGTTGCCAGGATGCTTAAAAGCAGTGGCGGCTACTTGTTTGAGCATTGAACAAAGTGAGTCAATTGTGATGGGACATCCTGTAAAGGTGTATGTTCCACATGCGGTTGTGATTCTGTTGACAAGAACACGAACTCAGCATCTTACTCCTAGTCGGCTGACTAAATACGAAAGAATCATAATGGGTGCTGAAAATGTGACCATGGTAAGGTGTACTATAATAAATCCAGCAACCTTACTACCAGACCCATATCATGAGAGAATTAAAGATGACGAAGAAGATGAACATGATTGTTTACAGATTACAGAGTTATGCACAAAACCACGCCCAGATATTGAGGAACAGCCTCTTAAAAAGCCAGACAGGGAGCTATTTGTTGATGGTTCATGTCAAAGACATGAAGACGGTAAACTAACTGCTGCCTATGCAGTATGTGAATTAACTGGAATAGTTGAAGCATCTTATTTACCAGGAGTCAAGTCTGCACAAGTAGCTGAATTTATTGCGTTGATAAAAGCATGCAAATTTGGGAGGAATCCGAGAGTAACCATATTTACAGATAGCCAATATGGTTACGGGGTTGTGCATGATTTTGGCCAACTATGGATGCAGAGGGATTTCATGACTTCTTCAGGATCCCCCATTAAAAATGGACAATTTGTAAGGGAATTGCTAGAAGCAATACAATCACCAAAAGAATTGGCTGTGGTGAAATGTGCCGCACATCAGTCAGGAGATGACTGGGTGGTAGTCGGCAACAGATATGCAGATCTGGTGGCTCAACATTGTGCCAAAACCAGAATGTCAGTCAATAAGAGGGTGGGAAGAATGGGAATCAGCTGCCAACTTATGCTGTATATGCCACCTGAAACTTGGAATGACGTTAAGAAATTGCAAGATGAGGTTGATGAAAGTGAGAAGAATTTGTGGATCAAAGTGGGTTGTTCCCAAAGAGGAGATGATGAAGTGTGGATCAGTGCTGATGGCAGACCAGTCATGCCAGACTGTTTACTCTCACAAATGGCTAGGATGTATCATGGAGACGCACACATAGGGAGAGATGCAATGATTAGGCTGTTCAGACAAAATTGGTATAATCCTAAATTCAGGGCTGTTGCAGAGAGTCTTTGCCAGAGATGTCTAACTTGCCAGATGCATAATCCGGGGAGGAAGACAGTAATTGGATTTGGGAAAATTGGAAAGGCAGAGGGTCCATTTATGAGACTTCAGTTTGATTTCATACAGTTACCACTTGTAGAGGGCTGAAATATGTACTAGTCATAGTATGCCTGTTTTCAAAATGGGTGGAGGCTTACCCTACTAGGAGAAATGACAGCATTACAGTTGCGAAACTGTTGCTACGAGAGCTCATTCCTAGGTTTGGTTTTCCAGTAACTTTGGAATCAGATAGAGGAAAACATTTTAACAGTGAAGTGATCCAAATAATCTGTGAAGCATTCCAAATCCAACAGAAACTGCACTGTGCATATCGTCCAGAAGCTTCTGGAGTGGTTGAACAATTGAATGGCAATTGAATGGGAAAGATGTGTGCCTCAACAGCATTAGAATGGCCAGATGCATTGCCACTTGTTTTAATGGGACTCAGAAGCACACCAGACAGAAACACAGGATTGAGTCCCCACGAAATAATGATGGGAAGAGCAATAAGACAAACACATGTTCCTACAAACAAACTACTGAATATATCTGATGATATGGTTCTGGACTATTGCAAGGGATTGGCTGACCTAGTGCGTTCTGTCTCTCATCAGGTTGGAGAAGACACAGTTTCCAGGCAGCCCGAACAAGAACATGATCTGAATCCTGGTGACTGGGTGGTAGTGAAGAATCACACCAGAGAAACGTGTCTATCACCTAGATGGGGCAGACCATGTCAAGTCATACTGACAACGAATACAGCAGTGAAGTGTGCCGGATTTCCTAATTGGATTCATGTAAGTCACACCAAGAGAGTACCAGATCCCGAGGAAGAGAATCCTCAGACAACGCCAATCACTGAAGAAGCTGAAGGTTGCCTAGCTGAAGGATCTCAGGTTCGAGATTCCAGAGAAGCTGAAGAAGAACAACCGAGCACAAGTCAGGATTGGATACCAGTGGTAGAAGTTCCTGAAGTATATCACAGAACAAGAAGTCAAGCGAAATTGGAAGAAATTGAAGAAGATCAGATAGGTGAAGAAGAAGCAGTTCAGGAACAAGAAGAAAAGACATTAAGAAATCCTGAACAAGGTCAGATAGGGAAAGGAAACTGGACTCAAATTAGTGAAGACCTAATAGACTTTGAACAGGGACAGACCGGTCTAGAAGAATCCGGTCAGGCTGCAGAAGTTCACAGTGCAATAAGCCCTGATCAGAACAAGTCAGATCAAGAAGAGTACAAAGAAGAAGAAAATTTCGAAAGACTTGAACTCGAATAATTAAATCAAGAACAAGGTCAAAATTTGGAAATTCATAGTGGAGCTGCTAAAGAGAAACCAATCAGACCTGAAAAAGAGCAAACAGAAGAAACAGTAATAGAAGAAAACAAAGCAGTACTAAGCAGTGAAAATAACGAGATCTCTGAAGACGAAAATAAAGAAACATTGCCAACAAAGAAAACAAGAAAAGGAGATCATTGGCCGAGTGTCATTAAAAGAGTAAAGTACCACATAACAACCAGAAGTGGAGATCCAGATCAAGTACCTGAAGTATCAAGTCAAACTGATCAAGAGAAAAAGTCAGAGAAAAGAAGAAGTAAAAGACTGAAACTTGTGAATAACAAATTCAAGGGTCCTGACTGGACTTACATTATTCTTGAAGATTTTGAAAGCTCAGTCAAGTGACAGTGGTGGCGAAGGAACAAGTGCAGAACTGACGTACGAAAAAGAAACAAGACCACCCTGACTAAGCAAAGAAATAAGCTAAAGAAAAAGATAAGAAGAGCAATCTTCCTTGTCGAAAAATGCCTGACGATAGAGTTGCTGGGAGACCAAAACAGAAATGTTGTAGAAGATGCTGTGCATTATGCATATGTAGTCTAGTGATGGTGCTTATAGTATGGTTAGTCCTGATTGTAGCAGTTCCTTATCTTATGATAATGGATAAAAAGATTAATAATGAAACTAAGGAGAGGACAGCAAACATGAAGGGCAATAGGGTAGAACTAATGATAGAGAATGAACCAGAAATTCATCACGAAATAACTGACAACGACACTAGTTTAAATGTTTTCACAAAGTTATTATTTCAATATGTAGATACCATGGAAGTTAGTAATTGTTACGTTTGTATGAAGTTACCTGAATCAGTAGCAGAAGGATTAACATACCATCACTTACCACTGACATATGGCATATCATGTAGTGTATTAGCTAGTTTATTTTATAGAACAGGGAGACTTCAATATTATTATTCAAACATAGATGTGATATTTTCAGAGGTTCCGATTCGCAAGAGTATGAACCCAGTGCTTAGTAGTCAAGACGCACAGTTTATGGGAGAATTTTTCTTAACAATGAAATCGATAGACATAACACATGCACATAGACACAATCTAACATGTTCCTTACATGAAGAAGAAAAGATCTTTTTGAATTTAGTAGAAAATAGAAGACAAGATTTTCAAAAGAAAGCTTCTGAGCATAAGGCTCATTTTCCTCCTTGGGCTGAGAAAGAAGGGAGTTACACACCTGGCAAGGCTCAAGCTGCTATGGCTCTGGATTTTGTAAAGACGGGGAAAATTTGTCTACATAGATTAAGGACTGATTATAACAATGTTTTCATCGGTACCAGTGAATGTGAACACAATTTCTTAATTCTTGGAGGTTGGGGAATCAAAGGAGGAACAGATTCAGTTTTTCCTGGAATCTATTATGTATGCGGGAATAAGGCTTATTTTAGGCTTCCTGCACGGTGGTATGGAAGTTATTTTGGAATAGTATTTCCAAAGATATATCACGTAAAAAGAAACACTGGGAGCAATGAAAACCATAGCGAATTAATACGTAGTAAAAGAGCTAGTTTTTCTGAAATAGTAGGTGATATATTTGGTGCATTGATACCTTCAGTGGGAATAATTCTGAACTCAAGGAAGATATGTAAATTGTCTACAGTGGTTGATCGTTTATCAACGGATACCGCTGGAGGTTTTCTAATGATTAATGCGGAAATGGTTGCGATTAGATCTATGGTGATGCAAAATCGACTTGCTCTTGATATTATATTGGCAAAAGAGGGCGGAGTCTGTAAATTATTGAAGACGAAACATTGTTGCACTTATATTCCTGATAAGAGTGCAGAAATTGGAACGTATATTCAGAACATAACTAATCTTGAGAAAGAACTTAAACCACTGGAATTTGATAGTGTATGGGAAAGATTGACGAATAGTATTGCGTCAATTGGTACCTGGTTTGCTAATATAGGAAAAGGACTTATAGGTCAAATATTAGTACCCTTAGCAGGGATAGCAATAATAATATTGGCAATAACAATATGGTGCAAATGTTGTAGAAAGAGTGGAACATATAAGGTGACAGGAAGAGGAAAGAAACGAAAGGTAGATGAAATCGAACTTGAAGAATGGAGAAGTGAATTATACAAGAAATTGAAGGGGGATGGCAAAAATGGAAAGTGTAAAAATGAGAATAAAGTAATTTGCTAAAAGTTGGCATCTGATTGTGGGTAGTATTTTGATGGCTCAGAAACGCCATCAGGGAGGGGATTGATGGCGCAAGGTTTCATAAATGAAACTTGCTTGTATTCAATCCTCATCACAGTATTAATTTATTAAAACTTGTATTGTCAATGCTAACGTTGCATACACTACACGAATAGCAAGGAAGCTTGCCTATGTGTTTTACTAATGAATAACGCTTGTATGTAATCTAAAATGGCCGCTAAAGCGTGGGAAACTATCTGCGCATGTCTCAACCATATCACGTGTTGTGACGTCTCTTTTTGCTTGGTGGGAAATTTCTGCTTCTGCGCAGTGTGTATTAAAATGGCTGCTTGATGTTTTCACATGCTTCAGCTTGCTCTTGTGTTATTCTTAATTTGTCGTTTTCTTAACGCTACTAATGCGGGATAGATTTATAAGTAAATGGGGATAGAGTAGAAAGAGTGGGTATACAGTGAAACTTATTATTTTGTGATTTTAATATTTGCTTCTTGCACTTTTATTAGTTCGTAAACTTGGGCCTGGGTTGATGACCTGAAACTCGAGAGGCAAATGGTTCTGCGCATGTGTCCTGTGTGCCTGCCAAAATGAAGTCAATCTGGACGTCGTCCAAGGCCGCGACCCGATGGCCGAAGATGCTGTACTCTTGCCTTTCCTGTTGCACATTGATACATTGTTTATGAAAATTGGTTTACATTTGTCATGAGACGGGTGGGAAATAAAGCGAATGTATTAATTTGAAGGGGTGGGAATTTAAAAACAATAGGCTTTACAATTTAGGTCAAATCGATATGGTGCGACAATCCACCCCCGTCCCTGTCCAATCAGAAGTAGTGGTCCCATATTTTAGCAACATTAAGGGGAGGTACATGGGCGTAGAAGGGTATAATAGATATAGAATTAGCTAATTAGTTAGGACAGAGAAGGAGATGCTGCAAGAGAGCAGAGAGACCAGAAGATCAGGCGTCCATGCAGACGAAGCTTCTAGCTCCAGACCGTCAAGCTGATCGATTGCAGACCGAACCGCTGTCCAGAGAGGTCCTGAGGAGGGGGCGGCGGTGTCCATTAGAAGGAAGGCACGGGAGAATCGAGGAGAAGCCGAGTATCAGAGAGGGGAACGACGCAGGCGTCGTTGTAGAGAGGTCACCGGTCCTGTCCTGATCCTGGAAGAAGTCTTTGCTCTTCATCCTTCCTGGGTCCTATTCTTTCCAACTCTTTGGCCAAGGGGTTTGGTTCTCGCATTTAGGTAAATATAATGCAACCTTTAGTTGCGCTGCTATCTCTATCCTCTCCTCTTCTTTAAACACCGTCATTGATTAGCAATAATCATTTCTATGCTAAATCTTGGGTATTGCGATTAAGTACCATGTGGCTTTGTATTTTACTCTGCTAAATCTTTAGATAAACATTTTAAAACTTCCTGACTCAGTGGTTATTTCGGGATTATGTATTATAATGAATGTCACTCATTTTAAACTTCCCAATTAGCAAAGGATTAATTGGTAAGTCATTACTCTTCAATCGGAAGGTAATTGGTAGCAGGGATTTTGATAAAGAGTAACAACTGATAAAACCCAGCGTAAGTATTAGCGTAGTATGAATGTATGGGCCCAAGTGAGTATCTGGTGTATGAATGCTGTTTGCTAATATCGCGCTGGATCACAGAGTTGGACTGAGAGAAGAGCCCTGAGGTAGAGAGCTCTTCTGATGATTTGTCCAAATCTGATTTAGATTTGTATAGACATACAGAGTGTCCTCCATTATCTAGGAGTGACTTAATCCAAATTTGGGCTAAGCCCCCACCCCTAGATCACCAAGGCATTGTAATAGGATCACATGAGACACGGCATTGAACGCCGCGGAAAAATCGAGTAAAATCAGCGCTGCTCTCCCTTGGAAATATGCAAAAAGACATGTCCTATAGCCATATGGCCTTCAGCTAGGTTCCAGTTCCAGTCATTATGCTATGGACTCATCTGAGTTCCTGATACCTCCTGCTAAGCCATGCTTACAACTTGATTGCCTTATAGCTAATATCTTAAAGACTATGCTGTATGCTTGGAAAGTGTGTCCTGGCAATGATTATCACCACCGACCAATTTTCTGATCTGTTTTTCGTTTTTGTTTTTGGGCTATGCCTGACGTCTGTGCTTAGGTGGAACATATGTTATTTTTAAAATGCCATAAGTTACACTCTATGCCTGTTATCTGGCTTTTTTCTTAACGGAGACTTTACATATGGCTTCACTACTTCATACCATCTTATACTCTTCCTCCAATGCCACCACCTACACCTCTGATCCCACATTCTCCTCTAAGAAGCAGTCAGTAGTTTTCGTTGAGTGTGTCAGTCTTCCATTCACACAGTTCCCATGCATCAAGCCCCCACCCAGCTGCCCTACAGACATTTCTGCATATTAGAACTGACAAAAGAGTTGGGTGATCTGCTATTTCTCTGACCCACTATGTTGTGTCCCAAATTTTGCGGTAGTGTCTGTGGCATTAGCAAGATAACTTGATCTTGAGAATAAATCATGTGCACTTGAATGAAATGAGTTCCGTCATTCCCTCCTGTGAATCTCCCACCAAATGTCCTTCAGCCCTACGTTGTAAAGAAACTCCCAAACCTCAAAGCCCACCCATTGTTGTGACCATGTGGGCTGCCTTTCTAGCCGTTAATCCATGATGAGATTGATGTCACTCTAGTAAGTTATCAGTCTCCACTGACAGCTGAAGGAGCATTACACCCAACCATTCCAGGGTACATTCCTCGAGTCTAGGCGGCAGTTGGACACAAACCGTATCCATGGCCTTGCTACCCCCATGTGTCCGTAGCGGCTGCATAACAACCCTGTAAGTCAATTCACTTCTTGCCTAATACAAAGGAGCTGATCTCCTAAGGAGGGTAGCCAATCTCCGGAGCCTGAAGTGAATGAAGCCTGTGTGGTCTAACTGTATATATCTCACTCTGCAAATGAAGCAGCACTTAAAACAACCAGGCATTTTTCTAGCAACAGTATTGGGTCTATATCTGCCAGCTACCAGTAATTGGTTCTACACCTGTGCAGCAATTGAACCAAAGTGCTCCTTTTAATCTTATTGCCTAAATTCTTAACATTCGTGTGAGGACTGTACAGTTCCTCACCATACAAAGTATACAATATAGTATTTGGTCTAAACCACTTCAAGAAGCTGGTTACTATCTCCATCCGCCCCATCCATAGTGGTCCCATCTGATCATGGCAAAAGCCAGCTACACCCATGCAAAATCATCTGAGGAAAAGAAGTTCCAGCTCCTCTCCTCCATAGTAATCCTCAAGTGGGCTGTGGAACAATGGGCTGTGAGTCATAGTGACTTAAAGGAGGTTATCCTTTTTCCAAAGTTGAATATGCATGCATTTATTACCCATTGTGGGTCGGGGCTCCAGGTTTGGTGGGGGATAGGTACCTGGTGGGCATTTAATCACGAATGATAAGTCTTTAGGGTGGGAGCTTCTGTTTAAACAAGCATTCAACAGATAACTCCACGCTTTGTCTGAGATGCCCGTTATGGGCATATTGTAGCTCCTAGAGTGACCTGCATTCTCAGCATAGGTGGACAATTGTAGTGAGAGATTACAGTTTTGAAAAGGCGCCCTTGAGGGCTGTCGCTTCATCACTATTTCTATTGGGGATTCTTCTCAACTGCATTTACTCACTTACAAGATCTTATTGTAGTCTTCCCAAAGCAGGTTCATATCTATTGCACTGTGCCAATCACCTGATTGAGGACAGTCCTGGAATCTCACTATTGCCAGCACATCTCTCATTGTGAGTTCAGAATAGTCATCTAGACTAGGTAATCTGATAGTTGTGCTCTATGGTGGTCATGCAGAAGAAGAAAGGCATATTTGACAAGTTTGTTTTGTTGCTGTAATTGGATGATGCAATCCCCCATATCACGGCTGCATTGTGGTTGGCTTCTGTGATGTCCCCTTAGGAGTGACCTGGATACCTCCAAACAAGCAGCTACAGTTGTGTTCGATTCACAACACCTGGCTTCCTGCTGTGTGGCCATAAAACAAGAAATCTGATAGGTTTTTAAGTCATGTCACTAACTTTAATTGTAGGAGGTTGCAAGTCTTCGAGCCATGGAGCTGCCCAAGAATGACTGGCGCACCAGGATGCAGCATAGCTCTCCATGGCCTTGCAGAGATAGACAAAGGGAGCGTGATAATGTGAGGTGCCCACTATTTGTGTGAAGATCTCTTGATGGGGTCTGTTCCAAGGCCCCCCACCCCCATCAAAAGAGGAGATTCATGTGGGACACACAAGAAAGGATGTCCATGGTCAAAGAGAAGTGGAGAGCACAGGGGTGAAAGCTGCGGACTGCCAAGGACTTGTAGACCTCCATCTAGTATCCACACTATGTGCAAAGGAGATCTACACTTCGGACCAGGTCACCATGCAACAGGGTGACCTGTCATCCCCTGTTTCTCCCCGCCCTAATCTACCCTTACCTCTGCCGAACTCCTCATCTTCACCTTTGTGCTGGCTCTGAATAAAGGACATAGTCTTAAGTAATCATCTGCCCCCAGTCCATTCCTCTATTCAGCCTTGAAGCACTGACTCTGGTCTGTTCTCTCAGATGCATCCAGTGGCCTCCTGTGTGGATGAGCACATCACCTCTCCAGTGGGTACTTGACAGTAACAGTGACAGGCTGCAGCCACTAAGTCCAGCAACCATCGAGACTGTCTTTTAAAGCCAATGTTTTCAAAGTGTTGGTGTCCTGTTTGAGTTGTCCTGGCTGGGGTACTTGTCAGAGAATTTGCATGACCAGCGACCAAGGCCTTCCACTACTGGGTCAATCTGTTTATGTTGATAAATCAAAGATTTTTGCACTAAAATGCTAAGTACTTTAGAATGCAACACACAGCTGCAGATTGACTGGAATTTAGCAGAGACCTTGTTCCCAATCGAAGCATGAGACACTTGTACTGTGACTGGGGTGATGAATACTCTTATGCGAGTCAATGGTTGATATTTGCTGCCCATTGCTGGAAATATTTCTGCTGATATCTTCCGGCTGAGAAATAAGACACTATCCATCATCTTGACCCCCCCAGTTTAATTTTTGCTGGTCTATAATTCATAAATAAACTTGGGTCTAAAAGTGCTGATCCAGGCATCTATTTTCAAAACGGGAGGAAATTAGTTGAGATTTTAACTTGTGTTTAGTGGCAATCTTTACTGGCATGTCATGCAATTACTTTCTGTTTTTGCTGTTAATGGATATCATGTATATCAGTGAATATGTTTGTTAATGGCTGCCAAAGCATCAAAGATTGTGCCACTGAGTTGACCACTGTCATCCAAAATTTTGGTTGCTTGAATTCTTCTAGGTATGGCTGATTGCCTTTGGAATACACACAAAGACAAGACCAATAAAAGTCTACCCATGTATCATAAATTCTGAAATAGTAGCCTCAAATCTGATTCTCTCTCATGAGAATCACTTCACTTTGCACTCGTACCCGAGAATCAAGTTGTATTGTGCTAATAGTAGAGAGCTGGCCAGCTCGAAATAGCCATTATCCATTATTTAACTTTGCCTCATCCATAGAGCCACCGTTTTGTTAGGGATACGTTCACATAACCTATCGGGAAGGTCATTTTAGTAGGCGGTCAGTTGCCACAGGCTTGGCTGCAATTGAGTTGTATTTCAGTGACTAGTCTGTGTTTTGGAGCATATGTGTGTGTACGTGTATGTATTTGTATATCTGTTTGTGAGGTGTCTGCTTGTGCTGCAGTGCTGTGTAGATATGTTGGGCAATACAATACAATTCTCCCTGTGCCTTGGCAAGATTTTGTCACAGATTCTGTGTATGAACTTTCATTGTACTATCAATTACTCACTGCAGTGTTTCTACTGTTTTTAGTGTTAATTGGTAAAAAATGGGTGATATGTATATGTTATTTGATAACACAAATAGCAGAACAGTGGGGGTGTAGTGGTGAGTTATGGAGTAGAAATTGTGTGGTTGGTAAGTAAAGATTTGTTAGAATAAATAAGGAGTGCGTGGGCTGAGCCTAGCAAGCTTGAAAGGAGGTAGACTCCAAGTGCTTCTTCTAGAAGTGTTTAGAGACCATCTGTATTGCTCTGTATTCATTAAAGAGGGAAGTGAATGCTTGTCCCAGCCCTCATCTAGACTTCATTGTAAGAAAGGAAGAGATAATTGGGGGGGATGTTACTTGCTTCTGCCAACACCTTCCTTCTTTTGGGTTGACAAATTGACATTTTCAAAAACACTCAAATGTGTAGCATGATTGTTTGTGTTTGTTACCGGTCATGTCTTTTCCGAACATACTTTTTATTTTATACCACAACATTTTCTTGTTTCTCAGAGTGCAGCTAGATCACCTTTAAAAAGTTGATTTGGCTACACGCTTGTGATAAACCATTGATCGGCCATTGGTAACTAGGCCATCTAAGATGTTTAGTGAAGCCTACCAGTTTGTAAATGCTTTTCATTTAATTATTAAAAAATGTAATAATTATAAACTATAAAATAAAGAACTGTTGAGTGAAAAGTTTGATAAACTATAGAACAAACTCTAACTTCATGCATAAAACTTTTCATGTTTTTAGCACGTAGAACAAGGAGTTTCTTGCTAGAAACCGAATAGTTTGGAAAGTAAGCAGTAAAAAAGTATTAATATTAGAAGAATTATGCATTCCCATGTTTTTATATCTGTTGCAGGTTAATAGAAACAGATAGCAAGTCTTTAAAATCAGTAAATGGCTCAAGAAGAAACAGCGGATCCTCGCTTGTATCCAGTTCTTCAGCGTCCAGCAATCTCAGTCATCATTTAGAAGAAGATTCCTGGATACTGTGGGGGAGGATAGTAAACGAATGGGAGGATGCACGCAAGAAGAAAGAAAAGCAAATTAAGGTATTGACATGTCAGTGTGCATGCTGTCTCTTCGTTCAAGACTTATTACTTGATATTTGTTAGCATCAGGTATAAAATCATCATCAACTGCTTTGTCATTCATGCAATTACACCATAATCCTAGGAGTCCAGCGAAACACACTGTTTCTTGCACGTATTTCTGTCCTATGCAGACCCTTGCTGCAAAAAGGAACTGTGACACATAGTTGGAGAGGCAATATTACGAGAGATTTGACTTTATGGATAGGCGGAGATATGAAGGAGGTAAACTAACTGAAGCGTTTCAATGAGTGAGGCCTAATAGGTATATCGATAGTATAGGATGTATGGGAATCTGGTGTAATTCTCTCATTTACCCAGTTGTGTTAAGGCTTTGAGATGCCCAGGTCTGAGTTGAGACTTGAGCTGGGAAGATATGGGAAACTCGGTGAAACACTGTCTGATTACACACCATCCCAGAGAACTGTCTCTTGCCTGAGAGAATGACAGCTAAAGCAGTTTGTTGATTTACGAGATGTTGACTACTAATGTACAGAACTTGCTGGCTACACAAAAGATCAAATTGGAAAATGATGTGGGAATATTCAGAGGATGAATGATAGGACGCACTTACCTACATGAGTGTAGTGGCTATTAGGGCTTGGTTTCTTTGGTTTTAAATATTGCTTAGATTACATTGTTTCAGAACACAATTGGGAGTATTTGGATATTATCAGACAGAGGTGAGCTTCAAGAGCGTGACTGAATCTTGATGTTGTTTGGTAGGGTGTTATCTGTAGATGCATGATGTTGTAGGTAGGCCTCTAATACTTTCCTCAAGGATGGCTGTTCTAGGAATATGGTTAGACATTTCTAGACACCACTGATTTTTTGCTGATCTAGTAGAGGCACAAGAGGATATAGCACAAAGTTGGGGCAATCGACTGCACCTCTAGTTGGTTAATGTTGCAATAACTTGAACTGGTGTAAGGCAGCGGAAAAGGTTACATACACGAGCAGTGGAAGCCCCGAAAAGTTTGAGAAAGAATGTGGGTGCGGGCTTAGCATCTGTTTACAGGAAGGATTTGGCACTCTGTCCTCACCACTGTTGCGGTGGGATTTTTTTTCTTGGTGCACAAATGACATCGCCAGAGATTTCTTGTTTTTTTTTTCTGTACACAGGACCACAGAAGGGATGGCAGCCCTATAGTTATATTATTTATGTTGTGTTATAAAATAAGTCATATTTTAAAGATGAAGTTCTGAGCACCATTTGATATTTCTTCTGACATGGACAAAACAGATCCCTACTTGAGCATTTCAGCTGGAGCAAAATTAAAATTCTACAGCATCCTGTCCCAGAATAAATAAATTTCTTAAGAATATACCATCTGATGCAAACCCTCTCACAGCTTTGATACCATTAAACTCTTAATCCTGGCATGTGCGCTGATCTAGCTCTTCTGGATTAAGCTAGCCAAAAGTCACCATAACACACCACCTTTAGGAACCACGCAAAAGATCAGCTCACAGAGAAACTGCTTATCGTTTCCCGAACACAGTGCCTAATGAAATCCCCATACTATTTTCCACTAAAACTAAATGACTAATACACTAACTGAATGCGTTTATTTAGCATGGGATTTTATATGAATGGTTGACCTACGCCGTGATGTTACAAAAAGTAAATGTAATAGAGTTTAATTTGCTTGATTAATTCTTACACCAGAATATATGAAGCCTTAAAACCCTCACCATGTGGTACAGTCAAGCAATATTCCTTGCAGAGAAAGATCACACTACACTTGGCTGTTAATTAAATCTAAAAATCCCTCAGGAGAACTGTTAAAAGTATCTCCTGCAGTAAATCTGTAACCACTGAGCATGCAGTGCAGTGAATCAAAAACATGAGCTTTACCGTTTATTAAGCTGCAAAATTAGCAAAACTCGTAGTGGCTTTAAACTAAATCTTATAGCCCCAGCTGCTTATCTTCTATACTTACCCCCAAAAAGAGATAGATCTGACAGATAAACCACAAATTCATCCTGAATTCTCACCAATACCCTTCTTCTTAGAAACAGCTAAAATCATACTCTTGAATGTATGAAGTGGGACTTAGCCAGCAGGTTCAGAAAGGAATGCTGCTCTCTGAAGCTCTTGTCCACGTCTCAGGCTCTTCACTATGGCTCCTGGCACAGTACTAGGGTGATCAGGTATTTTGGCCAGGTTAGCATTATGGTTTTGTAGGTGGTGATGCAGACATGGAGGGAAAGCCAAAAAAGGCATACAATGTTGTGAGGTATGTGGGTATATATTTTTTCAGTTATTTGATTTACTTCATTGGGGGTCAGCGTGGCATCAGACAGGCTGGCGTATATAACACTGCTGCTGCCCAGGTAGTAGAGGATCAGGGATTGAAAAGTGGTTATAAAGCCTGAATCAGGGAGAAGGCCTCTTAACTACACAGAAGTGAGCGCTAGAATAAGACTACAAGTGTTTGACTTGTATTTTGAAGGAGAGGTTACATTTGATAATGAGCACAATTGATCTAGCCGCTAAAGAGTTATGGTGTGCATTTGTCCAGCTTCGTGTAAAAAAAGCAGCGTCTAGACTAGAGCTTCTCTGGTGTGCTTGGCTAGGAGAATACAATCTGTTTTAGTCGTGTTCAATTTTTTTAGTAGATCCCTAATATACAAGCCCAAACGAGGGTGAGTGAAATCGAGTCTGTTGATGGCCTTGATTAATAATAATTCCAGGTAGAACTGTGTGATGTTGGCACATTGAGGGATTTTGTTACAGTGGTTGATCAATCCGTAGGTTTCAACAGGATACTATTTTTTGGTTGAAGATGAAAGGAAGAAATGGATTTTCAAGTTACTCCATAGGTTAATGAAGACCACAGACATGGTGAATCCTATATGAGTAAGTGCTGGCTGGATGACCAGTCAAGAATAATGTCCATTAATTAGTTTTGTGTTACACAAATGTTAAAAAGGGCATTGTGATCTACAACATCATGGCTACTGAGAGGTCGAGCAACACCAGGAGAAAAATAGGCTCATCCACCAAGAAGAATAAAGATGCTTAAGTGCTTGCAGCTGACAGCAGATGTGACTTGCTGTTCACAAACTTGAATCCCTTAAATCCAAAAAAAGCTATTCATCCTTCATGGATCAATAAATTGAGCACCATTAAATTGGTAATAAATCTTAACCAAACCGCTATATAAAACAGATTCTTATTAAATCAGTGAAAATAATAACATTGTGAACCACTTGGATGGGTACCATCTCATAGACACAGCATAATCTAAAGAGGGGTTAGTGATCATGTTGAGGGTGAATGTTAGTTATTTGGAGTTATTTTTAAAGGTCAGTTGCTTTCTCAGTAATTCAGACTAATAGATGTAAGTCGGTAGGTCACTAGGTAGTTGAAAACCAGTACCGCTTTGTTACAGAAAGGGAGGAATTGTTTTGTTTTTAAGTGTATCAGGGAAGCATATTGTGCAAAACAGGTGATGACCGTATTGAGAAGGGGCTCAACTGCTTCTCTGTAAAAGCATTTTACCATGGTCGATGGCACATCTCTGTACTAGAACACATTAAATTTGCGTTGACCGTACTTCGACTTTCTTGGGAAAAAAATAAGTTCTGTCCCCCCACGTAAATCGCAACTTGGTTAAAATAACAAGTTTTTTCCTGCCACTGATGTTGCAAGTAAAGCTCCTAAGATTTAACCAACTCTGTTCCATTCTGTATAACCCTCTGTCTGTTCTGGGACCAAATTAAATGAGTTCCTGGTATATCACTTCTAAGCAGACCCTACTGGAATGTATTCTTCAGGAACTTTACCACAGAATTCCCAGATGTGACTATTTCTCTAATATCCTTCTATGTCATACTTAGCTTGACCTCGTATTTGTTTTTTATTTCACTTTGTAAAAAAATTTTTTTTCTGAAAAGCCTTTGCTGCCAGTTTTCTTCTGTACTTGCTTCTTTTCATCCTGAAATTAGGGAAAATTGAGTTTATCGATCATCTGTGATGACTAGTAACCTTAATTGCAGCGATCCTCATTATGCCATTTATATTGCGGGGTTTGGTAAGCAAAGGCAGGATTGTTCCTTCTTATTTATTTTGGCCCTTTTTAGAATTCGCCTACAGCGCGCATGCGCTATCAGCAAAATGTAATGTTCATTAAAAAACAAGAGCGCCCAGAAGGGGCATAGGGCCCGCCCATTATTTTCCTTTACTTACCATTGGTTGGCTCCCAGGTCACCCTTGTTGTAGGTAGTATCCTTCCACTGGCCACAGAAACCTTCATGTACTCGTTTTTTAAATTTGTTTTACTTTTTTGCGTCCTCCGACACCTTCATGTTTGATAATATGTAGGTCTTAACTGTCCCACTGGTTAATAAATTATATACAGCTTTAATTTAAATTCCAGTAGGCCTGCAGCAGTACTCCGAGATACCCCTTGTTCTTTTTGTACCTGGGCAGCCATAAGAGAAACATGTTCAGCTTGTAGTCCGTTTTAATAGGTGCACTTTTATGCTGCTAAGTTGTATGTAGGGAGGCCAGTGCACTCCTGGGACACTTTGAAGGCTTCTTCTCGCTCTCCCTTTCCAGGTTTACATAGTTCATGGAAGTATTTTTTTCTTCATTCCCTCCACAGAGGAAGCCACCAAAGTAAAGGTTTTGGTGGACCACATGAGAGCACTTATAGCTGAGTTCATTGCCTAGTCTCATTCATTTAAAGGCGACCATTCGTTCATGAAAAGGCAGTTGGCCCTGGGATAGGCGAGTGAGAAGAGCTAGGGAGTCGGATGCCCACTTGCAGCCCCACTTGCTGTCTAAATGATCTCTTTCCAGTGACGCAGAAAGTCACTCACGGTGGAGACAAATTAATTGTTTTGATTGTAAAGGTTTATGTGCCCTTGTGTGCTTGTAAAGGCAACTGGCATGTGTTCTCTGTTAGCGTTCAGAGATGGAACTTTTAGTCCCTGCTCAAAGCCCTACTAGTACTCATTTCAGCATTCTTCTGGTGGTAGGATCTCTTTGGCATTAATGAGGCACTGGCGGATAAGCCGTCAGGAGAAGAGCAACATTTTTCCAAAATGTACATGTGGATATAGCAAAACTCAAAAAGAGGGAACTGTGATGATGTGAATGGGCCGTAACCCTATATCTATATTTGGGGAGTCAACATGGCAGTTAAAGAATATTTTAATAACCTTTGAACATAACAAGATATGGACAATCCATTGCCACATAAACATAACTTCTCCTTTTTAGTTAATAATAAGACTTCTATAAAACCAGTTTTTAAATACAAATTAAGGATGCTGCATTATTAATACGTGTTTTTAGGAAAACTGGTTGAGATGTGGGCGATTAAAAATGATAGTTTACAGTGCAAACTAAATGGAAAAAGAATAGAAATACAATTGTAGCAGTCGCTTAGACCCTTTTAAAATGTTGATTTTGCTCAACAGCATTTCATTTCATGATGAACTATGTTATGTTGGCCAATGCATTTTGTGAAATCTTGTGCAGTTTTGCATTAAATTAAAATTTGTTTTTCCTTACGCTTAAGGAACTTGTCCGGAAAGGAATCCCACATCACTTCAGAGCAATAGTTTGGCAGCTTCTATGCAATGCTCAAAATATGCCCATAAAGGAACAGTATTCTGAACTTTTGAAAATGACTTCACCATGTGAAAAACTCATCAGAAGGGACATTGCAAGAACATATCCAGAGCATGATTTTTTCAAAGAAAAAGACAGCCTTGGACAAGAAGTTTTATTTAATGTTATGAAAGTAAGTCAACATATATTATTCTGTTCATGACGTTTGTAAGAGTAGTACAGTTTTAACTGTGTAGCTTTCCATTTGACAAATAGCGGTTTCTTTCAATGTACATGTCATTATTGCGTGAAGTTTTGAAAAACGATCAGATTTTCCAAGCATGTAGGAAATACTTATATTATTGCTGTAAAGCATATATCTGAAGTGAATTTGTGTTTGAGAACGTTGTCAAACGTAGATAAAGATATACTACAGAATCTACAGGAATGATACTGCTATTATCGAGATCCCTGTTCTCCATATAAGCACATTTTGATCACTAATAACACTGTACCCATCTGAAGAATCTGCATGAAATTTGTCATAAAAAAGTAAGCAATTATGCAAGGTTGATCATTTAAAATTGCAACCAGATTGTCAATTGTTGCTTGGGCTGTGGTGCCAAAATGTGTTTACTATACAGATTTCAGTAGGAGCAGTGCCTTAGCAAGGGAGCCTGGGCTCTAATACAGGCAAGGAAAGTGGATTCCCGCCTCTAAAAAGCTATATATCGTATAAGCAGTTTTTAAAGTGGCATTTGCAAAACATTTCAGTACATTTTGCAAGACCTTTATCAGGTGTGTTTAGGTGGGATTCTTTTTTCATCTGTGAAGAAAATTATGTAAAAAGGTTGTCAATCTGTGTACCATTTCCATAAGAAAATAGCTGAAAAGTTGTGGGCTTTACTGGCAGCTTAAACAATCCAGTGTGTAATTTGGCATCTTCTGTTATTCATTAAGATGTGCAAAGTGCCTTCCTCCACATCTGCCTTTGATATTCCCAGATTGCTTCTCTCCTTAGATTGTGATTCATAAAAAGTGGGCACGATGGGAACATACCACATGATCTTGGAATTTATGCAGCAATGTTATCCATCAAGTTAAAAATAACTTATAGGCCTCTAGAGCAGAGCTTACCTGCTGAAGGTCTAGGAGGAGTTTGATATTGAGGTATCGGATGAGGTGAGTTGACCAGTTTTTTCAGGACTTTGGCAGAATAGGTTAGAAGAGAAATGGGCCTGTAGTTAGACATGGCCATGGGGTTGGCTAAAGATATCTTGACAAGGGGTAGTATGGTGGCATGCTTCCAAGTGTCCGGGAGGTGGCAGTGGCAAACAAGAGGTTGAGTATTGAAGCGAGCACTGAGCACATGGGATCCTGTCATCTCATGAAGATGTAGTTTAGGAAGGGGTTGAGGGAGATCCAGATTTAAAGGATTGCACGGTTTTGGTGGTTTCCGTTGCAGAGATTTCAGTCCAGCAGGTCAGTTGGAGACCTGTCATCGTGCTGGTAGCCGTGTAGTGCAGGTCAAGAGATGCGGTATCCAGTTGGCGGATCTTCTTGGTTTTCTTCCGGAAGTGGATGAAGAAATTGTTTAATACATCCTGAGATGGGGTGTTGGCAATGGAGCTAATGGGCCAGCATGTGAACTCTTTGACAGTGGTGACTTTCTCTTTTGGGGAGTTCTGCTTGTTCTAAATGCGGCAAAAAAGGGCTAGGTGTTTTGAGGCGTTGATGTGAGATCCTGAGTGTGGACTTGAAGGAGGTTCTGTCGCTGGCATTATGGATAAGACGCCATTGTTGTTTCAGATGCTGATGGAGGAGGGTGCTGCCTATGCTAGTGGTGTTGGGAATGTTAATTTTGAAGGTCAGGTGTTCTAGCCAACTGTTGGTGTCAAATAGGTGTTAGTGCAGCTGATGTGTTTTTGGTGCATGGTAGCTATGCTGCCTCCGGGTTTGTTGGCTCTGTTGTGTTTGGTAATTTTGTAGCCAGGGGAGTAGCAGTGGCTGGGGCAGTTGTAGCGTTGAGCCAGGTTTCCTTGAGGAAAAGCAGGTAGGCGGAGAGGTCGTCAAGAAGGTCCCAGACTTCAATGGCTTGCTTGACCACAGAGCAGGTGTTGAGAGGAGGCTTTTGAGGGGGTTGGGACAGGAGAAGTCTTCCCCCATCTGAGCGGCCCTGGTGCATTGTGAGGAAGAGCACCTGAGATTGAGGGAGAGAGGAGCTTGTGGGCTGAGGAGCAGCGTCTAAGGAGTTGGTGGACAGATGACCAGGGTTTTCAGTACTAAGTGTGGGCGGGTGCACCCACTGCGTGTCTGTGCTGCAGCTGCCATTTTGAAGGCCAGAAGAGGGAGGAGGTGTTCCTGAGGGGAAGTGGGTGGGTCAGGCGCTCAAGAGGAGCACAGGAAGGAGGCGGCAGGAAGGTGACAAAGGTGGGTAAGACACAAGGGTGAAAAAGAGGCACAGAAATAAAGGCAGCAAAGACAGATGCAAAAAGAGTGAAAAGGCGGCAAAAACTAGCAAAAAAACTGCGTAAAAAGCAAAAGGACTGTCATGGCTTGGAAGATAAAAAAGAAATATGAGTGTGAAACAAGAGAAACGCGCCAAAACCAAGAGTGAAAGAGTCAATGTATGAGAATGAAAAAGCAAGAGAAAAAGGGGCAACAAGAGTCAAAGTGCAGGTGATAGGCTGAGGAGGGCACAGAGGTGAAGAGCCTAGGCCTTGTCAGAGGACCAGGAAATCAGGAGCTCGAGGAGAAGGTCAGGCAGCTCTTTCTAGTGACAGGGCTGCCCTGCAGCTGCCATTCTGAAGGCCAGAGGAGGGTGGAGAAGATCCAGAGGGCGGTGGGTGGGGCAAGCGCTCAAGATGGGCATGGGAAGGGGCCGGGTAGAAGGCGGCAAAGAGCAAGTAAGAAAAAAGCGTGACAAAAAGACTCGGAGACAAAGACAGCAAAGACTGAGGCAAAAGAGTCAAAAGGCGGCAAAAAAAGTGAAATCAGGGTACAAAATTTGGGAGTCAAAGTGTGCAAACTCTAGATCTGTAATGTGACTGACTCTTTTTTCTGTGTTGCAGAAACACAGTTGGCAAAGTGCTGATCACACAGCCTTGCAACGTCCTCCACAACAGATAAAGTAGAGCCTGCTGCCTCTACAGCAGTAAGACTTTCAGTAATATCCAACTGGAAGTCAAGAAGGGACATCAGTCTTTCCTTGTTTGCCAGATAGACAACATACACCTTGTATGTTGTGAATTGGATTAGGTGGGGCACCCACTTTTTATATCATGTGAGAGTTTTAAGATTACGTGGTTGAAGTACCTGGTCATTTTTATTCACTCTCCCCATGTGGTTGTTGTCGTTGGGTATACAGTTCGGCTTGTGTACTTCTGCTAACTGACCCCAAACTGTGACCAGAGAAGTGCTCTCATTGTGAATTGTAGTAAGCACATATACTTGGTGCCTATCATAGAACTTCACAGTGAGCACTTTGTTGCAACCCAACACACTTCTGTGGGCTTTTTGGTGCTTTTTACAAACAAGCTTCTGAGGGAATCATTTATGGTTGTTTCAGATTGTACTGCAAGCCACAGTGCCAGCTACGTGGAGCCTCCTGAACAGCTGGACGCCTGTATAGAATTTGTCCACATGAAGGTTGTAACCTTCAGGAAGGAGTGATTGCTCAAGCTCCCATGCAGTCTTCTCAATAATTCCTAACCTGCAGCATTTATAGTGGAATCCCTCCCAGGATACATGGCAGGCAGTTTAGGTAAACCAGCAAAACTCTTGCACAACATGAACATCTTGATGCTGTAACAAGCTGTTTTGCTTGGTATGTACTGCCTGAAGAGCAGCCGTTTTTTTTGTACAATATTAATAACTCGTCGACGACTGTGTTTGTACCAGAAATCTAAATCTCTTGACAGACAGATGTCCCATCACAGGCCGAATCTTGAACAACCTGTCATGGTCTGCATGCTCCCAGGGCAATACTGCAGATTTATCATTGAAATACAACCTACACTATACAATCAAAAAAAGATCTCTAGTCAGGACTGTTGTGAAGCTGGGTGTTGCCCAAAATGTCTGAGTAGACCAGTAAGACAGTACTGTTGGTTTGTGCACTTTTCCCATGAGAAGTGTAAAGGGCAGAAATGTTTTAGAGTCCACAGGTGTTTCCTAGAGTGAGGTGCCAGATTAACTTCACACTCAAACTGTTTGGCATGCAGATCCATTTCTTGCTTCATTTCCTGAAGGAATAAGCAATCCACAAAACATTTGATGTAATCAATACACAAAAGATTGCATTATTGGTTTTACATTCACCATCTCCAGTAAATGGGGAATTTCTGACTGAAATATCTTCGTGGTCTGTCGAGTGAGCACTCTCCCTGTGCCCTGCTTCAATACTGCCTGCACTCCAGATTGAGCTACTTTGCCACTGTCTCTTAGCTGGACAACATTTGCTTGCGAAAAGACTGACTACTATGGTCATGTTCTTAGGACTAGCTGGAAGATGACTCCTCATCAGATTGAACTCCACCAATTGAAAATTCACTTCCAAATTGGGATCCATGATTCTCTCCCTGAGATGGTTTCAAGATCAAACCTGCCTTGGAGCTCTCCTCCATTATTTGAGTTAGGTACTTGGCAGCAGTCATCTAGCGACACGCCAGCTCCCTTAACTACTTCTTTCTTTCACAATACTCTGTGCTAGATAGAATGCAGAGGTATTCATTGAAAAGTTAGTGCACTGAGGATATTGGTTTGTTCCCCCAGGATGGGAAAATTCCCAAAGGTTTTTTTCTCTTTTGAGGCCCCCCCTAAAAAAAACTTCCCTGGCGATCTAGTGAGATTCCTAGTCAGGTATTGCAGTCCCTGACACGTTCCCCGTATAGAAATTCATGGTGTAGGTGGCACCATTAGAAAGGGGAGACTCTCCCATTTCCAGTGATGCATATTGTGTCAAGGTTCCATACCATGCTCTGACAAATGTGGCTGAAAAATCCCTCTGCCCCTAAGAGGTAAAGTCAGGGCATTACGCCCTCCCATTCTACTTAACTTGTGCTCCCAATCCACCATGTGACAGGTAGGTCTTCATACTACAGCTCCATTGTGGAATTTTCTGGTTTTGTAGGGATCACTAGTAAAAGGAATTATGAATTCTGCCAACTTCCATCTCAAAGTGTATCTTTGGCTTTCTGGCATAATGCTGCTGAGTATTATGGGTTGTAGCACTCTGCTCCCTGTGCCGCCAAGACATTTGCTGTGCAAGTGAGTTACCAGGCCTAAGCCGGTTAATTTTGAATCTTACATGCTCATTTTCGTCTTACCTGCCATTTTTCAGTTCTTCCAGTTCATAACGGTTTTTGCAAAATAAATGTATAAAGTAAAGGTTGATCCATGTGGGGACAAGTTGATCACACTGCAGCCACTTGGTTGAGTGGGACATCCCCAAGAAGGTTTAAAAATGCTTTGGCTGCCTACCCGCTCAAAGTGTCAAATGTAAGACCTCAGCTTCGTGAACCACTTTAAAGTCTGTCAACCTACATGGATAGCTTAGGAATTCCTACTTCATTTAGGGTGCCAAAACGACTTATGGTGGCCCTGAAGAAGGGTACCAAAAATGAAAAGAAAATATGGAGGGTAGCAGGAAGAGTGCAGAGAGTGGCAGGTCGTGTCTAGTGACTAATCTAGATAGGTGTCAAAATATTTGATTACAAAACCAAAGATGTGAAGCTGAAAATATTTTCCTGAAAGGATGTTAAGGCTGACTACTAAGATCAGATTATTTTCTATTAAACCATAAAAGCCCCTTAAACCTCACTTCAGGGGGCATTTTGTGTAACATACAAAACCTAAACATAACTTAAATTTTCCCGTTATGGTTAGTTACTTACCAGAAAGCACTGTTCATGACCTTGCAGATGACGTCTTGAATGATGATGTTGAGCTTGTGGTTGCAGTTCAAACTTTAAATTTCCTATTTAAAGTAGCTATTCAACCTTAAAATCTGTGTCCTCACAACATTGCTCATTTCACATTGTACATAACATCATTGATTTTGTGTTTTTTACCTACACCAGATCTCGCCCTGTACCTAAACTGATGCTGCAGTTCCTGCTAGGCATTACATAATTGGCTGCTTTCAGTACATATCAGTGAAAATGAGGGTGTATATGGCCTTGAGAGAGTAAGAGAGACAACCACTTATGACTTGTCATGCTTCCAGCTGCTTCCATTTGAAAGAGTTGCTCTGCTGGAACCCAGTGACCCTGGGCCAAACCATCACCCAATTTTGCTTTCATCCCAGAATGAGGAGGCTTTCTCTTCATTAGCCTTACAACAGGTGGGCACAAAAAAATAATTGCTCTGTTGATGAACACACTGCTGATGGTGCCAAAGATTTTTAGGGTTTGAAAACCACCTCTCCATCCTATTAATCTTTCTCTGCACTTCCTCCTCTTATGAGGTGATTTATGGTTGGAGCGGTTGAACAAAATCATACCCAAATAACACGTGGGAATATTCTTGCCGTTTTTTACTTCTTTGCACAAACCATCCTTTCAGCTTCAGCTACAGAAAGCCCATCAAGAACGTTGTGCTACTTCTCTGACCATACATTTTTGTTGCCCCTCCGTATTTACCATCTCTATCTGGTTTGTGTGAAAAGCGGAATGCAAATCCCATCTCTACTGTTTTTTCTCTCTTTAGCTCTTGTTTCATACCAAGCCTGGTTCTCCCCCCTTATACTTGAACGTTGTTCTCCCCTTTACCCTTGTCCCATGTCACTAACATTATCTTAGTGTTTATCACTATAGCTTTACCCTAGTACCTTTAGCCTTACTCATAACCTAGTACCTCTACCTTTGTCTATACCACAATATCTCTACTTATAGACAAGTACATCTACTCCTATGTATAGCCAAGTTCCTTTTACCCCCGTCTTCATCTTTTCACTGTTACACTTTTGATATCCTATTACCTCTCCCCCAATATATCTAACTTTGGTGTGCCCTATAATCGCTACCTCTAACCGACTACCTTTAATGCTAATTATATCTTAATTATGCCTTAGTATTTTCTAGTCCCTTTTCCCCCTGCCTACACCGTACTATGTTTTTCCCACAATGTGCTTTCTTAGCTCTAACTCTGCTTATACCATAGTTCCACTGTCTGTAGGCTAGTTCTGATACCCTTGTATACCTTTTCCCTGCCTGCATTGTTATTACTTGGTACATGTAGCACACAGTCAGCCTTTAATATTCTTGTATTTCTACTTCTGCCTATAACCTAGAGCCAAGTCACATACCCTCGTGCCTCTCCCAAGACAAGACCATTACATCCACCTCTAACAATGTAACAGTACCTGTACCATTATGAATTACTTATGCCCATTTTTCTCCTTTACTGTTTTGTTCCATGTTCTTTACAGTAAAACCCTTTTCTTGTGGTATTTTATTGAACTTCCTCAAATGTTTGTCAGCAAATTTGTTCCTGACTTTGTAAATTCACTGTAATGAAGTTTCAGCAGACTGGAGCCATCTGGTTGTTTTTCTCCATTTTGTTTTTTCTCCAAAATGAGGCAGAATTGTTAATTTCTAATTAGAGTAAATCTGTGTATCTCCCTCGTCCTCTGAATAGCAAGTGTAGTGTAACACAACATCAGAGACTTTCACAATCTTATCGCTATATAAACCTTTAAAGATTGTGTTAAAATAACATCTTGTATATTTTTATTAAGTAGCAAGGTGGCAGACTAGTCAGCAAAGAGAAATATCAGAGTGGTTGGATAAATGACTTTTTCCTATAATTTTATGAGTTCCCTTAGAGTTGTCCAAAGACTTTTATCTTAGGTAGTATTGTATTGTATTGCAATATTTATATAGTGCTTACTAACCCTATGTGGGGTGCTGAAGTGCTTTCCTACTTGGGTAGCATGCTACACCGTCCAGGGTGTGTGGTTGGAAGGCTGTTGTCTTTGTTTTGATGGTATGTGGGGAAGTGTAGCCACGTCATGCATGATGACCACTGAGGTGCAGTTATCGGGTTATGGAACACAGCTCTTAGCAGTCTGATGGAATAAGAAGTGTGAGAGACAGGTGCCTAGTTTATGGTTTTCAGCAAGTTGGCAGCTTTAAGCAGTTCTGCAGCTCTCTTTATGGTATTTCTTATTTTTATAGTTCACTTAGGTAGTTATGGCACTAGGTTGGCCATTCTGAGATATTTTGTTTAACGTTTATGGTCCAGAGAGCCATGGATCAGAGTTAAGCTGGGATGAACTTTGTTAATATCATACCATATCTGATTGCCATTGTGAGATGTCAAAAGTGGTCATAGTATGTAGCTAGTTGAGACCTACAGTGGTGGACTGAATTATAGTCCTCCATTTGCCAGCGGTACGTGGCAGATCTCTTCAGTTATTCCATGCCTGTTCAGTTGGTGATGGGTGGTTATTGCTGTGGACTGGTACATTAGTGGGTGATGGACATGACCCAATACACTTTTAAGCGAGTGTGAGAGCGTCAAGCAGTATAAGGAAATTTATTATGCAGTCTGTATGAACTACAATTGACTGCCCAAACGCTCAGTGTTAGGAAACATATATAAATCAGGAGGGTTTTATATTGTGCTGTATTGTAATTGCATTTTTATAGCACTTACTACCCATGATGAGGTATTATAGCACTTTAAGCTGAGCAGCATGCTGCTCCGGAACCTGGGGTTAGTAGTTTTGGGGAGGGTTGGTGGGTTATTGTTGGTTACTGAAATTAGTCTTGTGTTCTTAAAGAAACCACGCCATGCACTTACTTCAGTTTCTATGTGGTAGAATAAATGAATAGGAGTTAGGTTTGAACCTTAGTGGGAGACGAGGATGTGTGAATTCATGCATTGGCTAGCTGTATTAATACATTAGCTGCAGGAGATTAGGACTTTTAAAGAAGATGTTTTCCTTGAAATAAGGTGTGGGCAATTTTCAGAGATACAATAATGGGGATTAAGACAAGCATGCATGTGACTTAAAGTAGGCTAAGCTCAGCGAGAGGCGGCATGTAGAGGATGGAAACGAAGGAGAAAGTCATTTGAAGGAAAAAGGAGAGTCAAGAATTGGAAGTTTTTTATCAGTCAGTTTTCATGCAGGATATTTAATAATATTGTGGAGGCTTTTTGAGACAGCATGCAAACCTATAGAAAGAAATAATACTATTTGCATGTGTTTCAATATGATTGTAGGCCGGTAGAACACCAGTGCACACAACCATCACCCTTTGGTAAGTAGAACTAAAGTAAATATGGTTTAATTTACCCATAAAATCCGATAGAAGGAAAACCCATAACGTGAGTGTTGTACTTTAAATATTTATGCTAGAGATGAGCCTCCCCTTGCCATCTGATGATCAGGGTTGGATGACAGAGAACTGAGTCTGTTTTAGTGAAATTGTTTAAAGTAATACTTCTCTAGAGCCCCAACAACATAGGCAAATGATGTGTGAGATTTTCTATCTGGTTGTCATTCAGACTTCCTGGAGCAATAATCAGACACACAAAAGGAAAGTCCCTGCCTTGAAACTTCCTCACTTGAACATAGAAACTGCAGTGCTACCTCTCAAACTTAATATGTATCAAACCTGCAATGCTCAGGGAAACAAGTAATCAGCAGCCCCTTCCTAACAAGGCCCTCACTAAATTTCAAATGGGGAACCCTGACTCAATTTTTTCTCACTTCAGGGGCTGGTCTTGTGCTCTATCCCCCTTCTCTGAAATCCATACATGGCAATGTGTTCCTCCATCCCTCCCCTCTGTGCAGTGTGCTCTCTGTTAATGTTCAGCTTGGAGCATACGCATTGATTTACAAATATGTACCATAGATAGATGGAAATACCTTTGGTGACACCATCATGTCACAGTGCATCCCTAGTGGGTCGCTGTAATCAAAATAGCCCCCAGCAATACCAGATGTAACACAACAATATAAGGGTGTGTGTTATTAAATAAGGCAGGCCTACTGGCTTTGTCAGGGTATCACCACATTAGTAAAAACAGTCAGATGCCATGTTTTAACATTGCACCACCACTAAAATCAATAAGCACAATACTAATCATCAGTAGACTTCAATATAATCCTAACCATTGCATCATCAGTATCAAAGCATTTTCAATTTGAAAACGTGTGCTATAGTCTTTCTTTCAAAACCATTAGACAGCTACTGCAGTCATAGGACCAACCACAGGGGATCCTCGCACTGCAGAGCCCCAGAGCAAAAGCCCCAGCTCTGGCAGTGCATACATACAATGGACACTTCTCCAGGGGTCAGTTTTAGGGCACCAGGAGACCTGGGGTCAGTTTTTGTGGGAAAATATCTGAGAGCTGTTGCACTCCTTGGAGCCAATTAATCATTAAAAGTGTTGGTGGTGCCCTCTGATCTTCGTAGGGCACCACATGAAGACAGGACGGACATTAAGCCCACATGTGGGGCATTATGTGGTGCTCCAGTCACTGTTTGCTTGGTTGTTGGTTTCTGGTTATTCTGTTCTTGGCAGTAACTGGGACATATGCAAACAGTATAGTAGCATGCAGCATCCCGTGTAATGAATACGTACCATTGACCGCGGTTGCACCTCCACTACTGCCCAAACACTTTTCCATTAGTAAACCAAGTGGTAAATCAGTTGTCATCCGCACCCTAGATGTGGTGTATATTTTTAATATAAATGGAGCAAAATTATAGTCGGGGGAGGTTTTTGGACAGCGCCTTAAATCACACTGTTTTATCATGTTTGGAAGCATCCCTGGTTTCCTGGTTGCACAGTTCAATCACTAAGTGGCTATTTCTTTATACTGTTTTACATAAAAGATTAATGTTTTGTCTTTAATTATTTTAATTGCATTTAATAGCACTTACTACCCCTGAAAAGGTGTGGAAGCACTTTGTCTAACGCTGCTGACTGCACTACAGAGAGGCCATCCCCAATTAGCAAACCCACACCTGCAGAGAGTTCAGTATCAAATGACTGCCCCACAAAACACCTCAAGCTTCCTTAAATCCCCAGCCCTCGATCCTAAACACCAGTGTCTGCTGTGTGCCCCTCCTTCAGCTGTTCAAGCAGCACATGGTGGAGAGTCCTTCCTTCACCGCCCATGCCGGCTGTGAGCTATAGTTGTAAATACAGACTAGCGTGGGAGTGTGCCTCTTGCCCACACAAACTCCCAAAGGAAGAAGTGCTGCCAGCAGTTCTCAAATCTGTTAGAATCTATCCAAGACCCTTTTCCTTTAAGTAGGACATAACTCTTGCAATAAAAAAAGCACATCTGTTGTTCGAACAGGTTTGTTGCTCAACCTCCTGGGGAACACCACGTTTGAAATGTCCCTGAAATGTAAATGAAGCAAAATTGCTTTGTCATTGCAGGTGATTGCAGTTCAGGGATAACTGGTTTGTGTTCCATATAAATAAATATTATAATTTAGTCTAGTTGATAATGTGCTTTATCTAGAAACTTGTCTTCTGAAGACCCACCTCGATATCATTCTACCTGTATACATCAATGCCGAGCATCATTTCTGACCTTATGACCTTACTGTACACTTCTCAGTAGTTCCCGCTATAGAATTGAATGGATTTTATTGATTGATGCAGTTAATTAAAACCTTTACAAGATAAAAGAATGCAAATAGAACAAGCATTTGCAATGCAATAGGTCTCGCATTTGCAAGAGTTTAAGCTATTGGTATTGTAAATGACAATGCTTTTTATTTATGTTTTAAAAACCAAAACATATAAATAAAAGGCATTGCCATTTACAATGCCAATAGCTCAAATTCTTGTGAATGCGAGACCCATTTCATTTGAAAGAGGTGGCTGCCATTGTCCCGGGCTGCTTGAAAAGTGAAAGTGTGCATGGCGCGCTGAATCTTGCAGGAAAGCATGTTGTGCTTGCAGTGTGACAAACTCGTTAAAGAAAATAGTGCTTACAGACTAAATAAGACATACCGTTTAACAACAGAAGTAAAAGGGCCAGCCCTCATCAGCCAGGCTAGCTTGAATCCAGTAGCAAAGTGAGCAAGGGACCCACGTCTGGGCATACTCTGCCAACTTAGGGTGAACAAAGCAAACACAAGGAGATGATGGACGGAGCGCTGAAACTTTTCAGACACACAGCCCCAGTCACAGATCTGGGTTGAATCCATCATCATTCTTTAGCTCACTTCGCCACCCCAGTTCAGACACAGCTATATGCAAATCAGTCTTGACCCTGTGCCTCATGGGAACTGTCCAGCCCAAACTGCCAAGCCATGTCTTCCCTGGACTGGAAACAAGCATCCTGGGACCGGTTTCGGGGTAACACCCCTCATCAGCCAGGCTAGCTTGAATCCAATGGCAAAGTGAGCAAGGGACCCACGTCTGGGCATACGCTGTCAACTTAGGGCGAACAAAGCAAACACAAGGAGATGATGGACGGAGTGCTGACACTTTTCAGACACTCGCCTCCAGTCACAGATCTGGGTTTGTGATGTCATCACCTTCCTCATATTTTGGGACAATCCCTTTGGGGATTTTAGGGTCAGAGTTCCCTCTGTCCCTATGAATTATGTTGCTGCCACCATTTATGGGTGCTAGGCCCATAGCTGCTCTTTTCCTTTCTATAGCCAGGAGTCTATCCTCCAGGGCTATTCTACGAGCCATCTTTGCTAAAAGGATGTCCTCCTCATTGAGGCAGTCCTCAATGTTGCTTGGGGTGCCTGACTCACCTTTGTGGGAGCTAGGTACCCTTTGCACTGACCTTGAAAAGAGGAGTGCAGGGACCACATCTTCTCTGTCTAGGTGAGGAGGTTGAGAATGCCCCACCCTTTCATTGCTACTTTATCCTTCTGCAAGGAGGTCCTCCTCTTCAGAAGGGTGCCCCTTAGCATATTCTGCCGTAAGCTCCTTGAGCTTGGTCTTGGGAGGATTGGAACCAGTTTTAATTTTCTTAAGTCTACAGAGGGTCCTTAGCTCCTTCATGCCAAGATAGAGGTAAGGGGTTAGGTTGAGTTCCACAACCACATTCTCTGTATCTTCAATTATTTTACTAAAGTTGGGGCCTTTTTAAAAGGAATAAAAAACTTCTAGGCACTTGTATCCCCTAACTAAAGTAGGCTTTTAAACTTTTAAAAATGCTAAAGGGACTTAACCAAGGCCCTAACAAGAATTAAAAAAATCTGGAAAAATTGTCAATTAAAAAATACAGTTGAATCTAAACACAATTTTGGATTGTAGTTGTGTGGTCACTTTTTGTCAGAGTGGTTCAGCAAATGCAAAGTCGTAGACCCCACAGCTGGTCCACCAATGTAGGAATCCTTGCCTGTGTGTGTACAACAAATACTTAGCACTGCCCTCTGACAAGCCTAACTGCTCACCCACACTATGACAAAAGAGAGCATTATCATCATCTACTTTTAGCCTCTGTAAAGACTCTGGGGATCCACTGGACTCTGTGCACACTATGCCTTACTTTGGTATAGTGTATACAGAGCCAGCTTCCTACACAGCGCTCCACTGCCTTTTCATCTACGCTTGTGCTATGCAAGTAGAGCATACTTACATACAAGTGGTGTTCACCACTAGCCTCTGCTGCCTCGCGTCTCCTGGAGACAATTACTTCCACAGTCCTATGTGGTCCATAGGGGTAATATTTGAACACTGTGTGTAACAAACAGAAATGGCTCCTCTTGTGCTTTATTGCTGTGCCTATGCAATAATTTGACGTGAGAAGTGAGCAAGACAGAACACTTGAGAATGAGGTTCTAGTGTGGACCATGGGTGATTGCGGTATGAATTGGGATGGAAGTGTTTTGTTGTTGTGCATACATAATTGAAACGGCTGAAACTGTGCACCCATGTGTGAAAGTACAAGAAACGTGACCATAGAGGTGACCACGATTGGGAATGCATACCATCTTTGGAGTGGTGTGCATTATACTCTTTAAATCATGCTGACTATGGGTCACAGGGTACAGCCGAGAGGTGAAGAGTGCTACCCTTGGGTTTGCAACCTTTCATCAACCATAGTAAACGCTCTGGAGCTCACACAGGAGCAGCAAAGAAGCAACCCATACCACAGGGTGTTATGCAACCAGCCATGACATGAGTCAACTGTGAGGCTTCAGTGAGCAACCCAAAGTAATGATCAATATACAAATAGCTAGAGTATATGAAATGCTGAAAGTACAGTCACAGAGGACTGGATCATATCAGCTGACCAGGTCTCAAATCTCTGAATAAGAACTGATTTGTAGCACCAGAGCATTTTCATCTCTAGTTTCTATCCTCCGATTGCCAGAGAAAGCTGGACAGTCCAGATGTGTAGCGCGGTTTTCCTTGCGGAAAACAGAACTCACAGTTCAACAAAGATTACATTGCTTCCCAAAGATTTTAGCCATTTTGCAAATTTTCTACAGATTTTTTTTTCCATTTGCCAACACATCTGAATTTACAGGCAAAGGTTAAGCATGTAGAACTGCCAGAAAGAGTGGCAACTATTAACATAGACTAGTAACACTGCAGGCACGACTGAAGTACTCAATTATAAGAGATCTGAGTTCCATGGTGGGTGGAGCAGTGCAAACAGCATGTTACGTTTTTTTGCAGGGAAGCCAGCCAACCTAGTCACCTCTGTAATCTGTAAAACAGAATGCAGCAACCACTTCTCTGTTAGGTGCACAATCGTGCAAAGAAGGCCCTAAGGAAATGTGTGTGAAGGTGCACTCACCCCGACACAAGGGCAGACAAAGGCTGCTGTAACATGACTGCAGGGGTGGAGACGTAGGAGGCAGACCAAGGTCCTAATATTCAGGAATCGGAACTGTAGCCGAACCATAGGTCCTCTAGGTCGACAAGCAAACTATATATTTCAATCAGCTCGTTTGCAGAAAAGTTGGAAATAAATACACCAAATGCATGCGCTACTAATAAAGGAACGCTTACTGTGCCTTTAAAGTTTAGTGTTAAACTGGTGTGTTGACCCCCGACTTGTACTAGAGAGTGTCGTGAAATAACTCAACCTAAGACTTCCCCATGTATTTTTGTTTTTACCTTCTGGAATTTTTCATTAATAAGAGAAAATGTAATATATTTAATAGTTCTTGCTTTCTTTTCAATTCATTCTCTGTAAAGCGTGTGTTTTCAAATAGGATATTTAGCACGGTCAGGTTCTGCGATGTATATGTGAAATAAACCCAAAAAAATTACATTAACTAGCCAACTCTAACCAGAGTCGAAGGGAGATATACCAAGATTCACATGGCTCTCAATCACTCACGTAGACTTTAAAAATGGCTGAGCAGCATGCTAGTCGGCTCTCTAATTGGCTACTAAACGAGCAAGAAATGAAGTCCTTTCAACACGAAAACACGCATGGCCTTTTCACAATAGCGGCACTGCAAATGAACGGTGAACCATTATAAGATACAAGGATAAACATCCGTTACCTTTGCCATTGTACTGACGTGAACCGATTATGGGGTGGTACTTTAATAGTACTATTTAGTAGAACTACTGCCTTAAGTAAACAAAAAAAATGTTACTCGGGCACACTAAGGAACAGACAAACCACAATGTTGACATACACCTTACTTAGTTCTCTTCAAATTCAATGGCATTCCTGTGGGGATAAAAAAACAAGCTGTCGCCATTGCGCAAAGGCAGCCGCTTGTTTATATTTGCATCGCGCTTTCACTTTAACAATAGCTGCCGCCCCACACAGCACTCGCGGGGTTGGCCGGCAGCTATTGTTAAAGTGAAAGCGCGATGCAAAAATAAACACGCGGCCGCCATTGCCAAAGCCGAATGAAAAAAAATAGTGCTTACCGACTAATGAAGGAGACCGTGTAACGCCGCAAGTAAAAGATCCAGTCCTGATGGGCGGTCACAAAAAGAGACAGGGCGGTAACAAGGAGGGACTAAGAAGCCTCATTATCAATCGGAAGCCAGCATTTACCATGGACAATGACACCAGCCAATGAAAAATATGGGCGGAGGCTTCCACAGCACTTCTACAGCATACCCTACTACAGTATGCCTCGCAGAGCGAGCAGCGCATGCGCTGCAACGCTAGGCTCGACCTAAAAAAGGAAACCGTATAAAAACAAGTTACACATACAAAGGACCCTTGTAAAAATATTTTAAAAAGTTATGCTATTTGTGTCGTTCAGTGCCAGGCATGCCACAACTGGTCCTTTTCAGATTGTGACATCTGTCCATAGTAGTGCAGTGACGCAAGAGGTTAATGTGTCAGTGCTTAGAAAGTGCGGTATTGCGTGCATGGCGACCAACACTGCGGCTCTTAGCTCAGTTCATAAAGTGCACTCCAGTGCCATCAGAGTGTTTCATCTTTTATCCTAAACGGGACATTGACTTGCAATATTATTTTCAACCCAGACTGTAGGTTGGCATGCTACACTCTAAAGCTTACATTTTTGTCAGCTTTTTCTTAGTTTTTATTTAGCTGCGGTATTTAGTGGGGCTTTTACGTTTCATCTTGGCTTTTGCTCGGGACGTCTGTGCGCGCTGGTGCTTTAATTAAATCATTGTGGACCCAGCTTTGAGAAGTTCTCAGCGATGAAGATACATTTTACCAGCCAGACTATTTATTACCTGAGCACTTGAGCATTGCAAGCAAAAAAGGAGGGCGTGACGACATGTCCCAATTCCATGAATATTGAAGATGTCATAGGTACTTTGTAAGTTCAGCCTGCAGGACTGGGCATATGCACAATATGTGCAGGAGATTTTCTTCATGCCACTGACATAGTCTACATAGCTTCGAACATGGTTTTGGGGCCCACTTGAGCAGTGCGTCGCTTGTTGATAAGACAAACCTCAGCGCTAGAAACCTGGGTTTATAAAAGCTTTTGATTATTTCAAGCAAATAATTCTGTGGGTTCGGCGATTTGTATGTGTTCGTACGCGTTCACGAGTGTTTGCGCTTTTTGGAGCATTCCTTGTCTGTTGCCCACAATAGTAATTTTGTTTATTTATTACGAATTTAAAAGGTTTGCGAGGTATGTTTGCTACCCAGAGGTGATGTGCGTCCAGTATCTCTAAAGCATCACTTCAGGCATTGATCCAGCGGTTCGTTTTACTGCCTTTTTGAATCTCTTTCCAGTTAAAGGATCTTAATGTGTCCGGCATGGCCTCTCCTCATGAGGGCATATACCTGAGGAGGACGCCTTGAGGTACTAGCCCTTGGTCTTGTAGGCCGAACACTAAACGGATCTTTGGAGGTGAGGTGACTGTGGAAGATGGAAAAGGAGCCTGAAGTCCTTGCACTCTGAGTTATTTAAAAATGAATTTAGCCTCCCTGGGAAGACTATTGACCCATTGGCCAGCATTAGAAGCATCGATTGCTGCCAAGATTGGTTACCAGGTTGGCGTGGGTACTTTACTGAGTCATTTTTTAAAAGTGGCGATGAGTGAAGCTAAGCAGGGCTTTAATGTATTTAGACGGAGTCTGGGCAAATGCGATCTTGGAGCCATACTCCTAAATATTTAAAGCTGGTCTCGTGGACCCCGAGGGGTTGCGATCCTGTTGCGGCGCTCCTTCCCTTTCACGGTCTCCCATGAAACATGTGACCCGTGCGGCCGCTTCATTGCCCTGACAGGAACGTGGGAAGGACAGGTGATTACTTTTTTATGCATTTACGTGCCTCCTGCACTACTCGATGCCTGTCTCCAGGACCTCTCCAGACTCCTCTTGGGCCTTCCGCAGGGTCTTACAGTAATAGGTGGCGACTTTAACACAGTTCCAGATCCCGAACTCGATACCACTGGGTCCCCCACTAGCACTAGACGTACCAGGGCACGTCATCTTAATGACTGGACCACCACTCTTGGCCTTTGTGATGCCTGGAGACTATGGCACCCGTGACTTTGACAATTCACTCATACCTCGGCAGCCTACTACACTCACGTCTGGATAGATTTGTTTTTTTTACCTACCTCTGACTGTCAAGTGCCCTCACTAATCCATATCTTATCTTGTGGAATCTCAGACCACTCTCCTCTGCTCCTCCATTTTGGGCCTCCCAGATCTGATCAACGCACTATGTGGCGTGTAAATGCCTGGTACCGCCAGGACAGGACCTTTGCCCAGGCACTGAGTCGGGAACTCCAACCATACTTCCTTAGAAATGAAGGGTCGGTCGCGAATGTTGGCACCTTGTGGACGGCTAGCAAGGCGACAATACGAGGTATGGCTAAGGGACATATCAGAGCCCAAGAGCGTCTTGCATCTGACCTCCAGGAGGATGTCTCTCTCAACAATTGAGTCTTCTTCATGAAGAAATCCACCATCACTCCCTTGAAACTGCCAAACATTTATGGCGATCTACAACAGTCAAGGTTTCTGAGTGGGGAGACAAAAACGGGAAGCTGCTATATTGGCTGGCCTCCCATCAATACGTAAATAGAATTATACCTGAAATTATCGATGGTAGTGGGCACCCACGTCATACTCTTCCTGAGATTGCGCATACATTTGCTTGCTACTACGAAACTCTGTACGCAGTCCCCGTTGGGAGAGACCCGGAGCGCCCATGATTTCTTTGATGTAATTTATCTCCCTTGCCTGTCCTCTGCGGAGTGTTGTATGCTTGATGGACCCTTTACAAATGAGGAGGTTGGAGACGCCTTGACCGGCCTGGCACCAGGGAAAATCCCATGGCTTCCCTACGGAATATTATACTGCGTTCCGTGAGACATTACTCCCCCACCTCTTGGCCCTTCGCAAAGAGTGTCACAAAGGTGCCTTCCCTCCAGACCTAAACACAGCCACTGTAGTGGTGATCCCCAAGACACAACCTCCCTCCACCTCCTGTTTGGGCTAATGCCCAATATCGCTCCTCAACAGTGAGGTTGACATTTTTACCACTATGCTGGCCGCCTGACTCAAGCGTGTCCTCGCTACGTTGATTCATCCGGATCAATGCGGCGTTATTCCTGCCTCCAGCACTGTCTCCGACGGCTTCATGTGGCCCTAGCTCACCGCCATCATTTGTAACATGATCTTGCCTTATTTTTTATCGATTTTTGGAAAGGCTTTCAATACGGTGGACTGGGTTTACCTTCAGTTAGTGCTGACCCGGGCCGACATTGGACCTCGATTTTTGTGGCATGGTCTGTGCTCTTTACTCCAACCCTACTGCCTGAACCAGATTAATGGGGTCCTCTCTACATCCTTTCCCGTTGGACGGGGGACTCGGCAGGGCTGTCCCCTATCTCATCATCTCTCCTCTCCTCTTCACGCTTTCCATCGAGCCGTTGGCCCAACTCATCTATGTGGACACCCAGGTTCGGGGACGGCGATGGAGTACTGACCAAGAGGACCGCATAGCTTTGTATGCGGATGTTGTTTTGTATCTTGTAGACCCCACCACGAGTGGCCCTCGCTGTCTTCATTTACTGAGCTGTTTCGAGGAGGCTTCCGGTTTGAAGATAAACCCTTCTAAATCTGCACTGGTCTCCTTGTCCTCCTCTAGAGACTGCTTTGACAGACCGACTAGCATATCGCATACTTTTTCCTTTGACTCAGTTTCAAATATATAGGCATCTGGGTTTCCCTACATTCGGAACATACATGGACCCTTAATCTACAACCCTTGGTCCGAAGGGCCAAAACTGACCTCAATAGGTGGCAATTCCTCCCTCTAAATGTTATTGGGCGTATAGTTCTTTACAAAATGATGATTCTCCCACGATACCTGTATATTTTTCAGAACTTGACATTCCACCTGCCGCGGACATGGTTCCGGACTCTGGATGGGATGGCCACAACGCTCCTGTGGCATGGTTCCAGACCCTGTCTTGCCCTTGCACACTGTCAATGAGGCCCGTACGATGGTGGCCTGGGAATGACTAATCTTTATCTTTACTACCTGGCCTCTCACCTGCTTGTAGTTTATGACTGGTTTAATGAGAGATGGTCCGACCCTGCCTATCGCCTGGAGCTATCCCTGTTGGTCTTTCCTCGACTGTAGGCTCTGCAGCTCTCCGATACCTACCTCCTTGCCTCCAGTGACCAGGCTGGTGTTCTTGGCCTGGAAAGCAGCCCTTTGACATGTACAATGGGAGGCCAAACTTGCACAACAGCCACCCCTCTGGCACAGTAAGTGGTTGAGGGATGTGGCAGCGCTTCACGATTTCAAAACCTGAGACCTTATTGGTATCATCCATTTGGGGGACATCTGGTCTGGGACACACATACGCTCTTTCCATGATCTTCAGGCCCCCTATGCCCTTGCACATGCCCAATTCTACAAATATCTTCAACTCCATACACGTGTCCCGGTGCCTGACACTTTACCGGAGTTCAGTCCCTTAGAGGCCAAACTCCTTATGGGACACCTTGGCCATGGTGGGGTCTCTCAGATTTATCGCACCCTGATTATCAATTCACCCAGTACCCTACATCACCTTTGAGCCCGTTGGGATGGTTGGCTGGGTCCCATGAAAGATGACGATTGGAGATTGGCCCCTCGAGACCTTACTATCTCCAGCCGACTACGGCTGGGCCAAACCTACTATCTTTATTCGGCCAATCTTTCCCCGACACGTTTGCACCAGGCAGACCTTCGATCTAGTCCCGCCTGTCCCAGATGTGGGATCTATCCTGCAGATTTCTACCATATGGTATGGTCCTGCTCTGCGATAGCAAACTATTGGACAGAGGTGCTCTGTGATCTAATGGAGGTTCTTGATTGGGAGGTTCCGCTCTTCTCCCTGCTGATACTGCTTGGGGTGTTTGAAGGGTCCGGAGGTACGAGAGCTGAATGATTGTTACTGGGCACAGCTCTCCTGGTAGCTAAATGTGCCATTGATGCTAAATGAATGTCCTCTACCCCTCCCACCCTGTCGAGCTGGTGATGGGGAGTTGACTGGAGCTCTCAACAGGAGTGTACGGTTTATGAAGCTAGAGGTTGCCCCCGCAAGCATGAACGGGTTTGGGAGAGGTGGCTGGGTCAATTGGCCTAACTTTGTACCTGAATTTGAGAGCTGGGTTGGACCGTTTGCTATTCTGCTGTACCACTTGATTATCGATGACTCGTGCAGTCGCTATCATTCTTGTGCATCGTATTGACTGTGTGTCTGTTATTCAACTTTTGCCACGTTGGTGGTTAAAATAAATAAAATCAGTTTATCAAAAAAAATATTTATAGCTGGAAATATTTTCAACCAAATTGCCTCCCAGGTACCGTTTACCCATCTTCTTAAAACTGCCTCAAAAGATTGTTTTTTTTTTTTTAATTCACTGTAATGCTTTTATTTATGCAGTAAAGAGCCAGCCTATTCAACGAGTTTTGCAGACCAATTGAGGCTTAAATTCATCAGTACAATGTCATCTGTGTATTGCAGTGATGTCAGCTATTGTCCCAATTCTGGAGGATGTGAATGTACCTCGTCCAATGATTTGCTCAAATCTGAAATAAAAAGATTGAACAAAATTGGGGCGAGTACACATCCTTGTTTGAGACCTTGCCCAGTTCTTATTACTGAGGATAAGCCCTTGTTTGCACCAAGGCTCACCTTTGCTCAGATTTCTGAGTACAAGAGCTTCACAGCTCATAAAAATTTGCCAGGATTTTCCATGATGCCAGCTTATACCTCAGCAGATTCCTGTCCATGTGATCAAAAGCTTTTGAGAAATCAATGAAACCTGTGTAGAGCACTTCTTCTTTTTGGGTGTATTTCTCTATGATCATGGAAAGAGCCACCAGATTATCAGTCGTTCTTGACTTGGGCTGGAAGCCTGTTTAATTTCATGGAATCAGGCCTGCACCTTCAGCCCAGCCTTCCAGTTCTTGTAACAAAATATAGGCAAAGATCTTTTGGTTGGTATCTTATAGCGCAATCATTCGGTAGCTGTCTGGGTCCGAATAGGAGCCTTTATTTATAAATAGGTTGAAGAATAGACCCATGCCTAGACTCTGGGATGTTGTTTTCTTGGAGGCAGAAGTGGTACAGCTGGAGGAGTTGTTTGCTCCAGAAGCCCAGGTAGTGCTTGAAGATCGATGCTGGCAGTCCATTCGGGCCCAGCAACTCACTTCCTCTGTTTTTCTTTATTTGAGCTTCGATTGTATCTGTGAATAGTGTATCTCATTTTCACGTGAAACTTTCTAAAATGCTAATATCTCAAAACTAACAAAATGAATAAAAAGATTGCGTGCTGGATGTTGTGCATGTATAACACACAATGGGACATCTTGTACTTGAGCACTGTGAAACCATCTAAACCCCACCTTACCCTGCCCCTGTTCATTGGATACAACAAGTTGAGACAATAAATTAAAGATAACTTAGTTATAGTTTGATATAGAACTAACCGTGTCTGTTAGCGCTGCTACTACAGTGCTTAAACTCCTGCATACAAACACATTTAATAATGTATCTCACTCTTATTGCAACACAAAGACCCATATGCAGCTCTACCAGTGCACCTCTGTCCTACACAACATGCATACGGAAACCGCTCAGCTCAGCACCCCCAACCTGCAGCAACACTTGATTTCACAGTGCTTAAACCCATCTGTGTCTCTACCAGTGCATCCTGAGTCCTGTTCAGTATTACCCCTTGACCTTTCTGTGTTTGAACTTGTACAGTGTGCCATTGACAATCTATTCTTCTGTTATACCTGTTATCTCAATGCTTGGACTCAACACCCACCCACACACTGCTAGCTAGCCTGCTGCTCAGCACACAGACTGTCAATACACATACAAGAGCCTGTGAATGATATTCTTTGATGTTTACGGGGCAGTCTGACAAATGAGATCTTCACACCCATCCAACACTGTGACACTCCAGATACCCTCCATTTTCTGCTGATGGTCATGTTGTCGACCGTAAAGAAAAACATGCTTATCTCGCCGCCTTAATGCTAGCTCAATTTTTTTTTTTTTTTTTTTATCCCATTCATCTCATCCAGAAACAGAAAGTTGCACATATTTTCTGCAGTTTATCCACCTACTAGTTCCATGGGAGTTAGTTAAGATGATGCTTAACTAAGCTTTGTAGACAGCTCCTATGTGTTTTTTCACATGGTTCTTTCGAATCACACTAAAGTGTTCTCTGCATGTAACAGAGACCCCATCAACGTACTTCAGGTAGAACTGTGCACTTCTGAAAAGGTTCTCTCAGGCAGATCATTTTCATATGATCTAGTATCAAATAAAGATATTCTGTCAGAGACAAAACATTTCACTATTATATTTTTTAAACAGTTTCAAAGAGATTTTTGATATTATGCACACATTTCATAAACATTGACACATCTCAAACATTTCATAAACTTCAACACATCTCACACCTTTTACATTTCTGAACACTGGGGCCGGGCAAATTGCTGTGTTCTAGTCTTCGAAATCAAATAAAGGCATTATAGGAATTAAGAAAAAAACCACCATTCTTTGAGTGCCATGTTAAAGCATGTAAAATGCATGTAGATTAGTATTGCCCTGGAAGTTCTGTACTGCTCTGAAACGCACAACTGCACTGTAAAGTCTTCTAAATTTGATGATGGAAAAGAGAGGGTGCTGGGACTGGAAATCATCTATACATTCAGCATGACTGCCTTCCTCCCATCTATGCTACTGCCAGAGAAAAATCTATCTAAGACTTTTTAACATCATTACAGTGCCACGTTTGCCCCTGAAAGGTGAAACTCAATCCCATTGTAAACACAGCCATACTGCTTCTGTCTCAGGCAGCTGGATAAACAAAATCACAGCTGTGTGAAAGGGTAACACTATTTCTGCAGAAGCACACTACTGTCCAATTAAAACGTGTTCTCCTGTCTGCCAACATGTGGGTGGAGCCAAGCCTCTACTGTAGTGTTCCTGAAAGCTGATGTTTCGGTTGATCAAATAAGGTCTGGTGACAGCTGCACTATCAAGCCATAATTACAGACTTAAAAAGGAGGATCCTGGTAAACATAAAATACTTGGTCTGCTAGAGACCACTGAGTCAGTTGAGAATTTTGGGAACTTCTGCTAGAACATTACTTTTGTCATCTGCGAAAGAAGACCTCTATTTATCTCAAGAATGCTTCCTGACTTGTCCCCACACACAGTGTCTCTTTGAACATCTCGATAGTCCTTTGTTTAGGAATGAGACAGTTACTCACGTGACAACAGAAGATCAGCCTATTATACTTTATTCTTTTTTATAGTGGCTTTACTAGATCTACAAGTGCCTCAAGCTAAGATCTCAGTTCCGGTGTTTGTACAGACTTAACTACAAATTGAGGAATAAGTTCTAGGGGACATTGTGAATTTGAAATTCAATACCGTCTGAAGAGATAAGATGTCTGAAATTCATATTGTTGGGTAACTACTGCAGAGAATTTGCATTTATCTGAGCCAACACATTTTTGGGTGTCAGTGGTTAGGTGTCACTCTACAAATCGAGGAATAAGTTCTAGGAGACATTGTGAATTTGAAATTCAATACCATCTGAAGAGATAAGATGGCTGAAATTCATATTGTTGGGTACTTACTGCAGAGAATTTGCATTTATCTGAGCCATCACGTTTTTGGGTGTCAGTGGTTAGGTGTCACAACATTTCTGCCCTTCATGTAAATTAACTGAAACCTCCTCTCTACAGGCACACTTCCATATTTGGAGTTCTTCCCTTCAGACACATACGTACCCCTTTTAATTTTGAGTGGGGAGTTCAGCTTTGTGAACTAAAAATGTGCTATTGGACTTTTTTGCCCTGGATGCCAATGTTTTGATGCACAGGTCCAGAGGGGACTCTTCCAGAGTAGCACTTTCGATTGCTAACTTTTAGTTTCAACAATGACGCATAGGCAGATATCCAAGTGATATTTTGTAATTTCAGCTTATTTCCATTTCCTCATTGCAAGGCCCAGTCTACCTCTAGTCAGACGTTCTGCTCCTTTTCTCTGTCACACAACGGAGAACTTTCAAAAAGCTGATACTTGTCTATGTTGCACTAATCAAGATAATGTATTAGTTTCAACAGAAGAACCTTTGAGAATTGTTAAGGTAAGTTCAGTGACGTGTATGCAATACAACATGCACTTACTCGCTCTCTCTCAATACAGATGTGCTTATTGCTGAACAAACCTTTTATATTTGTCCAAAAAAACAAAAGAAACTTTCAACGCCAGTTTTGTTCAACTAAGCTCCTTTCATCTGGTTAAACACCTACTAGAGTTTTCAATCAAATGCTGGCAAACCATGTTAATTTAGTAAATGCACATTCTTTGGATTTTTTTCTCTATTCAGGCTTATTCTTTAGTGGATCGAGAGGTTGGATACTGTCAAGGAAGCGCTTTTATCGTTGGACTTCTTCTGATGCAGGTAATATATTCTTAGTTAATGGTATTATTGTTACGTATGTGATGATTTGTAGAGATATTAACTTGCATAGTTAATTGTTGGTTGTGAGATTCACGTCTTGTTTCTAGGAGTAACCTTTAATAAGATTAAGATAAGTCCCAGCTAATTCATAAACTATTTTCATGTTAGAAAGTGTTGGTATGTTTTTTTTTATATTTGTATTTGATTTTTCAATCAAGCAACTACATTTCAGGGGAAAAGCAGCCTTTCAATATTGCAATGATACATTGTGCATTCAGACAGTGCATTTTAATCAAGCAAATATCAGGTAATATAACTTGTCAGGCGGTCATCTAAAATACATCATTGATATTGTATTGATTGGGACATCTCCTCACTATCCCCCCCCATCCATGCCGTAATATTTCATCAAGGGACCCCAGACCTTATGAAACTACTTTGGGCATCCTCTAGCTTTGTACGTGACCTTTTCAAGTGCCATACACAAGTCCATCCCTGTTTTCCGTTCTTGGAGGGTTGGCTCCTCTGGCGCTCCCCAATATTTGGCCACGTCTGTTTTTGCAACTACCAGGCCCGGGTTGCAGAAAAGGAGCTTGGTCTATAGGACGTCGACGTCTGTGGATATACTTAGGATGACATATTTTGGGTCAGCTGGAATGGATTCCCCCAGTATTGTACCTAACTCCCCCAGTATTTAATTCCATTATGATTGTATGGTTGCACAGTCCCAAAGTGTATGCAGGAATGACCCCCTTCCTTCCCCACATCTCAGACAATTGGTGGACTCCGCTCTCCCAAATTTATGCAGGCGGACCCGATCATAATAGACCCTGTGTAAGATCTTGAATTGGGTAAGTCTTAGCCTAGACTTAATAGCCACCTGCCCCGGGTGCATCAAGGTCGCCTCCTAGTCTGTCATCTAGTTCACCCACCTCACTTTCCTCTCAGTTTCTTTAATGAGTCAGGCATGTTGTTGTTAATAGTCTTATATGTCCAGGAAACCACTTTCGCCTCCAATTCCCCCTGAAGTAGTCTGCCCTCAAGAGGTGCATATTCAGGGATGTTAGCTATGTCTAGTCCCTCTGCATTCCAGGCGTGTTTGAGTTGGATGTATTTAAAGTACTTTGTGTTATTAAGCTGGTAGTCTCAATGGAGGAAGCTGAAGGGAGCTAGGTCTCCTTCCTCCAAGAGATCTCCCAACCTAGAGATCCTGATCCGGTCCATTGCTCCAAACCTCCTTAGTCTCCCGATTTCTTTTGGTTGCGTCCCTACCCACAAGGGGTTCTCACGGGTGACCCTTGTAGCCCATCCCATGCACCTCTATCGTCATCGGGGTTGCTGGCAACCGCTTTCTCACACCCTTTCCTCCATAAAAATAGTGTAGGTAGGACCTAGGATGGAACTGGCCTCTTTCCAATGTATAAGTGGGATGATCTCCGGGTGCGTAACCCCATTCATTGACCACTATCAAGTGTGACGCCCAGTAGTATTCCCGTATACTTAGGAGGGCTATGCCACCATTGTATTGGTTGTGCTGCAGTGTCCACAGTGCCACTCTAGGGTTCCCCTTTTCCATAGCAGTTTCCTCACCTCTCCCTCTATCCTGGTGAAGAACTCATCTGGGACTTTGTAATAGTGTTCTGAAGGACATATTGTTTTGGCAGGGTTATCATCTTAAACATAGCCAACCTCCCTATCAGCGTTAGTGGCAATGTCCTCCAATGGTCCACATCTCTATGGAACTCTGTCAGCACTCTCCAGAGATTTTGATCGAGGCTGCATTCCCTGTCTGAGGTCACTTATATGCCAAGATATTGGAACCCCTCCCTATCTATATGTAGGCTCCCTAGAAGATCTAATGAGTCCAGGTCTCTTCCTACGGGGTATAGCCTTGATTTGTCCTAGTTTATTGTGTATGCTGCATGGGCACCATATTGTTTGAAGACCCTAAACACTCCTAATAGTGTCTCACTCAGGCAGGTGCCATAGAGAAGGATGTCATCCGCATAGAGTAAGATCCTCTCACCTTCCGTTGCCTCCTCCCCGTGCGAAATGCCGCAGATCCGGATGTGCCGGTACTACGCAAGCCAGCGACTCGAGTGTAATAGCCAACAGGAAGGGGGACAAGGGGCAACCCTGTTGTGTACCCCGCCCAATAGGGAACTCCGTGGATAACATCCCATTTACTCTGACTGCAGCCACAGGGTTACTATATAACAACGCTATCCAGGCCAGGAATTTGGGGCCAAATCTTTTCAGGGCCTACGTCAGGAAGGGTCAATCTGGGTTTTCACTTCATACTGTGCTAGCATTTGATATTTATTGCAGAGGACTGCTATCCTACGAAGAATTGAGGGGTCTGATCCTGCCCCAGGGAGCCCTTCTAACTTCACTAGACGCCTTTCCATTCACTCTATTTCCTGTTGTTTTCTCTTCTTTTTATGTGCAATAATAGTCTGTGCTCTGTCTCGAAGTACAGTTTTTTTAGGCCTCCCAATGTGTGACCGCAGAGTCCACTGAGTTTTTGTTTTCTGTAAAATACAGCTCTGTGTCTATCCTAAGTTCTCATGAGACTGCCTCATCCCTCAGTTCCTTGGCATTCAGCCTTCATCCCACGCCCAGCCGTCGAGGCAGTGTCCTGAATGTGAGCCAGAGGAGCGAATGGTCAGACAGGCCTCTAGTCAGATATGCAGCCGAAAACTTTGGAATGTTGAGCAAAACATTTTGAATCCTATTTTTTACTTAAATTGAAGGAATTTCAGTATATGTTCCTACCAAAATACTGTTGTAGATCATCCTTTAAAAGTGGAGAGTTGATGTTGTGGCGTCTCTTCGCCACGGAGAGATAACCAGCTGCTTTCTACTTTAGGATTTGCCACCATTACCCAAGGCCCCTTCTGGGAGAAGGGTGTTGCTTTACTGTTTAGTTCATTCAAGAGCTACAGTATTTAGCCCCTAACTGGTACAAATTAAACGACTGACATTTGAGAAGTGGGTCTCCAGCAACAAATGGCTTCTTTGATGTGCTTTTGATCACATTATCTGTTTGCATCATTCATACACACATCTTCCTGAATGGCTCCATTGTTATCTTGCTTAGTTTAGCTGGCACAGTAGTCTTTAAATGGTTTCTTGAGTGAATTATTTACTTTGTGTACAATCCCTCACTTTTTTTTTTACATATTTTTTATTAGACGTCCATATTCGCAAGCAAATGTTACCATACAAATGCATTTTTTAACATAAAATATACTTAGGCCATTATTTTCGCATGACGACTCAAGCATCTGAAAACTGTTTTTTCCCACGTTGTACATCTTCCAGTATCATATGACATCATTACATTTTTAAGGTAACTTTTGGTCCCTCCCACTAAACTCCCTCCCACCATATATCCCACCCAAAAACCTCCCTTTAACTTTTGCCGCTGTGAACTATTCCGTCCTATCCTACAGTATTACTAGCCAGGGCAATAGACCCGGCAAAGGGTGGGGTGGAGCGGGGAGGGGGGGTGGGGGGGGAAGGCAGGGCACAGGGGCGAGGAAAAAAAGGGTGGGGGGAGGGGAGAGGAACACGGAAATAAGGAAAGGGAGGGGCGAGAGAGGGGAGGGGAAGAACCAACACATATTTGTAGTCCGAGGTATAACTAGGAATCAAGCATGTCAGGTAGAGTCGCTTGGTGTGCCCTGACTACCTTCGGCCTCCTCATCCTCCTCTGATCTGAACTGTTCTATCAGTTGGGCCCAGTCTAAGGAGATCGGCTTCTTCCTCAGTCCTCTGTACTCCTCACGCTGTAGCGCCTCCCTTTCAGCCGTGGCCCATTTAAGTACTTCCTCCCTCCGTCTACCCTCACGCGGAGCTGTGCGAGATTCCCAACTTTGCGTGACTAGTCGTTTAGCTAGCTTCAAGGCCAGTCCCGCAAATCGGCGTAGCAGGGTTGCCTTCTTCGGAAGGGGTAGGAGGCCCAAAAGACAGGCTTCTATGGTGGCCCAAGGGGAGCAAGAGGTAAGTCGGGTAAGACTCTGGGTGACCGTAGACCAAAACACCCTCCGGGAGGGGCAAGCCCATATCATATGAATAAAGTCCGCATCCGACCGAGAACATCTCGGACAATCCGCGGAAGCCATAGGGTATATTTTGTGTATTGCTAGCGGCGTGAGATTGGCCCTATGTAATTTCATCAGCTGTATTGTTTTTAATCGAAAATTACGGGAAACCCTCTTGGGGTGTTCTAGCATCAAAGTCCACTCTCTGTCATTCAATTCCATGGCTAACGTTGCTTCCCATTTAAGACGAAGGGCCTGTAGGGGAGTACACAAATGCTCTCTCAAACCGCGGTTTAACCACCTAACCAGATGGCTCCCGTGACCCATAAGGTGAATAGCCTACAATAATCGAAAGGTAGGGGGTTCTTTCTGGTCCACCAACCAATACCTACGGATAAATTGTACAATAGCCGCATGCGTTAAGAATAAGGTGTCCGGGACTGCGTTATTGCGTACAAACTCTGCATGGGGCATCAAGTTGCCCTCCAGGAATAAGTCCCCAACAGTCTCCGTACCAGCCTGTGACCAGCTCTGTAGTCTAGCATTTGACAACACTCCGCGCCTGGTAGGCAGGCCACAGAGTGGAATATTCGGGGCATAAGGAGTAGATATTTTGGCATATTTGAACGCCAGCTTCCAGTAATGTAATGCAATTTGTAGGAGAAAGGGAGGATCCCTCACCCTGGTGGCTCCGGGGCATAACAATGCCTGCAGTGTCCCTAGCTGCAGACACTCAGGGGAGTAACCTATTTCAAATAGGTTGAGGCCGGCCAACCAATACGCCAGCCATTGCAGCTGCCCGACAATGCAATATGCCTTAAAATCAGGGCCCCCCATACCTCCCGCAGAACTCGGCAACTGCATTTTGGCCAGAGCAAGACTGTGTCGGCCTGCTCCCCAAAGCAAAGACGCCAATAATGTGTCTAGTGTTTTAAAGATCCATGCCGGGAGGGCAACAGGGAGATTTACAAAGTGATATAGGAGTCTGGGCAGCATAACCATTTTAGACACTGCCAGCCGGCCTGCTGTCGTCAACGGCAATGTGGTCCAGAAAGCCACCTGAGAGCGGAGAGAGTTAATAGTCCTAGTCAGATTTCCATCTATAGTGTCAGCGCTGGTCCTGTAAATGTATATTCCAAGGTACTTGAAAGTAGTGGGTTCCGATCTGAACTGCAATTCGCCAAATTGCAGACTGGGCCTGTTAAAGGTATCATAAAAGGAATATGCCACGGACTTTGAGGCGTTAAGACACAAGCCAGATATTTCACCAAACCGTGCAAATAAGGTGGCTAAGGGTTGCATGTCCACTGTTAAATCTTTAAAATATAATAACATGTCGTCTGCATAAAGTGATACAGAGTGGATTGTCGCGCCTATCGGGATACCATTTGGGGCCATAGTGCGACGTAAATGTTGGGCTAGGGGTTCCAACGCTAGTACAAACAGGAGGGGGTATAGGGGACATCCTTGACGTGTTCCACAAAATATTTGATATGCTGGTGAGATGGTGGCGCCTGTTTTAGCACGAGCTGTGGGATTTGTATAAAGCAATTTCACCCATTGGCAATACTCCGGAGGCAATCCAAACTTGGCCAATACGGCCAGCATAAATGGCCAACTCAAGGTATCGAACGCCTGGCGCACATCTAAAGATAAACAACCCGCTTGCGGAGCTGGTGTTGAGGCTGCATGCATCAGGGCGTGTAGACGCCGTATATTGAGGGAGGTACTGCGTTTGGGTATGAACCCACATTGATCTGAATGTATCAGTTTAGGCTGCAGGGGAAGAAGTCTAGACGCTAAGAGTTTGCTGAGTATTTTATATTCAGTATTAAGAATTGACAGGGGTCTATAGGACGTAAGGTCAGTCGGGGCCTTGTCGGGTTTCAGCAAGGAGGTCACTATTGCCTCCCTGGGCGTGGGTGGTAATGTGCCCTCTAAGTGAAGTGGTATAAAGTTGCAGTAATTTCGGGACTAATGCTGCCGCATAAGTGGAATAGAATGCGATGGGGAGCCCATCTGAGCCCGGGGTCTTATTACGGGCCAAAGCGTTTACAGCACTACGGATCTCTGCTAAAGTAAGTGGGGCTGCCAATTCCTCAGCCTGTGATTCGGTAATGGTAGGGAGGTCTATAGCTCCAAGAAAGAGAGCGGTTGCACCTGAGGGAAGGAGCCATGTAAAGACTAGTGTAAAATTCCTGAAATGCCCTATTTATATCAACTTGGGAAGTGACCAGGGTGCGGTGGGTATCATGGACCGCCAGGATTGGCGTGGGAGACGTTTGTGGTTTAATCAGTCGCGCCATTAATGTGCTGGCCCTATCTGCTTCCGTGTGTGTGCGTAGAGTATAAGGGTTCGAGTCAATCGTTCTTAGTCGTTCTAAGAGTTCGGCATATTTTATCCTGGCCTCTTGTAGGTCGCCTACTCCCTGTGTGTCTGTCCGGGCAGCTAACTCCAATGACTGTAATTTATCTTCCAAATCCGTTCTGTCTATAGACACCTCTCATCTGACACCCACCAGGGACCCCATGGAGACTCCCCGCATCGCACTTTAAAAGCCTCCCACTCCAGCGATCTAGTCGTGGCAGTACCCTCATTCTCATCAAAATATGTGGCAATAGCAGTCGCCAATGTAGCACGAAACACCTGATCTTCCAAGTACAGGGTCTGCAATCGCCACGTTGCGATAGGCGTGGGAACACGGCCCCAGCTTAATGTCAATTCTATGGGATTATGGTCAGATATGGTTTTACCCAGATAAGTACTCTGTTTGATCGCTGGGAATAAATCTGATGTACAAAGGAAGTGATCCAAACAGGTGTGTAAGTTGTGCGGGTGGGAATAAAAAGAGTATTCGCGCATATTAACGTGTTGTGATTACCAGACATCCAAGAGTCCCCACCCCGTGCCTATCGAGTCAGAGTGGCAGCGTAATTGACAGCGATAGTATTCGGCAGTGGGGGGTGGGACCGGTCCAGGTGTACATCAAATACTGCATTATAATCCCCTCCCAATATCCAAGGGTAAGACGCCCAGTCTGAGAGCGCCTACGACACTCTGGATAAGAAAGCCTCTTGGTCAACATTGGGAGCATAGAGGGATCCCAATACGATCTTGTGCCATCCAGGTCCCCACGCAGAAGCACGTATCGACCTTGCTCATCAATTCTACTCTCGGTGAGGGAGAAGGGAACCCCAGCCCGCAACCAGATCGCGGCCCCCCGTGAGAAGGCAGAATACGCCGTTGCATAATACTGGCCCCTCCAACGTCTTTGTAATTTACAAGTCTCCGATGGTATTAAATGTGTCTCCTGGAGGTAGACTATTTGGGCTTTACGGCGATGTAACTGTGCAGCTATTCTATGACGTTTGTGAATTGCCCCCATCCCATGAACGTTCCAGGAAATAACAGTGTAAGTTTTAACCACCGACATCATTTTGAAAAGACATTATTAGGAGGTGCATTCCCAACCCATTCCCCAACCCCCCCGCAATCTTTCCCCCAACCCCCCCCCCCCGCAATCCATCCCCCCCCCCCCCCAGACTGCAATCGGACAGTGCAGCAACAATCTAATCGAAACAACCTTATCCCAATACTGGTTCCAACGATCCAACTTCGCTCGACCAAACTTTGCAATAAAACTTAACATAATATATTGTAAACAACTGCTTTCGCTTGTGGGGTATGCTGCGTACTTAGTTTACGTTGCATTTGTGACAAGTGGATCTGCCCAGGACTACCCGGGCCACGGGACTCGTCCAAGCATTATCTATGTACCTCTCCAATACTATATACATATCATAGTAAAACATGTCCTGGCTAGAGACCGATCAACATCATTTACGGACTGACTGTAAAGTATACACACAACATCCAAGTGACATAGGGGAACCCCCCTAACGTGTACATCATGGAGTCAACCCAATGGATCATTACTTAGTTGTGTGGTTTCTGAAGGGAACAGTGCCACACTCCCTCCTTAGTCCGAGTCGGTGTTCACCTCCTCGGAGGGACTGGTGCCGATAGGTGGACGGAGAGCACGAAAGGCCGTGGCAGACCGGAGGGCCTCTTGCCTACCCTCCATAATCAGCTGGCGAGGTGGAGGATGTGCAATCCCTCACTTAACTAACCAAACCGAAGAGCAGTATTGTGCATTCAGTATTAGAGATGTTTTTGTGAGACGAGAGCCCTCAGATATGTGGGTGCGGCTTACACGACGTCTGATCTGGAGAAGAGCAGACCTCTCCATATCACTGCTCCTCAAGGACCACTTGAACATTTACAACATCCATTCATTAATGTAATTATTTTCTTGAATTGCGCGAAATGGTTGAATGGCGAGTGTGCCTTTCATACAAGCAATGTCACAAACCTTTTCAAGTGCTCCTTATTTGCACTTGAGATGCTGAGGCATTCCCATGCAGGCTTCTGTTGTTTTTAAAATGAGACAGCAGGCAGGTCTTTTACTCTGCACTTGACCTAACTACTCATGAATTAAAATCTACTTCTCAGTTCACCAAACAAAGCCATTGTCACAGTTCCCACCACAACACAGAGCTTACCCAGGAAGACCCATCTTTTCGGCCCACTTTGGTTTCACTCTTTGTTGCTATTAGTCAAATAACATGCCTGGGATCGGCAGTGGTGGTAGTTAGTGGATTTGTAGTTGAACCAAATATTATACATTTATTTTAATATATGTCATTAGGAAAACAAATGAGAAAAAACGACCATTGTTAGTGTCTGAGCATACATCCACAATGCACAGGCCTTGCATGATGCAGCTGAAAAATGTAAATACACGAGCTCAGGGCAACAATAGTCTAGAATTATATGGCAGGTTTGATTTGCCCTTCAACGCCTTTTGTTCGCAGGCCCCCTCATATTTTTAAAACCAGACTTGAAACGTTCTTAGAAATATACTATATTTTAACCTTAATTTTAAGGTGATTGTGTTCCATTATCGAACACGAATGAATGAAAAACGTTCTTTATTGCATCGTACACTATTTTTTGTTTTAAATCAAAGATAGTTACAATTTCCCAAAAACTGTATTTTCATTGGCTTTAAGCAAGTAAATATTTTTCAAATTGAATCGTAGTTGGAATATGCTGACACTTCTACAGATGACACGCCTATCACTGTACCTCGATTTCATATCTACTGTGATGACCACAAAGCTACAGAAAGCTTTTGGCAGAGCCAATAGGTCTTGCCTATGCAAGAGCCTGTTGACTTTGCCAATGTGTTTTAGCCATGTTGTACACCAGCGTGGCTGCTTTTCAGCATGGCTAAAAGTTAGTGGCATAGAGGAGAGTGGCGTGGAGTAGAGTGGTGTGTGGAGGGGCATAGAGTGGAGTAGTGCATAGTAGAGTGGGGTGGTATAGAGTGGCTGGGAGTAGAGTAAAGTGTCGTAGAGTGGAGGGTAATAATGTGTCATAGTGTGTCATGGAGTGTCGTGGCTTGGCCGCCCCCGAAGAGGTGTTCACGGGAGCGACGGAGCTGTTGCGGATGTTTGGGGAAGTATCGGGGTTGTGTGTGAACTGGGAGAAGACTTGCCTGTTCCCGGCGTGTCGGGCGATGGACACTCCTACTAGACTGGAGAGAATAAGATGGGAGCCCTGTTGCCTGCAATATTTGGGTACTAACATCTACCATGAGCAGGCGGATCTATTGGAGGGCAATGTGAACAGAGCAGTGCGAGGGGTCAAAGGGAGCATGGCATTTTGGAGTACTTTGCCACTCTCAGTGGCGGGTAGAGTAGCACTACTGAAAATGGTGGCACTGCCTAGACTATTATATTATTTTAGGACGCTGCCGATTTGGATCCCAGGTTCGGTGTTTAAGACGCTTAGATCCATGGTAGGCGGATTTCTGTGGGGGAGTGGCAGGCGGCAAGTGGCACTGACCACGATGATGAGGCCTAGAGCGGAGGGAGGCTGGGCGGTCCCGGACTTCGAAGTGTATTATTTAGCAGCCCAGCTACAGTGGCTCACGCAGGCGGTGGCTCGGGAGTTTAGGGGACCGGATCGCCCAGAGGACCGTTGGCTACCGAGGCATGTTCTATCATTTGTAGTTCTCGGCCAGCGATTGCGAGTTGATTCATTGACGAACGAGAAGAAAACACTAAGAGCATGTTGGAATAGATACAAGCGTAGGGGGGGAATCACTCGTCCATACGCACCGGAGATTCCCCTGGGCATGTGTACGGCCTTCCCGCATGGAGGAGACTGGTCTGCGCTAGCGGGAATGGGAGGATCTGGGGCTGCAAATGATCGGGGATCTATATGAGGAGGGGGCCCTCTTGCCTTTTCAAGCGTTACAGGATAGGTATGGTTTGCCTAGGGGCGCCTTTTTGCTGCATGCCGCGCTGGCGTCTGCGATTCAGAAATATTGGGGGGAAGGGCTATCGGAGCCACAGACATCCCTGACATGTCAATATGTGGTAATGGCAGCGGGGACGGTAAAGGCAGTAGCATGCCTGGGTAGACGATTGGTGGAGGAGGGATTGCAGCCACTGACTCAGTTGCGTGAAAAATGAGAGGTGGACCTGGGTAAGGATATTCCTGAGACGACCTGGACTAAAATAGTGGAAAGGGCATGGAAAGGCACGCGGAACGCCAGATTCCAACTTATCCATTTCTACATTATACACAGGGCGTATTTAACCCCAGAGCAGATAACTAAATATTTCCAGGTGGACTCGGCATGTTGTCCCAGGTGCAACACGAATGCGGCAGACTTTCAACATATGATGTGGAGCTGCCCGCAGCTCGGAACGTACTGGGAGGAGGTGGTAGAGGTCCTATGTGGAGTGACGGATAGGCAGATAGAGCCTGACATGGGGGCATGCATACTGCACTGGTTTCCGCACACGGCGCGAACTAAGATTACGAGCAAGTTCATTGACTTGGGGCTCTTATTAGCTAAACGGGAACTAACAAGGCAGTGGAAATCTAAGCAGGGCCCTAGAGTGGCGCGATGGAGGGTGGAGTTCACGAACTGGGCGGCTAGTGAGAGGGTGGTTCGGCTACAACAGGCCAGGAGAGCGAATAATGAAAAAGCGATGGAAACTGCACAAGCATGGGAAGCATTGGTGGCCCTGTTGCAGCTCCCAGAGCCGGACTCGGACACCGATTCCCTGGAGGCTCCTCGGGAAAATGTCGGAGCACACAGATCATAGATAGGCTTGAGCTGACTACAGGAGAAAATGAGCAGGTGCGGAGCCAGCGGGAATGGGAGTACAACCCAAATACAATTGGAGACCTGCACACCTTAGCACGATGATGACGATTGATTATTCCTGTTTAAATTACTTGGAGCACACCGGTGGAAGGGGTTAGGGGGAAGGGGGAGGGAGGGGCAAGAGCATGCGGGGGGTACCACGTTTGGGAACCTTTATGTTCTGGGATGGTATTGAATGCATATACTGATGTCGATATCGACAGGAAGAGAGGACGATGGGTAGTTTATTGTAGTACTGATTGGGATGAGGATGCTACCCCAATGGTTGACAGTGAATATTCATGCAATGTATCAAGGAATGTAACTCCCATTGACAATGTGCATTATAAGTGGGGGTTTGTGTGAGTTGAAAATCAATAAAATATTTTACAAAAACAACAAACAAATGGAGTGTCGTGGAGTAAAGTGTTGTGGAGTAGGGTGGTATAGAGTGGAGTGGTGTGGAGTGATATAGACAGGAGTGGTGTCGAGTGAAGGAGCATAGAGTAGAGGAGCGTAGAGTAAAGTGTCAGAGTGGACTACAGTGTCGTAGAGTTCAGTGGAGGGGCGTAAAGTGGAGAGTCGTGAAGTAGAGTGGCCTAGAGGTACGTGGTGCAGGGTGGCATGGTATAGCGTAGAGTGGAGTAAAGTGCCAGAGTGGAGTGTCATGGAGGGTAATAGTGTGTCATGGAGTGTCGTGGCATAGAGTGTCTTGAAGTGGGATAGAGTGGAGTGTCATGGCGTGACGTAAAGTGGAGTAAAGTGTTGTGGAGTACAGTGGGATAGAGTGGAGGAGCATAGAGTAGAGAGAGGTAGAGGGGTGTAGAGTCAAGTAAAGTGCTGTTGAGTATAGTGGCATGGAATAGAGTAGAGTGGCCTAGAGTTAAGTGGTGCAGGATGGCATGGAGTAGCGTAGGGTAGAGTGGAGTAGTGTTATGGATTGGAGGGTCGTGGAATCGAGTGGTATGGCGTATCGTAGAGTGGAATAAAGGGCCATAGAGGGGAGTATGCATGGTGTGGTAGTGCACTGCCATTACAGACAACACATTTTCAATTGAAATGACCTTTACATTTGCACAGACATACAGTTGTATTGATAATATAAAGCGCACAAACTATAATGTGTGGAAATGGCATCACCTAGTGTTTTGATTGTATTAAAATATTACAAAAAAATGTACTTCATTTGTTCTTACGTAATTCTGAAATATTTGCATAGCTCATTTATAGGCATTTAAATGATGTGTGCTAGAAAAAAAGCCTTTCTTTTCACACTCCTAGATTTTCAGATAAATCCTCTCACTTTGAAGCCAGAGAAAGAAAAGTAAGCACCAAGCTTCCTCGGAAGACAGAGCCTGACATTTGACCTCTGTCTTTGAATGCACATCAGATATAACAAAATAAGAATAACATTTAAAGGCTTGTGTACAGAAAGCGAGCACTCGTGGATGAATACAGTAAACCATCTTCCCTCCATGGGAGGGACAAAGACATGCTGAAAAGCCTAAAACAAATAAAGTCAGCAAATAGAAAACAAGCAAATTTGAGTTACAATCCACAAAGCCAATGGTAAGCAATGGGCGGAATGCATCCTTGGGTCTGCTTTCAGAATGTCCCCAAGAAGTCTTTAGCAAACAGACAGCTGTGCTGTTTGGTGTCTTCGACCTAAAAAGAGCTAGAACTCTAATCCAGCTCACAGAACATGTTGGCACTGGGAGGCATGCAGATGCTGTACCAAAGAGCTGTAGGACCCTTCACTTTCTTAGATAATGTGCTTAATATCTAGGGTAAAGCATCTGTTGTCCATGTTATAGAAGAAGGCCATAAAAATGTTCTTCATCTTGGTTTAGGCACATATTTAGTGTTTTTCAGTCTGTAAATTTTTTTAAATGATGTGATTCATTAAAGCTCTTTTTAAAATAGCTGCTAATTTCATCACATTGAGCTGGTGTTCGTCTGGTAAGGTAAAGCCTTATAGGAAGAGGTGGTTTTTTAAATAAATTGTATTTTTTGTTTTACAAAGCAATACTTCACTTTCCTTTTAACAGGCCGCACAGTCCCTTGGTATGCAAGCAAACACAAATGATTACTCATTGTGTATATATATATGTAGCAATGCATTCTTTTACTAGTGCACATTGAGTGCTAAAACCTTAACTAAAACAGTTTAATGTATTACAAAAGCACTTGAGAACTATACTAGTACAAGCATTGGCAAAGCCAATAGGTATCTCCTTTGGGACCTATTGGCGTTGCCAATGATTTTTTGGCAATGCTGTACAGCATCCCGATGCTGTGCAACGTGGCTAAAGAAGAATAAAAAACAAGCCTATGATGGTGCCGCATGTGCCATTTCATTTTTTAGGCACGCACACCTACAAAATAATGTGGGTCGTTTGTTTTCTTCTTATTTACTGATCCAAGTTGCATCTGTAAATAAAAAAAACTTCCCAACTTTTTTGTTTTTTTGTTTTAACACGGGTGTGAGAATCACGAAGGAAAACAGGGAGCGCGAGTGGGGCAAGCAACACAGAGGGCACAACAAGCGTCAGGAAGCCTTGTGGCAGGCAATGGAAGGTGGGGCTGGGAAAAGCAAATGGGCTAGAGAGCAACGTGGCGCACGGAGGGTAGAAAAGCAAACTGGTGAGAGCAGCGTGGAGCTGTAGGGAGAAGCACATGGGCAAGTATGCACCACAGGGGCGCAACACAAATAGAGAAGCACACAAGGGCACGTATAACTGAGAGGGGCAGTAGAGAAGCACACAGGAGAGAGAAGCACACAAGGGAGACAGCTGGAAAACACATGCACTCTTATGGAATGCTTATCCCATTAGAAAATAGTACTACCTGAAAAGCAGTCATTTGAAGGACACAAGTAATGCATCCATTTTCCAGGGCAGGGACAGACACAAGATGGATAAGGGAAGCCATAGAAAAAGAAGCAGGCAAATAAGAGTGACAGTAAAGCCTCCCTGTAAGAGACCGCTGCGCTGTCTGGTAGGCTCGACCTAAAAAATGGAAAGTGAAAGTAATATGTGCAGTAGCGGCTCCTACTGGACTTGGGTGGTGAGGCGGGGAGTGCAGGGGGGTAAAGAAAGAAAAAAGCACTTGCCTGGCTATGGCCGGCCTCCGCCTCTCCTCCGTCCTCTTCATCACCTTCCTGTCCTGAGCAGCAGGAAGCTCCAAGGCTCCCCTAAGCCAGTCACAACGCTGCTGTCACCATGACAGCAGCATCATGATTAGTCTGAGCGTCTTGGTTCGGCATTCAGACGGGGATTGGGAGGCCGTGCATGTTTCCCACTAGGCTGTGCATTACAGCCTGGTGGGGAACATGCAAAGTGCATACAACTGTTTAGCCAGCCCAAGACGGCCGGCCAAACCTTCATGCGCACTTAGAGTGCCACCACTCCTCTCCCCTGCTCTGTCCAGCCCCGCCCCTCATGAAACTGAGCCACTGCAGTAGGGAAAATAAAATGATAATGTTACGTTATTCTCATTTTATTTTTCCTATTGAACAGTGGGGTGACGCTCCTCCGCCTTAGCGGAATAGCCGCCACTGTGTGTTCTGATAGTACGGCCTTCAGGATAGAGAATTTACTTTTGATGGGAAATGGAGCTCAGTTTTAATGTCTCAAAAGTTAATATTTATTTTTGTTACTCGAGCAAAACTGCATCTTGTTTCAAAAATGACTTTACTTATTTTAAAATACGGTCTGAACTATTTAACTTTGAATGTAATCATTTTTAATGGATATGTATGTATATACAGACATAATACACGAGTGATTCTTTATAGACTATGATTATTTGATTTGTATTTGTTAAAGTGGAATAATATGAAAATAAAGTCGGCAAAAATGTCTAATTGCTGCATTGTCTGGAGTGTCTAAGCACCCACCCTATTGGGTTCAAAACTGGTATTTATAAACATGCGTTCTCATGAAAAGGGCTTCCTGATCCTCTTAAAAGTGTGCTGCAGTGTCTCACAATTGGGGAAGATTTCGAATTTGCATCAACAAAAAGCACTAACTTAGCACAGAACTTCACTCATTTACTGGAAAATTATGTAAGTTCCGAACGCATAAGCCCAGCAACATGTTGCCTATTAGTGCGCCTTGTTTATTCTTTTTTAATGCCGAATTTCAGCACTCTTGATATTTATGTAGAGCCCACAGGATCTTGCAGTATAATCCACAGAGTTTTGCGTTCTAAAAAGAAAACTTGCGGCACACATGCATGGGAAAGGCTAAAAGAAGTGGATGGAATAAAAAACAAACAAGAAGATACAGAATTTTGTCATTGTGTCATGATACTCTTTAAGTGTATTACACTGTAATTTGATTTGAGCAGCGTGTGCTTCGAATATTGTAAACACATGCATGTTTGAGGTGCTGACTCCCCCCAAAGTCCCAAACGATAACCCATTCCTCCTCTACAAACACATACTTGGCGTCCCCGGGGCTCCACCTATCCCCTAAAACAAACTGACACCAGGATCCTGCCTTATCACCACCCCCCCAGACACTCACCCACTTCAACTGTCCTGAACATAAATACAGACCCACCATACTCCTAAACACATGCACATGTTTGGTGCTAGCCACCCCCTTATACCTAGTGTCCAATCCATCTTCTGTCCAACAACAAAAGACAATTCCGTACTGCAGACCTTCCTTCTTCCCCAAATGTAAAACCTCATATTGGTGCCCTGCACAACCCCCTAACACCATATCCACTATACCTGCCCCATGTCCCAACAGAAGAACTCCATACGTAGTGTTCTGATATCTCCCTCTCTGTAGTGTCCTGGGCCATACTTTTCACTCTGGCTCCACCGAAGCACAAACCCATACCTTTTTTATGTGGGCTAAAAAGGTAAGGTGGAGGCAGTAATGTAGAACGAATAGGAGACATAGATCTCATTGTTTTTCTTGCACAACATGCTATTTATCAGTTACCCAATTGGAAGTTAATTTTAGTCTATTTATTCTTATTTAAATGCATTCGAAATTATATAATCAAGATTGTTATTCAGTATCGCTTCTATTATCCTGTTTCTTCTGTTATCCTATTCTCCCTCCACCTGTTAGGTGGAGGGAGGGTGACTATTTGATGCTTCGTCCGCACGCTGTGGGCTGTCATTTTTTTTCTCTTTCTCCCCGGCATAGTTGGAGGTGCCATTTTGGTTTAGGGCGCACTTCCGCTTTCAAGGGGGCGGAGCTTTGGCACTCTAAAATCAGGACCGTGGCCCAGACGTGCAGCGGGCGTGCAGAAGGCGCACCAAAGGCAAGCCCATCTGCGCCTGTCAGCGTCCCTTTAGCGCCCAGCGCCAGCCACTATGCCCATATTAGGTTAGATCCGGGGGACCATGTGTTCTATACTTCAGAGGCACTGACCGCTCTATGGTCTAGGCCAGCTTGTTTATCGTGTCTGGTTGTGAGGAGCAATAATATTGCTTCTTTTACCTGTTCCTCATGTGGTGTGGAAATGTACCTTTTTAGGGGTACACTAGTGCAGGGTCACCCTTTTGTCCACGGGTTCAAAAACCAACAAAATAGAGATCCACACTGAAGCTGGAATTCAAAATAACAATTTTATTAACTTCTCATGAGTGGAACCACGTCCAACAACACTCTCAAGTGTTGCAGGAGGTGGCACACTGGCTTAACAAACCAGTGTCTTTTTATACAGACTTTGTTGTAACGTAAGCACATAACAGAAAAAGGAACAAGTTTAAACATAGGAATAACTATCGACAAACAAGGGCAGATGAATAACCACTTGGTCAGCAAAGTGGGAGGGAGGAGCAGAAATGCTTATGGCAGTGGTAAATGGTCGACAGTTACATTCAAGACCAGGTGCACTGGCAGCTTACGAAACCCGCAGCACATACATTGTTTTAGCTGAGTCAGGAAGTCACTAAAATAGACAGCACAGGCAGGGAAAAAGACGAGGAGCAGAGAACGAAAGAATTACAAAGCTAACAAATGGACACCACAGCCAAAATGACTGTAGCATATGCTAACGTAAAATATTACACATTTCCACAGACGACCCTTTTAGCATAAGCTGAAGACATTTTCTTATGCTTTAAAAGGGGTACGATAATCATCATGGGTGTCTATTTAACATTAGCTCATTAATTTCCTGTTCCATTGCTAAATGATCATTTACATTTTGGACCTTCGTTTTTGATGGCAAACAAGTAGTACAAGTAGAAATACAGAGGGAACAGAACATTGGCCCACATTGAATACACAAACAGCAAGAAAAGAGAATCGCAATAATAAAAATGAGGCCGACAATATTTTCAAACCCCATACAGAAAATATGTTCCAGAACCATCCAGTCCAAGTCCATGTTCCTGAATCCTGATGGATTTCAGTGGCTATCTTATGGAGTTTGGAAATAGCAAACAGCACATGTCTGATGCAATGTCTAAATAAAAACATTATCTTGATAGACCTTCTGGTGTTCTTCTTTATGAGGGCTAGAGTACCAATGATATGTTCGGGGGTGGGGGGGGGACCGAGTAGTACTTATCAAAGTGTGCACAAGATATTTTTCTTGCAGAAAAAACAGTATTCCAAATACGAATATTAAAGCAAGTACAATAATTGTCACAAAAACAATCTTTGTTTTGGGGGACCAGGAGGACCAAACGGGGCCATGGGAATTAGGACGAGGAGCCGCAAAGGGCGGCTGCTCCTCAAAAATGGGACGGCCAAAGGGGTACATTGCTAACAACACCAAAAAAAATACTTGGGGAATTGAAGCCACTGTACAACCAGCCAGAGGGGAGTCTTCTCCCTGTGTCCGTCTGAGCCTCACAGGCAGGCTCTTATCGTTCATCAAGTATTGACTCTCCCACGGTGGAGCTGCACAACTTGCAACCCAGAAAAACAATCGCGGCCCAGGCTTAAGGAAAAAGTCTTTCTTTCAGGATAGGGCAATCACCCTCAATGACCCTATCCAGTGTCTCAGGCAGTGCACCAGTATTTTTCACTCTAATCTAACAGGCACCAGAGACACAGCACCTGTACCCTAAACTCTAGTCCTTCTCTAACTCCTGTGTTGCCCTGCTGGCGCACTGCTCTTTCGTCGGGGCCACAGATTGTACCTAGTGTGCCCAGGCACCTCCTTATCAGCAAACAAAGGTGCAGACTTGCATTCACTTAGGGACCGGGACTCAGAGGCCTGATGCACAGAAACTGGAGTATCTGAAGCAACCCTTGTTTCAGAGGGGGTCCCCTCAGGCAAAACCTCCTTGCTCTTGTTATCGGTCTGTGCCTCTCTTTAGCCAGGCATCAAAAAAAGGAACAAAGCAAGGAATCAGCTCTCCGTCCTGATTTGTGACCCCCGTCTTTCACCCAAGAATTATCCGACAGTAGTAGGGGTACACGTTTCTTCCGGCCTTCCACCTTCACTGCTGTTATAGTGGCCAGCAACACCTGTGTTGGGTCCCTTCACCTCGGCTCCAAATTAGACTTGCGCTTAGTCCCCTGGTTGGATCTGATATCCTGGCCCCTCTGGCAATGGTTGTAGGGCAGCAGGTATCTGTTAGTGAACAGAACGGAAATCTTTAGACACAACATACAAATAATCAAAAGAGGATATTCAATTTCAGAAACACCCCTATATTATTCATCTGAAGAACCTCAAAAAAAAAAAAGGAATTTCAAAACAACTATTCTTTTTAACAAACTTGTACTTAATAAGTCATAGAAATCACGATACAGCTTCTACTTTATGAACCTTCACTATTGTGCAAAACTGCAGACACCTCTAAAATTATTTTCCTTGCATAAGAACAACCATGTTTAGCGCTTATGACCATGCTCTCATATTATAGGTGTAGTGGGAAACTCTAAAACTGTGAATGTAACAGAGATCCATATTTCATGAATAACTGATAAATTAAACATAACCTAGTAGGTACATGAATTTTCCAGCAGAACTTGTTTGTGGCAGACAAGAAAACAAGCAAAGAACATTTTGTTCTTAAAAATGTGTGCTAAGGGCATATGGGCATGTTTGCTAGCATTATGAACCATATGCATCATACTTTTCACGATCTGGGTCATGTAACATCATATTCAGGGGAGAAACCTATTCACCAGCTCTAGCAAGGGCTGTCAGCTCGATTACATAGACTAACTGATGAGGGACTCTTGATGCCTCTGCGACTTATGTAGTGCTACAATAACATAAACAATAATGGTGTTGCCACCTGGGAATTTGGAACAAAAACCACCAACATATAGTGCCCCTTAAAGGTCAAATTGGGGAACATCAGTCTATTCTACCCATCCTTTTATCCTTATCCTTATCCAATTTCATCAGTTTACAGAAAGGAGGGGTAGTAACATGGCGTATTTATTTATTCATTTTGTTAAGTCTAACAATTTGTTCAAACAGTATTACTTAATAGCCAATTAGACGTGCACTGGTGAGGTGCTTTGTCTCTATTTATTCAAGAGCATATTCACAGCATCCTGTGAAATGAATGACTAAAGCGAGCCCAACCGATTGTCTCATGGCTATTCCTAGACAGCTCAGGCAGGCGAGAGAGAGAGATCGAGAGAGAGAGAGAGATCGAGAGAGGGAGATCGAGAGAGAGAGAGAACAACAACAAGCTGCCCTGCGTACTTTCCACGCAGAATAGCTCACAATAATACACATAATAGGCACATAAACCAAGAAAAAAGGACACAATAATACATATACCAAGCACAAAAAACACAGTGTGTTACTTAATTTTGCTTACCCTTAATTTGCCCAGGAGCTAGTCTCCTACCCCCCTTCGACAGTAGGTAACCTAAGCAGGTGACCTGTTGACAATACTTACCCCCTTTGGCAGCTGGGCACGAACAGACTTGTAGGAGGTAAATAGCTAGGGGAAACCACACCAAGGAGGCCATGTCCAATACTATTGGACTGTACCACTCATTGAACTAACCAGAAAACATTAATCCAATGACCAACTACCAATTCCTTTAGCTATTGTGCTGTTTAACATGATGGCGCATTAATGCAAACTTTATTTTATTGCCTCCTCATCTGGCCTTGGCACAGCAACCTTAAATTGAAACCATTATTCTGTATGCATGGCAGAGCTACTCTCTGTGTCAGAAGCTGCACATGGCCCACAGACGCTGCTGCCCCTCCTTCTCTCTTATGGCTTCATAGAACCTGCCTGGTCTTTTGCCAAAAATAAGCAGAGCCTCCCCTCTCTCTCTACGCTCTGGCCCCCTCCTTCGGAATGTCTTCCAAGGTCGAAGTGCCAGAGCAAGCCTGCCCGAAACAAACCCTCCTTCGTCCGCTCTGGTCTTTTCCCCCTCCTTTTTCATAGAGGGGGAGAGCACATTCCTACATGCACTTTTAAAATACGTGCCTTTTTAAGCACAGAGATAAACAGCACTGTTTAATTTAAACGTGCATTCTTCTTTACATTTTTCAAAAGTTGCACTTTTCCTATGTCAAAACGAATGTACATTGTTACTAGTATTTCTGATCAAACCATATTTTTATTTATGTATTATTATTTATTCATTCTTCGAAATTTAAAGTGTAATTCTTCCAATGGCATCTGCAGAACACAATGACGACAGCAAACCAAATTGAGCTCATTCCAGACATTTCCAAGAAGGGGCCACACACTCATAACACACAACACAGCTTGCTGAGGCAAGCCATCCTTACACAAAGAGCACAGTCGCTACTCACTCAAACAAGTTCTTCACAAGCATCACCACCGGTGTCAGTCCACAAACCTCATAGACACTCAAACACACAATCAAACCACAAATCAACACCAGGACAAAAACAAAAGGCAGCCCACAGACTGCACTCAAACCAAACCAATTGTAAATCATATTTACAAACAAAAGAGCTCTCAAAAGCAGTCCAGACACTGCACCAAGACAAGTAAACAGCCCAAAGACTGTTCTATGTTCAAGAAGACAGGCTCTAGCCCCAGACCTTTTCCAAAATACGCCGAATTACCAGTTGGTCTGGCAGAGTGTTCGCAAACCAAATCATACTTATTCCAGAAGGCATGCCTATTACAGTGGTCCGCAGACCCACCCAAAACAAGATAGGGTAAAACCCCCAAGCCTTTGCAAGAAGAGACCGAATTACCAATTGGCCTGGCGGAACACTCGAGCGCTCCGTATCACAACTTACGAATTTTACTAAATGCAGGCATGTTCTTCCAAGTATACCCATTCAAACAAATATCATAAGGAGAAAAATCCCCACATTACCTGCCTTCACTTTTTGCAAAAAATGAATAAAATACCAAACCAAAATCTTGGCCAAGCAAATCAAAAGTGGCACTTCAGTGACCTTACCAAACAGAAGTCTTCAACTCCCACCTGCTGATCTCTGGTCGACCTAATGGTCACTGCAAAAATACGCCAAGAAAACCCCAGTTGAGACCGGCCATCACCTGGAGGGTCAAATCGGAAAAACCGGAAAATTCACGTCGGCCTGCAAAGACAAAGGTCTCCTCGTGCAGTGCGCTTCCTCAGTAAGATTTCAATTTTCCATCAAGACCACTCCTTCGGACGGCCGCGTCTCCAATGGGGGCTCCACGTTGGGCGCCAATTGTGGAAATGTACCTTTTTAGGGGTACACTGGTGCAGGGTCACCCTTTTGTCCACGGGTTCAAAAACCAGCAAAATAGAGATCAACACTGAAGCTGGAATTCAAAATAACAATTTTATTAACTTCTCGTGAGTGGAACCACGTCCAACAACACTCTCGTGTTGCAGGAGGTGGCACACTGGCTTAACAAACCAGTGTCCTTTTATACAGACTTTGTTGCAACGTAAGCACATAACAGAAAAAGGAACAAGTTTAAACATAGGAATAACTATCGACAAACAAGGGCAAATGAATAACCACTTGGTCAGCAAAGTGGGAGGGAGGAGCAGAAATGCTTATGGCAGTGGTAAATGGTCGACAGTTACATTCAAGACCAGGTGCACTGGCAGCTTACGAAACCCGCAGCACATACATTGTTTTAGCTGAGTCAGGAAGTCACTAAAATAGACAGCACAGGCAGGGAAAAAGACGAGGAGCAGAGAACGAAAGAATTACAAAGCTAACAAATGGACACCACAGCCAAAATGACTGTAACTTATGCTAACGTAAAATATTACACATTTCCACAGAGGTTGGGCTAGAAAAGGATAGTTCTCCTAACATACAATTGCCTCTGCCAGCTGCTAATTGGGATAGAGCTATTTTGGCCTTTCTTTTTATTGTACGCTCGCTGTCGAAACATGCTATTAACATATTTGATATATTGCATGATGACTTGCCTGATGTTTTTTTCATGACAGAGACCTGGCTTTCTAGTTCCCTTTCCCTGCGCTGGGCATGGCCATTCCCCCTGAATATAAAATTCAATGTCTGAACCGTCCTTGTGAGAGGGGCGGAGGCATTGCTATTGCCTTTAAACAGAAATATACCTGCTCAGTTTTGAGCTCAATGAACTGAATGGTGCGGAAGCTTTAGGCTTCTGCCTCACCTTAACCCCACATCAGTCTGTGGGTGGTGTTCTTATTGTGGATCGCCCGGCCCGAGCATCTGCTTTGGGTGATGCTCTCCCTCACTGAGCAATAAAGTACTCTCACTTTCTAGTACTGGGAGATTTTAACATTCATATGGACGATTTGACTAACAAGGACTCAATACGTGTACGGGATACTTTTCTTTCCCTTAACTTGACTTATTTCATTCCCCAACCAATGCATGAAGCATGTCACTCAATTGACTTGATGCTTTCTAGCCAAAAGCTGTCCATATGGGACCCTCTTCCGCTGCCTTGGACTGACCATTATTTGATAAAAGTTTGTTGACCAGCTTCCACTGTCAATGACTCCTCTATATCTTCAACCAGAGCAGCTTTGCCTTTTTAGGTCCTATAATAAAATTTAAAAATGTACGCTTTTGGCCTCGCTTAGCATGTCTACGTCCAAGTTCACTGGTAATATTGAGGTAGACACTGGTAGGCTAGACTGCTGGATTCGTGAATCAGTTAATTCGTTGGCCCCGCCCAAGATCAAAAGAAAGGTGAGAAGTAGACACACATCTCCCTGGTTCACTGAAGCTCTGTCTGATGAAAAGAAACATTGTAAAAAGGCTGAAAGAGAGTGGCGCAAGGAGTATAATCTGAGAAAGAAGGAGGCGTACCAGCTAGCACTAAGAAAATATCATGGCCTGCTCAAAGGTGCTAAAAAAGGATTATTTTGATAGCATGATTGAAAAGGTAGGCAATAAGTCTCACCAAGTATTTAAGATCGTCAACAGCTATATGTCCCCAGTAGCTTGCTCCAGAGAAGTCCCTCGATCTCTTGAATGGTGTAACAAGTTGCCTACCCTTTTCTAGGAGAAAATTATGAATCTCCACTTAAGCCTTGCTCGCTCCTTGCCGGAGCCTAGTCGCTCCCTTCCTTATGGAGAGGCGGCCATCGGAGATAGGGTGCTCCCTCTCATCCTTTGAACCCATCTCCGGTGAGGAATCTCTGTTGGTCATTTAATATCTTAAATCGCGTTCTCCCGGCGATCCCTGGCCCACTAGTGTTCTAGTTATGGCGGCAGAGGCAATTAATCCGTCGGTGAACAACCAATTGAACGAGTCACTGACGAATTTACCCAGCAACTATAGGCCCATCTCCCTGCCGCCTGCAGTCTCCAAGATACTAGAAAAATCAGTGAACAGGCGACTCTCTTAAGCACAGAGAAGGCCTTACCAGAGGTGGCTGAGGAAATCAAAGGCACATTGGATGTGAAATGCAGGGCGGTGCTGAACTTGTTAGATCTGTCTGCCGCCTTTGATACGGTTCCCCATTCCTTCCTCCTAGACAGTCTTGCAAGGGTTGTAGTGAAGAGTCTTGCCCTTAGCTGGGTATCCTCCTTTTTAGAAAACCGAGAAAAGGAAGTTTGGCTGCCCCCGTCTGCCTCTGGCAACAGGACTGTTTCAGTCGAGGTTCCGCAGGGCTCTGCCCTTAGCCCTACGTTGTTTAATGTTTACCTTAACCCACTTGCTCCAAAATTGTTGAGTCATTTGGTGCAGACGACCCACACATTCTCTTCTTTAAGGGGGGGAGGATCTGGCTTTTGACTCTATTAAATCGAGCCTTACAGCAGTGTTTGCCTGGCTACATCAGAAACAGTTGATGTGCAACACTGACAAAACTGAAGTTCTCTTCTTTGGCCCCTCTGCACCCTCATGCTGGTCTGCTTGCTGGCCAGATGGCTCCGTCCCACCTGTGTCTTATACAGACACAGTCAGGAACCTGGGAGTTAAGTTTGACAGGTGTCTGTCTTTCTTACCACAGATTAGCGCAGTGACTGGTATGTGCTTTGATGTATTAAGGGCGCTGAAAAAGTTTCTATTTTTTCTATCCTTCTCTGCCAGGAAAACAGTTATCCAGGCACTGATAACCTTGCGCCTCGATTATGCTAATGCAATGTATCTTGGCCTACCAGAATATGCTATCCATAGACTGTAAGTGTTGCAAAACACTGCGGCGCACCTCTTACTGAATCTACCGAAGCGAGCGAGGATCTCTAGTCCTCTTTCCTCGTTGCACTGGCTCCCAGTAAGGAAGAGAATTCTGTTCAAAACGTTGGAGCTGATTTTTCGTGCTCTCCACAATGTTGGTCCAGGCTATCTGGCTTCCCGTATTCTTTTCTACAATCCTGCGATGAGCCTGCGGTCTTCACATCTGCCTTTGGCCTAAGTGCCGAGAGATAGACTGTCCAGGATTGGCGGGCGCTGCTTTTCCTTGTTAGGGCCATCTGCATGGAACTCCCTTCACGATGCATCTGAGACCGGAAACGTCGGAACCTGCTTTCAGGAAGGGATTTAAAACTTGGTTATTCACTCTGTAATTTGGCTTGCTCTTGTATTAGCGCCAGGACACTCCTAGGAGCATCTGTGCTCTTTATAAATTTGCTTCATCATTTCATATCATCTTCACAGTTCCTCTGCGCAACCTTTAAAAGCACCCCGCTTTAAAAAAAAAAAAAAGAAAAAAAAAAAACTCTACTCATGCAAAACAACTCTGCTATAGACATTTTTCTCTGCATCTTTATCCCCAAACACTCCTTCCACCATCACAAAACACAACCTTATCCCTACTGTCCTGCTCCCATCACTTCCAGACCACACCCTACCTGGCACGCTGCCTACCACCCCTTCCTTCAGATATACTTCCCTGACCGGTGTCTTGCCTTTCCAATATGGCTTTCCGTTTTTTCGTAGTTGTTGTGGCGCACATAATGTGCATTGTAGCAACGTTCTCTATGCCGGCGAACAGGAGGCAGAGAACTGCTTGTCAGGCTTTATCCTAGCCTAACAGACACATAAATACCTGTCTGGAAGGTGAGTGAGAGATTCCTGCCTGCCTTTCTGCATTCTTGCCCTTTTTAGGTCGAGCCTAGCGGCAGCGCGCATGCGCTGCTCGCTCTGCGAGACTGCTGTAGTAGAGTATGGGAGATAAGCCGCGCCCATTCTCCTCCCATATTTTTAATTGGCTTGTGTTGTTGTCTTTCGTAAATGTTGCCTTCGGATTCGTTAATAGACTTGTTAGTCCCTCCTTAGTACGGCCTAGTCTTCATTTGTACCCTCCCATGGCGACTGGCCCTTTTACTTCGGTTGTTACACGGTACCTGTTATTTAGTCTGGAAGCACTATTTACTTTATTGAGTTTCTCTTACTGCAGGCCGGACATTCGCTGCTTCAGCTGAAACCGCTTGTGGTTTTTTTAAGCCGCACGGCCGCCCCGTAACAGAAATGATTAGCAAACGTCATGTGAATTCCAGGTAGCACATAATCCTGTGCTAATGGGCTCAAGCTGACAGCGCATCTGTGTTACATGTCATCTGTACTAAAGCCACCTGACAGGTTATTTTCAAGAGCTTCTTTTATTAAAAACAACAACAACAACAACACCACCACCTCCACCAATACCACCACCACCACCAATACCTCCGCCAATACCACCACCAATACCACCACCACCAATACCACCACCACCAATACCACCAACAATACCACCACAAATACCACCACCACCATCAATACCACCACCACCACCATCATCAATACACCACCAATACCACCATCAATACCACCATCACCTACAATACCACCACCACTACTAATACCACCACTACTAATACCACCACTACCAATACCACCACTACCAATACCACCAATACCACCACCACCACCAATACTACCACCACCAATACTACCACCACCAATTAATCAATCAATCAGGGGATTATAAAGCGCTCTACTCACCCGTTAGGGTCTCAAGGCGCTGGGGGTGGGGGTGCAGCTCAAGGTTGGCCGAAAAGCCAGGTCTTGAGGCTCTTCCTGAAGGTGTGCAGGGTGGGGGAGCATCTGATGTTGACTGGGAGTTCGTTCCAGGCTTTGGCTGCGACGTGGGGCAAGGCTCTTCCCCCGGCTCTGGTTCTGCGGATGTGTGGGATCATTGGTAAGGCGAAGTCGGCAGAGCGGAGGTTTCTTTTGGGTGCGTGGAAGGAGATTCTTTCGTTGAGGTATTTGGGTCAGATGTTGTGGATTGATTTGTAGGCGTGGGTGAGTAGCTTGGAGGTTACTCTCTTTCCGACGGGGAGCCAGTGGAGGTCTCGCAGGTGTTTGGTCATGTGCTCCTGTCGAGGGGTGCCGAGGACGAGTCTGGCCGTGGTGTTTTGGATAGTCTGGAGTTTCTGTAGCAGGGTTTTGTTGATTCCCGCGTAGAAGGCGTTTCCGTAGTCCAGTCTGCTGGTGATGAGGGCGTGGGTGACGGTCTTTCTGGCTTCAGGTGGGATCCACTTGAAGGTCTTGCGGAGGGAGTTGAAACAGGTGGATGCAACGGCATTAACCTGGCGGGTCATGGTGAGGGAGGAGTCTAGAATGATGTTGAGGTTCCGGGCGTGGTTCGTCGGGGTGGGTGGGTTTCCGAGGGCGGAGGGCCACCAGGAGCTGTCCCACGCGGAGGGGGAGGGTCCAAGGACGAGGAACCCTGTCTTCTCTGAGTTCAGTTTTAGGCAGCTGTCGCTCATCCAGGCCGCAACGTCCTTCATTACTTCTTGGACGCTGAGTCTGGTGTCTTCAGCGTTCTTCGTGAACTACCAATACCACCGCCAATACTAATACCACCAGTACCACCACCACCAATACCAGTACCACCACCACCAATACCAATACCAGTACCACCACCACCAATACCAATACCAGTACCAGTACCAGTACCATCACCAATACCAGTTCCACCACCACCAATACCACCACCAATACCACCACCACCAAAACTGCCACCACCAATACCACCACCTCCACCAATACCACTACCACCACCACCAATACCACCATCAATACCACCACCACCAATACCACCACCTCAGTGCCTCTCGCTCACTAGTAATAGCAGGCGCACTGTACGAGGTCGGAGCTGCAGCCGAGACCATCCCTCCCTGCCATAAAGTACAGCCCGCCCTGCACCAGGAGGTGAAGCCAGGGCCCTACTACAGCTGGAGTGTTTTTTATTAGGCCAAAGATAGCAATGACATTACGCAATGCCACACTGCACACTCAAATCACGGAGTGGGCAGGAACTACCCCCCCACCCCCTCCCGCTCTTCCTCCTGAGCCGCGGCAGTGTAATCACAGAGCAAAAGGTGTTGGAGCGCTTTGTTAGTGTTTATAGCTTGGATCTTATGTAACTCTCACTTCACACTTTGTTTCTGTGTAATTTACAACACTTACACATCTTCTTCACTGCACTATTTATCACTACTTTGAAGACTTTGCAGGCCGGTCTCTTCCTCTGCTATTTACAATCTAACAGGCGCTCGAGAAGGCCCTTTATTGCAATGCTGCAGGTCTCGCATTTGCAAGAGTTTAAGCTATTAGTATTATAAATGACAATGCCTTTTATTTATGTTTTAAAGCCCAAAACATGAATAAAAGGCATTGTCATTTACAATGCCAATAGCTCAAACTCATGTGAATGCGAGACCTATTGCATTGCAAATGCTTGTTATTAAATGCAAGCATCACACAAACACCAGAAAAGATGCATTTGTTTTTTTAAGCAACTTTTTTTCGGTTGGCGGAGTAGAAAAAACAAAGGTAGTCATTTCATAATTTTGGACCACTATCTGTAATTGAAGTAAAAAAATCATGATCAGCATCTATTATCTCTCAAAGTCCGTATATCGAATCTAGGAAGATTATCAACATTTTGAAACGGTGAAATCGCACAATTTGAATTAATAATTCATAAAATATACATTTGTTGACACTGAAAAGTAGTCATCCTCGACAATGCATTTCAAAAGAAGGTTCATGTCATTCAAGCTTTTTCGTTGTCCCAGTGGACTTGCAAACCCGGATAAAAATGCAGTTTTTAAGAAAATGGAAAATTAGAAGCGTTAAAGGGACTAATCTTGTCTAAAGATAGACTAGACTAAAGATGAACTAGTCCTCTGAGCGACAGCACAATTTTTCGAGGAGTGCCTTAAGGATTAGTTAAAGATTACAAATGGGTCAAAGCATACTAAACAGGCATTGGCAAAGCCAATCGGTTTCACCTATGCAAAATCTATTGGCTTTGTCAATCTTTTTTTACATGTTGAACAGCAGTTGAGCAGCTTTTCAACATAGCTTAAAGTAAAAAAAACAAAAAACTCTTTGATGCAGGAAGAAACTGCGAGAAACGAGCCTGGGTTCAGAAAAGTCTACTGAGAACACTAGTGCAAACGCATATATACACAGATATATAAACCCATGTGCATATATAAATATGTAAATTGACAGTGTTTAGAGAGGGGGGGGACACCATTTTTTTTATTGGCTAGTTTCTGCTCCTCTGGGTAAGGGCTGCTTTCGATAAGTATTTGGTCACTCCAACGGGGAGCAATTATGAGTTTGTTACAAACTTTCAAAAGGGGGCGTGCGGGGGCTTGGGTCTGGTGAAACAAAGTAGGACAGTTTGGTTGGGGTGGGGTGGTAATGCAAGTAAAAACCGATAGAGCCTTATCTTTTATCAGGCCCTTAAATGTAGTGGCAACTGTCTTCACAGACACGCACAAAAATGAAATATAGCTTCTAAAATTCAAGTAGGAGATATTTAAGGTGAAATGTTAGCAATACAGCCAAGTAATGCAATGTTGTGACAGGTCCTTGTATTGAATTTCACTGTGCAAAATAATATAGGCAATTAATTGTCCACTGATGGGCTATTATGTGTTTGCAAGATTCTGTCATCTATCATGCACCATGCCAGTGGTGCACGTATTGGAGGACTCATGAGGCTGCACCAATAATGTAACACAAATTTACTAATATATAGGTTCATAAGCAGTTATTAGCAATGTAAGCAATTTTGCCTAAAAGGAATACTGCGCACTTTTTTAAATTTGGGTTGTGTTTTAATTTACAAGATTCCAACAGACCAGCAAAATATGCATACAAATGTTTACTGCTACTTTTCCCCCACCGCATCCCGGGTAGAGCAAAAAGAGTCCCTGCACTGCAGGAGCCTGTAATGAACGGACACTGGCCACCGGAAGCAGTACTTGGTCCAGGCTCCACATCATGGACAAAGAATCTTAGAATCCTAAGAGTAGGAAAAAGCCAGAGGCCAGGAGGAGCTGCTGACCAATAGGAAGCAAGGAAATAAGACCCACGTGAGAGCTAGCCAGTGGGAAGTAAAGTGACGTGGGAGCCAGCCGATGGTAAGTAATGGGCAGGTTGTAAGCCCCTTTTAAGATAAATAAAAAAGAATACAATAGATTTTGCAAGCATAGCGTAAGCGTTGTACAGGCGAAACCTAAAAAAAGAGAAGTGGGGGCTCATAGGAAGTGGTAGAATGTGATAAATATGTGACTTTTTAAGTATATTGCTGGTGGGCCTGGGAGTGATCCTTGGCCCTCTCATGCTCTCCCTTTCAATTCCTCATGTGTATCTGTCACTCAGGCCTTGATATTTACTGGTCATTTGCACCATATTGCCTGGCCAGTTGTAGTTTTATTGATTTTACCTAAGAGTTTGTTTCTGTAGCCTTACGGCGTAGAAGCACTGAGCAGGTTTTGCACACCGCACCTTGCATTCTACTGGTTGTTTATTAATTAAATGGTAGAATGAAAGCAACATTTATATTTATTTTAAGGTGTTAGTATTGTTAGTGGATGCAGTGATGTATTCTGCTCTACTTAATCAGCAATCTGTAGAAAGGGTATATTGTTGGGTTATAGCATTATTTTAGCCTAACAATGTGGTATGATCATGATTTGCTATTTTCATTAAATGGAGAGGCCTGTCAATTGCTCTGTGGGCAATGGTTACAGCCAGCTGCGGCTTAGGTTCTAGTCTAAAAATCTAGAGAGCCGGGGAAAGAGATGGTTCTGCTCTGTCTCTGAAAGCCCATTATGCTTCTATGTCACATTAATTCATGTGTCTGGTATTCTAACGCGACTAACTTTCCTTCATCCCTGGTGTATTAAATACTGAAAATTTAAACGTGCATCAAAATTGTCCATTTACATTTTTTAAGTAAAATTTATTTCCTTGATTTGATTGTGTAACCATTTTAAAATCACAAAAATGAGCAAAGAACTCATGACACTAGTAACTTCATCAAGTTAGACGACTATTAATTCTGGTGGCAGTTTGTTGGTTTTCCTGCACACATTACCAACTGAATAGCATCTAGGCATTAAAACATTACTTATGTCTGTTATCCAATTCATTAGTACTCAAATTATCATATTCTATGGGATTCAGATGTGATTCTGAGCTGCCAGGATTTCTAACTATGACATACAAGACTTTAGTACTCAGGCCAACATAGCTGCTAATTATCCACCTTAGACATTCATAAAAACCTTCTTCTGTGTGGTGCTGTGTACCCTGGTATACATTGTTGTCATCCTGTTGAGTAGCGCCCTCTGTTCAGAGACTATAGGAGTTGCTGCTAAGATTTTACTTGCCTCTTACGTAGGTGTGAATGTTCCAGTCTCTCTTGTGTAGCTGGTAAGGTTCTGGCCCTGCACTGGCTTTAAAAAATAATGGAACCAAACCTGGTCAGACACTAGTCTCTAATGGCTATGTAACTTGCTCAACCCTCTGCTCTCAGGGAATCCTCCGAATTCTGTCCTTCTCTCAGCTGTAAGCTATTTTCTGAATGCCTTCTTTCAAGAGTTTTTGCTGAGCCTTCCTTTTGCCCGCAGATTTCCTGGCTTGTTATCCTTATAGTTCTAATTGTAATTTACCAATTAGTTTGACTTTAAGTCTCTGATGTATGTTGTAAATTTCTCCATATTGTTCTTTTGATTTCCAATGCATATTGTCACTGATTTTGTTCCTCCAACCCGTTACCATGCTTGAAAGGCCTCCTTAGCTTCAAGCTGTGGATGGTACCCTGGCCGATTCCCAGTCTGAACCTTGACAGAGCTGGTGGGATTTGGTTTAATAAAAGTTCACATAATCAGACCTTCCCAGCTTCATTTGAGTGTTATATACAAACCTTACCCTCATTAAATTAATCTCCGATAGGTTTTTTTGTATAGACATAGATGTGGATTGAAAGTCTAAACTGAAACACTCAAATACAAGATAATGTATAATAGCTTATTTTTTTAATGTGCTCCAGACTCTCTCCTTTGAGCCAGATAGAAAAGTTCAGATTGTCTGGCGACGCAAACTATCAGGAAGAATGCCCAGCCCATTTTGATTATGAGCCAAGGAGTACTAGAACTCTGTACCAAAAGTACATAATAGCCACCAAATGTAAGCCATAATATGCATAATCCTGAGTGGCTTTGTTTCATGGAATCTTAGTCTCCTGATTCAGTTCTTGGAGTGGTCAGCATGGGCAGTCCCTCCAGTTGGATGTCCGATACTGCAGTGTGTCAAGTATCCCTCAGAATACCGCCATCTTCTCCATTGGCTCTATGAGAGTAGTGGAATGAGTCTGGATGTAGACTGATTTAGTTTTCAGAAAAACATACATTACAATGGTGATTTCTGCTGCTTTGCTATTCAGACATTCATATAATTTCCACATTTATTAGCTCTTGCTGCTGATCATGCTCTTGCCCCTCCAGGTGGGGAGGCAAAAGAATACAATTAAGGTGGGACCTCAATTTCATGAAGTGACTTAAAGAAATGTAAGTCAGATTGGAAAATGCTGGTGTTACTATTGACCTAGTGAGGCCAGAGGTCAGGGTATCTCACCAAGACCCTGATTGTTAATATTGTGAAAAATTAAATGGAAACTCAGCAAAGAAACCCTGGAGGCTGGCATTAAAAAGTATGAAAAATGCAAAAGAAGAAAAAATTCTTAATGCAGTAGCATTGAAATCAATTATTTAAATTGTATTTACAGTACAGTGTAAACCATACATTACAATTCATTAGAAATCCATACAAATATATTCTATACCGTTTTTGATTAAAGCCATAAAATCCCATGCAATGTTATTTCATCTCGACCATTAAACATCATACAAAGTTTATTTTTGGTGTCTCCCCTATCTTAAGGTGTCCCAATCAAAGACTTTGTCTCAAGTGTTCTAATTTCACATTATTTCACTCAAAGAGCAACATATGTTACTTCCTCAACATTTATCCCAATTAAATTCACATGGGCTTCATCCTTTTTATGGTCTGACTAGACAGCCCAGTTGTTGCTAGGCAATTACGGGCGCATCACTAGAGAGGGGCTTTGGCTCCGCCCAAATGTTGGGAGCCAGGAGTACATTTTTTGATTGGGCAGGAGTTGTGTGCTTCCACAAAGTAAGTGCTTGCCCTCCACACTGCTATGATCATTTTGTTTATTTATCCAGCTGCCTTAGCTTGAACTTTCAGGGGCACACACATAACATTGTCATGCTGTTAAAGTGTCTTAGATAACAAGATAATTATGGTGTTTTTCTCTGGCAGGCGCACAGATGGTATAGGGTAGCCATTAACCAAAATGAAAGTTTAAGTCTAGCTTGACAGTGCAACTGTCACCTGGCTTTTTAACCTACACCAATATTTTTCTTTGTCTCTACACAATTACATATCCATTGCCATGCGATTTACTTGTAGTGCTTCACATCGCTATACAACATTCCTTTAAAGCCAGACCTATTGGCATTTCCAATGCTTGTTCTTTATATTGGAGACCACAACAGGCTTCCTTGCTCCAAGCGCTGATGATTGCAGTATGCATAGCATCATGATGATGTTGCTATAAGATGAGGTAAGTATATCGGAAGGACTTCAGAGCTATTAATACCCAGTTTATTAGTTAGAGGCGACGCAGTCAATTTATTCTTGCTGCCTAAAGTAAAAACATGTTTAAACAGTGAATTAGTCAAATACAGCCACATACTCTATAAAACATCTGATATACGAGGCTTTTCAAGGTAAGCCCAGGCTCTATTCACCATCCAGGGTGGTACACTGGATACAGCTAAATCCCTTTTACTCAGTACAACAAGCATTAGTAAAGCCAATAGGTCTGGTGTTGGCTCCCAGCCTTTTGCTATGTCAATGTTTGTTTTGTCCTGGTTTTTGGAAATCTTTGTTTCATCAATTAAAAAAAAAAATGGCTAAAAGTAAAACCCTTTTTTTTTTGGGGGGGTCTTAGAAATCACACAAGACTATAGTAGTCCCTGATACTACTTTGTATGTGGAAGTGTTCCTTGTGGAAGGGCAGAATGACTCACTCAGAGTAAAGTTAACCAACGGCTGAAGTTGGTTGACCCTCTTCCCCCTGCTGCCTGCTGTAGTGGGTGGATGAAAAATGTGAATGACACAGTAACAGACCAATGAATGAAAGCCCCTATAAGTATGTTAATTATTTAATTTTAGTAAAATTAAAAGATCTTGGTTAATGCTAGACGTACAAAATGAGCCCGTTTCTGCATGAGCAATTCTAAACAACATTGTCAAGTAAGCCTACCATGCCAGTACTTCATTACATAGATGAAATGACTTATCCCAAAGTCATACACACAAAAGATGATGGGTGGAGTGTTTGCAGTAAGTGTAACAGTATAACCACTGGCGATTGTTAGTTTTAGCATTCCGAACCATCATTCTTTTGCCCTTCATGCCTTCTCAGTTTGAACCCAGCCATATGTAAATCAGTCTTGACCCTGCTCCAGTTGGAACAGTGGAGCACGAAGTGCCAGGCCAGGCCTTCCTCCAACCCGAACACAAGCAATTCAAGACCAGTTTCACTCTGATTGGGGTTCATCAGTCAGGTGTAGCGTGGTTCCAGTAGCATAGTAAGTATGGGACACACGTCTGGGCATACCCATTTCAGTTAGGATGGTACATAACACACACAAAAGGTAGTATGAGGAATGCTTGCAATAAGTTTAACCATTGGCCATCGCTCGGTGGTGTTACAACCCATTGTTCTTTGCCCACCATGCCACCCCAGTTTTGACCCAGCCGTATGCAATTCAGGTTTGACCCTGCTCCAATAGGAACAGTCCAGCTAGGTGCTCCCTGAACCGGAACACAAGCAATCCAAGACTGGTTATCCCCTTATTAGGGCTCTTCAGTCAGCTGTAGCTTGGTTCCAGTGGCACACTGAGCCACGGTACCCACGTCTGAGCATACCCTTGCCACTTAGGGCGGCTTCCCTAAGTCAGCATGCTTCTCTGGAATGACCCCTTCCTTCTTCATAGTTACTCCTATTTATATTTCAGAGCATCATTGTTTTAGAGTGGAGCGATTACCACAATTCTGCCTTCTACTTCAGAGTTGAATGAACTTTGCACCATGTTCCATGAACTTGAGCTACCCCAGTGATCCTTCATATTTCTTGTAAAATAAGTAATCGTTGATTTATTTTGGTTTATATGGCTGGGGTGTATGTTTTATGCGGTGAAGTGGATCTTTAGTGTCCAAATCCTGGGGAAATAAACAACCGGAGATTTGAAAGCTGCTTTGTTGACAAACCTTTAACCATTGTGGCGGGAATAAGTCACAAATGGAGAGTATATGGAAAATGGATGGTAAATAAATTAAATGAAAGAAAGAGGTTTTATTTTCGCACCACTCATTCTTTGTAAAAATTGCAAAATAATTTGGATTTCTGTTTCACTGTAGATCCTAGTGGCAAGTATGTGCACCACAGATGCACCCAGCTTGGGACTTTCCCTGCTTACTTTTCCATCATTACAATCTGTTGCTCCAGCCTGTTCCTCCTACAGACCCTATTTAGTGTTCCTGTCTGGCCTGGTTTCTAGCTGTTCAGCTTTCAGCCTTAAGCACTTCTTTACATTACTTTGCCCCATCTCTTGTGCTGTGCTAGATATTCTGATGCGACTATCTGCCACAGAACAGCATTGCCTTAGCCTTCATTCATATTCTGCATTCACCTACTGTCTCCTCTTTTACTTTCCTCAGACATGGATAAAGAAGTGAATTTTGAGGTTTACAGTGTTTATGAAAGAGCCAAAGCTGTCTGTGCAGGCAGTGTTAATCTACCCTAGTTTAAAATATTATGGGATCATATACCAAACATAAATAAACCCCACTTCTTCTTATAGTCATTCAAAGTTCACAGTGGTTCTCTTGATGTTAGATAATGTTGACATTTGTCTGCACTATATGTGATAGGTATTACTATATTCAGCTTAATGTTACTAATTTTATCACCTTGGAGGAACGGGAAAATGAGTTGGCCCTAGTAGTATTCGAACTTGTCTTTCTTAGGTCAGTCCAACTGTTAGCTGTATGCCCTTTACTTACTGAGCATTCTTGCCAGCCAGTGATGTAACCAAGTTTGAGAGAAATGAGGAAGTGGCATTGTACTGCGCGGTTACAGCAGTATTTGACTAGAGAAAAATGTGGCTTTATCTGTTTTCATTTCCCCAAACAAAGAAGGAAAATATTCTGATCTAGTACGAAAGAAAGTGTACTGGAATGTAACAATTTGTATTTGGCATTCAAATGCAACTTTCAAACTGGCTTAATGTACCCTTAGAATGGGACAAGCTGCAGGGATCCGACACTCTTCTTGGTTGGAATTCCATCGATCAGCTTTTGGAGTGTCATAATGTAGTTACTTAATGGATGCTTCATGTAACCACTTGGAAGCGGCTGTGAGTGACACAGTGATTGTAGTGTCAGTCAGAAAACAAGGTTGTTTTAAATTATCAGTGCTTTTACCAAATGCTGATTGATAAAGCAATTGATTTTCTTTTAGATATGCAAGTCCTGCTTGCTCTTTCTGCGGACCAGGTTCATATCAGCGTAAGAGTCAAGTGTGTTGATTTAGGTGAGCCTTTCTGAAGCCCATAATATTTTTCTTCCCCACTTCCCTTGGTTCATCCCAAATCAGGTAAATGTAGGTCTTTTATGAAAAACAGACCATCCCATGTCAAAGACGCATTGAGTGGTCAGTGAAGGAAATGTTAAACCTCTACTTCCCCGGAGTCAATGAAGCAAAATGGACTGACCTGTAATCTGTGTTTGTAAGTTTAGAATGAAGTGTATAATATGTAGAAAGTGATGCTTTGTATTGTGATGTTTGGATTGATTATTCACATAACACTCACACCTTTTCTGAATATTTTCCAAAGTGATATTAGCAGTAGAAACTCAACTAGAATTAAATGGAATCCATATTATGCTTTTTTGGGTGGCTGTCTCATTCAAGCATTGTTGACCTGGATGTGATTGCAGCAAATTGCAACGCTAACATCACTGCACAACATTGTAGTCCTATCTGTTGACCATGCAACCTCCCCTAGCATTATTGTAGGAAAAACTAATAGGGCACTAAGGAACAAATGAGTTAGGATGATCTTCTTTTTTCGGAAAAGATGTTGGCTGTACTATAAATAGCCTATAAACAACTCATCAGTTGAAAGGCAGTAGAGAACCACATGTCTAATGTCTGTTGTGTTCAGTTGGCGCCTCTAACCAGAATACATATGCAGGAGGTTTGAGCTGCAACCTAATATGCCCTCTTGGTAGTTTCTAGTTTTACCCTTAAATGTACAAGATGAGGAAAAATAAGGTAGAACACTGTAGGATGCTCACTGCACCACTGTGAATGTGGACTATAGATATGGTTCAGGATAATATGCTGTGGTATATTTTGTCTGGTTGAGCTAAGTAACCTTCTAACGTGTTTCATGATGACAGGGTCTTCCTTCTGACCGATCCCTATTTGCTTTCAAACATCTGCATGTCAAGCAAGAAAATACAATTTATTTTCAGTTTCTTTTCATAGCCCTTAGAAGATGAAAACTACTTCACAATTTCCATAATTAGAATACTCTTGTCTTGCATTCAGTGTATCAAGTTGTTCTACTGCAGGCTTTTGGTCCAAACCTCAAGAATGGAACTTTTGAGACCTGTTGCCCACTTAATAATTAATTGCATTCTAAATGGATATTCTGTGCAGGGGTGCCCTCCTCTTCTGATAGACATACTGTAGTATCGAAGAAAGGACGCTCCAAGCCAGGTAGTTTACCACGTAGATTTATTGAGGTGGTAAGTTAGATACAGAGAGGTAAAGTCAGAGTCTAAGTAGGAGCCCCACCAGGAGCAGCTTCCCTGCTGCTCAGCCCTTCATCCAACTGATTCACGCACGCACACATTCCAAACACTAACATTCCATCAGGCAGTCATTCTGGCTGAGCAGCAGGATACTACATATCTCCCTCCTTTACAACGCAAAGGAAGGAAGTTTTAAAAGGTATCGAAAAGAGGCAAGAAAATAAGAGAATGAAATATAGTGAATGGTACACTGAAAGAAGGCGTGAAAATGAAATATGGAAAGAGCAAGCAGAGGAAGTAAAGTGGATAGGAAGTGAGAGAAAAGACAAGTACAAACGACTATTACACCATCTTCTTTCCACAGAAACACAAAAATAAATACAAACCCGTACAACAGACTAAAGAGAAAACCAAGTACTAAAATCATGTATGCTGGCCAGGCAAACAGGAAAGTACAGGGTGTTAGAAAAAAGATAAAAGTGAAGAAGTAAGTAAAGTGGTGTAGAATACGCAGAAATAGGAAGGTAGCAGAAATGGAAAAACACCAGAGAACTTTCCCAAAAATAAGATAGGTGGAAGGTATAGAATACAAGAAATGCAGAATTACCCCAAAGGAGATGGGTAGAAGGTATAGAATACAAGAAATGCAGAATTACCCCAAAGGAGTAAGATGGGTAAGAGGTGTGGGAGGGACCCACACAGCACAACGTAAGTGTAACATGCAGAAAAAAAAAATAGAACTACCCCAAAGAGAGGTTGGGGAGGAATGTGTGGAGAAAGACCACACGGCATATACACGTAGAAAATGCAGTACTTCCCCCAGCGCTAGCAGGTGGAACGTGTGGGATAAAACACACGGCACAAAATGTGTGGAGAAAGACCACAGTGTGGAGAAAGACCACACGGCATATACACGTAGAAAATGCAGTACTCCCCCAGCGCTAGCAGGGGTGGAACGTGTGGGATAAAACACACGGCACAAAATGTGTGGAGAAAGACCACAGTGTGGAGAAAGACCACACGGCATATACACGTAGAAAATGCAGTACTTCCCCCAGCGCTAGCAGGGTGGAACGTGTGGGATAAAACACACGGCACAAAATGTGTGGAGAAAGACCACACAGCATAAAATGTGTGGAGAAAGACCACACAGCACAAAATAAAATGCAAAGAAGCACAAGTGCACATGGCGTAAGCAGAAATACAAATAACTCAAAGAAAGGTTCCTAAAAGGAAACACAACATGTAGCATGTAAATATAAACTGCTCACGACATCGGAAAATTGAATAAAAATTAATAATCCTTGTAGCGCAGCAGGTTGAAGCCTTGTAGCGCAGCAGGTTGAAGCTTTGTAGCGCAGCAGGTTGAAAAATAATAAAATAAAATAAATAAGGTAGTCACCGTTGTCCTTCAGCGTAAATATGTAGAAAGAGAACATAAAAGGCTGTGCGAATCAGCGCAGAGGATTCGCAGCAGGAACACATCAGAATATTATAGATGCGAAGAAGAAGTTGTGCGAATCAACGCAGAAGGACTCGCGGCAGGTATTCAAGAAAACGACATAAAGGAGGAGGAAGTCCAAGCACCAAAGCACCAGGCAGGAACAAGAAGACGCAGGGCATTCCAAACACAGGAAAGGTAACCAGCGAGCAACGAGTCAACCAATGCAAGTAAACTGATTGTGCAGTCAGAGTAGGGAATGAAAGTACAGTACTTTGACTGCGCCAATTGTAGTACAGATGAAGATGCAGGTTGAGATTTAAGAAAACAGTACCTGCATAGGAGCACGAGTGTCCACTGGAATAGCGCTGATGCAGATGGAGCCGCAAAAGGACTTCTTCAGCCTCACGATAACTTTATTGAGGCAAACAAAAACGTGGTTGGCAGGAAACATGGTTGGCAAAGATGTTGCGACAAATCCAATATGGCGGCACGCACGGTGACGCCGCGCTGGGTGGCTCCCGGCATCACCGTGCACCAATTATGCTTAGTATCCAAAACCAACTGAAACCCTTAGTTCCTCTCTTGGAAATAACTTGATACTTTAAGGAACTTGTGGTGGTTCTGGCATGGTGGTTGTTTCTTTCAGCGTGATCAACAAGACATGAACTTGTGCTTCTCCACACGCCTTAAATGAAAACCATGTTTGGTATGTTAACTGTAGATAAAATGCTCAGTTCATCCCATCACTGCTGAGAAAATTGGCTGAACCCCTAGTGGATTAGACTACTATAACCTTGTGGACAGACCATATATATATTCTTGGCAGTCTTCCTATACCAACAATTAAAATACAAGGAGGACATCCGAGTAAGTACAAGTTGTCTATTTTAGTGACTTTTGTACCTCTGATCAATCGGCTCCCTGTCCACCTATATTCCACTCTTTCATGTCCGCATATGTGTCCAAATAGATGCATGGAAAAAAGAATTGACAAAGGAAGGCAGAGCGAGGGCGAACAATAGACAGGGTCTCATTAGTAGGCGAAGTTTCCAATTCTTTAAATTCCTAATGAAGGTGCTTCAGAATATTTCCTCTTGCACCTCCCAGATAGACCATAATGGATGCTGATGGATGAGGAAGCGTTTTTTATTTCTTATACCAGATAACACATTACTTACCGGTAAACTTTATTACCCCGAGTTAGTCCCCTCGTCCCAGTCCTCACTGAATGAGGGTTGGTACGCCCACCACAGGTAACACCTAACCAAGTCCCCTTTCTTTTTCCATGTAAACACATGGAATAAAGCCTCTTCCCTCCCCAGTCCACGCCTGACCTATCCTCTCTTAATGTCCGTAGTGGTCTTTTGTGTTACGTGACCTGTACTCAGGATTTTCGTCTTTTAAAATCTTTTTTTGTTTCTTTTGGCAATATCAACAAGGGCAAAAAGCTCTCTTCTACCGTAAGTAGATGGATCAGGCAGACCATTTCACATGCTTACGAATCAGTTGGGGAGCAACCTCCTTCACGTGTTCAAGGCCATTCCACTAGATCAGATTCTGCCTCATCGGCACAGTTTGGTGGTGTTTCCATTCCTGAGATCTACTGAGTGACAACATGGGCTTCTCATCGAATGTAATTTACCATTGTCGCCTTGCATGATGTTTCTGATAAATTTGGTGTTCGTGTAATCAAAACAGCAATGGAGTTATTTCCTCATTCAGTGAGGACTGGGACAAGGGGAACAATTTGGGGGTAATGAACACATTTTCTATGGGTAAACTTCATTACCCCGAGTTGGTCCCACTCATCCCAGTCTGAGCCTCTCCCTCCATCCCACCATCCCACCTCCCTCCTTCCTAGGGAGTATTCATTTGGTACCTTTTTTCTTTTGGTAAACTGGATACTCGCAGGCTGTGTGGATGGGGGGAGGAGGCTTTATTCCATGTGTTTACATAGAAAAAGAAAGGGGGACTTGGTTAGGTGTTACCTCTGGTGAACTGGGCCTCCCTCATTCAATGAAGACTGGGATGAAGGCACCAAGCCAGGGGTAATGAAGTTTACCAGTAAGTAATGTGTTCATTATCTAGTATATGAAATAAATACAGTGAGTACGAAAAAGTCAACAAGCCTTTAACTTTTTCACTTTTCGTAGTATCAGTGCCACAGTTTCACGGATTAAGATGGGGATTTCTTTCCACTTATCTACAACCTATATTCCACACTTCAAATGGGAATGTTATTTTATTGTGATTATATATATTAAAAATACAAAACTGAAATATTGTTATTGGAAAACGTAACCACTATAATGACTTGCCATCTGAGGGTTCTGGTGACAATTACATACCATTTGACTTTTGGCCTCTGATGTCACCAGAACTTTAGAACTTCTCTGTGGCAGTATTGCATCAAATTACAGTTACCCAAATACATATGTGTTTTGTTTATTTTGAAAAGTGGTGGTTTCAATTCTGTAGTTATGGTGAAACTGCACTTTCCATTAAAAGGGCAATTTTGGATTTGCCTGTAATTTTTGACCACATGGATGTGTTTGCACTAAATGTGACAGTCTCTTGGCATAGTCAGCTAAGGCGCAGCATGCTGATTTATGGGTAGATGCGTTCAGGAGTAAAAACGTTAAGTGGGAGGGTGAAAAAGTCATTTCCCCATTTTAGTTTTCGTGTGAAATTTTGCTCACATCTGCAGCAGAAACCAGAGAACAGACTTACACCAAACTTGCCATCACACTAGAAAGTCACGTAGAAAGTGTGCTCTTGTTGGTTTGGTGTAAATCTGTGCAGTAGATTTTGAGATTTAAGTTTTTAAAATAGTTGCAGAGTACAGTTTATTGGGTTAACACTTATTTGTGTTATTCAGTATTTGCATATCCAGAAATTACAAAAAAGGAATTTGATTGGATGATGGAGTCTTTCTCCTGTCATCCATTGCAGCTACCATTTCAGGGTATGGGGCCTGTATTTCACTGGGGAACCACCAAAGTCATCTTATCAGAATTTCAGAAATCTTTGTGCTCTTCCCAACAGCTATAGATGGACTGTTTGCCAAAACGCTGACCCCACACCTGTCAATGCTTGTGGCAGTTGAACTTTAAAATTCTATGGAACTTTTTCACCAAATGCCACTGTAGGGGCTAAGTTGATCAAAGAGGTGAGAAAAATTAAGGCATAAATTAGTCTAGCTGGAATGTTTTGGATCCGCTGGAGGCGATTGATCAGATATTTAGGTAAACCGAGGTATAATGTGTTACCATAGTCCAACCTGGCAGATACGACTGGCTGTCAGAAATAAGTCGAAGTTACCCAATTGATCAGAGATACCAGGAAGGGTTTGATTTCCATTACAAAACCTAGGTTCTTAACCATGTCGTGAGAGAGGAGGTTAATTCCAGATCAGTAACCATAAGTCCAAGTGGTTTGTGAACCTCCCAGATCTATGTTATGTTAAAGGTATTAGTGCACGAGCACCAAGTCTTCTCAGTGCTGTAGGAGTAACTCAACCTACTATTCTGAAAGTAACTGCACAATAAAACTACTGATTAAAAAGCCAAGTCTTCAGTATTTCCTTAAAATAAATTGGAAAATGTCATATCAAAGAAAAAGGAACATGTAGTTCTAAATCCTCTTTGCAGCGACAGAGCAGGCTCTGTTTCCATGTATATTTGTCCTTGTTCTACGAAAAGAAGGAATAGCTCAGTGGAACGCAGTGGTTGATTCAGATCATGGTAGGAGAATTTGGATACTTAAAATAGGGGATTTTAGTGAAGGGTGGCCTTGTGTAGGATTGTCATAGATTTCAAAATGACTCTAAGCAACTAGTAGAGAGTCCTTAATACCAGTGAAATCTTTTCTCTCCTAGAGCAACCTGAGTGTATAGCTGAATACATTTTTGGTGATGCCACAAAGAATTCCTGTAATCCAGTCTCAACAAGATTAATGAATTGACCACTTGAATTTGAAGATGGGAATCGAAGAAAGGCAATTTTGTTTTTTTTCTCAGCAAAGCAAAACAGTAACTGTCTACCTTGTTGATTTGATAGTCCACAGAGAGGAATGAACCTAGAAAAATTCCCAGGTTTCTTGTAACATTTACCGATTGAGGGCACAAGCCAATTGCTGCTGGCCAGGAACTGTTATTCCAGTGGTAAGTTCCTGTGAGAGTACTTAAAACTTTTGTTTTAGAGGGCTTCCTTTGTGGAAAAACATATTAGACCTTCACCATCAAGTGGTAGTAAGGCATTTGTTCAGATTATCATGATTAGACTGGATGGGGGTGATGATTTTGACAACAGGAAATGATAACAAGCATTTGCGATGCAGTAGGTCTCGCATTTGCCAGAGTTTGAGCTATTGGCTTTGTAAATGACAATGCCTTTTATTTATATGTTTTGAAAACCTGCAAGCGGTGCGTAAACACGCATTTGTACTTATAGTCCTTGCAAGGTTGGCAGTAAAAGAGGCGCAGTTACTGGTAGCCTTGCTTCTCGTAAGCAACGACTATAATTACAAAGTGCGTGTTTACGCACCGCTTGCAGGTTTTCAAAACACATAAATAAAAGGCATAGTCTTTTACAATACCAATAGCTCAAACTCTTGCAAATGCGAGACCTATTGCATTGCAAATGCTTGTTGAGCTTTGAGACGGAAGCGCAGCAGCCATAGAAAGGTGGGGACCGTGATGCCAGGCCATGCAATTCAAAAGCAGGCGGGACGAGGAGGCAGCTGCAGCCAAAACAGACCTCGGTCTTTAAATGCACAGCAAATGTGGCATGATAAGAACAAGATTTACAGCCCTGTTTAGAACAGAGCTCTGTAAACCACGAGCACTGGTTTCGAGTGCTCCAGCTTGAAGAAAGAAATAGTGCTCACAAGCTCTGAGTAACAACACATGTAACGGGGTCAGTCCTTGAAAATGGGCGGAGCTTTTAAAGCCCATATCCTGAATACAGCATGTCTCAAGCAAGCTGGGAAACTTCAAGTTATGCTGGTGCCAGTTTCCAGCAAGAAACAGCAGACTGTAGAAAGCCCTACTTATTCGTTAAAAAAATCTCTTCAACTTGGGCTTACCAAGCCCTGCAGCTCCCAGTTTACTAGTGAAGGCCTCCTGTTCCAAGTTTGAGGCTTTTACTATCTTCAGGCCTCATGACCGGGCTACAACAAGCTTGGCGGTCCACGTGGATTCAGGGCAACCTAAAGGAAAACCAAGACAAATAAAGAGTCTGTGAAAAAAGAACAAACAGAGAATCTCTAAGAAAAGTGCAAGAAAACGTTGCTTTCAAGACTCCGGCAACATTGATGTCTCTTTCTCAAAGGCCACAGTGGATAACCCAGCCAATCCTCTTTGTAACACGAGCTCCTTAGGATTTATTGGGGGCCCTGCCGTAAAGATGGACCATTGCTCTATGATAAGCCCTCTGGCTGATGGAGACTGGTGCTTCCAGAGTAGAAAGACTCCCTCCTAACCCGAAGTCAACAGAACTAAATCTTGGGTCTGAACTCTTTTATGTTGTACCAAAGGAAATCTTCATCTCTACATGGACTAGTGGAAACGTCCTTTCATTCCCCCCAATTACCGCTGATACGTTTTTGTTGGATTTTGTGGCCTTATTTTATTCTGATTTCATTATATCCATTCCTTTTTATTAACCTGTTTTGCAGAGATTGAAAATTTGAAGATGCTCCAAAGCAGTGACATTTCTCTTGTTTTCAAAATGCATTTGCCAGCAGTGCTAAAAACAAGGGTTCAATTCTAGTTTAATTATTGTTGTAAACTTGATTCTCCAAAATAGTGACTTCCTCCAAAGTAGAGGGATTAATGTAATCCCCGTACTTTGGGAAAATAAAATCTCAATACTGCAACATGATACCTTGAAACCAACAGCTTCAGAGTATCATCACATGGCCTTAAATGAACTATCCACTGAAAACGTAAAACACCTGCAGGTTTCCGTAGGGAATTGAGGGAGGTCTATAAGACATTATGGGTCTAGGGATCTGCTAGTTGAAATTGAATTGGCCCGGCAGTACACTTGATTGTGCCCGTGCACCGAGCCCTTTATAAGCCTTATAATTAGCAAAAATATAAAAGTGGTTTCCTGGAATGTAGCTGGTTTAATGATTACTCCAGAGAAACTGGAATTTTTAAATAGCTTAAAAGCAAACATGATCTGCATCCAGGAAACCCTGGTGCTCCTCAGACTTTTTCTGTGACGGCTTCTTTGAACTAAGTTGTAATGCTATCCCTTCCAAGAAAGGGCATGCAAAGGGAGGGATTGCTGTTCTGTTAAGTAATGTCTTAAATTGAGAATGCAATAGCTTTAAAGACCCCTCTAATCTTTTTCAAATTCTAAAAATCGTTCAAAAAATAGATGAGTGTGTGAGAGACCCATTGATAGAGGTGAATGCATATATTCCTCTAGACAAAAGTTATAATAATGTGCTTTTCGATATTTACTCCTTCTTAACTAAAACCATAAACAACAAGGGTGAACTTGAAGTTCTGTTAATTGAAGACTTGAATTGCAAAGTCTCCAACAACTCTATTAATCTATTCTTGGATGCAGAGAAAGAAGCCGCATTCCACATCCCACCACTGCTTTTCTGCCGCACCTGGGAACTGATAAAAGAGGGCATTTACTCCTTAGCCATTTAAGAAAGAATGAATGTGTGATTGCAAATGGAAGATTCAACCAAGACTCTCCTGCTCAATTTACTCATAAATCCCACAGGGATTTTCGATCATTGATTACATTATAGCTTCTTACACTATCTTTAACATTTTAACCGATCTGAAAGTTGTAGATTCTCCATTTAGTGATCATAGACCTCTTCTCTTTTCTTTAGAGTTCAGTTAGCCCTCTGTAGGGCCATGGAAATTTGATGGACCCACTACAAAATTTGATAAGTCTTGTAGCACGCAGTGCCCCCCCCCACCCCCCTAAAATATTTGTTTTAAAAGGGCTATTGGAGAGGGTCATTTATGACTTAGACCTTTAGAACACGGACATATTTAACTTATTCTCCCAACTTATGAAGTAGATTGTAAAGGAGGACCATCTGATGTATTTCAAGCCTCCTTGTAAACCATTATTTCGCCCACTTATTCCCTTGAATAGAAAAATTAATAGATTGATTTGATTATAGTTTTTTCTTCTCAAAGAGACAAACATATCTCTGTTGAAGAAGAGAAGAGGGCGACTGAAGGGAGGGCATAAGAAAGCATAACACGATCATGGGTGGGTTGATTTAAGAGAAGCATCATATCAGAAAAAAGCTAGACAATTCTGGGAGATCATTGCAGATTGTTGTGGATCTAGAGTGATGTCTTACCCTTCCCCCATCCCTAAGAACTCATGGAGAGGTTTCATTTCAACACTTTATACAGAGATCCCAGGAGTTAAAGTTCAGTTTGAAAATATGCCTGCTGGCCCAAAGTTGCTAATGGCTAGCATTGACCCCCTCAATCCCCCTCTCCCTCACCCCCCTCGCCCTTCTGTGGGGGAAATTGAGTCTTCAATCCACGCAATGTAATCCTCTAGTGCAGTGAGGCTGAATGAAGTACTGATATCGGTTATCAAAAAAGAGGACACTCTCTGGGCAACAATACTTTTTCCAGTCTTCAAATATTGCTTTCTTAAGGGTATAATCCCTCCCAAGTGGACTGAAAATGTCATCAACCCACTGTACAAAAAAGGAGATAGAAATTTGCCTGTTAATTACTGTCAAATTGACCTGTTAGATGCAGTTGCAAAGGTCTTTTTCCAAGTGCTTGTTAGATCATCTCAATACCTGGGTAGGGAGTGATATGATCATTCCACTAGAACAAACCGGCTTCAGGAAACACCATGGTATGTTAGATGATATCGCCGCCTTGTAGCTTATTAATTAAAAGTAAGTAACCATAAGGGGCTCCTCAGTTTGTGTCGTATTTATTGACTTCTCCACAGCCTTTGATAAAGTCGATCGTCCAACCCTGTGCAAAAAGTTATTTAATCTTGGCATACCTGAAACCCTGCTGCATTTAATTATTGCCCTGCACCCTTCAACCTGGGTTAAAGTCTTACTGGGTGGTGATTTGGGTTTATCCATGGGTTTCCCAACAGAAAAATGGTCTGAAGAAGGGATGCTTACTTGCTCCATTGTTATTTTCTTTTTACATACACAATCTACCCAGTTTCATCTTGAAAGGTCTGGGTTTTCCACCAAGCATTGGGAGTTTCTCCTCAACTTTTCTGCTCTATACAGATGACATTTTTTTCTCTCTTGATCTTAACCCGGAATGCCTAACTAGCCGCATAGCGTTGTTACAACAATATGCGTACCGGCATTATTTGAAGGTTAATTCATCGAAAAGTAAAATTGTATGTCTTCGATGGAAGAAAGCATGTAAAAATGTTAACTTTTCATGGCACTTGGGGGTCACAAAAATTGGAAAGAATTAGTTCATATTGTTTTCTACGAAAAATGTGGTTGAGTACCCTTAGTGTTTCAGATCATATTTCAAACAATATTGGTAAAGCCCGGTTTCAGGCCAAGGGGCCGGGCGCATTCTCTAATGCTGTAGGTAAGAGACATTTCTCCCACCTTCTCTCTGTATTACAGACCAAGATTCCTCCCACTATACTGTATATGGTGGACCTAATTGACATGGCAAGATGGGGGTTCCTAGATAAGATCGAAGGTCACATTCTAAGACGGTTATCCTCATATAGTACTTTAGTGATGGTTGCTGCTCTAAGACTAGAATTTGGGATTAAAAGTTCATACGTACAAGGTTTGGCTGGAGTGGTACGGTGGGCTTCCTGTCTGATGAGAAGTGATGTTTTCTCTCTAAGGCACTTTATACACAAGGAGACTTTTGATCTGAAGAGAAAAAAGTCTTTGTTTTTTAGAAACTTTAAGTATGCACTCGATCAACTGGAGTTAGATCATAATGTGGTAGTTTCTGTATTGCAAACCCAGTTAAAGCTTGCCTAAAACAAGCTTCTTAAATTTAAGTCCTCATTTGGATACCGACTTCTGCAGTAAAAAAAAAAAAGAGGTATAAAGTATTAATGAATTCTGTTACTGTGAAAAGACCGCAGTCATATTTGGCGTGGGATTTGCCACAAGGCGCTTTTGGATTTTGAGATTGGATATACTTCTGCTAAATGTATTAATATCTTAATGTCATGGATCCTCATATGTTTGTAATCTGTGTCAAAATGGAGTCCAGGATTTGAAACGTGTCTTATTTGTCTACCTTGCCTTATTGATATGTCATCGCAAGTTGCTAAGACCTCTTTTCGTGAACTTTTCTGCACGAACCACAGCTGAGGTCTTACAATTGTTATGTAATCCCCCAAATGAAATGTTTAGTACCCAAGTTTCTAACTCCTTTAAATCATTTATTTCATTTTTGTATGTCTTTGTTTAATGTGGATCTCCTAGGAGTTCCAAAGCATGAAATAAAATCTTGAATCTTATAAGTTTTATCTTTTCTTATTATTAAGAAGGGAAGATGTAGTTGTGGTGATCTGTGTTCTTCTTCCATGCTCAACTGTTGCCTGCCTCATGCGGTGCTGTGCGTGATGCATGGAAGAACAACATTCCAAGTACTGTTTCAGAATGTGATGGTTCAAATGTTGGAGACAGTTGTCTCCTGGGGCTGTTCTGGAAGGACACGAGTAAATGTGGCCCTCCTTGTCTCCTGGTGCTGTTCGGCAAGGACGTGAATAAAAGTGTCAATGTACAAACTCAACGTTGACTAGTCTGTTGAACTTATACAATAACTTTTTCTATATGCCACACAAAAGCTGCAGCACACCTTAGAACTATAACGAGGAGGAAATTCTTACCAATTAGAGTAACGTTCGAACTATAAAACAAAGGTTTGCTAAACGGATGTCAGTAGCTACTTCTTATTTTAAAACAGTAATAATCATACTTCTTTTTCTTCCCCCTTAATGTTCATACTAAATTCAACTGAAAATAATCCCCGACCTTGAATTGAAGATAATAAATGATGACGTCCATATGTCCCGAGTTTGCCAATTGGTCCCTTCATGCTTAACATAAGTGTTATTGGATCCATTACTGACATTGAGAAACATCAAAGTGTGACAATGTGAGGCCAATATGCGTTGCAAGTTCAAGCGATTACTAAAATAACATTTGTACTTTTAGTTAATAATCACGTTTTTTTACTCTAGATGCCGGAAGAAGAAGCATTTTGTGTATTTGTTAAATTAATGCAAGATTATAGGCTACGGGAACTTTTTAAACCAAGCATGGCAGAGCTGGGCCTTTGTATGTATCAGTTTGAATGTATGATACAGGTACGTATTTACGTTGTGTGTGTTGTAGAAGAAATGTGAATCCGTCTATTCCACTCTTTTTTCTAAGCTTATTTATAGTTAGTCAATAGTTGTGACAGACTAATATGTGATTTAAAAATATGTCATGTGCCTATAATGCCTGAGATATGAAAATGCATATTATTTATTGGCAGTTTTGTTACAATTATGGTGGTAGGTCTGGGGACAAAAATGCCTCTGAGGAAATACTCTGCACGGTACCCTTGTTTCCCTGGACAATTTGTGCACCATATTAAAAGGTTTTCACTGGTCTTGGACTGTATTATTGAAATGTCTTTGGGAACCAGTTTTTCTTCCTGGTATTCCCATTTTGCACTGTTCTGCCAGTACAAATTCCTCCAGGTATTATTTGGAGAGAATTGTGGTTAATAGAATCCAGATGCCTGCGCAGCTTGTGAAGAAGCCTGCGATTTCAAATCTGGTGCAAACACTGTTTGAGAGTTACCACGTACCCATATTTGAACAGATTTCTGATTAGCAAAGTATTGCTTTTAATTTCAGTGCAAAGTAACACACTCCATATAGAGACGACTAGTTGCAGTATGAATTAAAATATTTTACTCTAACATTTGTTTCTTGTTCTCTTTCTAGGAACAGCTACCCGAGCTTTTTGTGCACTTTCAAGCTCAGAGTTTTCATACCTCAATGTACGCTTCGTCGTGGTTTTTAACTATCTTTCTTACAAATTTCCCACTACCAGTTGCTACAAGATTATTTGATATATTTATGTCAGAGGTGAGCCCCTGAAAATTATTTGTGTTGATATGTTTATTGTATCTGTTGTGCCCATGGAGAAATAGTTTTTAGGTCTCGCCTGAGGCAATACTCATGTGCTGTCTGTTCGAGATCTATTGTATCTTAAACAAGCCTAAAAGAGCCTGGAGCCCACTTATTACTTGCCATTGGTTGGCGTCTTTGTTGCCCTCACTTCTTTTGTGTTCATTGGTCAGTGGGCTCGCCCCAGATGGCTTTGGGAGGATCTCTCTCTCACACTTTGGTTTCATCTTTTTAGAATCTGCACACTCACACTCTCTCACACTCTCACACTCTCTCACACTCTCACATTCTCTCACACTCTCACTCACACACTCTCACTCACACACTCTCACTCACACACTCACACACTCTCACTCACACACTCACTTTAGCTTCATCTTTTTAGAATCGACACGGACACTTTGACTTCATCTTTTTAGAATAGACACACACACACATGAATTGGTTTCATCTTTTTAAAATTGACGCACAGAAACAGCAGCTTCAAGCCGGTGCATGTCACATGAATCACTCCACGCAATGCCACTCCAGTCTACACCACTCCACTCTATGCCACTTCGCACCACTCTACTCCATGCCACTTCGCACCACTCTACTCTACGCCACTGCACAACATTCTACTCCACTGTACGACATTCTACTCCACTCTACAACGCTCCTCGGCACTCGTCTCCACTCTACGCAACTCTACTCTGCCACTCCCCTCCACTCTGTCACTCCACTCCACTCTGTCACTCCACTATGCCGCACTCCAATCTAGCCCACTCTACAACAGTCTAGTCCACTCCTGCACTCCATACAACTCCACTCCACTCTACTCCACTCTACAACACTACTGCACTCTACACCACTCTATTCTTCTCCACTCTACTCTTCTCCACTCCAATTTACTCCAGTCTCCACCACTACTCTGATACTCAACGTTGTTCCACTGTACTCCACTTCCCCCTAATCTGTGCCACTTTACTCCACGGCAGTTTACTCCATGCCACTCTCCTCTACTCTAGGCCCCTCCACTGTGCACCAGTCTGCACCACTCTTCAAGACTCCACTCTGCCTCTCCATTCATCGAACCTCATCGACACTCTACGACACTCTACTCTGCTCTAAGACACTCTACTCTGCTCTACGACACTCTACTCTGCTCTACGACACTCTACTCTGCTCTACGACACTCTACTCTGCTCTACGACACTCTACTCTGCTCTACGACACTCTACTCTGCTCTACGACACTCTACTCTGCTCTACGACACTCTGCTCTACGACACTCTGCTCTACGACACTCTGCTCTACGACACTCTGCTCTACGACACTACTCTGCTCTACGACACTACTCTGCTCTACGACACTACTCTGCTCTACGACACTACTCTGCTCTACGACACTACTCTGCTCTACGACACTACTCTGCTCTACGACACTACTGTGCTCTACGACACTACTGTGCTCTACGACACTACTGTGCTCTACGACACTACTGTGCTCTACGACACTACTCTGCTCTACGACACTACTCTGCTCTACGACACTACTCTGCTCTACGACACTACTCTGCTCTACGACACTACTCTGCTCTACGACACTACTCTGCTCTCACGACACTACTCTGCTCTACGACACTACTGTGCTCTACGACACTACTGTGCTCTACGACACTACTCTGCTCCTACTCTGCTCTACACCTACTCTGCTCTACGACACTACTCTGCTCTACGACACTACTCTACGACACTATGCGACACTACTCTGCTCTGCGACACTATGCGACACTACTCTGCTCTGCGACACTACACTGCGACACTGCTCTGCGACACTACTCTGCGACACTGCTCTGCGACACTACTCTGCGACACTGCTCTGCGACACTGCTCTGCGACACTGCTCTGCGACACTACTCTGCTCTGCGACACTACTCTGCTCTGCGACACTACTCTGCTCTACAACACTACTCTGCGACACTACTCTGCGACACTGCTCTGCGACACTGCTCTGCGACACTGCTCTGCGACACTGCTCTGCGACACTGCTCTGCGACACTGCTCTGCGACACTGCTCTGCGACACTGCTCTGCGACACTACTCTGCGACACTACTCTGCGACACTACTCTACGACACTACTCTGCTCTACGACACTACTCTGCTCTACGACACTACTCTGCTCTACGACACTACTCTACGACACTACTCTGCTCTACGACACTACTCTGCTCTACGACACTACTCTACGACACTACTCTGCTCTACGACACTACTCTGCTCTACGACACTACTCTGCTCTACGACACTACTCTGCTCTACGACACTACTCTGCTCTACGACACTACTCTGCTCTACGACACTACTCCGCTCTACGACACTCTACTCTGCTCTACGACGCTTTACCCTGTTCAACAATACTCTACGATACACTACTCCATTCTAAGACATGCTACTCCACTCTACGACACGCTACTCCAGTCTACTCTGACTTGACACTCTACGACATGACATGCTACTCCACTCTACTCAAGTCTACGACACTACACTTTATGCCACTTTATCACACTCTGCAACGCTCCAACTTTAATGATACTCTATCAATAGTCTAGTGACACTCTACTCCAGTCCACTTTAGTCTACGACAGGCAACTTCACCCTAAGGAAGTCTACTCCACTTTACAACACTCTACTCATCGACACTCTACTGGATTCAGACATCATACTCCACGATACTCTACCACACTCTACTCTACACTGCTCCCCTCCACTCTTTTTTAAACATTTTTTTTTTTATTGCCATTTGGAATACAGGACCACTGTACATACACTTCCATAATACATGTTACAATATGCTTGCCCTGCATGGGCAATGCGTTCATGACCATTACAGTTATAATTTGGCAAGGTTAGGTTTATTATATACACATAACATTGCTTTTCTACCCCCCCCCCCTTATATTCACACAACATATCTGACATGCCTATGGAGGTGGGCTAGTCCCTACATTGCCCGTTCTTCCTCCACATGTTAGTGGGTTGGGAGCTCGCCTATATCAATGCAAAACATGGCCCATGTTCAGTTCTATGGAAACTCGTGTTTTGTCTTTTTTTATTTTTTGGATTATTCTATTTACTTTTTCTTCCATCTTGTCATTTTGTTTTTCCTGTGAGTTAACCTAAACAATATAATACAACTGACAGCATCTGGCGGTTGCGGCACATCCCAGCATTAGAGTCATTTAGCTCTGGTTAGATTTTGAGAGAGGCTTCTGTGCGTCACGTTATCCCCCTTACCCATTCGAAGGTGTGTCGGGGCAGGTGGAGGGTAGAGTAGCGGGGGGCTTGATTTGTGAGTCGGCTTGGGGGGTGTGTGTAATTAATCGAAATGCAACCAGTACGATAATGAGCGGGTTGGTTTATGATCTATATTGATGTCTCTGTCGTGAGCCAGTAGAGATGTATTTAATGGGTGATGGGGCCAGGTGCTGTGGTCTCTGGCAGCCGGGGGGGGGGGCATTCCCATCGGGGAGGTCTGCTGTGTGTGAGGGTGTCGCCCTCTGGGACAGGTCTGTCTGATATCTGCATCCTCCCCAGCATGATTCCCCAAGTTTCCAGGTCTCTGTCAGCTTTTCATCTGTGCGGACAGTACGCAAGTGGCGTTCTTCCGCAACTCCCCATTCGCACAGATCTGCCCTCCACTTCTCTGGGAGAGGAGCTGTGGCCTGCTTCCAGTGAATGGCTATACGGCGTTTCGCCAGCACCAGCCCCAGCATGGTGAATTTATGCTGCATACACGTTGTTGCCTTGGGGGTTGGCAGAACGCCCAATAAGCAGTGCTTTATTGTCATCTCAACTGGGAACTTCGTCGCTTTCTGCAGCATGTCTAGGACCGTGCTCCAGTATTTACGAAGTAGGGGGCAGTCCCAGGTCATATGTATGAAGTGGGCTGGGGAGGTGCTGCATCTGGGACAGTTCGGCGCGTGTGACGGGTCAAATCTTGATCAGCGTAGTGGGGGGTCAGGCATGTGCGGTGGAGGTAATTGAAGTGGGTGAGTTTAAATCGAGCATTGCTAGATACTTCTTGCACCTGTGCAAATGCTCGTTTCCATTCCCCCTCTGTTAGCTGCACGGGCAAATCCTCCGACCATCTGTTCCGGGTCTTTGCCAAGTCAGCTCTGAGGTCAGTTTTCAGGGCTTTGTATAGTCTGGATATTAGTCCCTTAAAGGAGCCTGGATCTATGATCGTGCACAGTGTGCTGGATTCTTCCGGCTCACTTGGAAATGAAACCCAGATTTCGCGGACCGTACGTGTTACCTTAGCATTTTGCAGGAAGTGGCCTTCAGGAACCCAATACTTTTCTTAAGCTGCCTCAAATGAAATGAAGGTATCATTTAAATAGAGATCTCCTGCTGATGTGCAGCCACTGTCATACCACCCAGATAAATCCAATACTGTTTGTATGTGGCAAAATCCTGGTAGCCATTTTAAGGGAAGTGCATGGGCGTATGGGGCTTTCCGTAATACAAGGGTGACCACTCGTCCCAGGCCCATGCAACCTGCCTTATCGCAAATGGGCAATCTCGAGGGGTCCTCGAGCCCATCATAAGGTACTTGGGCAGGTCTGCCTCTGGGCACCAGCCTGCTAGCAATATTTTTTCTGTGTTCGAGCCGTCCGCACACCATTGTGCCGCATATTGGAGAAGTCCTGCAAGATAGTAGAGGCGGAAATCCGGGACCCCAGGCCGCCCTGATCCATGTCTAGTTTTATGAGATCTAGTTTCACTGTACTGCGTTTACCGGCCCATACAAGTGAGACTAGGAGGCTGTTCAGGGTGGTAAAGGTGTCATTAGGGATTCGACAGTGAATTTTGCAATGTATATAGGCAGCGGGGAAGTAGTACCATTTTTGCTAAAGCTACCCATCCCATAACCAACAACGGTAGGCGGTTCCTGAAGAGTATTGACTCCTTTAAACCCTCAAGAGTTTTTCCAATGTTTAGAGCATATTGGGCTTAGGCCGTATGGGTGACCTGCGCACCCAGGTAGCGAAATGGTGACATTCCCAGGTGAATGCCAGGGGAGGGAGTTCTGCTATGTCTCTCCCCGCTAATACTGCCAGAGGAAATGCAACTGACTTTTGTTGGTTAATAGTCAGTCCTGACACCACCCCAAAATCGGCTAACACTGTCAGAAGGGCCTGTGCGGCTTCTGCAGGATGGTGCATATGTAGCATTGCGTCATCCGCGTAGAGAGATATGATGTGTGCACCCTCCCACTACCAAGCCCCAGTGTTCCATGTCTCTCCTCAGACGGATTGCTAGGGGTTCCATTGCTAGCGCAAATAGGAGTGGGGATAGCGGGCACCCCAGTCTCGTGCCCCGCTCTATAGATGTTAGAGTGGAGACCAGTCCGCCGCTGCATACTCTAGCCTTAGGGTGTCAGTACATTAGACGTACCCATGCGATTAAGTCCGGGCCAAGCTACATTCTGTTTAGTACCTCCCACAAGTACTCCCATTGCAAGGTATCAAAAGCTTTTTCTATATCCAGGGAGACCACCGCTGCCGGGACATCCATGCTCTCAACGGATTGGAGTACATGTTCGAGTCTGCGCAGATTCATGTGGGTTCCCCGGCCTGGCATGAACCCCCATTGATCTTCGTATACTAGTTGGGTGACTACTCTGTTCAATCTCGTTGCCAGGACTTTGGCCAGGATTTTAGTGTCCACTCCCACCATAGAAAGGTAGTGGTAAGAGCCCGGCGATGTGGGGTCTTTGCCCGGTATGAGTAGCATAACTATTTGGGCTTCCCGCATGGACTGTGGGAGTATCCCCACTCGCTTAGCCTCCCGCAAGGTGTCTAACACCCTCGGGAGTAGTGTTTCTGCAAATGTCTGATAATATTCTACTGGGAGGCCATCTGTCCTGGGGGCCCTACCGCCTGCCATATCCCGCACTGCCTCTCGGAGGTCTTCGAGACTAATTTCCCCATCAGAATTTTGCTTTGCCCGTCGGTGAGACGAGGTAGGGGTATCCTATCAAGAAACTGTTCTATGCCCGCTCTTCCTGCTACCTGGCCTCTTTTGTAGATCTCTGCCAGATGTGTGCATAGCCATGTGTTTACGGCAGACTGTGTATGTATGAGGGTTCCATCAGCCTGGCTTAGTGTTAATATGATCAGGGGTGGACGTTCCTTCTTAAGGAGCCACATTAGCAATTTCCCGGACTTATCGCCTTCTCTATGTAGGAGCTGATGGTATTCCCGTCGAACCAGGCAGTCCAACCTGTCCCATTTTTCTCCTACTCGACGGAGGGCACTCAACATCCCCTCATCCTCCGGTCCTAAATCTTGGCCTGTACTTTGCAGTGTGGCCAATGTATTCTCGGCTTCCGTGAGGTCTTTCTCCAACCGCTTTCTCATGCCACCCACCTCTGACAGGCATTCTCAGCGCAGCACTACTTTTATCACATCACATTCCATCCCTCTGGTGTCTGTGGATAGCCAGTTACTGTCAAGGTAATTACTGATTGATTCGCTGAGCTCTGCTCGGAAAATTTCATCTGTCAGCGCTCTGGGTTGTAGTCGCCAAAGTGGTATCTCAGGTCTACCATACCTGGTGCCCCATTGTAATACCACTGGGGCATGGTCCGAGAGGAATCTGCCTAGTAATCATATGTCTAGGGTGGCCTCAGCCGCGTCACTAGTGAACAGGAAGCGGTCGAGACGGCTATAGACCGAATGGGTTGAGGTGTAGCATGTATATTCGTGCTTTGTTGGGTGTACTGTCCTCCACCAGGCCATGCATCCCTGGCGTTGCATTATCCTCTGGAGGGCTGCCGTCATGTTGGGTTTTGTGTGCGATTTTGGGGGGTGCCTGTGGAGAGAGCCATCTAGCACGGAATTAAAATCGCCAGCCCAAAAGAAAGGTATGCTTGCATACGATAACAGTAGTTCTTCTAGATCTAGATAAAATGCCCAGTCATCTACGTTTGGGGCATAGATATTCAGCAAGCAGATTACCCTGCCATATAGCACTCTGTGTACCAGTATGTACAGTCCCTCTATATCCGCTGTGTAGGCCAGGACCTGAAAGGGAGTCTGTGGGGCTTTGCTACCCCTCAAGCATAGTTGGAGCATGTTGCGTAGAACATCTGGCCTCTCCATTTTCTGTGCAATTTTTGGGCCTCATTGTCCTGCAACATGGCTATGTGAGACCCCTGTCTACGAAGATATGTTTGTGCTCTGTATCTTTTTACAAATCTGTTAAGCCCCTGTAAATTCCATGTCGCAGTGTTAAAAAAAAAAAAATCTCTTATCTGTGTGTTCAGAATAAGGCTGACATGTCCTCCCTGCCAGTGCTGCAGTCGAACCAAAGTTTTATAACTGAACTGTTTCCTCCCACCCGCTGGGTAAACACATGATGAACCAACCGTGCTGTCCCAATCATGACCTAACATTTAACACCCAAGTAAAAATCAAGAACAAAGCTATTTGGCATACAGCCCGCTTATTAATATAAGGAATTGTCACCCAAAAAAATATATATATATACAATACCACTCAGATCAGCCACACACTTTCACACTCTATCGCACCGCACTCACACTGCAACTATCCCTGCGCGGGGATGCAGGGGTGCCACGACTACCCCCGTTGGAGAGCCGGCTGTGCTCCCATGCCCCTTCCGCTGCGTCACTCACCCAATCACTCACGTTCCAATATCACACTCTACTCCAGATCCAATCCAACAGGGTGAACTAGAGGCAAGTCATAGCCTGGAAATTAGAAAGGGGGCAGAAGGAGAAACAAATGGGGAGAGGGGGGGGCAAAGGGAGGAGGGGAAGAAAATTAGGGGATGAAGCGTCCAAGCGGGCGCCGGTATTACAGGGACAGAAAGAGGAGGTAAGTGGAGTTTAAGAGAAGAGGGCGGGGGTGGGGCGGCCCGCCATCCAGTGCGTTCAGGCCGTTCCGCAGAGGTGCCATAAGGCATTTCAAATTGGCCCTAAGGAGCTTTAGTGAACGTTAGATGGGTTTCTGAGGAGTTTTGGTCCCATTCATCAGTCCGCCCTAGGGCTATTATTAAGATCAAGCTTGGAGACATGAAGCTCCAGTTCTGTGGAGTAAGTTCAAGTGTTAGTAGTTTGGGGGTGTCCTCCACTATATCCCCAGTACTGGCTTCCGAACTGGCAGCCGTCACCACCTCCACCAGCCATCTGGCTTCCTTGCGCTCTGCCTGCAACAGGGCTTGGCTCACCCGGGATGTCTGTGCACCCTCCCTGTCTGAGCCGGTGAGCTCCAGGTCCAGGGAGCATTCTCGTCGTACCACCACTATCCGGTGTCTGCGCTTGTTTGGCTGCCGTAAAGTCCAGTGTTCTGGAGGGTGCCTGCTGGAATCTCTTGGAGCTGGTATCCGGTCGTCTCCCCTCACCTCCAAGCAGTCTCAGGCCGCCTCAGGGGTGGTGAAGTAGTGGTTTTTTTCATCATGCATGACTTTGTTTGGCAGGCTATACCAGCATATACTGCAGATTCATTGCCCTAAGGTTCTGCTTCACACCCCCAAAGGACATCTTTTGTTGCTGCACCATGCGCGTTTAGTCAGTAAAAATACAGATGGTGTGGTTCTCAAAGGTCGGATCCTCCCTGTGCCTGGCCACTCAAAGGATGTAGTCGCGGTCTCTGGAATTGAGAATCTTGGCTATGAGGGTGCGAGGTGGGGCTTCCACCGGGGGAGGTGGACCCAGTTCCCGGAGCGCCCGCTCTATCACGAATCAGGAGGAGAGGGACGCCGTGGGCAGAGTTGTTTTGATCCAGTTTTCGAGGAAAAGTTCAGGCTCGGAGCCCTCAGCTCCTTCCAGGAAGCCTACGAAGTGTAGATTACATCTGCGGGAACGACCCTCCGCATCTTCAGCTCTGCACTCCGGCGTTGTTGTTTTCACCGTTAGGTCTGTGAGAGCTGCTTTCAGAGAGGAGACCTCTGTTTCCAACGTCGATACCTTTTGGTCGGTGGCCAAAGACCTTTCCGCTACTGTTCGCAGGTCGACCCAGAGTAATTCCACATCCAGTGATACCGCCTCTTTGCCTGGACCATTAAAATGGAGGCTTCTATAGCTGCAAGGATCTGGGTGCCCGTGGGCTCACCCGTGGAGTCCGTCGCTGTGGGCGCAGACACTCCAGGGAGCTCCAGGCGCATTGTGGGGTTTTGCGCCATATATTGATCTATTTTGGTTTGTTGGACCCCCATCTGTGGCCTGTCTTTCCCCATTACTGCGTCCCCTGGGTGTGGGGGGGGGAGGGCCCGGATCCTTTGGGTTAACTTCTCTTGCGATCTCTGACCCCCAGGGCTACAGTGTTGGCCCTACTGTCTTTTGTTGCTCAGGGGTTGATGTCAGTGGATAGGGCACAGCCTGCGTCCCCAGTGGTCTAGTAGCCATCCTAGCGGTATCCACAATCAGTTGCACCAATTCACCGTGCCCGCCTCTGTTGCCGCAGCCTGCCTCTGGGGGCCCCGCGGAGGAGTCTGTCCTGTGTGTCCGCCTGTGGCAATCTCCTGTCACGTGGGCCTCCGCCTTCAGCTCGCTTGAGTGCTCAGTGCTCCCCTGTTAGGGGTAGATCCATACCACGGCAGTGAGTGGAACCTGCCGCCGGGCTACGTGCATAGGAGGATCGATGTCTCAGGAGGCTATAGGTCGGTGGCCCTCCCTCACTGGCTCCTTCGTCTTTCCCTCATGCGTACTGCGATGTCCTTTATGTTTAGGCTGTGGGGTGCTTTGAGGGGTCAGCACCCCCGCGGGTGTAGTTTTACAATCTGTGGCTGGTGTAAGAAGGGGGTGGGGAGGGGAGCAGGGCCGCTGTTCTGCCCTCCTAACGGTCGGCCCCCTTGGCTCCTGCGTGCCGTCTGGGGGCGCCTCCCTGGTATCTCTCGGCATAGTTGCAGGCCATCCCCGTGTCTCCGGCCTGGCGTGGACTGTCTCTCCCACTCCCCGCTGTCCAGGCTTGCGCAGTTACTAGGGTAGTAACAGGGGGCCTACCCATTTCCTCGCTGGAGTTTAGTCCTCACGTCGATGGTGTCCGCTCTCACTAGGTCCTGCACTGCTCACCGCCTTCCCGGGTTCCTCCTTCGTCTCATTTGGGGGCCCCGGATCGGGCGTGTATCGTCGCTCCTTGCTTCGGGCTGCGGAGGGGCCAGTCATCCTAGTGGGCAGCAGCCCACGGGCCACCCACCCTTGGCAGGGTCGCCTGCCTCAGCGCAGTTCGCTTCTGTACCCACGGGGCCCGCACTGCTCATCGGCTGTCCCGTCACTGCTGGTCCCACGACACTGCTCCACCTTGGATTCTGCTTGCTGCGGCCTCTAGGGTAGCAACCAGGGGCCTACCCGTTTCCTCGTTGGAGCTGAAGGCCTCCCAACGGTGACTTAGATTCACACTGGGCCCTGCACTGCTCACCGCCGCTCCGGGCTCCTCCCTCGTCTCATCTGGGGCCCGCATCGGGCCCATATCATCGATCCTTAATTCAGGTGGTAGAGGGGCCGGTCTACTGCACAGACAGCTGCACATGTGCCGCCCAGCCCCCAGAAGGGTCGGCAGCCTCAGCGCAGTTGCTACTGTACCTCGGGGCCCTGCACTGCTGACCGGGCGCCCCGTCACCGCCGGTCCCCTGACGCTGGTTTCTGCCTTCTGCAGCATCCATCTTCTACTGCGGCGTCTCCCTGTTCCGAGCTGCCGCAGGTGCCCTTCTGTGTAGGTCTTGATACTGCCGCCCTCTACGATGGAGCCTGCGGGGTGCTTTTTCAGGGCTCTGTTTAGACCTGGGCTGTCCACCGACTGCCTACGGGTGGTATCTGCCAGCACTTCCGGACCAGATGGCAGGATAGAGGAGGATATTAGGCGGGCCCGCCACAGAGCTCGTTGCATTGCGTCCGTCGTGGCCTGCCATCTTGGCCACGCCCCTCCCCTCTACTCAACACCACCCCACTCTACTGAACACGGCTCTATGCCAATACACTCTACTCCCAGTACCAGTGACCTTGCGCCAGCCTTTGTTCTGGTTTGCTCTGTGTGCATAGGCTGTGTGTATAATAGTGTTGTAACTGCTGGTTACTGTTATTGTTTTTTCACTGTTCTGCATCTGCCTTCCTGTTGTTTTTTCTTCTGTTTTATCGCTGCTCCGCTCGCTCGCCTTTCCACCCCCCCTTTCCCTCCCGCAACTAGCAGAGCCCCACCCACTGCCTAGGACGTGCTTATGGAGGCTGCAATGCAGCCCTGCCAAAGGCAAGTCTGTCGGCACCTGCACCATGCCCAGCACCAGGAACCCTGGCTCTTCCACCCCACGCAGCTACACCGCTGCAGACCTCGGAGCCCTGGATCTCAGGCGCATGGACAGCAATACTGCTGGCGCTCATCTTCACGCACCACCAGAGGGCATTTCTCCTTCCAGTACCGCTGCTTCTCCTGCAACACCAAAGCGACCAACAACGGCAAGGACACCTCAAACATGACTGCGCCCACCACGCTGATTGAGAGCAACACAGTACAACTCCAGTGCATTCTACTCAATTCACGATCGCTCGGCAAACACGCCAGAGATGTGGGACACAATCTCATCTCTCACCCCAGACGTCATCTTCCTGACAGAGACATAGCTGAACCCCGCCTCCATGCCAGACATCACCATCACCATCCCCAAAGGCTTCAAGATAACACACCGGGACAGAATCAACAAACATGGAGGTGGACTTACCATCATCTTCAAGGACACCATCCACTGCATGACCTCCTCAGACGACTCTACCCCGATAATGGAGCATCTCAACTTCCAACTTCACACAGACAGAAAAACAGCATCTGAGGCGCCCTCGTCTACAGACCACCAGGACCACGCCCCAGCTTCTGCAATGACATCCCTGACCTCTCCACCCTGATGTCCATTGACTCAGAGTGCTACATCTTCCTTGGGATCTTAACTTCCACCTCGACGATGCCAGCGACAACACAACCTACCTCCTGGAGCAACATCGGACTCCAGCAACTTGTCAATGACCCTACCCACATCTCAGTACACATGTTCAACCCCATTTTTACGTCCAGCAACAGTCAAGTACAACCATGTCTCACAGCTCACCTGGACCAACCACTACAGCATCCACTTCACCATCTCAGGACCTAACAACACTGGCACCATGCCCCGAGCTCCACGTGCAGAGCCTGGAAAAAGATATCGGAAGACCAGTGGAACAACACTGTCAACTCCCACCTCCCAGACACAACACCCAACTCAGACGAGGCTGTGAAGAACTTCTCCCAGTGGATCACATAATGTGTCAACACAATCGCCCCCACCAAGCCATCCAAATCCAAAGGATCTGCCAGAAGAGCCAGCTAGTTCACAGCGGAGCTGAAATTGACCAAATGCAACTTCCGGCAACTAGAAAGGAAGCGGCGCATCAGCAAAGACACAGGAGACCATACCACCTCCAAGACCGCACTAAACCAGTACCACCGCCTCCTGAAAGAAACAAATAAGAACACCCTAGCAGACCTCATAGAAGCCAGCACTAATGGCAGCAAGAAGCTCTTCGCCATCATGAAAGAGTTCTCCAACCCCGGCGCTGCTGAAAATGACATCGCCCCCTCCCAAGAACAGTGTGACACCCAGGTGGACTTCTACCACGGCAAGATCTTAGTCATCTACGAAAACCTAAAACCCCAACCCTCTGCCGTCGACAGCATCAGCCTGCTCACACCCACGAACACAAGCCGTGCACACCTGCTCAACCATTGGGACCCTCTCAACTCATGCCACAATCTCCATCATGAACTATGTGCACTCTGGGGCACCCATGGACCCCTGTCTCCACCACATTTTCAACCTCGAGAGCAAGACGATTGGCGACAACCTCAAGAAAATCCTGAATACCTCCATCACCTTGGCCTCCTTCTACAGAACTGGAAATACACTGAATAAACCATCCGCCAACCCAGCAGATATGAAGAACTACTGGCCCATGTCCCCTTTCCAGCGAAAGTTCTTGAGAAGGCAATTAATCAGCAACTCACCAAACACCTGGAATAGAACCTCCTGGACCCCTCTCAGTCCGGATTCCGAGCCAACCACAACACTGAGATAGCCCTGATCACAGCCACGACGACATCATGGCCATTCTGGACCACGGCGAAATGGCAGCCCTCATCCTCCTGGACCTGTCAGACACCTTCAGCATCTTCTCCCATCACATCTTGAACAACATCCTCCACAACATTGGAATCCAGGGAGACGCCCTCAAATGGATCACCTCATACTTCATTGGAAGAACACAGAGAATCTGTCTCCCACCGTTCACCTCGAAACCCAAGAAGATCATCTGCAGAGTCCCCTAAGGATCGTCCCTCAGCCCCACCCTCTTCAACACTTAGATAACCCTCCCCTGGCCAACACTGTCAGACCGCACTGACTCAACATCCTCTCCTAGGCCGACGATACCCAGGTCATCCTCTCGATGTCATAAGACCCCCCCCCACCACCAGAGCCAACGTCTACAGATGTTTGATGAATGTCGCCGACTGGATGAAGGACAACTCTCTCAAGCTCAACACGGACAAGACTGAAGTCCTCATCTTTGGGAACACCACCCCAGCATGGAACGACGCATGGTGGTCTGCTGAACTTGGCCCATCCCCTGCCCCGACAGGCCATGCCCACAACCTCTGCATCATCTTGGAGAGCAAGCTAAATATGAAAAAACAGGTAAATGCAGTCTGTCTCATCCGCCTGCTTCTACACCCTACGTATGCTTCGCAAGATCTTCAGGTGGCTCCCAGTCAACATCAGAAGGACGGTCATGCAGGCCCTAGTCACCAGCAGGCTGGACTACGGGAACAAAATCTACGTAGGAATCGCCGCACGCCTCCTGAAGAGACTACAGACAATACAAAATTCAGCTGGAAGACACCTTCTCGACCTCCCCAGGTGAACCCATATCACACCCCACGTCAAGAAGCTACACTGGCTCCTGATCCAGAAGAGATGCCAGTTCAAAATGTTGTGTTGGCCCACGCATACAAAGCCCTTCACAATGAAGGACCAGCATACATCAACAAACGCATGACCTTCCACCAACCGACCATACACCAACGATCTGCCTTTCTCTTCCTCGCAGACACCCCCGGATCCGCCGATGCAACAGTAGAAGATGCTTCTTATCACACCTGGTGGCCAAATCTTAGAACTACCTTCGCCTACACTTTAGGAACGCCTCATCACTCCAGCAATTCAGGAAAGGGTTCAAGACATGGCTGTTTGAACGAACAGATCACCACGAAGCAGCTAGCAACTCCAGCGCCATGAGACCCTCTAGAGTATTTGACGCGCTTTATAAATCATTGATTGATTGACTCTACTCCACTCTACGATACTCTACACCACTCCACACCATGCCACTTTATGCCAGTCTACTCTGACACTTTACTTTGCTGTACAACACTCTACTCCACCACTCCAATCTGACACTCTACTCCCCTCTACACCACTCCACGCCATTTTACATCATGCTACACTACTCAACTCCACAACACTCTACTATGTGCCACTGTACTCCACTCTACGCCACACCACTTTAGGCCACTGCACTCTGCAACACTCTACTCCACTCCACTCTATGCCACTCCACTGCACTCTATGCCACTCCACTCCATTCCACTCCCCGCAACTACACTCTATGCCACTCTACTCCCCGCCACTACACTCCACATCACTACGATAAGCTCTACGCTACTCCACTCTATGCAACCACACTCTTTAGCACTCTGCTTTACTCTAGGCCACTCCACTCTACAACAGTCTACTTTACTCTAGGCCACTCTACTTCACTCTAGGCTACTCCATTCTACGACACTCCACTCCATTCTACGACACTCCACAACACTGCTCTCCAATGTAAGACACTCTACTCTCCTCTAAGCCACTAACTTTTAGCCATGCTGAACAACAGACACGCTGATGTACAACAAGGCTAAAACACATGGCAAAGCCAATAGCTCTTGCATAGGCAAGACGTATTGGCTTTGCCAATGCTTGTTTCTGTTGGTTAATTGGGTCCTTGTGTAGCTAACAAGGCACACGCATTTGTAAATACGACACTTTACGACACTCTATGCCACTCCACTCTACCCCGATGCTACTCCACTCTACCCCGATGCTACTCCACTCTACCCCGATGCCACTCCACTCTACCCCGATGCCACTCCACTCTACCCCTATGCCACTCCACTCTACCCCCATTTCCCTCCACCCCTACACCACTCTATTCTGCGCCACTCCACTTTGCTCACTGCCACTCTACAACACTCCACGTCACGTGAGTCCATGCCACTCTACTCTACAACATGACTCCACTCTAGGCCACTCCACTCTAGGCCACTCCACTCTAGACCTCTACGCCATGCCACACACCATTCTAGGCCGCTCCACTCTGCTACACTCCATGCCTCTCCTCCAGCATTCAACACTCTACTCCATTCTACGCCACTACACTCTGCACCACCCCACTCCACTTCATGCCTCTTCACTCCACGCCACTCTACAACACTCTGCTCCACTGTAGGTCACTCCACTGTACAACACTCTACTCTACTCCATTCCAGGCCACTCTACTCAACAACACTCTATTCCACTCTAGGCTACTCTACGCCGCTCCCCTCTACGCCGCTCCACTCTAGGTCCCTCCACTCCACAACATTCTATTTCACTCTAGGCCACTCCACTCTGCTCCACTCTAGGCCACTCCTTTCTACAACACTCCACTCCAATCCACGGCACTAACTTTTAGCCATGCTGAACAGCAGATTTCCTGGTGTAAAACATGGCTAAAACACATTGGCAATATCAATATCTCTTTCATAGGCAAGACCTATTGGCTTTGTCAATGCTTGTTTCTGTTGGTTGCATGGGTCCTTACACATGTAACTAACGCAAGGCACATGCATGTGCTTTTGTAAGTACAAGCACACAATACAGCAAACATCCATTTAGGTCCGACAATATAATTTTCTCAATTTCAGCTTTTGCTTTACACCAAATAGTTCACTCCACTGTAGTTTTCCCTCTATTTTTCGGAATTCACAGATATCTGTATCATGTTTTTACAAGTTGGTGGTTATAAATTAGTCGCTTGAAATAGTATAATGAAAGTCCCTTTCGTAGATCTATTTCAGTATTCTACATTAGGGTTTTTGATGTAGAGACATAAGAATTGCGTACAAAATATGGGTCCATTCTTACCTGCTAAGTGAACAAGCATTGGCATAGTCAATAGGTCTCGTCATTTGAACCTTATAATTATTTAGCCATGCAGCACATTATCCTGGGTGCAGACAGGCTGATGTACAACACTGCTAAAACACATCGGCAACGCCAAAAGCTCTTGCATAGGCAAGACTTATTGGCTTTGCCAATACTTGTTTCTATTGGTTGCATGGGTCCTTGTGTAGCTAACATAAGCCACACGCATGTGCATTTGTAACTGACACTCAACGAAACTGTACGCCACTCTACACCACTCCACGCCACTCCACTCTACCCGATGCCACTCCTCTGTACCCCTGTGCCACTCCACTCCTACACCACTCCATTCTACGCCACTCTACACCACTCCACACTGCTCACCGTCATGCCAACCCATGCCACTCTACTCTGCAACACTACTTCACTCTACGACTCTCCACTCTGACACTCTACTCCACTCTACAACGCTCTACTCCACTCTAGGTCACTATAGGCCACTCTACACCACCCCACTCTACACCACCCCACCTCCACTTTATCCCACTCCACTTTTCAACACTCTACTCTTGGCCACTCCACTGTAATCCACCCATCTCCACTCTAGGCCACTCCACTATAAAATACTCCTCTCTACAACACTCTATGCCTCTCCAGCCTATAACTCTCTACTCCACTCTGCACCACCCCCACTCTGCACCACCCCCACTCTGCACCACCCCCACTCTGCACCACCCCCACTCTACTCCACCCCCACTCTACTCCACCCCCACTCTACTCCACCCCCACTCTACTCCACTGTACGCCACTCTACTCCCCTCTACACTCCACTGTACGCCACTCTGCTCCACTCTACAATACTCTACTCCACTCTACAATACTCTACTCCACTCTACAACACTCTACTCCGCTCTAGGTCCCTCTACTCCACTCTAGGTCCCTCCACTCCACTCTAGGTCCCTCCACTCTAGGTCCCTCCACTCTAGGTCCCTCCACTCTAGGTCCCTCCACTCTAGGTCCCTCCACTCCACAACATTCTATTTCACTCTAGCCCACTCTACTCTAGGCCACTCCACTCTACTCTAGGCCACTCCACTCTACTCTAGGCCACTCCACTCTACTCCACTCCACTCTACTTTAGGCCACTCCACTCTACAACACTCTACTCCACTCTAGGTCCCTCCACTCTAGGTCCCTCCACTCCACAACATTCTATTTCACTCTAGCCCACTCCACTCTACTCTAGCCCACTCCAATCTACTCCACTCTACTCTAGGCCACTCCACTCTACTCCACTCCAGGCCACTCCACTCTAGGCCACCCTACTCCACTCTCCTCTACACCACTAACTTTTAGCCATGGTGTAAAATATGGCCAAAGCACATTAGCAAAGTCAATAACTCTTGCATAGGCGAGACCTATTGGCTTTGCCGATGCTTGTTTCTATTGATTGCATGGGTCCTTGCACATGTAACTAACGCAAGGCAAATGCATGTGCTTTTGTTAGTACAAGCACACAAGACAGCAAACACCCATTTAGTTCAAACAGTATAATTTTCTCAATTCCAGCTTTTGCTTTACAACCTATTAGTACACTCCACTGTAGTTTTCCCTCTGTTTTTCACAATTCACAGAAATCTGTAATGTGTTTTTACAAGTTGGTGGTTCTAAATTAGTCGCTTAAAATAGTAGAAAGAGGTACACTAGGGAGTCCTTTGCGCATATCTATTCCAGTATTCTACATTAGGGTTTTTGATGTACACAGACATAAGAATTGCATACAGATTATACAAAATATGGGTCCATACTTGCCTGCTAAGTGAACAAGCATTAGCATAGCCAATAGGTCTCGCCATTTGGACCTTATAAGTATTTAGCCATGCAGCACATTATCCTGGGTGCTACAACATCTACTGTTACTTCACGTGCACTGGTGAATGGCCACAAACAAACACCCAAGGATGGGCTTCTATGCTATTTATTGAAAATAGGTTAAAGTTGTGTGTTCTTGTGTCATGTGAAAAAAATGGTGGAAGTGAGAGACTTTAGGGACTGGGCATGGAGACAACAGAAGAATGCATCCGAAATACTGTCTCTGTGACAGCAGGAATTGTGCATAGGTATCTGTGTGCAGAGTACGGTAGTTGCAAGTGCTCAAGGGAGGCCCCCATGTTTGGTTTCGGGAGCCTGAAAGCAGGGTCACTGTGGACACAGTGTGCAAAAAATGTTTGCGTGAGAGAGCTCAGGCACGGTATGTCTTCATAAGAGGAAAAGGGACGTAGCTGTCAGTGGTGCAGCAGGTGCAGTGGCGCCAGGTCAGAGGTGCCCATTGCTACCAGATTGTACCTGAAAACAGCTATTAGATGTTCATGACCGACATCCCCCAATATGCGGAGCACATGCCGCTTGATTGCCATGTGACTGCATGTAAAAACACATACGGACAAGGCAGGGTCGGATTGGTAACGCGGGCACTCGGGCAATGCCCGAGGGGCCGGTATCCGCATTCCAGCTGTGGGCTGCTTTTCTGAGCAGCCTGGGGGGCCGATTTGGGCAGTTTCTGCGTTGTTCGGATGCTGCCAGCGGGCCAGTGGGTGCCTGAGTGGCCTTTTTGGAGGTAGATGGGCGTCCATTAACTTCCTTTTATCAATGGGCAGAGGTGTCACTCCCTTTCTCTCGCTGGGCCGGCCCATTAATATATGCAGATTGAGCGGGGCAGGGGGCCTGAGCAAAAGTGGCCTCACTTGTTTTCAGGTGTGTTTCACCAGTGTAAACTAATGCGTGCATTTTTTTTAACCCCTTCCCCCCCCCCCTTTTTTTTTTTTAAATAAAATTTCGCCTAAGCAGTGTTTTGCGTAAAGACAATATGCAAATGTGGGCCGCTTTTTTTTAGCGTGCCCGGGCCGATTTTTAATCGCAATCCAACCCTGGGACAAGGAATGAGTGCACCAGCAGTTCAATGTGATGAATAAAAACGTTCTCTCACCCTTTCAGAAGGAACGACATGCGTTGACTGTTTTTGTTGCATCTTTAACCAAGAATAAAGAAAGGATATCGAAACTGGCTTTGTGGACTTTGTGTACATTGAAAGTGTGCTCTTCCTCAACCGTGATTCAGAAAAACAGTTTAGATGTTTTTTTTACCTTAAAACGAGGGAATAGTTGGGCCGTTTCTGTCCTTTCACCAGGGCCCATAACACCCTCGCCCATTGTTGAGAGCAGCTGTGTACATGCGTGTACACATTACGGGGCCTCTGACTGTTTTATACCCGGCATCCGGCAGGGCAGCACCTGCCTGATGCCGGGTATAAAACCGAGTGCTGGCGTCTGCTCCCGGAGCGCGCTCTTCAGCGGCTGCCTGTGAAATGACAGCCTGTCTCCACTGGCTGGGCAAAATGTCAAAGAAAATGCTATTTCCTATAATCCTGCTCCAAGACATGCCAGCTTGAAGGCGAAGCTGTGCTCTGGGAGAGGGTCTGTGGGCAGACGAGAGGCCAGGTCTCTGCCCTAATCCCTGCCCAGGGGAGATATCCCAGGACTGAGAAGGAGAAAGGGCCTGTGCAGGAGTTAGGGGATACTAGAATGAGGGAATACAAGGTGATAGGGGAAGGAGAGGCATGCAGAGAAAGATGGAGGAAAGGTATACTGAGAGAGCAAATATTAAGAGAGGCAGAGTAGGGGAGGACATAAAAATAAAGATCTGAATATGCAAAGCAGGTGGGGTGGTGTGGAGAGTGCAAAGATAAAGAAAAGGAGAGAGGGAATATATGAAAAGAGTGGAAGGAACGGGCAAATACAAAGTGGACACAGAGAATGTGAAGAGAGCAGAGGGAAGAGTTAACAAAAACGTAAGTAGTAAAGATAAAAGGGAAGAAAGCTAGAAAAGAGATTGAGGAAATGAGTGAAGAGGGTAGAGATAAAGAAGGGGAGAGAGAGGGGACTTAAGAGTTGGAAAAGGATGAGATAAAGAGTGTGTGAAGAGAGAAGAGCGGGAAGAATGAAAAAGAGAGAAAATATGCAAAGCGAGAGGAGAGTGAAGACAAAAAGAAAGAAGAGAGAGGGGACCTACAAAGATAACGGGGAAGATCTAAAGAGAGCAGAGAAAAGGAAAAATAAACATAAGAGAAACATGGAAGGTGTACATAGAGAGGATGCGAGAAAGATTAGAGCGAGGAACGTGTGGATGAGTGAAAGTGTGCGGAATGGCGAAAAGAAGAAAGATTAATAAAAACAGAAAGAATGGCGGGTTGAAGAGATGAAATGCGTTGAGGATGCCCATACTCTTGGGGTGAGAGGGAAGACTGGATCCTTGGCTCGATGGGAGGGGATAATGAAGGGAGAGAAGGGGAAGTACAGTGGTCGGGAGAGCACATGGGTTAGAGGGCGCAAGAGCAGGTTCTGGGGAAATCTGATTTGGGAGAGGGGAGGGCCAGAGGAGAAAATTCTTGGAGGTGAAAAATATGATGGGAAAGAACATAGGTGGGTAAAGCTCTGTGCAAGGAGGCATGCAAGACTTTTTAAGTGCTCACAGTTCAGGGAGACCAAAGAGATCAGGGTTCATTCAGGTGGGAAAGCGATTTGTCCAGGATCACCTGAACATGGACGACCAGGCCTTAATCATCGTAGTGGCTCCGGATTGGCCAGGAGAGTGCGGTACACAGAACTTCTGGGAAGAAGCATCTGTCCTCTGATCAGGTCACAACTTCAAGAGGATCTTCTGTCTTAGCAACATGGCAAGTCCTTGTCCGAAATTTGCACTGTCTGCACCCACATGCGTGGAGATTGAACGGCAGCAAATGACTGTTTGCCCTACTGTCTGAGGTGGTGGATGTTGTCTTTGCCACCAGATGCCCTTCCACGAAATACATATATGCCAGGCACTGGAACAACTTTGTAGCCGGGTGTAGCACTCGTAAGACTAATCCCTTACAAGCAAAGTTGTTGGATGTCCTTTTGTTTGTTTTATTTTTGACTCAGCAAAGCTTTGCAATGGGCACTGTTAAAGGTACATTTTTGGCCCTGTCTGCCTTTCCACATTTAACGGACCAACTGTCCTTTTTAAGTCACCTGTTGTGATGAGATTTATTCATTTTTTTGCTGCTACGCCTTTTCTCCCTAGAATGCTAAGCCTTTTTTGGGCTATTTGGGATAGTTCGCGCTTCGGCCTCCAAAACCTCTTTTCCACATAAGGTTTCTACACCAAATTTGCATCCTTTTTTTGTGACAGTAGTGCATCAAACAAAGGTTAATGGGAGTCTCACTGAGCAAATCTCATTGACCCGTGTTTGATTTGTGCCTTTCGGGAGCACTAGGCCAAGTCACACAACTGGGGTAGTATTTATATTGACACAAGTGGGAAAACGCTGGATGGTAGGATTTTTGTGGCTACCTAAGGTTTCTGGAAGTTTGCAAGGAAAAATGAGCGAATTTAGTCCAAGTTTGAGATTTGCTCAGCATTGTTGGTAAGAAAATGTTGTGAGATTCACTCAAGGCAGCCCACCCTGGGCTCCTCTCGATGTCTAGTTTTCAGAAATGCCTGGCTTTGGTAGGTTTCCCCAGGTGGTAGCTGACCCAAACCCAATAAGTGCATCCATTCAGCAAAGACGTAGGATGATATTGGGACTTAGCCCAACTCTTCTACCCATCTGTAACAACCTTCAATCTGCCCCCCCCGGGGTGGGGGTGGGGAGCAGAAAGACTTTTGGGCCTTGGGGGTAGTGGCGGGGGCATTAGCCCAATGCCTAGGGGGGTGCTGCCCCCCCTCCAAATAGATTGCCTGATGGTCTAGTGAGCTTTCTGCCCCCAGATTGAAGGAAAACACCTCCTATCTGCATCCTACGGGGGCAGAAAGACTGCTAGGGATTATTTCGGTGGGTGAGGGCTAGGCCTGATGCCTGGTATGGCCGTCCCGACCCATTTGGCCACAAAAAATAACCCTGGTGTCTAGTGGGCTTTCTCCCTCACTTCCCAACCCCCCCAGGCAGATTGGAGGTAACAACTACCACTCTCTCCCCTCCCCCCCCCTCCCCCCCAGGGGAGGACAGAAAACCTTTTGGGCCTGGGGAAGGGGAGAAGCGCTAGCCCATTGTAAGTGGGCAGGCCCCCCCTCAAAAAATAGTCCCTGATGTCTCCTGCGGCGATCCCCAAGCAGGGATCCACTAGGGAAAGGCACCATTGGAAAGGGGAGATTCTCCCCTTTACAACAATACCTCTCTTGTTTGTATTACTGCTCGAGGGGCTGAGATATGCCCCCGAGCGCCAATGCAGTGAAAGTGAAATGAGCCGATCCGCTCATTTCACTTTAACTTTTTCTGAAATTACGTCAGCACGCCATGCGCACCAATCGTCATTTCAGAGGGGAAAAAACAGCCTTGTTTGCTGCGGAAGCTCTTCCCCAGCTCCCGAGGCTGAATTGATTGAAAGAAAATCCCTCTGGTGCTCACAGAGGGATTTCCTGCCTCTGGTGTCAGGACGTCACGAGAAAGCATGGCGCAGAGACCCGACTGCAGACAACATGACCACCCTCAAGCACGCCACCCGAAAACACCACCAGCTGATCCACACCACCAAGAAAACCGCATTCAAGGAACGACTGGACAACAACGCCCACAACAGCAAGGAACTCTTCATCATCGTCAAAGAACTCTCGAACCCCAGCGCCGGAAACAACGACATCACTCCCTCGCAAGACCTCTGCAACTCGCTCGCCTCGTTCTTCCACAGCAAGATCGCAGACATACACTACAGTTTCAGCACACAGCCGACGTACCCTACGACCGTTCCAACGCCCCCACCTCCACCCTCCGAGCCTGGACCCCTATCAACACCGAAGACACTATCCGCACGATGAACTCCATCCACTCCGGATCACCAACCGACCCCTGCCCTCACCACGTCTTCAACAAGGCCGACGCCGTCATCGCACCCCACCTCCGGGACATCATCAACACCTCCTTCGTCACCGCCACCTTCCCAGAGAGCTGGAAGCACGCCGAACTCAGCGCCCTACTGAAGAAACCGTCAGCAGACCCCACCGACCTCAAAAACTACCGCCCCATCTCGCTCCTTCCTTTTCCTGCCAAAGTCATCGAGAAGACCGTCAACAGACAACTGGCCGCCTTCCTCGAGACGAATGGATCCCTCGACCACTCGCAGTCCGGCTTCCGGGCCAACCACAGCACCGAGACCGCCCTCATCGCAGCTACCGACGACATCCGAGCCCTGCTCGACAACGGGGAAACAGCGGCCCTCATCCTCCTGGACCTCTCCGCAGCGTTCGACACAGTCTGCCACCGCACCCTAGTGCAACGCCTGAACAACGGCGGAATCCAAGAGAAGGCACTGGAGTGGATCATCTCCTTCCTCGCCGGAAGAACCCAGAGAGTCCGCCTCCCCCGTTCAGTTCCGAGGCCACCGAAGTCATCTGCGGCGTACCACAAGGATCATCACTCAGCCCCACCCTCTTCAACGTCTACATGAGCCCCCTCGCAGCCATCGCACGCCAACACAACCTCAACATCATCTCCTACGCCGACGACACCCAGCTGATCCTCTCCCTCACCAACGACCCCACAACCGCCAGAACCAACCTACATGAAGGGATGAAGGACGTAGCCGAGTGGATGAGGAACAGCCGCCTGAAACTGAACTCAGATAAAACGGAAGTCCTCATCCTAGGATCATCACCCTCCGCCTGGGACGACTCCTGGTGGCCCCCTGCCCTGGGCAACGCACCCAAACCAACGGACCACGCACGCAACCTGGGCTTCATCCTGGACTCCTCCCTCTCAATGACCCGACAAATCAACGCCGTCTCCTCGTCTTGCTTCAACATCCTACGCATGCTGCGCAAGATCTTCCGGTGGATCCCCACCGAAACCAGGAAGACGGTCACCCAGGCCCTCGTCACCAGCTGACTGGACTACGGCAACTCCCTCTACGCCGGAACCACAGCCAAACTTCAAAAAGACTCCAACGCATCCAGAACGCCTCAGCTCGACTCATCCTGGACATCCCCCGACACAGCCACATCGCCGGACACCTGAGAGACCTGCACTGGCTCCCCGTCAGCAAGAGAATCACGTTCCGACTCCTCACCCACGCACACAAAGCTCTCCACAACCAAGGCCCCAGATACCTCAACGACCGTCTGACCTTCTACACTCCCACCCGCCAGCTACGATCGACCAACCACGCCCTCGCCGCCGTCCCCCGCATCCGAAGAGCCACAACGGGAGGAAGATCCTTCTCCTACCTGGCTGCCAAGACGTGGAACTCCCTACCCATCCACCTCCGCCTTACCCAAGACCACCTCTCCTTCAGGAAGCAACTCAAGACCTGGCTGTTCGAACAGTAGCGGACCCCCCTCCCCCAAGCGCCTTGAGACCCTCCGGGTGAGTAGCGCGCTATACAAATGCTTGATTGATTGATTGATTGACGTGCTGGAGCCGTCCTCAGCATCTGAGCACTGGTGCTGAAGACGTTTTCAACAATAGCACCCAAGAGGTTAAAGGTTTGACACATGTTCCCTACCAAGCCATTAGTTATGCCACAGTGGGACCTTAACTTGGTTTTGAATTTTTCATGTGTGCACCCTTCGAGCCAATGCATAGTTGCTTGCGAAATCTCCTATCTTTGAAGACTGTCTTTTTCATTGCGATTACGTCTGCTTTTGCAAGAGTGAACTCCAAGCATTTTTATTGCAAAAGCCATGCACCACCTTTTTCCTGGACAAGTTGGTGCTGTGAATTTCGTGTGGAATTCTTGCCAAAAAGCATGACTCCAGGCTGCGTTCTTTGCTCCCCCCTTACACCTCAAAAGAGGAGAAGAGGCTCCATCGGCTGCACCACAAAAATTAAGCTTTTACATTGATCGTACCAAGGAATACCGTGTGGGTGATCAACCTTTTATGGGGTTCTCTGAGGTGAATAAAGGGAAGGATGTGCCGAAGACTACCCAGTTAGGTGGATAGTCTTGTGCATCAAGTTCTATGCAGTGGACAAGAAGCAGCCTCTGGAAAGTCTGAGAGCCCATTCAATCAGGTTTAAAACTGCTACCGCTGCATTGGTGGAGTGCCTACTCTTGAGAACTGCCAGGCTGCGATGTGGTCGTCAGTGCATATGTGCACGAAACACTACTACCTTGGTCTCCAGGCCCGGCGGGATGGACAGTTTGCCTGCTATGTCTTGCAGAACTTTTTGGTCCGAGTCTACGCCACAGACCCTCCACCTGGGTAGTTACTGCCTTGATAACTATTCTAAGGTGTGGAATTTCCTGTTAGAAGTATCCATCAGAAGAAGAAGTTACTTACCTTTGGTAAACGTCTTTCTGGTGCATACTCTATCTATCTATCCTCCGATTCTAGACTGCCCTCCCGCCTCCCCATTCTGTCGGGTGGCCTCTCTTTCATATCAAAAAAGGCCCCAAATCAGAGGTCAACATACTAATACCTACAGTTGTTCACGCTCCACGTCTAAGGGCACGGAAAGGGAATTAAAACACTAGTGTCAGTGAGCAGGGGTGTGACACTGCTCCATCCCGTGTGGGGCAGTAAGTACAGAGCCAGCATGGAGCTGCATGGCACCACCTAGCTAGGTGTGGGACCGTTGCTGAAGCAAAGATTCCAGATCTAGTCTGGCTCCTAGGGAGTATTCTAAGGTGAGGAATCTGCCGGTTTTCTAGATCAATACGAGCCAACAATGGGTAGGGAGGAGCAGGGGTACAAGGATTCCAGCGCATCATTCAATTTTTTTTTATCTGCACAGATACTGAATGCATGTCAACAGTGCCCTGTAAGAAATGTTACTAACAACAATCGGTGAATAACTAGGGCAACCAGAAACAATAGTACTGATTTAAGTGAGGGTAAAAATAGTCAGTGAAAGGATTGTCTAGTTCTGGGCCATTGCGATAATGAACTCCTCAAACCACCAAAATAAAATCTTTCACAAGCTGAAGTACAGCCCAACATTCACATCCCTGGCACATGGGATTCCTAACTGTGACAGAAATCCTCGCTGCACTGCATCAGATCACCTCCTTTTTGCCATCTTCTTCATAGAATATTACCAGATTTGAGACAAAGCGTCTTGCTGTTGAGTTCTCCTTTTGGTATTGCAGATGCATGTGTGCCCTTGCCTTTGCACTCTGCTTTACAGCCTGAAGTACCCTGCAGTTTCCCAGAACCAAACAGTCATGTGACTCACATCCACTCAAGTGAAAGGACTAGTGGTGCTTATGCTCATCGGAGTCACAGCCGAAGTGGCACCACTCAATCTGGGTGTATCCGAGGATGACACCTATCTAGACAATGTGATTGAGAAGAGGGATCTGTTCTTTAAACAGCCCACCTGAGATGTTTTTTGTAATATCATGTGACTGAGATGCTCTTTCGACCTTGTGATTCTAGTTTTGGTTGGGATGTGTGACACGGTGTACATTCCCACATCTTCCCTGCTTTCTTTCATTGGTGGGTGTAAATCAAGGATCTTGAGGCGACACCTAGCACACTATATCCTGCCTCTTATAGTTGAGAATTGAAACCCTGGTGTCTTACTTCACCCTTAGCTCTTGCTGCATCCCACAAATCGATGTGTTTGCAATGAAACACAGCTTGTGCAGTGATAAAGCGTTCCTATGATATATTTATCTTAAGACTTTTCAAGACGATCTTTGTATAAATCTGTTTATTCCCTGGAAGGTATTCAAAAGGGCATTAACATTTTAGATTGAGCATTCCCTTGCACCTTGTAAGTAATTGCCACTTGACGAAGTTTACACATGGGCGGAGGCATATGCGCAGAAGAGATTTATTAGAAAGACAAATAATCAATCATCCGATGAAAGTCTTGCCACTGACCAAGATCTTCAGTTGTCAAGACCTCCAGCGTCTACCCATATGGCAGAATCTACTCGTTCAAATACTAATGAGATGCCATCAGTCAGCGGCAAGCAAGCTTTTTTAGACCAGGGCACAACTTCCAACCATCGTCCAGACAAAGCAGATACCAGCAAAGAAGAAGGTCCCGGCGTGGACAAAAGCACCAAAAAATTCCCAGAACAGGGTCGCCCACAGAGGAATTTGAAAAAACCCACGAATTAATCATGAATATTTCGAGCAAACAGTTGAGCGCTTCAGAAGAAGCAGTACTGAGAAGAGGCATGTCCTTTGTTCCCACTTATTCCTCTAACGCTTTAGAAACAGAAATCGCCCTTTATAAATTCATACGTAAGTTGAGGTTAAGGTGGTTTTTTCACACTGTTTCGAAGGACCAAGATTCACTAGCCAGTACACCTCCTGAGAAGTTTCGTCCAAAAAGTACCTTCGTGGCACCTTTCTCTCATAAAACGCTTGATAATTTTGAACTTCTTGTCAAGAAAGATTTGGTGTCCTTGAAATATCTGCAATCTAAATTCACTAACCTTTCAGTGAGAGAACGGAGAACATTACAAGCACTACGACAAGATAATACTGTGGTGTTTCAACCGGCAGATAAGGGTGGAGCAATTGTGCTCATGGACCAATCATTCTACAATGCCAAGGTGGATGCTCATGTACTCAACACAGACATATATTTGGCATTGGATGTAGATCCGATCAAGGAATTTAGTGAAACCTTGCATTCCATTTTGGATCATGCACTAGAAATGGGTTGGATAAATGCATCCACAAGAAAGTACTTGCAGGTGATAACTCCACAAACACCCAAATTATACATGCTACCTAAGATGCACAAAAGTGTTATTGACCCTCCATTTGGACCCATAGTGTCTGGTTGCAATTCTATACATGAACCTATTGGACGCTTTTTGGATTTTCATTTGCAGCCGCTCGTTCAAGCATGGAGTACCTATATTAAAGACACCACAGACTGTTTGGTTAAGTTAGAAGCAATCAAGGATGTTTTTAAGGAAGATATATGGTTATGTACCATTGATGTAGTTGCTCTCTATACCTCTATTCCTCATAACGAGGGGTTGGAAGCGGTTGAATGGCGCTTGTTGCATCAGTCTCAGGAAGAACAGAATGGTGTCTTTTTATTGGAACTGTTACAATTTTCATTGTATCACAGCTATTTCATTTGGCAGGACAGGTACTATTTGCAACGCTCTGGGACTGCGATGGGTTTTCCCGGGGCACCATCGTATGCCAATACATACATGGCGTATTTTGAGAACACGCACATCTTGCATAATGATTCTTGGACGCGGCATTTGATAAGCTTCATGAGGTATATTGATGATATACTCATTATATGGAGAGGCTCACGTGAAGCACTGGAATCTAACATATCTTCTCTCAATAACGTCAACCCCGAATACAATTCACACATCACATTGATGCTCATCGCATCAATTTTCTGGATATTTTGGTTGAAAAAACTGAGGAAGGCTTGAGGACATCAGTATTCAAGAAACCCACAGACAGGAACAATGCATTACATTTTACCAGTGCTCACCCGTTATCACTAAAAAGACATTTACCAGTGTCGCAATTCATTCGCATAAAACGGATTACCTCTCATCCTGGACAGGTGGATGCACTAATCAGAGAACAAGCTTCTAGATATCAACAACGAGGATATCCTTTGAAGATTCTACAATCGGCCATGGAAAAGACGGCACTGAAACACAGAAATGATCTGTTGAAACAAACTCCAAAAACCCCCATGAAACGTGAGGTGTTTGTTATGAAACATTCGCAGCAATCCCATTACATTAAAAAAACTATTCTGAAACGTTGGGAAATTATTGAAGAAGAACCTGATTTCAAAACAGTGTTTGTTGATCAACCTTTATTTGCCTTCACAAGGCCTAAAAACTTGCGCGAATTGCTGAAAAATAAACCTAAAGGGGTTGAACCAATTTACAAAGGTATGGGTAAATGTTGGAACTGTGGACAATGTAGCAACGTTATGATGGGTAACACTTTCTCGCACCCTCACACAGGTCAAAAAATTGTATTAAAACATACATCTGATTGTAACACTGAAGGAGTGATATACGCCATACAATGCCCGTGTGGTTTAACATATGTAGGACGCACTGCACGCAAGATAAAGACACGTATCATTGAACACAAGAGCATGATTCGGACTAAGAACCCGAATTCATGTCTTGCGGCACATTGGTTAGTTGCTAACCATACCATACCACAATTGAGATTCATGATTCTTGAGAAAGTGGTAACACCTGCAGGAGTAGAAGTGCATACACATATGGCACGTAGGGAAACTTTTTAGATCAAACGCTTAGGCACAAGCAGTCCAAAGGGACTTAATGATCATTATGAAATGTTATGCTTTTTGTAATTTGTTTCTATTAGCTTAATTGAATCATGTAGGTTTTCATGTCATCTTACTGTACATCTGTGTATACATATACTATATGAGGATTTTTGGAACACGTTATTCACGGTTGTGAGGGTGACGCATTCATTGATGTATAATTTCACCTCTGGCTTTTCACTGTTCATCTTTTTATTAGTTACTATACAGTCATTCTTTCTCTCTTATTCTTTATCTTATTATTCTATTTCTTTTTATGACTCGAACTCCGTTGTAAATTTGCAACCCAGGGATAAATGAGTGGGCACCTACGCTGGTAGGCAGTTTGCTTTAAACCACTAAACCGTTATTGCACTGGGAACTAAGTTTTAAGATCCATCAGTCGATCGGCATGCGCGGCTACGGGAGGAGCACTCTTGTATAAAGGCGTGTGGTGCAATAAAGTTAGTTGCCTAGCAACTAGTTCTCACGGGATTTTATATAAGGGAAGCGGAAATACGTTTCCGCGTTTGCAAGGAGGCGCAGTGGAGTTGAATTCATCATTCTGTGGGACATAGGTGAGTGCAGTTGGTTATGGCAGTGAATACGTAGGATGGTTTTTGGCTTGTTAGTCATATGGGCGTTATAACAGCATTTGTTTTTTCAGATGTAACGGGGCTTCAGGCTCTGAACAGGTAAGGGGGCAGCGCTCCTTGTTACTGTGTTAGATACTGTGGCAGTTTAACCTTGGTAACCTCGGGGTTGCATTCAATTGAAATTTAAGTTTGTTTTCTGTTTTCACAGAAAAGATACACGGACTATTTTGGAATGAATCCTCAGGTCTATTAGTTTGACTTTTCGTAAAGCATGCACATGGGGTTAATTGCGGTTTATTCTTTGAGATGTTGGCAGTTCGGGTGTTTTGGTTTCTAGTGTCACACATCATGAGGCTTGGTCTCAACTTCTGTTTCTGTTTCACCGCTTTTAGCAGATTAAAAACACGGTGTCGTGGGTTTTCTATTTTAGTATATATTCAATTATAGTATATGTGCACATAGATCTTTTTGAGCTTTATTGCGCATGTGAAGTTCTTGATTTGCGCTTTGTGATTTGCATGGTTTGATGTTAAGAACTCTGGCACAGCATCACATCTTATTGTTTTTTGAGATTCACTTTGTATTGCTGTATTCATAGCAAATGAGGTTCTTCAGCACTTTTTTAAATTTAGGCACGACATTCATTCCATTAATGCTGAGTGTCCTATTTCTGTATTTATTGTAAAATATGTTTTTTCTGTGTTTTTCCGGCAGGCGGCTGACTTGATTCCCTTTCATCTCATGTTTAGATTTTATGTATAACACATACATGTCACATCATATTACCCCTGAAGAAGGGTTGCATGTCGACCCGAAATGCATTGGGTGTTTGTGAACTTGTTTTGTAACAAAGTGTTCTGTAGATCATGCAGTAATGATCCCATGAAGTTAATCTTTGGTTTCGTCTTATAGACTTTGCACTGAGGTTGCATTATTTATGTTTCGTTGAAATTCAGCCTTGTAAAAATGAGGTGTTCTTCTAATGTACTAAATACAACATATTTCGACACCACGTTAGAGTCTAGTCTTTCTTTAATATAGTAAGTTTGTTAAACCCGTTTATGTTTGGCGCTTGAACCCCTCGGGGTCTTTTGCTGTGCACTGAAACTAGGATTGGATGATTCCGATTCTTCCTTTTGATTAAGTAATTGCCTCTGCCATCCATACATAATGGATTTTGATACCCTGTGTTCTTATGTAAGGTCCTGGTATTGCACCTGTCATGTAAAAGACTGCCTCTCTAAGCGAAAAGGTCTACATCTTACAGCTCAGTTGCCAAACATAAAGCCTTCCAACTTATAACTTTTCTTTACAGCTGTTCCAACATGTTTTGACATTATTACAGTAATATGTGGCCACTACCAGTGGAGAGTAAGACTGTTTCTTTGGGCCCCCTTAATAGCACTCCTTTATTAAAAATGGACTTGCTTAAATAAGCCACTTTGATACTTTTGAAGTACTGTATGACCACCAATAAGACGTACAAAGAGACACATTTTGTATCAAAGTAGGCAGCAAGAATATTTTCCTGCTCCTTTCTTTTTGTCTTTGCAAAAGACCTTCTTTGAAAGTAAAAATGTATAGTTTTGGTATTGCCTGGCTTTGACTTCATTGCTACTTTTGATTTAAAATAGGTTACTTGCAAAACGTTAAAAAAAAAACAAATCTGCAGTTATTAAGCAGTACGCCAATTATGAGCGTACATGGTCTCTCACCCATACACTTTTATATGCGTAGGATAATTCTCACCCATTCTTTCATACCTTTTGAAAATTCTAATTTGCTAGTAAACCAAGAAATGCATCTTCCTTTCTCTAAGCATATGCTTCTAGGCAAAAGAATCCTAATACTCTGGTGTTGGAGTCACTATTAAGTTGTTTGTAAGGTTTTGTGGTCTTTCTCCTTATGCAGTGAGAAAATTCCCCGAGCAGCACTTCTTCAAGACAACCAAAGCCATTCCTTTCATCTCACAGTTAATTAATGTGTCACTCAAATTCAGCAATTCATACATGCCATGATAATAGCCCAAAAAATCTAATTTGAGAATGTGGCCAGCAACAAGCCAGTTTTGGCCTCTCCTAAATTCAAAAGTTACTCGAAAATAGATAGTCTGTGGCTTCTCCCACAATCTAAAGTTGCTTGAAGTAGTAGCTACTCATAACCCTCCTCCCAATTCCACTAGAGATTATCTCCTCATTGTGGTACTATGACCTCCAACGTGATTATTTCAGAAGAACTGCTTACTTTCTTAGCGCAGTGTTCGCTTTTGTTGTATTGCAGAGTCCGAGGAAGTGTCCTTCATTTATTCACCTCTTTTGTATCCTGCAAGACTCAGAAATTTGAATTGGCATCCTTCCTCTCTGCCTACACCAGCAGCACTCACAAAGACTTCCATGGGTTGAGATAGTGACCATATCTTCTCCTCTATGTAATACCTCTCCTAAATTCCTTTGCTTGAAGGGAGTGGGGAGTAGGTTGTTGGCCAGAGCAGAGATATAATGTCCATGCTCTTTTAACGTTACCCCTCCTAGTTGTGGCACGTTGATTGGAAACATTATACAGTTTAGAAATGGATTTAGACTTAGAAGTAAGAAAGAAGTCATACAGGTATAACGAGTTTTGTTTAAGGGTCACTATCTGATTTTTTGGTAGTTGTAAGCTGTACCAACGTGCCACCTTGTGCATGCTTCATTACACTCTGGCAATGTTTGACACCGCTTTTCTGTGATTTCATTTTAAATATACAGTCTGACATGGAGAACCTGATCCACAAAGCAAATCTGCAAAACTAGGATTCTACGTATGATGTAGCTAGATGATCTCTGTAAATCATAGGCAGACTTCCCCAATGTTTGCATCTTTGGTAAATATACTTATCCAGTATTGGGGTATCTTTCATAGATTCACATGCTTAGAATCATCCCCGCCGACGAGGTGGGAGTCTCTCGGTACAATAAAATATATATATCATAGTCATAAAACATATATATATATATAGGCTACTATGTACAGTAAAGTCACTACATTAGCCTATCCTAGTCCTTTTGTAAAAAAGAACCAGACTTGGAACACAGCCAATCAGGCTGCAGCACCCTCTTGGAACCTTCCCTCCAGAGAGGCAGACCCTCAGATTTTCTACCGCACGTCGTGTGACAGGGAGTCTCCCTGAGCTCTGCTCAGTTTTTTCTTCACCTTTGGCTGAACTTTGTAAGTAATTATGTCTGATTCTTCAAAGAAAAGCTTGTTTTTGCCCTGTCCTTCATGTGGGAAGAAGAGACTGCATTTTGAGGATCCCCACAAAGAATGCATCTACTGTCTTTATCCAGCTCATAAAGTCAAGGACTGCAGGATTTGTAGAACCTTTCCTGCCAAGACTTTAAAAGACAGAGAAGGAAGATTGCTGGTTTGGCTGGAGAAGTTGAAGGCTACTTTTGACGTTGTTTCAGGAGATGATGGCAGTGATAGTCCTCAGGCGTCCACCCCTCTTGCCAAAAAGAGAGATAGATCTGATGATCCCCCTGAGCGACAGAGCAAGACCTTGAAGAAGTCTCATTCCGAGACGGGTCACTCTTCCTCTAAAAAGAGAAGCTTTCATTCTCTTCAGAGGTGAAAACTGTGGAAAAAATGAAGATTCCTGTTAAAATTGCTCCAAAACAGCAAAAAACTCACTGAGTCTGTCAGGAACCCGTCGACGTCGAAAAAAGCACCGTCGACGATGAAATCTCCTCAGACGGTGAGTGATTCCTCGTCGTCGCCGAAGAAATTCCTGTCGACGACGTTACCGTCGACGATTGTATCATCGCCGTCGACGATGCTCATAACATCGACGCCTGCATCGTCGTCGACGGGGCCCATGCCGTCGACACTCTCGACGTCGATGACGAGTCTCCCGTCTACGGCTCCACCGTCGACTAGAATACAGCTCCCGTCGACGAAGCCGCTGTCGACGACGATCCAAATTCCGTCGACGAGCCCACCGTCGACGGGGCCGCCGTCGACGGCGAAACACCTTCCGTCGACGAGTTCACCGTCGACGACAGCAACTTTGACGACGACAACTTCGTCGACGATGGGATTTCCGTCGACGACGTCAATGGTTACAACGTCGACGACAACATCCATTATGGCTATTTCTGAGGCTAGTTCACCGTCAATGTATATTTAGACGGCGCTGAAGCGTAAAAGACCTACATCTTTACAAATTACGCCAGTGTTGTCATCAAGATTAACATCATCATTCCAATCTTCAAAAAACTATTACCAGGACGTTTCATATATTTCTCCCTTGCCTCCTAGTCACTATTTAGAGGAGTCTGATGATGATGGACTTTTTAGCCCAGCACGCAACCCTTCTCAACTCCGGATTAAATATTAGGATGAGGAAGAGTATTACGAGCCTTGCGAGTCTCTACAAGGTCCTCAAGAGCCTTCATTTCAGCATGAACCTATGGTGCAAATGCCTGTTGCCTTAATGCAGGATCTAACTGCTATGCTGAGAGATTACCATACACGTTTCCCACCAGCGGCACCTATACAAGCACAACCTACTGCACCTACAGGTTTGCAGATTGCAAGTACTTCAACACCTATTATTCAACCGCAGGAAGTCCTACCTGCGCAGCATCTATCCCATGATGATGATGGGGATACTGTGGCTGAAGAGGGAGAACTACCAAACTCGCCCACAACTGTGGATGAATGGGATGAATATTTAATTCATACGCCATCTTCACCAGTTCCTCAGGCAATAGATTCCCCTCCAGAGGATATTGGAGGATTTCACGCAATTATGGAGAGGGCAGCAACCCGGTTTCATCTTACCGTAACTGTGAAGGAAACTGATTGTTTTCTTTACGATTTTAAGGACCAGGGTAGGAAGTCCGTGCGTTCCATTCCCATAATAGATCACATCTGGGAAGAGGGAGCTAAGATAATGAAACATCCGTTTTCAGTTCCTGCGATTCTCCCTAGAATCGATAAGAAATACAAAGCACCGGAAAATACTCCTGCTTGCCTCTCCGGACATCCTACACCAGATTCCGTTATTGCACAAGCGGCTCAACGGAAGTCTCGGAATCCATCCATTCCTGTGACTGCACCGCCAGATAAGGATGGAAGACGTCTTGATAACATCGGTAAGCGTTTCACCACCATGGCGGGTGCCTCAGTTCGTGCAACAAATTCTTTGGCGATTCTAGCGAGGTATGACCTGATATCTCCCCATACCTCGATTACTTACCTGACGATAAAAAACAAGAGGCGAAGAAAATTCTTCTTGAAGGAGAAAGGGCTGCATCAGAAATTATAGATATTTCTATGGACATAGCCTCCTTGGGCTTTCGCCAACTTGCCGGAGCAGCAGTCCTTAGACGTCAGGGATGGTTAAAATCTACCACCTTCCGCCCTGAAGTCCAAACTAAAATCTTGATCATGCCATTTGATGGTGATATGCTTTTCGAAAAGCATATTGATGAGGCTTTGCAGAACATCAAAAAAGATACTGACACAGCTAGAGCCCTTGGAACTTTACAGTATCGAAAGACTCCTTTTCGAGGATCTAGAGGCAGAGGATCGTATTCCTTTCGTGGTGGCTATCAGAGATACCAAAGCCAAGGTAACCAAGGAACATATAATAACCAACAGCAACAACAGCAGCAGTCCTATAGAAATCCGCCAGCTGCCGCTTACAGACAGCAGAATAGAAGACGTCAATCTCAAGGCAGAGACTCTGCTAGAAGGCAGTGCCGACTTCTTAGCACCTGCAACGGATCTGCCGCATCCTCTTTACAAGATCCCAAAAGTATCCCAATATGTCAACAATTGGAAAAGGTTAACCACAGACAAGTGGGTCTTGGATATCCTCAAATTCGGGCATACACTGGAATTTATCAGTACCCCCCTCATCCACCTTTAAAGAAACAACCTTCACATCTTGTTCTTCTCAGGAAGGAAGCAAAGATTATGCTTTCAAAAGGAGCGATAGAAAGAGTGCCTCGCTCTCAAGTGGGGAAGGGGTTTTATTCCCGTTTTTTCCTGATAAAGAAAAAGTCTGGAGAATGGAGACCTATCCTGGATCTAAGGAAGCTGAACAAATATCTTCAAAAGAAATCCTTTCGCATGGTCACGCTTCAAGAAATCCTTCAGCTTCTGGACCATGCAGATTTCATGACAACATTGGGTCTCCAGGATGCATATTTCCATGTCCCCATTCATCCCAAACATCGGAAATTCCTTCGTTTTACTGTAGCAGGTGCTCATTTTCAGTTCAAAGTCCTCCCTTTCGGCCTGCGTTCAGCCCCGAGAGTCTTTACCAAGTTCATGGCCCCGGTGGCGGCTTATCTCAGACTTCAAGGCATACAATTGTTCCCTTATCTGGACGATTGGTTGATAAAGGCACCTACTTGGCAGGCATCTCGAGCAACGTCCACATGCCTTCAACTATTTCAGTCTCTGGGTCTGGCCCTCAACATCCAAAAATCAGTCCTCGTCCCTTCACAAAGGATTCAATTTCTGGGAGCGATACTATTCAGGACAAGGCATTCTTGTCCAAAGAAAGGCAAGAACGTCTGATTTCTCTGGCATCAGACCTCAAAAGAAAACGGTTCGCTTCTTTGAGAACCATCAAGTCATTCCTGGGAATTCTTTCCTCAGCAATACTACTAGTACCTCACACCCGTCTAAGGATGAGGCCGATCCAAAAGGAGCTGGACAGTCAATGGCTGCAGATCTCGGGGTCGTTCGACGACATAGTTATAATAACTCCAACTATGCGGAAAGCTCTTCTTTGGTGGATGCGCTCCAAGAATGTCTTTATCGGGCTTCCTTTTCTTCCTTCTGTGCCGGAGTTCATCCTGACCACAGACGCCTCCCTAGAAGGATGGGGCGCGCACCTTCAAGATCTATGCATAAGAGGAAGGTGGTCCTCGGCGATGGCAAAAATGCATATCAACTTCCTGGAGCTTAGAGCCATTTTCCTGGCGTTGCAATCTTTTCTCCCAAGGCTTCAAGGGTCAACAGTTCTCATCAGAACCGACAACACCACCTGCATGCATTACTTGAACAAGCAGGGAGGTACCCGTTCACACATTCTGTCTCAAGAAGCTCAGAGCATTTGGGAATGGCTGCTGTATCACAACATCACAATCAAAGTGGAATATTTGCCAGGAATTCACAACACTCTAGCGGACACTCTGAGCAGGACGTCGAAGTCCTGTCACGAATGGGAATTGGATCAGTCAGTAGTGGATCACATATTTCAGATGTGGGGAAACCACATCTGGATCTCTTTGCCTCCAAAACCAATCGAAAGTGCCCGTTCTTTGCCAGTTGGGAACCGGAAGAGGGCTCGTGGGGAACGCCTTCATGATGAGGTGGACAGGGATCTTTGCTTATGCATTTCCCCCTTTCCGTTGATCCCAAGACTCCTACGCAAACTCAAGATGGAGCCTTGCTGCATGATTCTAATTGCTCCGCGGTGGCCGCGTCAGCATTGGTTCACGGAGCTTCTCTTCCTATCCAAACGCAGGCCATACCGCCTTCCTGCAGTTCCGACCCTGTTGTCGATGAGCAAGGGCCAGATTCTTCATCCTCGTCCAGTCCAATTGCATCTTCATGCATGGTTTCTGGATTCACAGAATTCAAGGAGATAGACCTATCCCAGGACTGCAGAGATATTCTTGCTAGGGCAAGAGCTCCTTCTACCCTAAAGACCTATGCGTTGAAATGGAAACGATTCTGTGCCTGGTGTGCTGACAAAGATATACATCCTGTTCGATGTTTTCCAGATAAAGTTCTGCCTTATCTCCTGTCATTATCTAAGTCTGGTCTTATGTTTGCTTCTGTCAAGTTGCATTTAGCGGCAATTTCAACCTACAGACGTTCTGCAGGAGCTGCATCCCTTTGCTCTAATCGCCTGATCAAGCAATTTTTAAAAGGACTATTCAGAACTTTTCCACCTGTCAAAGCTCCTCCTCCAGAATGGAGGCTTAATCTGGTATTACAACAATTTATGAAACATCCATTCGAGCCTGTTCACAAGGCTGACCTCAAATACCTTTCTTGGAAAACGGCGATTTTAGTGGCACTCACCTCTGCTCGGAAAGTCAGCGAAATTCAGGCTTTCACCATCAAACAACCTTTTTTTAAATTTACCAATGATTATGTTCTCCTCAGAACTAATCCTACATTTATTCCGAAAGTTCCCTCTACATTCCATCTTAATGAGCCTGTGATACTGCGTTCTTTCTTTGCCAACCCGTCTTCCTCTGCTGAAAAGACTTTGCATACCTTGGACGTTAAAAGGTGTCTTAAATTTTATATTTCACGAACTGTATCCATCAGGAAATCGGATCAACTATTCATTTCTTATGGTGGTCAAAAGCCTGGAACAGCGGTTACGAAATTCACTATTGCAAGGTGGATTGCATCTACTATCCAATTTTGCCATAATAAGGCTGGACATGCTTTATCTTCAAGACCTAAGGCTCATTCTACAAGGGCAGTGTCCTCATCTACTGCTCTATTTGCCAGAGTACCTATAGACAAGATTTGCCGTGCTGCAACCTGGAAAACTGTGCACACTTTTACCCGGCATTACTGTCTGGATCTGGCGACAGAGGCTGAATCAGCCGTGGGTCAAGCAGTGTTGCAGAACCTTTTAAATAAGGTAAGCCTCTGTTTGGAGGTGATTACGTTATTGCATGTTCATATATACAGGAGTATTATTATTATTCTGTGTAATTTTATATATATATTTATATTTATGCATATTTTGTAATGTTTCTCCCTTATTAGGGATAGAATGATATATTACATGGCTGTATTGGTATTACGAGGTATCTATGTTTTTTTCTTATGATACCCACCATCCACTATGCGACTAAGGATGTTTTACTGCTAACTATTCTGATTCTAAGCATGTGAATCTATGAAAGATACCCCAATACTGGATAAGAAAACGAGTTACTTACCTGTAACTTTAGTTATCCAGTATTGGTATCTTTCATAGATTCACATGCGACCCATCTTCCTCCCCGGAGAGGCTTACCTTATTACTGGTATATTACTGTCACTTGTGCTACGAAAATCTGAGGGTCTGCCTCTCTCGGGGAAGGTTCTAAGAGGGTGCTGCAGCCTGATTGGCTGTGTTCCAAGTTTGGTTCTTTTTACAAAAGGACTAGGATAGGCTAATGTAGTGACTGTACTGTACATAGTAGCCTATATATATATGTTTTATGACTATGATATATATATTTTATTGTACCGAGAGACTCCCACCTCGTCGGCGGGGATGATTCTAAGCATGTGAATCTATGAAAGATACAAAGACTGGATAACTAAAGTTACAGGTAAGTACCTCGTTTTCTTACGTTTGTTGATTCACAAATTGCAATAAAGTATGCATAGAACGCTAAACAAATAGTAGATTTCCATGCATACTTCTTATACATCATGGTTTCATCAATGGATTTTCAGGGTCTGAGAAACTGGATTTCCATGCATGCTCCATGTATACAATGTTTACAATAGTGGAGTTTTATGGCATGACACGGAGGCCAACATTATGCAAACCTCCTTTATTGCCACAGCTCAGCAGTAACAATGAAGAGAATATAGAACTTCAAACAACATTCCAATACACTATATAGTCCATGAGCTTGCAGCCATCTTCCTTCTTTGTTGCTGCTGCTCAAAGAGATAAGTACCTCATTTAATCGTCCTACATTATGCGTATGGTTGACTGTATGTGCCTGTGTATCGCATGACTGGGTCCCATTGGCCCTACCATGCGATATTATTTCTTATTTTTCAGTGAGAGTTTATCTTTCTCTTTAATAATATTTTTTTCTATCCTCCTTTGGCTTGTACACCTGTTGATATTATGTAGGATAGCCTTAAGGGACCTCTAATTACTGTGCCTTGCCTCCGGTATTTTGCCCTTGTCCCCGGTGTCACTCCGACACACCCTGCTTGGAAATCTAACTTTTTCCCATCTGCGTCTTTCAAATGGCTGCATCCCCGTTGCCTGACTGCGCACGCAGCGCGAGTCAGGCATTCTGACTTATGCGCCCGCCACCGCCTCATCGCTGGAGCTCTGCCCCAGACTCCTCACCCAGTTTTTTGCCGTCGGGTCGACTCCTGCCAACTTCTGGCAAGTCGAGGATTTCTGCGCGGGCTCCCCTCACATTCCGGGGATGCCCGCATTGCCCAACATTGCCCGCCTCTTCCCACCGCGGTGCGCTCCTTACACTCGTACCGCGGAAGTTAAAACAATTTGAGGAAAGACCGTAGGAGGCAACCACACACGCCAAGGACGTGCGTGGTTGCCAGAGTCACAGCAAGCAACATTTTGTCAGTTGCTGCTGTTAAAACGTTTCTTTTGCCTTCGGTCAGTTGCGAATTGGACGCTCGTTGTTTTATTTAGGAAATTGACACATTTGGAAATTCAATTCAATTTTCTAGAGGATTATTACTATTTTAGCTTATCTTTATATCGGAAAAGAAGGGGAATAAGCTGATATTACTCTAACAAACAGTCAACTGTTAAAGTGTATTTAAAAAAAAAAAAAAAAGAGGAAAGAAGGGGATTATTTGATACAATTAATATACATTCTCCCCTATAATGTCTCTCAACCCTGATATCGATAAGATAGAGTCAATGGTCTCTAAGGCCATGGATAAAGTTATGGACTCATTTAATGAGACTATTAATAAAAAATTTGAAACCCTGTCAAGGGCATGGCCCTCTACTAGTACCGCGCATACTTTTGGCGCAAAAGAAGGGGCAGTTAAGGCCCCAAAGAAAAGAGCTGCACCAGAACTCCCTGTTAAAACTGCTAAAAAGACAAAGAAAACAGGAAAAGCAGCACATTCACGCTTCTCAGGCGGTGACCAGAACGATGCCTTGGGCATCGCAGAAGGGCAACAAACAGGCCCTGAGCTCCCTAGACACATTGACAGCGACGAACAAGATGAAGCAGAGATAGATCTCTCCTGCTCATCAGGTTTTGACACGGACATTGAGGACCTGGGAGACAAAACTTTGGGAAGCACTGAAGAGGCAAGCAAAGCCTCAGGCTCAAAAATGGGCATTACTGACCCCTTCTGGGACGATATGTTTGACCCCCTTTTAATCAAACATCCCCTTTCTCCCGAATGGCTACCTTCCCAACATGTAGCAGACTACATTAGCTTCTGGCTGAGAAGGGAGATTCCCAAAGAAGTCAGATCTAAACTGAGGTCTGAATGCCCTCGCCCATCTCTTCCAGACAAAATTGCAATGACCCCTGAACTTGACCCTAAGGTCGTTGCTTTCATAGCAAAGGGTGCAAAAGACCCTAGAAAAGGGATAGACGAGCCTAAGGTCATGTCAAGACTGTCTCCTCGACATCATGGGACCCCTAACCAAAATTTACGACTTGGCTGAAAGTGCCTACATTGATGGAACACCTATTGACCCTAAGGAGCTACGTGAGTGGGTCCAACGAACCATCTGCCGCCTTGGCAATGCAAACACTTCCATTTCTAATGAACACAGGAAGGGCGTACTCCTCAAAATTGACCCTAAACTCATAGAATTGGCAAACCAGGAGGGAGGAGCCACCTCACAGGGGCTCCTCTTTGGAGAGGATTTCATTCGCGACATGGCCAAATATGTTGGGGCCTTTAGCTCGATTCAAAAGTAACAGCGTGACATTAAGACAGTCTTCCAAAACAACATTTTGGGAAGGGCCGGGAGAATGCGGGGTCGGTTCCCCGGCCGTGGACAGTCTACCTCAAGACCCTTTCTGGGACGAGGATCAAAGTTCCAGCAATCATCCTTCTATGGAAACCAGCCGTTCTTCCCACAAAGACAAAGAAACAGGGGAAAACCATTCCGAGGCAAGAGAAGAAACAGAGGATTCTCCGCAGGTAGGAATATTGAAAGACCATTCAGATACCCCTATAAAGGTGGGAGGGAGACTAGCCCTTTTCTCTGGGAACTGGACCTTAGTAACTCAAGACCTTTGGGTTCTGGAAACTGTCAAGGGTTACAAAATAGAATTTACAGATACCCCCTTTCAATCAAAGAGACCTTGTGAGATAACCTTCTCTCAAGAACAGAGAAAACTAGTATCTCAGGAAGTAAGGGATTTGCTAGCAAAAGGGGCTATAATAGAGAGCTCAGAAAGAGGTTTCATCAGCAATATATTCTTAGTAGAAAAGAAAGATCAGGGACAGAGACCTGTCATAAACTTATAAAATCTAACCGGGTGGGTATCTTACCACCACTTCAAGATGGAGGGAATACACCTCCTAAGGGACGTCTTGAGAAAGGGAGACTGGTTAACACGTCTGGACTTAAAGGATGCCTACTTGACCATCCCAATTTGGCCCCCACACAGGAAATTCCTCCAATTTACTTGGGAGGGAAAACTTTGGGAATTTTGCACTCTCCCCTTCGGTCTATCTTCAGCCCCTTGGTGCTTCACCAAGGTCTTCCGTCCGGTAGTAGCATGGCTAAGGGAAAGGGGTGTAAGGCTAATAATATATCTGGACGATATCCTTATCATGGGTCAGTCCAAGACGACAGTATCTCGCCATACAAATCTTACTATCCGCCTTCTGGAACATTTAGGCTTTGTCATAAATGCCTAAAAATCATGCACTACACCAAGCCAGGAAACTCAATTTCTGGGCTTCATGGTGAACACAGTGTCTGCAGAACTGAAATTACCAAGGGAAAAGATGAAGAAACTCCGCAAAGAACTCAAGAAGATGCTATCTTTGGAGGTCTTTCCCTTGAGACTCTTAGCCAGGATCCTGGGTCTCCTCTCCTCAACCATCCAGGCAATCTTTCCGGGTCCTTTACACTACAGGGCCCTCCAGAGACTCAAAGCGAAAGCTCTGAAGTCAACTCTATCTTACACTCAGATGACTTGCTTGGACGAAGACTCGAGGAAAGAACTAACTTGGTGGCTAAAGAATGCAGAAGCTTGGAATGGCAGAGCCATCTTTGGGGAAGCCCCAGAATTGATAATAGAATCAGATGCGAGTCTAGAAGGTTGGGGTGCCACATGTGGCGACACTTCGACAGGAGGTCGTTGGACTTGCGAGGAGAAGGAACTACATATCAACTGCCTGGAACTTCTAGCAGGTTCTTTTCCGCTTCGAAGCTTCACCCAGAATTCAATGAAATGCTGTATAATGCTGCACATGGACAATGTCTCTGCAGTGAAATCCGTCAACAAGATGGGGGGGGGACCACATTCAAAGGGTCTTACCGAAATAGCGAAGGGTTTCTGGGGCTATTGTTTGAACAAGGGACTGTCCGTCACAGCGGAACACATCCCTGGTTTGAACAGTGGGGTAGCGGACTGGTTCTCCAGGAATTTCAAGGATTCCAGCAACTGGAAGTTAAACAGAGGGATATTCATGATAATCCAAGACAAATGGGGTCCCTTCGGGACAGATCTTTTGGCAGACAGACTGAACACTCAGATGGTGAATTTCTTCAGTTGGAAGCCGGACCCTCAAGCAACAGGGGTGGATGCCTTCCCCCAGGACTGGCAGGGATTAAAGCCATATGCCTTCCCGCCGTTTGTCATGCTTCCACGTCTTCTCTTACACGCTCGCCGGTACCTTCAGAGCATGGTGGTGATAACCCCCCTTTGGAGGTCTCCGGCATGGTTTCCAATCATCTTGGAGATGACCATGGACTTCCCACTTCTAATACCACCTTTTAGGCAACTACTCCTGGGTCCTCGGGGCGAATCACATCCTCTCATAGACCAAGGTCTAACGGTTCTGATGGCCTGGAAGATTTCAGGCGACAATGGCTAATCCCTGGCCTTTCGCAGGATGCTTTCCAACTCATATCTGAGTCTTGGGCATCTGGAACAAGGAAGGCATAACGACTGGCATGGAATAAATGGGTTCGCTGGTGTCTTCAACGACACTACGATCCCGTTTCAACTGATTTAGTACACGTAGTAAACTTCCTATCGGAACTCTTCGCTTCTGGCCTAAGTTATAGAACTGTTAATGTCTATAGGTCAGCAATAGCTGCAGGACATTCTTTAGTTGATGGTGTCTCGGTAGGACAAAACCTTTTAACAAAAAAGATTATGAGAAGCATGCGAGTTCTTAATGCTCCAACTCCGAAATATACAGCCTTATGGGACGTAAGAAACATATTACAACTCATTTCTTCTTGGGGAGATAACGTTAACCTCTCTCTCAAGCTTATTTCCTATAAGCTTACTGTGTTACTTTGCTTGGTCTCTTTCAGGCGAACCTCAGATGTTAAGGCATTAGACGTTACTAACAGGGCTTACCAGCCTGAGGGAGTTTGTTTTTACCTTAAGAAAAGAACCAAAACTATGTCTTCCTCTATTTTCTATCCTTTCTTTCCACTTAATGAAAGTCTATGTGTTGTCAAATGTCTTAAAGAGTATGAAAGATGAACGGTAAGTCTGAGAGGAGTTGGAACTCAACTGTTGATTTCTCACAGATCCCCTCATAAAGCAGTTTCTTCTCCCACGCTTGCAAGATGGGTGAAAGAAGTGATGAGTGAGAGTGGTGTTGATGTTTCTATTTTTGGTGCACACTCTCTCAGAGGCGCATCTGCTTCTAAAGCTTTTATGTTAGGTGGAGGGCTCCAGGATATTCTTAGAGCCGCTGACTGGTCAAATGAGAGCATGTTTAATTTTTTTTATTTTAGACCACTCGATAATGTGATTGACAATGTACTTAGTTCACTTTAAACTTGCATAATGTTGGCCTCCGTGTCATGCCATAAAATTTAGATTTTTCACAGCCTGATGGGTAGAAAATCTGGATTTTATTAAGGACACGGAGGCCAAGATTATCCCTCAACTTACTAACCCTCCCTAGGGATTTTACATTTTGACCTATTGTGTCTTTTTTCTTCCAGAATAAGACGTCTAAGGATTGCTAAGGAAAACAGTTATTCGTTTCCACATCAAGTTTGAAGTCATGTTTTTTCTGAGTTTATTTATTGTTCGCAGCACTCGACAAAGAAGGAAGATGGCTGCATGCTCATGGACTATATAGTGTATTGGAATGTTGTTTGAAGTTCTATATTCTCTTCATTGTTACTGCTGAGCTGTGACAATAAAGGAGATTTGCATAATCTTGGCCTCCGTAAACGCCGCATGTCTCTTGGGCCGTTATTCCCACTCTGTGTGGGACTCGGTTGCGAACGTGCTGCCTCAGTGTCCGGAGGAGGCCCGGACAGTGCTCTCTCAGGCTGTTGTCGCCGGGAGGGATGTGGCGAAGTTTACCATCCGTTGTGGGCTGGATACCGCCGACTCTCTGGGCAGGACTATTTCAACATCAGTAGCCCTTCGTCGCTACACCTGGATGAGATCGACTGGCTTTTCGAGGGATGTCCAGAACACCTTGATGGACATGCCTTTTGACGGCCGTCGCCTTTTTGGCGACAAAGCGGACAACGCTCTGGAGCGTTTCAAGGACTCACGGGCTACGGCCAAGTCCTTGGGCCTCTCCAGCCGCCCAGCGCAGTCTGCTTTTCGCCCATTTCGTGGCTACGGAAGGGGTACCCCACTACGTCCTGCCCAGAGCCACAGGCCGCAGCAAGTTACCCAACCTTCGCGCGGCTGGGGAACCAACGCCGTGGTTCAGGGGGCCAGCGGGCGGGCCAGTCCACCAACCCCCCCCTCTGCAGCAGCCTCCAAACCTTCCTAGTCTGACTTTTCAGGCCCATCAAACGCCAGTGGGCGGCAGGATACGCCATCACCTCCCCCACTGGCGTACCATCATGTCAGACAGGTGGGTTTTGCAAATAGTCCGAAGGGGCTACTCCCTCCCCTTCGAGGCTACCCCTCTAGCCATGCCACCTCAATACCACTGCATGTCGGAGGATCACCTGGGCCTTCTCCAACAGGAAGTTACGGCTCTCTTGGCCAAGGGAGCCATTGAGCGCATTCCTGCCCCAGAAGTAGGTTGTGGTTGTTACTCCCACTACTTTGTGGTACCCAAGAAGGACAAGGGCCTGCGTCCTATCTTGGATCTCAGGGACGTCAACCGCTTCCTCCGGAAGGAGAAGTTCAAGATGTTGACGCTCACTCAGGTCTTGTCTGCCCTCGACCCTGGAGACTGGTTGGTAGCGTTGGACTTGCAGGACGCTTACTTTCACAGCCCCGTCCTGCCGGCCCACCGGCGTTACCTGCGGTTCACGGTAGGCCACGAGCACTTTCAGTTTACCGTGCTCCCCTTTGGCCTTACCAGCGCCCCTCGGGTGTTCACGAAAGTGATGGCGGTGATCGCAGCTCATCTGCGCAGATCAGGGGTTCCAGTCTTCCCCTATCTCGACGACTGGCTGTTGAAGGCGGGCTCGCCCCAGGCTGTCGCCTCTCACCTCCAGACTACGGCCGACCTCCTGCATTAGCTGGGGTTCTCCATCAACGTGCCGAAGTCACACCTGATCCCCTCTCAGAAGCTCCTCTTCATCGGAGCGGTTCTGGACAGGGTGCGGTTTCGGGTTTATCCTCCCGAACAGCGAGTCTGGGATATTCGGGCTAAGATTCCAATCTTTCAGCCTCTGTCCCGGGTTTCGGTCAGGATGACCCTGAGGCTGCTGGGACTCATGGCCTCCTGCATCCTGCTGGTCGATCATGCCAGGTGGCATATGCGGGCTCTGCAGTGGGACCTGAAGTTCCAGTGGGCGCAGCATCAGGGGAATCTGTCCGATTGCGTTCAGATCTCGTAGGGCACTGCACATCAATTGCAGTGGTGGCTCACGAACCTGGATTGGGTCAACGGCAGATCCCTCTCCCTTCCCCAACCAGACCACACAGTGGTGATGGACGCATCCCTTCTGGGATGGGGCGTCCACATGGGAGAGGCGGAGATCAGAAGACTCTGGTCTCCGGCGGAGTCCGGGCTCCATATCAACCTTTTGGAGCTCCGGGCGATTCGTCTTGCACTCAAAACATTCCTTACCTCTTTCCGGGGAAGAGTAGTGCAGGTGTTCACGGACAACACCACCGCCATGTGGTACTGCAACAAACAGGGCGGGGTGGGGTCGTGGACCCTATGTCAGGAGGCCCTCCGCCTCTGGACATGGCTGGAAGATCAGGGCATATCCCTGGTGGTTCAACACCTGACAGGTTCCCTGAACGTCAGGGCGGACGAACTCAGCAGCAGGTGCATGATGGATCACGAATGGCATCTTCACTCGGAGGTGGTGCAAGGTCTCTTTCGACAGTGGGGAGAGCCTTGGTTAGATCTATTCGCCACTGAAGAGAACGCGCAATGTCAGCAATTCTGGGCGTTGGAATTTCCAAGACTGCACTCGCTAGGCGACGCCTTTCGTCGCGAGTGGAGTTGCGGTCTGTTGTACGCCTTTCCGTCTATACCACTTCTGCCCAGAGTGCTGAAGAAGATCAGGCGCGACCGGGCCCAAGTCATCCTTGTGGCTCCGGATTGGGCACGGAGAGTATGGTATCCCGAGCTGCTCAACATGGCCATCGATTCTCCGACCAGACTGCCTCTTCGGGAGGATCTTCTGTTGCAGCAGCAGGGGACGGTCCTCCACCCGAACCTGTCCAGCCTCCACCTCCTTGCGTGGAGATTGAGCGGCGGCAGTTGATGTCTTTTGACCTGCCTCCTGAAGTTTGTGATGTAATCTTGGCAGCCAGGCGTCCCTCCACTAAGACGGTATATGCCTGCCTGTGGAACAAGTTTGTGGCATGGTGCACATCAAAGGCTGTGGATCCCCTTTCTGCCCCTCTTTCTGAGGTCCTCTTGTTTCTTCTTTCTTTAGCCCAGCAGGGCTCTGTTCTGGGCACTATCAAGGGCTATCTTTCGGCCATCTCTGCCTTCCTTTGGCTTCCAGATCAGCCCTCTCTTTTCAAGTCCCCGGTTGTTAATCGTTTCTTGAAAGGCATAACTCATCTCTTTCCTCCTATTCCCTTTGTTATGCCTCAGTGGGACTTGAATCTAGTATTGACCTTTTTAATGTGTGCTCTCTTTGAGCCGCTTCACAACTTGAGGCTTCTGACGCTAAAGACTGCTTTCCTGGTAGCTATCACCTCTGCCAGGAGAGCGAGTGAGCTCCAGGCCCTTTCCTACAAACCTCCTTTCCTGTCGGTTCATCCGGACTAGGTGGTTCTCAGGACTCGTCCCTCCTTTGTGGAAATGTGCTTTTTAGTGAGCACACCGGTGCAGGGTTCACCCTTCTGTTGTCCACGGGCCCATAGACCAACAAAATAGAGATTGGCACTGAAACTGGAATTCAAATAACAAGTTTATTAATCACTCATGAGTGGGACTACGTCCACACAGCACTCTCGTGCTGCCTGAGGTAGTACACTGAAGTCACAGACCATGGTGCTTATATACAGAGTTTGTTGCAGAGTAAGCATGTAGTTACAAATAGAAGGTACAAGCATACACAGGAATAACTACCAACAAACATGGGCAGATAGGTGATCACTTAGTCAGCAGAGTGGGAGGGGGAACAGAACTGTTTACATCAGTAGAAAACAGTTGACAGTTATATCTTTAGCCAGGTGCATTCTAGCAGCTACAGGCCTTTGCTCAGCACATTGCTTTTAGCTCAGTACAGAAGGAGTTAACTAGAGTTGATGACACAAGCAGAATAGAAGGGCAAGCCACAGTGAAGACGGAAGAATTACATAGCTAACAAAATGGATGCCACAAACAAGATGGCTTCAGCCTATGCTAACAGAAATTATTTCAGATTTCCACAGATGACCCTTTTAGCATATGCTGAAGACATCTTCTAGGCTTTATAAGGAGTACGGAAAATATCATGTACATCTATCTGCATTAATTCATTAATTTCTTGATCACTTGCTAATCGGGCATTTACATTCTTAACATTTTGTTTAGTCGGTATACACGAGGTGCAAGTAGAAACACAAAGGGAACAAAGCATTGGGCCGCATTGAATACATAGGCAACAAGTGAAAAGAATAGCAAGAAATATACATAAGGCTGACAATAGCTTCCAGCCCCATACAGTAAACATGTTCCATAGCCATCCAGTCAAAGTCCAAGTTCCTGAATCCTGATGGATTTCAGTGGCTATTTTGTGCAACTTGGAAATTGCGTCAAAAACAGAAGGGGAGTGGTCAGGGATATAGACACAGCAGCTACTCCCGATGATGCGGCATGCTCCACCACGGTCGGCCAGGATGACATCAAGGACTATCCTATTTTGGAGCGCCACAATTCTCGCAATTTGTAGTTCTTCTGTGACGTTTCCAAGCGCCATTGCTGTCTGATTGGTTACAGCCTCTACAACATGTGTCAAGCGCCTTATTTTTCTACTGTTTAAGGCTGCACCATCAAAGAAGAATAGTCCCAAATTAAAGTCCATATACTGCGGTAGTGCAGTATCAGTTTGATCCACCTCATCATTGTTTATTGTCCTTTTGAATCTGTTCTTGGAAATGTCATTATACAGTTTATAGTCTTTATGGTAGGATGCAGGTGCCAAAAACACAGGTGGAAGCAAAAAGGACACGTAGCAGCTTCCCGACCAACCAATAGGTAGATGGTAATAACCTTTACTTCCTCAAATAAAATAAGTGTTGTGTGAGGACAAAAAGCTGCTATTGTTCATTCCAGTAATGTTCAACACTAAAGTACAGTCACTTTTTCCCACAGGAATACTGCCAATACTGCTCACACAGAGATCCGCTCGAGCTAGTAACAGCAATAACAGGAGGCCCATTCCCCTTAGTTGTTCGAGTGTTAGGGAAAACATAGTGTATGGAGGAATTTCCTCGGCGATACTCCTCCATTTCCCACACAGTTCCTTTAGCTTGTGGATCTCCTTCCTCATCGGGGTAACAAACTTTATTCAACAGAGCGTTTAGTCCACCTACATCAGCATAAGTAATATTAGCAACTTCAGAAGACCACAACAATGCAAACCAGGCTCTGCAGGAGCCATTGTGTGAAAACGGCAAGGGAATAAAAGGCGTTCCTCCCTTTTTCTGATGAGCTGGCATCATTCCACATACCCAGCAATTGGTAACGTTCGTGGCATTGTGGGTATGATGCAACATTTGAATGAAAGTATTATTGAGGTAGGACATTCTATGCCTTTTCTCATGATACGATAGAGTAAAATAATGATGTTCAATTGGGACAGGAGTAGTAGTAGTCAGTAGATTTCGGACAGGAGCTACTTCCTCTACAATCCATGTTATTATAGCAACAATAACAATAGTCAAAGTCAGTCCAGTAGCAATTATTGTTCTTTTGCTACAAACTCTTGCAGCAGTTGGTTTCTTCTCCTTAGACATATTCATTTCGTCGACAAACAACAAAGCAGACGGTGCCCTAAGGTCCTGGGCAGGCGTTGATTTCTTCACTAACGTTGAGACGAGTAGTCAGTAAAAGACTACCCCCCCTTTGAAGTCAGTCTTTAACCACCTAGGACAATGGCTCAAACAGTCTCTTTCAATGAAATGTCTTTCTTCCTGGGTCGAAGCTGATATCGGGATGTACCAGGAATCGTGTGGTCCGGGAAGACTTCCTCAGGTCCTTCAGGTGTCGCAGGTCGTCCTTTCTCTGTAACCAGGATGTCTCGGTGATCTGCCAACACAGCTGGGCTCACTAGATCTTGCAACACTTTTCGGCAGTGTGTCGCATGGACCCAGTTTTTTCCGGTTCGTCACTCGAACTGCAGTCCTGGTAGCCAGTAGTACCTGCTCCGGTCCTCGCCACCTCTGTGCTAGGGAGCTGGTCCTCTGGAATGACTTTACGACCACAAAGTCACCAGGCCGTAAAAAATGGCCCTCACCTTGCGACCTGTCTGGAAGAGTCTCCCGAACCTGTTGATAAATAGAAGACAAACTGTCAGTCAACTGAGACAAATAGTCATTCATCAATACATAAGGTACATCATGTATAGGGCGTGGTTTAGGAATCCCCAAATATTCATTGGCCTTCCAAAAACCACCTCATACGGTGTGAGGCCAGATCGTGTATGTGGTATCGATCTAATGGATAGCAATGCCAAAGGCAGTGCATCAGGCCATTTCAAAGATGTGGAAGCCTGTATCTTAGCCAATTTTAATTTCAGAGTGGAGTTGTAACGTTCCACTAGTCCTGCTGATTGTGGGTGGAAAGCAGCATGAAACTTCTGCTTAATTCCCAACCCTTTCATGAGATACTCAACAACTTGCCCAATAAAATGGGGTCCGTTGTCACTCCACAAAACTCTGCAAATGCCGAATCGGGGAAAGAACTCCTTTAGGAGCACCTTTGCTGTCGTAAGAGCTGTATTATCCTTCGTAGCGTATGCTTCCACCCATTTACTGAAGGCGCAAACCTCTACTAAGACATGCTTTAGGTTGTTACAGCGCTCAAGCTGGATGTAATCCATTTGCAGGACCTCAAAAGGTGCAGTTGGTATTGCAAACCCTCCTGTTGGAGTTTGTGTTCCCTTTCCAGGATTATACTGGAGACAGATCAGACAGGACTGGACTATTTTCTTAGCCGTACCAGCAATATCTGGATGATCCCAAACTTGCATAAGTTGCTTTGCTATTGAGGATGCTCCAACATGTGCCGGCCCATGTGCCATGTGAATCATAGGATGTAAATAGGCTGCGGGTAACTTCCATTTTGTCATTTCTTTATTCCTCCAACAGCTCTCGTCATCCAATGTTCCCTCCTTGGACCATTGGTCGAAATCATCAACCGAAGCAGATTGCTGCATGTCCAGCACCTCTTGCCTGGCATCATGCCAACGTTCAGCCTGTGACTTAACTACATACATAGATGTGGTACTTCGCTGCATTGCAGTCTCACGAGCTGTGCAATCCGCAAAGGCATTGCCTGCTCCTATTTTATCAGTCACTTTCTTGTGTGCACTACATTTAACAATTGCCACTTTCTTAGGATAGGTCAAGGCAGTAAGGAGATTATGTACTAATTCCCCATGCACTATTTGTGTCCCATGTGAAGTGAGAAAGCCTCTTTCTTTCCAAAGTTGCCCGAAGTTATGAGCCACGCTGAAGGCGTATTGGCTATCAGTGTAAATGTTAACAAGCAACTCTGTACTAAGCTCCTATGCTCTTGTCAGTGGTATCAACTCGGCTGCTTGAGCTGACTTCTGTGGGATACGAGCTGTCTCAACTACTGTCTGAAGTGTTGTAATTGCATAAGCAGCAGATGTAGTGCCATCAGGCAATTTCAGGCAGGATCCATCAACCCACAATTCCCCATCAACACTAGAAAGAGGTGTATCTTGTAGGTCAACACGACCCTTTGTTCGTTCTTCAGTAAGGGATATACAGTCATGTAACTCTTGTGACTGAGACTGAGTAGCTGGAAATGGCAATAATGTAGCAGGGTTCAGAGTCAAACATCTTTTTATCGTGATATGAGGGGCCAAAAGTGTCAATTCATATCCTGTCAAGCGAGCACTAGTCGGATGCTGTGTTTTTGTTTGATTTAACAAGGCATCAACTGAATGGAGGACTAACACAAGCAATCTATGTGACAAGACTATTCCCTCGCTCTGACGTATGGACACAGCCAATGCCGCCACCGCTCGAAAACAACCAGGCAGCGCGCGGGCAACTGGATCAAGGACAGCTGCGAAATATGCACAAGGACGTTGTTTATCACCGTGTGTTTGTGTTAAAACTGAGAGAGCGCAACCTTCCCTCTCGTGTACATAGAGTGTGAAGGTCTTAGTGTAGTCTGGAGTTCCTAATACTGGTGCAGAACAAAGAGCTTGACGTAACTGTTGGAAGGCATCCTGGCACTCAGTAGTCCATGGGAGAGGCATCGGAGTGTCTTTAGTCAAAAGAGCCAACAAGGGTTTAATAATGTGAGAAAAGCTAGGGATCCACTGCCTACAAAATGAAGTAAGGCCAATCAGTGCACGGACATCCTTCTGAGTACGGGGCACTGGAGTGTCTAAAATAGTTTGAATGCGATCTGGTGTGAGTGCACGTCCCTCCTTAGACAGGAGGTGACCTAAAATAGGTAACATGCTGTCTACAAAATTGCAGTTTCTTCCTAGACTTTGTGATGATGAGAGGCAAGAAATAACAATAATGACAGTGTTCCTTCTTTACACTGTTCAGGGGTATCAGCAGCCAACAAAATGTCGTCGACATATTGAATAAGAGCCACCCCTTTCGGTACAGGAAAAGAATCAAGCTGCCTTTTCAACGCCTGACTATAAATGCTAGGACTCTCTGTATACCCTTGTGGAGCTCTACAGAACTACAGAACCTGAATGATCTATTATTCAAAGTGAAGCCAAACCAATAACGGCTGTCAGGGTGAATAGGTATTGAGAAAAATGCATTCTTTAAATCAATTACACTAAATGTAGTGGCAGTAGGAGGAACCATGGTGAGAAGTGTCATGATATCAGAGACTACCGGGTATTGGGGCACCACGATTTTATTAACCTCTCGTAAATCTATAATAAATCTGTAAATTTTAGTATCAGTGTCTTTTTTCAAAATTGGAAGGATAGGACTATTACAAATATTATAAGGGACTTCTTCCACAACCCCCACCTTGATCAAATCCTGAACAATGAGTGTTAATGCTTCTTCGCCTTCCTGAGATATTTTATATTGGGGCAATCGAGGCAATGAAGCACCTTCCTTCACTTGAATATGCACTGGTGGAATAACCATGTGTCCCACATCGGTATCTGATGTAGCCCATAAAGTACTAGGTAAAGATGCCAAAGCAATATCTTCTTTGATGAGACAAGACCTCTCAACCATTGGATAGTTATCATTTAAGATAACACGCACACTTTCTGGGGAACAACGTATTGTAGCACGAAAATGTTTAAGCATATCAATGCCCACAATATTATCCGGCGTGTTAGGGGAAAGCAGAAATGGACATGCTGCAGTAAATTTGTCAAGACTAAATGCAAGTGGCTGTGACAGTGGGCTAGGTGTAGGTGTCCCATCGAATCCTATCGATGTTATCATTGCGCCAGACAGGGGAGCCCTAGGAACCAATATTTTAGACAGAGCACTACGAGTAGCTCCTGTATCAACCAGAAACCGATCAGTAGAACCCAAGACATTTGCATCAACATAAGGACCCTTCTGATCTACTGAGACCTCAACCGGTTCCTTACCCCATCCTAGGCATTCCTATGCATAATCAGAATCCGCAAGACCATCAGCCGAATAATCAGACATTTGATATTGATTTCGTCTATCAAAGGTATTAGAATAATTTGGCCCATGTTCAACTACCTCAAACCTGGGACGAGTTCCTATTCCTCCCCTATTTCCTGAATTCCCTGGGCGTCCTCTCATACTTCCTCTACCCCGTTGATACTGCTGACCTCGCAAAAGGGGGCACTCAGAACGCCAATGTCCAATCTCTTTACAATAAGCACACTGATCAGAAGACAAAGTTGATCGAGAGAAAGGGGGTACACCAGGTGTATATACTGCACGTCCACCTCTACCACCACCTCTGAATGGTGGACCATATACTTGAGCCCACATAACTTTTGTTTTTAAATCCTTAACCTTCTTATCCTCTTTGCCCTTTGCTTCCAATTCCTGACACTCATAATACTGGGCCATAGTCAAAAGGGAGACTGGGGAAGACGTAGTCCATGAACTCTCGCTGGCCTCACATAACTTTTGTTTTTAAATCCTTAACCTTCTTATCCTCTTTGCCCTTTGCTTCCAATTCCTGACACTCATAATACTGGGCCATAGTCAAAAGGGAGACTGGGGAAGACGTAGTCCATGAACTCTCGCTGGCCTTTAGGCGACTGGCTATTTCTGGCAACATGTTAGCGACAAATTTGTCGACGAACAGATGCTTACCCGTGTCATCTGTCAAGGAATGCCCACTAAAGTCATGGAATGTCTCTTCAAATCGTGTAAAGAAATCAGAAACTGACTAATCCGCTTTCTGTTTACAAGACGCTAACGTAGTCCAATCTATTTTCTTAGGGGGTATAAGAGTTTTCAACTTAGTCACAATAGCTGTGGGAAGATCTAATATCTCCTGTTGTGGTTTCTGCGCAGGCTCTCTAGCCGCATCTATTTCTTCTAAATGCACCCAAGTATCACCATATGCTACATTATCATCTATTTTCTGAATTGTTCTCCACATATCAGGGGGCAAAATAAGTCCAAAAAACATATCAATATCTGGCAGAGTCATAGTACAGGAGCTAATGGCTCCTTCTACTTCCTCATAGAAAGCAGCAGGATTTTTCCGCGGATCGGGCAAAGCGGCTTTAAGAGCCATAACATCTGCTCTACTCCAAGGGGTATAAACCCAATTATAAATAAAATACCCTTTCGCATCATCTGAAGTCTTATCTTCATCTTTTCCCGTACCCTTTGGAGGAACATAGAAAGGCAGAGCTTCGTGCATTGGTCGTATACCAACTTCAGCACTACTAGATCCATTATTTGTCTCTGAAGTTTCTACTATCTGCGCTGGGGTTTGGGCTACTTGTACAGTTTTAGTTTTACTAGCTTCTTTTTTCTCCGCTTTTAAGCGAAATGTTTCATCTCGTAATTTAACCACTCGCCTAATTAAATCAGGTATGTTTGAACAAAGGAAAGATCCATCACTCAATTGTTTATAATCAGAATTTATATCAGTGGGCTCTAAGTTTTTAGAAAGGTCTCTAAAATTAAGTATAACTTCCCAAGCAAACTTCTCTGCAAAATATAACTGTTCTAAATCTTTCCACTGCTGAACCATTGCTACAAGATCTGAAGGAAGAGTTTTCTTACGGGCTTCTGAATGAACAGTGGATCTAATGGTGGCTTTTTCATCTGTAGTTAAAGTAGAGCGAGTCTGTCGCCCATCTTGCTTATCTATATCTTTATCGTCGGTAGAATGATGGTCTTTATCGGAAGGATCCTCCTCAGGGGCAGAGGGAAATTTATACGGGGGCGAAGGTCGATCTAATAAGATGGAATCATCTTGAGGTTTATTAAGCATGGGATAAAGGGGGCGCCTAATAGGGTACTGGCCAGTTACCTCTAAACTACGCTCCCTCTCTTCTTTTTCTTTTATTTCCGTCATCGCCTTATTTTTTAATTCTAGCCCTTTTTGATATATCGTTTTTCGTTGTTCTTTCTCTGCTATAGCTGCTTCTCTCGTCGCTCTTTCATTCACTTTCTCCCACATTCGTACACAATCAAACATATCTTGTCGACTTTTTTTGTTAAACAAACTGTTCTACATATTGAATCTTTTTAAAGTCAAATGACCCGATGATAATTGCTTTATTTGTTGATTAATAAAAATCATTACAATCAAAGAAAAAAAAAACACAACAGATTAGAAACATTATTTCTTCCCATACAAATTTATACTAAAAAAATTTAGCAGCAATAATAGAAAGCAGCAGTGAATAAAGTGCATTTGTGCCGGTGTTATCATTAACATTTTAAAGCAATTTATCTTTAATCTTAATTTAATTAACCAATCCTTTAACAGTTTAAAATATTTAATAACTATAATGTAAAGTTATTTCTACCCATAAAATGTATACACAACTTTATACTAAAGACATTAGCAGCAATAATAGAAAGCAGCAATGAATAAAGTGCATTTGTGCCGGTGTCATCATTAAAATTTTAAAGCAATCTATCTTTAGTCTTAATTTAATTAACCAATCCTAGAACAGTTTAAAATATTTTATAACTATAATGTAAAGTTATATGCAGAAATATTAAAAGCTGATTCTAAAAGCAAATTTTTCAATTCATTTTTGCATTAAAATCTTTGACGACTGTATTAACAATCAGAATCTGTTTTGGTTAATAGTTTTTTTCTGCAATAAAAATAAACTTTACAAATTGGGTAATCAAGCGGGGCATAGACCCAGTGAGACAAGTAATGATGGCGTGGCGACATGTTCTCACCCCTAATTCTTTAAAAATCGGTCTTAACAAAGACTTCCGCTCTTCTAGCAGTTGGGGGCAGGTAGTTACAATATGTATTAAAGTTTCCTCATAGGAGCCACATAACCTACAAAGTTTATTAGACCATTTTTTTCCCATTTAGGTATTCCGTCCTTAGTGGGATATCTCCCAAACCGCAATAACATAAATTTGTTCCTTAAGAATGATTTTAAGTGGGTCATCAAGTATAATTGGGGTTCTAATTTAATAAATGAGTTAATAACTGACCAGGAATGATTCTTTTTTCTAAGTTCATCTTTATCTAGAAGACTCGATAGTAAATTGACTGATCGATTTATAGTTTGTTTAAAAACAGCTTTGCTCCTAACTTCTTCTTCAAAGGTTGGACACTCAAAATTATTTAAACTCTCACTTAAAAAGGATCTCCAGCTACTAGCATGCTCATACCTCGTTATCTCCTGCCAGCACTGGTTTGCAAGGGTACCTTGTTCTGAGCGATATAAAGTATATAATATTTTTAAAAAGGCAGATTGTCGTACCAAAGATTGCCTTTTCAGACCAAATTCTAATCTAACATTAGCATGTCCTATATACCTGGGGATCCTAAAAACTGATTTGAAGACTTTTATTTGTAGGTCATCAAGAATTTTCACGTCTTTACCACGAAAAATCATTGAGCCATAAGCCAAAGATGGAATCAGCTTTGCTTTCATGACCTTCAATAGATGTTCGTGATTTGGACATGACAACTTGTCCCTCAACCTTCTAAAGGCAAATGACAGAGCTGTTGCCTTCGCTTTAAGGTTAATAAAATGCTGTCTAAAGGACATATTATAGTCAAATGTTATTCCTAGATATTTATAAAATTTTACAGTTTCAATATGTAACCTATTAATGTTCCATTCTTTTTTATCTATTTTTTTCCACCTATAATCATTATTTTTGTCTTTTTAGTATTAATTTTCAAACCGTTAAGGGTAATATAATGATTAAAAGAATCCACTAATCTTCTTAGACCTATGACAGAATGACTTAATAATATTGTGTCATCAGCATATTGTAAATATTTGATATCTTTGCCTAAGAGGAAAGGCGAATGAGCATTAACTTTTTTTAAATATATAGGAAGGTCGGCCATAAAAAGATTAAAAAGACATGGAGCCAAAACACAACCTTGTTTCAGGCCAGTATTAGTTTCAAGTCGGCGGGTTGTACTTCTACCATCTCCGACTTTGATCTGAACCCATGTCTTGGTATATAACAATTTAATCATTTCAAGCAATTGGTTTGGGATGCCCCAATTTAAAAGATTAGCCCAAAGTAAATTTCGAGGAACAGAATCAAAGGCGGCTTTGAGATCGATAAAACAGATATATAACTTTTGCTTTCTATATTTAGCCCTTTCGCCTAATAAAGTCAATAAAATCAAGTTCGTGCTAGTTGATTCACCTCTTCTAAAACCGGTTTGAAAAGCAGGAATTAGATTTTTTCTTGTTGCCCAATCTTCCAATTCTTCAAGGAGGCAACTTGCAAAGATTTTCGCCTCCACATCAGTTAGGGCTATTAGTCCGTAATTTGCAGGATTGTCATGTGGGCCACTTTTATATATCGGCTGAATTATGCTTCCTTGCCATGACTCTGGGACTAATCCCGTTTTAATGATATCATTAAATAAAATTGTTAAAACCTCTGGCCAATGCTTAAGATTTGCTTTAAAAATTGAATTTGGAATCCCGTTTGGGCCAGGCGCTCCATTCGATCTGATCCTGCTCATTGCCTTTTTAACTTGCTCTATAGGCCATAACTCAATTACTTGTGGCCCAACTTGGGCAATAAGCGGGACTTGCTCCTTAGGCCATAACTCCTCAACTTGTAGCTCTGCCTGGTCAATATGCTGAATAGAACCGTATTTTCTGCCGCCTTCTCTGCTCGATATATTCATCTTCTGCCAAGCAATATTGATGTCAGACTGTGGAGCCGAGGGTGCAACATAGAGATTATAGATGAAAGTTGACCAGCCGGATTCATCAATATTAGCACTATTCCCTCTTTTACTACCATTTTCAAGATTATTAATTATGCCCCAGAAAAGTTTTGGATTTTGGCTTTTACATGAGAAATGTAGTTTAGTCCATAATCCCTCATAATACGATTGTTTAGCTTTCCATATTTCATTTTTGTATTGTTTTCTGCACTTTTTTAATTTATGAATTTCCAAAGTTTTTAGTACTCCATTCGGTTTTCTAAAAGTCGCCCTAATCGCTCTATGAAGCTGTCTTTTTAAGCGAAGCAGCCGATTAGAATACCATCCTGATTGTTTTGTTATCATGACGGAGCCTTTTGATGTTGTTGATGGAGGAAAACGATCTAAAAGAGAGGCACACAAACAAGGCCAAATATCAACCATGGACTTCCCTTCTTTTTTCTCTTCCAAGACTTTGATGATTAAGAGTTCTAGAAAATCTAATATTTCCTTTTGGTTTCTTGGATTCCATACTAGCCTTTTAAGACTAAAGGCTGTTGGTACAATTTTCATTGATCTTGCTTCCGGTAGATGATCCATTGATAAGACCAATGAAATTAATTGTGGGTTGTGGTCACTTTCTATCCTGGGTATTACTTGATATTTATGAAGGGAGCATGTCAGCCCCGCCGAGATGATGGAATAGTCAATGACGGAGAAATTGCCTGATTTTTTAAATGTGGGTATTTGACCATCGTCCTGCAATAACACAAGGTTACATTTTTTGAGCTGTAAACCACACATCTGTGATAGTGCTTTTTTATTGGTTTATTGACGCAATTTCGATTAAGGAAATGCATATTAAAATCTCCTGAGATGATTATCGTTGCGTCTAAATGGTCATGATACAGCACTTTAACTATTTCCCATAAGATAGTAAATTGAGAAGCTTTGTCAGAGTGTTTTGGGCTTATGTACACGTTTAGGAATATTATAGGTTGATTAAGAGCTAGTTTGATACATAAGAGCCATGCCAGTTGAAAGTCAATCTCGAAATGTTTGACATTCAGACTTAAGGAGACATAGATGGATAGACCTCCACTTGCGCGACCAAAGGCAGCCTTACGGAGAGCAACGTTCAAGTACTCATAATAGCCAATCCGGGGTTCCTTTTCCATGCTCCATGTTTCCTGGAACATTAAGACATCAAAATCCCAGAGGAAACTTATTGTATCGGGATCCTCTAATAACGATTTTAGACCATTTGTGTTCCATGAACAAATATTAAAGGGTTTTAAGACATTATTAGAGCTCTTTGGGCATCATTCGCGCTTGTCAACACTCCCTTTTGTTAGTATTTTAGGGAGCCAACTCCAGTCGTCAATGAGAGCTGTATCTTTCTTTAGCTCTTCACATACACGAGTGCCTGATTTACAGCTCGTAATCTTAATCCCAGATGACAGATCTAATTTTGTTGCTGGCCCAGATGCTCCTTTCAGAACCCTCGGATGTCCTCTTAGTCTTAAATTGGTAACAGGATCCCTTAAAACTGGACTATTAGATGTCAACATCGGAATCAGCAGAGTAGGATATTGATTTTCGCTGATTTTCCATATTTTAATGCCCCATTTCTCAAATTGAGTTTTATTTGCTAAGATATTACTAATTATGTCTTCTCGATGCCAAGTTGTAAGAGTTATCTCTTTATTGATATTGTTATGATCTTGCTTGAACTCAACCGAATCTAAGTCCTCTGATGTTAAATCTTTAAACTCAGGAATTGCGTTCAACAGTTTCAAAATATTACCGCGATTTAGGATATCATATGGGCCTCTTGTGGTATACCGTGGGCAGAATGCTAATTTCATAGATGTATCTGAGTAATCATTAGTCTTTAATTTCTCTTTTTTTATATTACTATTTTTCTCCGTTAACAGCTGCATGTCCAGAATGACCCCTTTACCAGGCACAGCTTCATCCACTATGATTCGTTCGGAGGTTACTGTATGGTTGATTTTAGTTGCACTATTTTCTAAAAAGGCGACATTGTTAGAAGTTTTCCCTATAACCGCCTGATCTTGTCCACTCCCTTGTGAATTGGATGTAGCAATAATCTGGGACCATGTACTATCATGGAACACTTCAGAAAGTGGTCGTATTGGGGCCTGATCAATTTGAACAGCTATAGTTTTACTCCGGCAAGATTCCAAAGGTTTAAAAATTGGGTACATTTCTTTCGTATTAAGCTCAGTTGGTAAGACATTAATTATAGATTTTTTTGAGTTTTTTGATTTATTATGAGCTTTCCTTAATCTTTTTCTCGCCCTTTTGGTTAAACCCTCGGAGTTTAAATTAAGAATTGATGTCTGATTTGAAGTAGTTTGTAAGTCATTAACTTCGTCTAATGATGTTGGATCCATGAATTCATTTCCTTCACTCAAGTCTTGGTATTTCTGTGACATATTTAATTTGGTCTCATCATTTGAGGATTGGTTTCCCTTACTACAGCATTTCTTTTTGATGGAGCTATATTATGTTGTTGAGATTTATTTTTATTAATACTATATTTATTTTTGGTTGTTGAGTTTCTTCTTATCACAATTTTTTCATGTAAGTTCCCAATTTCATCTAAGGGTTCCGTAATTAAGGCTTTTGTATCCAAGAGGGGACCATGGTTCTGTTCGGTCTGAACTATTTTGTTTTGTGCAATTCTATCTGACATCGCTTTTACCTCTTGCACCATGGATCTCACAACGGTCGGTAGCTCTGAGATTTTATCAATTAGTTGCGCACAGGTACATATTGACAACTGAACTTCTTTATCTGATTGTACTTTGGCTACCAGATTTGATAGATGAAGCAATTTAGCATCTATTCCAGCTACGTAAAGAGCCAAAGTGTTTAATAAGTCCACTTGTATGTTCAATTTGTTCGAGTGAAAATTAAGAGCGTTGGTGATATTATCCATTGTGTTAAGTAAACTACCCCATATTCCACAATCTGGACTTTTTTGTTTATTTTCTGAGTCTCGGGTTCTATCCCGAAAGCTTTCATCATATTTGGCTAATAATGATAGGTCTGCTGAACTAAGTGGATTAATCAAAGAATCAACTTGCACTGGTTTACTTTGATCATTTAAAATAGACACATTCTCAACTCTGACTTTACCTGGGACCAGAGTTGACTTATTGTCTTTATTAATGATACCAGTATCCAAAATTAAACTTGATAAGTCCATATTAAGTAACTTTTTACTGCCATTTGGGCTAGAAGATGCCTCTGGAATCAAGGTTTGACAACCCCTGGTAGTTTCTAACTTAGATATAATGGGGGAGGACATGAAGACCTCATCACTTGGATTTTCGTCCGGACCAGAGGATATATTGATTACGGAATTAATCTCACTTTGGCTAAGACCTGGTGGTGTTAGCATAATTGAATCTTTACGCCCATTGGATATTACAGTAGAAGACGTAAAAACCATAGAAGCCATAGAAGCATGAACTTGAGCTTTTGCCTGAATCGGGCGAATGGGTTGTGGTGCTATTGTTGAGATTTTCGCAATAGTTGTAGACAAACAGATCCCAGTATTATTAATTACTGATTGAGAATCACTACTGGCCTTCTTTGCCTCTAACTCCGACTCTGGAAAAAGCTGAGCATTGTCCAGCAAATCAGGCATATCAGGCAAGAACGCAGTGTCGGCCTCATATGTTTGGTCCCCATTAGCACAAATAGTCACTGACAATGTTCCATTATCATTAGCCTTGTTTGCGAATTTATGCTGCTTAAAGAATCCCATGATAGATGGTTGACTACTGCTAGGCCGGTTATGGACTCCAGAGTTCCGGACGTCTGCCGGAGAATTTGTATTTAAAGAAAATACTGCTGAGTTGACTCCGTCTCGAGGTATGTCTCCTTTAGGACTACTCTGACCGATCAGAAGATCATCCCCTATTTCTAAACTCCCCTCATTCTTTCGCCGCCGTTTTGATTGGGGTCGTGGCAGTGTCCCACGCTGACGACCTGACCTCATTGTGTGTTTGGAGTCACTTAATAGACACTTGATAATAATATCACCACTATTTTCAGTACGTCGTTGAAATATTGGCCCTCCTGCTCCTCCTGCTGAATCTTGTTGGTAGATGCCGCTGAAAAAAGGGCAAAATGCGGCAGGGTATGCAGCGGGGAACAGATGTAACGATGTAGCTGTGGGCAGGGCTTGGCGGAAACGATGGAATGGCAGGGGGTGCGCGAGAGCAGGGCACACTGGGCGCCGCAGGCCGCACCCAACCTAGTCGGGCCGCCTCTGCGGGGCTCCTGGGCACTACACTCCGCGACCACCACTAATGGTGACCACGCTCTCACGCTTTTTTTACACCCCCTGCTGAGCCTCTCCTCCACTCCTGCGAAGGGATCTGTGAAGCCCCCAAAAGTGTGAACCAAACGCACCAAACACCACACACCACTCGCCGTACACCGTCTCAGCCTCAATACTCCTGGTACCTTTGCTGCAGTTCTCTATGTCTCCTGCTGACTGCTGACTCCACGAAGCCCTTTGCTGACTTCCTTCGTCCCTCGACAGACACCCGGTCCTCGCTGCTCTGAACGCGGCTCCGTACACAGCTCCGTACACGGCTCCTCCTTCCTCCAACACCAACACCCGCACCTGCACCTACACCTACACCAACGTCTCACGGGCTCGCAACCTCACAACCTCACAACCTCGCGAACTCGCGGACAAAGTCAATGAGACTGGGCAGGGCACGGCAGGGTTTGAGCGCTAAGACTCGGGCGCTGAGAGTTGGAGCCGGCAGCCTCTCGCCTCTCTCCTCTCTCCTCCGTGAATTTCCGATTCCAAGTTCCGAGTTCCGATTCCCAGTAGGTGGCAGTAGAGTTCCAGGAAGTCAAATGACCCATTCACAGGCCATTGGAGATCAGGATCCTTCTTGGTATATTTGTTCCACAGTGTACTATACATTATGGAAGAAATACAGTATTTAATATACATATGTCTATTAGGTGTTCCCTCTAAGGGAGCCGGCTGACTTCTTTCTAAATCCATTTTGGTGCCACCAAGACAGCAACACAACCTACGGAGTGTGCTGGAAACAGGCATGCTACCAAGTTTTTGTAAAATATTACGTTTCCAAATTGTTCAAAAGTAGAGAAAAATCTCCACATTACCTGCCTTTATTTTCTGCAAAAAATAAATCAAACAAACAAAACCAGAATCTTGGCCTGGCAAACAAGAGTGCCGCTCCAGCGACCTTACCAAACAAAAGTCTCCAACCTCCAACTGCCAATATCTTGATCGACCTAATGGTCACTGCAAAAATAACGCCAAAGGATACCTCAGTCAGGACCGGCCGCCACCTGCTGGGTCAAATCGAAAAACCGGAAAAGTCACTTTGGCTGCAAAGACAAGGGTCTCCTCATGCAGGACGTCTCCTCAGTAATATTCCACTCTTCCGTCAAGACCACTCCCTCAGACGGCCGCATCCTCGAAGGAGCCCCACGTATCGGGCGCCAACTGTGGAAATGTGCTTTTTAGTGAACACACCGGTGCAGGGGTCACCCTTCTGTTGTCCACGGGTCCATAGACCAACAAAATAGAGATTGGCACTGAAGCTGGATTCAAATAACAAGTTTATTAATCACTCATGAGTGGGACTACGTCCACACAGCACTCTCAAGTGCTGCCTGAGGTAGTACACTGAAGTCGCAGACCATGGTGCTTATATACAGAGTTTGTTGCAGAGTAAGCATGTAGTTACAAATAGAAGGTACAAGCATGCACAGGAATAACTACCAACAAACATGGGCAGATGGGTGATCACTTAGTCAGCAGAGTGGGAGGGGGAACAGAACTGTTTTACATCAGCAGAAAATAGTTGACAGTTATATCTTTAGCCAGGTGCATTCTAGCAGCTACAGGCCTTTGTTCAGCACATTGCTTTTAGCTCAGTACAGAAGGAGTTAACTAGAGTTGATGACACAAGCAGAATAGAAGGGCAAGCAACAGTGAAGACGGAAGAATTACATAGCTAACAAAATGGATGCCACAAACAAGATGGCTTCAGCCTATGCTAACAGAAATTATTTCAGATTTCCACACCATCCTTCCCAAGGTTGTTACTGCCTTTCACATCGGGCAGACCATCACTTTGCCCACCTTCTTTCCGCCTCCGCATCCCTCGAAAGAGGAGGAGAGGCTCCACCGCCTGGACCCAAAACATGCGCTTTCTTTCTATCTGGATTGCACAAAACAGTTCCGGGTGGATGACCAACTCTTTGTTGGCTACGTGGGCGCCAAAAAAGGTCGGGCCGTACACAAGCGAACCATTTCCCGATGGGTCGTTTTGTGTATTAAGGCATGCTATTCTCTGGCTAAAAAGGAGCATCCAGTGGGGCTGCGCGCCCATTCCACCAGTTCGATGGCAGCCACTACTGCTTTGGGACGAGGAGTTCCTCTGAATGACATCTGTCAGGCAGCTACGTGGGCATCACTGCACACGTTTACGAAACACTACTGTCTGGACAGCCAGGTCTGGAGGGACGGCTTCTTTGGCCGTTCTGTTCTCCAGGACCTGCTGGTGTAATATTAGTTCGCAGACCCACCTCCGGGGTTGGTATTGCTGGGTATCTATTCTAAGGTAAGGAATCTATAACTAAAGTGTTTCTTTCAGATGACCAAGTTACTTACCTTCGGTAACGATGTATCTGTAAGAAACATTAGTTAGTTACAGATTCCTTACCGCCCCACCCATCCTCCCCGTTCTGCGAACTGATTTCTAGGGTTAAGGTTATCCTTTCAGGGCCCTAGTTTTGTGCACCAGTGGTCAGTGTCTTGCATGGCTCTGCGGTTCTGGCACAGAAAGTCGTGTACAGAACTGACGTCCGCGCGCGAGGGCGGCGTCTAAGTAGCTGCCGCGACGTCATCTCGGCGACCACGACGCCAACGACAGACGCGGAGCCGACCGACGCCACCTTCCGACGCGCAGAGGTACTGCTGACGAAAAAACTTTCCGGATCCAGTCTGACGCCTGGGGGTAATTCTAAGGTAAGGAATCTATAACTAATTAATGTTTCTTACAGATATATCGTTACCGAAGGTAAGTAACTTGGTCCTTAAGCAATGACACAGTTACCATAAGATACAGGTAAGAGAAATACTCAAAGCATTCCTTACTCCACTACGAGGTTGAGGAGGTTCCAGATACAGGTGAACCTTGGGTGGGATAATCCTCGCCTCCGAGTCCTTAATAGAATTGAACCTTTCCGTTACGATAGCTAGGAAATTTTTCATTCTATATGAGGATCGCCATAGGACTGGAGGCGAGGTTTATGCTAGCTTAAAACTTACTTACCACCAAGTGGGCCATCTGTGGGACTGGTTTAAAGTAAAACTGTTTGAATATAGAGTCCGAAGACCAGTCCGCAGCGTTAAGGATATCCTCCAAACGAGCCCCTAAGGTAAACGCTTTAGAAGCCATTGCCCCTCTGATAGAGTGAGCTCCAAACATCCGCAGGTCAACACCTGCTTCCTGCATCACCCAACGAACACACCGAGCAATCGTGGGGGAGGAAACGGCTCTGTGTTTTTTACGCAGAGCGATGAGAAGTTGTCGCTCACCCGGAGGGCGGAATTCTTCCGACATCTCTTCATAGGCCTTGAGGCAGGACACCACACACAACTTGGGAGAATCCAGGAAGGCCGGATACGAGATGGACTTCGTTCCACATTTGGTTCTTCTACGGATCGTGAAACTAACCCCGGAGGGGGAAAAGATCCTGTCGGACACATCGAGGGCTCTGACGTCCGACACTCGCCTACAAGAAATCAGGCAAAGGAGCATGGCTAATTTTGCTGAAAGTTTCTTTCTGGAGAGGAATCTATTCGGTTGCCAAGAGAGGAAAAGGTTGAGCACTTGGTTCACATCCCAGAGAGCTGAGTATCTTGGTTCCGGGGGAAGGGAGACAAAAGATGTTCCCCCACCGGGGACCCATCCACTGTTACATAAGCTGCTGATATGGCAGATCTGAACGTATTGATTGATCTTTAGGCCAAACCTTCCTCGGCCAGGAAGCCAAAAAATTCAGAATGTGGGTCACATCTGCTGCCACGGGATCGAGGTCCCGTCACAAACACCAACGAGACCATCGTCTCCAAGTGGAGTTGTAAGGTTTAACTGTACTGTCAGCCCAGGCCTTGGACCTCAGCCGCTCCCGAAAGGCCAGGGACCGACCATCATCCCCTGTAATCCGCCATGCCATAGGAGCTATGGAGCCTTGTACGATGAGCGGATGAGGCTGTTGAGCCGGATTGAGAAGGAGCGCTGGAAATCGGGGAAGAAGGATTGGAGAATCGCAAGAAAGTTCCAGAAGAACCGGAAACCAGGCTTGCGATCTCCAGATTTGGGTGATCATCACCACGTCCGCCCCTTGTCGCCGACCTTGGGCCATGGCCCTGGTGATCATTGTGAATGGGGGAAAGGCATAATCCTGCTCCTCCGTCCAGTTCTGGAGGACTGCGTCTGTGCTCACCGCCAGGAGATCTGGTCTCCAACTGAAGAACCTGGGCAGTTGGTGGTCCGGGCGGGAGGCAAAGAGGTCCACCGAAAAGGGACCCCATCTGTATTGGAGTTCCGCAAACACTCCCGCGTGCAGCTTCCACAGGCTCACGTTGTGGAAGTGGCATGACTGGAAGTCTGCTGCTTGATTGTCCTGACCTGGGAGGTACTCCGTTGTGACCGAGATCTGGCGGTCCAGACAATATTGCCAAAGGTTGGCGGCAAGGTCGGAGAGGGCTTTTGACCTCGTGCCTCCCAAGTGGTTTATGTACCGTACCGCTGACACATTATCCATCTTGAGGAGGACCCAGGATTGAATCGAGTCCTTGGTCCAGCATTGGATCGCAAAGGAGCCCGCAAGAAGCTCCAAGCAATTTATATGTAAATGTTGTTCTTGATGTGACCACACACCTCCCGTGGTGAAATCGCCACACCTTGCTCCCCAGCCTAGTTTGCTGGCGTCGGACTCTATAACAATATCTGGCGCGGAACCGAAGATTGCCCGACCGTTCCAAGCCTCCATGTTGGCGAGCCACCAAGCGAGTTCTTCCCTGGCCTCCGCAGTCAAAGCCACCTTCTGCGAGTACGAGAAACCCTTGCGCAGGTGAGCAGCCTTCATGCGCTGCAGGGCGTGGTAGTGCAATGGCCCTGGGAAGATGGCTTGGATCGAAGAGGACAGGAGCCCCACAATGCGGGCCAACTGTCTGAGGGAGATGCGTGGTTTCGCGAGTGCCCGCCGGATCTCGTGGCGGATTTTTTTCACCTTCCTGGAAGGGAGACTGAGAGTAGTCTCGACGGAGTCGATTGAGAAACCTAGAAAAGTCACCTTCTGGGAGGGAAGCAGGGTCGATTTTTATTTCGTTGATCACGAACCCCAAGCTTTGCAGGAGATCGATCGCTGTCTGGAGTTGCTGTGTGAGTGCCCGGGGGCATTGCGCCATCATCAGGATGTCGTCCATATAGACGATGAGTCTCATCCCCTGCGCCCGCAGGCATTCCACTACCGGCCTGAGGACCTTGGTGAAGCACCAAGGGGCTAAAGATAGACCGAAGGGGAGAGTAGTGAACTCGTAGGTCTCGCCGTCCCAGGCGAACTGTAGGAACCTCCTGTGGATGGGGAAAAATAGGAACCGAGGGGTAGGTGTCCTTGAGATCCAGATGCGCCATCCAATCCCGTGGTCTCAGGATATCCCGGTGGAGGTGGATACCCTCCATTTTGAAGTGATGGTAAATCAGCCACGCGTTGAATTTGCGCAGATTGATGACTGGGTGCTGACCGCCATCCGCCTTGTCCACTAGGAAGAGGTTGCTTATAAACCCCCTGGGGTGGGGAAGGGTTTGAACGATCGCACCCTTGGCTAGGAGAGACTGCACCTCCTGGTCTACTAGGGCGGAGTCTGCCGCGAATAAACGTATGGGACGTGGGGTGACGGGCTGGGAGGGATTCCCATAGAACTCTATCTGGAAACCCTGAATCGTCTGGAGAACCCAGGCGTCCCTCGTGATAGAAGCTCAAGCCAGGAAAAAATTCACCAGACGGCCCCCTACTTTTAGTGCGGAAGAAGGTATGACACTCACTGGAATTGTTGGAGGCGCTGGCGCCTTTGGCTCCTCTGTGCCTGCCACGCCGTCCTCTGGTGGGGTAGAAGTTCTCCAATCTGGCCCGGTCCTGGTTTTGGCTTCGGTTGGAGCCTTGTCCTCTGGGAGCATAGTGGTTAGGGTGGCCGGTCGAGCAGCCCCTTCCTCGACCGGCCCAGCGGAAAACCCAGGAGTGAAATACCTTTTTGATAGAAGATTGAGCCTTATCTAGGGAGGTAAAGGTATTCATGAACTTCCCTAGTTCTTTAATGAAAGGTTCCCCAAACAGGCCGCCCTGCGCAACTGGACCTGCCTCCGAGTCCGCTAGATCCCCAAGCTTGGGGTCCACCTTAATGAGCAAGGACCTGCGCCGCTCCGTAGAAAAGGCGCAGTTGGCATTGCCCAAAAAAACCATGGCGCCTTGCGCCCACGAGGACAGGGTATCTGGGGAGATGAGGGAGCCCGAAGTCTTTGCCTCCTCCGCCATGTCCAGGATCTTTCTGAGTGGGCCCAGAGTGTCCAACAGCTTGTCTTGGCAAGCCCGCCAAGACCTATCTATCCCTTTCTTGGGATCCTTCACAAACTTCTGTAGGAAAGTGGCCATACGTGGATCGATGTCGGGTGTTAGGGCCACTTTGCCCTCCAAAGATGGACGGGGGCATTCTGCCCTAAGGCAATTGCGGGCGTCCTTCTCGAGAGGCTTCCGAATGCGGCTTGCTACGTATTGTGCGATCTTGTCTGACGGAGCCCATTCTGAAGATCTCGGATGAAGGATCTCATCAGGGTCCCTCATGTTCCCACATAGGCCCTGATCGTTACCCTGATCGGGGTGCTGGGATGAGGGGAGCCAGGGTCGGGAGGGGCCTGTGTCATCATCTGTGTCCCTGTGATCCTCATCCGTGGGATCAGAGGGGGGCACAGGGGGAGAAGAGCTGGCCAAGAATGCCTCCTTGTGCCTAGCGAAAGCGTCCAGATCTATACCCGCTTTGCTGGTGGTGGCTGTGCGTTGGGGGGGGGGTGGGGGGGGGGTTTGGGTGGGTGCTCTGGATGACTCTTGACAGTTTGTCGCACGCCTGTGCGATCTGGCGCGAGAGGCGCTCTTCTAGAGGGGCCATAGCCTCTGAAACGGCCCTGTGTATTGATGCTTCCACTGCATCATAAAACTCATCGTCCCACGGGAGTGTGCCAAGGGGGTCCTCCTCCTCCCCTTGGTCATCCATGTAGGGGGTCCATGTGGGAGATGGACCCTGCTGTTCAGGATGCGGTATACTGCGGTGTATAGCAGCTGGTGCAAGGGCGAGAGTACAATTGGCAGGATATGCTTGATGTGGGGGGCTGGGTGTCAGCCTGAATTCAATGCGAGCAAGCCTCGCTCTTTAATGGGGCCGGAGCCCGGGACCCTGCAGCCCTAGTGCAAAAACAGTGAGGGGCAACACGTCTGGGAGCTGGTCCCGGCAGGACAAGAGCCTTCTCAAATACTGACTCCCTTGTGGGAGTGTGAATGAGAATAAAGCCTAAGGCAGTGCAGACCCAGACAGGGCGTAAACAAACAGTGCCACTAAGCGATACTGACCCGCACGAGCGGGCTTAATCTCTCCAGACGGGACAAGGCTCCCCGGGGTGCTGCAGTTCCGATTCCAGAAATGCGCGGAATCCGTAGCGCGCGTCGTGGCGAGCAGCACCGCACAGGCGCCCTCTGGCGGCAGGAGGACTGCACCGCCGAGCCAGCACCAAATGCGGTCGCGAAGGAGCGGGAGACGCTCCCGCGGCCGGAGTCTGGCCCCCGAGATGTGGAGGGCCACAAAACTAATATCGTGTTAGAGCGCTGTCAGGCAACCAAAACTGACATATACGCGAGCGCCGCATAAGCCTGAGGTAATGAAAACCTACGCCAGGGCGCTCGCGGTAATAATACTTGCAGTGAAAACACACGTGTATACAGCTTTATAGCGAAAACATACGTTTATACCGCAATTCAAGCACGTACAGAGATTCCATACAGACATGAGGGAATGAAAAAAAAAGTATGCACTTCTCTCAGGCTGCGAGCAGCGAAGAAAGAGGAGGAAGGGCCAGTGACCAGGGACTATGATCCGGCTGGAGCCCCCTGATTGGTGGAAGATGAAAGGACGTTCTACCTGTTGGACTCTATTGTTGTGTTTTGCTGATTCCCAAGGTTTCATGGGAATGATAGTTTATTGTGTTTTTTACTTTGAATGGCTGCTATTCAATAAAATGAAGAAAGAATAGCATAATCCTCGCCTCCGGTCCCGACATAGAATTACATTCCACTAATACTCAATTGTCGATTGCAGGAACAAATCAACAAATAATGAAAACTGACAGTGGGGTCCTTCAATGATGTCAATAAGACACCCCTGGAGATGAAAATGGACCTGTCCAGATGGATGAAAAAAAACATCAAATCCCCTGCCCTAATGTTCCTTAACAACCCACCACATTACGTTATGACAGCGGATGTATTCATGGAGGGAGAAGGAGCTCACCTCCAGGACCCCGAAGTGAGTGGCAAATGGTCACCCAAAGAAAATAGAAACATAAACGTCTTGGAGCTTAGGGCAGTGGCTTTGGGGCTACATGCTTTCCTTCCAAGAATAAAAGCATCAGCAGTTTTGGTTCGTACAGCCAATATGACCACAGTGTTTTACCTAAACAAACCGGGAGGAACAAGATCACACCACCTATCCAAGGAAGCTCTGGCCATTTGAATTTGGGTCTTGCAAAACCTGATTTCGTAAAAGGTAGATCAGGTGCACGTCACAGAAAATCAGTGGCAGACGATCTGAGCAGATCTGAAAGGAATGCCATGAATAGGAGCTTCTGCAAACACATTTGTTCAGGATTTTCCACACATAGGGGAAAACCAACTTTGGACCGATTGCTAAAGCTCCTGAATCGGAAATGACTATTCTATGCAAGCAGATTCCCCCACAAGAGGTATTGGGGGAATGCCTTTCAGATTGCATGGACAGGAATATTTGCTTATGCCTTTACTCCCCTGCCTCTGGTTCCTCGGATCCTCAGCAAGATTAAAAAAGGAGCCTGTCAAATCATTCTCGTAACTCCAGCATGGCCAAGACCGTTCTGGTACATGTAACTTTTTCTCATGTCAGAACAGCAACACATTTCACTCAACCAGTCCCAAGACTGCTTTCAACGAGCAAGTGATTCAGCCAACAGTGTAATCGCTGAATTTAGCCACCTGGCTCCTGAACACAATGTGTTCCATTAATTGAATATCCAGACATCCTTGCCAAAGCGAGAGCTCACTCTACAAATAGATCATATAAGGTAAAATGGTTTCGTTTCTGCAAACTATTTGCTTCAAATTATTGCCATCCTTCCCCCCTCCCCCCCCATCCCCAACATCTGCACAAGTATTGCCATATCAGCCCAGCTTAGGTCATTATGGGTTTTCACGTAGTTTATTCAAAGTACACCTCGCTGTGATATTCCGGTTCAGGAGATCTTGGAATCATATATCTTTATGGCCTAAAAGATTGGTAAAATAATTCTTATAAGGTCTGTTTAGAGCTTACCCTCTGATTAGAAAACCACCAATTCCTTGAGAGCTAAGCACACTTCAGGTTCAGTTAATGCGAGGACCTTTTGAAGCTATACTCAAACCTGACCTAAAGTATCTCTCATGGAAGATGGCTCTCCTATTAGCCCTTACGTCAGCTTGAAGGATTAGTGAACTCCAGGCTTTTTCATTACAACAACCATACCTGTAATTTAAGAGATAAGGTTATATCTGATAGAGACTTATAGCTACAGATTCCTTACCTTAAAATATTCCCCAGGCGTCAGACTGGTTCTGGAAACTTTTCGAGCAGTACCTCTGTGCGCCAGTAGGTGGCTTCAATCAGCTCTGAGTCGGCGGCATCAGAAGTGACATGCGTGGTGCCTATATAGGCGCCATCCCAGTGTGCTAACATCAGTTCTTTTCTTTTTGCTCCAGTCAGCGCAGATCGAGAACTACCTCTGTCCACTTTTTGGACAACATTTTTTGACGTTTTGTCGAATATTTTTTTTAAAACTTTGTCTTTCAGTGTGTTTAGGATGTCCCATAAAAAAACTGTGGAGTTAAAACCCTGTGGTTCCTGTCACAGACCGATGTCTGTGACAGACCCCATCTGGTTTGTTTTTGGTGTTTGGAGCCAAACCACTGCTCCAAGACTTGTGAGGACTGCCAAGCCATAAACCCCAAGGCTCTGAGGGAGTGCTCCCTGAACCTCTTGCGGTCAAAGCCAGTCACCCCCAAGACACCCCAGGTCTCGGTTGAGAGGAAGGTCCTTGGTTCATTAACTGAGTCATTCCAGACGCTAGCATTTGCGCTCCAAGTCATCTGGTTAGTTTCAAAAGAATCTCGTAATCAGAAATGAGGGAGAGAGAAGCTGCGATTCATTCGGCTTCCGGCCAATAGAGGTATAATCAGAGGGGAATGAATCACTTGTCCTGTGTGTTACCAGGGTCAGGGGTTCTGGTCGCCTTAAAAAACCCTCATTCACAAAATAACCGTGGGTGCGGTATATCTTGGTTTTCCACAGAAATGGTTACGTGAAAAGCATCATCATAGGGTCTTGGTTATGCTTTCCTCCACCTGGATGAAGACCAACTGGTATTTACAGTAGTGATTAGAGAACGTGAAGGTAAGGGTGCGGTGTCCTTAAAATTACCTCCATCTGTCGATCTTGGTTTTATTATGTCGAAGATGGGTTAAAGGTAAAAACAAGGTGATGGTGCGGTGATAGAAGGGCTACTGTTCTATCACACCCGTTTAAAAACGTGGCTGGTCGACATGTTTCAGCCCAGGTGTGCCCAGTAGGGTCTGTGGGCCCCACAGTAGATACTACAACCAACGAGGCTACTATCTCCACCATGACTAGAGACCCTACAATTACTATAACCAAGGAGACTGCAGCCCTTACAGTTACCACAACTAATGAGACTACCACACCAAGTGGGCCGCCAGCAGAAAATACCACGTCCAGTGAAGCTGCTACTTCTACCATGACCTTGGCACTGTCAACCCCCATGGGGCACCCCGTAAATAATAATACAGCCAACGAGGCTACCACCTCTACCATGACCTCAGCCCCCTCATGTACTGTTTCTGAAGTTCCTACCGATCTTCCTGTCTCCGCTGCCATTCCCATATTTAATTTATCCAAGCATATCCTTTCATCGGATGAAATCTCACTCCTCAGTTGTGGTTTATCGTTTGTTCCCACTGACCACAGCAACTTTTTCAAACTCCCGGAGGATCTGCTTCTGTTCTTCCGCCGCATCCGGCTAAAACATTTCTTTTCTGACAAGTCACAATTGAATATGCCCAATGAACGCCAATTCCACCCAGCGCCTACCTTTTTTTTCCTCCTGCTGCGGCAATGCCCCCAGAAATATTGACTTTTGAACGGTTGGTGCTCCATGAGATCAAAGAGATACAAAACCAGTCCGAATTTGTGCCCTACAACCTTCCAATGAGGGAGAAAGAAGCCCTCCACAATCTACGAGACAACAAACAAATAGTGATCAAATCAGCAGACAAGGGTGGTGGCATAGTGGTAATGGACATTGATAAGTACGATACGGAAATCATGAGACAACTTTCCAACACCACTCACTACCAAGCCCTCACATCAGACCCACTTCCAAACATCAGACAACGGATACAGGACGTCACTAACCAGGCTTTACTCTCGGACATCATCTCCAAAAAGGAACATGCCTTTTTGAATAACCCACATCCCAGAACACCCGTAATGTACATTCTCCCCAAGGTTCACAAACATCTAACCGAACCTCCAGGGAGACCGATAGTCTCTGGTTGTGAGTCTATTCTGGAACCCCTCTGCAAATATATTGATGCCATTTTGAAGGAATTCGTTCCCCTTACTGAGACCTTCATCCGGGACAATACCCACCTTATCAACATCATTGAAGATATACGCCACAATGAAGAAACAGACTTGATGGTGGGATTAGACATTGAATCTCTGTACACCAACATACCCCACAGTGAAGGCTTAAGTGTCATTGAACAACTCTTGGATACTTGACCCAGACCCATACGCATCCCCTCTGAATTCATAATGGATCTGCTCTGGATTGCCCTATACAACAACTACTTTCTATATAAGGATACCTTTTATCTCCAAGTCAACGGAGTATCAATGGGAGCATGCTTTGCTCCAAACTTTGCAAGTCTCTTTGTCTATAACCTGGAAACCACACACATCCTTTCACCTCTGAATCCCTACTTGCAACCGATACATCTATGGCAAAGATACATAGATGACATTCTCCTACTCTAGACCGGTACACATGATAATTTGTCATCATTTATCACCTGGCTTAACAACTGCCAATCCCATTTGACTTTTACATCTGACGCCAGAACCAATGATTTACCCTTCCTTGATCTCACCCTCCATGCCGAAGATGGGACCATTGGTACATCCCTATTCCGTAAACCGACGGAGCGTAATACACTCTTGCTATACTCCAGCTACCATCCACGGGGCCTTTGGGATGGTTTACCATACGGACAATTCCTCCGTATCCGAAGGAATTGTAAATGGCGCAAGGATTACTTTTGTGAGGCAGCCTTTCTTACTGAGAAACTGTTAAATCGTGGCTACCCCAAGCGCCTTGTTTCCTGCGCTTGCAAACTAGCGTGGTATTGCCACAGAGAAGTTCTCCTAGCTCCTTTGCCTAAACGGGTCAACTTCCGCATTCCCTTTGTCTCTACCTATAGCCCTTCAAGCAACAAGGTGAGCAAGGTGATCAAGAAAAACGGGAACATACTTCGTACCCATGCCTCTTTTCGAGAACCACCTCTTTTCTCATACAAAAGGGGTCACAATCTGTCAGACAAACTGGTACATGCAATCACCTGGCCAGATAACAGGAAACAAACCCAAACCATTACCTCCCTTTGGGGCCTACCACCTACCCTGGGCCACTACAAGTGCCAAACTTGTTCCGTATGTGAACTGATACGTAACACGAAAGTATTTACCACCGGAGACCGCACTTACCAACTCAGACAATTCTCTAATTGCCGGACTACCAATGTGAACTATTCCATTCGCTGTCCCTGCAATCTGGTATACGTCGGCCAGACAACCCCAATGGTTAAACAGCGAATTTCGCAACATAAGAGCCGCATTAGATGCAACGTTGAGTCCGCTCCCCTAGTCGCACATTACAGGAACCATAACCATTCGGAAACAGATATGGTTTGGCAAGTCATCGACCAGCCAGTACTACCTCTGCGAGGTGGTAATTTACGCCTGCTTCTGAACAAATGTGAATGCCTCTGGATCGCAAGATGCGACTCTGTTAACAACGGTCTCAACACACTTGAGTGGAACACGACTATTGATACACCTTGACTCCTACAGTGCTATTTCTGATTCCTTCTGCTCCTTATCGGGATCAGTATCCCATGTGTCAATCAAGTGTTTTACATCTGTATGTCCTCAGTACTCTAATCTAGACTGATTATTTCCTCTCTGCTCTCTGGAGCAAAACCTTCATTACACTATGATTAGCGTCCGTTTTCAATGCTTTTTTAATTCTGTTTCTACATGCGTCAATGTTAGAACAATTCTAATGCTGTTTTATTTCTTTTTTTCTATGCATCAATGCTAGAACTATTCCGATTGTTGTCTTTAAATTATCACTCTGTCCCCCCTTTTTTGTCTCTCCCCTACCTTCTCCTACCCCCTGCCACCCCCGTTCTTAAACACACCCCCAACCCCTCACACTCACCCCCATCCCTCCCAAAAAGCCCCTGTCCCCGGCTGCTCCCTCCCTTGCCCTACCCATCCTCATCCTGCCGCCCTCACTTCTCTTTCATTTGATATGGGTTTAAGATTCATAACTTTGTTTAACCCTTTTTCATGTTTGGCGTAACTTTAACAACATTTGTACAACGATTGTGAACACACAATGTACCGTGCTATGGGCTCTGTTTTTAATATAAACATGTCTTCACTGTACACAGAGCTCCATTTAATGTATGATATTTAAAACTTGTCACTTATTCGGGTGCCTTGCTCCTCACTGTCCCCCCGGGGCACCACGTAATGTTCGCTAGCTCTCTGTCTAGTGCCTCTCATCACGTGACCCGCCGGCCTTCCGTGTTAGCAGCTCCCTCGCTGAGCCCAAGTGTTGCACCATTTCCCCAGGCACCTGTGACGGGACGCTTCATTTCGCCCGTTTGCTTTATTCCATTACGGCCTCCCACTCTGACCGCGATTGTTCCCCGCGGCAGAGCCTTGCTCGTCCATACTACTGGTTTCCCTCCGATTTACCGCTAGTGCTGACAGCGGTTCTTTGACGCGGTGCTCTCGCCCGCCTCACTCCACTTTGGATTTCCCTACGGAGATTGGTACCTCTACCACACTTGAGGTACGTGTTTTTCTCTTCATTCCTGGTACATCGGCTGCCAGCAAAGTATTTCCCTTATTGATTGAGCCCCTTTCTTACTCCTAGCTGATGTTCTACAAACCTCCGGGACGTCGCGAATGACATCATCTTGCTGCGTAGACCTGCAATTCCTTTGCACCCCATAGGGACCTCATTTAGTCCCACGTTGTCCCACCAGTTTTAACCCTTGCAGGTACGGACCTGTTCCTCCTGCTACTACTACCTTACTTCCCTTCCCTTTCTATATCAGTAAATATCCTTTCACCCCTTCGATACCTACTGGACTGCCTTACCTTCCTCGCCCTTTGAACTGGACCATCCTCCTACTATTCAGGTAGTTCTGCTCCCCCAATCTCCCTGTCATTTTAATACTTGACCTTGTCGGTCGCCATTGGGCCTCATTCCTGTTTTTCTTTGTCTATACAGCACTATATCAAATTCAAGTAACCTGGTCCTGATGACCTAAACTAAGACGGGTCGAAACGCCGTCGACCACCCAGCGTTATCTCTGGCTTCAATGTGGTCAATCTAAATAATTTAAAGCGGAATATTTATCTTGTATATACCTACATTTTTGTTATTGACCACCAATCTTATTGTAATTTTTTGCACCGTTCATGCTGCTTTGTCACCTCATTGTGTCACTGCGCCATTCACTATCACAAGCATGTCCAGTGCACAACCCACTTATGGTTACTTATACATAAAATGTACTGTAGTGCTGTTATAACTACTTGCAAATAAGAACCTTTTTCTTACAAACTTCTTTGGGTCTCCCTTTTTTTCTTCTCTCCTTTTGATTAATTCCTTTTGTTTAATTGCCTTGTGAATGATTACCGGTTGAGACATTGTTTTGTGTATGGAATTGGTGAACTCTGCATGCCTTTTAGACAGACACTCACACATTCACTCTCTCTTTGGGAGGGGGCCTGAGCCCTATTGACACGTTATTTCAGATGGGAGAGTGACAGCAAAGTTCACCATTCGCTGCGGACTGCATATGACCGACTCGCTAGGCAGAGCGGTTGCGTCAATATGGCATTCAGATACAATGCCTGGCTGACGTCTACTGGCTTTTCGTGGGATTTCCAGGCATACCTCATGAACATGCCCTTCGATGGCACCCGCTTCTTTGGTGACAGGGCAGATTCAGTGCTGAAGCTCTTTAAGAACAGCTGGGCCACTGGCAGGTCCTTGGACTTCTCCATGGCCCCACACCAACCCTAATCTGCCTTTCGCACCTTCCATGGCTACAGTAGAGACTACCAGCTGCATCCATTTCCACCCAGCCACCAGGGCCTTTCGTGGCCAAGGACGCATTTCCCACAAGCCTTATTGGACACACAGCCAGAAGTTTACCCAGTCTGCCACCTCCATGGCAGCCTCAAACCCAATTTAGTTTGCCCTTGTACCATCACTGGCATCCATTGGGAGGCAGGATCTGACATCAACTGCCCCGCTGATACTCCATAACATTATACAACCTGGTACTTCAAATTGTTCAGTGGAGTTACTCCATCCCTTTCTAGAAACCCCGCCACCCTTTGGACCATCCCTGACCGGCTGACAGAATATCAACTCTCCCTGCTTGTCATGAAGTGCTGGCTCTTTTGGCCAAAGGACCCTTCAAGAGGGTGCCAGCATCAGAAGTAGGCCATGGTTGCTATTCCCACTACTTTCTGATCTCCAAAGAGGACGGAGGCCTTCATCCTATTTTAGACCTGGGCCTTCTTAACTTCTTCCTGAAGAAGGAGAAATTCAAGATGCTTATGTTGGATCCGACTAGCATTTGAAGTCTTTCTTTCCTCCATCAAGGGAAGGCTTGTTCAGATGTTCACGTACAACATTACCGCTATGTGGTATTGCAACAAGCGGGGTGGAATGGTGTTCCCTTGTCATGAGGCCCTGCATCACTAGACATGGCTGAAACACCAGGACATTTTCCTTGTGGTTCACCATCTGGCAAACTTGTTTGGCAAACTTGTTGAACAAACAAAAAATAGGGCTACTGTTCCTAAAGAGAAAAGAGGAGATATCGACGGATTGTGCACGACTCTGGCATATGAACGGTGGCCGTCAACAGGACTGTTTCATGTTGCCCTCACACATCCAAAAGGGATGTCATGCTTCATTATAGGGCTATTGCTCCTTGTTGGGCCGGCGCTGCAATGCCCAACGGGTCCCCTGAAGGGTCACTTTGGCGGAGATCTTTCATTGGTATGCCGTATGATGAATGCAAGGTAGAGTCTAGGTGGGGTGGTATCTCGTGTGATGATGTGGGTTAAAACTTGTCAGGGAGGCCACCAACTACTTTTAATAACTGGACCACCCTGTCGGATTAAAAACCTCTATAGGTAAATGCTACCAATGCGGTCATAAAGTACCCTGGTAGTCTGATGTGAGTTCCCTCTTTAGGGTCCAACTCTAGTCAGTCAACATGTTTCGCGCCCCTAGTGGTCCGGAGGATCCATGGCGCTTCGTCAGGACAGGAATAGTGAGTGAATCTTCCTACCCCACAAATGTGTCAAAAGTTGTGCCCTTTGAGTGGTACCTACTTTTTGATGTTGGCTTTCCAACCTCCAACTGGAGATAAAAGTACTCCCTAGGGTGTGGCAGAGCTGCTGCGCTCAGTCGTGCTAAAGGTTTCTGAGTGTGATCTGGTCATCGCACCTACCCTCGTCCTCTGCTTCCCCCGAATGAGGTACGCCAGAGCAGATTAACACAGCCATTGATTCCTAGCTGATCACGAATGGTGTCTCCATCCGGTGAGGGTGCAAGTTCTCTTCTGAGGGTGGCCAGAACCTTGGGTAGATCTATTCCCCACTGCAGAGAACATGCAGTGTCATTAGTTCTGTACGCTGGAGTTTCCAAGGCTACTCGCTCAGACGGTTTTATGTCTCGAGAGGAACTTGGGCCTGCTGTACACCTTTCCACCAATACCACTCCTGCCCAGAGTTCTCAAGAAGATCAGGAACGACTGGGCCCAAGTCATTCTTTTGCCTCTGGATTGGACACTGAGAGTATGGTATCCCAAACTCCTGAACATTAGCAATGGTTCTCTGACCAGGCTGCCTCATTGGGAGGATCTCCTGTTGTAGCAACAAGGCAGGGTCTTTAACCCGAATTTGCGCACGCTCTGCCTTCATGCATAGAGATTGAGCTGCAGCAGTTGACAGTTTTTGACCTCCCTACAGAAGTCTGTGATGCCATTCTGGCAGCCAGGCATCCCTCAACCGAGATAGTATATATCTGCTGTTGGTACAGATTTGTGGCTTGGTGTGCTTCCAATAATGTTGCTCCCCTTTCTTCACCCTTGTCTGAAGTATTTGTTCTTTTATCTCCTGTTTCTGTCGTTAGCCTGGCAATGCTTGCTTTGGGCACAGTTAAAAGGTACCTTTTGGGCATATTAGTGTTCTTGCGGTTGCTGGACCAACCCTCTCTTTTCAAGTCACCTGTTGTGACCCGTTTTCTAAAAGGACTACAAAATATGTTCCCTCCAAAACCTTTAATCATGCCCCTGTGGGACCTGAACCTAGTTTTGACCTTCCCAATGTGCACTCCCTTTGAGCTCTTGCACAATTGCCCTCTATGTCTGTTGACCATTAAAACAGCCTTTCTTGTGGCCATTACATCAACCAGCAGGGTTAGTGAACTGCAGGCACTTTCTGTGCAACCTCTTTACACAATGTTTTTCCCAGACAAATTGGTTTTAAGAACACATGCCATCTTCCTGCCAAAATTGGTAACACCTTTTCATGTAGGCCAGACCATCACACTGCCTACCTTCTTTGCTCTGCCTCAACTTCCAAAGAGTAGGAGAGACTCGACTGCCTGGACCCAAAGAGAGCATTGTCATTCTACATTGATTGTACCAGAGAGTTCCGGATGGATGATCAACTCTTCATTGGGCTAGTCGGGGCGAAGAAAGGAAAGGCTGTGCAGAAACGGACCATCTCATGGTGGATCATGCTCTGCATTAAAGTCTGCCACGCCCTGGCCTAGAAGCAACCCCCTGTAGGCTTGCGTGCTCATTAGACCAGAGCAGCGACCACTGAATTGGCTTGTGCAGTCCCTGTCCTGGATGTCTGTCAGGCTGCAGCATATGTGTCTGCACACATTTCCGAAACACTACTGCTTGGCCAGTCAGGTCCATTGTGACTGGTGCTTTGCCTGTTCGGTCCTCCAGGACTTCCTAGTCTAAACCTTTTCACAAACCCACCTCGGAGAGATATTGTTTGAGTATCTATGCTAAGGTAAAGAATCTGTGGCTAGAAGTCTCTATCAGATGAACAAGTTCCTTACTATTGGTGACGCCTTATCTGGTACAGACTCTATCTAACCGCTGGTTCATCACCAACCCTCACATCTTTCCCGCTCTGCGAGCGGATTTCTCCATCTTGGGTGACCCTTACGAGGTCCTTACTGTCTGCTTACTAGTACATCAGCAACCTTTATGGCTCTGTTCTTCTTGCAAGAAAATGTAGCAAAAAGAACTGATGTCACTGTATGTAGTGGCACCTATATAAGTCAGCAGATGTGAAGCTGATTGGCGCAGATGTGAATGCAAAAGGTACTGCTTGAAAAGTTTCCGGATCCAGTCTGACACCTTGGGAATAATCTAAGATAAGGAATCTGTGGCTAGATGAGTTTCTAACAGGTAAGTCATTACCAGAGGTAAGTGACTTGTTCTTTAAGAAGTAATTCACACTTCATCCCTAAGGTGCCAACAGACTTTCATCTTAATGAACCTAATCAATCAATCAATCAATCAATCATGTCACTTATAAAGCGCACTACATACCCGCGAGGGTCTCAAGGCGCTGGGGGAAGAGGGGGGTGGTGCTGCTACTGATCGAAGAGCCAGGTCTTGAGGAGTCTTCTGAAGGCCAGTAGGTCTTGGGTCTGTCGGAGGTTGGTGGGGAGGGTGTTCCAGGTCTTGGCGGCGAGGTGGGAGAAGGATCTGCCGCCGGCGGTCGTTTTCCGGATGCGGGGGACTTTGGCGAGGGCGAGGCTGGTCGAGCGGAGCTGGCGGGTGGGGGTGTAGAAGCTGAGTCGTCTGTTGAGGTAGGCTGGTCCGGAGTTGTGGAGTGCTTTGTGTGGGTGGGTGAGGAGCTTGAAGGTTATCCTCTTGTTGACAGGGAGCCAGTGCAGGTCTCTCAGGTGGGGTGTGATGTGGCTGCGTCGGGGGATGTCGAGGATAAGACGTGCAGAGGCGTTCTGGATGCGTTGCAGCCGTCTCAGGAGCTTAGCCGTCGTTCCTGCGTAGAGGGCGTTTCCGTAGTCCAGCCTGCTGGTGACGAGGGCCTGGGTGACTGTTTTTCTTGTTTCGGTGGGGATCCACTTGAAGATCCTGCGGAGCATTCGGAGGATGTTGAAGCAGGATGAGGAAACGGCGTTGACCTGCTTAGTCATGGAGAGGGTGGGGTCGAGGATGACCCCTAGGTTGCGTACGTGGTCGGTGGGTGGCGGGGCTGTTCCCAGTGATGTTGGCCACCAGGAGTCGTCCCAGGCTGAAGGGTTGGAACCAAGGATGAGGACCTCCGTCTTGTCCGAGTTCAGCTTCAGGCGGCTGGTCCTCATCCATTTGGCGACGGCTTTCATTCCTTCGTGGAGGTGGGCTTTGGTGGTGTAAGGGTCTTTGGTGAGGGAGAGGATCAGCTGGGTGTCGTCGGCGTAGGAGATGATGTTGAGGTTGTGCTGTCGGGCGACGTGGGCGAGGGGTGCCATGTAGATGTTGAACAGCGTTGGGCTGAGGGAGGAGCCTTGGGGTACGCCGCAGATGATCTTGGTGGCCTTGGATCGGAAGGGGGCGAGGCGGACGCTTTGTGTTCTGCCGGAAAGGAAGGATGTGGTCCAGTCCAGGGCCTTCTCTTGGATCCCGGCGTCGTGAAGGCGTGTTCGTAGTGTGTGGTGGCAGACTGTGTCGAAGGCGGCTGATCGGTCCAGGAGGATGAGGGCTGCTGTTTCTCCGTTGTCTAGCAGGGTCCTGATGTCATCGGTGGTGGCGATGAGGGCGGTTTCGGTGCTGTGGTTGCTGCGGAAGCCGGACTGGGAAGGGTCCAGGATGTTGTTCTCCTCGAGGTAGCGGGTCAGTTGTTTGTTGACGATTTTCTCGGTGACCTTCGCGGGGAACGGGAGCAGAGAGATGGGTCGGAAGTTCTTGAGGTCCTTGGGGTCTGCCTTGGGTTTCTTGAGTAAGGCGGTGATCTCGGCGTGCTTCCAGCTTTCCGGGAAGGTTGCTGTCTCGAAGGAGATGTTGATTATTTTCCGGAGATGGGGCGCGATGGCTGTACTGGCTTTGTTGAAGATGTGGTGAGGGCACAGGTCTAGCGGTGAACCGGAGTGGATGGTGTTCATGATCTCGCTGGTGTCCTCGTCGTTGATGTTGGTCCAGGAGAGCAGGCGGTTGGTGGTTGTGCGGGCAGTGGTCTCGGTGGTTGCCGGGGCGGTCGTGGTGTTGAAGCTGTCGTGGATGTCGGCGATTTTGCGGTGGAAGAAGGTGGCCAGTGAGTCGCACAGGTCTCGCGACAGCTGGATGTCGTTGGTGTTGGAGCTGGGGTTGGAGAGTTCCTTCACGATGTTGAAGAGCTCTTTGCTGTTGTGTGCGTTGTTGTCTAGGCGGTCTTTGAGTGAGGCCCTTTTGGCGGATCTGATGAGGTGATGGTGACTGCGGGTGGCGCTCTTGTGGGCGGCGTAGCTGTCCGCTGTCCGTTCGTGGAGCCAGATCTTCTCCAGTTTTCGGCATGTTCGTTTGGAGGCCTGGAGGTCTTCGGTGAACCAGGTGGCTTTCTTGCTGGTGTGGCTGTTGGGCGGATTCTTGAGCGGGGCGAGGGTGTTGGCGCAGTCGTCGATCCACTGTCTGAGGTTGCGGGCGGCGGTGTCGGGGTCGGAGGGTTCGGCGGGTGGGCTCAGGGCGAGGGTTGTGGTTAGCTGGTCTTCCGTGACTCTGCTCCAGCAGCGGCGAGGCATTTGTTCGGTGCGGTGGTGCGTGGTGGGCTTCCTGTAGGTGAAGTGGATGCAGTGGTGGTCAGTCCAGTGGGGTTCGGAGGTGTGGTTGAAGGAGACGTGTGGGCTTGCGGAAAAGATGGAGTCGAGCGTGTGGCCGGCGGCGTGGGTGGGTGTAGTCACGAGCTGTCTGAGTCCGAGGGTGGCGAGGTTGTCGATCAGGGTGGTGGAGTTGGTGTCCTTGTTGTTCTCGAGGTGGAAGTTCAGGTCCCCGAGGAGGATGTAGTCCGTGGAGGCGATGGCGTGTGTGCTGACGAAGTCAGCGATGGAATCGCTGAACTGTGGTCGGGGTCCGGGGGTCTGTAGATGAGGGTTCCTCTGAGGGTGGTGTTGGGATCGGTGTGGATCTGGAAGTGCATGTGTTCGGCGGTGCTGAGGGTGTCGTCGGTGTTGGTTGAGACTCTGAGGGTGTTCCTGTGGACGATGGCGATGCCTCCTCCGACTCCGTTGGTGCGGTCCCTGCGGGTGATCTTGTATCCGTCCGGGATGGCAATGGCGATGTCGGGGGCTGAAGCGGGATTCAGCCAGGTCTCCGTCAGGAATGCGACGTCTGGGGAGGTTGAGTCGAGAAGGTCCCAGAGTTCGATGGCGTGTTTGCGGGCGGAGCGGGTGTTGAGGAGGATGCATCTTAGGTAGTTGGGTTCTTTCCTGGGCGGTGGTTTGGCGGGGCGGGTGATGGCGAAGCTGCAGTTCCGGCAGGTGAAGGGCCCTTGGGTGCGCTTCGGGGTGGCCTGGTAGCAGGCGTGATCTTTTCCGGGGTTGAGTGCGTGGAGGGTGCTGGCGTCGTATCGGCGTCTGTTGATGTGGCGGGCGCGGGGGATGCCCGGACCAGGGGGTCTGGCGCTGGGCGCGGTCCGGGCGCAGACGGGCTTGCCTTAGGCGCGCCAGCGGCGCGCCCGCTGCGCATGTCCGCTGCGCGGCCGCACAGCGGCCGCCATAAATGGGGAGGTGGGAGGGAGGAGCAGGGAATGGGGCAGCGAATGGGCAGTGAGGGGGCGGGGCCGCAGGGCGCAGCGGCGGGAAACAGGCACAGAAGGGAAAACGAGCACAATCAGGGCATCAAGGGGGCACAGAAAGGAAAAAAAACGAGCACAATCAGGGGCAGCAAGGGGGCACAGAAAGGAAAAACTAGCACAATGAGGGGCAGCAAGGGGGCACAGAAAGGAAAAACGAGCACAATCAGGGGCAGCAAGGGGGCACAGAAAGGAAAAAACTAGCACAATGAGGGGCAGCAAGGGGGCACAGAAAGGAAAAAACTAGCACAATGAGGGGTAGCAAGGGGGCACAGAAAGGAAAAACGAGCACAATCAGGGGCAGCAAGGGGGGCACAGAAAGGAAAAAACGAGCACAATCAGGGGCAGCAAGGGGGGCACAGAAAGGAAAATACGAGCACAATCAGGGGCAGCAAGGGGGCACAGAGGAAAAAACTAGCACAATGAGGGGCAGCAAGGGGGCACAGAAAGGAAAAAACTAGCACAATCAGGGGCAGCAAGGGGGCACAGAAAGGAAAAACGAGCACAATCAGGGGCAGCAAGGGGGGCACAGAAAGGAAAAAACGAGCACAATCAGGGGCAGCAAGGGGGCACAGAAAGGAAAAACGAGCACAATCAGGGGCAGCAAGGGGGGCACAGAAAGGAAAAAACGAGCACAATCAGGGGCAGCAAGGGGGGCACAAAGGAAAAAACAGAGCACAATCAGGGGCAGCAAGGGGGCACAGAAAGGAAAAAGCGAGCACAATCAGGGGCAGCAAGGGGGGCACAGAAAGGAAAAAACGAGCACAATCAGGGGCAGCAAGGGGGCACAGAAAGGAAAAACGAGCACAATCAGGGGCAGCAGCAGGGCACACAGACGGGGCTGTGTGGTGGGGGAGCGACCTACCAGTCAAGGTCAGGGGTCCTAGTGTCTTAAAGACCTACATACTCAGTCCGTCGAATGAGGCAGCAAGAACAATTCCTACTTTGGATGTTAAAAAGTGTCTTATATTCTATATTGAAAGGGTTCAACCTTTTCAGAAGTCTGACCAACTGGTTTCTTTTGCGCCTCCATGAAAGGGCCAAACCTAATCAAGAATTAGCCAAGCCTTATCAAGAAGTAGCCTAGCCAGATGGGTATCCGCTGTCACAAGAAAACCGGAAGACCGCTAACTGCTATAGTTCACCCTCATTCTACAAGAAGTGTGCCAACCTTTAATGCCCCGTTTGCTGCAGTTTCATTGCCTGACATATGCAGGGGTGCCACATGGACAAATAGGCGTACATTCTGTAGACAGTACAGTCTAGATGCCTCCACAAAGCAAGATTCAGCAGTGGGTCAAGTAGTTCTTCGGCACTTACTTCAATGAGGTGAACCTCCTTTATTGGTTTTTCTTCTATATATAGAAAGCTTACACTCTGTACCTTTTATGTTTGCCACCTTTGCAAGTTCTTAATGTTTTGTTAAGTTTGTTACTGCTTATTATTCGGATTCAAGCATGTGAATCTATGAAAGATTCAATACTGGAGAAAAAAACAAGTTACTTACCTGTACGCTATGGTTCTCCAGTATTGATATCTTTCATAGATCCACATGCGACCCACTAACCTCCCCATTAAGTAACTTGCTACTTTGTACATGCCATTTTCATATTCTTTACACTTGTACTGTGAAATCTGAGGTATGGTGGCATTGGAGGGGAAGGATGATTCAGAAGCTGTTCTCTGATTGGCTGCAGTTTGGTTCTTTCTAAAACAATGTGAATTGGTTAACAATAGCACTTCTTTAAGTTCTGCTGTATAATGCTTTGCCTTGTACTCCTAATTGTATTTACCATGGGGCTCCCACCTTAACGATACGGAAAATTCAACCATGTGAATCTATGAAAGATCTCAATATTGGAGAACCACTGTGTACAGGTAAGTAACTTGATTTTTTCTTCATAACTTTTTTTCTCATGGGGAGAGCTTTTCCACTACGCCCCTATGAAATATTGGGCTGTTTTCTTACCTTTGCTACAGTGCAAATTACTTTCCTTTTATTTTTACAGCAATAAATGTGTATGCTTTGTTTTCATAGGAGTAAATTTGTGTGCATTTCCCAGGTATGAAACGATTTGCGGAATGTTTGTGGATACTGGCAAACTTACTAGTTTGTGGTTGTTCTCTACATTAAGCATGACAATTCTACTTGAAACAGACACTGTTCAACCCATGCTCTACACTTACTACTGCAGACAATCTTACTTGCTGTATCACCTGTGACTGAAAATGTTGTTCTTGATAATGTGAATCGGGATCAAAACATGTGCACTCACAAATCAGTTATTTGAGCACATATTCTAGACACAAAAAAGAGAATGTGGCTTCAAATAAGTCTTTTCATGCCACTTGCATCAACAGTGCAAAAGATTTAGTACTCTTTGTAGTAGTTTCTTACAGGACCTAATGTAATGAGCACATTTGTAAAATGCATAGTTGAAAGGAAATATGATACTTCTGTCATTAATTGTCTTTGACACACTATGGACAGAGGTGTAGGAGGATATTAGGTCTCTCTTTACGGTATGTAATGTTAGACGAATTATAGCAAATTTAACGCTGACCCGAGCAGCTGGTCCATATAACCTCCCGGCAGTGATTATAAAGACCCGACCTGACTGGGGGGGGCAGAATTCTTTGCCCAAATGTTTATTGGCATTCTTGACTGAGGGCAGATGCTCGAAAATTGGAGAGGGGCAATTATCAGACCCATCCATAAACAGGGAGATATAAAGATACCAAAAAACTATAGGTTAATCAGTCTATTGGATGTGAGAGGAAAGGTCTTTGCGAAAGTAATTTTAGAAAGACTTAAGGAATGGGCTGAAGTAAACTAGATCGTGCCTTCTGAACAAGGGGGCTTTAAGGAGGGCCACTCCACAATCGACCAATGCTTCTCTCTCTGGTCCATTGCATGGAAGTCGATGGAGCAGGGGGGTAGTCTGTTTGCTGCTTCGTCGACTTCTGGACAGCATTCAACCTAGTAGACCGAAATCGTTTGTGGGAGACGTTGATCAGGTGGGATATCCCCAAGGGTCTCTTGGCCATAATACAGGGCTACATAGCCACAATTGGGCCCAGGTCATATTGGATACAGAGGGGACTTTGTCGCAGAAGATCTTTAGTGGAAATGGGTTAAGACAAGGGTAGTCCTGGCCCCCTTGCTTTTCTCCATATTCACAGCAGACCTACCAACTACTCTGGGTGCTGCACCGGGTGCCAGCCCTAATTTAGATGGGAAACGCATTGTTTGCTTACTTTATGCAGACGACCTTGTAATCCCAGACCAAACAGAGTCAAAGGAAGCTGAATGTGTTCAGTGAACATTGTAGTCATAAAAACTTATAGTAAATTTGGAAAAAACGAAGGTCCTGAGTTTTGGCAAAAAGACGAGAAAATGTAGCTGGTTCCTGGGCTCCCCAAAGTTGGAAATGGTAAATGAGTACAAGTACCTGGGAATGTGGTTTGAGAAATCCCTAAAATGGACTACCCATCTGGATGCACCGAGAATTCGGACTCTGACCTCAGTTAAGGGTCTGAAAAAATGTAATAAAGACTACAAAGAAATGTCAGATAGACCTGTTTTGAAAGCTTATACGGCCATGATAACACCCCAGTCCCAATATGGAGCTGACTTGTTATATGTTAGTGGTAAAAGAGGGTGGTGCGTCGAAGAGGGGAAATGTTTAAAAAATGTATTGTCCCTACCCAGGTCCTCCATGATCCAGACAGTAAGAACAGAAACCGGAATGGTATCTTGGGCTATAATGGCATGTATGGCACTAATAAGAATCTGGCAACACCTGGGTTGCTGGGAGGAGGAAAAATATCACAATGGTGCAAAAGTGAAATACTGCAGAGTGAACTGAAGTGGGCAAAGGGGATCGGGGAAATTGTAACTTTGGCGTGCAGGGACATGAGAGTTAAGTTGTGCCCACAGAATCTACAAATTGATATTGCTAAAAGGGAACTTAGGATACTAGGTAAAGAAATATCTCAAGACCACGATCAAAAGTATTTGGAGGTAAAAAATCTGTGCGTTTTATGATTAAGTCATGGCAAAATGATCATCGGTTCCCGTATATAGATGTACTTCCCAACCGTTGGCTTAGTAATGAATTACTAAGGTTAAGAATCCGAATCAACTCTTGCTATGCAAACGATGGGATAAAAGGGGCTATGATGGATTCTGAAGGGAAGTATATCTGTAACTTAGGCACAAAATGCAATATTTTGCTCATACTATTAGACTGTCTAAAAGTCCTCGTTGCACGGAAATTGCTTTTACGTTCAATCTTTTTAAAATATGGTATCAAAAATCGTGCACAGGCAGTAGACCTTTTACCTGACATGCACTTTCCGGATATAGCATGTGCAATCAGGAGGTTTATGCTCCGAGCTAAAAAAAAAATGTAAAGTGTATAGAATTGGAGCTTTTAGGTATTATATTTTATGATGAAAGTACCCAGCTTAGACAAACAGAATCATTAAGCAATTTTGCACTTCATGGTATTTTATGTAAGGTTTTATTCTATTTTTACAGTTGATTTAATAAGATAGTATTTATGAAAGATTGAGATGTTTTTACGTGTTTAAGGACCAATGGTCTAAATAAACATTTTTCTGACTGACTGATGACTGACTGAAATTGTCTTTGAACTTAAAGTCCAACCATTTGGTATAACATTTATTGGGAACTATGTGATTGACCTAAGTAGGTCAGTGTTACAGAAGAACCAATCCTAGTTTCAGATCCCCTGTGTGGACTTGATATACCATTAGAGATGGGTAATTATTGCCAGCCCCTTGTTCTTGATGGTGTTCACAGGTGAGAATCATTTTTCTGCTCAGGTTTCCTTATTTCCAGTTTGCTAAAGTCAGTTCCGTTTTTTTAAATCCCATTATATTCTAGGGTTTGGAGATTGTATTTCGAGCCGGGTTAGCTGTCCTTCAGATGAATCAAGCTGAACTCATGCAGCTTGACATGGAAGGCATGTTACAGGTACGGCAGCAAGCAGTACGTTTTAGATTGATCTCCATTGCTAACTGACCTGTCCTTTAATATTGGAAATGTTGTCTTTGTAGCACTTTCAAAAGGTCGTTCCACATCAATTTGACGGTGGACCTGAAAAATTAATCCAAGCATCTTATCAAGTCACTTACAATTCAAAGAAGATGAAAAAGTAGGTGTGATTACCCTTTAAAAACATGGATTGTTTTTTTTTCTTTTTGGTTATGTTTTTTCTCTGAAGTGTTTAGTCCAAATTTAAAAAGCTCAACGGTTGGCACTGCTCTTTTTAAGTAAACATGTTGCTTGTTGAATGTGGTTCATAGCTTTATTTTAGATAATATTTCAGTTGTCTAGAAGACCAGAGTATGTCTTACAGTTAATGTATTTAAGTCATTTGATCATTTCTGTATTCATTTGGGAAAATGATTGCTAATCTGATATGTTATCATGTGTTTTTTAGTAGGATTAGGGCTAGCAGTGGTGCTGGCTTCTCCATGGTCCAATACCTTTCCCAGTGTGCTCTAGTATAACCTTGTAACACCCTCCTTCAAAGCAGAGGCCAGATTATACTATTTTCCTAAAGCAGGCTTGGGGCGTAACGGGTCTTAAATTGACTAGTAAACATTTCCACCTTGTGTCACTCCATGGAGACTGGTTACTGCATCCGGTTTTACTCTTATTATAACTTGGCTTGTGCAGTTGATCAAGGACGTCAGTTTGAGAGTCGTAGCCAAATAAGGTCCACAGGTTCTCTTCTGTCCTGGCTATTTCCATTCTCATTTTGTGGCAGGTCTGGAAACAGCGTCTATAGATGCTAATTTCAGAGCTTTGTTCATCAGTCCCACAAATGCATTCATCATATATGGCATGACCCCTGCTTTCAGCATATTTGCCCCTTTGCAACCTGCTGCTCTTACCTTCAATAAATTCCTAATGTCAGCCCTTTCACCTGATAATATTTGGATCTTTTAATTGTTTTGAAACATTCATTTTAGTATCTGTCTCGTTGTTTCTTTAGTCTTATACTGAAAATCTCTGCCTTTAAGCCATGCGTATCATGATCCAGTAAAGTGTATCAAGAGCCTGAGAGCTGTGCTCCTTTTAGTAAACAAACCCTCTTTTGTCGAAGGCTGTCGCACTGTTGAATCAATTCCAGCACCACATCTGCCAAACGAGACCTCAATTCACTGTTGCACTGCAAGGTAGATCCAGCCTCTACTTCTGTATGTGGTAATGCAAGCCCATTGCACCAGGAGGTCAAGCAATTGTCCCTCTGCATGTTTTGGTTAATGGATAAGTCTCTTTGCTCTGGTGGTTCCAGAGAATTTGACTGGTGAGTCTAACCCAGCTGCTCCTGTCTCCTGGCAGATCCATCTTCTGACTATTGTTGGCAGTTAAGGAGGAGACACTCGGCTCAGGTCAATGAACATAGAACTTCACTTCAATAAATAGTGGCCAGCCAACCCATGTGTTCAGGTGCATCAACAGTCTCCCTCCAAGCTGGCCCCTTCTTGGAGGTAATGGATTACATGGACAACTGGTCTGGCTCGTCTGGTTCAATAGACCACTGCTGCTACACTGTGATTTGGCGAACCCCTCTAAGTTCCCATTAGTTCTGAGTGTAGGCTTTGCCTCAATACAATCCTAAGTCCTTACCGTGGGCTCCTCTTTGGATGGTCTTAATGCAAAACTGAACACTAGGAATTTCTCCTCAAATGCTGATCCGCCCCAGTTCCGAATCAGCTTCTGCCATAGTGTTTGTAAGTCGAAGCATCCTTGGTGAGCTTCCAACTCCAGAGAATGCCTTTATCCCACTACTGTTGGTGCTCAGGTTGTCTCCTGTGCAGAACCTCTAGACCCTGATGTAGCCCCCAGTGTCAGAGACCCAGCTTTGAGTAGTAGTTTCCCCTTCACAACCTTCACTGCCCTTTCACTTAGCTGCCTTGCCCTGATCTTGACTGATGCTACCATGCTTTAATGACTTAGCTGTTGGAAGTGGTGTCCATTGAGGACCCAAAACACGGATGGGAGAATTAGGGCTTCTGTGTACTGGTGTCATTAATACCTTCTCCACTAAAATCCAAGTCATCTAGCATGCTCGGGAACCTTGTAGAAAGCCATGTTCTGAGCATGTAAAAAAACACTCTAACGTTCCTAGGCATCAAGTACTGGACTCGATCAAGGTCTGTTTTGAGATTGAAGGTATTCACTGGCTCAGTCTGTTTTGGTGAATAGCACTTTCCTGAAAAGGCAAGATCTTGTTCTCACTTATGGACAAGGAGGCCATGTTTCTCAAGAAAATGTAACATGACCAGTACAGGCTGCATCTGTGTCAAACTATTGATGGATACAGATCTTTACTCCCAGGCAAGGCTAATAAAAAGTTTGTTCTTAACCTAGATATAAAAGCTGAAGGTCAAAAACTTTTGATGTCCTGGGACTTCATCAGTACAGGTGCCAGACTATGATTTCTGATTTTTCAATGCCTCAGCGACCAAACCTTAAGCTGGAGGAAGAACTTTTCATCCCATGATAGATTTATTCCTCCAGCAGTACTAGATGGGCATGGTCAAGGCCAAATTGTTGAGTACCATCCAAGCAGTACTGCTGTGAACAACTCCCCTTTTCCCACTGCCTAAGATATTCCAGTCTTGCAAGACAGGGAGTTATTTGTGTCCTCTTCCTCGGGGATCAAGCAATCCTAGAATACATTTGAGAGTGATCAGGCTCCGAGAACTTCAGATGATGCCAACATGTTCCATTGACTTCCAAGAGGATGTGCTGTTCTCCTCTACACCATCTCAGGAGATCCATTCAGCTCCAGGGATTATTGTTCTGAGATAATCACTTTTGGACAAGTCTGTTTCAGCGGGGAAGATCTGCTATGCTCTACAGCTCCCAAAGCAGCCTCCATTCAGGCTACCTCTGCTCCAGTTTGCATCCCGTGACTGTCTGCAGGAAGTAGAGAGGCTCTTCCTTTTGACAATGACGGAGCCAGTCCAGCCTCAAATTTCTTTGCTGTATTGCTACTCATTTGAGCTGCTGGCTTTGACTCAGTTTTTGGAAGTGTCCAAATTATGTAGCTGTGATCCTAGGAACTATCCCGATTTAAGAGGGAAAACAGTGCTACCCAGACAGAACGGTCGCATTCAATCTCAGTACGGGCTTGTGTCTTTACTAAATTTCTGGCCCATTAGTGGCCTTTTTGAGGCAGCAAAAGTTTACTCCTATCCATACCTAGAAGATTGTCTTATCTGAGTGATGGTAAGAATGAGGCAGGTCCTTCTTGGCCATGACTCTTATGATGCAACACAATCTTGGGTTATTGTTTAACTACTCAAACACTCATTGGTGCAATTCAAAAGGATAAAGTTCATAGGGGCAGCCCCTTACTACAAAGCGTGTAACAGCAAACAAACAGGCAATGCATCACTCCGTTATCAACAAGATTATAACGGCCTGAGGCTTTTGGGTCTAAAAATATTCTTCTAATGGGTGGCACCCTATGCTCATCTCCACATACATTCCCTGTATCCACAGCTGGCCGAGCACTTAGACCAACTGTTGGACAACCTACCCAAGCCCATCTGAATCCAGCTGAAGAAGCACTGTTAGATATTTGCTCTCCACTTCTTGGTGGGATTCAACTTTTGACAGCCATGTCTGTAGTTTGCAATTACCACAGACTCCTGAGGGAGTATGGTTGAGAGTGCATTGGTGGAAATGTTCTATCAATATCTTTTTGAACATGTCGGATTCATTCCTTCACATAAGCATGTTGGAGCTGAAGGTAGTTTTTCTGGCATTGAAAGCCTTCCTACCTCTGGTCAGATCGAGAGTAGTGAAGATTCAAAAGGAAAGTATTTACTTTCCTCTTTTATGCGAGGAAGTAGGCAACAACTCGGTCTCAGATCTTCAATGGCTGGCAGCCATTGTGGGGGAATGACCTTAAAACATGTCCAGTTCTTCCTAGTTTCCAACCTTGTGGGAGTGAACCATACCAAACAGACAGCTTGAGCAGGCATCTTTACTCAAGGCATCTATGATATCTGTGTGGAAATGGGGTGTGGTAGTGCAACCTCACATGTAATACACTTACCAACCCCTTTACGACCCTTTTGTTGCATATGTCTAACCCTCAGCTCAATCCTGGGCAGCTGTGGCACTGAGCAGCAATGCTTACACAGAGGAACAAGATTTAAGCATTTAAACAGCACCAAAACAAGTGAAGAAATCGACATGACACTCAAGAAATCCAACACCAGTTTATAAAAAATAGACTACCCATCTTCCAGTCCTACATTCATCCATCCATCCATGAATACCGTTGCCACTCAGCTGAACACTAGATATGAACAGTTTGTCTTAGTCGGGTGAGTCTGCGCCCTTGGACACTGGCTTATCGGGCCATATAGTATGCCTTTCCTCCAGCTACTTTGAATCCATAGGGCTTTCAGCATATTGGAACGAGTCCTGGTCTCCTGGTTCAGTGTGGTTTTACCCAGGTTTCAGAAGGGCTGAATTTGCCTCCTCAAGATGAAAGGCCTTTTGTCCATGGAGGAGCAGAGTGCTGCACTCCTCGTGATCATGTCTCAGCTTGAGTGCATAGTTCCTGAGGAGCTAAACTTTGCAGATCTAAGTCTTTCCTTTTTATGTGGATATACAGGTGGCTGCCAGGAAGACTTCCATAAAGGCCCCGTGCAAGGAAGTGGCTGAGATTTTACCACTGTGCAGTAAAGATGAACATTTGCCACTCACCGGATCCATGGATACTGTTAGGTTTCCTGCAAGCCACAGAGAAAAGTGTGCAACTAGACATCTACAAGACTTTTCTCGTGGCCATATTGCCCTACTGTAACAAGCCCGGGGAGTCCTCCATTGCCACGGAAGCCCTTAAGCCTTCTAAAGGGCCTAGGAAAACAGTTTCCATCTACCCCATGGCCTCCTCATTCCTGAACCTGGCTAGTTTGGTGCATAATTCTTTTGAGCCATTGGCCTTGTGACTTAAAGCTTCTTATGTGGAAGACTTAGTGGCCATAACCTCCATGCACATTTATACCTTGGAGCGTGCCAAAGGTACTGTCTGTGTTCTATCTGAGCAAGGAGACTTCTTCCAACATTTTTTCTCATCCTAGTGCCTTCTTGTTAAACAATCTTTATGCCAGGTGTACCTTTGGTATCATCTTGACAAAACCGTTCACCTGTATCATGCTGACTTGTTCTTAACTGTTGAAAGCAATGATGCCAGCCAGCACTGCCAGATGGGTCACATTTCACCCCTTGCTACATTCTGCTTGGGACCCAACCTCCATTGTGTGTTCTTACACACTCCATTGATACAGCGGCATACTCCAGGAATCCATCTGTCCGGAAAAAAAGCTGTATTATGTATCTGATGGAGACTTCTAGCTGCAGATTCCTTACCATAGAATTTCCCAGGCGTCAGACTGGATCCGGAAGATTTTTTGTGAGCAGTACCCCTGCACGCCAGTAGGTGGCGTCATTCGGCTATGCGTGTCGTCCGCGCCGTCCACGCTGGTACTGACGTCCACGGCACCGGTATAGGCGCCACCTAGGCGCGCTGTCAGCTCTTTTCTTTCCGTGCCAGCCAGGGCTGATTCCCGAGAAGAGCTACCCAATCAGTCACTGTTTTTTTTACTCCGTGTTTTCCTCCTAGTGTGGCAGGGATGTCCTCCAGGATAGCCGGCTTCAAGCCCTGTGGAGCCTGTCATCGACCGATGTTGGTGATGGATCTGCATCTTGAATGCCTTTGGTCGAGCGCGGCCACGACCTGAAGTAGTGCTCAGACTGCCGCACCAGAAGGCACTGCAGACCTAAGGCACTGCAGAAGTGGTCCCCGAAGCTTATGGGGCTCGGCGTGCCACGCCGCAACACTAGAGTCCCAGTCGAGGGAAAGGTCCCGGGAGCAGCCACAGAGTCCGAGATCCTCGTCCCACTCCAAATCCTAATGACATTCTAGTAAGTCTCGGCACAAGAAGAAGTCAAAGAGGTCTTAGACTTCAAGGCCTGAGTCTGCGGTAGAGCCTGTGCCTGGGCCGACTCCACACCTCCCCGACTTTCCGGGAGCTGGAGTGACCACCGTCCAACTGAAGGAGTTTTATGAGGCCATGCACCCTTATATTTGGGTGGCCCAACCCCTCTGACACACCTTGAGGCCCCACATGGTCAGAAGGGACCCCATCTGATTTGTGCCATTGCTCTGGCCCGGCTCCAGTCAGGCCCCAAGGATCCGTTCCTGGATCTGGACCGGCGCTAGTCTTACCATCTCGGCCTTCCCCGGCGCCTGTCTCGATGCTGACGCTCCCGACGCCATCCCAGTTCTGATCTCTGACTCTGATATGGAGCCGGAGGGGCAGTGCCCAACGCCATATCCAGCGCCAACAGGAGCCTTGCCTCATAGATACAAGCCTGAACCCTATTCCCTTGGTTTAGGACTCGGGGAGAATTGGGAGGGGTTGCTGGACCCTGAGAAATAACTGCCATATGAAGAAAACCTTAATATGGACTCGTGTGAGGAACTGTGTGGAGCCAGCGTACTGGATTCTTCTGCAGATACTGGTATGCTTTCTCCCCCTACCGTGGTTACGGAGGAGGGAGCATCTTATGCAATGGTGGTGCAGAGGGCGGCTGAGGTCCTCGACCTTCAGTTGCCCTCCGTGACAGTCAAGACTAACATCTTGACAGAGGCGTTGCAACCGGGAGTCCTCCCCTCAGAACCGCTACTCTCGTTCAATGACGTCCTCACTGATGTCCTATCTGGAACTTTGTCCAGACCCAACACAGGGGCTCTTGTGAATGGGACGATCACCTGCCGCCAACCCGCTGCTCAGGGGACCCAAACTTCTCACTCAACACCCTACCCTGAGAGCTAGGTGGTCCAAGCCTTGACATCCCAAGGGGCATTTCTTACTGCTCCCCCGGATAGGGAATCCAAGAGGCTGGACTATTTGGGGGAGATGTTTTCTTCCACCAACCTGGCATTGCGGTCCAAGAAAACCGCATGCCTTTTGGGCCGTTATTCCCACACTCTGTGGGACACGGTTGCACAGGTGCTGCCAACTTTCCCAGAGGAGGCTCAAGCTGTACTCTCTGACTGTTGCCGATGGGAGAGATGCAGCGAAGTTCACTATCCTTTGTTGGCTTGACATGAGCGACTCTCTGGGCAGATCATTTTTGTCGACTGTGGCCTTGAGGCACCATGCCTGGTTGAGGATGACTGGCTTTTTGGGGATGTCAATGCTCTCTTATGGACATGTCCTTTGATGGCACCCATCTCTTCGGAGACGAGGCGGATTCAGCGCTGGAGCGCCTCAAGGACAGTCTGGCTACGGCCAGGTCCTTAGGCCTTTCTATGGCCCCATGTCGCCTTCAATCTGCCTTTCGTGGCTACGGAAGGGGCTTCTAGCCACACTAGTTCCCTCCCAGCCACTGAGCCATGCATGCTCCCCAGCTTCTGCGTGGCAGAGGGCACAGTACCCACAGACCTCGTGGGTCTGGCAGCCAGCAGTCTTGTCAGTCCACCACTCCCCCGGCAGCTTCCAACCCCTCCTAATATGCCCCATTGCCATCATGGGCACCCAGTTGGCAGCAGGATTCGCCATCACCTGCCCCACTGGCAGTCCCTAACATTGGACAGTTGGGTTTTGCAAATCGTCCGAAGGGACTACTCCCTCCCCTTTGTGACAGCCACTCCCTCTATATCACCATCTCATGACTGGCTGATGGAGGATCATCTATCCCTTCTCCTCAAGGAAGTCACGGCTCTCTTGGGCAAGCGAGCCATAGAGGAGGTGCCAGTGCCAGAAGTGGGGTGTGGTTTCTTTTCCCGTTACATTCTGGTCCACAAAAAGAACGGAGGCTTTCTTCCTATTCTAGCCCTCAACTACTTCCTCAAGAAGGAGAAATTTGAAATGCGCATGTTAGCTCAGTTCCTGTCTGCCCTGGAACCAGGAGACTGGATGGTAGCGTTGGACTTGTAGGACTCCATTTACCACATTCCTGTCCTGCCTACCCACCAGCATTACCTGCGGTTCAATGTAGGTCACAAGCACTTTCAGTTTACTGTGCTCCCTTTTGGCCTTAACAGCCCCCCTCGAGTGTTAAACAAAGTAATGGCAGTGGTTACAGCTCATCTGTGGAGATCAAGGGTGCCAGTCTTTCCCTATCTCGACAATTGGCTGTTAAAATCAGGCTCGCCCCAGGCTGTCGTCTCCCACCTCCAGACTACGCGAACCTCCTAGACTCACTGGGGTTCTCTATCAACATGCCTTGAGTTACACCTGACTCGCTCTCAGACGCTTCCTTTCATTGGATTCTGGATACAGTGCAGTTTTGGCCTTATCCTCCTGAGTGGCAAGTCTAGGATAGTCAGGCTATAATACCTGTGTGTTGTCAACCTCTATCCTGAATTAGGGTGAGGCAGACCTTGAGGCTGTTGGGACTCCTGGCCTGCTGCATCCTGCTGGTGACTCAAGACTGACGGAAACAAGCATCCTGAGCTAAAGAATGATGATGGATTAAACCCAGATCAGTTGACTGGGGGTGAGTGTTTGATTTGCTCTAACGCTCCGTCCATCATCCCCTTTGGTATCGCTTTGTTCGCCCTAAGTTGGCAGGGTATGCCCAGACGTGGGTCCCTTGCTGACTTTGCCACTGGATTCAAGCTAGCCTGGCTGATGAGGGTTTTGAACCCGAAACCGGTCCCAGGATGCTTGTTTCCGGTCCAGGGAAGACATGGCTTGGCAGTTCGGGCTGGACTGTTCCCATGAGGCACAGGGTCAGACTGATTTGCATATGGCCATGTCTGAACTGGGGTGGTGGAGTGAGCTAAAGAATGATGATGGATTAAACCCAGATCAGTTGACTGGGGGGGAGTGTTTGATTTGCTCTAACGCTCCGTCCATCATCCCCTTTGGTATCACTCCTGGGATGGGGCAGCCATCTGGGAGAGGTGGAGTTCAGAGGACTCTGGTCTCCGGCGGAATTCAGACTCCACATCAACCTGCTGGAGCTCCATGCGATCCGACGGGCATTGAAAGCCTTTTTACCCTTAATCAAGGGAAGGCTTGTGCTGGTGTTCACGGGCAATACCACCGCCAGGTGGTAGTGCAACAAGCTGGGCAGGGTGGGGTCGTGGACCCTTTGTAAAGAGGCCCTGCGTCTCTGGACATGGCTGGAACAGCAGGGCATATCCTTAGTGGTTCAACACTTGGCAGACTTTCTGAACACCAGAGCGTATGAACTCATCCTTCAATGCCTAGCGGATCATGAATGGCATCTCCAACCAGAGATGGCGCAAGGTCTTTTTCAACAGTGTGGAGAGCCTTTGTTAGATCTGTTTGCCTCAGCCGAGAACACGCAATGTCTGCTGTTTTGCACGCTAGAGATTTCAAGGCGACTCTCGCTCAGAGGCGCTTTCCGTCTTCAGTGGAGCACAAACCTCCTTTTTGCCTTTATGTCCATACCACTCCTGCCCAGAGTTCTCAAGAAGATCAAGAACGACCGGGCTCAAATGATCCTTGTTGCTTCAGATTGGGCACGGAGAGTCTGGTATCCCAAGCTACTGAGCATGGCCATCAATCCTCTGATTAGGCTGCCCCTTCGGGAGGATCTTCTGTTGCAGCAACAAGGGAGGGTCTTGCACCTGAACCTGTCCAAGTCTCCGCCTTCTTGCGTGGAGATTGAGCGGATAGCGGCGCCAGTTGACAGCCTTTGACCTTCGTCCTGAAGTCTGTAACATCATAGCAGCCGGGGTCCTTCCACCAAGAAGGTATACCCCTGCTGTTGGAAAAAATTTGTGGCATGGTGTGCAGAAGAAGACATTGATCCCCTTTCTGCGCCCCTTTCTGATGTTTTATTCTTCATTCTTTCCCTTGCCCAACAGGGCTCTGCTCTGGACACTCTTAAGGGCTCTCTGTCCGTTGCTCAGATATGAATTTACCTTAAAGAAATGAAAATACAAGAGGTATTTGGCAAAACCAGAACAAGTTGGTTTAATTAAATGCAGTGGTCGGGAGAGCAGCAACAGAGGCCTGTCTGAAAACTGTCTCGATGTTCAGAGGCTTTGGCCGGCATTATATACAGTTTTTGAAGTACAATAAACCGTTCTTGTAGAGCACGTAAATCCGGGCCTAGTCATGAACCATAAATTCAACCATCTGATAAGGAGCACAGGTGGCTCCCGACTTTGTGGAGACTCGGTGTGGGCCAATGTGTATGTGTCCAGATCTCCAGCATGGGGAGCGCGTGATCACTGCGTGTAGTGTGCATGCTGTGTTCTGATTGGCTGACTCCTGATTGGTGTTCCTCACTACATGTGGCATCTGACTTTGTGGTATTTTGGGAACTCGCGCCCCATTGGCCAAACGTGTTTTATTGGGGTCAATCTCCTTGGACCTTTTGCGGTGTAGCTGCCTATCTGTGGGATTGATCTGGGTTTTCCCTGTATGCGTGTTTGTCTTCGGGCTAACTGTAAACCTACCTGTGACCAATCAATTGGGAGGCTTGGGTCGCAGGGCCTGTCTGAACCCTTTTCTCTGACTCCGGGTTGATGGGGAGGTCATCTCGGGTGGATTCGACAGCAATGATACTAGTTTGTTACTACGTGTACATATAACATGGCAGTCATTGATATTGCTTTTACTGACATTCTGAATATTATGCGTACATTTGTCATGGAGTACATCGACATCAAACCAGTATTGACATTATGTGTATATACATTATGGTGTACATTGACATTGCATTCACCGACATTAACATTCCCCCCTCTAGTTGAATTTTCAACAACATCATTTTTCTCATATGTCATGACAGTCACATTATTCAAGGCTTGGGGTGTTTCTGTTGTCTGCTATCCTAGCTATTTGCATACTACCTAATTTGAGGGCTGATTTTTTACATTTTACAGCAGGATCTCCCACTTGTAGGAAACCACACAATAGTAGTACAAAAATGACAACTGGAAGCAATGACGTGCACATTTTGGTCACCAGAGGGGGAGCCAGGAAAAAAGACTATGAAACCAGTCCTGCTCAGGGGCACCTCCCTCCTTCATGTTAGCTTGTAGATGATGCAGTGCTTGGATGGCAAAAGTGAGAATTCAGTTTTTGAGATCATTTCCGGGAATAAACTTGCAACAGGAAGCACCAATCTTGGCACACACCCCACCCTCCATCGTGGTCATCAAGTCCAATACCTGCCGATGTTGCATCACCATGAGACGGATGGCTCTTAATTCTTCCCATATAGCATTTATGCTGCGCTCTGTGTGGTTAATCATCTTCAGTAGTTCCCACATGCTTATCTGTAAGCAGCGGACGTTTGCTTTTGTTTGTGTGGTGAAGAAAGTTATGGACCCTCCTGTGTTCACCTGAGTGTCAGTAAACAGTCTGAATTCTTCCAGAATGTCCTTGTACTGAGCCCAGCCAAAATAGTCAGCAGTTCTTCTCCGAGCCTGATGCAACAGAGTTGTTTTCTTCTGTAGCGGTTGCTGAAACAACTCTGACAGATCTTCTCCACGGATGACCAGGGTTGGGGTGTGTATGGTCACCAGGGTGTAGAGGCCCCGCCATCCGGGGACGAGCAAATTCTCCACATTTGCCAGTAGTAATCCATCAATGTGGATGTGCCCCATTACAGGTCTGGTATGTGCAGTGCTGCTTCACAATTTTCATTGTTACAGAGCGGTATTGCCTCTGAAACACAAAGAATGCAGTGTAAGTTTCGGTACAATTAAGGGTTGCCCCTTCCCTTCCAACCATATGTACCTATTTATCTCGTCATCCCAGATATCCTGGCATGGGGTATCTGTGCTGGTTTTTGACCCCCTCTCATGGTATTCATTTCCTGTAGCGTCATCGAGGTGAATAGCCCTGCACTGGAATTCCATATTAGGGTTTCATTTGTCATTAAAAAACAGGCTGCCCCTTGGCACATACTACAGCTCCCATACCACAAGGGGGGTATGGGAGCTTTGCGGCCCCTAACTTCAAAGTGTCTTATTGATGGCACAGATGCAATTCATTCATCACTGGTTTAATAACAGCAGGCATGCCCCACATGTTATCTTAGAACGTGGCTTGCTTTCTCCCACTCCACTTTCAGCAGCTCCTTTTGAGCTTCTCCCAAGACCTTCACAGGAAATCCACACTATTGGATGTACCGTGTGGGCCTGGAATAGACTATCCTCACTATGTGGTGTTCCTGTCCCATACTTGCCTCAAATACCCATTAAATATTGCTGTTGGTCGTGGTTTAACCATGCCCCGAAGCTTCTACTGTCTCTTGAAAAAAATCGAAATAATGGGTTATTTGTTTATAGACCAAAAGTTTAAATCATACCGTGAATATCTAGGTGACTCGTCTGCTACACTGTTAGATGTCCTGGCATATGGTGGGACCTCACTTGCTGTTTGTGGCCTTTTTTCTACGTTCCCGAAGGAACCCCCGTGTGTGGCCAGTTCTGACGGTACTGCTCTCCAACCCGCAGCCATTTAGGCTTATCACAAGATTATGTGCTGCAGTGATGGAGAATATGATTACGGAGGTCCCCAAGGCCCGGGTGGCGTGGGGGGAGGGATTTCGGTCATGACTTATTAGACAACCAATGGCAGTATTGTTGTCTACAGATCAAGGACGTGCCCCCTAATGGTAGATACCGCCTTATACATTGCAAATTTCTTTTGCGGGTCTACCTCTCACCTACAGATCTTGCTCATTACTATCATACTGAAGATACCAAGTGTAAGCGCTGTGGTGCTTGGGGGTGGACTTTTTTCACTTGGCGTGGTCCTGCCCAGCGGTGGCACTGTTTTGGACTCTCGTCACTACAGCCCTGACTGCTATGACTGAAAATGCCTTCCCCCTTGTTGCCATGATGGCTCTGTTGGGCTACGTAAAAGAGGTACCAAAAATATTTCGGAAGTATACTGCCACGGGTCTGCTTTTGTGAAGGCGCAGGGTGGCATTGCAATGGACGCAGGCAGATGCCGAAATTTCATGATTGGTTGAAGGACATGTCGCTGTGTGAGGATTGGTCCGGAACTTATGCCACAACACTGCCACCGACTGCTCGCCCCTGTGATTTTTGGGATACCCGGCGCTACTACTTGTCAAAGTTAGATCCCAATTGATGGCCATGCTATCCCTATGCTTTATCTCTCCATGGAGTTCCATAAGATGTGTTGCATTACACTGACTGTGTATACCTCTGTACCTCCATATGATCATTGTATGTTGGGTTGTTATGCTATGTACTATTGTGCCTCTGATGAACCTCTGCACTATTGTCATACCTACAATGATTTCTGCATGTACTATGTGATTGCTCATGATTTGACATCTCCTTTTATTACCATGTCATATGCTGCTTTGCTGCACTGATGACTTCATCAGTTCTGTTTTCATAGAAACTTGAATAAATAAAGTATTTAAAAAAAAAAAAAAAGAAAGTCTGCCTCAAATTTGCAAAGGGCCGCCCTGGGACCACAGACGGCGGTGGGAGCGGATGTATTTGTGTAGTGGTGCGGTGGTTTTACTACCTCTAAGAACCTCTTTTTTACGATGTCTCGAGGCCAAAGGGTGTCCTTCCCTATGGTGCCCCTTCTATGCATTCTGTCTAACTCAGTTTGAATGTCGCTAGGTGTAGTAAAAAGGTTTAGTGCTGTGGGGTTGGTCTCATACAGGGTGATGTTTACTACTCCTCTATGGGTTTCTACTCTATTGGGTTGTATCTTGGCCCGAATCCTACATAGATACAAGTGGATAAGACATTTTGCTTTTTCGGGGGCTATCTCTTGGGATGAGTAAAGCCTGTCTGCGCTTACGGCCTGGGGTATCAGCGAACAAATGTAACACAACCTGTTCGTGGTTTGGGTTCCCACGGTGGTCATGTGCTGATACCATGTGTTGTGTAGGAGTGTGCTGTGCAGTGTGTGAGGAATGCTAGTGTTCTGTTTAGTGTAAGCGTAAGTGAGGTGAGAGGTCCCTACGAAACGCAGCAAGAATGTCGAGGTAGGCTCCATGAAACTCTGCAAATTTCTGGCTTCGGAGGGGCGTGAGAGCACTTATGCTAGACAGAGAGTGTACATAAATACATAACTTTGAAAACATTCGTAGGTCTTGGGATGGTCTCCAGGGGAGATGTCTGTCGTCTGGGCACCCAGGTGTGTCTTGGCTTGGTGCTGTGCGAAAAAGTGTGTTTGTAAAAAAAAAAAAAAAAAAAAAAAGTGTCCTTAAAGGCAGCTTGAGGTCTGCGTTCTTGAGCAATCGGGTCTCGTTGAAGTCCTTGTGGGAGCTTCGGCTGAAGGGGTGGCGGGCCGCTGTAATGATGGTGCACATGCGGCTCGTTTGCAGAGATAAGTGCTCTAGGTTGTTGGTTAGCTTGGAAAAAACACACATCGTTGTACAGTTTTTGGAAAATTCCTGTGCCTCCTTTTTAGGGATGCATTCTGCAGCTTTAGTATGTGCAAAACTTTTTAGTGGGGTACTGGAAGGAGGTGGCAGTACTTTAGGTAATGGTGAGGTTAGGTCGCCTTACGATTATTTTGTGGTTACTTTTGTCCCCCCCCCCCGTATGGCAGGCGAGAGTACTTTACTTTGCGGGCTGCTTCCTCTAAATTGTGAGTGTGTCATTTTATCGGTGTTGGGAGTTTCCTTCTGACCTGCATGTGCGTTGTGCAATGTGAGAGTAAGTTGATGTGTAATGATATTTAGGGGTTTTGGGGGTAATGGGGATGTTTCCTTTGTCACGTGCATGTCCCTCTGGTCTCTGCACGTGGCATGTAATGAGGTTCTCCCTAATGGAGTTGGGTGATTAAGTTACGTCCTTTCTCTGGATACCAGTGGGTAATACTAATGGCTTCGATTTTTTTCTATGGACTGGGTGTCGTGGTTGCTTTCTTCGGAGTTTTGAGGACACCCTTGTCCTAAGTGTGTAGGAAACCTGGCTTCCGACACTGGGGCGTCTGCCTCATTTTGGAACTGTAAGGGGGCCTCCATTTGGTGGAAACCCTGGGGCTGTTGAGACCTACATAGCTCGTCCAAGGCTGGATTTAGGTGAGTGGACCTGGGTGCTGGTTTTTATGCACCAGTCGGGGGCCGCCGTGCCCCCTCATCGGACTGTCTCCCCCCGGGAGCCTGGCCATCAAACCCCGTCCTGGGGGATCAACAGCAGAGAGAGACTCAAGCCCCTGGGGCACCTAGATGGTGAACTGTAGCGTGGATTCCTGATCGACATAGTTTACTGCAGCCCTAAAGTTGTTTGCGAAGGATGCAGGTAAGCGAATATATCTGGAAGGGGTATGAAGGGGATACGTCATGTTGGGGGATGGTTTTGGACTTACTGTGTGTTTGCATTCTGCGATTGTGCAAGGGCATTGCCTCCTCAGACAGTCACCCCTCCTTGCCGTACAGTGGTGGCCGATACGGTGAAGGAAGTGACCCGCTTAGGGCCACCCGGGTCACCACAGACCACCTCTCAGCCTTCCATACCGAATGAAGAGTCAGAGAAACAGTGGAGAATATACACCAATCTTTTATTAGTATACGCTCAGAGTGGTGCTCCGTCTGCACAGTCTCATAAGAGTACTACAGAGGGAACTGAGGAACAGCAAGCTTAAAGATACATTATGTACATTGCATGGTTAGCTAAGAACACGCCCACAGTGGAATTTTCCAAACAGATGTGGCCGGACAGCGAAAGACAAAAAAAAGGTTTCTACTCTCATATCTTACGCAGTTCATGACACTCTCGAGGCCGTTCCATCCTGTGCTGCGATCAAACTACCAGACAGGTGGGAGAGGCTCTATATCTAGGTAAAACTATGCACTGGCACAAGCAGTTCTTCGTTACAGAAATGAAACTTAGCAAAGGGTATTTCTCGGAACAGGGAAGGATTAGTTTTGAACCTCACACAAAATGGAGCCTGAAAAAGAAAATGGCGCTGCGAATGCTAACTTATACATAGTATTACGAGAGCATCAACAAGCATAATCTAACAAACCCTCCTTTTAGCATGAGCTAAAGACATTTTCAGTTTTACAAAAACGGGGAAAACAGGCACATATTCGGGGCAACTATAACAGAAGCGAATAGAGCCGCAAAATTAGAAATGCAATCGAGGTGAAGCTATGGGCACACTTTACAGTCAACAACAGAAATTGGGACAGCAAGGATGGATGAGTCCTCAAATATTCCCTCATCTATATTCATAAGACCAACGATATCAACTTGGAGCATCATAGCGGCGTTGGTAACATGGGCTGATTTTTTCTGTTTGGGCGTTAAAACAGTGGCACAATAGGAACAACAAAGGGGGAGGCATTGAACGAGAATGCAACAAAATATTAATACTGCTATGAAATAAATGATTTCCTTAAGGATCCAACCCCAATTACCCAAAGGAGACCAACTCCAATTTCCATCCCCTTGTCAACGATGTCCATAATGTGTTGTGTTTTTTTCCAAATTCTCTATGCCAATAACACACTGGTCGCCAATTATTGCACATAGACCACCACTCTTTGTCAAGATAAAATCCACTGCATATCTTGTCTGTTCCGAATACACCCACATGCTTTCTAACCGAGTAGTAATGTCTATCAAGGCTGCCACTGTAGTATTGGATAGAATCTGCAACTTACATCCAAAATATTCTCTAGCTTTCTAACCCCTGGCCATGGCAGTACCACCCAATGTAAAGATGGAAGAGAGGATGTATCCAAATGGGATACCATTACTATAGCTGTTTACTTCTAAGTCTGTTACCCCTTCACAAAATTCTTTTGTTAGTGTCCTTTTTACCCATCTTGTCCTAGGTTTAGCATATTTACATGGAACGCCCAAAGGCAGTACCATTCCGAGAGCCACATCATCGGTACCATTGTAGACACTGGAATAAGTCCCATTGGACAGAAAGAAAAACCTTGGATGTGCATATATCGGCCCCTTATAATTCACTGCAGCATATCTGGTATTTAGTCCCGAAGTGCTTAAATCTTTTTTATTGACTAGAGAAAGGATGTTCTTATACAGTATAGTCCCTGAACAATTGATGTACAAAAAAGTATCTGTACTGTTCACTATGGGGCAACAAGCAGGGTAATAACCAGCCTCTCGGGGTACTGTCAACTCCTTATAATGCCAACCCACTAGTGTTCTATTCTGCGCTTCCATATAAAAATGATCACAATATGTATTGTTATCACATCCCGGATAACCCTTACCCTGTGTTTTTTGATGATACAGACATGGTTCAGGATAACCAAATCCGAACATTCCCTTTACTTCCACAAGCTGAGGTGGCCGAGGGTATGTGTAGTTAACAAGTGACAATGGGTTTGCGGTCCAAAGGCTAGTGACAGATCGGGTAGGATAGCAGGCGGTCCCTTTTCCAAAAAAGCTCCTGTGCGTTTCTACAAACACATTATGTGTGGTAGCCCTCTTATTGTGTCCTGAGGAAATGTGTTCACCTACATTAAGTGTGGGTACACTATGTGCACCTTCCAGAAACCATGACACCCCACATATTAATATTGCCGCCGTTACAAGAACAATGACGCACACAATTTTACTTCGTATAGACCAAATCATACTGCGTTGTATAGGGGCAATCAGCTTCTCCTCCTCAGTAACTTGTCTACCAAAAGGATGCATAAAAAACGAGGGGGGAAAAGGAATCAAGAAACGTGAGTGTTCCCAGTGTCCGCCAGAGCCTCACTGGTACAGGATCCATCAATCAGTTGGCGCTCTTGAGCACCAGCCGTGGAGCTTGCTCTGTCCTAAGCTCTTTCCTAATCTATCCTACGCTGATAAAGGTGGGATACTTTCACAGTATACTTTCCTGACTAATGTTCAAACAACAAGAGCAAAACAGATGCAACTTTCGTTCAATCCACTCCCTCGTTGGTACTGCTACTCAGTACTTTCCTACCTTATGCAGTCCATCCCTAGTCTTTCTTTTTCCCAGACTCTGTGGTCCTCGTCCGAGGACGTAAATTGTGCCTGGCAGCTCCAGGCACTGTGTGATCACTGAGCAGAGGCTCCCAGATAGCTCGTATTTCTGGTGGGACAGCCTCATTCAAAACATTGTCGTTCTCTTTTGTCAATTTGCGTCCAAACCAGCTTTGCGTCGCTAAAAGGCACGAATCTGGGCAACTGTTCACATTCAACGTCTCCTATGCCCTCCTTGACCGACTGATCGTAAGGCAAGGGCAAAGGTATTCTTTTGCAGTGGGTCGCATGGACCCAATTCTTTTGACCAGCAATCTTTACAGCTGTCTGTGTTGTCAGAAGGTCTTGCTCCGGACCTTTCCACTTGGGTTCCAAATTCTTCTTCCTCTGAAAATTCTTTATCAAGACAAAGTCCCCAGGTTGGATGCTGTTGCCAGGTCCCTCTGGTTTAGGAGGTAAAGAGTCTCGCACCTGTTGGTGAATAGAATGCAAACTTTCTGTCAATTGTCCAAGATAATCAAGCAATACAGGATATTTAATGTCTGAATATTTTTTCGGCCTTGGGACACCCCAGACATTTGCTGGGCGGCCGAAAACTACTTCATAGGGTGATAAGCCAGTTCTAGAATGTGCTGTAGTCCTAGTTGACAAAAGAGCCAAAGGAAGAGCATCTGGCCATCTCAACCCTGTCGTCTCCTGAATTTTTGCCACTTTCAGTGTACCATTGTACTTCTCAACCAAACCCGCTGACTGCGGGTGATTGGTGGCATGGAATTTGTTTAATATGCAAGCCTTCACATATTAGCCTAATCACTTTTCCATTAAAATGAGATCCGTTATCACTCCAGATAATTCTAGGCATTCCGAATCGTGGGAAGTACTCTTTGATGAGCACCTTCGCAGTTATGGTGGCCATATTGTCTTTAGTGGGGTAAGCCTCAACCCATTTACTGAACGTGCATATAATCTCTAGGGCATACTTGAGATTGTTACAACGTTCTAGCTCAATGAAGTCCATCTGGAGGACTGCAAAGGGAAATGTAGGTGGTGCAAAATTACCGGATGGTGTGGGGTACCTTTTCCTGGATTGTGCCTCATGCAAATCATGCAACTTTTCACTTGGGGCCAGATGTACTAACGTTTTTTGCGGGCGCAAATGGGTTTTAGACCTGTTTGCGACCGCAAAAAACGTGTGGCCCATGTACTAATCTTATTTTGCGAGTCGCAAATCAATTTGCGACTCGCAAAATAGGATTAGCGACTCGCTATTAGGAAGGGGCGTTCCAAGGCCGTCCCTTCCTAATAGCGACTCCTGAAGCTATGTATGACTGCAAAACAGTTGCAGTTTACCACCCTTCACAGAAGGGTGGTAAACCACTCACAAACGGGAAGGGGTCCCCAGGGGACCCCTTCCCTTTGTGAGTGGCTCTAAAATATTTTTAAGGGCAGGCAGTGGTCCCAGGGACCACTGCCTGCCCTTTAAAATGAAACTGAAAAGTTTCATTTTTATTTTTTAAATGCATCCCGTTTTTCTTTAAGGAAAACGGGCTGCATTTAAAAAAAAAAAAAAAAAAAACTGCTTTATTTAAAAGCAGTGCCAGACATGGTGGTCTGCTGATCCCAGCAGGCCACCATCCCTGGGAGTGCCAGCCATTCCCAATGAGGTCGCAAATTGCGACAGCCTCATTAATATGCATGAGGCATGCAATTTGCGGCCCCCATTGGAAATCGCAAACAGTGTCTCAGACACTGTTGTGCATCCCAATTTGCGAGTCGCAAATTGTGAGGCGCAAATGCGATGCAATTTGCGAATCGCAAATTGGTGGGTCGTACATCTGGCCCTAAATGTGTAGCGGTCTTGGAAATTTTATCATTACGCCAAACCGGGGCCAATAGTTTACAAATACCTTTTGCACGGATATGAGCTGGACCATGAGCCATAGTAACCACAGGGAGTACACATGCATCGGGTAACATCCATTTCTACTCTCCAAACAAATCAATCCAACACTCTTCGTCATCTAAACGTGCTGTACTCTCTTGCCATACCGCTAATTCTTCTATCGTGGCCTCACTCTGTATCTCTTTCACGCTCTCAACCGTGTTCTCAAACATAGCGTTCTCGGGAACCCATCTAGCTGGGCCTGCAGCAAACATTCTCTTCATCTTACTCTGAGACGTTTCCATGGCTGTCTGATCTGCGAACACATTCCCTCTACCTACGTCATCTGTCACTTTCTTGTGGGCACTGCACTTTACAATAGCCATTTTCTTAGGAAGTGTTAGTGCAGATAACAATCGTAGTATCCGATGTCCATGTTGTATCTTAGTACCATGGGAGGTAAGGAACCGTCTCTCTGCCCACAGGCGCCTAATATTGTGCGCCACCCTAAATGCATACTGACTGTATAAATATTTACAACTAATCCCTCGCTCAATTCACAAGCTCGTATAAGGGCAACGAGTTCTGCTGCCTACGTGGATTGATAGGGGACTCGTGATGTCTTGACTACCGTACGCAATGTAGTGATAGCATAAGCTGCAGTGGTGGTGCCATCTGATAATTTAAAGCAAGAGCCATCGACTTATAGTTCTCCTTGGGGATCAGATAAGGGAACATCAGTCAAGTCTACCTGCCCTTTCGTCTCTTCCTCTGTTCGGAAAATACAGTCATGTTGGTCGACTGCATCGTTCTTGGAAGGGAGGGGTAGTAATGTGGCTGGATTTAGAGTGGCACATCTTTTAATCGTGATATGCTTAGCAAACAATGTCAATTCATAGCCGGTAAGACGTGCACTGGTGAGGTGCTGTGTCCTTGTTTTATTCAAAAGTGTATCCACAGCATGGGGTACCATAACTATGAGGTCAGTATCAAGTACAAGTCCAGCCGATTGTCTGATAGAAGTGACCACGGCCGCAACCGCTCGCAGACAGCTCGGGAGGGCCATTGCAACAGGATCGAGCACAGCAGAGAAATAAGCGCAAGGTCTCTGTCTATCGCCAAATTGTTTGAGTCAAGACAGAAAGAGCAAAACCCGCCATCTCGTGGACCTACAACACAAATGGTTTCCTATAATCAGGTGTGCCTAGCACTGGAGCAGAGCAAAGCGCAGCTTTTAATTCTTCAAAAGATTGCTGACAATCTGGCATCCAAGGCAAAGGCTCATGCACTGCTTTTGTTGTTAATGCAAGCAGAGGATTGATTAGTAAGTAATAATTAGGGATCCACTGCTCGCAGTAGGAAGTGATGCCTATAAAAGCACGCATGTCTTTTTGAGTTTGCGGACAGAGCATTTTTTTTTATTAATGGTACTGATGCGTTCTGGCGTTAACCTTCTACCCTCCTTCAACAGAAGGTGACCTCCTGTCGACAGTATTGAAGCTTCGGATGGGAAACCTTATGACCATGATGTGCCAAGGGCAACAACAACCTCACCATGCTATCCTTACAGCCTTGTTCCGTATCAGAAGCAATCAACAAATCATCGACATACTGCACCAATGCATTACCTGGAGAAAGTGAGAGTGAATCCAACTGACCTTTCAATGCTTGTCTATAGATGCTAGGACTTTCAGTATAGCCTTGAGGAGCGTGACAGAATTGGAAACTTTTACCAGCTAGCGAAAACCTGAACAAATACCTGCTGTCTGGATGTATAGGAATGTTAATGAATGCATTTTTTAAATCAATAACAGAGAAAAACTTAGTGGTAGGTGGAATCATTGTTAAAAGTGTAGTGATATCAGGAACCACGGGTAATTGCGGCACCACTATCTTATTGACCTCGCACAAATCAATCACAAAACGATATACATCATTGGCACTATTAGGAGAATCTAGAGGTGCCCTTTTCAAGACCCGAAGAATAGGGCTATTGCATATATTACCTTTGGTCTCTTCGACAACTCCCTTGGATATTAAGTCCTGAACAATATCAAGAAAAGCTTGTTCTCCTGCCTGTGGTATTTTATACTGAGGAATACGGGGCAATATGGCATTGTCCTTAACCTGTATAGAAACTGGTGGTATATGCAACATGCCTACATCGGTGTCACTAGTGGCCCGTAACGTGGGTGGTACTTGATCGAATTCAGGTGGAAGGGGAGCATCCTTAGATGGACATTGTCTGGTACCCACGTCCGGGCCCATGGTAATATAGACGCCATCAGGCAAACAATATATGGTAGCATGCAACTTCTTTAGTAGGTCCAAGCCCATCAAATTCTCACCACAATTGGAAGTCAAAAGAAATGGGGAATCCACGGTAAAATGGCCAACAGTAAGGGCAAGGGGGCGTGAGATGGGGCTTACAACCGGTACTCCTGAAAAACTCACTGAAACATTATTATGGCCAGACAGGGGCGCCCCAGGGACCAGGTGTCGGGAAATAGAGCTTTTGGTGGCACCTGTATCAACCAAGAACTCCTTAGGAGATCCTTGCAGATCTATCTTGACATAAGGGCCACGCTGGTCTACAGGTATGTTAACTGGTCCCGTACCCTGTCCTTGGCTGTCCTAGCTGAAAGACATCACTGTCACGTCATCAACGTCATAGTCGTCATTGTAGTATTGCCTATCCCTAGTGTCGTCGAAATAATTGTCAGAACGGTCTACAGGGGCAGAAGTTTGTTGCTGCCTATTGATCCCACGGCCCCTATTTCCAGGACCTCTTCCTCTAGTGGACGAAGCATTGCGCAAAAAGTACAGGGCACTGCCAGTGACCTTCTTCCTTGCAGTAAGCACACTGATTCTGCCCCAAAGGTGTCATAGGTGGATGTCTAGCGCGGAAGAGTTGCTGTTGGGGTCCCCGTCCCCTAGTGTTACCTCGATATGCTTGTTACATTAATACCTTTGTCTTGAGATCCTTATGTTTCTTATCAGTCTTGTCTTTCTCTTCATTATCCCTATGCTCGTAATTTTGGGCCATATTTAAAATTACAGAGGGGAAGACGTAGACCAAGTACTCTCAGCTGCTTGAAGTTTAGACATTATTTTGGAAAGGAGATTAGTAACAAACCTATCAACAAATAGGCGGACTCCTCCCTCTGCCCACTGTAATCCAGAAACGTCTCTAGTGAAAAAATCAGACACACTTTTGTCTTTCTTCTGCCGACAGGCAGTCAATCTGTCCCAACTAACTTTCTTGGGAGGAATGAGTGTATGCATATATGTTATTATGCGACCGGGCAAGGTGAGTAACTCAGCGCATGGCTTGTCTCCTGGCTTCCTATCTCAGTCCAAATCCTTAATCACATCCCACGTTCCGCCCAACTTGGCGACATGATCTTGGGTATGTACCCAACGCCAAATATCAACTGGAACTAGTAGGCCAAAAAACATATCAATATCAGCAAGGGTCATCACAGTGGAAGAAGCAGCCTCTGTCAATTCTTTATAGTAAGCAGTAGGATTTTTCCTAGGGTAAGGCCATGTAGCCTTAAGGTCCAGAACTTTAGTCCTTTTCCATGGAGTATAAACCCATTGTTCCTGAAAACAGGCAGCCACAGCCGGTCTGATAACCGCTCCATGTTGGTCCACCACTTCAGGAATTTCCGGGTGATAAACGGGGCGAACCTCTTGCATTGGGAATTGAGTTATTTTAGTGGGACTCTTATCATGCAGTCTACCTCTACAAGTCAGTAGCGTAGAAACGTTCCTATACAGAGAGGCCAGCTCCAAATTATTTATATAAGTGCCTTCATTAATATCAAATAGTATTTGGGGTGCTTCCATTTCGATGTGTGTGCGCTAGAGGTCAATTAGGGTGGAGGTCAAGTGTTTAAGGGCATGTTGCTGCAGAAAAGGGTCGAAGTCTCGCATTACCTGCCAAATGTCCTCAAGGCTGTAAATTGGGTTGCGAGCCCACCGTATTGCCTGATCCGCTATTACTTTCTTCTCCTCATCCCCCACTACAGATCGCATTAACGGACCTAACTGTTCTCTGAATCCAGTCAAATCTCTCACTGGTGTGTCATTAATTAGTGACAATGGAGGATGAATGACTGGAACGGGAGTAACAGGTATTGCTACAGTCAGAGTTTGTAATGAAAGAGAAGGAGTAGGGGGTACGTTAACAGGGGCAGTAGGTGTGACAGCTGTAGAAACTGGTGCACCTTGTGCAGGTTGTTGTTGCTGATGGGGAACAACAGGGTATATCCGTTCTGGGGCATATGGTGGCGGGGTCGGGCATCAAATAGGGTCTCCCAAAAAGTATCCCCGTCCTCCTGAGCCATAGAGGACCTATCAATTTGCAACCAAAATCTCCTGTCCGCACATTCTATCCCTGTTTCCTGCTTCTCCTTATCATAAGCGACAGACTTCTGTGTAAGGGTCTGCATACCTCTCTTTGTAGCATCCTTTTCCATTTTTAATCACCTCTGTTTGGCCTCCTTCTGCCAAGTACGGAGGGAGTCAAACATGGACTGTCTACTGCGTCTTTTAAACAACTGTTCTTGAAGAAATCCCATCTTTTGTTCATCAGCGGAGCCTGTCAAAGGCCACTGAAACTCTGCATTGTCCCTCGTATATTTGTGCCAAAACGTACTAAACATAATAGGGCCAAGGCCATGTTTTATATACCTATCAAAATTAGGACTGCCCTCAGGAGGTGCAGGCTGGGATTCTGCCAACCGTGCATCTGTAGAACAACAACCACAACACAAACTCCGCATTTTACTAAAACCAGGCATTACAAAGAAAAGTCGTTATTTTACCTGGCAAAGTATTTGCAAACACTTTTCACCAAAACAGCTCTTAGACTAAAACAAAACCAATTTACAGTGGTACCACATCCACATAAACTGAAACAGACTCACCTGGTATCAGGCACATAGATAGACCAGTTCTCCACTGCTGACTCTTCGGACCAAACAGTCAGATCACAGGTTCGCCGTTCAGGACTCCAGTTGGGATGACCGCTGGGCGAGGCACCCTCCGGTGGGACAGAGGCAGCAGCTGCGAGAAACGTATCTCTTCGTGCAGGGATCCCCGAGCCGCCAGTCCGACCTGATGGTGTTCTCGTCCTCCTCTCCTTTTGTGGAAAATGGATGGGTCATGCCACGATGGAGTCCCTGGTCGGGCGCCAAATGAAGGAAGTGACCCGCTTAGGGCCACCCGGGTCACCACAGACCACCTCTCAGCCTTCCATACCGAATGAAGAGTCAGAGAAACATTGGAAAATATACACCAATAATTGTTTTAGTATACGCTCAGAGCGGGGCTCCGTCTGCACAGTCTCGTAAGAGTACTACAGAGGGAACTGAGGAACAGCAAAGATAAAGATGCATTATGTACATTGCATGGTTAGCTAAGAAAATGCCCACAGTGGAATTTTCCAAACAGTTGTGGCTGGACAGCAAAAGACAAAAAAAAAGGTTTCTACTCTCATATCTTACGCAGTTCAGGACACTCTCAAGGCCGTTCCATCCCGTGCTGCAATCAAACTACCAGACAGGTGGGAGAGGTTCTTTATCTAGGGAAAACTATGCACTGGCCCAAGCAGTTCTTCGTTACAGAAACGAAACTTAGCAAAGGGTATTTCTCGGAACAGGGAAGGATTAGTTTTGAACCTCACATAAAATGGAGCCTGAAAAAGAAAATGACACAGCGAATGCTAAGTTATACATAGTATTACAAGAGCATCAACTAGCATAATCTAACAACGGAACGGGGTTGGGGGGTGGGGTGGGAGGAGGGAAAAAAACAAGAAAAATACAAATCCACTTACCTCAGCAGTCCATCTCTCCCACGTCGTCTCTCCTCCGTCCTCTCTGTCCTCTTCTTGGCTTCTGTGTGAACAGGAACCACCCTGGCTCCCCTACACCATTCACAACACTGCCTTGCAGCATTGTGATTGGTCTGAGCGCCGTGGTTCGGTGATCAGACGGGCACAGGGAGCCTGTGCATGTTTCCCATCAGTCTGTGCATTGCAGCCTGGAACATGGAGAGTGCACATGACTGTTTGGCTGGGCCAAGACGGCGGGCCAAACCGTCATGCGCACTTTAGAGTGCAGCAACCACTCCTCCTCCCCGACGTCACGGAAGCCCAGCCCCGCCCCGCCCTAACCTGGCTGATACGTAAAATAAAATTATAATGACTTCTGTTATTACCATGTTATTTTTCCTTTTACACTGCTCCGAGAGCAGTGGGGCGACGCTCCTCCGCCTTAGTGGAGGAGCCGCCACTGCTGCTGTGACTGTGGCCCCAGTCATTGCTGGGCAGGGCTTCCTTTCTGCTGCGGCTGTTGCCATGTGCTTGACCAACTGCCCAGCCCCTGCTGCGGTGGGGTGGCTGTTGCCTGGTTTCCCTGAGGCTGATTCTACAATGCATTTGCGTTGCTCTGGGCTTGGTTTTGGGGATGGGTATTCTGTGGGGGCAGCCCCGAGATTATTCCTTTCTGCTCGTGATACGTTTTTAGGCAACAATAGTCGGTCCTGTAGTTTCTTCTGTAACAATAGTGGCATTCTCTGAGATCTGGCGACTACCAGCCTCTCTGCCCTCTGGTGGTGGCGCTCATTTGGAATCCTCTGGGGTTCCTCGATTGAGTCTTCTTCAAGCCAGTTGCCACTTGCACGCTTGTGGTAACTGTGGCCCACTCAAGTGCGGTCTCACCCTGTTCTTGGTCATTCCAAGGGAGCCACTGCGTGGGGGGTATGGATGATGATCTGCCAACTTTAGGCCCTGGGATTTTTCCAGTGTGACTGTTGGGGACACCTCCTTGGGGTGTCGTTCCATTAGTCGGGCATGACAAATTTCCTACAGAGGACACTTGCCCGGGTACCATATTTGGTAGCAGGTAGGGGGCCTCCGGCTCGGGGAATGCACCATATGGCACGGACCACCTCGTCTGCGCCACTTCCTCGCTTGTGGAGGTGCCAGAGTGGTGGCAGAGGCTGAACTGGGTAACCCAGGGGGTGCTCGTGGTTGCTACCGCACTCCCCACTGACTCCCCACCTAGCATCCGAGGATTCAGTAGGCGTGTGCGTGTCGTGGTCTTGAGCCTCCTGCTCTTTGCACACCGTACATGCTATCCTTTTGGTAGGTTCTACTAAGAGGTGTTGTGCTCTACCTGCTCACTGCTGAGCTAATTTGCATACCTCTAAGAGGCTTTCCATATATTCCAGGACTATCCCCTTGAAGGGGGCTCGATGGACTAGGATCACCCTGGCTGGCGTCCACGTGGCATGGGAACGATTTGACTTTTTGTGTTCTAGGAAGGAGGTTCCAGGGGAAGAGCAGTCTATAGTCCTGTTCTCTGTGAATTGGATAGACATTCTTAGCTTGGACAGTAGATTTCATCCTATTATATATTGGTCGGGAGGAAGGATAATACAACAATTGTTCCCTTATCCTATTCTCCCCTATCTTCAGCTCGAGTGGTTCTCTGAGGGACACCTCGGCCTCCTAACACGAGATTCCTTGTGTTTTAGCAGTGGTTTTTGTTATGGGGGCTGTTCCTTCCCACAAGCATGACCTTGCTGCCCCTGTATCCACCAGGAAGTGGTATGGTGTCTCGCTTATTAATATCATAACCACGGGGCCCTCCTCAGGGCAGTCCGGAGCGGACAGTAGGTGACCGCATCTTTGGGTACTTTGGTGACCTCTGGCGTGTGTTCCCTGTTTTTTCCCTGGGTTGGTGAGACCCGCCCTGCGCTCGCGCCCTCGCTGTCGGATCTTGAAGAGCTAGAGCCTTCTTCATTAACGTCGCTTGTCCTGTATGGTGTAGGTTGCGAGTTGGGGCCACCCTGAAGTTGGCCCATAGTTTTAACAGAGCCATTGTTCCAGCCCTCTCGTGACCTACATATCTTCTCTGAATGTGTGTTCTTGTGTGTTATATTATGTTGGTGTTGAATGTTCCCCCCCTCAGTCCAGGGAAAAGCATACCCCTTGGTCTGTGCGTGCCACTCACAACAGTATTTCTCTAGCTTCCTAGCTTGTGTGGAGAATCTAGTTTGCATGTGGTCTAGCGGTGACTCCATGATGAGTTAGGAAACTGACTTTCTCGAGTTTTAAGTAATTCCAAATACTACTCTGATCGTGGGAAAATTGTGTACACGGGGTGGTGCCAGCAACAACTACTGGTTATGAGCTCTATTAAGGAAAACTATGCATCACATAAAAATACTTAACAGTAGACCAAGACAATGCAATGAAATAATAATGACCTGTAAGAAAATGCAATGGTTAGTTCAGAACAATACAATTTGCGTTTTAGCAGCGGAATAGCACATATGAAGTACTGATTTTGTGGGAAAAAAATGTTAATATTTCATATATGCATAAACTTACTAACAGGACATAACAAATCAACAAAATATACAATTGCAAAATTTATCAGCACCACAACATCGACAATGCATAAAGTGAAATGCTTAAATGAAGATAGGAGAGAATAAATTGACAGAAAAAATTATTTTGTTCAAGAAAACCTTAGCCCGCTCCTAGCGCCTAATGCCTGCTGAAGAGGGAATACTCTGTGCAGTACACGGAGCTAAGTGAGCCAGATCGTCTGTCAATATCGGCCTGGGAACACAAATAGCAACGATTTGAGCAGGGAAGAAAGAACAACCTGACAATTATCAGCCCTCCCTGGCCAGACACAAGCTATACCTTATTCACCAAGTTCCAAATTTTTCCCTAACGTCCGAATTACTCCCTATATCACATGCAGGAGTCATGCGTTCCATATGTGTGACGCCCAGCGGTCCATGTGAAAAAACCCCACCTCTTCACTTCTTTCAGACACTGTCAGTGTTAAGAAACAGACAAAAACGAATGTAGAATCCTTGGGTCTATTTTAAACAGAAAGTCGACGAAAGGATATTGTATGGTGAAGAACTACAAAAAAGCCACAAACTATAACACACAGACCTAGCTGTGGGAAGTTCCCTTATTAGGACAAAATCCCTCACTCACCACCGTCCACCATACAAATGCGGTTTAAATCCATACCGCTGGTGCACTGTTTTTAATCCCGACAGTGGGTGCACCTGAATAAATCTTACATTCTGCGCTCGCTAGCCAGTTTTATTCTCACATTCCTCACAGTATACATTTTCTTTGCGCTGCGCCCTCGCTCACACTATTTTGTTCATCACATGTGAATTTAGAATATCCTGATAGAGTAGATATTAAAAACATCCCTGAGCTCCTCCCTCTCAGAGAGGGGGTTGTAGCCCTCAAAGGAACTAGGTTATTACTTTGAGAGGAGAATCCCATATGATGAAGCATGTCACCTTTGGTGAGTGAGGGATTTCGTCCTAATAAGGGAACTTCCCACAGCTAGGTCTGTGTGTTATAGTTTGTGGCTTTTTGTAGTTCTTCACCATACAATATCCTGTCTTCGACTTTCTGTTTAAAATAGACCCAAGGATTCTACATTCGTTTTTGTCTGTTACTAATGGGGATATAATCCTTTGCAGGTCTTTAAAATTTCTCTAGGACCCTCCTGCTTGAAACCTTCTTGTTGTGTTGGTATTAGTGTTAAGAAACAGACATTCCCTAAGAAAACTCCTTTATACTAAAAATAAGATCCAGGTGGTGACCCTATATCACACCCAGGGCCTATGCTAACCATCTGTGTGACGCCCAGCGGTCCAAGCGAAGGAAATAAAAAAGCAACCCTATATCACACCCAGGGCCTATGCGTACCATCTGTCTGATTCCCAGCGGTCCAAGCGGACTAAACTGCAAACTACCTTCACCCTCCCTAGCGCGCTGACTAAGGAAAAATGATCTACGCACTTGTCCTAGTTTTCCACATGCTGGGACTAAGGATCCACAGGCTGGGACATGTAGCCTCTTACCCTGTGACAGCGACCTCTGGACCGACCTCCGCCCCACTGATTCAGCCGAACTTTTAATAAATTATGGCATCTGCTCACCGGTCTTGTTGCGCAGATGTGAATCTGTTTGGGTAGGGGTCCTTGTCCTTCGGCAGCAGTTGAGCTCGATAAACCAATCTCTCCTATCTTGCTCACCAAAATGTTGCTCGGATATCAATTTACCTTGAAAGAATGAAAAGATGAGGCGTTTAGCAAAACAGGAACAAGTTGGTTTAACTAAACTCAGCGGCCGGGAGAGCAGCAATAGAGGCGTGTCTGAAAACTTGATGTACAGAGGTTTTGACCTGCATTATATACAGTTCTTGAAGTACAATAAACCGATTACACATTCTTCTAGAGCACTTAAATCCGGGCCTAGTCATGAACCATAAATTCAACCATGTGATAAGGGGCACAGGTGGCTCTCGTCTTTGTGGAGACTTAATGTGTGTCAGTGTGTATGTGTCCAGATGTCCGGCATGGGGAGCATGTGATCGCTGTGTGTTGTGTGCATGCTGTGTTTTGATTGGCTGAGTGTTCCTAACTACATGTGCCATCTGACTTAGTGGTATTTTGGAAACGCGCGCCCCTTTGGCCAAATGTGTTTTATTGGGACCAATCTTTTCGGACCTTTTGTGGTGTAGCTGCCTATCTGTGGGATTGATCTGGGTTTTCCCTGTTCACGCGTTTGTCTTCGGGCGAGGTGTAACCCCACCAGTACCTATCAATCTGTAGGCTTGGGTTGCAAGGGCCTGTCTGACCACATCTCTCTGACTCGTGGTTGATAGGGAGGTCATCTCGGGTGGATTCGACAGCAATGATACAAGTTTGTTATTATGTGTACATATAATATGGTAGTCATTGATACTGGATTTACTGGGATTCTCATTATTATGCATACATTTGTCATGGTGTACATCGACATTGTATTTACTGGTATTGACATGTGTACATATATTATGACGTACATTGACATTGCATTCCCCGATATTAACAGCCTGCTCTTTCTGCCATTTTGTGGTTGCCTGACCAACCTTCTATGTTCAAATCCCCTATTGTACATAGGTTTCTAAAAGGTCTTGTTCATCTCTTCCCTCCTTCACCATTTGTCATGGTTCAGAGGGATATTAATCTGATGTTAACTTTCTTGATGTATGCTCCTTTCTGACCTCTCCATAATTGTCCCATGAGGCTTCTGACGATTAAAACAGCCTTCCTTGTGGCTCTTACATCTGCCCGTAGAATAAGTGAGCTGCAGGCTTTGTCATCTATGCCGCCTTACTTATCAGTCTATCCTGCCAAACTGGTGCTTTACTCAAGGGCCTCTTCTCTACCGAAAGTGGTTACCCCATTTCACGTAGGCCAATCCATCACACTGCCTACCTTTTATGCTCCACCACATCCATCTAAAGAAGAGGAGCGACTCCACCGTCTGGACTCAAGAAGAGTGTTGTCGTTCTACCTTTACTGCCCAATAGGGTTCCGGTTGGACGACCAACTCTTCGTGTGGTATGTTGGTGCGAAGAAAGGTTGGGCTGTGCAGAAGTGGACCATCTCCAGATAGGTTGTGCTCTGCATTAAAATCTGCTATGCATTGGCCAAGAAGCAACCTCCAGAAGGTTTGCAAACTCATTCCACCAGAGCTAAAGCTGCGGCCACGGCATTAGCTCATGGAGTTCAGGTCCTGGACATCTGTCAAGCAGCAATGTGGGCTTTCGTTCACACGTTCACCAAACATTACTGTCTGCACAGTCAAAATTGGCCCGCACACCCACCAAGGGATGGTATTGCTTGGGTATCTATTCTAAGGTAAGGAATATGCAGCTAGAAGTCTCTATCAGATCAACAAGTTACTTACCTACGGTAACACCTTATCTGGTAGAGACTATATATAGCCCCAGATTCCTTACAAACCCACCCATCCTCCCCGCTCTGCAAACACATTTTTTAGGGACAGGGCTGAATCCTTTCAGGGCCCTAGTTTCCACATCTGTGGTCAGTATTCTTCATGGCTCTGCTTTTCTGGTATGGAAAATCATGAAAAGAAACTGAAGTCAGCGCACCTAGGTGGCACCTATATAGGTGCTGTGGACATCACTTCTGGCGCGTACAATGCTGACGACGTACGTGTAGCCGAACGACGCCACATGCCGGCGCTCGGGAGAACTGTTCACGAAGAATCTTCCGGATCCAGTCTGACGCCTGGAAAATTCTAAGGTAAGGAATATGTGGGTAGATACAGTCTCTACCAGATAAGGCGTTACTGAAGGTAAGTAAACTTGTTCAATACATAGCAACCAACTCCTCCAAAAAACTCTCAGATGCAGAATATACAATATAACTTATTGAAGAAGTCAACTTGGTTAAAACTTTACAGTTACTGAGAGTATGAACAAAATTACTAAAGAAAAATTTGTTTTTTGTTTTTGCCTACACAATACAATCGATTTTGCTCTTAGGATAGTAATTCTAAAACATTGGCATAAATTGAAAATGATGAAGATACACTGTGCATTTATTCACTTATTTGAGATCAGAGAACATAACATAAACTAAATACTAACCGATACTGATCATAGAACCTTTTTACATACAGCTGTGAGTAAATCAAAAATGGGCTTTTACTGTCCAAACTGCACATGTTGTGGCAGTAACAGTTGTAACATAATTTATCACCCCCATTTCGGAACTAAATATAAGATCACATTTTATTCTAATAAAGAACTGTGTATTTAAAATGCACTTTTGGGTTTTTATACATTGCAAAAGCATTACAGAAAGCTAAGAATAGGTGCAGCGAACATAAAAGAAATATATGGAAGATGCAGACTTTCTAGGCTCAAAGAGTGGGAAGTTCTCCAAGTGGAAAGTTTGAGCCGCTTTCAAGGAGCTGGCCAGAGGCAAAATACCTGGCTCAGATCGCCTAGCTATTGACTGTTCAGCAGCATACACAGATCTTCTTACTCCTGAATTAACAACAGTTCTTAATGAAGCAAAGATAATACACTGGTTGCCCTCTACAATGAGAGAAGCAGTTACTGTATCTCTCTCTATGAGGTGAGGCAAATGTGTCTTCTCACAATCCGCTGCCATTGAGCAAAAGTTTGGCAAACGGGCAGCTTCCCAAAATTAGTGACTAGATACATCCTGATCAAAGTGGCTTCACCCCCAGGCACAGAATGATATCTAAACTTGTGAGACAAATAGTTACTAGATTACCCCTTGCAAGACTAACCCAAGGCTCTAGTCCTATCCATAGATGATAACGCCTTTGACTCAATACAGTGGGAGTGCCTTTAAACCGCAAGGGAAGACATGACCCTGGGCATCGAATTCCAGAAATGGAACATATTGTTGTATAGCAGCTTGACTGCTCGAATTAGAACTGGAGGCCTAGTTCTGAAAACCTGTCCTCTTGGCAGAGGCACAACACTGTTCTCTCATCTTCCCTCTTTTGTTTCTCTGTATGAAGACGACATGCTTTTGTATTTGCAAGGAGAAAATTAGACGTTCTAGGTGCTATTGAGATCTTAAGAACATTTCAGATGCTTTCAGGCCTACAAGTAAACTTGGGCAAATCCTGCGTGTATTGTGTTCATTTATTTGAGAGGGAGGAAAGGCCCTCAGTGCTGGGTGATAATATAATATAGGAACCAACCACTATAAAATACTTGGGCGTCCGCATATTTAGAACTGAAGATAAGCAATTGGAAGGGAACGTTGTAGTGATAGTGACCTCCTAAATCATTATCGCCTACATCTGCCTCAAACACTTCTTGCACACCATCCAGACCTTGATTTTCAGCACCTCTTTAAGCTCACCTGAGTCAAGGCAGAATTCCTATTATTTGTCAAGAGCAACAAACAAGGTACAGTACAAACCTGGCTTAATGCCATGAACCTTGATGGCTTTGAACTCCAACTCTCACTGAATGCCAAATCACTTGTTTTTACCCTGGACACCAACCTCTCCCTCAAGGAATACATTGCAAAAAATAGACAAAGTCCACCTGGTACCAGCTTTATTTTCTTAAAAAAAGCCAAACTGTTTCTTCAAGAAAGCGACTTCACAACTGCTGTTCTAAAGCCTTTGTACTCTTGCATCTGAGTGGTGAAAATGTCCGACTCCAGGGCCTCCCAGACTCCATACGGGCACATATTTGGGGCATCCTATATGCTGCAGCACGTCTCATCCAGGGCCTTTAGAAATATAACACCTGTAGGAAGCTGGTCTTCTATGTAGTGTACCAAAGCGAGGTACACTATGCAGAAAGTCCAGGTGACCCTTATTGGCTTACAGGGGCTTGCTTTAAGAATGCAAAAGTGCTCTATTTGTGGTAGTGTTGTTGAGCAGTTTAGGTTTATAAGAGGGTAGTGTTGAGCTTTTGTTGTACTTACAGATTTAATAAATGAGACAATAAGAAATCGAAGGCCAAGTTAGAAAAATAACACTATGTTATATCCTATTTAGACACCAGATCTTCAGGATCAGGTAAGTACTTTAGTTTGTTATTGTTTTTGCACAGTAAAACAGTTGAATTACAAAGCTGTCAGATTTTAGGCATGAGCCTCGATTGCGGTAATGTTATCCTATCAAAAGAAAAGACATGTACTGCATACAGGTATTTGCAAACGGTTGTACAGGGTACCCTTTAGGACTTAAGGTGCTTGGGGGCCAAGGTCCAAAGTACCAGCAGCAGTTCGGGTTTACCTGCCTTGGTGTGTCCAGGTGCAGAGTGCTGGTCTTGATGGTAGCCTCGAGCACAGTTAGCTGTCAAGTTTAAAGGGACCTGTCAAAACCATAGTCTGCAAAGGGGAACTTGAGGACATGTCCGGGGAAACCCAAGGGGGGCTCAACTTGTGGGGACCAAGGGGACACAGGCAGAAGATGTATACTTGGGCTATGGGGATTGGGTGCAGAGGTGCTGGCTGGTGGGCCACTTTAGCACTGGAGGCTCTCACAGTTCTCAATATACCTGCAGAGGAGGGAAAAGAAACACAGCAGGGCCACACTCATTGTGGAGCTCATCTCTCTGGAAGTCCCTCGACATGCAGGTAAGTCTTTGAGGCGGTGGTGTCCGAAGTGGACACAAACAAGACTTGGTGGGTGCAAGCGCAACAGTAGTGAGGGTATTGGTGCAGGGGGGCTCCTGGAGGCTCTAGCGTCTTTTAACTCGCCAGAGACATGAGGCTGACCTCCTAGATCCTCAGGGACCTCCTCCTGTTCCGCTGCTCCTTCGATGGGCCCGATGGCCAACAGCACAGGTTACTGGACAGATGCTTTTGGTGCCTGCGGATGCAGGGTGATGGCTCCTCCACCCCAAGAGAGATTCTGCTTGGTTGTTGAAGTTGCTGGACGGTCCTCCACACCTTTGGGAGGAGTTCAGCTTTTGGATGAATCTGGTCTGTGCAGTTGTCAAGGTTTCAGCAGCAAGGCAGGGTTTGGCGCCAAGTAGTGATATATCTTCAGTTCTCGTGGTGACTCTTCTTCTTTGTCCTTTCTTCGGTTCCCAGTAGACCAATCTGAGTTCCTGGTGTGAGGGGAACCCCTAAATACTGAATTTAGGGGCATTAAAGGGGATATAGGGTAGTAGACAATGGGCTCCTTACCTCTGGAGTGACTACACCCCCTATATGACCACTTCCTGGGGAGAGTGGGCATAAACCTTAACCAGAGTTCCTAGTTTCACCTAATCGAAGATGGTGAAACCCTTCTTTCGTTGTTTACTTCAAGTAGCCCTCCTTAGGGGTTTGACTAGCCTGTGCACAAGCCTTCCGAATACCTAATCTTCCCACCTTCTCTAGTGCCAGTTGGGCCCCAGGGCAGGGAGTGACATTCTCAGGTCAGGGGGGAAGTCGGGTCATATGTCAAAAGCGGCAGAGCCTTTGAAGCCTCTGGCCTTGCTAATTTCGATAGCCATCCTGTTGGAGGAGGTGTGAGCACCTTCCTTCGGACAGGCATTGTTTCTGACCTCAGAGAGCACGGGCTCTTACCTGCAGGGGGGTCAGAAACTCTGCTGTGGTGGCAACCTGGGAGATACCAGTCAGCCAGCACACTAAAAGACTAGTGGGATTCAGGGGGCACCTCTAAGGTGCCCTCTGGTTGCATGTCATAATAAATCTAGTACTGGCATCAGTACAGATTTATTAAGACTCGGTGTTCGATACCAAGCACCATTATTTTCAGTGAAGCCATTATGTAGCTGGGTAACTCATAATGACCAGTGGCCAGTACATATGCTTAAGATGACTTCCTGATCACTTGCAATGTCATGGCAATTGAACCAGACATCACAAGGGCATATCTGTTCATGCAGATATGTCCTCATATATAATATAATCCACTGTGCATTTGGGGTCTAAGGCCTGCTGTAGGGGTGAATTATATATTTTATATGCAGTGCACAGGGGCATGGCACTCAGTGAGTGTGCCATGTCTTGTTTTCGAAATGGTTTGCACCATTTCACGCAGTTTGCAATTGCAGTCTGCATGCAATTTCTGTGTGGTTCCCTTAGGGTGGCATAATACATGCTGCAGGCCAGGGAGACCCTCTTTAGTACCCATGCCCTGGTATCAGTGGTACCATTTGCGAAGGACTTACAGGAGTGCTAAAGTCCTTGCCATCTGGGTTACAATTAGACATTTACCTTGTTTTAAGGGAAAAAGCGCTGGCACTGGGGGCCTGGTAAGGAGGGACCCAGTGTACTGTCAGTCGAAAGCATCAGTACTAGGGCAAAACGTGGGGGTGACCATGTCACAAAGAGGCACTTTCCTACAACACCTAAACAAAACACTCTCTCACAGCTATGCTCAGTCCTATAAGAAAAAATATTTACAAAAATTTTGGAATTCTAGTTGGGAAATAGTGCTGTACCGGGGTCAGAGCACTATGGAGAACAGGCATAAAAAACCAATCCGTACCAGGGATAACTTTGACCGCCTTGCTAGTATTCCCGCACCAGAGCAAATGGAACGTGCTGTAAGACTGGGATGAGAAAGGTCTTTTTACGCTGGATCAATTGTATGCAGAGGAAAGTTTTGTAGAGTTTCAGGAGCTTCACAGATACTAATAAATCTCAGGACAACATGTTTTAATACATGGGGCAATAATGGCAATTATAAAGGGATGATAGAAATCCAATACATTGAATCCACCCATACCCATTCGCGTTAGAAGTGGCAAACATAGGGCTATTACCATATTGTACAGATCACTCATCACACAAACAAGGACCAAGCTGATGGAGACAAATGGTCTGAGGATCTGGCCATGCCTCTGCATGAGGGAGACTGGACTATAATACTGGAATGCACCCCAAATACATGAAATCTAGGTTTAAGGCGATTCAATACTACTACCTGCCCAGGTTTATATTACTCCCCAGAAGAATCAATTGCATTATCACAAATGTGAATACTCCATGCCCCAGATGTGGGGAGGGAGGAACAGATTTTTATAAAATGGTGTGAAGTTGTTCCTCCCTGGTGTTCTAGTGAGACAAAGTGATACAGATGGTTATCACATCAACTGATGGCGATATTTCCAAGGCTCCTGTATGGACTTACTAGGCGTCTTCCTGGGATCCAAAGCCACTTGTGTAGCAGGCAGATTTGCGGATCTGGCACTCATACTGGCTAAACACTAGATATCTATCGAGCCAGATATAATTGGAGTGCAGAATTAAATAAATAGTCCGATTAGAAGGGTGTGCACTGAACAGTGAAATCAAGAGAGGTTTGAGTTAATATGATATTGCGTAGGCCTGGGATGTCCCTCCCGCCCTGGATGGCGACTAATATATTATTCCCCACTTCCAGTGTTGATTGGTGAATATGGTCGTTATGACTGCAAAGGTTTCGAAGGATTATTCACCAAATATAAATAAATGTTGGAACCCAACCCTGAACCCCACCTACCCAAATTGTAGATGTATACTCTCCCTTTTTATGATTGTAAAGGTTCAAAAATTAGCTGCGAAGATGCCTGCCTGCATGTTGCTTACCACTCCAGACGTTATGTTTTAGCTTAGGTTCTAACTAAGTTTTCAGTTTTGCTAGCATGAAATTTCCACTGGGTTCATAGTATCACATATGTAGGTCATTGCATATAAGAACTGGTGTAATATGTTTCTTTTTACTGTCTATGATGATGTATGGTATATTTGGACACAGCTGTATATTCTGTATATGTTATGATGCACAATGAAGAAAACAATAAAATATGTTAAAAAAGAGACAGAGCTTGACTTGCCACATGGCCACCAACTGAAGAATGAGCCTCTTCTGCAGTGGTGGTTTGTAGGGCAACGGAGGTACTAGAATTACAGCTGCCCTCCATTAGGATTAAGACAAATGTTTTGACATTTGGCCTGGGCCAGCAACTTCCGAGCTTTTACTTCCTTTTAGTGATATTCTCACAGATATTTGATGGCTACCTGGTTGAAGCCATGTTTTTTGCCCACCTGTTAGTATGCAGGTGGCCAGGCGACATAGGCCGATGCCCCGTGACCCAGAGTTTCTCACCAAGCGCCCTACTCTAGAAAATCTTATTGTACAGGCATCCAGCAGTAGTGAATCCTAGTTAATTTCTAGTTAATCCAGTGAGGATCGGAAATAATTGATGCCCTTGGCTAGCATATCTTTTCTTCTGCTAGACTAGCACTGAGATCTTTAGATGCAGACTATCTGTTATGTTGATATATTGACATGCTTTTTTGGGATATAGCCACCAAGATATTGCTGGCTATCCCGAAGCATCACAGGGCCTCTTTGCCTCAGACGATCCATGCATGGCTGGGCACGACAAAGTATGCCATCTTCGCAGGCTTGGATACCACAGACTTCAGTGGCAGGCTAGTCGGTAGCAGTGTTGTGCTTTGCAGACTAGCCTGTATGAGAGCATCCGGATTTTCCGGTGATGTGCTATCATCCTTAATGGGCATGCCCTATGTGTCTCACCTCTTTGGAGAGGGTGGAGGACTCAGCGTTGCAGCACTTCAAAGATAGTAGAGCTACAGCTCGTTCCTTGGGGCTGCTCTCTCTTGCAAAGTAATTTCCTCACAGCTCTGCAAATGTGGTGCTACACTAGAGAGGCTGCCATATTGGCATCAACAGCTTTCCCAGCGAGTGATGCAGTAGACAGCCCAATCATTTGTGGGCCGCGGACTCAGAAGTCCCACCTGATTCCATCACAGAGGCTTCCATTCTTTTGGGTGATGCTCAATGAAATGAAACTCAAGGCTTTTCCTCGGCCACAACGAATCTGGGACATCTGGGCTATGATTCCGATGTTTCGGGCTTGATTCAGGATCGTTGTGAAAGTGGCTGTAAGGCTTCTTGGCCTTTTAGCCTTGTGCATCCTTCTTGTCAACTGCACCAGGTGGCATATGTCACTCCTACAGTGGAACCTAATGTCCTAGTGGGCCCAGCATCAAGGCTGCCTTTCCAACACCATCCATATCACGAAGAAAGCACCCCAAGATCTGCAGTGGTGGCTGATTGATCACAATTTGTTGTGTGGCCGGCCACTCTCCCCACCCAGAGCGGACAGTGGTGATGGACCCTTCGCTACCAGGTTTGGGAGGGTAATCTCTGGGTATTGTAGATTAGAGGCCTCTAGTCTTCAGCGGTGAGCCAGCACCATGTCAACATATTGGACCTACAGGCCATCCGTTTGGCCCCTAAGACTTTCTTGTCAGTGGAGGATGCTGATGCAGGTGCTCACAGAGAACACTACCACCATGTGGTATTGTAACAAGCAGTGGGGTCCTGGGCCTTGTGAAACGAGGGTCTGGAGGTGGCTGGATCGCTAAAACATCTTCCTGATTGCAACCTCCACCTAGCAGGTTCCCTGAATGCCAGAGTGGACAAACTAAGCAAACACTATCTAGCAGATCATGAGTGGTGTCTACATCCTGAGGTTGCGCTGGGCGTATTTGACCAGTGGGGAGAGCTCGTGCTAGACCTTTTCGTCAATGGTTAAGAATATGCAGTGCAGACAGTTTTACGTGTTGGGCTTTTAGCAGGAGCACTTGTTACGAGATGCATTCCATCTGGAATGGAACAAGGGACTCCTGTACGCCTTCCTGTTGCTACCTTGTATTCCTAAATTCTGGAGATGATCATTAATGATAGGACCCAAGTCATCGTAATTGGCTCAGATTGGTCCCAGAGTGTGTTATACCCAGAAATGCTGACCATGAGCGTTTGCCTTCAGATCAGGCTACTACTTTGGAAGGATCTTCTGTCTCAGCAACAGGGCAGGGATCTCCACCCACACCTCTGCAAACTACACGACCATGCGTGGTGATTGAGCAGCAGCAATTGACTGCATTCGATTTGCTGTCTGAAATAGTGAATGTCATCCTTGCCGCCAGAGGCCCCTCCATGAAATCTATTTATGTTGGGCGCGGAGACAACTTTGTAACCTGTTGTGGTCCCTGGGGCACTGACTGCTATCAAACAAAGCTGTTGACTGTCCTTTTGTTGGCTTCGTCTTACGCCCAGCAAGGCTTTGCTGTATGTACTGTAAAAGCTTATTTGTAGGGATTTCGCCCTTTCTGCGTTTGCAGGACAAATTGTCCTTGTTTAAATCACCTGTTCTGATGAGGTTTAATAAAAATTAGACCGTTCCCTCTCAAACAGTCTGTGATGCTGTAGTAGGGCCATAATGTCTATGCTCTTTGAGCCATGCATAATTGCTTGCTGAGTCTCCTGACTGAAAACGGTCTTCCTCATTGCAATTACGTCATCTTATTGCATGAGTGAACTGCAGGCACTTTTACTGCAACTGCCCTACAGCACATTTGTTCCAGACAAATGGGGGCTGAAGGTTTGGGCGGTCTTCTGACTGGATGTAAAAACTCCTTTCCCCTTTGGGTAATCAATCACTCTACCAGCATTCTTTGCTCCCCTCTGCCATTGGTTGGACCCCAAAAGGGCTTTAAGTTTTTACATTGATCGTATCAAGGGCCATCTAGTGGATGATCTGCTATTGGTGCCACTTTCTGGAGGTAAGAAAGGGAAGGTTGTGCAGGAAAGGTCTATGTTGAAATGGATAGTCCTCTACAACAAGATCTACTACACACTGGCCAAGAAGTAAAGCCTGGAATGTCTGAGATCCTGAGGCCGCTGCATCTGTATTGATGTGAGGGGATATCTGTCCTTGATATCTGCCAAGCTATGAAGTGGGTTTCGGTGCATAAATTCACAAATAACCTACTACCTTAACAGCCAGGTCTGGTAGGAAGGGCAGTTCCACTGCTCAGGTCTACAAGACTTTTTGGGTTTGAGTCTGCTTCACAGATTCTCCATCTTTGGGAGAAATTGCTTTGGTATCTATTGTAAAGTAAGTAATCTGAAGTTAGAGGTACCCATCAGGGAAACACGTTACTTTACTTCAGTAACACTCTTTCTGTTGGATACTCTAGCTCACCTCAGATTCTTCATTGCCCTACCACCTTCCCTTCTGTAGAGTGGTCTATTTTGTAACATCTAAAAAAGTTCCAAGTTCGTAATAATCACACTGTTACCAACAATTGTTCACGCTATGTGACTGAGGATACAGAAACTGAAAGAGAAGGAACTGACGTCGGTGTGCAGGAATGGTGTTTACATGCAGCTCTGCTCCGGGGCAGTGTGGCATCAGCACAGAGTCACATGATGCCACTTATCCGCACGCCAGGTGGCACTGATTCTCCGGATCCATTCTGATGTCTGGGGGATATTCTGAAGTGAGAAATCTGCTGTTACATAGGGTATCCACTAGAAAGAGCTTTGCCGAATGGCATACATTTGAAGTATTCTTTATTGAGTTGGGCAGGGTGACCTTTCCACCTTGTATGATGCAGGAATGAAATGGCCAAGTATACTTTCCAATACTCTGCTTGCCTAATGATCTTCAGCAAAGTGAGTTTTCTGCCCCCTATACTGCCATCAGCTAATCTCGTAGAAACCCCTTTGAGGGATGTATATAATGTTAATTTTAATACTGCAGTTAGCTCTGAGCTTTTTTTCCAGAACTTTTGTTAATGACATGCATTTATTCTACCTCCTTTTTGTAGATTAGAAAAAGAATACACTACGATAAAGTCTAAGGAGTTGGAAGAACAAGTAGAAATGAAGGTGAGCTATGTAATGCAACCATATGTCCGTCTGTTGTTATTAATAGTTTTTCTTCGGTGCACACGCTCTTTTAGACACAGAAAAATAGTTTTTATATTACTGTGGTTTCAAATGGTGACAATTGAGCAAATCGAGTAATTGTTTTTCTATAGTGGTTCGATATAATATGTATTGGTGTTTAATATGTTGATTGTATTGTTGAATCCAAAATGACAAATATACTGCGTCCGTTCTTAGCATTTTTGTGTCTATGGGAAAATCTTGTGTGGCAATTAGTGCTTAATTTGTAAATATATAAAACAAAAATAATTATGAGCTAAATTAAGTCCTCATGCCTATATTTGTTTTAGGAGGCTCCACTGGCACGGCCCCAGGACTTTTCGTTCTCCAGTAGGAGACCTTGCTTTCTCCTTTTGTTTAGGATGGGGCTCAGGACCCTAGCTGAGAAGCAACTTCTCAGGCTGCTCACTCTTGGGAGAGTAATGCGTGGCATCGAAGATGCATAAAAGTTAGCCTTGATAGGCAAGTCTTTTTGATGCCCCTGATGCACAGACTTGTCTGTGCCAACCTGGAGGGCGAGGCTAGGGACATAAAACAAATTAATGATCAACACCGATGTAGTCAGGACACAAAGTGTCCAGGTCCAGATAAATAAGTGTTGGTAAATTTAGGTCTCGGTGGTGTCTACTTTCAGCACAAATTAAACTCTGGTTATAGGGGTTCAAGAGGAAGAGCTGTGTTTCAAATATATCGCGACTGAGGATTAGGAGGACAAGAAACCTTGAGCCTGAACCAAATGGGTTGTTTAAAAGAGATAGGACTAGCACTGCAGGACATTTTCTGCTACTTCCTCCGTTTCTTTCTCAGTATGTGTCTTGGAGCTGGCCATACTGGAGTGTTGGGTGATATGCAGGCCACTGGATGTAATTACATGAATGTAGTGGTTATTTGGAGTTTGATCAATTTGCTATAGCAAAATGTCCATATACCAACTTCCCTTCACTCCTGTAAATTCATCTATATATGTGAACCAACATACAAACACAGACTATATGACAAATTCAACATCCATAACCATATGCAATTCATCTTCTGTTAATTGAAATGGAGCATAGTGAATATCTGCTTAATTGTAATTTATATCTGGTATAACTCACCTTCTCTGGTAAGGTTCCTTTTTGTTCATTTTTACATTCAGATTGCACGAAGCAAAATACTTTGTTCACTAGAATTACTTGATTTCATTATGCTTGTTTGTTTAAAGGTAGTCCTCGCAAAGCGAGAACTGCTGGCGGGGATGCGGGGACAGGGGAACTTTGATACTGTGGTACTGCCCTCAGATTCAGCAATACTGGTCACAGGTCGTAGATGACAGATACCCACCTGGACACCAAGCTCCCGCGATTCCTGGCATATGTATTGCTCGGCCTCCCGAACCCACTTACTTTTCCTCTCAAATCCAGACGCGGCCGACAAATGGGTATGGCACTGGGGGCAGCCTCTCAAGCTATTCTTGCTCACTCGGGCACTGCACTCATCCCCACACACACGAACTGGTTCCATAGAATCTGGCATATATTGGGAATGGAAAAGATAACTATGTCCCTAGCTGGGAAATGCTCTGAGTTCACAGAGATATGGGGCCCATTTGTGTCACTATTATCGAAAGAGTTTCGAGAATTGACATGGCCCAGATACCTCCGGCTACTACGACTACTTGAAACGCCCCAGCCTGCAACTACTTCAGAGCAGTGATGGCGTTCATACTTACACAAAGGTTTTTGAACCGAATGGGGGTGAGTTGGGTGTGGGGGGGTGGCAGTGGGGGGTTTGGGAAAGGGGTTTTCTTTCTTTCCTCTGCTTTATTTTTTTTCTTGTTATCAGCACGAAATTAAGCTTTGTAACACCGCACCCAGAGTAATTCACCCTCGCTGGGAGAAATCTGCTGCTGGTATTTCATGTTTTATTTGAAAATGCTAATGAAAGATTTAAACCATAAAAGGTAGTCCTCTTACAGGATTTGGCCATACTTTATACCAAGGCCTGACTCAAGATAATACATCCTTCTCCACCTAGAATGTTAAACTGTCCACTAATCAAACCAGGGGATATTTCTTCATGAAAGCATCCTAATCCCATTCTATCTCTGGTCTTAAACTAATTTCGACATTCTGGGACAACACCTGTCTCAGGTTAACTCTGCCCAGCTGCTCGATTTGAATCAGGCCACAGCTGATTACACCAATTGGCTTAACTCTGCCATTTCTAAAGCTGTTCCAAAAAAATGCGGTAGCAAACACAAACTTGAACAATCTGCACCTTGATTCACAGACACTCTTCGTCTTGAAAAGCAAAAGTGCAGAAAGCGCGAAAGAAAATGGAGATCTAACTACAACTCCTCTGACAAACTAATTTATAAACGCTCCCTGACTAATTATAAGGCATCCATTACCAAGGAAAAGTATACCTATTTTACGCAGCAAATAGAAGCATCCAAGAACTCTGCTAGAGAACTTTTTCAGGAAATAAACTTACTAAAGCCCCAGAGATTAAAGGCACCAACAGTAATCAATCCTTCTGTGAGGAAATAGCCTCTCATTTTCGTAATAAAGTTGAACAAATCTACAACCAGTTCTCTTCCTCCAGAGCCATCAACCTCCGCATTAGCTCCACGACAGCTCAAGCCTCCACTAATTTAAGTCTTTCATCCAAGTTTAGCTAATTTTCATCTATTACTACTGCAGATGTTCTCAATTTGCTCAACTCTACAAAATCAGGGTCACCTTATGATCCCTGCCCCCCTTCCATACTGAAACTGATTCCGGTTCCAATTGCTTCATATCTATCTAACATCTTTAACAGGATGTTTAGCACCGGGACCTTTCCTGATCTGTGGAAAAAGGATTCTATATTTCCACTTCTTAAGAAACCTAACCTAGACCCTGATAATCCAGCTAACTATCGTCCTATCTCGGTTACCATTCCCAGCTAAAATAGTGGAAACATTTATTAATACACAACTGACACAGTTCATTCAGGAAAATCAACTGCTAGATCCCTCCCAATTCGGCTTTAGGGCCGAACATAGCACAGAGACGGCCTTAATAAAGACCTCGGATGAACTAAGAACTATCTTGGATAAAGGAGGCTCTGCAGCACTTATTCTCCTTGACCTGTCGGCGGCTTTCAACACGGTTGATCATGTCACTCTCGTTAGTCGCCTCAAAAAACTGGGCATTGCTGACAAAGCTCTTGCCCTACTTCAATCGTTCCTAACGGACAGAAGTCATTCAGTCATGTTGGAGAAATTCTCATCTGAATCCTTCTCTCTTCTGTGCGGGGTCCCTCAGGGATCTTCCCTTAGCCCCCTGCTCTTCAATGTTTATGTTACAGAACTGGCTTCCCTGATTAGATCCTTTGGGTTCTCCCCCACATCCTACGCGGACGATGCGCAAATCGTGGTGTCTGCCTTTTAACAATACGGAAGTCACCATCTCTCAGTTTCACAACTGTATGAGAGCTGTCAGTGACTGGATGCGTATGCACTGCCTCAAACTAAACTCGGAGAAAACGGAGGTGATACTCTTCGGTAATAATCCACAGTTTTGGAGCCAAGCATGCTGGCCAACAGAGTTAGGGACTCTCCCCATCCCAGTCCAAAAAGCAAAAAATTTAGGTATAACTACGGATGACAAACTGAACTTTAATATGCATATTAGCTAAGTTTCACTACTTTGAGAATTATCAGGAAGATCCTTCCTTTCATTCCTCCCACTTCCAGAAAAACAGTCATCTCCTTATTAATACTCACGAAGCTGGACTACTGTAATGGACTTTTTGTTAAGCTCCAAAAACAATATGTGAAAAAACTCCAAAGCGTGCAGAATGCGGCTGCTAGGATTTTTCTTGATCTTCCCAAGTTCCATCTGGTTTCAGCGTCCATTAAGGGACTCCACTGGCTTTCAGTGGGTAACCGCATTAAATTCAAGGCGCTATGCCTTACCTATAAGGCCTTGCATGATCTAGGTCCTGGTTACCTCAAACAGTCCCTCTCCTGGTATATACCCAGCAGAGACCTACGATCTAAAAACTCCCTGACGGTCTCCCGTCCCAGTTTTAAGAGACTCAAATGGGGGGGGCAGTTGCTACTCCTCTGAAGCTCCGGCTCTCTGGAACAGTCTGCCTATAAATATCAAAGCAGCTCCCACATTACTGAGTTTTAGGAAACTAATAAAAACTTAGCTTTTTAACCTCTAGTCCTCGTCTGCTCTCGCCTATACTGCTATTCCCTATCAGCGCCAAGACACCCATGGGTATTCGAGCGCTTTAGAAATATTTTAACATAACATAATCCAAAGCCCCAACCCCAGACACATCATTTATATGAGGATGTTTCCACAAAATGCCAGTATCTTCTCCTTCTTCCTACAGACCTCTATCTGTTTTAGTCGTAGTCTCCCAACATATATCATACTTTTTATTTTTAGTAGTAGTAAATCTTTATTATTTAGACATATGCCTATAAAACAATAAACACACAGATATGCAGTTTTAAAAACAACCCCATACCCCTCTCTCCCAACCCTCTACACATTCTTTAGCTCAACCTATGCACAGAACCCCCACATTAACATCTTATTTGAAGATATATCTATGTATAGAATTTTGCCACTCTGGCACTTCTCTTGAACTGTCTAACGTGGGGGTTAACATACATTATCTAATATCACAAGTCATAAAACCTCTCTAACCCAAAGTTATTTTTAAGAATTTTGCCAGAGCCACCTACACCTCTCCCCTCATTCTTTGACACTATTTGTTCGGAGTGTAGATGTTAACTCTTGCCTCCTTTAGCTTCCTACTGACATTATGGCCATAGGTGACCTTTTCTATCTGACACGGGGGAAATAGTTGGATTTCTTGGATGTTTCTTTTGTTTCAGTTTGATTACCTATTACAGACTATATGGCATACGTTGATTACACTGTATCCTTCTCCGACACGCTTATTTGTACGAATAGTATTTGCCTCCTTGCTTCTTCCTTTGTTTTTCCACAATGCCGCACCACTGTGACATTGAGATGTCCTTTTTTGCAGTACATACTTATGTTAATGTATGATCGTCCCACCATTACTAGCTATTGTTCTGCTTGTATGCCCATGCTATGTCAATTTCTTTATATTAAATAAAACCAGTTAAAAAAAAAAAATTGTGGGCCAGAGCACAAGCAACATTTAAAAACTCCATGTTCGATAGTAATAAGTGCGCCTCCTTATGGTGACAAATATTATACTTTAAAAAACACGGTTTTAAGATCTGGCAGTGATATCTATGAAAATGCAAACAATCTAACAAAAGATGCACATTAAAATTGGTAGACCGTAATCCAAAATTGCAATTATTCTCTATCAAAGAGTGCAGAGAATTTCTCATGCTTTAAGAATCGGATGTTCAGAGCAACCCGAAATTTTAATAGCAGCAACCATAACTGGGGGTTCGGAATAGGGATATATAAGGATACACCCCTGGGTTACCCCAGGACTCCAACATATAACTTGCTGACTGTTTCATTGAAACATAGCATAAGTCCACCAATCTGGATTCTCTCTTGCAGGCCTCTTTCAACTCCCTCTTTGATAATTGAGAGAGCGCCATGACCTTAAAATTACCAACCTTTAGTGTCGCAGCAATATTCGCTAATCTAAACATAACCTGCGCGGCTCATTTTAATTCACTCGTCACTATTTCATTAGCACAAAGGGCTGAAACCTTTTGAACCTCCGGATACCAAAGCTTATCCCAGAAGCGCAAAGTAATTTATAGGCTGGGAAATTCCAAGCCTGAAGGTCCCCATTCTTATTGGCTGACACATGGTACTTTTTGGTAACCCCAACTATTTTTTTCAAGCATTTATCCTCCCACTTCTCCCAGTTTGTATCCGAATTAAGTTTCAGCAATTCTGCCCCATATAAACAGTGTGTAGATACCAAAGCATTATTAAGCAGATATAACCAGGAACAAGGATGGTCCTCCACACATTTTTAAATGTTACTAATCCTCCTATAGTGGATGCTACCCCAGCCTCCACAGTTCCTTTATGTAAGGCCCAGTCTAGTTTATTACTAAACGTCATTCCCAAGTATTTTTAAAATGTTACCACCTCCACAATGTTATCCCTCAAAAGCCACTTATTACGCTTTTGTCTTTTTACCAAAATGAATTATTTTTGTTTTCTCCAGATTGATCATTAATTTATTTTCTACACAATACATTTTGAGCCTTTCCAATTTCCTCTGGAGTTCCACCTGGGTCAAATAAAAAATAGCCAAATCATCCTCCGAGAGGTGACACGAAATAGGTTTCCCTACTATTTTTGGCGAAAAAGATTTAGTTTCTGAAAGAACCTGAGGCAGGGCAGCTAAAAATAATGAAAACAACGTAGGGGCTGGAACACAACCCTGTCTCATTCCATTTCCCAACGGGAATCTTTTATAAAGATCTCCGCTTAGATCTAATTCCACTTGTGCCCAATTCTGTCGGTGCAATTCCCTGTAGAATTAAAAGTAAACTGCTAAGAATTGCCAAGTGTCGAAGCTTATCCCACAAGGTACTGCGATCCACAAGGTCAAAGGTGAAACTAAAATCAACAGAACAACAAAAAAGATTCCCTGTGGTTTTCGTTGCCTTCTGGCCTATCGCCCACAAATTAAGGCAATACTCAATTGTAGAGTGACCTTGCATAAAACCTCCCGGTTCCATGGGCACCAGATTATTGGCTACTATCCAGTTCTTTAAGGACAATAAAATTACCTTGGAATATAATTTGGCTGCGACATCAAACAGACATATCGAGCGGAAATTGCAGGGGATGTCGGTCTCTTTTTTTTTTTTTTTTTTGTGTGTATGGGTTTGATTATAGCACCCTTCCAACTAGGCGGGAAAATTCACTTGTTGGTTATAAAAACTAAGATTTTGTAGGAAAAGCTTGCCAACCATTTGAGGCTAGATTTTATTATAATAGCTGGAAGATTATCAGAGCCAGCTGCTTTTGTTAGCTTTAGGTAGAATATCAGTTCAACTAAGAACTGTACAGAGAAAAGATCCAATAACTCCTCCCCTGGGCTGTCCCAGCTTCCTCTCTCGGATACCTCTCTGGCCATAAAGATGTTACTTAGATATGTAACCCAAGCGTCTTCCGGGACTGTGCACCTTCGAGAGTCATTTGACTTATTGCACCCTCTCTGTACTAACTTCCAAACTTTAGTCATGTCTTTAGCAAGCAGGGTGCTGACCATGATGTCCCAGTTTGCTTAGTGATATGCTTGTTTCTTTGTTCTAATCAACGCTGCATACTCCTTTTTTGTAATATCATAACTTTACCTTTCCCAAAAGCCCGCTGGGAAACACTTCATAGGCCTTACTTTCCTCAACCTCATTTTGAGAATTGCACTTCCTAATTTTAGGGGTCAAACGTTTGACTACCTCTACTATAGTCTAAGAATACCAATCCAGAACATTAATTCCTAGCTCCCCGCCAGACCCAAGATCTTTAGTCACTTGATATTGCAATTAAATGTGTAGTGTGTCTACCAGTCAGAAAACTGTATTTTGCATCAATTAAAATGCATAAAAGTACATAAAACACACTTATTATTGCTCGGTCACCACTACTGAGAGCTATACATACAAGTTAAAATAGTAGTTATAAAAATCCACTTGACTATATAAATATACAATAAAAAACATACTTAAATATGCCACCTATTTCGGGCAAGATAATAATTCAGCTGTGTCCTTTCTTATACAAATTCAATTCTATAATTAATACAGAACCCTATCCAACTAAAAATCACAAGCTTTGTAAAGATCGATGGCATTTTAGAGCTGCGCAGAGAAATGATGCAACAGTATAGCATGCATGGACATCTTCCAATTGCTGTATAAAAAAATAGGGCTGGCAGACACTGTTTAAAACCATATTTACGTAACAAAGGGACAATATACTTTTTTCTCTCTTGGTTGTCTATCCTCAATTCTGGTAGTCAAATGTTTTGCAAAGGAAACATCCATGGAAATCAGTTTCCCTGTGCCATGGGATAGAATAAATGGCCATTTTTAAGCCAAATGATCTCTGCCTATAATTCTATCAACCTCAAAGCCTTTACAAGCCTCAAAATACCATGCCTATATAAACATAAAGTCAATGAGGCAGCTCTGATTACTGTGCACAAACGTTTGGGCTGCCGGGGTATCCTCTTTGCAGTTGCTATTTAGGCACACAAATCCTAGTTTAGAGAGGAACTTAGTTTAAGATTGTACTTCGACTTGGTGCACTTTGGGAATCTCACATAAAGTATTCCATAACTTCCCAGCATATCACTACAGCTGGCATCTTTGTGGACTGGCGACAAACGGAGATTAAAGTCCCCCATTAAAAGGATAGGTGGGGCCTCAGCAATCTCTGTCAAAGAAGCCAAATCCCTAAAAAACAATTGCCATAACTCCTGCTGGGTCTCACTTTGATTTGCATAGACATTTACAATTATCAATTTATTACTTGAAAGACACCAACATATAAATTTAACTGGCAAGCCAAAAGCCAATCGCTACTTGTCTGGATGATACTTGCTCCTTTTATACATTTAGTTGAAATCCATGTCAACAACCCTACTGTTAAGCTCCCTTTCCCCACTTTCGATGCCTGTTTTGTGAATTGCCTAAATCCATTTTGTTTGATAGCTCTCCCGCCAGCCAGGTCTCCTGAAAACATATAATCATGTTCTCCTCCCAAATTTTAGTCAAGTCTTGTGGACTTGCCACGTTTTTTACTTCAGCAGCCTCTTCTAAATTTGGTTGAGCGGAAGAGAAGATGGTTTAATAACTTGGGTTGTAACCTCATTGAATTGCCGCCAGGCGTCTTTGAATTGACTTCCCAATTTAACAGGGAATCATTTACGTACAGAAAGTACTTTTAACATCACAATTTTTTAATTTTATATTAACAATTTTGCTAGAGGTGTAATATAGACAATCTATCGACGTTATTAAAAAGGTTTCCCAGTTGCCAGAAATGTGTTACCTAAGGGTCTTTCCTTTCTAAACTTGTTTTAGAGAGGAATTTTGTTGACATCCATGGTTTGGCAAATCATGCAACCAAGCGTAATCCCAACTCTACCAGTTGGGTTTGTACAAGTATTTTTGACTACATCTTAATTTCTAGCAATTTATTGAACAAATGTATTAATTCTTGTGTAACATGAATGCCTTTTAGCCATTATAATCCACTCCTTATGTCCTTGAAGTTATCTAATAGTTTTCACTGGACTCCAAATTGGTACATGGGGCTTTTGAAACCACAGAAGGTGGACACAGACTAAAATTGGATCGGTTTAACCCAGATGAAATTTTATAAAGTGTAGTTATGAACAATCTTTCTCACTTTTATAACGTTTTACATTTGTCCAATAGCAAATATGTTTCATTGCCTGACTCATTCCATCGGATAGCTAGTTATGTTAATGCCTAATTAACTAAGGCTCATATTTCCACTGTTGAGACAAATGTTAATAGATGGTTTAACAGTGCATGTTCGAAGGCCAATAGGAACCTAAAATTAAAGCCCTCACAAGATTACCAAGAGACAGAGGGGAAGTGGTAGTCTGTTGTCAGCAATATAAAGAAGCAATCGGAGACGTTAAGCATTAGTTGAAAGAAATGGTGTGGGTGAGGATGTCCTTGTGGCCAATCAATTTGGTAATACCAGTTCTTTCTGAAAGCTTGATAGCTCACATGTTTTAACCCGAAAAGGAATGTTGAATTAAAATGGACAATCAAGCCAGAAGACTGAGTTAAGCACTTTCCAACATATAAATAACAAGACTCCCCTAGAATACATCTCGGGATGTATTACAACAGAGTTCTACCTAACCAAGCATGAATAGGACTTTTTGTTATTTAGAAGTCAGAGATGCAATTATTAACAGTCCTTCTATGAAGGCCCGTAGGCCAGATGGGGTCCCAATGAAATGAAATTAGGATTTCTAAAGCGCACTACTACCCGTAGGTGTCTAGGCGCTGACTTCCTGGGGGGGTGGACCAATGTAAAGAGAACATCAGACAACGGAGTGTATGATACCGGTAAGTGATAGTACTGAGCTAGTTGTTAAACAGCCAGGTTTTAAGGGCCTTGCGAAAAGTAAGCACATTTTTTGTGATTTTTAGCGTCAGGCATTGAATTCCAGAGCTTGGAAGTGACTACTGCAAAGCTCTTGCCTCCCCAGGTGGCTCTCCTGAATTTAGATACAACCAGATTAGCCTGGGAGGAGGATCTTAAAGTCCTAGAGGGGATATATTGTTGAAAGAGTTGTTTGATCGATTCAGGACCCACAAGATGAAGGGCCTTAAAGGCTATGCATAGAGATTTGAACACCACCCACTTTCTAACTGGGAGCCAGTGAAGAGCGGGGAGAGCCTGGGAGACCGATTGATATTTTGGTATTCCTAAAAGCAGTCTGGCCGCTGCATTTTGGACCATTTGGAGCTTATTTAGAGCTTTCTTATGGGCAGTCAGAAAAAGCCCATTGCAGTAGTCAATTTTTGATAAGACCAGAGCAGTGATCACTGCTTTACGTAGGTCTTGAGGGATGAAAGGGAAAACCTTCTTAAGTGATTTAAAAAATAAAGAAACATGACGAGGTGATGGCATTAGCGTGTCCCAAAAAGGAGAGTTTTTCATCAACTTGGACTCCCAGATTTTTCACCTTAGGCACAGGAGTTGGGAGCACACCCATTTCTTGAGGCCACCAGTCAGGGGACCAAAAAGATGGCTGGTTGCCAAACAGCAGCACTTCAGTTTTATCTGAATTTAGCTTAGACTATTGTTGGACATCCAACAGCCAATCTGTGACATGCAGTTGTGGAAACGTCAGGGTTTTCTGTGACTGACACTACAATTTGAGTGTTGTCAGCATAGGACACAACTGAGAACCCAAGACCCTTGATCAGAGAGGCTAACTGGGTAACATACAGATTAAAAAGGGTGGGACTTAACGCCGACCCTTGTGGTACCCCACAGGGAAGAGTAAAAGAGGTGGATCTGTGACCGTTACATTCCACGAACTGCGATCTGTCAGTGAGAAAGGATCTGAGGAGCTTGAGAGCGGTACCTCTAACTCCTATCTCGAACAGGCGTTTCGAGATAGGAGTATGGACCTATTTCAAAGTAATTCAGAGTTTTGGGCTCCAATTGTCACCAGAGTCTGGAACACAGTTAGTGAGTCAAGGATCCCTGAATCTTGGTCACAGTTGATCATAATTCCAGTTTATAAAAAAGTAAAAGAGGAGACCCATGTTGCTATAGTCCAATTTCATTGATAGACTCTGTAGCAATAATAGCTGGAAGGGTTATCATGGAATGTATACTAAGCTGGGCAGAGGATAAAGGCAGCCGCGGCCGCTGCAGGTAAGAGCGGTGGGGCCAGGTGAGGGGGGATTTTGAGAGACGACCACGAGGGAAAATTAAATGAATAATTAATTTTCCCTCATGGTCGTCTCTCGAAAACCCCCCTCACCTCGCCCCACCGCTCTTACCTGCAGCGGCCGCGGCTGGATAAAGGGATTTTTTCAGAGGCCCAATATGGTTTTAGAGTAAAATGATACCTCACTTGTGTGGGTGTTCAATGCAGAATTGGCTAAAAACCTATTTTTAAAAAAATGTAGCGCTTAGAATTCTCGGTGCTATACCCTTAATTCCTATGTTTTTGGCTCTTCCCAGTCACAGGCCCTTGCCCCACCCACACAAGTGAGGTATCATTTTACTTGGGAGACTGAGGGGAACGCTGTGGGGTAGGACATTTGTGCCGGCACGGTGATTCCACACATAAATATGTGGAAAATGTGTTTTTTTCAGCTAAATTTGAGGTTTGCAGGGGATTCTGGGTAGGAAAATGTTAGGGGATCCACGCAAGCCATACCTCGCTGGACTCCCCAGGTGTCTAGTTTTTAGAAATGTGTGGGTTTGGTAGTTTCCCAAGATGGCCGCCGAGCCCGGGGCCAAAAACCCAGGTGACCCCCTTGCAAAACCAGGTTGTTTTGTGATAGGTAATTTTGATGTCTCCTCGATAAGTTTTGACCCACCCACGCGAGTGAGGAACCATTTTTATCGGGAGACCTGGGGGAACGCTGGGAGACCTGGGGGAACGCTGGGTGGTAGGAAATTTGTGGATCCATGCTGATTCCAGTACTTACCCACACAGAAATTTGAGAAAAATTTGATTTTTTTTTCATCAAAATTTGAGGTTTCAGGGGATTCTGGGTAGGGAAACGTTGGGGGATCCACAAAAGCCATACCTCCCTGGACTCCCCCAGGTCTCTAGTTTTTAGACATGTGTGGGTTTGGTAGGTTTCCCTAGATGGCTGTCGACCCCGTGACCAAAAACGCAGACCCCCAACGTTTTCCTACCCAGAATCCCCTGCAAACCTCAAATTTAGCTGAAAAAACCACATTTTCCACATATTTATGTATGGAATCACCGTGCCAGTACAAATGTCCTACCCCACAGCGTTCCCCTCAGTATCCCGAGTAAAATGATACCTCACTTGTGTGGGTGGGGCAAGGGCCTGTGACTGGGAAGAGACAAAAACATAGGGATTAAGGGTATAGCACCGAGAATTCTAAGTGCTACATTTTTTTTTAAATACGTTTTTAGCCAGTTCTGCATTGGACACCCACACAAGTGAGGTATCATTTTATTCGGGAGACTGACGGGAACGCTGTGGGGGGCAGCCCCCACCCCTATGCATAAAAAAAGCCAGCGTATTCACTGGCGCCTAGTGGGCTCTCTGACGCCCCCTGGGGGGCAGATGAGGGACTACTGCCCCCATCTGTCTCCTGGGGGGGCAGAAAGACTGTGGCATTTTTTGGGGCGTGATGGGGGCATTGTCATGCCCATTCTGGGCAGCCCACACCCCTGAATTAAAAAAATATATATATTCCCTGATGCCTATTGGTCTTTCTGACCCCCCCCCCCCCCAAGTGGCAGATGAGGGGCTTTTGCCCCTATCTGCCCCCCGGGGGGGGGGGCGAGACAGTGTGGCAATTTTTTGGGTGCTGGGGGCATTGGCATACCCATTCTGGGCAGCCCCCACCCCTACGTATATTTAAAAAAAATCCCTGGTGCCTTGTGGGCTTTCTGCCCCCCCGGGGGGCAGATCGGGGGCTACCGCCCCCATCTGCCTCCTGGGGGGGGGGCAGAAAGACTGTGGCATTCTTTTTTGGGGGGGTGGGGGCTTTGGCATGCCCATTCTAGGCAGCCCCCACCCCGAACTTTAGGGGGGAAAAAATTCCTGGTGCCTAGTGGGCTTTCTGCCCCCCCGGGGGGGGCAGATAAGGGGCTATTGCCCCATCTGCCTCCCAGGCGGGGCAGAAAGACTGTACCATTTTTTTTGGGTGGGGGCATTGGCAACCCCCACCCCTACGTATAAAAAAAAAAAAAAAACCCTGGTGCCTCGTGGGCTTTCTGCCCCCCTCACCCCCACCCCAGGGGCTATTTCCCCATCTGCCTCCTGGGGGGGGGGCAGAAAGTCTTTTGCCTTCTTTGGGGGGGGTAGGGTGGGGGCATTGGGATGCCCATTCTGGGCAGCCCCTACCCCTGGCCTATAGAAAAATAATCCCTGGCGTCTAGGGTGCTTTCTGTCCCCCCGGGTGGTCAGATTGGGGGCTACTGCCCCCATCTGCTCCCCGGGGGGGCAGAAAGACTGTCTGTGCCAAAAATGTATGGGGGGAGCAAAGGCCCTTGCCCAAGGGGCCGCTCCCCCCTCCCTGGTGCTAGTAGGGGGATCCCTGCTTGGGGATCACCTCCACTAGGGAAGGGTACCATTGGAAAGGGGAGATTCTCCCCTTTCCAACGATACATCTCCCATGTGTTTCGGTGCTCGGGGGGCTGAGATAGCCCCACAAGCACCGAAACTGTGAAACTGAAACTAAGTTTCAGTTTCGTTTTCGTTGCAATGATGATCGCGCGCATGTCATTGCAAGGAAAACCAAAAATAGGACTCGGGAGGTTGGGGAAGCTCTTTCCCACCTCCCAAGACAAAAAAAAAATAAAAAATGGGAAATCCCTCTGCTGTCTGCAGCAGAGGGATTTTCTGAGCCTGTACTCATGGCGGAATGGTTCCGTCATGAGCACAGGAGCACTGGTGCTCATGACAGAACCATTCCGTCATGAGCACCCAAAGGGTTAATTCTAAGGTCTGTTATAACATAAAGGTGAATTGCACAGGCTCTTTTAAATTGGCCAGGGGGCGGTCAGACAGGGCTGTCTCTTAGCTCCGATTTTTATTTTTATTTTAAGTATTACTGATTTAGATTGTATTCTTGCTTCTAGATATAAAGATGTCCCATGTGTTGGCGGATGTCTTTTGTCGATTTTATTATATGCTGATGACACTGTTTTACTGGATAGGACCGCCAGTGTACTAAAAGATCTTCTGGAGGGTTTTGTCTCTTATATGGATGACCGGGACGTTAGAACTAATTTCAGTAAGACTTTTGTTATGGTCACAGCCAGTAAAGTGGTCAGATCAAGAGATTATATTGTACAGGGTAACTGTTTAGAAAAGGCTGAGGCTTTTCCAATTTGGATTTGGCCTGTGATGACCAATTCTCCTGGAATGAGCTTAAGCAAAGGTCATTTGTACTATCATTTACATCTAATTTTAACTTGGCACAGAAACTGAGAAAGCAACATATTCTGCATATGCTAACTTTATATCAATCTAATATAATTTCTGTTATTTGCTATGGTGTCAGGGTTTGGGGTTAGATTAATACTGACCCTTTACTGATGGAAGAAAATAAATTCTGTAGGCGGCTATTGTCCATCCCACAATCAGTCATACTACTCTTGTCACAAGGAGCTTGGAATTCCCTATTTGACAGATAAAATTATTTTTTGCGGCTCATTTATTAAGGGTATCCATCATGAAGTAATATGTGTGCCACGTTAAATAGGTAGCCATCAAAGCCCTATCAATTGAGGGCTATACAGGGATTGAAAAATCATAAAAATGTTAATAGACCTGCAGGTATAGTAACTTTAAAAATCTACTCGACCTAACTGTAATGTACTTGACCTCTGTCTCTGAAAGCTGAGCAAATGTGACAAGATAAAAAGATTTAAAGGCATCTTCACTGCTCGATCACTTTGTGAGCAATAAAGATGCCTTTAAATCTTATCTTGTCACATTTGCTCCGCTTTCAGAGACAAAGGTCAAAAGTTAATTTGTCTTCCTACTTGCCAGAAATGGCAAGTAGGCCCTAAAAATAGTTTGTCCTGATTAAATCTGGCTCGCCATAGCGAGCAAGCGAGTGGATTTTTCGAGCCCTGTAGTAGTAAATCAAGATGGCTCAGTTGTGTTAAATACCTCTGCACCGAGTTGGGCAGAGTCAATGTATTTGATTTCTCAGAGTCCATCACTAAAAGGGACTATCAATGGGCAAAGACTAACCTTTTCCAGCTTAAAGGTCAGAAGAGAGACAGTATCGAGCTGACAAAACCAACAGTTAAATCGTATATTTTGGTTAAAACTACCCCTAAAATATAACCATATCTCCTGAACATCTTTGATTCTTGTTGTTTGCATTTGCTAACCCAGTTTAGATGATTGGAACTTGCAATATATCTGTTTTCCTCTAGGTAGAAGCACATCTGACAGTGTTTGTTGTTGCCCATGTGACAATATAACTCCACAAAGCACCATGCACCTTATGTTTTTCTGCAAATTCTATTTGGTTCCATACAAGAAGTTTCTCACCCCTATTCTTTCTCAAAAATGCAAACTTTGCACATTGTAGACCTGCACTTCTATGTTTACAGATGCTTACCTGCCCCCTAGTATGTTTTGTTGTCATTTGTCATTTATCTGCTGCTATTGGAAATCAGTAAAATCATAATATCTAATTGTGACGGACTATACTTTCTATATGCTGGTTCTATATGTGTGTGTTTTAAGGTATAAGTATTATATGTATCATGCTTTTTTTAAAATAAATTTGTTTATTGAGCAGCTTGCAGCAGCAATACACAAGCCCCACTGGGGAGCCAACAATACCAGCATTGCATAGTTCAATACAAGCCATTTTAGTTCCAAAAGTTGCATCAGTAGTTATAATACAAAACATAGAACAAACAACTCCTGAAAGAGCAAGATAACCCTCCCCCCCCCCCCCCCCACTTTTCCCCCGGCACTTTAGGTGATGTTACATCGTATAGTTGTTGGATCCTAATCACTGTAGACACACATGTGAGAGCTCGTATAAGTAGTTCCAATTGCATTAATTCCCAATAAGGCACAAAAAAGAATGCATGACCCATTACAAATCAGGATGACTCCATAAATACACTGTCAGCGGGGCCCAGAAGTCTTTGGGCCGTGATGTCTCAGGCAGGTCCTTCGCATAGGCCTCCAGCTGTTCCCTACGATAAGTTAAGTCTCGGATCCATTTCCGGACCGTGGGTGTACTCTTCGCGCCCCAACATTGTGCTACAGCTCGCTTGGCCAGTAGTGTCGAGACAGCAACCAATCGCCGATTGCAAGGTTTCAGATACTTCACGTTACCCAGCAGTCATACCTCTGGTACACATCGCACTCGTTCCAACACAACATCCGTCAGCACGCTCGCAACCCTGGCCCAAAATGCAGCTATCCCCGCACACTGCCACGCTAGGTGCAAAAAATCGGCATCAGTCTGTCCGCACCGCACACAACAAGACGTGTCGCGCAGTCCGAATTTCCGCAGTTGCATTGGAGTGTAGTATAACTGGTGTAAAAATTTAAAATGAATTATACGGAGATTGTAGTTTGCCGTGAGGCGCCCAGTTAACGCACAGCAGAATTTCCAATGATCTGGTGACAAGGTGGACCCCAGCGCTGCATTCCATTTGAGATATGAAGGGTGTTCATCCGGCTCCCTCTCATGTAGTGACGCATCATATAACTTAGTAATCAGACCCTTACGCTCCTCTCCAGCTAGCACCGCTTGCAGTGCTCGCAATGTCTGTGGCTCAGCTGGATAATTAGGGTAGATAGCTCTGACCGCTTGTTGCACCCTCACGTATGTAAAACCCAGCATCAAGCCATGAGTCCGACCCGCCTGTACGTCTTGCAACGAGCGGAACTGGCCCTGTTTGTACAGGTCACCCATCTGCGTAACCCCGACAGTCTTCAGCGCGCGTAGAGCGGAATGCTCCTGTGCCGCCGAGATGTCTGGATGCGCCGCTATTGGTAACGTCGGGGCATATAGGTAATCCAGCTGTGCCCTCCAAGCAAGTGCCTGCCAGGCCCAGGCAGTACACTGCACAGGGTTAATTTCTGTCCTGGGGCCCCCGCCTCCACCTAAAAGGGCAGCCGCCACAAGTGGCAGCGGGAGTATTGCATCGGACTCAATCACCGTATGGGGCAGAAACTGTTGCGGAAAGAACCAATAATGCGCAAATTGCGCCTGTGTGCACAGATAATATAAACGCATATCGGGTGCCTCGAAGCCACCACGGTCAAATGGCTGTACGAGAATATTCCAACTGCATCGAGGCTTCTTACCCCCCCAAACAAACGACAGTAGGGCTGATTGTAGCGTCTTAAAGAGAGAGATATTCAGACGGATGGGAATATTGACAAACAAATATAGTAATTTGGGTAAGATAGACATTTTTGTCACCGCAATGCGATCAGCAAGCGACAGGGGTAGCCGTGCCCACCGTTCAGCCTTGTCTGTAATCCGTGTGATAGCACGACCATAGTTCATAGAAATGACCTGATCAGGGTCTCTATGCAGCCATATTCCCAGGTATTTCTCCGGGTCCCGGGTCCACGGCAGAGGGAAGTGCAGCTCAACCTCACAAGTGCCCGCCGTCAGTGGAAACACCGTCGACTTAGCCCAGTTGATCCCTAGTCCGGAGTAGCCCTCAAATTTAACATATTCGCGGAGCAACTCCGGAAGGTAGGTTGCAGGCTCGCGCACATATAGTAGCATGTCGTCGGCATACAGCGAGACCACGAGCGGTCGCTGCCTGAAGCGCAGTACAGCTGATGCATGCCGTTGGCGAAGTTTGCAAGCAAGAGGCTCCAATGCCAGCGCAAAAAGCATCGGTGACGGGGCAGCCCTGCCGTGTGCCCCTGCCGATAGGGCAGGCCGACGACACCCCGCCATTGACACGAACTCTGGCCACCGGCTCGGTATACAGAACCCTGATCCACTGGAGGAAGAACTGGGGAAGGCCCATTCTTGTGAGTACAGTGAACATATAATCCCACTGAAGGGAATCAAATGCTTTTGCTGCATCAAGCAGCACCGCTACTGCCTGAAAGTCTGAGTCAAAATAATGTAGGGTGGCGAAAAGAGTGCGCAGATTATGCGTGGTTGACCTGGCAGGCACAAACCCTGATTGGTCAGGGAGCACCAGCAAGGGGACAAGAGGCTGTAGCCTGAGAGCGATCATCTTTGCTAATATCTTAGCATCGATATTAATAATTGAGAGAGGCCTATAGGAATCACAACGATTAGCAGCCTTATCAGGCTTTAACAGCATAACCAGGAGGTCTTCCTTCAAAGAAGGCGGGAGACGTCCAGTGTCATACGCCTCCGCATAAACCTCCAGAAGTCGGGGGGCCAGATCATCCACATAGGTCTTATAAAACTCACTAGGGAGCCCGTACAATCCCGCAGCCGTACATGTGGGGAGGGACATAATAGCAAGCTTTACGTCCTCCACATCAAATGGTTGTGTAAGATATTCCCTATGATCCAAGGACAGCCAGCCAAGCGCGATGTCATCCAGATAGGAGTGTATGTCCTCTGGCTGTAGCACGGCCTTGTTTTCGTAGAGTCTGGCGTAGAAATCAAGTATGGTCCCACTAATCGCGGGTGTGGTGTAATGGGCCGCCCCCGCATCATCAAGCATCTCCGTGATATAGTCCTGACTACTTGGAGCAGCTAACTTCTGTGCAAGCGAGCGGCTGGGCCTGCCCCTCTCCCCATAATATCTAGCCTTACTGCGTCTGGACCTATGAACCAATTCTTGATCGACAGTGTCATTATGTTCAGTCACTAACTCCCGGATCGCGGACAATGTCGCTGTAGAAGGGTCTTTCTCATAGGCGCGTTCTAAGGTGGAGATTTCCGCAGCTAATTTATGAATCCTACGTCTCAAATCTCTCAAGACACCTGCCTGCGCCCCCATACAGACACCCCTAATAGTCACCTTAAATGCTTCCCACAGGACACCAGCGCTGTCAACCGAGCCCTCATTCTCTCTAAAAAAAAAAATCGAATGGCCTACCCAACAGTGTGCCTGAAAACTGAGTCCGTCAATGAGCATGGCTGCAATCGCCATGTAAACGGAGGTCTCTCGCATGCGGGTACCTGCAGCTCTAGAAGCACAGGAGAATGATCCGAAAGCGTCCGGGCCATATGGCTAACTTTAACTGCCCAAGTACAAGCAGCCTCAGTAACAAGCCAGAAATCCAGGCGGGACCACGTCCCATGTACAGAGGAGACAAAAGTACTCTCACGCACCCCAGGATGCTGCAATCGCCAAACATCATGTAAACTTCCTGCGTCCATCAGTCCCAGCAACTTCTCAGAAGCCTGCTTAGGCCGTGTCATCCCACTACCCACACGGTCCACAGCAACATCCAGGCATACATTAAAATCACCACCCCAGAGTATCTCCACAGCGGGAAACCCCGAGATGCGGCGCCAGACATCCTTAAAGAAGGCAGGATCATCGATATTCGGTCCATACACATTCACCAAAAGCACACTCGCTCCACCCAGCTGGCCATGCACAAGTGCCATTCGGCCTAGGTCATCTGTTTCGGCTCGAGTGACCGTAAATGGAACCCCTGTTTAACCAGGATCATCACTCCCCATGCATAGCTGGAATAGGAGGACGCTATTCGCACCCCTGCCCACCTACCACCCACATTTTTCTCCAACAATTTTGTGAGGTGTGTTTCCTGTAAGAAGGCTATCTGGACGTCCATCCTGTCCAGATAAGCCAATACAGACCGAATCTTTTTGGGAGTGTTCAAACCGCAAACATTCCAGGTTAGGAACTTCACTTTACCACTCATTGGATCGATATAACATTAAATACGTTACAGTTGGATATATCGGAGACATGTGTCCACAATCACCAGAAGAAAGAGGAATGCCATTGTACCACAGCGAAAAAGTGCCGGACTTCCCACCCTCACCCTCCACCCCCCAGTCCCCCACCCACTTCAGCGTCCCCAACGCGCTAAAGCCATCCCAACCCTGTCTAACCCAACCCCAACAAGGAAAAAACAAAGCAAAGCATAGATGGGGTACTCCCATTTGGGGGGAGTCAGAGTGCTACTAGCCTCCCATCGAGTAGGAGGTGGCTGAGCAAAACTAGTATCTGTGCCTGGTACAATAGATACATTCAAGTAGATTACATTACAAAGTATGCGTGCATACATAAGAAGGCTCGACAGGGTCCACCTGCAAAAAAGGAAGACATGTAAGAGTCATAGCATTGCAGAGATCGAGGAAAGTTAAACCTAGAAAAACCTTATAGCGGGTCATATTACATGAGATTGTCCCACAATACTACTGTTCCTCATTGTCCGACGGAGTCCGGGATTCGCGCCGACTCCTCTTCAGATGTTTAGCATGCTCCAGAGCCGCCTTGGGATTGGTAAAATTTTTTGAATCTCCATCAGGGCCTATCCGCAGGCGGGCAGGATATAACATCGCGTAAGGAACCCCTTCGGATTGTAAAAACTTTTTGACAGCCCCGAACTCCCTCCGCGCAGCCTGAACAGTGACAGTAAAATCAGGGAAGAACGAGAGTGAGTTGCCCTGGTGTACAATAGTGCCCATGTCTCTAGCCATGCGCAAAATAGCATCCCGGTCCCTATAATTCAACAATAACGCAATGATCGGGCGGGTTGGGGCGCCTGGGACCGGCCTCGCTGCAAGGGAGCGGTGAGCTCTCTCAATAATAAACATGGTGGAAAGCTGGTCAGCACCAAAAATGTCCGTAATCAAATTTTCCACGAATGTCTCCATTTTGCCCTCATTCGTTGATTCTGGCAGCCCTGTAATTCGAATATTATTACGCCGGGAGCGGGCTTCTAAGTCCTCATTCTTGGCTTGAATAAGGGATAGGACCTTCTCCATATTAAGTGTCTTCCCAGCAACATCGCTCAAACCATCCTCCGCCGCAGACACCCGCTGCTCAACTTCTCCCATGCGGGTGTTTTGCTTCTCGAGCTGCGCAGACATGTGATCTAGGCAGTGATTCACAGTCGCCATCGTACCCTCTATAGATTGGAGGCTACGTTGCATGGCCAATAGTGTTGTCTCGATAGTGGAGGGCCCCCCATCCTGGGCGTCCGCCTCTGAATCAGAGGCTGCCTTTTGTAGAGTTTTGGTGGATTTGCGCGCCTCAAATGTGAGGCGAGGTTGAGACTTATCAGCCCTCCCCATATTATCCGCAGCTGGAGCCAGGCAATCTAATAGGGAGTGGAGATGAAGAGGACACCCCTCAGACGTGCACTACCCAGGCCTCGGGATCAGTATGTATAGGGCACTTGCAGCAACCAGCCCAGCGGATCCACTGGCACGCAAATAGAAGAGCCAACCACCTGCACACCACACCAGGAGGACTAGGAGAGTGAGAGCACCTCCGCAGTTCGAGGTACCAACTGTAGCCCACCTATGCTTAAGCGACACATGGCGCAGGCCCCCTGCAGCAGGGCCTCCAACAGTCACAATAAAGCAAAGGAATAGGGGCCTCCGCAGTTCCAGGAGCGTAGAGCGAAGCGGTGCACTACGGACCAGCAACAAAAGTAATCCAGCAGATAACTGCGCAGCAAGGCCCAGGCCCGGACAATCCCAACACAGCAGAGCACAGCACAGGTACCAACGCGCCAAAGTATATAAATGGCAGGCCCAACAGTCTCAGGGTGCACGTTATCAGCTTAGTGCCTCGCGTTATATTGTTCGTGGAGTGGTTTGCGTGTACAAAACAAGGCACCAAGCATATAAGTAGAAGGGATCCAACAAGACTCCCAACAGACTGCCAGGTAGCTCCCCGAGACAGCACACATAGGGGAGGGAGCAGCCCAGGCAGCAACAGAGGGCAGTGGTAATCACACCGCGTTCTTCTAGTAGGCAGCAAGCACAATGCAGGCAGAGGCAGAGGTGAGCTGGCACGCAGCAGTAGGGCCCACATGCAGTTTCAAGCCCCCAGGCGATGAACGGTTGCACCGGGGCAGCAGTGTATTAGGGACAGTCTAAGGCAACCGGCCGCAGTGTGGGGCAAAGCCAATGGAGATGGATCGCCACAGGTACACCAGACAGGACATCAGCAGCAGAGGCAGGTATTCCCACGTTGCAGTGCAGCAGCGCCCCAGACAAATGCGGCCCGCATCCCCCCGCGCGCACCGGCACCCAGCGGCGGCTCACAGGCCACGGCCCACACCAGGCCCGCCTCCGCAGAAACAGGCCCGAACCGGGCCGCGCCCCCCTCACCACCACCAGCACCGGGCGCACAGGAATCACCGCCGGGCACCTCTGCCGCTCACACAGGCCAGTCCGGACCGAAAGGCCCCCTCCACCGCCTCCGGCCGCGGCTCTTCTCCTGACGACAGGGGCTCAGCACTTATTCACCGCTCGACAGCCACAAGGATCGGGGAAAAACCTGCAAACTCCGGTAGTGCTTCGCCCACCGCTTCAGCTCCGCATGCAGCAGGCGAACGCCCGCTGATTGCAGGGGATGCAAACCTCAGGATTCAAACGTCGACCTCAGGGCCTTGCGGGCGCCGCCATTTTTGCAGGCGCTCGGCCGGGACCGATCACGCTAGAGTTGCGGTAGTTGCAGCGGTCTCAGGCAGTCAAAACCTTCCCCAATGCAGGCAGGATATCTTTACACGCAGGATGCGTTCGTCGTAGCGCCTAGATGTCGTTAACAGGCGGATAATGGACGAATCTGTGCTCAGCCGGGCAGAGCCTCACTAGGATGCGGCCATTTTGCCATGCGCCCTCTAGCGCCCCCCCACTGTGTATCATGCTTTTTAAAAGCATTTTACACAGATTTGTAATTTAACTCATTTAAAGATACTGATTTCCTTTTAGCATGCTTTGCTTTCAATTGATGTCTGTCTACTGTTATCTAAATCCGGCAATATTTTGAAATGTATACTGTGATGAATTGTTTATTATCTCTGTTCTTATTTGTATGTTTTTATGGTTGTTTGTAACCGAATAAATATGATATGACTGTATTCTTTGTTGCTAGCATAGATATTTATATATGATTGTCATAACTCTTGTTTTTATTATGGGACTTAGCCATAATTTTTCCTCATGATTTTATGTCCTTCCCTTTACTTAGTTTATTTTGTCAACATATCCTCCGAGTAGTGATACGACCTTTATCCTCTTCGTAGGACTAGTTGTATCTTTAACATTTCTTGAGATGCAGTTGCCTAAGTATGCCTGGTTACATTTTTGCTTTTCAATTTCCCCGCATGTATCTTTTCAAACAAATGTCGTGAGCACGCATTACAAAATCTCCTAGTCATGACAACACTTGCATTCAGATAATGAGATCTTATTTTCTGCATTGATCTAGAGCACAAATGGTTGGGGATATGAAGTGAATGTATCCAGGGGTCAAAAATGTCTCGCTATGCAGTCTATCAATATAAACATTGCACCATTGCCTGACTGTGATACAGTGTACTCCTATACCATTCTAGAAATATGTAATTTGCAACAGCCTCTAAGAAAGCACCACTTCAAGGGAATGTATGAGGCCTTTTATAAGTTATGAGGAGTGTACTTTCACGGTTACAAGGAACAAAAAATTACAGCTGTTAGAAATGCAGTGAAGTGGGGATTCATACTGGTCATGGTGCCAACCACGGTTTTGGATAAAGAGCTTTCTATCACGGAGTAGATTAAGGTTGCTTGTTCAAATTGTTCCAAAACAAACTTGGTGGAGGTTTCAAAAATGTCCTTCAGCAATAGCGAAAAAGGTGCTTGTTTCTAGGAGATAAACAAGAATTGTTTTCATTTTGGAAAGGAGACAAACTCTTGGTAAGATATCTTATAAAACGATACACCAAAAGGTGTCACTAAATCGCTGGAAATACATAGAGTTGATATAACGTTATTTTGTGTTGAATTTGAGATTTGAGGCCATTATATAATGCAAAAGAATAACATTAATTATAACTAACATAAGAAAAATATAATCTAAGAAAGTGAGAGAAACCGTAATGTTTGAGGCATGTGAGCTGTAGATCACATGCTTTGCATACTCCTGCCATCTAGTGTTGGGTCCGAATGGTTGCACTTTGTTTTTCCTTTGAAGAAGTCTTTCCAGTCACGAGGTAGGTGACTCCTCCTCTCGCTGATAGTGCGCGTGGGCATCGACTCCATTGTTAGATTGTTTTTTTCCACCATCGGTTTCGGAAGTGAAGTGCTGCGCTCTGGTTCGACACAGTTTCTCGGGTTCCTAAGTAGCAATCCACTTACCCTCAACGGTATTGTTATTCGATCACATTTCCCATTCTCTGCGTATTGTATTGATTCAGAAAATCTCTTCCGATCGGAAACTTCGTGGAAGGCCATTGGGCCTAGCCACGTCAGGCCTGCTCGCAGTCGGTGGAACGGACTCCATTTAAATTCGGTCCTCAGTGCCACGCCAAGTATCCGGGACCCGACTCGCACGAAGTGTGCAACTTGTGTCTATCTCTGGAACACGGCGAACATCACTGTGACGCGTGCCGATCTTTTCGCTCCAAGATGACACTCCGTGACCGTTGGGCTCGACGTCAGGAAATGCATCAATAACATAGCGGCTCCGCTCCGGATCTGTTCGGAGAAGATTCAGACCACGATGTCTTCGACGCACAAGGAGCAGAAGGAGAAGATGAACACATTTCTGTGTCAGAAGCCGACTCTGACATGGACGAAGACGTTCCGCAGGGTCAGCGTACCGTGAGTACCGATGCTCCCCTGCCCCAAACTCTGCCCAAGAAAAAGGCTCCGGTCCCTCCTCTACCTTCGGGCCAAGGTCTGCACCGAGAATAGGTTTTGAACGCCCCACCTTCGGGCCCGGCACCAAAACAAATACCAAAGCCTTCGGGATAGTCGGCCCCATTCGGACACCGAGCCGAAACATTCGGCACCAAAACTGAAGCACTTTATCGTTACAGTCCCTTCGGTGCCGAAACCGAAATCATCTTCGGATCCGAACACTTCTGCGCCGAAAACACCTGCACCGAACATTTTAACGACGAAGGAGAAAACAGCTCGCACTCCATCCAAGGAGCATCGTTTAGACGTCCCGCCTTCCAAACCAGACCTGAAACAAAAACAAGTGGTCGTTAATCCTAAAACTGGACATATTTATGCAAAATTGCCAGTTAAACGCAAGCCAGAGCACGAGGACACTTACCACATTCCTCTTAAAAGGAAAAGTGTTGGTACTAACCCTTCTCCACCTACTCTATCACCTTACTCCCCACCTAATCTTAATTTGCTAATAACACCCACAAATTCACCACAATCACCTGGCAACCAGGATGACGGGGATGGAGCAGATGACAATAGTCCTGATTCATGGGAGGATTATAATACGGACCCAAATACAAACAATGGCCCAGACTTATACCCTTCAAAACCCTCTCCACCTGATGATAATGTAGGGTATATAGAATTGATTAATAGGGCTGCTGAATATCATGGAGTTCAGCTTCACAAAGAGTCTCTTGAGAAGGATTTTCTGTTTGAAACTCTAAGCTCTTCACAAAAATCCACTCATACACTGCCCATGCTTAAGGGTATGCTTAAACATGCAGACGACATTTTTAAAGACCCTGTGCGTGCAAGAATCCTTACACCAAGGGTGGACCATAAATATAAACCAGCACCTACAGATCCAGTTTATATCAAGGGTCAATTACCATTAGACCACCTAGTAGTTTCTAACGACCGTAAACGGGCAAACTCAAACGTCAGGAGATGCCCCTCCAGACAAGGAATCTAAACTGATAGATGCCTCTGGGAAGAGAGTAGCTGCGCAGGCAGCCAGTCACTGGCATATTGCCAATACTCAGGCTCTTTTAGCCAGATATGAAAGAGCGCATTATGATGAATTGGAGCAATTGCTCCAATTTTTACCGGACGAACATAAGGCTAAGGCACACAACCTAGTTCAGGCAGGGAAACTCATTTCTAACACCTCCTTTAGGTGCGCTTTAGACGCCGCTGACACTGCAGTTCGTGCAGTTAACACCAGTGTTTTGCTAAGGAGACACGCCTGGCTCGGAGTTTCAGGCTTTAAGCCCGAAGTCCAGGCTTCTATTTTAAATCTACCCTTTGACAAAGAGCATCTATTTGGTCCTGTGGTAGACGCTTCCTTGGAGAAGATGACAAAGGACACAGATGTCGCTAAATCCATGGGAGCTCTGCAGTCCCCATCCAATCGGGGTTCTTTTCATCGCTCCTTCTACAGGGGGTTCCAAGAACACATCCACAGACAACACCTCAACATCTTACAGAGGAAACAGTCAGTAACCCTCTTCAAGAGGTTACTTCCGAGGTGGGTTTCGAGGCAATAATGGCAAGGGAAGAGGTAAAGGTTCCACACCACGCACTTCCCCCTGCAGCAAACAGTGACTTGCCTCCTCTTCCCCTGATCATTCCACACCTGTTGGGGGACGTCTCTCTCAATTCCTCCCCGTCTGGCATACAATAACTTCAGACAGATGGGTCCTAGGAATTATCCACTCTGGTTATTGCCTGGAGCTTACCAACAATCCCCCAAACATTCATCCACGTTCACACAAAATGTCACCTGACCATCTACACATCCTCCATATCAAGGGTCCGGCGTGTACCCCCTATATTTTCTCATACCCAAAAAGGACGGCTCTCTCAGGCCTATACTGGACCTCAGAGAGCTAAATCAATATATTCACTCAGATCACTTTCACATGGTGACACTTCAACAAGTGCTCCCACTCCTACAGCAAGGCGACTTTATGTCTAATCTAAACTTAAACGACACATACTTCCATATTCCAATACATCCCGCCCATCGCAAGTATCTCAGGTTTGTGGTAGCGGGACTACATTACCAGTTCAAAGTGCTTCCATTTGGAGTCACAACTGCTCCCAGAGTATTCACCAAATGCCTGGCAGTAGTCCCTGCTCACCTGCGAAGACAACATATTCATGTCTTCCCATACTTGGACGATTGGCTCATCAAAGCCGGTTCTCACACAGTGTCTCCAGCACACTCAGATAACAGTGCAATTACTGCACGTTCTGGGGTTCACAGTAAACGTGTTAAAGTCCCATCTCCAACCCTCCAACACGCAAACATACTTGGGAGCCACTCTCAATACTCAAAAAGCTCTAGCCTGTCCCAATGAAGCCAGGATCCGCAATATTCAGGCTTTAGTTTCACAGTTTCAGCCCAACCAGTCATTACCAGCTCTGGTATTTTTTGCAGCTACTGGGAATGATGGTGTCTTGCATCATGATAGTTCCCCATGCGCGATTTCAAAAGCGTCCCCTTCAGGAATATTTAGCACGTCAGTGGCATCAGTCTCGGGGTCAATTGTCAGATCTAGTGTTGGTAGACGGCCTCACCCATCGCTCTCTGCAGTGGTGGAATCCACAAAACCTATCCAAAGGGCGGCCCTTCATCGACCCAGTTCCACAGGCAGTGCTAACAACAGACGCATTGCTGTCTGGGTGGGGAGCTCATCTCCAAACTCACACAATCCAAGGTTTGTGGAGTCAAAAGCAAAAGCAACTTCACATAAATCATCTAGAGCTCCTAGCAGTATTTCTAGTGCTCAAAGCCTTCCAGACACACCTTACAGGCAAAGCTGTCTTGATACGCACCAACAACATGACAGCCATGTATTACATACAGAAACAGGGGGGGGGCACACTCTCTCCAGCTGTCAAGCCTTGCACAAGCCATTTGGAAGTGGGCCAAACATCACAAGATTTACCTCCTAGCAGAACACCTCCCGGGAGTAAACAATCAGATCCCAGATCTTCTCAGCAGGCAGTCACAACAGATTCACGAGTGGGAACTTCACCCCCAAGTTCTCCTCCCGTTCTTTCAAATGTGGGGTTTTCCACAGATAGATCTGTTCGCCACACACCAAAACGCCCAAACTTCGCTTCCAGGTATCCACACCCATTGTCCAAAGGCAATGCACTATGGATGAACCGGTCAGGGATATTTGCCTACGCTTTTCCACCTCTCCCACTCATTCCACTAGTGGTTCGGAAGCTCTGGCAATCATCCCTCACACTGATCCTAGTAGCTCCCACATGGGCTCGTCAGCCTTGGTTCACTACCCTGTTGGAGCTCTCAGTAGTTCCTCATCAAAAACTATGTCTCACACCCAGTCTTCTCACGCAGAGCCATGGAGAGATAAGACATCCAGATCCCAAAGATCTCAATGTAGCGATCTGGCACCTGAAATCATAGTTTGGCTACCTGAACCTGCCACCATACTGTATGAATATCATTAAAGAGGCCAGAAGATCTACTACAAGCGCTTTGTACACAGCTAAATGGAAGCGGTTTGTTATCTATTGTAATAATAACCATATCAACCCGCTAGATGCTTCCATTCAAAATATTATTTATTATTTACTACACTTACAGCAGTCGGGATTAGCTTACACATCCATACGCTTACATCTCTCTGCAATAGCTGCATACCTTCAAAATAGACAGCATCTGTCCCTTTTCAGAGTACCTGTTATCAAGGCTTTTATGGAACGACTCAAAAGAGTTTCCCACCAAGACCTCCACCTGCTCCAGCGTGGAATCTTAACATTGTCCTTACCAGATTAATGGGTCCACCCTTCGAGCCATTGCATAAATGTGAACTGCAATTTCTCACTTGGAAAGTTGCTTTCCTCATCACTATTACATCACTGAGGAGAGTGGGTGAGCTTCAGGCACTAACCATAGAGGAACCATTTTGTCAAGTCCACCAAAACAAAGTGGTTCTTCGTACTAACCCCAAATTCCTACCCAAAGTGGTATCTGCCTTTCACATCAATCAATCTGTTGAGTTGCCTGTGTTCTTTCCTCAACCAGATTCAGTGGCAGAACGAACTCTACACACATTAGATGTTAAACGAGCATTATTGTATTACATAGAAAGGACAAAACCATTTCGGAAAACTAAACCACTCTTTGTAGCTTTTGCTCCACCACACAAAGGCAATCATATTTCCAAATCAGGTATTGCTCGGTGGATAGTTAAATGTATTCAAACATGCTATGCAAAAGCAAAAAGGACTTTACTAATACCCCCTAGAGCGCATTCCACCAACAAACTAGGGGCTACAATGGCTTTCTTAGGAAACATCCACATAGCTGACACCTGTAAAGCTGCAGCATGGTCTACACCACACACATTCACCAAGCACTATTGTGTAGATGTGTTAGCGAGACAACAAGCTAATGTAGGTCAGGCAGTACTTAGAACACTCTTTCAAACAACTGCAACAGCTACAGGTTAGCCACCGCTTTGGGAGAATACTGCTATGTAGTCTATGCAAAGCATGTGATCTACAGCTCACATGCCTCGAACGGATAATGTTATTTACCCAGTACGCATCTGTTCTTGACATGTAGAGCTGTAGATTCACATGCGCCCACCCGCCTCCCCGGGTACCTATACCTGTTGCAGTTCTCTCTTATGAACATATACATGAGCATGGACATCTCTATTCTACTCTTACTAACTCCATTCTCACCCTCTGTGGACAAACAATCTAACAATGGAGTCGATGCCCATGCGCACTATCATTGAAAGGGGGAGTCGCCTACCTTGTGACTGGAAAGAATTCTTCGAAGGAAAAACAAAGTACAAACATCCGGACCCAACACTAGATGGCAGGAGTATGCAAAGCATGTGAATCTATAGCTCTACATGCCAAGAACAGATGCTTACTGGGTAAGTAGCATTATCCTTCCGGAGGTGAGCCTCTTAATTCTTGACTAAGGGTCTGATGTGTGATAAGGCAGGTCACACATAGTGGGTGAAAATTGCACACACGCGTTTTGTAAAAATTCCAGTTGTTTTGTGATGCTGTCTATGTACTAATAGGTTGTGTCGCAGAAGGATCAGTCACAGGTGATCGCAAAACGATCTGCCCTCTGAATATTCATGAGGCAGTTCACCATTTGCTGCTAACATAGGGATGGTGGCCTGCAAGTAATAGCAGACTACCATCTCTGTGTTTACACTGTCGAACATGAAATCTTTGTTAAAGCAGCCCCTATTCCTTAAAGGAATAGGCAGTGGTTTAAGACTTTTTTTAAAATAGTTTTCCTTTTGGGAAGACATCAGGAGGTGCATGCATTGATGCCCTGGACAGCTGCTGCCTCCCTGTAAGGCTGCCAGACATATTTCCCAAGGGGGATGCTGTCCAACAAGGACCTCTTCTACTTTGTGAATGTGAAATCACCTCATTCAAGGTGTCCTTAACTCCGCTATCGTTTGAGACGGAGATTGCAGTCACTACTGCATACGGAGTGAGATTTGCCCTTTTCACACACCTTTTGAATTGCAGTTCGGAAGGAGTCACTTAACCACTTTTGTGGTTGTGAAGGGCTTTTTGAAATCTCAAAAGGGATTTAGTACATAACAAAAGGTAATTTTGCTATCTTTTGTTCATTGTTTGACTTGACAGCCTATCTTAAGAAGGAAAATAAGTTCTTGTTATGTCTGATGGCAATTCTGAAATTCTGTTCTAAGACTGGAAATTCTCTGGTCTCAAGCAGATAGGCTAACTTATGACATTTCTCAGAGATATAGTGTATTTACTGTGTTATTTAATCTGTATATGTTGCCATGTGCAGAAGTTATTCTTGCATGATCTCCGCAAACCTATTTATGCTGATGATACAAAATCTGTGACTTATTGGTTGAAAGTGGCTATTCTGAAGTGGAATCCGCAAATGAACAGATTTCAGAATGGTTGATGGATGTAGCATGTGGCTACGGTGGCTTGGGTTCTGGATATTAAAACCGTCCCTCTCACCTCGCCTTGTCAACTTTGTGTGGGCATTTCTTTGTTCACTGATTTGTCTGATCTAGGGATGCTCATTTGGATTGGAAATTACGATCATGATGAAGGGTTAATATTAATGGCTGAGATAGCCAGAATAACTAAGACATTCCTTGGCCACACTACAACATGGTCCTTGATCTCTGCTGTTCACATGTAATCACACAGACACACACTCACTCTTTAGTGGGCACGCATATTACCATATCCTGGTATGGAAATCATGTTGAGACTGCCTTGTGACATTATTGGTTGTTGCTTAAGTGGCAACAACAAATCTTGTTGAGCCTGCTTTGAAACATTGGTTGTTACTAAAGTGGCATAGAGCTATCATGAGAACAGAAAGCTGTGCAAGATAGTTCAATGCTACCAAATAGCTATATGTCTGTGCTCACTTTGAAGTCACCTCCTGATGTCAAACCCCCTTAGAAGATTTGGAAGCTGCCCAACATAAATATTAGCCTTCTTTTATGGAATGCCTTGCCTTCTAACTTCATATCTATTGAGGATTGTCAGTTCTAGAAGCATATACATAATTCCTGTTCCATAAAGTATATTTGTGGGACCATAAATGCTCTTTTTGCTACTATCAAACTATTATTTTGTGTTTGGCAATTTTGTACTAGTCAAACCTTGATTTCTGTTCAGTTAAGGTTCATCTTCAAGCATTGATCACATATTGCAAGTGATCTATTGGTATTCTATTTATTTTGTTTAGCAGTTATTCAAAAAGGTCTGGAGAATTAGAAGTGCAAACTCCCTCTGGTCATTTACCTGCTTCAGTACGGAAGCCTTGTATCCTGCAGGCAGAACTGATGGGTGCACAAGTTTAAAGTGCTTCTTGCCTAGATAGTCCCAGTTCGTCTTGCTACTATGTTGGCTCTCTGAATAGCTGACAAGTGCTCAGTTATTAATGCATCGTTTTTCTTTATAGGTTAGTAGTTCTTGGGCCTCATTCAGACCTTCTGCATATGGCAGTTTGGGAACCCCAGATTAGTCCCTCTTTTTAATTGCTAGTCTAATTTTCTGATTCAGCCTAGCTCGCTGAGCATGGCTTTCCTTATCTCTTGTTTACTATATTGACCAGATGTTCTGGTCCACTCAGTAGGTTGTTTGCTTTTTATCTCTTCTGCTTGTTAGCATTCTCCATCTAAATGAAACTTTTCAAGAAGGATTGTGGTCTGTCTTGAATGGTGCTCTCCCATGACCAATTATGCTCCCTGTTAAAACAAGGACATATCCAAACAGAGGTGAAGCTTTTACAGAAGCACACTAGTAATATTCCTATATGAAAAGTCTGCATCACGAATATCAGTCTATCTGGCTGCGTCTTTGCCAAACACTACTGCCTGTACTCTGATGCCTGAGGTGACTCAAAGGATGCTTAGAGAAATATTTTGGCGTGTGTTTTTCACTTAACCACCTCCCCACTCATCCTTGTAATGCTTATTTCTTGTGACTATGGTCCAGGTACTTTACAATAAATAGTTACTTAGCCTTCAACACTGGTTTTATATTCTGAGCATACCCTTCAGATTTACTTGTGACCCTGCCGTCATCGCCCTCCAAGATGGAAAAGGAGACTGAGGGGTGCTTGCTGGTTCCTCAGTAATGAAATGATGGCACTAAATCCAGGGTTATCATGACCTTTTTACTTCACATCATCTGCATATATTTTAGGTGGCTCTTGCTATTAAATAGGTTGAGAATTTAAAGTTATTCATCAAATATTAGGCAGTCCTTCAGCTAGATGTCTCTGTATAGGACTGTGTATAGGAGTTAAACCTAGCTGTTTAAGTCTGCTGAAACTGTCTCTTGGTGAGCCTGCACTTTTCCCCCTACTCTTCTGGTCTGGTTAGGTCTTGTGGGGACACACCGTTGGGTGTAACCATGCATGTTATAGAATGCTTTGTTATTATTATTATTATCTAGATAACAATGCTGTATATTTATTTTGAAAGGTGATTTATTTTTTTCTTCATACCAGCTTAGATTTTGGGTTGTTTTTGTACAGTAAAACTGAGGATGTTGATAACTGGTTTAAAGCAATTTTAATGCAAAAGTGACAAACAGATGGCAAGGGTAAAAATGAGGTAGGATGGGCATCATATGGGGCCTAATGTGCCTGGATATACAGGTATTTAAAAAACATTTCTTTGGGGTTTATAAGAACGAGAGCTGCCTAAAAACTGATCTAGAATATGGAGTAAACTTAACACCATGTTAGATAGTTGTAGTGTAGCTCCTATTTCCCTAATAGGCTCTGCGCATTGGAATAATATATCCTATAGGTTTGACATAGGACTAAGGTCAGTATGTCCCTATCGAGTATATTAAACTTAATTACTTGTGCCAGCTAGCTCAGAGGCCACTAGAAACTCCTTGACAACAAGAAGGGAGTAGTTTCTGGCAGCCGCAAAACATGACCACTGTGTTTCCCTTTAGAATCAGAACGTGTCCCAGAGTCATGGAAACAATAGATAACTATTTCACTCAGCTCAGTCGTGCATGCTTAGTTTTCTCCAAGTTACACAGAAAGAAATAGACGGGCGTTTCAATAAAGGATTTATTGAACAGTCTTTTTTCTGGTGTAAGTAAAATGTGCTGTTACGATCACAAGACAGTATGCGAGATAAATAATGTACAGTGTGAGCAGTAGAAATAAATAATACTGCAATAGCATTATCTTTTAGTACATATGCATTTACATAAATAACACAGACTAAAAATGCGAGTACTCATACGATGCGTTGCTAAGCTAGTTCTACCCCAATGTACCTAACCTAGGTGTAGGAAGAGGGAAGAAGTAGGTGAAGTATTCCTTACTACGGTATACTAAGAGTATGTTAAGTCTAGTATGCCTAGTATGCCAAGAGTCCCTCTAGGTTCTAGTCAGCTCCATACCTGAAGAATGAGAGAGGTAGGAATCTCTTTGCCAGACTCGAACTCCAACACCCCGCAAGGGAAGTCAGATCACTGGAAGCTGGAGACTCTGCGTGCAGGGATGACAGCGTCTTCTCAGTGCGTCAGGCCGGGAAACGGGCTCCTCTGAAGTCGAGGTCTCCTCTGGTTTACAGGGGCTAGGGAAGGTATATTTATACCTGAGAGCACCTAAGAATGTTAGTATTGACGTGAGTTGGACAGCGAAAAGACGTCATGAATGAACCCCTAAGGAATAATGGTTCATGCATAATATATGAGTCCTTGAAGAAATCAATAGTCCTGGACTAGGGAAACTCCCGCAGCCTAAGGGTCTGTTCTTCATGAACTCGTGACGTTAGGGTGGACGGATGTCAGAGACCATGCCTGTATTTGGAGTGCACGGTTTAATGCCTAAATAAGGGCTGGGATTTTATGCCTATATAAGGGCAGGGCGAATTGTGCCTATATAAGGACATGATATTGGAAAGCCCGTTTATGGATACCCTAAGAGGAATACAACAGAGTGAGATCATAATATATTACTTCGACAAGGATAATTTTGCATTAACAAGTGCACTAGCCAGAGCCATCATATCAGATGATGCTCATTATTCTTTAGCAAAAAGATACAAACATTTTAATTGTAATGAAGTTGCTAGCTGCGATTTTAACAATTTACTAAGCATAAACTAATGCAAACAATGCTTTAAAACCTGGAATTAAATGTTGGCTGTGTACATACGTTAAAGTGAAAGTAAAGCAATCAATTTAAAGTTATAATTAGCTCTTTGATTCAAATTAATTAAAATGTGTGTGGTTCTGTTTCTTTCCTTTCCTTTTGATAGAGGTTACGGACAGAAAACAGGCTTTTGAAACAACGTATTGAAACCCTAGAAAAAGTGAGTATTACAAGATCTTGTTACTTTAAAGAAAATGTTATTTAGTTTTCCAAATAACTTTTTGTCCTGCATGGTAATCCACCTATAACCTTCCAAATGGTTATCTTTTGCCAAATTAATATGTGAAAACTGCCCTCTGATCTGCATTAAATCTGTATTGTTGATTCAAGGTCATTCTCTGAATGAAGTTATTTGGTAGTTGACGTATAAAAGATTTTTATTGCTGTTACTGCTCCAAGTTCATTTGTAAAGGTAAGATTGCATAACTTTGAATGTCAGAATACAATCCTTTAATAGGTTTTACTTCAATAGATTACTAAAGTGGATTTTTCCATGAAGGCTGTGGATCAAAGTGAAATGTTGATGTATCCGCTTGGAGTAGGAAACTGGGACTTCCTAATTGGTGATATGCAGCTGCCAGCTTCTTTCAAAAAGTTATTATGAACAGATGTATACATAAACAATTTTGCTCAAAACTAACAGCTACCTGGTGACTGAGCACCCACACCTTCAGTCACAGAAACAATTCTACTACAAAAAAATGTGGGCATATAAAATAGTTTGTTTGGGCACCGGTTTGCCCAAGATGTGATATCACTGGAAATCCAATATGAATGCAGTGCAAAAATGTAATCGTTAGCATTCTTCAGCTACCTGATCTTAAGCGCATTGAGCCCTAGATCAGACCAACAATCATACATATTGGATTCAGACAATCTACTTACCTTGTCCTTCTGAGAAATAGAGGTTGGGTCATGTTTGGTGGCATTCTAGAGCTATTGAGTACACCATTATCAGTTTGATCTGTGGTTGTCATGCATCAACATACCGCTATGTTCGAACCTGTATAGTTCTGTACCAACTTCGTCAGCCAGCCTTTTGTGAATTTGTTAGTCGGTAGATACTTCTAGTTGTTAAATTAACTGGTTTTGTAGTGTTGACTGTGTGTTGGTTTGGCCCAAACTTTTGCCATCACTTCTAAAGCTAGTAAAAGATGTCTGCATATAGTGGCCTTATAAAAGAACAACTCAAAAATATGTTCACATGAGTGACTGTGCACAGTGCTGCCAATGAAAGTAATGCTGACCCCTAAATGTGTAGGTGGTTCAAGCTTGCGGTCAGAGTACTGGGTATTCTGCAGCATTTTGTCAATCCATTTTCCCTAAATAGTACATCACCATGTGCCAGAATTCGAAGACCCCTGTAATAAGGTTGTTGAGCTAACAAAGGTGGTCCTGCATCATGGCCTGTGTCTACATATTATGGGCTACTCTCTATACGTGATATCTGACCACTATAGCTAGGTACCTTTAATAAAACCATATGTTTGGATCTTGTATAACGTGTTGCGCTGTCCAAGGCTGCTTCTGAGGGCGGTCTATACAGTATTTATCATCTCCACCACTTGTGTGTTTTGACTATAGCTGTTTTAACAATATCTTAATGATTGTTAGAGCCTACCATGTGGAGGTTTTGCTTTGATGGACCCTGAAACTCTAACTTCTGTGATTTGGTGGAGCTAGTGATGGCAGTAAAAGTTTACTTGGGGATATCAATCACAAATATTTATTTTTGGAAAGTTGACTATGAGTAAAATTGTATTTAATAATTTAAGTTACGCAGAATATTATGTTTTAACAGGCAAAGCTAGTTTCATTTGTAGAGCTTTTGTAAAAGCGGATGTTTGGCTGGAGTGCCTCCAAACTAATTTTTGAAGCGACTATTGGCAACTTTCTTTTCAAAACAAGACAGATCATAGTTAAAGTATTTTAAACGAATATGTAGCATTTATACCCAAAAGTATTTTACCAAACTGAAAGCAAAATAATGCAATTTCAAGACATTTCTGGCACCTATTGTCTGTTGTAAACCAATGTGTATTTTAGGTAATGCATTACAAAGGAGATATTAGTGAGACTCATCCAAAGGATGTTCACAGAAAAAGTGGATTATGATGTATTTATAAAATATTTACAGTGCACACATTTTTGTCACTGCCCTTTAAATTATACAAAAAAAATCATTTAACATTTGGGATTGGAGTTTAACCCACTTTTTCATATAAGGACATATAATTAATTTTGAAGCACTTTTGGCCTGCCTGACTTTTCAAAATAGTTTATGTAATATCTGCACTGCAGGAGCTTTCATTTTCCTTAATTTCGAACAGACTAGATGTATTATAAGGAAACGTTATTAAATCATTTGGCCCTAAAATGAGAGTGTACATACTCCCAGATATGGCTCAGTATTGCTGCTACCATGTGCCCAGAATCCCAGATTTTGTTACTTTTGGAATTGTGCTTCGCATTCGTTTAGCCACTCCAGGGTTGGGGAAGACTCAAAGGGATCTAAAACCTGGTAGGCGAATAGCAAGAGGTTCGATAGTCCTTAATTGCAGGGCAAGCAGTTAACAGTATGCTTAATTTGAAGAAAACAAGTAGCAGCACCCAAAGATTTTTTTAGGAGGTGGCAGCCGGCATTGTCTACTGCCCGCATGGTCCAGTACTAACATCTACCTATTGTTAGATATGGCACTCCATCAGTGCCCAACTAGGGTGTGTCCATATGCTTTTCTGTATTGCCTCTCCGTACGCTCCATGTTGCTTGCCCCCACCTGTGCCCTCCTTCTTTTCTCTTTTGTTCATTCCCACCCACCAACACCTTCCATTTTGCTTTCCCTCTTTACTTGTTGCTTACGCCTCCCTCCTGCACTCCCCTTTGCTGCTTACGCCTCACTCCTGCACTCCCCTTTGCTGCTTACGCCTCCCTACAGTCCTCCCCTTTTTGTGCTTGTGCCTCCCTCCTGCCCTACCCTTTGTTTTATTACGCCTCCCTCCCGCCCTCCCCTTTGTTGCTTAGGACTCCCTCCCGCCCTCCCCTTTGTTGCTTAGGACTCCCTCCCGCCCTCCCCTTTGTTGCTTAGGACTCCCACCTGCCCTCCCCTTTGTTGCGTAGGACTCTCACCCGCCCTCCCCTTTGTTGCTTAGGACTCCCACCCGCCCTCCCCTTTGTTGCTTAGGACTCCCGCCCGCCCTCCCCTTTGTTGCTTAGGACTCCCGCCCGCCCCTTTATTGCTTAGGACTCCCGCCTGCCCTCCCCTTTGTTGCTTAGGACTCCCACCCGCCCTCCCCTTTGTTGCTTAGGACTCCCACCCGCCCTCCCCTTTGTTGCTTAGGACTCCCACCCGCCCTCCCCTTTGTTGCTTAGGACTCCCACCCGCCCTCCCCTTGTTGCTTAGGACTCCCACCCGCCCTCCCCTTTGTTGCTTAGGACTCCCACCCGCCCTCCCCTTTGTTGCTTAGGACTCCCACCCGCCCTCCCCTTTGTTGCTTAGGACTCCCTCCCGCCCTCCCCTTTGTTGCTTAGGACTCCCTCCCCGCCCCTTCCTTTTGTTGCTTAGGACTCCTCCCGCCCTCCCCTTTGTTGCTTAGGACTCCCTCCCGCCCTCCCCTTTGTTGCTTAGGACTCCCTCCCGCCCTCCCCTTTGTTGCTTAGGACTCCCTCCGCCCCTCCCCTTTGTTGCTTAGGACTCCCTCCCGCCCTCCCCTTTGTTGCTTAGGACTCCCACCTGCCCTCCCCTTTGTTGCGTAGGATTCTCACCTGCCCTCCCCTTTGTTGCTTGGGACTCCCACCCGCCCTCTCCTTTGTGGATTTGGACTCCCACCCGCCCTCCCCTTTGTTGCTTGGGACTCCCACCCGCCCTCCCCTTTGTTGCTTAGGACTCCCACCCTCCCTCCCCTTTGTTGCTTAGGACTCCCACCCTCCCTCCCCTCTGTTGCTTAGGACTCCCGCCCTCCCTCCCCTCTGTTGCTTAGGACTCCCCGCCCTCCCTCCCCTCTGTTGCTTAGGACTCCCGCCCTCCCTCCCCTCTGTTGCTTAGGACTCCCACCCTCCCTCCCCTCTGTTGCTTAGGACTCCCGCCCTCCCTCCCCTCTGTTGCTTAGGACTCCCGCCCTCCCTCCCCTCTGTTGCTTAGGACTCCCGCCCTCCCTCCCCTCTGTTGCTTAGGACTCCCGCCCTCCCTCCCCTTTGTTGCTTAGGACTCCCGCCCGCCCTCCCCTTTGTTGCTTAGGACTCCCGCCCGCCCTCCCCTTTGTTGCTTAGGACTCCCGCCCGCCCTCCCCTTTGTTGCTTAGGACTCCCGCCCGCCCTCCCCTTTGTTGCTTAGGACTCCCACCCGCCTTCCCCTTTGTTGCTTAGGACTCCCACCCGCCCTCCCCTTTGTTGCTTAGGACTCCCACCCGCCCTCCCCTTTGTTGCTTAGGACTCCCACCCGCCCTCCCCTTTGTTGCTTAGGACTCCCACCCGCCCTCCCCTCTGTTGCTTAGGACTCCCACCCGCCCTCCCCTCTGTTGCTTAGGACTCCCACCCGCCCTCCCCTCTGTTGCTTAGGACTCCCACCCGCCCTCCCCTCTGTTGCTTAGGACTCCCACCCGCCCTCCCCTTTGTTGCTTAGGACTCCCGCCCGCCCTCCCCTTTGTTGCTTAGGACTCCCGCCCGCCCTCTGCTCTGTTGCTTAGGAATTTCACCCGCCCTCCCCTTTGTTGCTTAGGACTCACACCCCCCCACCCCCCTTTGTTGCTTAGGACTCCCGCCCCCCCTCCCCTCTGTTGCTTAGGACTCCCGCCCGCCCTCCCCTTTGTTGCTTAGGACTCCCACCCGCCCCTTTGTTGCTTAGGACTCCCGCCCGCCCTCCCCTTTGTTGCTTAGGATTCCCGCCCGCCCTCCCCTTTGTTGCTTAGGATTCCCGCCCGCCTCCCCTTTGTTGCTTAGGATTCTCGCCCGCCCTCCCCTTTGTTGCTTAGGACTCCCGCCCGCCCTCCCCTCTGTTGCTTAGGACTCCCACCCGCCCTCCCCTTTGTTGCTTAGGACTCCCACCCGCCCTCCCCTTTGTTGCTTAGGACTCCCACCCGCCCTTCCCTCTGTTGCTTAGGACTCCCACCCGCCCTCCCCTCTGTTGCTTAGGACTCCCACCCGCCCTCCCCTCTGTTGCTTAGGACTCCCACCCGCCCTCCCCTTTGTTGCTTAGGACTCCCACCCGCCCTCCCCTTTGTTGCTTAGGACTCCCACCCGCCCTCCCCTTTGTTGCTTAGGACTCCCACCCGCCCTCCCCTTTGTTGCTTAGGACTCCCACCCGCCCTCCCCTTTGTTGCTTAGGACTCCCACCCGCCCTCCCCTTTGTTGCTTAGGACTCCCGCCCGCCCTCCCCGTTGTTGCTTAGGACTCCCGCCCGCCCTCCCCTTTGTTGCTTAGGACTCACGCCCGCCCCTCTGTTGCTTAGGACTCCCGCCCTCCCTCCCCTTTGTTGCTTAGGACTCCCGCCCTCCCTCCCCTTTGTTGCTTAGGACTCCCGCCCTCCCTCCCCTTTGTTGCTTAGGACTCCCACCCACCCTCCCCTCTGTTGCTTAGGACTCCCGCCCACCCTCCCCTCTGTTGCTTAGGACTCCCGCCCACCCTCCCCTCTGTTGCTTAGGACTCCCGCCCACCCTCCCCTCTGTTGCTTAGGACTCCCGCCCTCCCTCCCCTCTGTTGCTTAGGACTCCCGCCCGCCCTCCCCTTTGTTGCTTATGACTCCCGCCCGCCCTCCACTTTGTTGCTTAGGACTCCCGCCCGCCCTCCCCTTTGTTGCTTAGGACTCCCGCCCGCCCTCCCCTTTGTTGCTTAGGACTCCCGCCTGCCCTCTCCTCTGTTGCTTAGGACTTTCATCCGCCCTCCCCTTTGTTGCTTAGGACTCACACCCCCCGCCCCCCTTTGTTGCTTAGGACTCACACCCCTGCCCCCCTTTGTTGCTTAGGACTCACACCACCCGCCCTCCCCTGTTGCTTAGGACTCCCACCCGCCCTACCCTGTTGCTTAGGACTCCCACCCGCCCTCCCCTGTTGCTTAGTACTCCCGCCCGCCTCCCCTTTGTTGCTTAGTACTCCCGCCCGCCCTCCCCTTTGTTGCTTAGGACTCCCACCCGCCCTCCCCTTTGTTGCTTAGGACTCCCACCCGCCCTCCCCTTTGTTGCTTAGGACTCCCACCCGCCCTCCCCTTTGTTGCTTAGGACTCCCACCCCCCTCCCCTTTGTTGCTTAGGACTCCCACCCGCCCTTCCCTTTGTTGCTGTGGACTCCCACCCGCCCTCCCCTTTTTGCGTAGGACTCCCACCCGCCCTCCCTTTGTTGCGTAGGACTCCCACCCTCCCTCCCCTCTGTTGCTTAGGACTCCCACCCTCCCTCCCCTCTGTTGCTTAGGACTCCCACCCTCCCTCCCCTCTGTTGCTTAGGACTCCCACCCTCCCTCCCCTCTGTTGCTTAGGACTCCCACCCTCCCTCCCCTCTGTTGCTTAGGACTCCCACCCTCCCTGCCCTCCCCTCTGTTGCTTAGGACTCCCACCCTTCCTCCCCTCTGTTGCTTAGGACTCCCACCCTCCCTCCCCTCTGTTGCTTAGGACTCCCACCCTCCCTCTCCTCTGTTGCTTAGGCCTCCCTCCCCTCTGTTGCTTAGGACTCCTACCGCCCTCCCCTCTGTTGCGTAGGACTCCTACCCGCCCTCCCCTTTGTTGCGTAGGACTCCCACCCTCCCTCCCCTCTGTTGCTTAGGACTCCCACCCTCCCTCCCTCTGTTGCTTAGGACTCCCACCCTCCCTCCCCTCTGTTGCTTAGGACTCCCATCCTCCCTCCCCTCTGTTGCTTAGGACTCCCACCCTCCCTCCCCTCTGTTGCTTAGGACTCCCACCCTCCCTCTCCTCTGTTGCTTAGGCCTCCCTCCCCTCTGTTGCTTAGGACTCCTACCGCCCTCCCCTCTGTTGCTTAGGACTCCTACCCGCCCTCCCCTCTGTTGCTTAGGACTCCTACCCACCCTCCCTCTGTTGCTTAGGACTCCTCCCGCCCTCCCCTCTGTCGCTTAGGACTCCCTCCCGCCCTCCCCTCTGTCGCTTAGGACTCCCTCCCGCCCTCCCCTCTGTCGCTTAGGACTCCCACCCTCCCTCCCCTCTGTCGCTTAGGACTCCCACCCTCCCTCCCCTCTGTCGCTTAGGACTCCCACCCTCCCTGCCCTCTGTTGCTTAGGACTCCCGCCCTCCCTCCCCTCTGTTGCTTAGGACTCCCGCCCTCCCTCCCCTCTGTTGCTTTGGACTCCCGCCCTCCCTCCCCTCTGTTGCTTAGGACTCCCGCCCTCCCCTTTGTTGCTTAGGTCTCCCGCCCGCCCTCTCCTCTGTTGCTTAGGACTTTCATCCGCCCTCCCCTTTGTTGCTTAGGACTCACACCCCCGCCCCCTTTGTTGCTTAGGACTCACACCACCCGCCCTCCCATGTTGCTTAGGACTCCCACCCGCCCTACCCTGTTGCTTAGGACTCCCACCCGCCCTCCCCTGTTGCTTAGTACTCCCGCCCGCCTCCCCTTTGTTGCTTAGGACTCCCGCCCTCCCTCCCCTTTGTTGCTTAGGACTCCCACCCGCCCTCCCCTTTGTTGCTTAGGACTCCCACCCGCCCTCCCCTTTGTTGCTTAGGACTCCCACCCGCCCTCCCCTTTGTTGCTTAGGACTCCCACCCGCCCTCCCCTTTGTTGCTTAGGACTCCCACCCGCCCTCCCCTTTGTTGCTGTGGACTCCCACCCGCCCTCCCCTTTGTTGCGTAGGACTCCCACCCTCCCTCCCCTCCCCTCTGTTGCTTAGGACTCCCACCCTTCCTCCCCTCTGTTGCTTAGGACTCCCACCCTCCCTCCCCTCTGTTGCTTAGGACTCCCACCCTCCCTCTCCTCTGTTGCTTAGGCCTCCCTCCCCTCTGTTGCTTAGGACTCCTACCCGCCCTCCCCTTTGTTGCGTAGGACTCCCACCCTCCCTCCCCCTCTGTTGCTTAGGACTCCCACCCTCCCTCCCCTCTGTTGCTTAGGACTCCCACCCTCCCTCCCCTCTGTTGCTTAGGACTCCCACCCTCCCTCCCCTCTGTTGCTTAGGACTCCCACCCTCCCTCCCCTCTGTTGCTTAGGACTCCCACCCTCCCTCCCCTCTGTTGCTTAGGACTCCCACCCTCCCTCTCCTCTGTTGCTTAGGCCTCCCTCCCTCTGTTGCTTAGGACTCCTACCCGCCCTCCCTCTGTTGCTTAGGACTCCTACCCGCCCTCCCCTCTGTTGCTTAGGACTCCTACCCGCCCTCCCCTCTGTTGCTTAGGACTCCTACCCACCCTCCCCTCTGTTGCTTAGGACTCCCTCCCGCCCTCCCCTCTGTCGCTTAGGACTCCCTCCCGCCCTCCCCTCTGTCGCTTAGGACTCCCTCCCGCCCTCCCTCTGTCGCTTAGGACTCCCTCCGCCCTCCCCTCTGTCGCTTAGGACTCCCACCCTCCCTCCCTCTGTCGCTTAGGACTCCCACCCTCCCTCCCCTCTGTCGCTTAGGACTCCCACCCTCCCTGCCCTCTGTTGCTTAGGACTCCCACCCTCCCTCCCCTCTGTTGCTTAGGACTCCCACCCTCCCTCCCCTCTGTTGCGTAGGACTCCCACCCTCCCTCCCCTCTGTTGCTTAGGACTCCCACCCTCCCTCCCCTCTGTTGCTTAGGACTCCCGCCCTCCCTACCCTTTGTTGCTTAAGTCTCCCGCCCGCCCTCCCCTTTGTTGCTTAGGACTCCCACCCTCCCTCCCCTTTGTTGCTTAGGACTCCCGCCCGCCCTCCCCTTTGTTGCTTAGGACTCCCGCCCGCCCTCCCCTTTGTTGCTTAGGACTCCCGCCCGCCCCTTTGTTGCTTAGGACTCCCCGCCCGCCCTCCCCTTTGTTGCTTAGGATTCCCGCCCGCCCTCCCCTTTGTTGCTTAGGATTCTCGCCCGCCCTCCCCTTTGTTGCTTAGGACTCCCGCCCGCCCTCCCCTCTGTTGCTTAGGACTCCCACCCGCCCTCCCCTTTGTTGCTTAGGACTCCCCACCCGCCCTCCCCTTTGTTGCTTAGGACTCCCACCCGCCCTTCCCTCGGTTGCTTAGGACTCCCACCCGCCCTCCCCCTCTGTTGCTTAGGACTCCCACCCGGACTCCCACCCGGACTCCCACCCGCCCTCCCCTTTGTTGCTTAGGACTCCCACCCGCCCTCCCCTTTGTTGCTTAGGACTCCCACCCTCCCCTTTGTTGCTTAGGACTCCCACCCGCCCTCCCCTTTGTTGCTTAGGACTCCCACCCGCCCTCCCCTTTGTTGCTTAGGACTCCCACCCGCCCTCCCCTTTGTTGCTTAGGATTCCCGCCCGCCCTCCCCTTTGTTGCTTAGGACTCCCGCCCGCCCTCCCCTTTGTTGCTTAGGACTCCCACCCGCCCTCCCCTTTGTTGCTTAGGATTCCCACCCGCCCTCCCCTTTGTTGCTTAGGACTCCCACCCGCCCTCCCCTTTGTTGCTTAGGACTCCCACCCGCCCTCCCCTTTGTTGCTTAGGACTCCCACCCGCCCTCCCCTTTGTTGCTTAGGACTCACACCCCCGCCCGCCTTTGTTGCTTAGGACTCACACCCCCCCCTTTGTTGCTTAGAACTCACACCCCCGCCCCCCTTTGTTGCTTAGGACTCCCGCCCGCCCTCCCCTTTGTTGGTTAGGCCATCCACCCGCCCTCACCTTTGTTGCTTAGGACTCACACCCCCCCCCTTTGTTGCTTAGAACTCACACCCCCCGCCCCCTTTGTTGCTTAGGACTCCCGCCCGCCCTCCCCTTTGTTGGTTAGGCCATCCACCCGCCCTCTCCTCTGTTGCTTAGGCCTCCTCCCCTCTGTTGCTTAGGACTCCTACCGCCCTCCCCTCTGTTGCGTAGGACTCCTACCCGCCCTCCCCTTTGTTGCGTAGGACTCCCACCCTCCCTCCCCTCTGTTGCTTAGGACTCCCACCCTCCCTCCCCTCTGTTGCTTAGGACTCCCACCCTCCCTCCCCTCTGTTGCTTAGGACTCCCATCCTCCCTCCCCTCTGTTGCTTAGGACTCCCACCCTCCCTCCCCTCTGTTGCTTAGGACTCCCACCCTCCCTCTCCTCTGTTGCTTAGGCCTCCCTCCCCTCTGTTGCTTAGGACTCCTACCGCCCTCCCTCTGTTGCTTAGGACTCCTACCCGCCCTCCCCTCTGTTGCTTAGGACTCCTACCCACCCTCCCCTCTGTTGCTTAGGACTCCCTCCCGCCCTCCCCTCTGTCGCTTAGGACTCCCTCCCGCCCTCCCCTCTGTCGCTTAGGACTCCCTCCTGCCCTCCCCTCTGTCGCTTAGGACTCCCACCCTCCCTCCCCTCTGTCGCTTAGGACTCCCACCCTCCCTCCCCTCTGTCGCTTAGGACTCCCACCCTCCCTGCCCTCTGTCGCTTAGGACTCCCACCCTCCCTCCCCTCTGTTGCTTAGGACTCCCGCCCTCCCTCCCCTCTGTTGCTTTGGACTCCCGCCCTCCCTCCCCTCTGTTGCTTAGGACTCCCGCCCTCCCTTTGTTGCTTAGGTCTCCCGCCCGCCCTCTCCTCTGTTGCTTAGGACTTTCATCCGCCCTCCCCTTTGTTGCTTAGGACTCACACCCCCGCCCCCTTTGTTGCTTAGGACTCACACCACCCGCCCTCCCATGTTGCTTAGGACTCCCACCCGCCCTACCCTGTTGCTTAGGACTCCCACCCGCCCTCCCCTGTTGCTTAGTACTCCCGCCCGCCTCCCCTTTGTTGCTTAGGACTCCCGCCCTCCCTCCCCTTTGTTGCTTAGGACTCCCACCCGCCCTCCCCTTTGTTGCTTAGGACTCCCACCCGCCCTCCCCTTTGTTGCTTAGGACTCCCACCCGCCCTCCCTTTGTTGCTTAGGACTCCCACCCGCCCTCCCCTTTGTTGCTGTGGACTCCCACCCGCCCTCCCCTTTGTTGCGTAGGACTCCCACCCTCCCTCCCTCCCCTCTGTTGCTTAGGACTCCCACCCTTCCTCCCCTCTGTTGCTTAGGACTCCCACCCTCCCTCCCCTCTGTTGCTTAGGACTCCCACCCTCCCTCCCCTCTGTTGCTTAGGACTCCCACCCTCCCTCCCCTCTGTTGCTTAGGACTCCCACCCTCCCTCCCCTCTGTTGCTTAGGACTCCCACCCTCCCTCCCCTCTGTTGCTTAGGACTCCCACCCTCCCTCCCCTCTGTTGCTTAGGACTCCCACCCTCCCTCTCCTCTGTTGCTTAGGCCTCCTTCCCCTCTGTTGCTTAGGACTCCTACCGCCCTCCCCTCTGTTGCTTAGGACTCCTACCCGCCCTCCCCTCTGTTGCTTAGGACTCCTACCCGCCCTCCCCTCTGTTGCTTAGGACTTTCATCCGCCCTCCCCTTTGTTGCTTAGGACTCACACCCCCCGCCCCCTTTGTTGCTTAGGACTCACACCCCTGCCCCCTTTGTTGCTTAGGACTCACACCACCCGCCCTCCCCTGTTGCTTAGGACTCCCACCCGCCCTACCCTGTTGCTTAGGACTCCCACCCGCCCTCCCCTGTTGCTTAGTACTCCCGCCCGCCTCCCCTTTGTTGCTTAGTACTCCCGCCCGCCCTCCCCTTTGTTGCTTAGGACTCCCACCCGCCCTCCCCTTTGTTGCTTAGGACTCCCACCCGCCCTCCCCTTTGTTGCTTAGGACTCCCACCCGCCCTCCCCTTTGTTGCTTAGGACTCCCACCCCCCTCCCCTTTGTTGCTTAGGACTCCCACCCGCCCTTCCCTTTGTTGCTGTGGACTCCCACCCGCCCTCCCCTTTTGCGTAGGACTCCCACCCGCCCTCCCCTTTGTTGCGTAGGACTCCCACCCTCCCTCCCCTCTGTTGCTTAGGACTCCCACCCTCCCTCCCCTCTGTTGCTTAGGACTCCCACCCTCCCTCCCCTCTGTTGCTTAGGACTCCCACCCTCCCTCCCCTCTGTTGCTTAGGACTCCCACCCTCCCTCCCCTCTGTTGCTTAGGACTCCCACCCTCCCTGCCCTCCCCTCTGTTGCTTAGGACTCCCACCCTTCCTCCCCTCTGTTGCTTAGGACTCCCACCCTCCCTCCCCTCTGTTGCTTAGGACTCCCACCCTCCCTCTCCTCTGTTGCTTAGGCCTCCCTCCCCTCTGTTGCTTAGGACTCCTACCGCCCTCCCCTCTGTTGCGTAGGACTCCTACCCGCCCTCCCCTTTGTTGCGTAGGACTCCCACCCTCCCTCCCCTCTGTTGCTTAGGACTCCCACCCTCCCTCCCCTCTGTTGCTTAGGACTCCCACCCTCCCTCCCCTCTGTTGCTTAGGACTCCCATCCTCCCTCCCCTCTGTTGCTTAGGACTCCCACCCTCCCTCCCCTCTGTTGCTTAGGACTCCCACCCTCCCTCTCCTCTGTTGCTTAGGCCTCCCTCCCCTCTGTTGCTTAGGACTCCTACCGCCCTCCCCTCTGTTGCTTAGGACTCCTACCCGCCCTCCCCTCTGTTGCTTAGGACTCCTACCCACCCTCCCCTCTGTTGCTTAGGACTCCTCCCGCCCTCCCCTCTGTCGCTTAGGACTCCCTCCCCGCCCTCCCCTCTGTCGCTTAGGACTCCCTCCCGCCCTCCCCTCTGTCGCTTAGGACTCCCACCCTCCCTCCCCTCTGTCGCTTAGGACTCCCACCCTCCCTCCCCTCTGTCGCTAGGACTCCCACCCTCCCTGCCCTCTGTTGCTTAGGACTCCCGCCCTCCCTCCCCTCTGTTGCTTAGGACTCCCGCCCTCCCTCCCCTCTGTTGCTTTGGACTCCCGCCCTCCCTCCCCTCTGTTGCTTAGGACTCCCGCCCTCCCCTTTGTTGCTTAGGTCTCCCGCCCGCCCTCTCCTCTGTTGCTTAGGACTTTCATCCGCCCTCCCCTTTGTTGCTTAGGACTCACACCCCCGCCCCCTTTGTTGCTTAGGACTCACACCACCCGCCCTCCCATGTTGCTTAGGACTCCCACCCGCCCTACCCTGTTGCTTAGGACTCCCACCCGCCCTCCCCTGTTGCTTAGTACTCCCGCCCGCCTCCCCTTTGTTGCTTAGGACTCCCGCCCTCCCTCCCCTTTGTTGCTTAGGACTCCCACCCGCCCTCCCCTTTGTTGCTTAGGACTCCCCACCCGCCCTCCCCTTTGTTGCTTAGGACTCCCACCCGCCCTCCCCTTTGTTGCTTAGGACTCCCACCCGCCCTCCCCTTTGTTGCTTAGGACTCCCACCCGCCCTCCCCTTTGTTGCTGTGGACTCCCACCCGCCCTCCCCTTTGTTGCGTAGGACTCCCACCCTCCCTCCCTCCCCTCTGTTGCTTAGGACTCCCACCCTTCCTCCCCTCTGTTGCTTAGGACTCCCACCCTCCCTCCCCTCTGTTGCTTAGGACTCCCACCCTCCCTCTCCTCTGTTGCTTAGGCCTCCCTCCCCTCTGTTGCTTAGGACTCCTACCCGCCCTCCCCTTTGTTGCGTAGGACTCCCACCCTCCCTCCCCTCTGTTGCTTAGGACTCCCACCCTCCCTCCCCTCTGTTGCTTAGGACTCCCACCCTCCCTCCCCTCTGTTGCTTAGGACTCCCACCCTCCCTCCCCTCTGTTGCTTAGGACTCCCACCCTCCCTCCCCTCTGTTGCTTAGGACTCCCACCCTCCCTCCCCTCTGTTGCTTAGGACTCCCACCCTCCCTCTCCTCTGTTGCTTAGGCCTCCCTCCCCTCTGTTGCTTAGGACTCCTACCCGCCCTCCCCTCTGTTGCTTAGGACTCCTACCCGCCCTCCCCTCTGTTGCTTAGGACTCCTACCCGCCCTCCCCTCTGTTGCTTAGGACTCCTACCCACCCTCCCTCTGTTGCTTAGGACTCCCTCCCGCCCTCCCCTCTGTCGCTTAGGGACTCCCTCCCGCCCTCCCCTCTGTCGCTTAGGACTCCCTCCCGCCCTCCCCTCTGTCGCTTAGGACTCCCTCCCGCCCTCCCCTCTGTCGCTTAGGACTCCCACCCTCCCTCCCCTCTGTCGCTTAGGACTCCCACCCTCCCTCCCCTCTGTCGCTTAGGACTCCCACCCTCCCTGCCCTCTGTTGCTTAGGACTCCCACCCTCCCTCCCTCTGTTGCTTAGGACTCCCACCCTCCCTCCCCTCTGTTGCGTAGGACTCCCACCCTCCCTCCCCTCTGTTGCTTAGGACTCCCACCCTCCCTCCCCTCTGTTGCTTAGGACTCCCGCCCTCCCTACCCTTTGTTGCTTAAGTCTCCCGCCCGCCCTCCCCTTTGTTGCTTAGGACTCCCACCCTCCCTCCCCTTTGTTGCTTAGGACTCCCGCCCGCCCTCCCCTTTGTTGCTTAGGACTCCCGCCCGCCCTCCCCTTTGTTGCTTAGGACTCCCGCCCGCCCCTTTGTTGCTTAGGACTCCCGCCCGCCCTCCCCTTTGTTGCTTAGGATTCCCGCCCGCCCTCCCCTTTGTTGCTTAGGATTCTCGCCCGCCCTCCCCTTTGTTGCTTAGGACTCCCGCCCGCCCTCCCCTCTGTTGCTTAGGACTCCCACCCGCCCTCCCCTTTGTTGCTTAGGACTCCCACCCGCCCTCCCCTTTGTTGCTTAGGACTCCCACCCGCCCTTCCCTCGGTTGCTTAGGACTCCCACCCGCCCTCCCCTCTGTTGCTTAGGACTCCCACCCGGACTCCCACCCGGACTCCCACCCGCCCTCCCCTTTGTTGCTTAGGACTCCCACCCGCCCTCCCCTTTGTTGCTTAGGACTCCCACCCTCCCCTTTGTTGCTTAGGACTCCCACCCGCCCTCCCCTTTGTTGCTTAGGACTCCCACCCGCCCTCCCCTTTGTTGCTTAGGACTCCCACCCGCCCTCCCCTTTGTTGCTTAGGATTCCCGCCCGCCCTCCCCTTTGTTGCTTAGGACTCCCGCCCGCCCTCCCCTTTGTTGCTTAGGACTCCCACCCGCCCTCCCCTTTGTTGCTTAGGATTCCCACCCGCCCTCCCCTTTGTTGCTTAGGACTCCCACCCGCCCTCCCCTTTGTTGCTTAGGACTCCCACCCGCCCTCCCCTTTGTTGCTTAGGACTCCCACCCGCCCTCCCCTTTGTTGCTTAGGACTCACACCCCCGCCCGCCTTTGTTGCTTAGGACTCACACCCCCCCCTTTGTTGCTTAGAACTCACACCCCCGCCCCCTTTGTTGCTTAGGACTCCCGCCCGCCCTCCCCTTTGTTGGTTAGGCCATCCACCCGCCCTCACCTTTGTTGCTTAGGACTCACACCCCCCCCCTTTGTTGCTTAGAACTCACACCCCCCGCCCCCCTTTGTTGCTTAGGACTCCCGCCCGCCCTCCCCTTTGTTGGTTAGGCCATCCACCCGCCCTCTCCTCTGTTGCTTAGGCCTCCCTCCCCTCTGTTGCTTAGGACTCCTACCGCCCTCCCCTCTGTTGCGTAGGACTCCTACCCGCCCTCCCCTTTGTTGCGTAGGACTCCCACCCTCCCTCCCCTCTGTTGCTTAGGACTCCCACCCTCCCTCCCTCTGTTGCTTAGGACTCCCACCCTCCCTCCCCTCTGTTGCTTAGGACTCCCATCCTCCCTCCCCTCTGTTGCTTAGGACTCCCACCCTCCCTCCCTCTGTTGCTTAGGACTCCCACCCTCCCTCTCCTCTGTTGCTTAGGCCTCCCTCCCCTCTGTTGCTTAGGACTCCTACCGCCCTCCCCTCTGTTGCTTAGGACTCCTACCCGCCCTCCCCTCTGTTGCTTAGGACTCCTACCCACCCTCCCCTCTGTTGCTTAGGACTCCCTCCCGCCCTCCCCTCTGTCGCTTAGGACTCCCTCCCGCCCTCCCCTCTGTCGCTTAGGACTCCCTCCTGCCCTCCCCTCTGTCGCTTAGGACTCCCACCCTCCCTCCCCTCTGTCGCTTAGGACTCCCACCCTCCCTCCCCTCTGTCGCTTAGGACTCCCACCCTCCCTGCCCTCTGTCGCTTAGGACTCCCACCCTCCCTCCCCTCTGTTGCTTAGGACTCCCGCCCTCCCTCCCCTCTGTTGCTTTGGACTCCCGCCCTCCCTCCCCTCTGTTGCTTAGGACTCCCGCCCTCCCCTTTGTTGCTTAGGTCTCCCGCCCGCCCTCTCCTCTGTTGCTTAGGACTTTCATCCGCCCTCCCCTTTGTTGCTTAGGACTCACACCCCCGCCCCCTTTGTTGCTTAGGACTCACACCACCCGCCCTCCCATGTTGCTTAGGACTCCCACCCGCCCTACCCTGTTGCTTAGGACTCCCACCCGCCCTCCCCTGTTGCTTAGTACTCCCGCCCGCCTCCCCTTTGTTGCTTAGGACTCCCGCCCTCCCTCCCCTTTGTTGCTTAGGACTCCCACCCGCCCTCCCCTTTGTTGCTTAGGACTCCCACCCGCCCTCCCCTTTGTTGCTTAGGACTCCCACCCGCCCTCCCCTTTGTTGCTTAGGACTCCCACCCGCCCTCCCCTTTGTTGCTGTGGACTCCCACCCGCCCTCCCCTTTGTTGCGTAGGACTCCCACCCTCCCTCCCCTCCTCTGTTGCTTAGGACTCCCACCCTTCCTCCCCTCTGTTGCTTAGGACTCCCACCCTCCCTCCCCTCTGTTGCTTAGGACTCCCACCCTCCCTCCCCTCTGTTGCTTAGGACTCCCACCCTCCCTCCCCTCTGTTGCTTAGGACTCCCACCCTCCCTCCCCTCTGTTGCTTAGGACTCCCACCCTCCCTCCCCTCTGTTGCTTAGGACTCCCACCCTCCCTCCCCTCTGTTGCTTAGGACTCCCACCCTCCCTCTCCTCTGTTGCTTAGGCCTCCTTCCCCTCTGTTGCTTAGGACTCCTACCGCCCTCCCCTCTGTTGCTTAGGACTCCTACCCGCCCTCCCCTCTGTTGCTTAGGACTCCTACCCGCCCTCCCCTCTGTTGCTTAGGACTCCTACCCACCCTCCCCTCTGTTGCTTAGGACTCCCTCCCGCCCTCCCCTCTGTCGCTTAGGACTCCTCCCGCCCTCCCCTCTGTCGCTTAGGACTCCCTCCCGCCCTCCCCTCTGTCGCTTAGGACTCCCTCCCGCCCTCCCCTCTGTCGCTTAGGACTCCCACCCTCCCTCCCCTCTGTCGCTTAGGACTCCCACCCTCCCTCCCCTCTGTCGCTTAGGACTCCCACCCTCCCTGCCCTCTGTTGCTTAGGACTCCCACCCTCCCTCCCCTCTGTCGCTTAGGACTCCCACCCTCCCTCCCCTTTGTCGCTAGGACTCCCGCCCGCCCTCCCCTTTGTTGCTTAGGACTCCCGCCCGCCCTCCCCTTTGTTGCTTAGGACTCCCGCCCGCCCCTTTGTTGCTTAGGACTCCCGCCCGCCCTCCCCTTTGTTGCTTAGGATTCCCGCCCGCCCTCCCCTTTGTTGCTTAGGATTCTCGCCCGCCCTCCCCTTTGTTGCTTAGGACTCCCGCCCGCCCTCCCCTCTGTTGCTTAGGACTCCCACCCGCCCTCCCCTTTGTTGCTTAGGACTCCCACCCGCCCTCCCCTTTGTTGCTTAGGACTCCCACCCGCCCTTCCCTCTGTTGCTTAGGACTCCCACCCGCCCTCCCTCTGTTGCTTAGGACTCCCACCCGCCCTCCCCTTTGTTGCTTAGGACTCCCACCCGGACTCCCACCCGCCCTCCCTTTGTTGCTTAGGACTCCCACCCGCCCTCCCCTTTGTTGCTTAGGACTCCCACCCGCCCTCCCCTTTGTTGCTTAGGACTCCCACCCGCCCTCCCCTTTGTTGCTTAGGACTCCCACCCGCCCTCCCCTTTGTTGCTTAGGATTCCCGCCCGCCCTCCCCTTTGTTGCTTAGGACTCCCGCCCGCCCTCCCCTTTGTTGCTTAGGACTCCCACCCGCCCTCCCCTTTGTTGCTTAGGATTCCCACCCGCCCTCCCCTTTGTTGCTTAGGACTCCCACCCGCCCTCCCCTTTGTTGCTTAGGACTCACACCCCCGCCCGCCTTTGTTGCTTAGGACTCACACCCCCCCCTTTGTTGCTTAGAACTCACACCCCCCGCCCCCTTTGTTGCTTAGGACTCCCGCCCGCCCTCCCCTTTGTTGGTTAGGCCATCCACCCGCCCTCACCTTTGTTGTTTAGGACTCCCACCCACCCTCCCCTTTGTTGCTTAGGACTCACACCACCCGCCCTCCCCTGTTGCTTAGGACTCCCACCCGCCCTACCCTGTTGCTTAGGACTCCCACCCGCCCTCCCCTGTTGCTTAGGACTCCCGCCCGCCCTCCCCTTTGTTGCTTAGGACTCCCGCCCGCCCTCCCCTTTGTTGCTTAGGACTCCCGCCCGCCCTCCCCTTTGTTGCTCAGGACTCCCGCCCGCCCTCCCTTTGTTGCTCAGGACTCCCGCCCGCCCTCCCCTTTGTTGCTCAGGACTCCCGCCCGCCCTCCCCTTTGTTGCTCAGGACTCCCGCCCGCCCTCCCCTTTGTTGCTCAGGACTACCGCCCGCCCTCCCCTTTGTTGCTCAGGACTCCCGCCCGCCCTCCCCTTTGTTGCGTAGGACTCCCGCCCGCCCTCCCCTTTGTTGCGTAGGACTCCCGCCTGCCCTCCCCTTTGTTGCGTAGGACTCCCACCCGCCCTCCCCTTTGTTGCGTAGGACTCCCACCCGCCCTCCCTTTGTTGCGTAGGACTCCCACCCGCCCTCCCTCTGTCGCTTAGGACTCCCTCCCGCCCTCCCCTCTGTCGCTTAGGACTCCCTCCCGCCCTCCCCTCTGTCGCTTAGGACTCCCTCCCGCCCTCCCCTCTGTCGCTTAGGACTCCCTCCCGCCCTCCCCTCTGTCGCTTAGGACTCCCTCCCGCCCTCCCCTCTGTCGCTTAGGACTCCCTCCCGCCCTCCCCTCTGTCGCTTAGGACTCCCTCCCGCCCTCCCCTCTGTCGCTTAGGACTCCCTCCCGTCCTCCCCTCTGTCGCTTAGGACTCCCTCCCGACCTCCCCTCTGTCGCTTAGGACTCCCTCCCGACCTCCCCTTTGTCGCTTAGGACTCCATCCCGCCCTCCCATTTTTTTTTTTTTTTTTTAACGTCCTCATTGTGCAATAAGTGGGTAAGATCGTCGGTTCCTTCTTTCGAAGATTTTACTAATCAAGTCTTAAAAATTAGAGTAGAGGTGTAGACATGCCTTCTCGTGAGGGCTCATCCTTCTTGTTCCCCGTCCAGTGGGAGGTTCTGCACATTGGAAATCCATAACAGGTCCCCTGGATCCTGCCTTGTTGCCATGGTAGATAATTATTGGACTTCCCACCCTCCTCAGACCTTCCCCTTATCTTAGTAATTCTTTCACTATATTCCAATTCCATAAATCCCAGAAGCTGGTTCTTTTAGTTTGTCCTCTGCTACAATCCAGTTTATTATCCTCTGCACTGATAACCATTTGTGCAGATTTAGGTGATTATCTTGTAGCCATTTTATACATATCTCCCGCCTGCCAAGCAGGACTAATACAAATAATAATTTGTTCGAGGCATATGAGCTGCAGATCACACACTATGCATAGATCGCCATCTGGTGTTGGGCCCGGATGTTTGCACTTTGTTGTTGTATTGGAATAAGGCTTTGGAAGTCACGAGATAGGTGACTCCTCCTCTGGACAATAGTGCGCATGGGCATCGACTCCATCTTCAGATTGTTTTTTTCCGCCATCGGGCTCGGATGTGTTCGTCGCGCTCCAGTTCGGTGTCGTTACCGTTATAACTTTCGACGCGCAATCCTTCACCCATTCTTCGGTATTGTTTTCGATCGTGTTTCCCATTCGACGCGCATCTCTACAAACTTGAATTCTTCGATTCCGGTTATCGACGCAGGCCTTCGGGCCTAGCTGCGCCATCAGGCCTTTTGGCTCATGGAAAGGACTCCTTTCAAAAAGTGTCCTCCATGTGGATCCAAATTTCCACACGCTGATCTTCACGAGGTGTGTAACCTCTGCCTTTCGCCCGAGCACAAGGCCAAAGACTGTCCAGCTTGTGCCTCTTTCCGCTCCAAGAAAACAATACAGGATCGTCGGGCTCGAAGAAGCATGGCTCGATCATCAACATCGATAACGGACAATATCTTCCAAGAAGGCATCAATGTACCGGAGCAGGAGCAGATTAAAGAGGGCAACATAAGCGCCTCCGAAGCAGACGATTCCGACGTCGAAGACAACCCCATCACTCCAGGGCAACGGGTCGTAAGTACTGACGTCGACCCCTCCCCCTCACCCATTCATAAAAAAGCTTCGGTAACACCTTCACCTTCGGGCCTAGGTGCACACCGGGACAAAACTTCCTACGCCCCGCCTTCGGGCTCGGCAAAGAAGTCAACACATAAGCCTTCAGGCCACTCGGGATCGAGCCAGCCTACCGTCGGTACCAAAACCCCATCCCCGGCACCAAAAACAAAAGACAAACCCAAACAGAAACCACTGTCTTCGCCCGCACCGAAACCTGGTTCCACATCGGCGCATTCGGCACCGAAATCCACTGGCACTGAACCTTCGGATCCGAAAAAATCATCGGAACCAAACAAACAACCAGTTCCAAAGACCACTGGCACTGAACCTTCGGATCCGAAAAAATCATCGGAACCAAACAAACAACCGGTTCCGAAGACCCCAACGGAACCCAGGAAAACTCCTGATTCGAAACCTAAGGAGCATAAAACAACTCCAAAACTTGTGCCACACAAACAGTCGGACCCGAAAAAATCGGCACCGAAACAACACACTCCAGAGGAGGAATTTTTTCGACCTGATCCAACCCAAAAAACTCTCGAAATAGACCCAAAGACAGGTCAACTTATACTTAGTCCTTCCAGGAAAAGGAAAATGGACAAACCTGCACCAGCTCCACTCCCTTTAAAGAAGAGAGACATTGCCACTTCTCCTTTAAGAATTCCTTCTCCAGCTCCTCCTCCACACCACATCTCTCCTATTCCATCTCCAGTACCCTCACAATCTCCTCCACCTCAGGATGATGAGGACCCCTTTGGGGATGAAGGGGATGATGAATCTTTAGGAGAACCTAGTCATCCTAATATCCCAAATGACCCATGGGACAATTATGGCACACCAGATGTTCCTGATACACCACAAGATGATATCTACCCATCTAGACCATCCCCTCCAGAGGACACTATAGGATTCCCTCAGCTCATACACAGAGCTGCAGAATACCACGGTGTGAATTTGCACACAGACCCTATAGAAGATTTCCTCATGGACACTTTTGCACCATCTCAAAGGTCCACTTCCATTCTCCTAATGTTAAAAGGGTAATCAAACACGCTCCTGAAGTGTTTAAGGATCCTGTAAGGGCTAGAGTCATTAACCCCAGAGTGGAAAAGAAATACAAGTCTGCCCCAGCTGACCCTGTTTACATTAAAGGGCAGCTTCCCTTGGATTCCTTGGTAGTCTCCAACGCCAGGAAAAGGGCTAACTCCCAAACCTCAGGCGATGCTCCACCTCCTGATAAGGAATCAAAACTGTTGGACGCATCTGGTAAAAGAACAGCGTCCCAAGCAACCAACATATGGAGAATTGCCAACACACAGGCTTTGCTGGCTAGGTACGATAGGGCACACTATGACGAACTAGAGACCCTACTACAACACCTTCCAGATCAATATAAAACAAGGGCCAATGATCTCATCCAGGAAGGCAAACTTATAACCAATACCTCCATTCGATGTGCTCTGGATGCTGCAGACACAGCCTCCCGAGCTATTAATACCAGTGTCCTTTTGCGCAGACATGCGTGGCTACGTATTTCCGGGTTCAAACCGGAGGTTCAAACTACCATACTAAACCAACCGTTTGACCAGGAACATTTATTTGGGCCTAGTGTAGATTCATCTTTGGAGAAGATGAAAAAAGATACTGATACTGCCAAATCAATGGGAGCTTTGCAATCGCAAACTCCCAGAAGTTCCTTTCGTCGCTCCTCTTATAGGGGCGCCTCTAGAGGTTTTACCACTGATAACTCCTCCACCTCCTATAAAAGTCCCACCCAGACCTCATCTACCAGAGGTTATTACAGAGGAGGCTACAGGGGCAATAACAACAAGGGTAGAGGCAAAACTATCAATACTCGCACTGCCTCCACCTCCAAACAATGACTTCCCTCCACTCCCCCGGACCATTATACTCCGGTCGGGGAAGATTGCTACAGTTCCTACCTGTCTGGAACACCATTACCACGGACAGGTGGGTGAGACAAATCATCCAATCCGGTTATTGCCTAGAGCTCACTTCAACTCCCCCAAACATACCACCCAAACAGCGTCCAATGTCAACAGAGCATTTAACGCTTCTCAAACAAGAGGTGCTTTCCCTCCTACAAAAACATGCAATAGAACCAGTTCCCCTGCATCATCAAAACACAGGGGTTTACTCCCTGTATTTTCTCATTCCAAAGAAGGACGGAACCCTGAGGCCCATCCTGGACCTCAGACCATTAAACCTCTACATACAGTCAGACCATTTTCATATGGTCACTCTTCAACAAGTCCTTCCTCTACTCAAACAAGGCGATTTCCTTGCCACCTTAGATCTCAAGGACGCCTACTTTCCCATTCAACCTGCTCACAGGAAATATCTTCGATTTGTAGTGGACGGTCAGCATTATCAGTTCAAGGTTCTCCCATTCGGAGTCACCACAGCACCCAGAGTCTTCACAAAATGTCTGGCAGTGGTAGCAGCCCACTTAAGAAGACAACAAATTCACGTCTTCCCATACTTGGACGACTGGCTCATAAAAGCCAAGTCGCATACCCAGTGTGTAAATCTCACACACACCACAATCCAACTACTTCACGACTTAGGGTTTACAATAAACCTCACAAAGTCTCACCTCCAACCGTCCCACATCCAACAATATCTAGGTGCCACAATAAACACCTCAAAAGGCCTTGCATATCCCAATCCAGCCAGGATAGCAAGCATGCAAGCCCTTATAACAAAATTCCAGCCGCAACACTCACTTCCAGCTCGAGTATTTATGCAACTAATTGGGATGATGGCCTCTTGTATATTCATAGTACCTCATGCAAGACTCCAGATGCGCCCCATACAGGAATGCTTAGCACGTCAGTGGAACCAAGCTCAAGGTCAGCTAACAGATCTGGTGTTGGTGGACGGCCGCACACATCGCTCTCTGCAGTGGTGGAACACCCAAAACCTTTCCAAAGGGCGACCGTTCCTAGAGCCGGTTCCACAGATTGTGCTAACAGCAGACGCATCGCTCACCGGATAGGGAGCTCATCTACTACATCACACCATACAGGGCACATGGACACCTCAGCAAAAGCTACTCCACATCAATCATTTAGAGTTACTAGCAATCTTTCTGGCATTAAAATCATTCCAGAAACACATATCAGGCAAAGCTGTCTTAGTCCGGACGGACAATATGACAGCAATGTATTATTTACAAAAACAGGGGGGGACGCACTCTCTGCAGCTCTCTCAACTAGCAAAGAGCATATGGAGGTGGGCTATTCCTCAAAACATATTCCTTTTAGCCCAACATCTTCCAGGAATTCAGAATCAGATGGCAGATCTGTTAAGTCGTCAAACACAACAGATTCACGAGTGGGAACTTCACCCACAAGTTCTTCAACCGTTTTTCCAAATGTGGGGGCATCCAGAGATAGATCTCTTCACCACACATTACAACACAAAATGCCCAAGCTTCGCCGCCAGATATCCACACCCATTGTCCAAAGGCAATGCGATATGGATGAATTGGTCAGGCAGATTTGCGTACGCTTTTCCGCCTCTCCCACTCATTCCATTAGTGGTGCGCAAGCTGCAACAACAGTCACTAACACTGATTCTAGTTGCTCCAACATGGGCCAGACAACCATGGTACACAACATTGCTGGCACTATCGGTAGTCCCGCACCAAAAACTACACCTCTCCCCACAACTCTTAAAACAGAACCATGGAGAGATCAGACATCCAGATGCAGCACAGCTCAATCTAGCGATCTGGCTCCTGAAGTCCTAGAATTTGGTTACCTCAATCTTCCACCTGATTGTATGAATGTTATCAGAGAGGCTAGGTGCCCCACCACTAGAGCCTGCTATGCAGCCAAGTGGAAAAGATTTGTTATATACTGTACCAATAACACGATCAATCCTCTAGATGCGTCCATTCAACACATCATATGTTACCTGCTGCATCTTCAAAGATGTAATCTAGCATACACATCAATTAGATTACATCTCGCTGCCATAGCAGCTTACCTACAAAATAGACAACATTTGTCATTGTTCAAGGTACCTGCCATTAAAGCATTTATGGAAGGCCTCAAAAGAATAATTCCTCCCAGGGTACCACCCTCTCCAGTGTGGAATCTAAACATCGTCCTCACTAAATTAATGGGTCTTCCATTCGAACCTCTACATAAATGTGAGCTACAATTTCTTACATGGAAAGTTGCTTTCCTTGTGGCCATCACATCTCTCAGAAGAGTCAGTGAGTTACAGGCACTAACTATTCAAGAACCATTTTTACAACTCCATCATAACAAAGTGGTTCTCAGGACAAATCCCAAATTCCTTCCTAAAGTTATTTCTCCCTTCCATCTCAACCAATCTGTTGAGTTGCCAGTGTTCTTCTTGCAACCACAAACAGTAGCAGAAAGAGCTCTTCATACACTAGACGTGAAAAGAGCACTCCTTTACTATATTGACAGAACAAAACCTTTTCGCAAAACAAAACAACTTTTTGTATCCTTCTCACCACCACATAAAGGCAATCCCATATCAAAGTCTGGGATTACAAGGTGGATTGTCAAATGTATACAAATTTGCTATCACAAAGCAAAACGTACACTATCTATTCCCCCTAAAGCCCACTCTACCCACAAAATAGGGGCTTCCATGGCATTTTTAGGGAACATTCCCTTAGATGATATCTGCAAAGCAGCTACATGGTCTACACCGCACACATTCACAAAACACTATTGTGTAGATGTGCAGGCAAAACAACAATCTACTGTCGGCCAGGCTGTACTCAAAACACTATTTCAGACTACTGCAACAGATACTGGTGGTCGCCGCTAAAGAAAAGTACTGCTATGCAATCTATGCATAGTGTGTGATCTGCAGCTCATATGCCTCGAACGGAAAATGCTACTTACCAGTATGCATCTGTTCTTGGCATGTAGAGCTGCAGATTCACACACGCCCACCCACCTCCCCGGCTACCTTTATCTGTTCCAGTATTATCTTAATTAGATACAACATACATGGACATATATTTCTGTTTCTCACAAAACTCCATCATTTCCCTTCTTGGCGAAAAAACAATCTGAAGATGGAGTCGATGCCCATGCGCACTATTGTCCAGAGGAGGAGTCACCTATCTCGTGACTTCCAAAGACTTATTCCAATACAACAACACAGTGCAAACATCCGGGCCCAACACCAGATGGCGATCTATGTATAGTGTGAATCTGCAGCTCTACATGCCAAGAACAGATGCATACTAGTAAGTAGCATTTTCCTTTTTATCTATTGTTTGTGTGGTAACCTGACATCCTCAGTGGATTCTCTAGTAAATCCAAAGATAATTAAATCTTCGCTCACCTCAATATCTTGGCCCATCACCTCATTTAACACCTTACCCACATTGGACCAAAACCGCTGGAGTCGGGGACACTGCCAAAACATGTGGATGTCATTCGCTCACTCTTCCCCACATTTTGGACAAACCTTCACCTCCCGACTATTCATCTTCGTCAGCTTTTTCAGAGTCCAGTATGCTCTACGTAGTGTGAAGAGATGATTTCTTTTAAGAGGTGCAGATTTTATTGTATACCATAATGTAGCCATAGATACTTGCCATGGACGCGTCGGCAGGTCTCTCCCCAAAGCTCTGTGGGCAGTGTGAAGTCTTCCTCTCCCACTTGAATCATAAACCAATACCACTTGGACACTTCTTTCTTTAGTGGGCCTCTTTGTAGTTCCTCCTCTAGTTAGCTGTTGCCCGCCCCTTCTATTCCTTTAAATTTTTTACCCAACTTGTCAGTTGATAATATTTAAACTTTGACAGGTTACCTCAGACGCTTACTGACAGGGATTGCCAGCCTATTATAGCTCCTTCTTCTACCAATTGTCCCCACTTCACTATCCCTGCCTGTTTTAGGGGAGTCGATAGTTTATCTCTGAGGCATGTTGGAGTTCCTGGTGATTCCCAAATTGGGGCATAGGTGCTATGGTACAGAATCTTTAAACATCTTCTGAGTTGGTACCACAATTTCCAAGCTGATGGTAGCGTCTTCGGTCTTATTTTTTTTTTAAAGTATTTAGGGTGCCCAAATTTATAAAGATAGAAGCTTTCTCTGTCGCTACCTGCTGGTGCAATGGATAAGCGGAGTGTTCCTTAAGTAGTGATCTGGCATTTTTAAATTGGAATGCCCGATTATATAGTAGAAGATCTGGACTTTGAATTCCTCCATGTTCTTTTCTCCTTCTCAACTTTTTCCATGCTATTCTTACCCCCTTGGCTGCCCAGATAAAACTATTCAGTTCCCCCTGTAGCTTTTTGATCCAGTCCTATTTAAATTGTAGTGGTATAGTATTAAAAATGTAGGTACATTTAGGAAGTATTGACATTTTTATCACATTAGATCTCCCCATAAAAGATAGTTGAAGACCAACCCATACTTTTAATAGCTCTCTCGTCTCCGCCATCTTTATATTAAAATTTGCATGAGCTAATTCATCTATGTTTTTCATCGCCAGTAACCCTAGATATCTTATGCTATCCTTTGAGTAGGGATTGTGAGTGGCAGAGTTCCATTCCATAATTTCAGTTTTTTAGTGGTTAATTTGATATCCTGAAACTTCTCCAAATCTTTCCAAAATTACTCTAATCTTTGGTAGTGCTGTCTCTAATTCGCTTTTGAAGATCATTAGATCATCAGCATATAATGCCACTTTTTTCTGCCACCTTTGGAACTGAAAGGGGATAATCTCTTGACAGGCTGTAATGACATTAGCTAAAGGTTCTATATATAAATTAAAGAGCAACAGTGAGAGCGGGCATCCCTGCCTCGTACCTCTTTTAATACTTCTCTCCTTTGTTAAGTTCCTGTTTACCAAAATCTTTGATGTGGGGCTTTTATACATACAACTCACCGCCTTGGAGAATCTTTCTAACCCATGGTGGTTGATAACTTTCTGCAGAAAAAGCCAGTTGACTCGATCGAAAGCTTTAGCTGCGTCGAAGGTAAGAATAGAGGGGAATTTTTCAATTCATGCAGCGGTCTTCCTCTTATGAACCCTTTCTGATCTCTATGTACCAGAAAGCTTATCACCTTACCCAGTCGCCTGGCCAGTAACTGAGTATATATTTTATAGTCACTATTTAATAGTGATATAGGCCTGTACGATTCGCAGCACTTCTGGTCCTTTCCTGACTTCAATAATATACTAATAGTAGCCTCATTCCATGATTTTGGCAAGACCTGTCCTTCTGTGAAACTTTTATTCAACGCCTTGGCTAATATAGGGGCCAGAACTTGCTTTGGGGCCATATAAAACTCATTTGGGAGTGCGTCTGGGCCCACTGCCTTCCCTTTCTTTAGTTTCCTTATTGCCTCCAACACTTCTTCTGAGGTTATGTCAGAATTAAGAGTCTCTCTATGTTCATCTTGTAGCATTGAGATATCTGATTTCATTAAGTAGCAATTAATTTGTTCTTCTGATATCTGTACCTCTTCTGTATATACCTTCTGGAAGAAATTGGTAAAAGCTCCCTCAATCTCCCGATCATCCATAGTGACACTGGCCTGGTCCTCCCTTTGAATAGCTAAGATCTTGTTTCTATTTTGTTCAGTCTTCAACTTCCAGGCTAAATGTTTCCCACTACCTTCTCCATATTCATAATGCGATAGCTTACTAGCTTCTTATTTATTTCTGATTCTGACCTCTAAGATATTTAGAAGATCATTCTTCTTCTCTTTTATGTCTCCTATTTTCTCTTGTTTTGGTCTGGAAACTTCGCATTCCAGTGTCCTATATAATTCCTGAATTTTAACCTTTAGTTGGTTAATTCTGTTCCTGGTGTTCCTATTCTTAAAGAAGGGCAAGCTAGCCAAAATCCCCCTAATTACTTCCCCCCTCTCCTTTGTTGCTTAGGACTCCCTCCCGCCCTCCCTTTGTTGCTTAGGACTCCCTCCCGCCCTCCCCTTTGTTGCTTAGGACTCCCTCCCGCCCTCCCCTCTGTTGCTTAGGACTCCCACCCGCCCTCCCCTCTGTCGCTTAGGACTCCCACCCGCCCTCCCCTATGTCGCTTAGGACTCCCACCCGCCCTCCCCTATGTCGCTTAGGACTCCCACCCGCCCTCCCCTATGTCGCTTAGGACTCCCTCCCGCCCTCCCCTCTGTCGCTTAGGACTCCCTCCCGCCCTCCCCTCTGTCGCTTAGGACTCCCTCCCCGCCCTCCCCTCTGTCGCTTAGGACTCCCTCCCGCCCTCCCCTCTGTCGCTTAGGACTCCCTCCCGCCCTCCCCTCTGTCGCTTAGGACTCCCTCCCGTCTGTCGCTTAGGACTCCCTCCCGCCCTCCCCTCTGTCGCTTAGGACTCCATCCCGCCCTCCCACTTTTTTTTTTAATGTCCTCATTGTGCAATAAGCGGGTAAGTTCGTCGGTTCCTTCTTTCGAAGATTTTACTAATCAACTCTTAAAAATTAGAGTAGAGGTGTAGACATACCTTCTCGTGAGGGCTCATCCTTCTTGTTCCCCGTCCAGTGGGAGGTTCTGCACATTGGAAATCCATAACAGGTCCCCTGGATCCTGCCTTGTTGCCATGGTAGATAATCATTGGACTTCCCACCCTCCTCAGACCTTCCCCTTATCTTAGTAATTCTTTCACTATATTCCAATTCCATAAATCCCAGAAGCTGGTTCTTTTACTTTGTCCTCTGCTACAATCCAGTTTATTGATCCTCTGCACTGATAACCATTTGTGCAGATTTAGGTGATTATCTTGTATCCATTTTATACATATCTCCCGCCTGGCAAGGAGGACTAATACAAATAATATTTTTTTTAATCTATTGTTTAAGTGTGGTAACCCGACATCCTTAGTGGATTCTCTAGTAAATCCAAAGATAATTAAATCTTCGCTCACCTCAATATCTTGGCCCATCACCTCATTTAACACCTTACCCTCATTGGACCAAAACCGCTGGAGTCGGGGACACTGCCAAAACATGTGGATGTCATTCGCTCGCTCTTCCCCACTTTTTGGACAAACCTTCACCTCCCGACTATTCATCTTCGTCAGCTTTTTCAGAGTCCAGTATGCTCTACGTAGTGTGAAGAGATGATTTCTTTTAAGAGGTGCAGATTTTATTGTATACCATAATGTAGCCATAGATACTTGCCATAGACGCGTCAGCAGGTCTCTCCCCAAAGCTCTGTGGGCAGTGTGAAGTCTTCCTCTCCCACTTGAATCATAAACCAATACCACTTGGACACTTCTTTCTTTAGTGGGCCTCTTTGTAGTTCCTCCTCTAGTTTGCTGTTGCCCGCCCCTTCTTTCCTTAAATTTTTTACCCAACTTGTCAGTTGATAATATTTAAACTTTGACAGGTTACCTCAGACGCTTACTGACAGGGATTGCCAGCCTATTATAGCTCCTTCTTCTACCAATTGTCCCCACTTCACTATCCCTGCCTGTTTCAGGGTAGTCGATAGTTTATCTCTGAGGCATGTTGGAGTTGCTGGTGGTTCCCAAATTGGGGCATAGGTGCTATGGTACAGAATCTTTAAAGATCTTCTGAGTTGGTACCACAATTTCCAAGCTGATGGTAGCGTCTTCGGTCTTATTTTTTTTTAAAGTATTTAGGGTGCCCAAATTTATAAAGAAAGAAGCTTTCTCTGTCGCTACCTGCTGGTGCAATGGATAAGCGGAGTGTTCCTTAAGTAGTGATCTGGCATTTTTAAATTGGAATGCCCGATTTATATAGTAGAAGATCTGGACTTTGAATTCCTCCATGTTCTTTTCTCCTTCTCAACTTTTTCCATGCTATTCTTACCCCCTTGGCCGCCCAGATAAAACTATTCAGTTCCCCCTGTAGCTTTTTGATCCAGTCCTATTTAAATTGTAGTGGTATAGTATTAAAAATGTAGGTAAATTTAGGAAGTATTGACATTTTTATCGCATTAGATCTCCCCATAAAAGATAGTTTAGGACCAACCCATACTTTTAATAGCTCTCTCGTCTCCGCCATCTTTATATTAAAATTTGCATGAGCTAATTCATCTACGTTTTTCATCGCCAGTAACCCTAGATATCTTATCCTATCCTTTGAGTAGGGATTGTGAGTTGCAGAGTTCCATTCCATAATTTCAGTTTTTTAGTGGTTAATCTGATATCCTGAAACTTCTCCAAATCTTTCCAAAATGACTCTAATCTTTGGTAGTGATGTCTCTAATTCGCTTTTGAAGATCATTAGATCATCAGCATATAATGCCACTTTTTTCTGCCATCTTTGGAACTGAAAGGGGATAATCTCTTGACAGGCTCTAATTACATTAGCTAAAGGTTCTATATATAAATTAAAGAGCAATGGTGAGAGCGGGCATCCCTGCCTCGTACCTCTTTTAATACTTATCTCCTTTGTTAAGTTCCCGTTTACCAAAATCTTTGATGTGGGACTTTTATACATACAACTCACCGCCTTGGAGAATCTTTCTCCTAACCCATGGTGGTTGATAACTTTCTGCAGAAAAAGCCAGTTGACTCGATCGAAAGCTTTAGCTGCGTCGAAGGTAAGAATAGAGAGGGGAATTTTTCAATTCATGCAGCAGTCTTCCTCTTATGAACCCTTTCTGATCTCTATGTACCAGAAAGCTTATCACCTTACCCAGTCGCCTGGCCAGTAACTGAGTATATATTTTATAGTCACTATTTAATAGTGATATAGGCCTGTACGATTTGCAGCACTTCTGGTCCTTTCCTGACTTCAATAATATACTAATAGTAGCCTCATTCCATGATTTTGGCAAGACCTGTCCTTCTGTGAAACTTTTATTCAACGCCTAGGCTAATATAGGGGCCAGAACTTGCTTTGGGGAAATAAAAAACTCATTTGGGAGTGCGTCTGGGCCCACTGCCTTCCCTTTCTTTAGTTTCCTTATTGCCTCCAACACTTCTTCTGAGGTTATGTCTGAATTAAGAGTCTCTCTATGTTCATCTTGTAGCATTGAGATATCTGATTTCATTAAGTAGCAATTAATTTGTTCTTCTGATATCTGTACCTCTTCTGTATATACCTTCTGGAAGAAATTGGTAAAAGCTCCCTCAATCTCCCGATCATCCATAGTGACACTGGCCTGGTCCTCCCTTTGAATAGCTAAGATCTTGTTTCTATTTTGTTCAGTCTTCAACTTCCAGGCTAAATGTTTCCCACTACCTTCTCCATATTCATAATGCGATAGCTTACTAGCTTCTTATTTATTTCTGATTCTGACCTCGAAGATATTTAGAAGATCATTCTTCTTCTCTTTTATGTCTCCTATTTTCTCTTGTTTTGGTCTGGAAACTTCGCACTCCAGTATCCTATATAATTCCTGAATTTTAACCTTTAGTTGGTTAATTCTGTTCCTCGTGTTCCTATTCTTAAAGAAGGGCAAGCTAGCCAAAATCCCCCTAATTACTCCCCCCCCCCTCCTTTGTTGCTTAGGACTCCCTCCCGCCCTCCCCTTTGTTGCTTAGGACTCCCTCCCGCCCTCCCCTTTGTTGCTTAGGACTCCCTCCCCCTTGTCGCTTAGGACTCCTCCCGCCCTCCCCCTTGTCGTGTAGGACTCCTCCCGCCCTCCCCCTTGTCGTTCAGGACTTCCTCCCACCCTCCCCCTTGTCGTTCAGGACTTCCTCCCACCCTCCCCCTTGTCGTTCAGGACTTCCTCCCACCCTCCCCCTTGTCGTTCAGGACTTCCCTCCCACCCTCCCCCTTGTCGTTCAGGACTCCCTCCCACCCTCCCCTTGTCGTTCAGGACTCCCTCCCACCCTCCCCCTTGTCGTTTAGGACTCCCTCCCGCCCTCCCCTTGTCGCTTAGGACTCCCTCCCGCCCTCCCCCTTGTCGCTTAGGACTCCCTCCCGCCCTCCCCCTTGTCGCTTAGGACTCCCTCCCGCCCTCCCCCTTGTTGCTTAGGACTCCCTCCCGCCTTGTTGCTTAGGACTCCCTCCCGCCCTCCCCCTTGTCGCTTAGGACTCCTTCCCGCCCTCCCCCTTGTCGCTTAGGACTCCTTCCCGCCCTCCCCCTTGTCGCTTAGGACTCCTTCCCGCCCTCCCCTTGTCGCTTAGGACTCCTTCCCGCCCTCCCCTTGTCGCTTAGGACTCCTTCCCGCCCTCCCCCTTGTCACTTAGGACTCCCTCCCCCTTGTCGCTTAGACCTACCTCCCGCCCTCCCCCATGTCGCTTAAGACTCCCTCCCGCCCTCACCCTTGTTGCTTACATCTTCCTTCCTAACCTCTACCCCCCTTTGTTGTTTACGCCTTCCTCCCACTCTCTCCTTTGTTGCTTCCACCTTCGTCTCACTCTCCCCTTTGTTGTTTACACCTCGCTCTTATGCTCCCTGGGTTGCTTTTAGGTTCCCCTGTCCCCGTGTTGCTTCTGTCCCCAGTTGCTACCAATCCTGCTTAAAATTTAAATGCTTTAGCATGTTTTATTTTCTTTTTAGTTACTGATCCAACTCTGACTGGTAACTAAAAAGAAAAAAAATGAGCGCATCATTTTAAAGGTGCATGAATTGTGGCTTTTTTTTTATTTTTTTTTTAACTTTAGCATCTCCAATTTTGTGCAGCATGGCTAAAAACCATTGACCAAGACAAATTGACGATATTCCCATTTATCTAGAAAGTCTCTTCAAATGGAATGAAATTGAGTTTTGGGGTGCTTTGTTAATGGAAAGCACACTCAATCAGTTTTTTTAAGTGTATGTTTTTTTTTATTGGCAGCTCATTAGGTGTTCAGCAAACATTCATACATTTAGTTCTTCAGGATCCTTAGTATAGAATACATTGATATATTGAATGGTTGTCATTAGAGTCAACAAATGTACACAATCCTGGCATGATTGGCAGACTGGAACCGGAAATGTTTTCATAAAAAGTACCTTTGCATGCCGGTAGGTGTCATCGTTTGGCTCCGCGTGGCATAGTCCCTAGACGCCACCCCAGCACACTAACATCTGTTCCATTATCTCCGCGCCAGGCAGCGCAGATCCCAAGAAGAGCTGCCCCAGTAACTTTTTGACTGACCTTTTTCGACCTTTTGTCGAAGATTTCTTAAAACCTTGTCTCCTGGCGTGACCGGAATGTCTGCGAAAACTACTGGTTTTAAGCCCCGTGGTGTATGTCACAGCAAATGTTGGATCCACACCTCATCTGCTTCTTGTGTCTTGAGCGCGGTCATGACGCCAAGACTCAATTGTTGAATCATGCACCCCAAGGCCCTGAGCAGCGATCCCTCAAGCTCTTTGCCCCTCGATGTTCGATACCACAACAGTGTCGATCCTGGTCGAGAGCAAGGTCTCTGGTATCAGCCGCAGAGCCCTCGATTATCGTCCAAGTCATCCTGGCGATCACACAAAAGAAGAACAAGAGAAGTCGAAGAGGTCTTCGACTTTGCCCCTTCCATCGAAGTCAATCAACGAGACAAGGGAACATCGGCATTCAAGGTCTGACTCTGCGTTTGAGCCTGGGTCGTCTCTGTGCCTCCCCGAGTTCCCTGGAGATGGAGAGACCCCCTGCCCAACATCATGTGTTTTATGAGGCCATGTACCTCATATTTGGCTGGCCATCCCCGCTGGCGCGCCATTGGGCCCCTACCTTTTTTCTGGCTGCAGGTTCGCCTCAATGGACGGGTCCGGACTGACTCCGGTCGAGCTACCTTGACCTTCCCGGGCCCCACTGCTGAGGTCGCCACCGTCGCCCCCATTCTCATCACTGACGCTGAGCGTCGTCCAGGACTTTGGTGCCGGATGGAGGCATTCCATCCAGGCCAGAGCCTGAGCCCTATTCAAATAGGCCAGGGCTTGCCGAAGATTGGGATGGGCCACTTGGGCCCTTATGAATACCAGCTCCTGTACCCCAATGAGGACAACTGGTGTGAGGATTTGGCGGATGATAGTGGACTGGACACCTCCCCAGATACTGGCTTGGTCTCTCCTCCTACCGTGGCTACAAAGGAGAAAGCCTCATTTGCAATGGTGGTGAGAAGTGCGGCTGAGGTCCCGGACCTTCAGCTTTCCTCTGTGGCTGTGAAGACGCACGTCTTGGTGGAGGTGCTTCAGCCGCGAGTCACACCTTCGGAACCGCTTCTCCCTTTTAATGAAGCACTCATGGACGTCCTACTCTGGCTTGGTGCAAGCCATGGATAGGGGCTCTAGTGAATGGGACAATTGCCCGCCACCATCGCCTCATACCAGGGGACCCCAACTTCCTCACCGAACACCCCGCCCCAGAGAGCTTGGTGGTCGAAGCCTCCACTTTCAAACTAAATCCTGATGCATTCCCTACCACTCCACCAGACAGGGAATCCAAGAGGCTGGATACCTTGGGAAAGAAGCTGTTTCCTTCCGCCAGCTTGGCACTGCGGTTGGTGAACAGTACGTGCCTTTTAGGCTGATGCTTCCACACGCTCAGGGACTCAGTTGTGCACGTGCTACCTATGGTCTCAGAGGAGGCCTGAGCCATACTCTCCCAAGCAATTGCTTACTGGAGGGACGCTGCTAAGTTTGCCATACACTGTGGGCTGGATACAACCGACATACTACGCAAAGTGGTTTCATCTTCGGTGGCAGCACACCTGGTTGGGATCCACTGGCCTTTTGAGGGATGTTCAGGCCACGCTTACGGAAATGCCCTTTGATGGCTCCCATCTCTTCGGAGACAAGGCGGACTCAGCGCTGCAGCGCTTCAAAGACAACACTGCTACGGTCAGGTCCTTGGGCCTTTTCATGGCCCCTCGCCAACCTCAGACCACCTTTTGCTTCCTGTGTGGCCATAGAAGTGGCTCCCAGCCACGTCTTTACCCAGCCACCACATCACGTAAGCTTCCAGTCCCTGCGTGGCTGAGGACGCGGTACCCACAGACTCCGTGGGTCATGAATGCCAGAGATCGGGCCAGTTCACCACTGCCCCAGCAGCCGCAGCCTCCAAACCTCTTTACTTTACACTTTGACCATCATGGCACCCAGTGGGAGGCAGGATACGCCATGACCTGTACCACTGTAGGTTGATAACATCCGACCACTGGGTTCTCCAGAGTGAAATGGCTACTCCCTCCCTTTTGTGACTACCCCTAAACCCATGCCACCAACTTGCCACACGCTGACGGAGGATCACATCTCCTTAGCCCACCAGTAAGTGGCGGCTCACTTGGCCAAGGGATCAATAGAGAGGGTGCCAGCATCAGAAATAGGCCGCGGTTGCTATTCCCGCTACTTTCTGGTGCCCAAGAAGGACGAAGGCCTTCGTCCTATCCTAGACCTGTGCCCTCTCAATTTCTTTCTGAAAAAGGAGAAATTCAAAATGCTCCCGCACTCTCAAGTTCTGTCTGCCCTTGACCCGAGAGACTGGATGGTACTGTTGGACTTGTAGGACACATACTTCTACATCCCCATCCTGCTTGACCTCAGACGTTACCAGTGGTTCACGGTATGTCACGAGCACTTTTAGTTCACTGTGCTCCCCTTTGGCCTTACCAGCACCCTTAGGTGTTCAGCAAAGTGATGGCAGTTGTTGCAGTTCATCTGCAGAGATCAGGGGTGCCAGTCTTCTCCTATCTTGACGACTGGCTGTTGAATGCGAGCTTGTGCTAGGCAGTCGACGACCAGCTCCAGACTACAGCGGACCTCCTTTACTCGGGGTTCACTGTCAGGTGTTGAAGTCACACCTGACTCCTTCTCAGATGCTCCTTTTCATTGGAGCTGTTCTGGACGCAGTGCAGTTTTGGGCTTATCCTCTCGAGCGGTGAGTCCAGTATATTCAGGCTATGATGCCAATGTTTCAGCCTCTATCCTGGATTTTGGTGAGACTGACTCTGAGACTGCTGGACCTCATGGCCTCCTGCATTCCACTTTTGGTTTATGTCCGCTGGCATATGTAGACTCTGCAGTGGGTCCTGAAGTTCCAGTGGGCCCAGCATTAGGGGAATCTGTCCGACACAGTCCAGCTCTTGGAGGGCACTGGAAAAGATCTGCAGTGGTAGTTAACGAATCACAACTGGGTCAGCAGCAGACCCCTCTCCCTTCCCCAGCCAGATCTAACAGGAGTGACAGATGTGTCACTCCTGGGCTGGAGCGGCCATCTGAGAGAGGTGGAGATCAGAGGACTCTGGTCTACGGTGGAATCTGGACTCCACACCAACCTGCTGGAGCTCTGTGCGCTCCCACTGGGATTGTAAAGCCTTTCTACCATCCATCAAGGTTGGGCTAGTGTAGGTCTTTGCGGACAACACCACCGCCATGTGGTACTTCCATAAACAGAGCGCGTGGGGTTGTGGACCTTTTGTCAAGAGGCCCTGCATCTTTAGACATGGCTGGAATGTCCGGGTATTTCCCTGGTAGTTCAGCACCTGGCGGGATCTCTGAGCGCCAGAGCGGACAAACTCAGCCGAAGATGCATAGCGGACCACAAATAGCGTCTCCATCCGGTGCTGGTGGAAGGTCCCTTTCATCAGTGGGGAGAACCTTGGTTATATCTGTTCGCTACCACAGAGAATGTGCAATGTCAGCAGTTCTGCGCACTGGAGTTTCCAAGGCGGGTCTTGCTCCGAAAAGCTTTTCATCTTGAGTGGAGCTCAGGCCTCCAGTACACCTTTCCGCCCATACCACTCCTTCCACAGAGTTCTCAAAAAGATCAGGAACTACCGGGCCCAAGTCATCCTTGTGGTTCCAGATTGGACCTGGAGAACCTGGTATCCCGAGCTGTTGAGCATGGCCATCGGTCCTCCGATCCGGTTGCCTCTTCTGGAGGATCTTCGGTTGAAGCAGCAGTGGAGGATTCTCCACCTGAACCTGTCAACGCTCTGCCTTCATGTGTGGAGATTGAGCAGCAAAAGTTGACAGCTTTTCAACCTTCTGCCTGAGGTCTGTAATGTCATCTTGGCAGCCAGGCGTCCTTCCACCAAGACGGTATGCGCCTGCCATTGGGGCAAGTTTGTAGCATGGTGTGCTGAAAAACAGGTTGATCCCCTTTCTGCTTCCCTTTCTCAGTTCCTTCTGTTTATTCTTTCTCTACTTTGGGCTCCTTAAAAGGCTGTCTTTCTGCCATCTCTGCATTTTTGCATTTGCCAGATCAGCCATCCCTTTTCAAGTCCCCTATTGTACATTGGTTTCTGAAGGGTCTCTAACACTTGTTCCCACCTTCACCCTTCATAATGCCTCAGTGGGACCTAAATTTAGTCTTAACGTTTATAATGTGCGCTCCATTTGAGCTGCTACACAATTGTCCTATCAGGTTCCTTACTATCGACACTGCCTTTCTAGTGGCAATAACATCTGCCTGGAGGATGGTTGATCTCCTGGCTTTATTTATTTTAATAGTTTTTTATAGCACGAACATGACCCTTGTGGGTATCAGAGTGCTTTACAAATTTACGGAGAGCAGACTAGTAGAAACAGTAATATCAAATTCACTACAAAGAGCAGGAGAGGGTAGTACACAAAAAAGGGGGAGGATAAGCTTTACCATGTTCAGAGAGATGGGGAGATAAACTAACAACAACTGAATATCATAGTTCAGACACTTCTAACAACAGAATATCATAGTTCAGACAACTGCAAGTACCAGGCAGTGTTGAGAAGCAGGAGGGTAATGTTGGTACTGATAGGATGAACACACTAAGGTAGCCAGTGATAGTCATGCGAGCGACTGAGGAAAATAGAAACTTGGGATCGAGTGAGGAAATTTGTTCATAAGGAGATCTTTTTTTTTGTTTTAAATTTTTTATTTATTGAAATTTTTCCTTGTAATGAAACATTACAACATTGCACATTTTCTTAAGACGACATTGCAATGACTTTAGGTAACAATATAGGTGCATAATCGATATACACGAGTTAACTCCAATATAAACAATAACATCCGCCTTTTTCCTGTTACATCATTCTTTACCACACTTACTCGCTAGCTTGACATTAAAGCCTTGTATGACGAAAGTTTTGTAACATCTGCACCAGTAATTTACACCATATCTAGCAACACAACACCAACATTTGGAATTCCTTCTGCAACCCACGACTAGCACTATTCATTATGTGTAGGGTGTCCCAACGATCATCTGTCCCCACATGTCTCCATCCCTCCCGCTCTCAACCAGGTTTCGAATGGCTCCCAAATATCCTTTGGCCTGGATCTGCTGGGTACGAGCTCCCAATAGTGACAATTGATCTTTACAATAAGTTACATCCTTGACCCATTCCGTGATAGTGGGGGGCGATTTTTTTCTTCCAATGTATCGCCACCTGTCTTTTAGCCAGGAGCAACAGGGTTGCAGTGAGTTTTCTCGTTACCTCGGGAGTATCGAGGACATATCCCAATAAGGCAATTAACGGGGAACAAAGCAAGGGGTGGCCTGTCATGTGTGCTATTTGGGTAACTACTGAATGCCAATACTGTGCCATCGGTCGGCACTCCCAGGCAAGATGGATAAAGGTGGCTTGCTGAGAGCCGCATCTCCAACAGTTTGTGTCTGGGTGGAGGCCCATACGATGTAACTGTGTAGGTGTAAGATATAATCGGTGTAAATAATTAAAATGTATTAACCGGAGTCTGTAATTTGGCGAAAGGTGTTCTAATTGGGTGCAGCAAAACAACCACTGTTTATCAGTTATGGTGATGCCCGCCTCCCATTCAGTTTTAGAGTGCACCACAGTAAGTGGCGACTCCTTCTGTGTAATTCTATATAGACGGGTGATCAGTTTACGGGGCGAGGGTATGGAAAGAATATTCTCCAGTGCCGGTAGTGGGGGGGGGCATTTGCGGGAATTCCTCATATCTGGCCTTGCAGGCCGCTCTAATTTGGTAGTACAGAAGCATGTCTAGTGCTGTACATGGAGTCGAAGGGCACATCTGCTGTAATGTTAAAAAAGTACCCTCCGAGAATAAGTCGCCCCCCTTTAACAGCTTGTGTGATGCCACTCTCTGCTGCGACGCTTTGTCGAGTAATGGTGAAATGAGTGGGTTACCCCCTATTGGCATTGATGGTGCAAAGAACACCTTCAGTTGTGCCCTTTTTGCCAATCCATGCCCATCTGAGCGCTTCAGCCGTGTCTATCTCATGGCGAGGGCGCTTATATTTTTGATAGATTGCCGTGTTGAGTGGGAGGGGAGCTACCCTATCCAGTTAGATTGCAACATGGGGCTGGAAAGGAGTGGGATGCTGCCAATAGTGTAGGTATTGTGCTTGTGCGCAGTATGCATACAACTTGAAGTCTGGTGCACCCAATCCCCCTTGTGAAAACGGCAATGTCAAAATGTCCCAAGAAACGCAGGGTTGCTTGCCTGCCCATATCAATTCCAGGATATTCGATCGGAGTCTCGTAAAAAAGTGTGAATTCAGGGGCAGCGGTATGTTTGCAAAGAGATATAAGAATTTGGGGAGAATAACCATCTTTGTTAATGCTATTCGGCCTATCAGTGAAAGCGGCAAGTGTTTCCACCTTTGTATTTTTCCCTCCAGCCAATCCATCACCCTTCCATAATTAGCCGTCCATATCTCCTGCATGTCTCTGCTTATATAAATGCCCAAATATCTAATCGGCTCTGCAGACCATTTTATAGGGAATTCTGTATCGAACGAAGATGTCATCCGTTAGTGGTATAATCGTTGATTTGGCCCAATTTATCTGAATCCCCGTCAGACCTCCGTATCTTACCAGTTCTCTCATCACTGGTGCGAAGTTTGTTTCCGGATTTACTAAATAGATCGTCATGTCATCTGCGTACATTGAGATTAGCAACCCCCTGGAGGTGAAACCAATGCTACGCTGCATGTGGTGTTGTCGGAGTCGGGCTGCTAAGGGCTCCGTTGCAATCGCAAAGAGCAGCGGCGACAACGGGCAGCCTTGCCTTGTGCCCCTCGTTATAGTTATGGGCTCTGAGATGTGACCATTTACCTTAATTCTGGCCGTGGGTTTGGTATACACTAGTTTGATTTGCTGTATGAATATTGGGCTCAGCCCCAGACGAGTCAATAGCGTGAATAAAAAGTTCCATTCAAGAGAATCGAACGCCTTAGTGGCGTCTAAAAGGGCCGCGACAGCTTGCACATTCAGGGCTAAGTAGTGCAGCAGTGCGAATATTGTACGCAAGTTATGTGCCGTCGACCGGCACGGGATAAAACCCGACTGATCTGGTCGCGCTATTAATGGGAGAAGAGGCTGCAGCCTGTTTGCTAAGAGCTTGGCGTATATTTTGGCATCTAGATTTATTAATGACAGCGGGCGATATGAGTCTGGTTGTGTAGGGTCTTTGTCTGGTTTTAGCAGGGTTATAATTGTAGCTTTGCGCATAGTCTGTGGCAACAGACCCGTCTCTAGTGCCTCCTGGTAGACCTGAAGAAGGCGTGGTGCTAGGATATCTGCATATTCTTTATAAAAAGCTGCGGTCAGACCATCGGCTCCTGGGACCTTATCAGCTGGCATACTGTTTATTAATTGTCTTACATCATCTACTGTGAACGGAATGTCCATGTATTCACGGTGCCACCGGCTAAACCACAGCAGCTCCAGTGTGTCAAGATAGGCCGTGATGTCAGATGTCGGCGGGTCCGTTTGAGATGTGTATAAGGACTGGTAAAAGTGGGTCATGGTGTGCAATATTTCTGGCGCCGTGCGAGAGGGCGGAGCGTTCAGATTGTTAAGTTCGGTAATGTACGCCGATCCTCTAGGTGGGCGCAGGAGGCCCGCTAACGTCCGCCCTGGTCTGTCTCCTTCCCCATATCTGCGCGCTTGTGTATATTTGTGCATATATTTTGTTTCCCTTTCAGCTTCTTCCTGAAACGCCGTCAGTTTGCTTCTAATGTGTGCCAGTGTGGATTGCGAGGGGGTGATGAAATATTTGCATTCTAGGTCTTTGATCTCTCTCTCCAGCCGAGCAATGGAGTTTCGTATATCCCTAAGCACTCCCGCCTTCAAAGCTATACAATCGCCACGGGCTACCACTTTGAAGGCCTCCCATAGTGTGCTCGGGGAGTCTACTGAGCCCTCATTATTCGCAAAATAGTCTGTGATTTTATTGCGCAATTCTTCTCGAAAGACCTGATCCAACAAAGCCCCCGATGGAAATCTCCAGCTAAAAGGCTGAACATATGGTTTGGGTATTTGGAGTTTAAGTTGTACTGGTGCGTGGTCCGAAAAAGTTCACGGATGATGTGTGGCGTCCACTACCCAGGTGTGAAGATCTTTGGTTGTGAGCCAATAATCTAGTCTAGACCAGGCGTTTTGGTGATGAGTTATACAGGTCCCTTCCCTCACATTTGGGTGTAAGGCCCTCCAGGAGTCTACAAGTGTATATTCATCAATTATATCTTTTAATGCTGACGCTGCCTGTGGGTGGTGTGTCCGGGACGACCCTACTCTATCTGCCTCGTTTGAGAGAACTACATTAAAATCGCCTCCCCAAAGTAATGCCGCACTTCCCAGTGTTTGGATATCGTGCCAGAGTCCATGAAAAAATTCAGGGCAGTCCGTATTTGGGCCATATGTATTAGCAATTATTATCGGAGTGTTATATAGTTCGCCTCTGATTAGAATGTACCTCCCCTCTGTGTCTATGACTGTTTTATGGGATTTCCAAGGAAGGCCTCTGCGTATTAAGACCGCCACCCCTCTGGAGAAATTGGAATACCCTGAATCATAGACTTCTCCCCATCGTTTATTTTTTAGGGCTGCGTTCGATGCAGTGGCTAAATGCGTCTCCTGTATTAAGCAGATGTCCACATTGTGTCTGGTGAGATAAGAGTGTATCAGCCTGGTTTTTCTGTGATCGTTTAACCCCCTTACGTTCCAGGTAAGACATGTAAGCGTAGTCATAACGTTGCTATATGGTGTACATGAAACTCTGATGCAGTATTATCTTTGAGGTGTGTGTATGTCTAATCGTCCCTATGTTTGTGCCCCATATCACAGATATGGTGGAGGCTGTGGCAGCTCTGATATGTGTATGCGTGTATTTGTGCGGTCTATTCCGTTTCTTGTTTGGTACTAGCATTGGTGTCGGCGGAAACTTACAACATTTAACACCCTTCCCCCTCCCTCCTCCCACACCAACCCCCCAATCAGGTTGTGTCTGGCCCCTAATCAACCCCACATTTAACAACAAAACTCCGGAACCAATGGAGTTAATGGGAATCATCCCTATGGGGTACGTGGGGTCACTGGCTAACATCCCTGCCTATTGCCGCAGGGTGGCCGAGCACTCAGTGTAAGACCTGGGGTACTGAACCACCTGTGCTCCCCCACTGTGAGACACAAATGATTATAATACTTTCACCCGTCAGCGCCCCCGAACCCTGCCCACATTTGGCCCCGCTTTTAGTCTCATCAATATCTACATCTTCTTTTGTACAATGACAACCTTATGACTGTTCACTTATCTGCATGTACGTGAGTCCGTGACAGTGTTCGTGGAGTTCAATCGTTATCGCTGAGGTTACGTTCAGAGTTGTCGCCTGTGGGTGATTTATGCCGTTTATGGTCTTTGGCCACCTGTTTGGCATAGTTCAATGCTGCTTTGGCGTCCGTGAAGAAGGTCGGCTTACCTTGACCATGGACTTTTAGCTTGGCAGGGTAAATCAAGGCATATCTGGTACCTGTCTGCTGTAGTATCTTCTTTGCCGGAATGAATTCTCTGCGTGCTGCCTGGACCTGCAACGTAAAGTCTGGATATAGTGAAATCCCATTGCCTTGGTAGTGAAGGGTGCCACGTTCCCTGGCAAGCCACAGAACCGTGTCCCGATCTCGATAATTTAAAACCCGTGCCAATATAGGTCGAGATGATGCTCCTGGCGGTGGTTTGGGTCCTAGCGTGCGATGTGCATGCTCAATTAGGAACATTTTGGAGAGATCCTGGCCGAATAGTTCCAACAACATATTTTCCACATACTTCTCCATATTTGGTATCTCTGTGGATTCGGGAACGCCTGTGATACGTATGTTTTTCCTACGCGATCTGGCTTCTAAATCCTCATTCTTGCTTTTGATTATATTTAACACTGTGTCCATACGTAACATTTTGTCGCGTGTCTCCGTTTGCGAGTCTTCTTCCTCAGAGACCCTGGTCTCCAACGTGTCCAGGCGGTTTTCATGTTTTTCCACTCTCTGCGTGATTCTCTCCATACGCTCAGCCAGATTGTCCATTTTGAAGTCCAACCCTTGTAGGCTAGTTTTAAGGTCTTTGAACATTGCACGGATATCGTCGTCCGGAACGTGTCCCTGAGCCGCATCTTCAACGTTGTCAGCCGCGGTTTGATTCCCTTCAGCTTGTTTGCTCATTTTTTTATCAAATGTGATTCGTGGTTGCCTGGTGTCTGGTTTCCCCATTTTCCCTCTGGTGGTCGGTGGTCTCTCTTGGGGAGAATCGCCCGGTCTACCTCCACGGCGCCTTATCGTGTCTCCCGTGTCACCTGCCCTTTCTGCGAGACTGTCCGTCCCTGTGAATTCCACGGGCCCCCCCCCTGCTGATGCCTATGTTGTCCTGTCAGGAGGACCACTTTATTGCTCCATTAATAGCGCTGAATATTGGGGGGAGGGGGGGTATTGCCCCTGCGGCCCGTAAGTTATTGTTGTAATAGTGGCGTTGCAGGCATCTCCGGCCTCCCCGCGTTTTTGTTGGGCACCTAATCTTGATTTCGGTACAGTTGCTCAGCGTGACGGATACCGGCCACACCGTTCGCGGGTGAATATGCAGCCGCCTGTTGCTCAGTTTCTCAATCCGGGTGCACGTTGCTCAGGGATGACAGCAGCTTGTTATGGGATCGTTTAGTTAACAGCCTTGGATGTGGAGCACTGATGGTCGTCTCTGGTATCTGTGTAATGATCGTGCTGGTCGTGGGGTAAAGAGTACATGCTGCACTGTGTGGTACTCGTGGAGCGGCCGGGTGTCCCGCCTGTGTCTGAGGCCTGGTATTATGCGCTGCGTCTACCGAAGCTAAAATGGCGGCCACCGCTTCTCCGACCTTACAATGGCGTTGCCACTACGCACTGATCTCTGATCTTGTCCGCCGCTACGCTGTTATTCCCAGGCGGGAGGCAGGGTTACCGACCCCCCGATCCGCGAGTCGCGGTCCCAGCGGTGTCACCTGTTCGCTCGATGGTAATGTAAGCTCCTGTCGCTCGCCGCGATCTTGCTCTTAGCGGTGTGTGCGCGACTGATATCCGGCCGCTTCGGCACTGGGCAGCCTCATCACGGTGTCATTTGTTTAATCCCGTGCCTGTGATTGCCCACGCGCAGTCCGTGCAGCGCACTCACCCGCTCTGTCTTTGCAGTTGTACTGATGCCAGTATATGCAACACAGCCCTCCGTGCTGGGCCAATACCTTCTGGGTGCGCCCGCCTCTTCTCTCCTCCGTCGCCACGGGCCGGCCGGTTAATTGAGTCCCCGGCTTTGCCCTGCCGCCTCGTGTGTAGGCCTCTGCAGGTCGCGGGCTGCGCACCGGGTCCCTCAGTCGCACCGGAGCTGCGTCGCAGATCTTCTCTCCCGCACGGATATTCAGGCAGGCACGGGGCAGAGCCCTGGGTTGTTTCAGCGTCCCCCCGCGTCTGTTGCACGGATGGCTTACGGATTTTCTGGGCTCGGCCGGCGGAGCCGACTCAAAGTGCGGCCATCTCGCTGCTCAGCTTAGCCACGCCCCCGTTCATAAGGAGATCTTTGACTTCTTTCTTGAAGGATATGATCGAGGGATTTGTTCAGACTTCAGAGGTAATGTGTTCCAGATTCTTGGGGCAATCCCAGAGAAATCTGAGGTTTCAGAAGAAAGGTGTTGGAGCTTCTGGATGATCTGGAGCCGCCAGAGAGTTTGAGCTTCTAGATGAGATATCCTGGAGTGTTGTAGTAGAGGGCTTTGTGTCCTGCAGGTGATTTTTGGTTGAATTCTTGCTTCGTAAGGGAGCCAGTTGAGGGATTTAAAATCAGGGGTGATGTGGTTGTATCTTTTTGAGCCAGTGATAAGTCTAGCGGCAGAGTTGAGCGAGGCCCTTAGAGGAGCCAGTTTGGACCTGGGTAGTCCAGATAGGGTTGCACTGCCAAAGTCCAACCTGGAAATCACTAGGGTTTGACCTGCATGCTTGAAGTAGTTGGTGGGGAGGATAGGTTTTAAGGAACTGATGTCTTCTGGGGTGGAGATTTTTTGGGATAGTTTGGTATTGTCGGCGTACATGTGATAGTGGATATTGGATAAGCTCAGAATTTCTGTTAGAGGCTCCATGAAAAGGTTGCAGAGAGTGGGCGAAAGAGATGAGCCCTGTGGGACTCCTAATTTGATCGGCGTGGTCTACGAAAATGAGTGATTAAGCTTGACTCTTTGAGACCTGTTTTTGAAATAGGAGGAGAACCAGTTAAGGACTGGTCCTGTTAGACCCATACGGTGTTCCAAAAGGTCCAGGAGGTTTTCATGCTTAACCGTATCGAATGCTGATGATAGGCTAGGAAGGACTAAGACAAGCTTGGTTCTGATCCAGCATTTTTAGTGCATCCTCCACTATGTGTGTCATAGCTGATTCGGTGCTGTGCCCTGCACGGAAGCCAGATTGAAATTGGTCTAAAATTGGAATTATTCGATGTGGTTACAGAGTTGTATGTGAACACATTTTTACAGGAGCTTTGCCAGAGTAGGAATATTGGAAATAGGTCGGAAGTTGTTTAGGTTAGTTTGATCCGCTTTTGATTTTTTTTTCAGGAGGGGGGGTAACTTGACAGGATTTTAGGCAGTCAGGATGGAGCCTTGAAGGAGGGAGGCATTAACAATCTTGGTCCAGATTGGGAGTATCGCTGGTATGATTTCCTTGAAGAATTTAGAGGGAAAAGGGTCATTGAAATGGTTTGAGGGTTTCAGCCTAGTTAAAATTTTATGAATGGTGTCTTCATCGAAGGTTCTGAAAAAGTTCCATGAGACGTTTTTGGGGAAATGCCCGGAAGAACACGCTGGAACTGTAGCCCTGGAGGCTGAGGGGCTGGATTGAGGGGGGATAGGACATTGTTCCAATGCCGTCTACAGGTCAGTTCTCATGGTTTCTGCCTTCTGCAGAAAGGACGAGGTGAATTCCTCACAATTTGGTAGCAAACTGGATCCAGCCAGTGACTGATTGGGCGCGGCGTTCGATTGTACTTTTATGAGATCAAACAGTTTTTTGGGTCGATTACTGGCTTGATCTAGTTGGTTTTTGAAAAAATTGGCTTTTGAGATTCTGATGTTTTTGTAGTATCTGTTCCTCAATGATCTCAGGTGCTTGAGGTGCTCAAGGGACTGGGCTGATCTCCATTGACGTTCAGATAGTCTCAAATTGCATCTTTCTGTGTTGAGACTACCATTGTGCCACGATTTAGTTTCTTTAGTGGACATTCTTTTTAGTTGGAGCGATCAAGTCAAGAACAGACTCCATGGAGCGAGAGTAGTGATGCGTAAGATCAAGGATATCTGAAAGCTCTTTGGGGGCGGGGGTGGTCAAGATGTTGTGACTGAGAGAAGACAGAGCATTTCCGTTGTTGTGCATGTTAATTTTTCAGATTCTGGGCTTGGATCGTTGAGCTGTGTTGGTTATCAAAACTTCTGAGATGAGGAATTTGATGCAGTGGTGGTCAGTCCAATCACAGGGTAAGATAGATTCCAATTGAATTGAGATGGGCTTTGCAATGATAGGATCTAATGTTGATCCTTTGTTGTGAGTGGGTTTGTCACAGAATTCTGTAAGATTCAAGTCTGCAAGGAAGGTTTTGAGGCTGTTGACTGCTGGATCATTCAGGTCATTCCAATGCAGATTGATGTCTCCGAGGAAGATTTGAGGGCATTGCTGATCAATGTTTGTTCCAATGATTTCCATGATTTGTTCAGTAAAATCCAGATTGTCTCCTGGAGCGTATTATATTGTGTGCAGCTTACATAGGGATCTGTTGCATGAGATATCAAGGCATAGGTATGCTCAGGTGGGTAAGACTGGAGTTTGTGCGTGTATGACTGATTAGTTGAGGTTGTGTATGCAAGCGATACCGCCACCTGGTCTACTGGGTCTATCCAGTCTGGTAATACCATGGTTAGGCGGGACTAGAATGTCAATATGTGCAGAGGAGTCATTTAGCCAGGTTTCTGTCAGGATTAAGAGGTCAAGATCATGTGTGAGGATCAGGTCAGCAACATCTCCAGCATGTCTTGAGGCAGATCTACAGTTGATTAGCATGCATTTCAGTTGGGATTTGTGGTGTGCCGGGGTCGACTCTGTGAAGTTAACTCGTCAGAGATTGTTTGTTGACAGCTCTATGGTTGAGCCTAGGAGCTCTGTGAGGGTTTGTTGTGATGGCATGGATATTTTCCTGATTACCCATGTTATGAGGGTGTGAGAAGTTGTATGATAGGAGGAGGGTTTGGATATCGTTGTCGGATTGGGGACCTTTACGTCTAGTTGGTCACAAAGGCGTGTTGGGGTAGGGTTTCGTTCTCCTAATCCATTGCAAGGGCAGAGTGGAGGGGGAGGTCCGGTTGGTAGGGAGGTGTGTTCGAGTTATGGCAGGGTGGTTGGAGGGTTGGTCTTGTGTGAGAGTATGCATCATGTGGCTCCTATTAGGCCCGCTAGTTGGTCGTCACTGTTGTGATGTGAATGAGTCTATGTAGGGGAGGGAGAGGTGTGGCGAAGTGGCCAGAGCGGTTGACTCCGGAGCGCGGTGCTCACGGTTAGATCCTTGGCGGCAGCTCAGCTCAGCATCATGCGACTCTGGGCAATAGCTCACCTAATCTCCCCGACGGCCACCAGCGCCTTGAGACCCTTAGGGTGATTAGTTTGCGCTTTACAAATACCGGATTAGGTCCGCTTTGAGATCTTGCAAGCTTTTTGTAATCTCGTCCAGTTTGGAATCTAGTGAGGTATAAGGGCGGGGTTGACAGGTCTTGAGGCATTGGACATGGAGGCATATGGGTGAAGGTGGAGCTAGGGTGCAGATATATTGAGGGAGAAGGCATAAGAGAGGGTGGATGAGGGTAGAAGTAAAGTCTGAATTAGGACGGGGAGAGCCTGAGAGATGGGTGCTGGGGCATGCTAACGGAATATCATTGGGTGTTCTAGGAGGAGCAGCATTCGGGGTTGACAGAGGTAGAGATGGAGAGGGTAGTTGGACTATGTAAATCCGAAGTAGTCACTCTAGGTGTGGTATGAGCCGGTGCTCTAGAGTGGTGGGCAGTGGTTACCGACTCAATGGTAGATGGGGGTGAGTTGGATATGTCTAATATGGTAGGAAGGAATGGAATGGCGGAGGAATCTGAGATTGACACATTTCTTGATGAATGTGAGAAGTTGGCCTGGTATATGCTGTTCACTAATTAAAGTGAACACCTTGCACCAGAACAATTCGACTCTTATGGTAGATAGGTTTAAGACAACCTTTACTCCGCAGCCATCAGGCTAAGTCTTGAAGGAATGTAAAGCAGCTTGTTTTACCACACAATCTCCTGAATCACCAAATGAAAAGACACCACACAGGTATATATATCAAATATATATGTATTTATTAATAAACACTCTCTACTAATCTCTTTATGAGATTAGAAGTCAGGAACATATGTACAAATCAAATGTTATCAAAATAAGTTTAGCACAATCGAATATCACAATCTTAGTTTGGCTAGACCTAGGCCTAGGGCATCTAGAATCGAGGGACCCCCAAGAACCACTCCAGGTAGTTGTAGGAGACCCACAGGGGACGGACGCGGTGTCCTGGCACCGGTGCGAGTCCTGTACGAGTATATGCGAACAGACGCGATTGAGATTTCAATGTTAAAGGTCCCTTGCGTGTTCGAGGCGAACACACCGATCGGTCCTTGTACGAGTCGAAGGACGCGGTTACAGATAGAGTTGCAAGGGAGTTGGACGCGGTATGTCTAACACAGACGCGAACCATGTACGAGTCAGCGCGATAGTCGCACTTGGAAAGTAAGAGTTTTAGGGCACTTCTAGGGTAGCTACAAGCAAGTCACTTACAGGGTAAGTAGTTCTAGGGCCCACACCCACAGGAGCACCGTAGTGCTGAAGTTACCTCACCCAGGGGAGCCGGGTGCATAGGTGTTCTTTGGTGTCGTGTCGCGGCGTCGCTTTCAATGGGAGCCAGTGAAGACTTGCTGCTTGCGGCGACAGGAGAAGTGTCCGGAGGAATCCAAGCCTGGATTCAGAAGATGGAAGACCTGAAAGCAGATGGGACAGTGTTCAAAGTCACTTGGCAGTGACTCGGGGCAAGGAAGATGGATGCCCACCGTCGTCGCAAGATTCAGGTCGTTCACGGGTGCCTTGACTCTTCAGCCACGAGGTCCAGGAGGCGTCGACGATGACCAGGAGCTGGATTCGGCGTGTCCCATGATGTCTGCAGCTTACTGCGGTGTCGGCGACTCGATTGGAGCCAACAAGCCTTGGTAACAGCAAGTCTCGGGGAAAGTGTAAAAAGTCAATGGCGCAGACCAGCAAGGTCTGAGGAACTTACCCAGCGAGGGTAGGTCAGGGCAGGCCTGGAGCAACCAGGGGAGCCCTTTGGTTTCTTTGGAAAGTCTTCTAGGGACCCACAAGCCGACTGGCAAGGGATCGCGAAGACACCTCGGGAGGATTCGCTCAACAGGGGCCCACGGTCACTCGGGACGAGGTAGGCCTCTGATCTTCGGAGGGATTCCTGCTAGAGGCTAGGACCACACGTGGTCCAAAGCACAAGGTCGTAGGACGTTGTGAAGGGGTTGCACTCGACAATAGTGCATGGTACCCCGGGGTCGCGGTTCCTCGTCACTCTTGGGGTCCACTGGCCTCAGCTTCGCTGGGGACTCACGATGGCCTTTGAGAAGTCAGGAAATCCACTTCTGGGGCTGCAGGGACTTCGGACTCCGGCGGGAGCGGCGTAGTTTGCGACCGTCGTTTGTAGTTTTTGGTGCCTGCCAAGCAGGGGAGTCACTCCTTGACTCCAAGGGAGATTCTTCAGTCTTCCAGAGGTAGTAGAACGTCGAAGGTCCAGGATTCTTCTTCAGAGCGTCGTCCAGGGATATCTAGTTTGCAATGCACAGGTTCCCCCTCTTATACTAAAAGAAAGGGAGGGACTAGCTCTATGACCCCACCTATGGGAGGGTCAGGGGAGTGGGTGGTTACACCTACTTCCCTTTGTCCAGTTTCGCGCCAGAGCAGGGGCAGGTAGCCCCTGAGCCGGTTTGAACTGGGGTATGCACAGAGGAGCCCCAGTGCAGGACTTCTCTAAGAGTGCACCCACCCATCCCCAATACACTAAACCCTGTCTGGGAGGTGGTCACACCCCCTTGGGACAGGATATCTATTGTTGGGCTTCCTCCACTGCGAGTGTTGGTCATCAGCAGGAGGGCAGCCCAGTGTCTGTGACTGGTGGCATCCATTTTGTGATGTCCGGGCTCTGCAGGATTCTACCGCGTTTCCACAGTAGGTACATGTCTATCCCTCTAGAAGGGTGGAATGCTACCCCCGCCGCCAGAACTGGCGGGGGAGGGGGAAGTATTCCAAGATGTTTGACACCAAACACGACATGTTTTGATGCAGCCATTCCAAAGTTAGCATTCTACCGCGAGGATATAATGCACTTAAGAGTATATGGTTTAACCGCATCCACAAACAGCCCCAGAGAATGGACTCTGAGAGCTGCAGAGGGGCCCTGCTCAGGCAGAGGCACCCCCTCACATGGAAACTAAGCACTCTGCCCTCAGGATTGATGGGGCCTGCTTTAGGGGTGACTGATAAGTCTCAATGTGTGTGCAGGAGAGATATAGGGGACCTATATCTCAGTGAGGGGTGCTAGCACTTCCTCACCCAGGCTGCAGTAGCAGGCCTGTGGTGTCAGATTTAGTCTGCTTCCCAGGAATGGCATAATACATGCTTCAGCCCCTGGTAGGCCTGTGAAGTACCTATGCCCTTGGTACCTAAGGTACCATATACTAGGGACTCATAAGGTACCACAGTATCCAATCACTAGTGCAGCTAGAGTGCACTCCAAATCGTTTAGAGAGAACAGAGAGGCTGGGGCCCTGATTGGCAGGCTCCCAGCCAGACTATAGCCAGAAACCAGTGTAAACATCAGAAAAAAAGTGGGGGCAACATAAGAGGCAGATCCTACTCTCCTACACAACCCCCCCCCAAACGCAGGGACACTAAACTAACCTTGACCAGTTGAGTCTTCGTGTTCAAAGTGGAAATACCTTGAGAGTCCATCTGCATTGGCATGTTGGGTCCCAGGTCTATGTTCCACTGTATAGTCCATCCCCTGTAGGGAAATGGACCACCTCAAAAGTTTTGGGTTTTCTCCTTTCATTTGTTTAAGCCATAGGAGGGGCTTGTGGTCAGTCTGAACTATGAAGTGAGTGCCAAACAAGTATGGCCTCAGCTTCTTCAGGGCCCACACCACAGCAAAGGCCTCCTCTCTATAGCTGACCAACGTTTCTCTCTAGGGGTCAGCCTTCTGCTAATAAAAGCTACTGGCTGGTCTTGACCTTCATCATTCAGTTGAGACAGTACAGCTCCCACACCCAGCTCAGAAGCATCTGTTTGGACAATGAACTTTTTGGTGTAGTCTGGACTCTGCAAGATGGGGGCAGTGCACATGGCCTGCTTTAGGTCTTCAAATGCCTTCTGACAGCTAGCTGTCCACTGAACCTTTTTTGGCATTTTCTTTGAGGTCAGATCATTCAAGGGGGTCACTATAGATCCATATCCCTTGACAAACCTCCTATAGTACCCAGTCAGGCCTAAGAAGGCCCTCACCTGTGTCTGGGTGATTGGAGCAACCCATTCCATTATGGTTTGGATCTTGCTCTGTAAAGGCTGAACCTGGCCTCCACCTACAAGGTGGCCCAGGTACACAACCTGACTCTGCCCTATCTGGCACTTAGTGGCCTTGATAGTGAGGCCTGCTTTCTGCAGAGCCTCCAAAACATTTCTGAGGTGGACCAGGTGATCCTGCCAGGAGGAACTAAAGACAGCAATATCATCTAGATAAGCTGAGCAATAAGTTTCCATCCCTGCCAGAACTTTATTCACCAACCTCTGAAAAGTGGCAGGTGCATTTTTCAATCCAAAGGGCATCACCACAAAGTGGTAGTGCCCACTAGGGGTCGAAAATGCTGTTTTGGCTTTTGCATCATCAGCTAATCTGATCTGCCAGTAGCCAGCTGTTAGGTCAAATGTACTTAGATACTTGGCTGAGGCCAAAGTATCAATCAGCTCATCTGCCCTTGGTATGGGATAGGCATCAGTCCTAGTGACTGCATTGAGGCCTCTGTAGTCTACACAAAACCTCATTTCTTTCTTACCACCCTGGGTATGAGGCTTGGGTACCAGGACTACTGGGCTAGCCCAAGGGCTATCTGAAGGCTCAATTACACCTAGCTCCAACATTTTCTGGACTTCAGTCCTGATACAGTCCCTGACATGGTCAGGTTGCCTGTAGATTTTACTCTTTACAGGCAGACTGTCTCCAGTGTCCACCTCATGGGTGCACCAGGTAGTCTGACTAGGGGTCAGGCTAAACATATGTCTATACTGTTGCAGAACTTGTCTGCACTCAGTTTGCTGATGGTCAGTGAGGCTGCTTGCCAAAGCAACACCATCCACTGACCCATCATCAGGGTTCTGAGAGAGCAGGTCAGGGAGAGGGTCACTCTCCTCCTCCTGGTCCTCATCAGTTGCCATGAGCAAGCCCATGTCAGCCCTGTCAACATATGGCTTTAATCTGTTGACATGGAGCACCCTCAGGGGGCTCCTGGGAGTTCCGAGATTCACCAGATAGGTGACTTCTCCCTTCTGTTCAACTATGGTATGGGGGCTACTCCACTTGTCTTGGAGGGCTGCTGGGGCCACAGGCTCCAACACCCACACTTTCTGTCCTGGCTGGTATACAGTCAGTACAGCCTTTTGGTCATGCCAAGCTTTTTGCAATTCTTGGCTGGCCTCCAGGTTTTTGGTTGCCTTTTTCATGTATTCGGCCATCCGGGAGCGGAGACCAAGTACATATAGTCCATCACATCCTGTTTGGGGGGTTTGAGAGGTAACTCCCAGCCCTCTTTAACCAAACACAATGGACCCCTTACAGGGTGCCCAAACAGAAGCTCAAATGGGCTGTAACCAACCCCCTTCTGTGGAACCTCTCTGTATGCAAACAACAGGCAAGGAAGAAGAAGGTCCCATTTCCGCCTAAGCTTCTCTGGGAGTCCTTTAATCATTCCCTTCAGGGTTTTGTTGAAACGTTCAACCAACCCATTGCATTGTGGGTGATAGGGGGTGGTGAACTTATAAGTTACACCACACTCCTTCCACATTGCTTTCAGATATCCTGACATGAAGTTAGTACCTCTGTCAGAGATGACCTCCTTTGGGAAACCCACTCTGGAGAAAACTCCAATGAGGGCTCTTGCCACCACAGGGGCTGTGGTGGTCCTCAGGGGAATTGCCTCTGGGTACCTGGTGGCATGATCCACTACCACCAGGATAAATCTGTGCCCAGATGCAGTTTGAGGGTCAAGGGGACCAACAATGTCAATCCCTACCCTTTCAAAGGGTACCCCCACCACAGGTAGTGGTATCAGGGGGCCTTTGTTGTGCCACCTGCCTTGCCACTGGCTTGGCATGTGACACAGGAGCGACAAAACTCCTTTGTGTCCTCTGACATATGTGGCCAATGAAAATGTGGAACAAGCCTGTCCCAGGTCTTGTTTTGGCCCAAGTGACCTGCCAAAGGGATATCATGTGCTAGGGTCAAGAGGAACCCCCTAAACTTCTGAGGTATCACCATCCTCCTGGTGGCTCCAGGGGCTGGATCTCTACCTTCAGAATATAGGAGTCCCTCATCCCAATACACTTTATGGGACCCACTAGCACTCCCAGCAGCCTCAGCAGCAGCCTGCTGTCTGAGGGGTTCAAGAGAGGGGCAGCACTGTTGCTCCTTACTCAGATCTTCCCTAGAAGGGCCCCCTGCCCCCAAGAACTCAACCTGATCAGGCTCAAGTCCCTCTGGGGCAGTTCCTTCTTCAGGATCTGCTTCACCTCCCTCTGGAGGTGAATCTGTGATCTGAGACAGAGGGGAAGGCACTGCCTTTACCCTACTGCTCCTCCTCTTGGGAAGCATCTGGTCCATTGTTCCAGGATCCAGAGCTGGTTCAGTGTTATGCATTCTTGCTTGTGACCTGGTCACAGCAAATACCTCTGCAGGGATGCCCAACAACTCAGCATGAGTCCATAACTCTACTTCAGACCAGGCTGAAGTCTCTAGATCATTGCCCAGTAGACATTCTACAGGGAGGTCTGCACTGACTACAACCTTCTTGAGGCCAGTTACCACTCCCCAGGAGAAATTCACAACTGCCAGACTATGGTTGGTCCTGACATTGCTTGCATTGGTCACCTGGTACATTTCGCCCAGGATGATCTGTCCAGGGTCCATAAGATCCTCTGCCACCATGGTGACACTAGCACCTGTGTCCCTAAATGCCAAAGCCTGTTTGCCATTTATTACAGGCTGCTGTTTGTATTTGCCCAGATTACTGGGGCTTACTAGGAAGGACATATCAAGGTCTCCATCACAAATCAGCATTGCCTGAGTGGGCACTCTGACTAGGTCAGAGTCCACTTCAGAACCCAGGGTCAACCCTACTACACCCTTATTCTGAGTACCACCTCCACCAGTAGCTGAGCTAGGGGGAACAGTTGCCTTAGGGGCAGGAGTGGTGGTGGTTTGGTCTTTGGACTTGTTACAATCAGAAGTCCAGTGCCCTTTCTGTTTACAGAATTTGCACCAGGGCTTCTTTTGGCCTTTTCCCTTGTTGGATTGTGACTCCCCACCAGATGCAGATTTTTGGGGCCCTTGTGAAGACTTCTGGTCTTTTGACTTATCCCCACCTTTCTCAGAGCCCTTAGGATCTTGCTTCTTGGTGTCACCCCCTTGGTTCTGGGGTTTCTGCCTTACCCTGGTTCTGACCCATTTGTCTGCCTTCTTTCCCAATTCTTGGGGAGAGGTCAGATCTGAGTCCACCAGGTATTGATGCAACAACTGGTTCTGGCAATTATTAAGGATCTGTTCTCTCATCATCAGATTATACAATCCCTTGAAATCAGTAACCCTACTGCCAACCAGCCAACCCTCCAGAGCCTTGGTTGCACAATCTACAAAGTCAGTCCAGTCCTGAGTCTGTGCCTTCTGGGTGTCTCTGAACTTCAACCTGTACTGCTCAGTGGTTAAGCCAAACCCATCTATCAGTGCACTCTTCAGGACTTCATAATTATCAGCATCCTCTTCTCTAACAGTGAGGAGCTTGTCTCTACCTTTGTCTGAAAAGGAGAGCCACAAGATTGCTGCCCACTGCTTTTGGGGGACCTGCTGTACTCTACAGGCCGTCTCCATAGCAGTTATCCACTTGTGGATATCATCCCCACTCTGGTAGGGAGGAACAACCTTGCTCAGGTTCCTATGGTCTGGAATAGATTCTCTGCCTCTAGGGACACTGTTGCTGCCACCAAGGGGTTCTAACCCCTCTCTTCTAGAAGCTCTCTGGATCTCCAGGGCTTCTCTATCTAGTGCCAACTGCTTGGTTCTGAGGGCAACTCTTGCTTCCTCATACTGCAGCAGTTTGCACATTGTCAGAGGAGCTCTCTTATGGGAAAGTATGAGTTCCTCTGCTGGACAAATTCTCTGCCACAGTGATAAGAGTGGTCAGATTCCCTGGAAGGGGACCTATGCCTCTCATCCACTCTGTCAGTTCTCTTAGGGAGAATTCCTCTGTCCTTTTCAGGCCCCTTGGAGCCTGGCCCTTCAATCACAGAGTCTTGGTCATTCTGATTTTCATCATCTGAGCCAGACACTGTAATTGACCCACCCCCTGATTCAGACCCATTAGCTCCTAGAGCCAATCTAAGATCATCTGCTGTCAGCAGATCTATCAGGTGTAGTGTGGAGGGACTCTGTCCTAGCTTCAGGTGTCTTTCAACACACATGGCTCTCAAGTCAGAGAAAGCCATGTCCTTATACTGAGGCTGAGTGGATCCACTGGTTCCACCCTTTAAGGACATTCTAGTGTTGTGCAGTGTTGTACTACCTACACTAGTTTGTGGCCTACTGATACTAGCTTGAGCTGTAGAAAGGGTGTGCTATCCCTTTGGCACACAGCTCTAAGTTCAGTAGAACTTATTGATACTAAGCTTGACTTTATATGTACCTTAAGTACCTATAGTGGTTTTCAGTTAGTAATTCAAATAGAGATTTTCTGGTAAAACAATAGCAAGCTGGAATCCCACACGCTGCCCACCAATGTGAGAAGTTGGCCTGGTATATGCTGTTCACTAATTAAAGTGAACACCTTGCACCAGATCAATTCGACTCTTATGGTAGATAGGTTTAAGACAACCTTTATAGAAAGCTATCCTAGTGGTAGCTGTGGAGAGCAGCCTTCAGGCTAAGTCTTGAAGGAATGTAAAGCAGCTTGTTTTACCACACAATCTCTTGAATCACCAAATGAAAAGACACCACACAGGTATATATATCAAATATATATGTATTTATTAATAAACACTCTCTACTAATCTCTTTATGAGATTAGAAGTCAGGAACATATGTACAAATCAAATGTTATCAAAATAAGTTTAGCACAATCGAATATCACAATCTTAGTTTGGCTAGACCTAGGGCATCTAGAATCGAGGGACCCCAAGAACCACCCCAGGTAGTTGTGACCCACAGGGGACGGACGCGGTGTCCTGGCACCGGTGCGAGTCCTGTACGAGTCTATGCGAACAGACGCGATTGAGATTTCAATGTTAAAGGTCCCTTGCGTGTTCGAGGCGAACACACCGATCGGTCCTTGTACGAGTCGAAGGACGTGGTTACAGATAGAGTTGCAAGGGAGTTGGACGCGGTGTGTCTAACACAGACGCGAACCATGTACGAGTCAGCGCGATAGTCGCACTTGGAAAGTAAGAGTTTTAGGGCACTTCTAGGGTAGCTACAAGCAAGTCACTTACAGGGTAAGTAGTTCTAGGGCCCACACCCACAGGAGCACCGTAGTGCTGAAGTTACCTCACCCAGGGGAGCCGGGTGCATAGGTGTTCTTTGGTGTCGGGTCGCGGCGTCGCTTTCAATGGGAGCCAGTGAAGACTTGCTGCTTGCGGCGACAGGAGAAGTGTCCGGAGGAATCCAAGCCTGGATTCAGAAGATGGAAGACCTGAAAGCAGAGGGGACAGTGTTCAAAGTCACTTGGCAGTGACTCGGGGCAAGGAAGATGGATGCCCACCGTCGTCGCAAGATTCAGGTCGTTCACGGGTGCCTTGACTCTTCAGCCACGAGGTACAGGAGGCGTCGACGACGACCAGGAGCTGGATTCGGCGTGTCCCACGACGTCTGCAGCTTACTGCGGTGTCGGCGACTCGATTGGAGCCAACAAGCCTTGGTAACAGCAAGTCTTGGGGAAAGTGTAAAAAGTCAATGGCGCAGACCAGCAAGGTCTGAGGAACTTACCCAGCGAGGGTAGGTCAGGGCAGGCCTGGAGCAACCAGGGGAGCCCTTTGGTTCTGTAGGAAAGCCTTCTGGGGACCCACAAGCCGGCTGGCAAGGGATCGCGAAGACGCCTCGGGAGGATTCGCTCAACAGGGGCCCACGGTCACTCGGGACGAGGTAGGCCTCTGATCTTCGGAGGGATTCCTGCTGGAGGCTAGGACCACACGTGGTCCAAAGCACAAGGTCGTAGGACGTTGTGAAGGGGTTGCACTCGACAATAGTGCACGGTACCCCGGGGTCGCGGTTCCTCGTCACTCTTGGGGTCCACTGGCCTCCGCTTCGCTGGGGACTCACGATGGCCTTTGAGAAGTCAGGAAATCCACTTCTGGGGCTGCAGGGACTTCGGACTCCAGCGGGAGCGGCGTAGTTTGCGACCGTTGTTTGTAGTTTTTGGTGCCTGCCAAGCAGGGGAGTCACTCCTTGACTCCAAGGGAGATTCTTCAGTCTTCCAAAGGTAGTGAAACGTCGAAGGTCCAGGATTCTTCTTCAGAGCGTCGTCCAGGGATATCTAGTTTGCAATGCACAGGTTCCCCCTCTTATACTAAAAGAAAGGGAGGGACTAGCTCTATGACCCCACCTATGGGAGGGTCAGGGGAGTGGGTGGTTACACCTACTTCCCTTTGTCCAGTTTCGCGCCAGAGCAGGGGCAGGTAGCCCCTGAGCCGGTTTGAACTGGGGTATGCACAGAGGAGCCCCAGTGCAGGACTTCTCTAAGAGTGCACCCACCCATCCCCAATACACTAAACCCTGTCTGGGAGGTGGTCACACCCCCTTGGGACAGGATATCTATTGTTGGGCTTCCTCCACTGCGAGTGTTGGTCATCAGCAGGAGGGCAGCCCAGTGTCTGTGACTGGTGGCATCCATTTTGTGATGTCCAGGGCTCTGCAGGATTCTACCGCGTTTCCACAGTAGGTACATGTCTATCCCTCTAGAAGGGTGGAATGCTAACCCCGCCGCCAGAACTGGCGGGGGGGTAGTATTCCAAGATGTTTGACACCAAGCACGACATGTTTTGATGCAGCCATTCCAAAGTTAGCATTCTACCGCGAGGATATAATGCACTTAAGAGTATATGGTTTAACCGCATCCACAAACAGCCCCAGAGAATGGACTCTGAGAGCTGCAGAGGGGCCCTGCTCAGGCAGAGGCACTCCCTCACATGGAAACTAAGCACCCTGCCCTCAGGATTGATAGGGCCTGCTTTAGGGGTGACTGATAAGTCTCAATGTGTGTGCAGGAGAGATATAGGGGACCTATATCTCAGTGAGGGGTGCTAGCACTTCCTCACCCAGGCTGCAGTAGCAGGCCTGTGGTGTCAGATTTAGGCTGCTTCCCAGGGGTGGCATAATACATGCTTCAGCCCCTGGTAGGCCTGTGAAGTACCTATGCCCTTGGTACCTAAGGTACCATATACTAGGGACTCATAAGGTACCACAGTATCCAATCACTAGTGCACCTAGAGTGCACTCCAAATCGTTTAGAGAGAACAGAGAGGCTGGGGCCCTGATTGGCAGGGTCCCAGCCAGACTATAGCCAGAAACCAGTGTAAACATCAGAAAAAAAGTGGGGGCAACATAAGAGGCAGATCCTACTCTCCTACAATGAGTGAAAAACATTCTTCGAAAAATTTAAGGTGGCCATCCGATGCCTGTGTGAGGATAATGCCATTGTTGTAGATGGTGATGATGACTGCTGCTTTGCATGCCGAAGAAGGGCCTACCGATACTTTGAGAATTAGGTCACTTATTATCGCTCCTTTATTGACGCAAAAGTAGGGGTCGGAGACCAGGGTTTCTGGATGAGATTTGAGGAGCCTGTATTTTAAGGTCTTAGATGCTTTTTTGATAGATTCCTGGGTAGTTAATTTTATAAGCAAACTGGCCCGATAGTTCCAAGGTGATGTTGGTTGTACTTTGTGGATCCATGTCAAGGAATAGGTAGTGACTGGGGGGTCCTATGTATGGGGTATGATATGATATGGGGATCGTATTCTTGACTTCTCTCTTGGGAAATGAGGCATGTTCAAGATAGTGAGAGAAAATAAATAATAATTTTGTTGTGTCCTTAAGTCCATAGGACCAAGCAGTAAGGTCCAAAAGACTATCTATTGCAGTGCATCGAAGAGATTTTTTTAAAAACCTTCTTGTGTCTTTCTTCCTGCTCCCAGTTGCTGATAACTGGACAGTAGTATTGTCCCCTTTTCCTCCTCTTTTACTTAAGTTGGTAGTGAGGAGCGAGTCTTCTCTCACCATCTGTGTTCCTACTATTCAAATCCTTTTATTGGTAGTAGTTAGTGCTGTTTTTGGGTTATGGAGAGTCCTCAAGCTGGTAACTGGTAAATGCTGGAGAGTGGTAAATGTGAATACCATTACAAGATGGCCGCTGTTTGAGGAGTTGTATTCTAATGATCATAGCAGGGCAGATCTTAAGATGTTAACAGACTAGTTAAAGTCCTTTCTTTGTGTTTTGTGTTTGAGGAGCCCTTTAAACTAACCAGGTGGTGGAACAGAGCATTGTTAGTCCTTGTTCACTGTTTGCATGCTAATGTATTTCGAGTCCCTTGTTGATTTTCAGCCAGGCCACCAATTTGAGTGGATGGGCGCGAGGGGACCACAAAAGGGTGTACTTTCAACAGACTGTGCCTACAGTCGCTGGGCAGGGATCCGTATATCCATCCTAGCACAGCGGTCTCAGTGCAGTCTAGAAACAGTAGGGGGGCCGGGTGTGTTTAGCAGTCTTTACGGCAAAGGGGTTCCGATGCACTTTCATCCGAAACGGGTCCCAATCAAGACTTGCCATAAGGGCGTCGAGGGAAAGCGGGCAGTGCTGCAGCTACATTCTGGTCACACCTGTTCTCCCGATCAGGCCATGAGGGATCGGAGGCCTACAGGAGCCAATACCGGTCATCGAGGTCACGAGCATGCTGCGGTCGAAAGAGTTAGTACGACCAATAAAGCCCCTTGATGCACTGACAGACGCTATGTGCCGGTGAGGAGATCCCCAGGGGGGCAGGAAAGGGTAGGCCAAGGACGGCCCAGTAGCACCTCAAACAAGCAAGCACTCACCCAGCAGACCGCCTAGAGGAGGATTAACGATATATCGCCAGGTATCCCCCGTGTCCATTATATTGCATCATTGTGGTCACCCGGTTACCAGCAGTGGAGACGAACGGCGGGATGGACGGAGCCGTTAGCGCTGATCCCCCTTGGAAGACAGGACAGTGCTGCTGCAGTTTTGCCAATACCTGGGTGTCCTAGGCTCCTTTGATGATGGGACGTCTGGTGCAGAGGCGGTCTCAGAGGCACAGTGATCGGATCTCCCAAGTTGGGGCGGACGACAATGCCGGGTCATCAGTTGCAGACCTCTTGCGGTGAGTGGAAGTCGTTTTGCAATGCCAGTAGCGATTACACTGTATTCCTTCTTGCGTTGATAGGCTTTTAGTAGGTGAATGGCAGGGTAAACAGCGGGATATTAATAAGATACAGATCCCTACCCTGGTAGCTTCCTTTTGGTGCTCCAGCTCGTCAGCCATCTTGGGCTTGTCATCTAAACCTCCGTACCTCAACATCCTCTCAGACAAGGTGGTCTTTTGCACTAGAGCTTCCTTCCTACTGAATGTGGTCATTCCCTTTTGTGTAGGCCAGTCTATCACCCTTCCTACCTTTTTATGCTCCGCCTCATCCTTCTAAGGAAGAGGAGCAACTCCACTGGTTGGACCCAAAAAGAGCGTTGCCGCTTTACCTTGACTGCACAAAAGAGTTGTGGGTGGGCTACCAACGAAGGGGTATGTCAGAGCCCAGAAAGGGAAGGCGTTACAGAAACAGACCATTTCCCGGTGGATAGTGCTCTGTATCAAAATCTGCTACGCATTGGCCAAGAAACAGTCCCCTGAGGGTTTGCATGCTCATTCCAACAGAGCCAAGGCTGCAACCACTGTGTTAGCACGCCGAGTCCAGGTCCTGGCCATCTGCCAGGCAGCGACGTAGTCTTCGCTGCACACGTTCAAGCACTACTGCCTGGACAGTCCGCTTGGTCCTGCAGGAGTTTCTAGTGCAAAATCGTTTCACAGACTTTCCTCCAGGGAGGTATTTATTGCGTATCTCTCCAAAGCTAAGAAATCCACAGGCTAGAAGTATCTTCCAGATGAACAAGTTACTTACTTTCGGTAATGCCTTATGTCGTAGAGACTCTATAGCTGCAGATTCCTTACCGACCCCACCCATCCTCCCTGCTCTGCAAATGAATGTATAAACTTGGGGTTTTTCCCATTTCAGAGCCCTAGTTTTAACACACCAGTGGTCAGTACTCTTCGCAAAAAGAAACTGACGTTAGGGTGGCGCCTATATAGACACAGCACACGTCACTTTGACGACACCATGCGTAGCCGAATGACACCACCTACTGGCACGGAGGGATACTGCTCACGAATTTCCGGTTCCACTCTGACGCCTGGAGGTTATTCAAAGGTAAAGAATCAGCGGCTAGAGACAGTCTCTACCACATAAGGCATTACCAAGGGTAAGTAACTTGTTCGTCACTACTTCAGAACAGAAATGGGGGGTCATGCACCAAAGTTGTCCATAAAATTCCTAGCCTAGCATCAGCGTTGGTAAGGGGCCCAACAGTTATACCCGGCATCAGGGTTTCAACCTATTATTCAAGGGGGACTTTCCTTCTGTCGGAAAAATCTCTGCACAGGTCAACCCATGCCCTCATGGTCGGGTATCTGCGCTGGCCACGTGTTTCTTGAAAAGCAGCCCATCACATCTGATCCCATTCCCCTATGGTCTGGTATCTGCGCAGGCCATGTGTTTCTTGAGAAGCAGACCATCACATCTGATCCCATTCCCCGGCAGGTCGGGTATCTGCGCAGGCCATGTGTTTCTTGAAAAGCAGACCATCACATCTGATCCCATTCCCCTATGGTCTGGTATCTGCGCAGGCCATGTGTTTCTTGAAAAGCAGACCATCACATCTGATCCCATTCCCCCATGGTCGGGTATCTGCGCAGGCCATGTGTTTCTTGAAAAGCAGACCATCACATCTGATCCCATTCCCCGGCAGGTCGGGTATCTGCGCAGGCCATGTGTTTCTTGAGAAGCAGACCATCGCATCTGATCCCATTACCCTATGGTCTGGTATCTGCGCAGGCCATGTGTTTCTTGAAAAGCAGACCATCACATCTGATCCCATTACCCTATGGTCTGGTATCTGCGCAGGCCATGTGTTTCTTGAAAAGCAGACCATCACATCTGATCCCATTCCCCAGCAGGTCGGGTATCTGCGCAGGCCATGTGTTTCTTGAGAAGCAGACCATCGCATCTGATCCCATTACCCTATGGTCTGGTATCTGCGCAGGCCATGTGTTTCTTGAAAAGCAGCCCATCACATCTGATCCCATTCCCCTATGGTCTGGTATCTGCGCAGGCCATGTGTTTCTTGAAAAGCAGACCATCACATCTGATCCCATTCCCCTATGGTCTGGTATCTGCGCAGGCCATGTGTTTCTTGAAAAGCAGACCATCACATCTGATCCCATTCCCCCATGGTCGGGTATCTGCGCAGGCCATGTGTTTCTTGAAAAGCAGACCATCACATCTGATCCCATTCCCCGGCAGGTCGGGTATCTGCGCAGGCCATGTGTTTCTTGAGAAGCAGACCATCGCATCTGATCCCATTACCCTATGGTCTGGTATCTGCGCAGGCCATGTGTTTCTTGAGAAGCAGACCATCGCATCTGATCCCATTCCCCCATGGTCGGGTATCTGCGCAGGCCATGTGTTTCTTGAAAAGCAGACCATCACATCTGATCCCATTCCCCGGCAGGTCGGGTATCTGCGCAGGCCATGTGTTTCTTGAGAAGCAGACCATCGCATCTGATCCCATTACCCTATGGTCTGGTATCTGCGCAGGCCATGTGTTTCTTGAGAAGCAGACCATCGCATCTGATCCCATTACCCTATGGTCTGGTATCTGCGCAGGCCATGTGTTTCTTGAAACGCAGACCATCACATCTGATCCCATTCCCCGGCAGGTCGGGGATCTGCGCAGGCCATGTGTTTCTTGAGAAGCAGACCATCACATCTGATCCCATTCCCAGGCAGGTCTGGTATTCTGCGCAATCCACGTGTTTCTTGAAAAGCAGACCATCACATCTGATCCCATTCCCCCATGGTCGGGTATCTGCGCAGGCCATGTGTTTCTTGAAACGCAGACCATCACATCTGATCCCATTCCCCGGCAGGTCGGGTATCTGCGCAGGCCATGTGTTTCTTGAAAAGCAGACCATCGCATCTGATCCCATTCCCCCATGGTCGGGTATCTACGCAGGCCATGTGTTTCTTGAAAAGCAGACCATCACATCTGATCCCATTCCCCGGCAGGTCGGGTATCTGCGCAGGCCATGTGTTTCTTGAGAAGCAGACCATCGCATCTGATCCCATTACCCTATGGTCTGGTATCTGCGCAGGCCATGTGTTTCTTGAAAAGCAGACCATCACATCTGATCCCATTACCCTATGGTCTGGTATCTGCGCAGGCCATGTGTTTCTTGAAAAGCAGACCATCACATCTGATCCCATTACCCTATGGTCTGGTATCTGCGCAGGCCATGTGTTTCTTGAGAAGCAGACCATCGCATCTGATCCCATTCCCCCATGGTCGGGTATCTACGCAGGCCATGTGTTTCTTGAAAAGCAGACCATCACATCTGATCCCATTCCCCCATGGTCGGGTATCTGCGCAGGCCATGTGTTTCTTGAAACGCAGACCATCACATCTGATCCCATTCCCCGGCAGGTCGGGTATCTGCGCAGGCCATGTGTTTCTTGAAAAGCAGACCATCTCATCTGATCCCATTCCCCCATGGTCGGGTATCTACGCAGGCCATGTGTTTCTTGAAAAGCAGACCATCGCATCTGATCCCATTACCCTATGGTCTGGTATCTGCGCAGGCCATGTGTTTCTTGAGAAGCAGACCATCGCATCTGATCCCATTCCCCCATGGTCGGGTATCTACGCAGGCCATGTGTTTCTTGAAAAGCAGACCATCACATCTGATCCCATTCCCCCATGGTCGGGTATCTGCGCAGGCCATGTGTTTCTTGAAACGCAGACCATCACATCTGATCCCATTCCCCGGCAGGTCGGGTATCTGCGCAGGCCATGTGTTTCTTGAAAAGCAGACCATCGCATCTGATCCCATTCCCCCATGGTCGGGTATCTGCGCAGGCCATGTGTTTCTTGAAACGCAGACCATCACATCTGATCCCATTCCCCGGCAGGTCGGGTATCTGCGCAGGCCATGTGTTTCTTGAAAAGCAGACCATCGCATCTGATCCCATTCCCCCATGGTCGGGTATCTACGCAGGCCATGTGTTTCTTGAAAAGCAGACCATCACATCTGATCCCATTCCCCGGCAGGTCGGGTATCTGCGCAGGCCATGTGTTTCTTGAAAAGCAGACCATCACATCTGATCCCATTCCCCCATGGTCGGGTATCTGCGCAGGCCATGTGTTTCTTGAGAAGCAGACCATCGCATCTGATCCCATTCCCCCATGGTCGGGTATCTGCGCAGGCCATGTGTTTCTTGAAAAGCAGACCATCGCATCTGATCCCATTCCCCCATGGTCGGGTATCTACGCAGGCCATGTGTTTCTTGAGAAGCAGACCATCGCATCTGATCCCATTACCCTATGGTCTGGTATCTGCGCAGGCCATGTGTTTCTTGAAAAGCAGACCATCACATCTGATCCCATTCCCAGGCAGGTCTGGTATTCTGCGCAATCCACGTGTTTCTTGAAAAGCGCGCCATCGTTTGGATGATTTGTTTGTTTTACATATGTTGGAAGCAAGGTATTAGACGGTGAGCGGATTCATCTTATAACGGAATAGGACCTTTCCAAATAACCAGTTATTCGTCCTTAAACCACTACCCACTTAATCATCCAGTATGTTTGATTGACAGTTTTACTAAAGCAGTAAAACATCAAAGATAATAAACGAATTCCAACCCTTCCTTTTCCTCACCACATATTCGCCTCGCATACCCTTATCACCCCCACCCGAAACAACGCTGACTTTTAAAAGAACAATTCGTAAAACAACACTGCCCTCTTTTGGCCATTGAAGGAGGCACTGCATCATTATTTAGCATAATAAAGAATGGTGTAGAAATGGGAGGAAACGTACAAATGGTCTTTGACGCCTATTGTTTAGGGGTCACCTTCATCCCAGAGCGTAAACTGTAGGGAAATAGTGACGCCGCTCTCATCAGCGTACATAAGGGGCCTGTCTTTAGTAGACAAGATAGGATTGCGTTAATCAGGTTTTGAACTGGAATATTTTTCTCTCTCATTTTGAAAGTCGGGAATAAAATTATTCTTATGGAGTAAAACATTAATTCTCCTTCACGCTGATCGTATTATAGCGTGTATAAAATGAAAAATGTACGTTTATACTTGTACATTTTAAACAGTATATTTATTTGAGCTTGCTGTATATTTAAGGACAGTGTTATGCTTAAAATGGATTAGGTCAAACTTGCTTATAGTTTTATAGCACAAACCATGCTCATAAAGGCCTTGAGGCGCTCAACACAGATTTGTATGTGTTGATATTTGTAGAGAGCAAACCTAGTTCGAGAGCAGTGACGCGTTTAACTCTGGGTATGCCCCCTTGAAGATAAAATCATTCGTGAAAAATCAGAGGTAGACTAAAGTTTCAGGAGTAGTGTTCGTTGAAGAGGTGTATTCGCAATTTTTGTTAATTGTAGGAGAGTCGTTGCTGTTCCAGTGTCTGTAACGTTGTCGTTTGAAATCCCGGAGGCATGACTGGAGAAGGCTTGCCTTCTAATTTGTTTCCTTCTTGCAATGTTCTCTAATCTGGTGATATCCAGTCTCCAGGTCTGGCGTTGTCCCCCAGATGTGGTTAGTTTGTTTGTCAGGTAAGCTGGAGTCTTATTGAGGGCTTGACAAGTGGTGCATCTGGTCTTGAAGCTGATTTCATTTATGACAGCCAGGGGACCCAATGCTGCACCACCTGAAGTAGTCACTGTATTGACAAAACCAACTTGCCCATCTCTAATGGCCAGCTGCTCATTGGCCATACATTAGAGACCTTTAGATTAAAAAAGAGGCAATAAACAAACGTGTACACAAAAGCTTAGTCCAAAGTAGGACTCGTAGATGCTTTTCATATGTATGTGTCTTTTATTCACATTCTTCATCCGAAAGCATAGCCGCCTATGCTTTCGGATAAAGGACGTGAATAAAAGACATATACATATGAAAAGCATCTACTAGTCTTACTTTGGACAAAGCTTTTGTGTACACATGTTTGTTTGTTGCCTCTCTATTCCAGTCTATTAGATGCTGATTCGAGCTGGAAGGAGCAGCCAGTGTAGGTCCTTAAATGTTGATGTAGAAACATTTCTTTGAGCCCTTAATGAGCCATGCCTCTGCGTGTAGGATACTTTTCAGGGGTACACAGGTGGTATCGGGGAGACTGCTGTCCAGATGGGAGTGGACTAAGGCTTGTACAGTTGTTGTGAAGTTATTATCCGGGGCAAAACAGTTTCACTGTGTTCAGAAGGTGGGGTTGGAACCAAGCTTCCATTGCTTGAATCTCAGATCTGTGTCAAGGGTGAATCCCAGAGATTTTGAGTGGTCTGTCAGCTGGGAGGTAAAGCCTGATAAGATTAAGTTGGAGTGTCAGGTTTGAATCTGGGGTTGTTTAGTGATGTTGGCAAACTGGAGGAATATGCCACCGTTAGTAGCTTTAGCCTCAGGATGTTAATTGAAATTTAAGATCAGATGAGTTCAAGACAGGATCATTAGGTAGAGGTGGTTATTGTGTATATGTATCTTAATGGATCTTAATATTATGTCTGCATATCATATGAATGTCTGCAAGAGTAGATCCAAGGGATTCCATGTCGAGATTAAATAAAGGGGTGGGGGGTGCCCTGGGTTACTTAATGCATTTAATATTCTTTCCATTTGTGTAGCCCACAGCCTGCCACTGGTATGGGATTTTTGTTAGTTTATGGCTGAATTTGCAATCTGTATTAGGTTTTCATCATAGACCAGAGTCTAATTCAGATTGTGGTGATGGGCTGCTCGTTGTGGCTTGGTTTGGTAGGTGTGTCTTACTCAAGGAACTAGGGACGATTTGACACCTAAGAAGCGAACCTGTAAGCTTTGCCAGTTGCTTACACATTTTAAGGCAATAACATATATATATATATATATATATATATATATATCCATCCAAAGATGTCCTGTGCACGAGGGAGCACTCACATGGCAGACAATTCAGCAGAATTAATTTCTTCAGGGGAACCGGCAAGTTAACACGGTGATTTCACATCCTGCCTAACGCGTTTCAGAGCCCCCAGCTCCTTTATCAAAGGCCAACTGCAGCTTCCGCAAATAACTTCCAAGGCACTCACATCATTTTATACATTTTTTAATTCCCTCTAGTGGGTTCAGGTGAGTATTCTCGCACAGAATGCTGGTATTCGTAGTTTTGCCTTGGATTACTTTCACCCCTCCAGTGGGGTTTGCGAAGTTTGCAGACAAAGTTTATGCATTTAAAACCCTCCAGTGGGTCCCAGAGTGCTACTTACTCAGTCCGTTTTTCATATTCCTGCCATGTCGAAAAAGTCAAGGAATGCTTCCTTAGCTCCACGCCCCACATTCCTTCCTGGGGGGTGCTCTCCTCCACGGCCGGACTGCCGTGAAATTTATGAAACCAAAGATGTCCTGTGCACGAGGGAGCACTCACATGGCAGACAATTCAGCAGAATTAATTTCTTCAGGGGAACCGGCAAGTTAACACGGTGATTTCACATCCTGCCTAACGCGTTTCAGAGCCCCCAGCTCCTTTATCAAAGGCCAACTGCAGCTTCCGCAAATAACTTCCAAGGCACTCACATCATTTTATACATTTTTTAATTCCCTCTAGTGGGTTCAGGTGAGTATTCTCGCACAGAATGCTGGTATTCGTAGTTTTGCCTTGGATTACTTGGATGCCTTAGCTCCACGCCCCACATTCCTTCCTGGGGGGTGCTCTCCTCCACTCTGGGACCCACTGGAGGGTTTTAAATGCATAAACTTTGTCTGCAAACTTCGCAAACCCCACTGGAGGGGTGAAAGTAATCCAAGGCAAAACTACGAATAACGGCATTCTGTGCGAGAATACTCACCTGAACCCACTAGAGGGAATTAAAAAATTTATAAAATGATGTGAGTGCCTTGGAAGTTATTTGCGGAAGCTGCAGTTGGCCTTTGATAAAGGAGCTGGGGGCTCTGAAACGCGTTAGGCAGGATGTGAAATCACTGTGTTAACTTGCCGGTTCCCCTGAAGAAATTAATTCTGCTGAATTGTCTGCCATGTGAGTGCTCCCTCGTGCACAGGACATCTTTGGTTTCATATATATATATATATATGTGTGTGTATATATATGTGTGTATATATATTTGTTTTTATTTAATAAAAAAAAAAATTGCATACCCAATTACAAGATGTCATGTTTTATAGAAGGATCCGAAAAATGAATGTGATGTATTGCTTATGTAAAGAGGGATAAAAAAAGGGGAAGCCTTGAAAATTTGTATCTTGCAGTTTTACACTGTACGCAAACTACGCAGCTGCATCCTGTAAACCTTTCTATTTCTGCAATTTCAGTTTTGCGATTTTGTGGACTTTGTAGTTTTGTTTATATTTGAGAACGGCTGTGTATCTAAAATTCTTACCACGCTGCAGTCTCTTCTTGTAAAATAGGCGGTAGAATGAGGGAGTGCATTTTTTCTTAGTTCTCAATTTTGTCACTTTTATCACCTGTGTGTTTTTCACATTTCTTTCTCATGCTCCTGTTTGAACTGTTTCCTTTTTGTAGGAAAGTGCTTCCTTGGCAGATAGATTGATACAGGTATAGTTTCAAAATATGTTTCTCATGTAAAAAGTAAAATACAACAAGGATCTCCTACCCACAAAAACAGACATCCTGTTTTTGATACATGCATGTTTACATGCATTTGTTTAAACATTTAACCCTGAATTGTGGTTAAGTGAGACATTGAACATTTCACTTTTTAATTTTTTAATACTACCCCGCTTGACATGTTAAAGGGTAATTTAAAAAGACCTGCACGTTGTCTAATTGCTAACCTTACTGAAAACCTATACAATGAATTCAACAATGAATTCTATTGTGAAATCACATTAACATACCCCTTAAATCAACATTGTAATAGCCTAACAGAACGGTGCATGTACAACTCTTTTTGCATGAACTAAATCTTTGACTGCAAAACTGAAAATACAGTTGTGCCTGCTTAAGTTTACATTTTAAATGTAACTATTGTGAATTACATTAGTTAAGTCATTAAGCTACTAAAATGCTGTACACTATGTTTCAGCATTATTTTTGGCATTTGTGGCCTTACTCTCAATGCTTTCACAGTAAGCAAAGTCAATTAAACTTATTTGAAAGACAGTAGTCCTGCATCTGTCTGAATTGCTTCACACAAAAAATTATGTCCAAAGGGACAAGTGACGAGAGCCCAGGAGGCTGAGGAAAACTACCTCATAAAGCGGGAGTTGGCCACCATCAAACAACAGAATGATGAGGCCAGTACTAAGTTGGAACAAGCTCAGCAAACCATCAAGGAGTTCCAGCAGCATCAACAAAGGGTAAGGCGCTCGGGCAGATTTTTTCTTACTTTCTAATCTTTTGTATATTCATGCGCTTTGTGGCATCTACTCTGTTTAATTTTGCTTATTGGTTCTTCCATATTACTTGCAGTTATGAAAACAGATGAAAAATGTGTGTACACTATTTGACAATATGGTATAAATTGATTAGCTTTTATAGAAAATGGAAATCAAATACAGATCCATAACATTGGCTGTGCATTAGCCGGATCGCATGCCAGTGATATCAAATATGTCTAAGAGGTAGAGGTACGAAGTCCGCATGCCAAAATGCCCAAATTTCTCCATGCATCTAATCCCACAATCATGCACCTGCTCCCAAATGGGATAGAATATCGTTTGTATAGTTTATTTTAAGTGTGGATTGGAGTTACGGTAGTAAATAAACCCGATCTCGTTATAGGTGGAAGGGTGTATGAGTTTAAAACTGTTTGACATTTCTGTAGTAGGATTTATACAGAGTTGTAGTTTTGAGAATCTTTATTTTTGGTGTCTGTTTATTAGTCTGTGACTTCATCTGGAAAAGCTACGATCTTCCTTTTACTAGGGCCTGTGTTTTTATTTTCGTTTCACCCCCTCTCATTGGCTTGTTGAGATGCAAGCTTAGTCTCAAGATATTTCTGATCACATCTATTTATCATCGTCCACATGGCTACATATTGATTGATACTATTCATGGCCATCTAGTGACCCAACGTTCAGTCAGCTGATCTGGTGAGACCTCTGCTTTGCCCAGCCTTTATGTACATATGTGTTTTTTTCAACTAAAAGCTTATGCATTGTGATCTTTTAAAACATTAAGCCCTTTTCCAAAGACCATATTTTCCAAAGATGTTATTTTCATTGCGAATTTGAATATTTGTGACAAGTCAATTTAAGTTGATGACTCCTGGTCAAATCTTTGACGTCATAGGCTATGCTACTGAACAAGTACTTTGCCTAAAAATTATTGATACTTTTAACCACAGATTCCTCACCTTATGAATCTTCCCTGAGCCTAGACTGGATCGGAAAACTCTCGTATTAGCTCATTCTTGCCAGTAGGTGACTCAATTGGTCTCTGTTGTGACACCTTCCTCCAGACATGTCACAGAACAGTTATATAGGTGTCACTCCAGTGTGCTGATTACCTTTATCTCTCAATCTATTTCGATGCCATTACACATGCATTGGGCTGACAATTTAAGTTTATACTAGAAGTATGCAAAAACGTATTACTTCTACCGTAAATCCACTGCACATAACGGGGAGGGTAGCGGGTTTAGAAGAATCTGGGGCTAGATTATTCTCCAGAGCTTTACCAAAGCTTAGTTTACTTACTCTTTTGATGGATACTGCTCACTGCAAATCTCTCACCTTGTGAATCAATAGCAAAACAATGCCCCCTAGAAGGAGGTGGGTCTAAGGAGTCGATTTACACTTGGAAGTCCTACAGGACCAAGATTGCAAAATTACCCCCCCTGCAAACTTGAAAATCAGTGCAGTAGTACTTGGTCAAAGTATGGACAGATGCCCATGTGGCAGTGTGCCTGAAGTCCAACACGGACGACCCAAAGCTAGGGATATATTGGCAGCTTTTGCCCTGGTGGAATGAGCCCAAAAGTGCACAAGAGGACCCTCTTTGGTCAAGACATAACAATTTGATGCCGAGCATAATCCAATTTAATATGGTCTTCTTAAGGACCACCTTTTCTGTCTTTGTACAACTGAACCCAGCAAACATTTGATCTTGAAAGTGGTACTCCTTAGTCCCATCAGTATAGAAGGTAAGGGCACGCCTTTGGTACAACTCATACAACCTCTCCTCTTTAGATTGATACAGTGGAGAAAAGTACAGAACAAGAGTGATGGATTGCCCTATGTGGAAAGGTGATATGACCTTCAGAACAAATGATGTGTGGGCACTTACTACCAGCTTGTCAGGGGCAAGGGTACGGTTTTTCTGACTCATAGACTGATCCCACAAGTACGTCCTTCAGTGCCATGGGACTTAACACTTCATGCTCCTTTTCAGAAAATAGCCTTAAGAGCTGCTTGTGGAATTATTCAGAGATTTTCTGATGTTTAGTAGTTTTCACAAACTGATGAGGAAGCTAAGTTGATATTTTTTAATTATGTTCCGGCTTATGAACATGGGGATAAAATCCCCATCGCTATGGTTAGAGCTCCTGCTCTTGAGAATTCCCTGTATTTACTGCAAGGCTGCGGACCCAGAGGTACAGAGTAGTTCATCTTGCATGACATTTTTTATGAGTCCGGCACACCCAGGCTTTCACTGATATTGTTCGGAGATACCGCATATGCAGTCTTAAATTGAAGCTTGCTAGAGGTCCTGGCCCATCATACTTACTTTAATGCTTGTTCTGCCGTACAACACAGAGGGTTAATGAAATGAAATACCAGCATTTGTAAAGCGCACAGCTACCTCCGGAGAGGTGTCCCGGCGCTGGGGGCCATCGGGAAGATTAAGCGAGCTATTGCCCAGAGTCACAAGGTGCTGGGCTAACCGGCAGCGGGGATCGAACCGTGAGCCCGTGTGTTCCGAAGTCAGCTGCCCTGGCTGCTGCACCACACATCAGTAACAAGAACGATCTGCAGTAGTCACAGAAGCAGTATGTTCCCTAATCCCTTCTAACTAAGGCCCTCAATAAGATAGTTTTATTATTTTTCAGCAAAAGAAAGACATTACAACTTTAACCATCATCCTGCTACAAGGGTTCCACCAATGGGATACATTTCACTCTTGAATTTGCATGACTAAAACTAAGAGGTTACTCTAGCAATCAACATTATCTTCACAAACTTTATCATGAATCACATTACATTGTACTCTTACTTGTTTCCACAGTCTATGGTTACATCATCATACCCACATGACAGTTAAGTTCTGTTAATTCTGAGCACTTGGCTCGCCTTCATAGTCCTTCATTGGTTGAGTTTCCGGAAGAAACTACTGTTGTACTGGCGACCATATATCCTTGGGCTTAGATTTAGGGTGCATAAGTTCCAAGTACTCCAACATTTGTTCATTAAAATATGCCACATCTCAAAATCAATCCAGGAGTTTCGGTGCCGCCCTGCCTCCTTCTCATGATCACCCTGCTGTTAGCAAGCACCAGGAGCAGCAAAAACACTTTTCTAGTGGTAGCGAGAAGGTCCTTAACATGACCCAGCGCCGCCAGAATCAGAGCAAGCACGAGTGTCCCCCTGCAGATCTGATATCGCCCCACCCACAGCCCTCCAATAATCCTGTATCTTCAAACAAAGCTGCGTCAAATGTAAAAAAATCCCCATCTGTCACTTTACATCTATCACAGCATGGCTGATGTATGAGAATTAATGGAAAAACGAAAACTGAGAAACCACATTGGAGGAAACCAATTTTAAGTAAATACAAATAAATCAAAAATTAAAGGAAACATTTGAAAGGAAAGCTATTGTTAAGGAAACATCCAAAATCACACACTTGGGTGAAGATTAGGTTGTGAGGGTTTTTTTGGGGTTCAGGGATAGGTGATGGTGAGGGGTTTTTAGGGTTCAGGGAAGGGTGACTTGTAGGGGTGTTGAAGTTTTTTAGGTTTTACCGATGGGTGGAGTTTAGGGCTGGAGAGTGTTTTTAAGGTTCAGTGATAGGGAGAGTTTTCGTGTGGTGAAGGTTTTTAGTGGTTGGGAATATGTGGAGTTTAGGGTGGTGTGATGTTTTAAGGGTTCATGGTTAGCTGGAGTTTGTGTATAAAGGGTTTTTAGGGTTCAGTGTAGATTGGTCATCTGGGCAAAAATACTGATTAAAACGATGTCACCTTATTCTAATTTTTCCTACTTAAATACATTTTTTATTTCAACCATTAGTTTCTTTGGGAAAACAATGAGTGATCTACACCAATAACTCCGTGCTGTATTCAGAATTTTCTCTACTTTTCGAAATGTATGGCTATATAGGTTAACTCACAGGTTTCACACCTCTTTCCCCACAAACTCAAAGGTGGTAGAAACTGCAATGTTAGGAAACATTGGCCACCACTTTGAAAATTGCAAAAACCGCAGTGAAAAAGAATATTTTGTTTGCTACTCTGCCTTTTCCTGAAAGCTGAGAAAAGGGTGATCTTAACACATTTTGATAATTCCGTTTTTAGAAAAAAACGCACACTGTTTGCAGAGCACTTTTTCCCGTCTAAATAAATACTTTTGTTGAACACATATTAAACTAAAACCGTCCACCATCCTTCCTCAGCTCAGATCGGAGTTTATTTGTACTGTTACTGTTGCTGCAATATTGATGCCACTTGAAATTCTAGAGAAGCAGGGACAGTTCAGGGACAGTGCGCAGCCCCATGGGTTGGCCCCAGACCTCCCTACCCCTGGGTCACCTGGCACGAGGTCCATCTTTTCCTCCCCATGTTGTAGTTTCTGTCTGTATTTGCGCTGCTGAAGGCAGCCATGAGTATGCCTTTTGTTTTGATTTCCTCTCCGGAAATGGAAATTCTCAAGGTGCCCCTGCTTTTTTTTTTTTTTTTTAGATCAGCACCGCCTAACTGAGGAGTGTCCTTGTCTGTTCCATAGCTAGAGAGACCTCTTCCCTTCTGTATCACTCCCTGTCCTCTGAGGCCCTCTCTAATAGATGGCATGTGATTTTTTTGACATCTTATTGAAAGTTTATTCCCCATGGGAATATCCATCTGAAATGCATTTCTTTTTGTTGAGCGCCTCTGTGAGTGGTATAGGTGCCTTGCAATTTATAAAGGTTGATAGATGTGGTTTCTGCAGAAGAATGATTTTCATTTTGTCCTCTGTAAACAATAATGGTGAGAGGTGCCTTTACTTTTGGAGAACCTCCTATTGAGGTAGTATGATAATTTGATCCTTACCAAAGTGGCTGTCCCAATTCTGAAAGAATGAGAGCTAAAGTTATAGACATCCAGTCCTGCTACTTCCAGAGCTATTGCAAAGACTTTACTGAACTGAAACCTGGTCAGAAGTATCCCACTAGCATGCACCAACAAAGAGGTTGCTTGATAGATGCAACTGCTTGAAAACCCTCAGAGCCGATACTGGGCAACCAACAAATCCTTTTGCTTGCCTCCAGATCACTTGCTCCTCTTTTCCCATCTTATTGGTTTTAGGAAAAAGAGAGGGTGATGACCATGTCTCTCCCCACCCCCAAATGTGACGTTCCCTAAGAGCAGCTCGCCTAAGATTTCCTTTTTTGAGCATGTATCCTACTCTGAAATCCTGAATACCCAGTAGGAGGCCAGCTGTAAATCAAGCCGCCTGAAGAATAGGCCAGGGGAAGGTCTGTACTTACCAGCTTGACTGCGTCAAAGAGCTGCCATCTCCAATCTTTCCCATCTCTTAAGGGCCTTGTGAATGTGGAAAGATTTGAAATAGTCTGAGGCTCTTGTCACCTTGGAGAAAAAGGCAATGGAGAAATGTCTCCTAGCAGAACTTCCTTCCTGCTGCATGTGCTCCTTAAACCCTATCCAAGTTTCCAGAGAAGACAGCAGTCCCTATGTAGAACCCTCCAGATATGATAAAGTTAACCCTCAACTGTCATAAGCCTTCCTTGTCTCTGGAGTTAGACTGGCTGATACAAGATCTGGGAAGTACCAGCTCCCTAAACCGACCGTATTCGTTAACTTGACGCAGGTCCTGCTGCTTAACGCACTACTCCTTTGTAAGTATAAACCAGCACAATTCCCCAGATCCAAGGAAGAGATTTAGCTATCGAATTCTAAAAAAAAAAAAAAAAAAAAAGGATCAAAAACCCCAAACATTTATTGCCTATTTTGCACTTCGACTGCGTTTTCCCCCCAGCAAGGACATTTAAAAACTCTCCCATAAATATTCAGGTTGCCAACAGCCCATTCGAATTACAATCTGCTCCCAGCTGCCCACCGGCTGTCGCATCCCAACCATCCGGGGTTGCTAAGATGACATCATATGCTTACCATTGACACAAACGGGGAATGGGAAACGTGTTTTTAATATTGAATGTCACCAAATACCCATTTTACAGACTGCAGATTTTATTGCATGAAACGTCTTCATTTTAACATTGGCACACAGAGAAAAACCCAAACAACGTTTTAAGTTTTTTTTACTTACTCTGCACACTTCATTATAACTTTATTTTACAATGTAAAAGAAATTGCAAAGGTTTTAATTAATCATGTAAATAAAGGAGGGGCGTGGCCAAGCCGGAGACGAACATGGCCGCCTGGCTCTGAAGCTCCGTTGAGCTTTCCGGCCCACTGGCATATTCCTACACTCAATGCCGTCAATGAGCCCAAAATCTTCCTGCACGCTGCGGCGGAAGACATGCTGCATCCCCTGAGCTGACTTCGGTCCCGTTGGGTGCCCGCATTCGGGAGCAGCGGCGTGGGACGACTGCTGGACCGGCCTCCCTCCGGACGGGTGAAGCACAGGGACTACCTGAGGCCGGGGATGCTGTTTGGGCCTGTGGCTCGCGTCGACCGCGGACGAGGTGAGAGGCGCTTCGCCCCTGCCGAGGCCTGCGCTCAGCCCCGATCGGCGACTGCCTCCCTCTGAGAAGCGCCATCTGCCGTGGCCTGGCCCGAGTCTGGAGGGTCGGCCGAGACGCGCTACACTGCATATCGGGGGTCCGGGCCGCAGCGCGATGGGCCTAATACCACTCTTCCTGCTGCAGCGAGACTCTCACGGCCCGCCTTCTGTTCCGCATCGGCCTGAGGACACTGCTGGAGAGGCCTGAAAAGTGCTGTGCCCCCATGTGTTGAGGCAAATAGGAGGATAACCTACGCCATCATCGGGGTCTGCTGCCTCCACGAGGGCAGTCCCCTCTTCATTGTAACGCAATCTGTCCTTGCTCTGCACTGGTGCGCCGTGTCTGGCGGCTAGCTTCATGCGTGTGGCCCCATGCCATCAGGGAGCCCTTCTTCAAATAATCATTGCCCTCACGGCAGTTGCCCGCGATGCCTGCTGTTCCCCCATAAGACTAGACAACTCTCCTGCCTGCGTTACATCCCGCTCAGCGGCTCTGGGGTCCATCTTTACCGTACATCTTCCTCTTGAGTGCCTCATTACATAGCACCAAGGGGGGGGCTACCGATACGTGATACACCTGCCAAGGCTTGGGTGGTCAAGGCAAAGACTCTCCGGCATGGCATGGGCCATAAAGACCCGAAGCAAAGGACTTTGCCATTTGAGAAACTGGGTGCAACAGCTCCACAACAGGACCCTACCATGGCGGAATCTGCACAAACAGCGGGCAAGAAGATACCTTATCGGACACGGCAGCTTCCCTGCTCCGAGAGATGCGCGCAGGCTTTAAGGCATTAGACACCCGCTTTGATTTACTGGACAAAACCATTTCGAATCTGGGTGCCAAGATCCAAGCACACGACAGACGGCTTGACGTGGCTGAAGCACGCATCTCCGACATTGAGGATGGGACTGCGCAATCCGCCAAGCGCCTAGAAAGGGTCGAGCGTATTTTGAAGGACGTGGCCATCAAAAATGAGGACTCGAAGCCCGCAGCCGCCGCAACAATCTACGCATTCTTGGCGTTCCGGAGACGACCCCCGTTGGCCGTATGGATCTCTTTGTGGAGACCTTGTTAATTGAGTTATTTGGCAAGGATTCCTTCACCGCTGGTTTTGTCATAGAGAGACCACACAGGTCTTTGGGCCCTCGCCCCAACCCAGGCCTTCCTCCCAGGCCTATTGTGGCACGAGTAATGAACTTTCGGGACCGGGACACGGCGCTCCGCTTGGCTAGAGACAAAGGCGACATCGCCTGGCAGGGCGCAAAACTGTCCTTCTACCCAGACTTTACGGCCATGGTACAGGACGCACTGCGTAAATTCAATGGAGTCAAGGCTGCTCTACGAAACTTGGGACTACGGTATGGCATGTTGTACCCTGCAAGATTAAAGGTCGACGTGGATGGCAGAGCTCGGATCTTCGAAAACCCGACAGAGGCGCAGGAGTTTTGCCGTGTCTATAAACAGAACAATCTTCCCTCTAACAGGGCGAGATCGGGCCCTTCCCCCCCACACAGCGGGTCTGAAGCAAGCGCCGAACTGTTTTCGAGTGCGGGCACAGGTTGACTCTGCATCTACTCTCATGGGACTAATTTCAATGTGATTCTAGGAATATGTTCTCTGATCTCCTTATATTGGCATTGCATTTAGCTGGTTGCTCACCGGGGCGTTGCCGCCCCTCATGGTGTATCCTTTGAGAATGGTTTGGTTAACTCTGGGGTACTGTTATTTGAGATCTGCATTTTGTTGTGCAATAATTTGGTACTTCACGTTATTCTTTTTGCTGGGATTGGCCGCGTCCCGGACGGGGTGCGGCTGGGTGGGGGGGGGAGCTTAAGTGCAAACGTCTTGTCTCAAGGGACATGTATGGTCGTTCACTGTTATTGCTACTTGTTAATTGTCACCACATCGTGCAGTTGGAATTGCTTTCCCGGACAGATGGCCAGAATTGGTAACATAGAGGGTCCCTTGGACCTCTCCCTAATCTCATGGAATGTACGGGGCCTTAATGATAACAGAAAGCGTAGACAAGTGCTCCATTATCTGGTACGACACAATGTAGATGTCGCTTATTTACAAGAGACTCACCTTCCCAAAACAGACAAGGCACACTTCGGCTCCAGCTGGGGGGCACATAGATACTTTGCTAATTACAGTAACTACGCGAGGGGAACTGCCATTTTAATACACAAAAGAGTCCACTTCCGTTTTGGCTCCATGCTTAGTGATGAAGAGGGACGATACCTAGCGGTTTCCGGGACTCTGCTGGGCCGGAATGTTACGCTGCTTTGTGTCTATGCCCCCAACACAGATGCCCCCGACTTTTTTCATTCCCTCCACACACGCCTCATTCAGCTGCAGTCGCAGACGCTAATCGTAGGTGGAGATTTTAACCTGTTACTCAACCCTGACATAGATTGTACCTCCAAGTCGGCAGACACCAAACCGCGCGCCCGCAGAGCACTTCATGAGCTGTGCGATCGGTTCGCGTTGTTGGATATTTGGCGCAAACGCAATCCAAGCACCACAGAATATACCCACTATTCAGGCCAGCACAACACCTGGACGAGGATTGATTATTGGCTACTCTCCCCCGACATTTATGGTTGGTGCACATCAGTAGGGACCCTCCCTAGGACTTATTCAGACCACTCCCCAGTGACGCTACATCTTAGGGTACCACGCCCAGAGGGCTTTGAACGTCAGTGGCGCTTCCCTAGTCGTGCTTTACATGACGAGGTGTTCAAAGAAGAAATACGAGACGCCATAGAGGAATATTTTGCTCTCAACACTGGTTCGGTGGACACATGGGCGGTTTTGTGGGAGGGTTTTAAGGCAGTCATCAGGGGTACATGCATAGCTAAACACGCAGGTGTTCTTAAAGATCTGCGTAATACACTCTCACGCCTAGAGCGTGACCTTAAGGCTTTAGATGAAGCCTCCACAGACCACACACAATCCACCTATGAGGGTAGGAGACTGGTGCTACTGGAGGACTATAGGGAAACAGCAGACCGGGAAATTCTATACTTAGGGAAGTATCAGACGGCCCGACGTTATGGCGAGGGTGAGAGACCTGGCAGGGTTCTGGCCCAGCTACTCCGCCCCCATATCACAAAACCTACATCACTGAAATACATTCTCCGGACGCGCACACATACACCTCCACTGTAGACATTCGGAACACATTTTTGGAATATTTCTCTGCTCTATACTCCACCACTATAGGGAGCGACTATACAGCCCAAGAAGGTTATCTAGATGAGATAGCCTTAGTGTACCTTGAGAAACACATGCAGGATTTTTTGGCGGAGCCCATCTCGGTTGCGGATGTCTTGTTGGCCATTGAGACCATTCGTGGCTCATCGGCACCTGGGCTCGACGGATTTTCCGGCAATTTTTACAAAGAGCTATTAGCTCCAAAGCTCATAGAGGTATATGCAGAGGCATTGGAGTCACAAATTCTGCCCCCCACCTTTAGAGAGGCAGTCATAATTCTCCTTCCCAAACCCGGTAAGGACCCCGCACACTGCGGTTCATACCGACCGCTGTCCCTCCTCAACTTAGATTACAAAATCCTAGCTAAAGTTATCTCCAATCGATTGTCCCAACTGATGGAATTCATCATCTCACCGGCTCAATCCGGTTTTGTACCACATCGCTCCACCTCGCTGAACCTTAGAACACTTTTTCGGTTATCCATCGGATAAACCCAAACACTCCAGCAGCCGCCATTCTTCTCGACACGGAGAAGGCCTTCGATTCCTTAGAATGGCCTTTCTTTCTATCGGTGATGAAGGGCATGGGTATGCCCTTGGGTTTCATTGCTACGACCACACTATTATACAACAAACCAACCGCTCGGCTGCGTCTCAACGGTACACTCTCGAGTCCTTTCTCTTTATCCTGTGGAACCAGACAGGGCTGCCCACTGTCCCCATTATTATTCATTCTGGCTATGGACCCCTTAATACGTCACTTTCAGGAGCGTCACTTGCACAGGGGCCTACAATTCAACACTGGCCCCCTCCTGGTTTCCTTGTATGCCGACGACACGATCCTCTGTTAGACACCTTCACACTAATTTGCATGAACTAATCAGAGAAATCCTCCGCTTCGGTCGCTTCTCGGGACTGGGCATAAATTGGCATAAATCCATCATATTTCCGCTGACAGCCTCTACTCAAAAATGGGATTGTGAATTTCCTTTAGAATGGTGCGCAGACTCAGTTAAATATTTAGGAATCCATATTCACTTAGACACCGCCCAAATCCTACGTCTGAATTATGGACGAGCAGTCAACGCACTCACAACTCAAATAGAAGGATGGCTGAGACTCCCTTTATCACTTGCGGGTCGATTGTCGATTCTAAAAATGGTAGTGCTCCCCAGATTCTTGTATCTTTTTAATAATATACCCATTCCTCTTACCAATGGCTTTTTTCAAACAGTGCGTACTCTATTATCTAGATTGATTTGGGTTGGGAAACCCGCGCGAGTCCGATGGGCTGTCCTCACGCTACCTTATGAAAGAGGGGGATATAATGTTCCTGATCTCCAATTGTACTATTTGGTTGCCCAATGTAGCTATGCCTATTCATGGTATCACCCTGACGCTCGAATCCCATATTTATGGCCGGAGTCCGATCTCGTTTTGCCTGGCCAGCTTTCGGCCATTCTACCAGTGGGGTTCTCTAGAGACCCAGTGGATATCCAAACTGTTTCCTCAACGAGCTGGGCATGGAAGAAACTCTGCCGAGCCATGGGTACAGCCATACTTTACTCGTCGGCCCTGCCCATCGTGAACCCCCGCTTGATTCCAATCACAGAGGAACGATTGGTCCAGCGCACACTAGCTAAATTTGAAATCTCACGGATAGGAGACCTCTATCCAGATGGCCACATATTTTCCCTAATGGAAGACGTCCGGTTCCAAACAAGCACCATAATGGATAGGTTCGTCATGGGCCGCATCCGCTCCGCCCTACGCTCTACTTTCCCAACTTTTCCAGTTGAGCCCACCTCCTTCCCCCCCCCTCACTATGGTGATAGAAAACGCAGACAACATACATCTCACTTCAAAACTATACAAAGCATGTGCGGCACTGAAACCGGTTGATGACAGTAAGATCCGTGGGGCATGGGAAGTGGACTTGGGCACGACAATTACGGATAAGCAATGGGCTGACTGTTGTGCGGTTACACGTGACATCTCACTCAACAGCAGACACAAACTCATACACTTTAAATTCTTACGCCGTACGTATTTCACCCCGACATTGGCACATAAGCTAGACCCCTCCAAACCACACAACTGTCGCAAATGCACGGCCCCCCCATGCAGATTTTGCACATCTTACCTGGACGTATCCGAAACTGCAACGTTATTGGGAAGGCATACATTACACGCTAGGGAAAATGACTAATCTTTCTCTGATTCCAACCCCCGAAGTAGCCTTGCTGGGTTATACAGTAAACTTCCCTAAAAAGATTCGGCGATTTGCATCACTGGGCCTTTTGTTGGCAAAGCGAGAAGTGGCCATCCATTGGGGGCGCAAGTCAGCCCCAACTGTCCAGAGCTGGCTGCATAGTCTGGCGTACTGCAATGTCAATAGTGAAGTATACGCAAGTGTTATGCCCAGCACATCCCGCCCCAAAGATATATGGGGCCCATATCGATTATACATTGAGAAGCAGCGCCAAGACTCAAATTCACAAGTGGAAAAAGGCTTTGTCCCAGAAGGTGTGGGATAGAGATGACTCGCAAATGGTTCTGTTATAGTGCCTTATTGATATTGTGTGACATTGCTATGTACACTTGTCTAACAGGTGCGGACTACGAGTACGGCTGCTCCTGATAGGGAATGGGTTTTCCACCGGGATCCTTCTATTGTTCTCCTTATCTTTGCACGTCAGACTGTGAATGTTGTAGTTTGATGTTGCCTGGTATTTATCTTGAGGATTGCCAATTAGGATAATCACTGACAGAAATGTGGTTGACAATGTATACTGAAATGTTGGTGAACGACTTCATATGTATAATATCTTTGTATTTGAAAAATGGAAAATAAAGTGTTAAAAAAAAAAAAATCATGCAAATAAAGATTTAAAAATAAAAGACCTGGGAAGGCTCCGCACCAAGATTCCAAAGTTCTTCTGAAAAGGGAGTGACTTAGTACGCTGCCCTTGGAATGCCGTAACAACTTAAATGTCTTTGTCAGTGTTATTTAGGACACCAGGCACATGTTTGGTCCTAAACAAGATGTTATTTTGTAAACAAGTTATAACAATTTCTTTCAGCAGTCTGTTTCTTTAAACAGTCACGTTTTACCCATGTCATGCTGTAAATTAATGGCCTTAACCACTGACAAGCTGTTAAACCAAAATAAAACTGACTGGTTTCAGAAACAATTAGTCCAGCCATGAAGTGCAACAAAGATGGGAAGCAACTATAAAAAGGTAACATTCCTGACAAGCCCAAATTCAAACCACTCTTGGGGCCACGATTTAGCACACCAATCCTGTACCTAAATGGCCCGAAGACAATGCTGCCTGAAGCATCAGTAAAAAGGCTCATCTCATGGCTTGACAAAGTGAGGGCTAACTGAACAGTTGAAATTCTCAAAAAATGAGGCTTAGATTAGAAGGTACTGTTTTATCTCAGCTGAGAGATGGGTCCTGTGATGTTTCTCCCTTAAACTCGACGTAGCCTTTTGTGATGCATGTTGTCTCAAGCCGTTACTAAAGCAAATACTTAGTTTAAAATTGATTTGTTGCTTAACTCTTTGGGCCTACTGTATCAACATATTTGAATGGTTGGAAATTGATTGACGTCTGTACAGTAACATGGTTGTATGTAACTTGTACGTTATTTTACACTAATAAAATCAGACATTGCCTAAGCGAGGATCTTGAAAAGGGACATTTCATTGGTATAATGCGAAGTGCCAAATTAGGCTGCAGCACAAAGACCTGGAATTGATGCAGCATGAGTTTGTGGGACCTAAGATATGTTCTTACGGAGTCCTTTAAAGCATTGACCTTCTCCTGGGGGCAGCTTGGACTGTATTTTCACTGAGTTAGTCACTATACCTATAAACACCAATGAGGTTGAATAACCTCAAGTTTTCTCTTCCGCCAAAGGCACCCTATACCTTGCCATGTTGCTAGAAAAGCCAGCCTGTGAATATGCGCACCTAGAGGCCGCTTGGGGGCCCAAGAACAGAAAATCAGATGGTGAATAACCATGTCAGTTCTGGCTGTGTCTTTAAAAACCGACTCCAAAAAGGAGCTAAAAGCTCAAAATAAGGATATGACACAAAACACCCCAAGGACATACTCTTGCTGAAGAAGAAACCTTGCTCAAATTGGAAACCCAGCAGATAACAGTCATCCTGGTGAACGGTAAGCAGGTGGAAGGCCTACCTGGTGTTATCATTTTGGCAAGAGGACACCATTGCACACTATCAAGCTGACCTTAGTCCAAGTTCTTTTTAGATGGCTCGTTGATAACATTGGCAGGTTCCCTAAGATCACAAGTTCAAATGCCAGCAAGGAAGCCTCAGCTTCCGACATCCTTTCATGGTCGGTAAATTCAATTCCTTTTCATTTGGTCACCTGATAATTTTAAAGTCAGAAATGACAATAGTGTGGTTCAAAGCACTATATATTTATTATATTAAGGCTGAAACAGCAAGAAAGAGACTGGTTGCATTTATGGCACATTAAAACACATGCATCTGCAAGTTTCCCCATAGATGATACTAGCTCAATGTCAGCTCCTCAAATCATGTACAAATGTGCTCCAAATATAGGAGAACCACATTGTCCATGACTAGGTACCTCACGTTCACAACATGCCCATATTCAGTTGCTGCCTTCACCATAGAAGAACAGGTTTCCTGTTCTACTCCTTGGCAGCCTGAATGCACTTAAATCATCCGCTTTCTCCACAGATGCCCTGTGGCCTCCACTTGTGCTTAGCAGGCAGACTATAAAAACGCAGGTTCTCTGCGGTCCCCTCCACCCCCATGCCTTTGTGACTGATCAACGAACACAATCCTCTTTTTAGCAAGTACTCGGGCAAGGCCAGAAAACTAGATCGGGAATTAAGCAAGCAAAGCTACATCTTACTGACTCACATTTCGTTTAGCAAGAACTGCAATATTGTTTTAGCGTAGGCTGTTTCTGGAGCAGGGGTATGAAATCCGCTTCCACATAGGAGCAGAAAGAGCAACTGGGGGGGGGGGGTCACATTTGGCATGAAATGTGGGTATCTGCCAGGGTGCTGTTGTATAGCTCTTAGTCAGAAAATTACAACCTGATCATTAAAATTGAACATTATATGAGCCGGTTCTAGTACAACCATGCCTTTATCGATTGTTGTTCGACAGTTTGCACCACAGGTTGGCCCACTTTTCCATGTGCATGATTGAGCTTTTAGCACGTGCCTGGTGTGGAAGCGCATGCACAAGTTCCGAGTAAACTCCAGCGGATGGAATTTAGATAAGTGTGGAAATCTCAGAAATAGCATCTGGAAGGCAATCGCGCATACTGTGGTAGCTAATGCGAGCGTATGCCTATCCTAGCCTTTGTTCGGCCCTCTATCTTTTGAGTTAACCAATAGGTCACTCAGATTGTCAGCATCAGAACTTTACTGTTGTTTTTTTTAACTGGGAAAAAAACAAAACTTTAAAATGTACTAAGTAGACAAAGAGTACTTGCATACAGAATACCTGATCTGGCTATGCCTAAGGACACAGCTTTGTCAGCTGACTGACAGTTCAACATTTCTCACAACAAGGTTTACTTGCTCTTTTTTTTAACTTGTATTTGAATCATTTTAGTTTGATTCTTTCAAAACCTATTGACATTGTCTTGTGTTCTTCTTCACTCGCTGCCATATTTTTAGTGTATCAATTTATTTTTTGCCCACTTTTTCTTCATGCAGAAGCATGTTGGTTTTCAGTTTGAAGGGCTCGTACGAATCCTGTTCCTTCCTGACACCTGCAGTGCCAAACATCCCATAAATATCTTGAAAAATAATGAGATTGGGATTGAAATCCTCTCTTCGATAATGAACTTCCCAAGTCCCACTCTGAGTCTTCTTCTGGTTGTTTTCAGCCTGCAGAAGGCCCCAGGGGAGCTGCTGCCTTCCCCTCAGAGCTTCGAGAGACTATTATGTATCATTTAAGTAGAAATCTGGAAAATGACATAAGGGATGCTCCTTGTGCCATTTCTTCTACTTATCATTGACTTTCAAGGCATGGCTTAATATGCATCAACACATTAAAACCATCTGAGTGTTCATCATAGAGGACGGCATCAGAGCCTTAAACATTAAGGAGACAGCAAGATTATTGATATCGAAAGGATCAACATCAAGCTGACTAACTCATTCACTCACTTGCAGTGCTTTGCACAAAAGACATCTGCACTTATTTCCTAGTACACCACTGCTGAAGGAGGAAGAAGTGCTTTTCTTGTTTTCTTCAAGAAAAAGCCCTACAAAGAAGAGCCACAACTCAGATGACTCCACGAAAAGCACACTCCACACCTCCTGCTCAAGACATACTTGGCGAGAGGCTTACATCAACTACACTAGACTATATGTTGGATAGTCACACCCCACCACTGTTCACGAAAGTCTGAAATTCTGGTTGTACATGTTGTTGAAGTCTTTGTGGAGATCATATTCTCCCATTTTTCCTTTGAAATCATTTGTCAACGATATTGCCTGTCTATAATTTACTGACCATCCAGGAAGTATTATGAGTGGTGTCAAAAAACTGCACATAACACACACTTGTAAAGCATATGCTCACTCCTTGGGGTATCTTTGTGCTGAGTAACAGATGTTTGTTACACAGTTCAGCGGTACTGACTTGATCAACCTCGAAAGGACGAAAGGCTGAGCGGACCCAGTGGGATTAGAACTTGGACCATGAGGTCAAACACTGATTCTTGGAGTGGATGTGTTAGTACACTGAGCCACCAGATCTGCTTTTTTGAAGTCCCTTAAGTCAAATCCTAGATCATTTTTAGAAATACTACATAGGAATCATGCAAGACCCATAATGTCATTGGTCCAATGATTCCTCAAACTGTTAATGTAGACAAGTTCTGTGGACCTCTAGAGAAGAGGCAAGCATTTTTGGAGGATGATGGTTCATAGATTTTCAGACCTCCACAGGGATTTCAGGTAATGTTTCAAGAGTGTGAATGAAGACATACTCATATCTCATCTAGCAATATCCAGCTCAGAAGATTTGGCAGACGTATCTGCATATGTGCATTGCCCCAATGTCTCCATGTGGGACTCATCGTGGATCAGAACATTAGACTGAAGACAGACACCCAACAGAAAATGATGATTCCGCCATGTATTGCTTATTGGACCTCGCACAGAGGCTGAACTAGTGACAGAAGTAGGCTGAAAAGTAGGCAGTATTCCAGAGATGCCACTATAGGCCTTCATCTCAATGCAGCCACCATCATCATGTTCATCGATTCTACTGGTAGCATGCGTATACGCTTCAGCAGCAGCAAATAATGTTTTAAAGGGAGACTAGGTCAGCAACTATTGATAGAAGAAGGAGGGAAACCCTGCAACACTAAAGCAGTTGCTTCCTAACTTGATCCTCTGAAATTCACTCCAGCAGGAAGGAGCATTAGCAATTATCTGGAAGTGTCAAAATAATCACAAAAAATAGGTATTACTTAATCTAACCAGTGGTTACGATTTGAGGTTCAAAACATTTCCAAATATATCAGCCACAAAGTCTAGCTAATTAAGCCAGCTGGTACAGGAAATCACTTTGTTGTTGTACAATTAAATGATTGATCAGGTTCCATAACCTTACATAAAGGAAAACGTTTACTCACTATTCTTCTGGGGATAACAAAAGCCCAGTAAAGGAAAATTGACCCATTTTGGACATTAGAAAAATGAACACATGGGCAATGAAAAGAAATTCTGAATGTTGTCTGTCTGTGGGTATATAGGTGGTATTTGATGTGTTAGAGAGCTCAAGACACATTTTCACATCTCAGTCTTCTAAGAGGACTAAGAAGTATTGACAGTCACATTACCAAAGGAAAATGTCAAAATCAATGCACAAACCTATCTGGGAGAGTCTTCAAGTGAAAAACAATGGTAGTAGCTCTTTTAAAGAGTATTCCAACTCTTTGTAAAGTGCCCTTCCTGCACTAGTAAAAATCAGACTGACCATCACTGCTTCTGCATAGTTTGCCTTTGGATTCTCATCAACCTGAAGAACGTAATTTCTGTAAAAGATTGTCCAGTTGCACTGTCAAGGACAGGGTGAAGACTAGGCTACATGGTCTTTAGGAAAACCAGCACAGGTGCCAAGTATCTGCTTCAGGAAGATATGAGAGGCATTGTTGGAAAGTGGATTATTAGTAGTGGTAAATATGCATCTACCACTGGCAATAATGCCACTAACACAATATAGGGCTCAGAATAGGTCTTAGAAAATTATTTCCACGCTCAACTCTTGGTAGCTGGGCTGGGGGCAGGTAGGCTTAACTTCAAAGACAGGTATGTAAAGCATTTAAAAACACCAATTCAGTAAATAATTAAGACCCAACACACAATAAAAATCCAACCCCAATTCATAGAAGTAGGAAACTATTTTATCTTTAAGATGGCACCAAAATGAAAACAAAATCCAATGTAGGGAACCGGAGATATGAATTTTGAAAGATTTAGCACTATATAGCACATAGAAGCCTGTAGCGCCTATTGAGATATCTGGTTGCGCTAGACCGGGACAAAGTCAAAGTTTCAGGCTGACCACGATAGAGCGCTGCGCGGCTACCCCTTGCGGTAGGTCTCGGTCGAAGTTTTTACCTTGTGACTTAGAAACTTTTCTGGAGCTTTTCTTTCCGGCTTCCCTCGAAGCTCTCAGCCAGTTTGGATTCGGTGAGGGTTCGCCAGCTTGCCTTGCGACGAGCTCCCGGTTAAACTTATGGAAGTCAGACCTCCGGAGCTTTCCAGCAGGACGAACCAGAGATCCATGCTGACTCGCAGTTGAAGGTGGGCGGCTTGACTCTCGCGGTTGTCCCGGTAACCTTTTCTACGTTCGGACTTAAAAACGTTTACAGAGCTTTTTCTCCCCGGTTCCCTCGATGCTCTTTACCATGCCGGATTCGGTGAGAGTTCGCCGGCTTTGGTTTCAACCAGCTCCTGGTCAAACTCTGGAAGTCGGACCTCCGGAGCTTTTCACCGGGACGAACCTGAATGGCATGCCGGCTCGCGGTTGAGGGTCTCCGGCGTGGCTGGCCAGGTCGAGTCGGTCTGCTTTTTTCCAGAGTTGCTCCAAACTTCTTCAAACTTCTGGAACTTCTTCCTGAAGTTCCTTTGAGGGTCCCAAAGTGTCCAAAACTTACTCCAAGGGTCTGGAAGCTCCAAGATGGTCCTTGAAAGTTTGGGACTTCAATTCCCATAATCCACTTGGACAAAACCCTTACAGATCCACTGGTAGTACTCCAGGTTGGGGATTCTTGGTGGTGATGGTCCAGGTGAGCTCTGTTAACCTGTAGCTTGCAGGGAGTGCACTCTTTGGCCTTTTGAAGCTGGGTTGATCCACAGGGCTGTAGTTCCAGATTGTGCAACAGGCGCAGTCGGAGGGCAGGGCCTGGTTGATGCACATCAAACTTCCAGCATAGACCCTTCTTCTGTAGTTTCAAGCAGCAGATCTGAGAGACACTGCCCCTCTCAGATACTTATTCAGTGTTCTCTAGGGTCACACAGGAGGGCACTCCTGTCCAATGAGGTGCAGGACGACACCCCGGAGCAAGACCATTTCCTTCAAAGTGTGACGCAATGGTCTCCCAGAAAGCACTATTCTTCCAATATTCAATATGGCTGAATTCTCAGCAGAGAGGCAAGAGCTGTCTAAACCAACCTCCAGGATGGCTCATCTCCATGTTCTCCCTTCCCCTGGCATCTGCACATTCCTTCCTTAAGCCTGCCATCTGGCTGGGTTCAAAGAATAGGGCTGTAAATTAAACTAATTTCTCCTGCCTGTCTCCTTCTATTGAAGATTGTTCACGACCCCTCCCCCTGGTATTCCTATGTAGCAGAACCCTCCTCCTCCCAGAGTGGCTCTTTAACCCAAGGGGCTCCTTATCACCTCATCAAAGCAGCTTGGCTAATCCACTTAACTCTGATAAATCAGGACAGAGCACTGTAAGGCTGAATTTTGGTTACAGACAAGAAAGTGTTATAACTTCTTGTCTGTACATTTTAGGGTAAATTCAGCAATAACATATTGTTGGATTTATCAATACCATTCTGGTAAGTCCTTGAATGATATTTTTATGATTCTCCTGGTGGTAATTGTTAGTAATTTCTTGCCACGTTAACCTATGTGGCTGAGGATCTTCAATAGGGAAAATGAAGTAGGCAATTTCTCCAACACCAGGGCTTATAAAACATATTTTATAAGGACCCTGCCTACATCTACAGGACCCCTCACCCCACACACATGGGGGAATACTTTAGGGGTTCTGAATATGTACAAATATTGAAAATCCTCACTCCACAGTGCTCCTAGCACAAAAGTCGATTCTGGGAAGCACTTTACTACAATTTAGGAGGTAAAATGTGGAATTTCACTAAACCCAAGGCATATAAAACCTATTTTATAAGGGTCCTTCTTATAAATACCTGACCCCCCACCACTGGGACACCTAGGGGAGGCCATGGGGTACATAATATGCCAAAATATTGTAGTTTATACATTTTTGAGTGCCCCAAACACCAAAGTCGAGTTTTTAAAAAAAAAAACATTTTATTAGGTTTTTAAGGTACATAATGGGCCATAGCCCGCTGTAAACATATTGAGCATTGGATAATTCCAAAGTACCTGCGTCTATAAGAAACTGGAACCCCTGCAAAACATGCAGGCTAAACAATGCAAACATGACACAGAGCATTTTAAACCCCACAAAATAGATTAAATCAAGATATATTCGACCACAAAGAACAGTATGGTGACGTCTGGACAATTCAGGGACTGGACTTTTAAGAGGGGGCCATTCTATAAGGGGTCCATGTGCGGTAGCAATGGTAACTCTATTCCTCGGTAAATCGCCCATCTGGACCATATTTTCCTGTGTTTCTGGGGCATCCCCGAGCCTGGAAGACTGCTATCTCAGCCCCCATGCATCTATCTAGGGCCTTCTTCCATCCGCCAATTGTTTGGGGGGGACGTTTCCTTCCACTGCTGTGCAATATCTCGCTTGGCTAGGGTGAGGGCCAGGAAGAGCAAGTGCTGTTTGTATTTGTTCTTGCCAATCCCTTCGATACTGTGCAATAGAAATAACCTTGGGTCAAACGGAAGGTCCCATGATGGGACCTGATCTAAACAGGACGCCACCCTGCGCCAGAATGTCTGTAATGCACTGAAATTCCATACGGTGTGTATGAAAGTCCCCTCCTCCTTCTCGCAGTGGAGGCATACTGGGGACTGGATGGCCCCCATCCGCCGTAGCCGGGAGCGAGTGTAACATATGCGATGTATACATTTAAATTGGATGAGACGATAACGTGAGGACACCGCCACGCCCCGGGGGCTGGCAAGGGCCTCCGTCCAGTCGTCATGGGTCATGTCCGGTAAATCCCTTAACCATGCCGCCCGTGTCTTATGTAGAGTGGTGTGGGCATGAGTGGTCAGTGTCTGGTATATCCGACGTATTTTATGTGTCCCAATGTCCCCCGTAAGCAGTCTGCCTTCGAGGGGTGAAATTCAGGCAGAGTTTCGAGTGAATGCAGGAGGGGGTTAAGTGCGTGACGCAGCTGGAGGTACTTCTAAAACTGTGTCTTGTGCAATTGGAAATCTATCTGCAGCTGTTGAAATGATTTGAGGGTAGTGCCCTGCGTGACATCACCCAGTGTAGATATACCCAGCAGATCCCACTTCTGGAACCCGTCCAGCGCCACAACAGGGCACAAATATGTGCTGTGCCATAGCGGTGTCATACTCGTCAAGCGGCCATGCCTTCCCATATGTCGGACCATAGATCTCCATATCCGGACCACTACTCTGCCGGCAGGTGGCAAGAAATCTAAGTTTGCATGATTATATAGGATCTGGAGGAGGGGTTTATGCTCCATTGCCCTATGCTCAAGTATGTATGCCGGGCTCGAGGGTGAGCTGTGCCACCACTCGTTGATGACAAGTAAGTGGGATGCCGCATAATATGCATATACATCTGCTGCCGCTATGCCGCCGCAGTATGTTAATGTTAATGAAATTTATAAAAGCGCACGAATACCCGGAGGTGTCTTGGCGCTGAAAACCACAGTGAGCACATTTAGCATCTAGACCTGAAATAACCAGGTCTTTAACTTTTTCCTAAAACTCACTAAGGAGCTAGCATTCCTGAGTTCCATTGGAAGGGTGTTCCAGAGTTTGGAGGTGCCATAGTGAAAGCTACGGCCACCCCAATGCGCCGTGCGGATTCTGGGGACTGTAAGAAGTCTAGCCCCCTCTGAACGTAGGTGTCTGGTAGGTTTGTACCATACAAAGAGATTCTGGAGAAAAGAAGGACCTGCACAATTCAAAGCTTTGTAGGCGAGACACAGAGCCTTAAACTTAATACGCTGGGAAACAGGGAGCCAGTGTAAATTGCGGATTTCCTTAGATACCGTTATATGCCTGGGGATATTAAGCAAAAGACGAGCAGCTGAATTTTGGACCATCTGAAGCTTCTTTAAACACTGCTTCTGCACATTCAAATATAGCCCATTACAGTAGTCCAACTTGGACTGAATAAGAGAGGTAACTACCGTTTTTCTGGTATCCACAGGGATGTACGGAAGTATCTTCCTTATTTTCTTGATAAGAAAATAGGAGGCCGAGACGATGGTGTTGGTCTGCTGACAAAGCGTTAGTTTATTGTCAATCCAAACACCTAGGTTCTTAACTTTAGCTGCTGGTATGGGAGGTGTACCCATCTCTGCCGGCCACCACAGATTACCCCAGGTTGGCTGCATATTACCAAAGATCAAGACCTCGGTTTTTCCAGAATTAAGTTTGAGGCAATGTGCACTCATCCATTTGTTGATTGTACCCATACAGTTTTGAAACTGCTGGATGGGAGAGGTTTGATGTTTGTATGCAGCTACCACAATCTGAGTATCATCAGCGTATGACGTCAAACTAAATCCAAATTCACGGATCAATGGGGCCAGTTCAGAAACGTAGATGTTAAACAAAGAAGGACTTAGTGAACTGCCCTGTGGCACACCACATGGCAAGATATAAGGGGCCGAGTCAAAACCATCAAGTGACACCGTTAATCTCCGATCCTTCAGGAAGGAAGACAATAGTGCCAAGGCAGAGCCCCCTACTCCCAACTTCTCTAACCGCTGCTGCAAAAGACTGTGTGCAGGTGCTCAATGAGACTCTGACCGCCCCTCCACCCCACAAGAATTTGTTGTGTATGGTATTAATTTGTGTGAACCATGTATGTGGTATATCATAGGGAAAGTTTTGGACCCTATATAGGATACGGGTTAGGGAAACCATTTAAAAAATCGCCGACCGCCCATACAATGATAGCGTAAGGTGAGACCATATCGCCGTCTCGTCCCGCAAGCTGGCTATGAGTGGGGTGATATTATGGGCCCACGAGATTTTCGGACAGGGTGAGACGAAAATGCCCAGATAGTTAAAGCCTGCGGTCGCATGCGACCGCTGTTCTGCCCAAGTAGTGCGTCCCTGGTTCCCGCACATGGGGAAAAGAACTGATTTGATGGGATTTGTATGAAGACCAGATATTTTGTCCAAATACTCGGAGAATTTGCAGGATACGGGGGCCTGAGAACCAAGGGTCCGTCATGAAGAACAGCACCTCATCTGCATAAAGTGCGATGCGGTCGGAACAAGACCTCGACCACTCAAAGCCCCGGATCACCTGGTCACTCCGTACCCACGCCGCCAGAGGCTCCACCGCTAGGGCAAAGAGTAACGGCGATAGGGGGCAGCCCTGCCTTGTACCTCGGCCGATCGGAAAGGGGGCAGACGATGACCCCCCCCCCACCCTGACTGAGGCTGTTCGCTCCGTATACAATAATCGTACTTCGGCCAGGAAGCGTGGGCCGAAATTGCCAGCTTCAAGGAGTTGCAACAAATAAATCCAACTGAGGGAATCAAATGCTTTTTCGATATCAGCGAGCAAAGTCGCCGCAGGACGACCCAGCTCCGGAGCTTTCGCCATAGCATTATGGACTCGCCGTATGTTGTGTCTGGTGGAGCGATGTGGCATAAAGCCGGATTGATCAGGATGAATCAGGTCCTGAATGCATACGCTGAGACGGTCTGCAAGGACCTTATCCAGAAGTTTGGGCTCAAAATTTATGAGGGAGATGGGGCGATATGATGATTGTTCTTCGGGTGGGCGACCGGGTTTTAAGAACAGGACGATCTCTGCATGTCGCCAATCCAAGGGCAGCACCTGGCAGTCGCATGCCTCATTCAATGCCGCCAGGAAATGCGGGCCCAAAGCACCCATGTGTGGCTTAAGGAATTCAGCTGGGAATCCATTAGGTCCCGGGGCTCGACCTGGACGAATATTACCAAGGGCTGTCGTGAGTTCGTCCACCGTAATGGGGGCATCCAATTGTGCCCTCATATGGTCTGTAAGGGTGCGGGGGGGATGTCTCTAAGAAATTCGGCGATTTGGTCTTCTGATATTTGCTCATTACGTCTATAAAGCGCAGAGAAACAGCGTGCGAATTCGCGGCTACTAATTCGGGGGAGGAGTATACAGTCCCATCTAACCCACGCAACGTTGGGGCGTTCGAAGGGGAGTAATTAGCTTGGCATAGTCTATGCAGCATCTTACTGGATTTATCACCCCATTGGTATGTCCGATGCTGTGAGGCTAACCATATTTCTTTCGCTTCCTGGGTGAGATGTTGCTGCATGCGCTGTTGTGCTAGGAGTAGATTACGTTGGTGATGCGGAGTAAAGTCAGCTACGAGTTGAGCCTCTAAGCTCTTTTGGTGACATTCGAGGTCTTCTAGCTGTGCCCGTCGTTCGCGCCTGTTCCCCGCCCAGAAATTTATATCACCAAAGTCGAGTTTGGGCATAATTTGCATTTTAAAAGCAGTCCTGCAACACAGGGCTGCTTTTAAACGGGCTTCAACAGTGCACACATGCAAGTGCCGCTAAATACCATGCCTTATTATATACTAGGGACTTAAAGGTAGATTTAATCCCCCTGCCCTATTATGCACTAGGGCCTTATAGGGGAGATCATGCCAATCATAGGGGTACCCTAACCCATAGTGTACTCTAGTATATGTAGGTGTTTTCACTGTATTCTAAGTGTGTTTTCAGCATAGCACTGGCCCTGGGCTGAGCCCAGAGACAGTCAGAGTCCGTTACCACCTGTACCAGTCAGCAAACAAAATGGGGGTGTCCAGGGCGCAAGGATGACTTTGCAACAGGCATGGAGATGGCCCTCTCTGCCATATCTTTCTCAACGGGATCTTGTTCTGGAGCCAAAACCTATACTCGTGGGTTTATCTGGGCCTCCCCATGTAAAGTACAAAGAGGGCAAGTGGAGTCAGACACAAAAACTAGGAAGACATATTGACATTGTTGCAACAGTTTTTCGAGCAGTGCCATGGACATAGAAGAGCACGATGAAGGGAACCCAGTATCAACAACAAACGCACTCCCATTGCAAGCAGTTGTAATAGACGCTTTCTTAGAATATTGAGGAATCCACTTCAGCAAGCTTCAAATTAGGGCACAAGTTACAACACCGAATCATCCTGGAACTCAGGGCAGTACATTTCATCTTAAAAATATTTTGACTTATCTTAAGGAGCAGCTCAATGTTAACACAACAAGGTAGTTAACACAATAAAACATGTAATACAAGAAAACCTGAACAAGCGTGATTGAGGGCTCTCTTGGGGCATTAAAGACCTTCTGGTTCTTTACTAGTAATCAACCACCAACACACTGTTCCACCTTCTTGGAGAACAGAATGAACAAGCAGAGTTTGTCAGCAGAGTCATCCCAGTCACAAGTGGATCGTTTGTGACAATGTCTTTGGCATCCACATACCTGGATACAAGGAGAATACACTCTTTATGGGCTGGTCAATGACCCTGCTGTACATTTAGTTAAACAAATTTACTCTGTGCCAAAAGTGAGCTTCAAATTTAAACAAGCCAGGACAATTATGAATTTCAGTTGCCTTGGTGTAACTTCACCAATGCAGAATCCGAAACCTACTTCCCTATCTTGGTTGTACGACGGTACAACGCTGGTAAATACATCGCATGCCTCGCATTTTTTAGCACGCATGTTTTTACCGCGATTATGTATTAACATCACATGCCACTACCACGCATTGTTTTTAGATTTAAAAACAATGTATTTGTGGGGGGAGAGACCCCCCTAACTTACCTTAAATACGTGGTATTGGCATGCGTTGTAAATGCATATTCGCGGTAAAAATATGCGTGCTAAAAATGCGAGGCAAAGGCATGCGATGTATTTACCTCGTTGTAAAGGCTGTTTCCCCTATCTTAGCACTCAGATTGGAGATTGCTTTGTAAACCTGACCTGCTACCCAGAGCATAAGTAATGATCTTGCACCACAATTTAGAATTGTACAACTGTGTGGTCCAAATCTGAGTTCTTATGAGAGACATTTAAATTTCCCATTCCATTGCATGACCATTCTAAAGGAATCCAAGACTCTTTCCGTAAGGTCATTATAGTCATTAACGTGGACAAATGTCTTATTCTGGTATGTGGATAGGTCCCCTTACCATGTGTCTTTCTAAGAAGAGATGGTTTTGCTCTTCCTTTTATGTTTTTAGAAGTCCATAATAGTGCACTTGGTGGCTGTTACTACTTGTATAACAAGTTTGTCCCATACTGCTTTCTTCACTATCCTAGTGATTAAAGATTAGGAAAATGTTTCACTTAATCAAAAGGCATGCTGCGCCATGGGTTCTCAATATTGTGTTAACATAAGTCTCCCATTTCAAGTCCTTGAATGAGGCTCCACCCTATCTTTCCTGGAAAGAAGCATTCCTAGTGGCCATCATGTCTACATTCAGAGTTGGTGAGTTCTAGGCTCATGTTCTAATAATCCATTTACGGTGCTAACTAGCAGAAAGATTGTTAAAAATTCACTCAGTCTTTCCCCCCCAAGTGATTTCACATTTCATTGGAAATCCAACATATTACACCTACCATTTTCCAAACCTTTATCTCTGGCAAAAAGTTTCAATCAGACCCTACAGATGAAGAAGACTGTCTGGTACTATCCAAGAGGTTACGCAGACTAAGCAACTGTTTATCAAATATGATCCCATTCAGTCATGGATACTTACATTGAAACTGTGCAGGGGTTGTCTCCTGTTTTATATGCTGCTACCAGAAAGCAAAAAATCAATTTCAGGAAGACTGAGGGCTAACAGCGTGTGTAGGAATGCATTTAACCACAGGTCGCTGGAGGTACATACTTGTCGCTGAGATTTACAAATCAGCTACCCGTAGATCGGTTCACACATTTGCGAGGCACTAATGCTTAAGCTATTACAGAAAAAATATGTGGGACATCTAATTTCAAAAGCAATTCATCAAAATCACCGCTCACAAGAGCTGGCAAGCACCATATCTTAAATGCCATTTTATTTGTACAATGACAGGCTTTTTGGATGTTGGTTCTTTCAAATTATTCTACCAAGTGAAGATGAGAAGAAAACATGACAGAAAAAGATAATAATGACTTGTTTGTGTTATTGATTTACATCACACTTTAGCCTATTGATAAGTGATGTCAATAACATTTGTTACTATTAGACATTTGAATTTTACTTAAGTTGCAGACCTTGGAAAGATGGAAGGCTGAGCTGATCTTGCTAGATTACAAATATTTGACCTGCAGCTCACAAATGATCTTTGCGATGAGTGATCACTTCCTCCGTTATCTATTCAGTGAAGTGTCAGTGTTTGGATCACCAATTGTTGTCATCTCTAAATGGGCAAGTTGTGTCTGTGTTAAATCATTAACTTATTTGGCTTTTTTTCACAAATTGTCTTGAACATCATCTTGACAGGCCAGTGGTCTGACTGACTGCAGTGATTTATAATGCATGCTGTTACTGTGACCTACAGGCTCATTCACACTCACGGAGTAACACTGTTTCCTGCTCTTTCATACATATCTGGACTTGAGGACGAGTCATTGTTTGCAGAATTAAATGAATGTTGCATCATGGTTGTGTTCCATGGTCTCTATATGTTTAATGATGTATAAATAATACCCTAGTATTTTGTACACCTGTGGGTTGAAGCTTTGACTAGTATAACTGTGCCTGCAAGGTTATCATATTTGTGAATGGAATGGCTATATCAGACTTATTTTTTTCTCCTTATCTTTACTTTTTGCCATCAACATACAACCAGAGATTCTCATATTTCACGTGTTGAACACCCTTCGTCTCTGAGCATGCAGTTCAACTCTGACCGTATCACTGTACCTTCAATATATCTTGTTCTCAGCGAAAGTGCTTGGGACTACATGACAAATATAGTCTACAGTTATGAGCTGTGGTTCAATTTGTAATTTTATTCTGCTCCTTAATAGACCGACTGTTAACTGTGACATGCTCACGCTGTTATCCTCATATTTTATAAAGACCAAGTGAATCCATAGGTACCATTATTTATTTCACAAAGCCATTTCTGAATGGCTCATCGCTGTAGCACAGAGAGCGGATTAATGATCATCATAGAGTGCTTTTTCAATACCCATTTTATGTGCTGTGCCAAAGAGAACATTTGAACCAGGGTTCAAAAAAATAAAAATAAACAAATGAATACAGAGGATTTAAAAAAGAAAAATAAATTAATACAAATATATATATATATATATATATATATATATATAATCACTTTAAAAAATAAAGGTTAAAGTGATGGTATTGTTTAGTTCCATAAATAAAATCTTAACCTAAAACGCCACAAATTCGCTGAAAAAAACATAGTTAAGATGGGGTTGTGGTAACAAAACCTAAAAAACACTGAAATTCACCAGCCATTAAATGATTGGCCTGAGGCAGGGTCCCTGGCACGGATGGCCTTCCCATAGAATTTCATTCAACAAACACAGACACCCTAGGCCTGGTTTTAACCATATAGTTTAATGCTGTTAAGGACGATGGCTCCCTCCCTCCGATGCTCCTCGAGGCCCTCTTGCTTCCATTATTTAAGAAGGATAAGCCTGGGGAGTTGGTTACTTCTTATAGGCCTCTTTCTATCCTGAATGTTGATTGCAAAACATAGAGTAAAATTCTAATGAACAGACTCCTCCCCCATGCTCAAGACCTCGTGCATGAAGATCACTCAGGCTTCATTCCTACTCGAAACACTGCGGGTAATATTTGCCAATTGATACAAGGTATACACTCCTTGCCGCCTGTACACCCAAAAGTGTCAACGTCTGTCACTCTGAATTAGAGCTGGTAGAGGGTAATATTAAAACATCTCTTGCCTCTCTGCGCCGTTCTGTACAATTCTGGCTCTTCCTCCCTCTCTCTGTGATGGGTAGAATCACATTATCAAAAATTATCTTTACCCAGGTTGCTCTATATTTTGCCACACCGCTGGTCCGTCTCCCTCGGTCCCTCTTTAGAGCAGTAGACAGCCTAATGATCTACCTCATATGGGGCGACGAACGCCGTTGCATTGCACTATGCAAGCTGCACCTTCCTGCAGAGGCGGGAGGACTAGCAATCCTGGATATAGAGCTCTATTACATAGCCGCACAACTAAAATGGGCAACACAACGGCGTAACCTCTGTTGGGGCAGCGGCACTGGTAGTTTCCTGTTTTGCCCCTAAACTGGCCACTTTGACGACATTGCTCCTTATGCCATGACCTCTGTACTGGGTGGGCTTTAAGGGGCCTTTGTTGTCCTCCCTTCGCTTTGCGTGGTCCCAGGCGTAGCAACGCACCAGGATGTCAATACCCTACGTTAAAAATCCTCTACTGTCAATGTTGCTTTACCCCCCACACATAGGAGGCTGGATGGGACTATGCGTCTGGGAACGGGGAGGCGTGACATTGATTGGAGACAGGTATTCCGGGGTCCACTTGAGTGATTTCCCAAACCTGCTGACTGTGTTTGACATTTCCCCTGCGCCTGTATACCACTGGAGGTACAGAAAGGACTGGGCAGCCCGGAGCATTCACAAGCATGGGAACGGATCATGGCTGACGGTCCCTGATAACCCTAGATGGCCACCTACCTTTTGTCTCAGATGGGGGATCTTCAGATGAGGAACGCAATGCTACCCTTTCCCTGATATAACCTCTTGTCTCGTAGCTGCCACACGCTGCCCGGAACTGTACACAGTGGAGAGCCGCAACATTTGTCCCGCGCATCCCTTCCATAACATCATCCCCACTCCTTCCTCCCCCAGTAATTCTTTTACTCCTGGACCACCGCCAGTGATTAAGCGACAATTTATTAATCATGTTGGATTTAAAAATTGTTTCTTGTTTTGTTTTTGGCTTTTCCCATTTATTACATTGTATTGCTCCTATTATAGCATGGGACTTAAAGTACTGTTTGGGTAGTCACAGAATGTATAGTTTTCTGCTTGTACGTATATAGACATCCCATCTATTACTTTATCTGTTATGTCATGGATCTCAAGTGTATGATAGCGCAACATACTATTTATCACTGTGACTGTATTCAGAATATGAAAAATGCTAATAAAGCCAATTTAAAAAAAATTTATGGGGGGGCGTGGTCTCGCTGCAGATGGAGTGAGACGCACGCCGCTGGAGCTCCGGGCCGCCGCCGGTGAAATCAGCGTTTCTAAGCAGCACAACAGCCCCGGGGGTGCCCTGGCTGGGGGCGACTGGCTGGCGGAGGGGCCCTGGCTGGCGGAGGGGCCCTGGCTGGCGGAGGGGCCCTGGCTGGCGGAGGGGCCCTGGCGACCCCCCAGAGCGGCTGGTAGCGGTGTGAGCAGAGGCAGAGGGCGAGCGCTCCGGCCCTCGGGAGTGCACCCGCCATCTTGTGGAGCCTGGCCCGACGCGCTCCTGAGACGGCGATTCCCGTCGTGGGCTTGCGACCACGGACGGGAGTTAATCGGAGGAGAGGCGCCTTGGCCCCTGGAGGTGGTGCGGGGGCCGGGACGAGCCGGTGCTGTTGCTCCCCTGCTTCAATTGGCAGCACCGTGGAGTGAGGCGGACTACACCGACTGGCGGGAACGAGACCGGCATTTTGCGGATTCCGGCCTGTGGCGTCCCGGAGTATAACCCGGCTCTGATCGGCGACCTCCAACCGGGGATTGCAGGCGACAGCAGGACCACTTGAGCAGCCAAGGTACGGGGGCTGGGGAGAGCCGGCATCAATAATCGGGGAGTGCCTTGCCAGACTGTGACCTGCCTGACCGCCATTTTAGGCCTCCATAGTCCGGATACCTCACGGGGCCTGGCTGGAGTTGCTTACTCGCCAGCGGAGGCGCCCCCCGTCCAGCGGGACCCCCAGACCCCCCGAGCTGCCCTGGTTGGAGGAGATAATCTGCAGGCTGGGAGGGTTCTACAAGTGGCCCACTACACCCGGGCTTGGCTCGCCCGCCATCTCCTGACTTTCATCGCCCTCTTGCCCGAGCCCCGTGTGGGCCTGGACACACAATCTATCCTCCCCGGTGAGGCCTTTCTAACTGTGGTTCGGTTCTGGGGCACCCCTGCTGACACTATCGGGGACATCAGGTACTGCACAGCGGGGCGCTGGGACATTGCTGGACTGCGCCTCAGCTGGGGCGCGGCGTTGGACGTTGTTGCCCTGGGTGGACCCCCCCGGACACGGCTGCGTCCTTGGGACACCCCCGCTGGCCCTGCTGAGGATCCGGGCCTCTTCGCGGCAGGGCGCTGGACGCCACCAGTCTGCGGCCGGACCGGAGGCGAGGTACTGGTCACCTGGGGTCCCCCTGAGCTCGGGGGGGGGGTGCCTAGTAGATTTTGTTCTCCCTAAACGGCTCACACACGGCGCTGGGGTGCTCCTTATCACACTGGCAACCTGGATCGTCGTCCCGAGGACAGAGGCGCCGCTACGCAACCTCACCAGAGTCGCATGCCCGCGCCGCTCTCGCTGCAGCCTTGGCCACTGGTTACTAGACTGCGGAGCCTGAAACCCTGCCCGATCTTCCGCTGTGGTAAAGTGACCCCGTCAGCCTGCCCTGGTGAGTTCACGCTGTATATGGCTGCCTATCTGCAACGTGGGTGAAGTAGACGCCTCGCCACACGGCGCCACGAGCACCCCTCTTGAACTTGGCCGACCTCCTGGGATACCACTGAATATCAGCATCACTGCGGAAACTACTACCTGGTCAGAGTGGGCGACCCTCCTGCTGTGCCCTGTTGGAGGGGGGGCGATATTGGCGCCTGCCTGGCCTGGCCTCTGCCCTTTCCTCGGTCCAGTCCTCTTAGTGCTTTGCACCTTCTCAACGGCCTAGTGGAACACTTGGGGGGGACCCTGAGGGACTGGCCTTCGTCTGTCTTCGGATCTCATTTCCTGCGCCGGACCCCGCTTCAACGCCCTCCAGTTTCTGTGGCCGGGTTTGACCTCAGCTGGACTGGACAACTGCCAGTGCCTGTGTGGCGTCTACTCACCTAGGCCCTCCTGCTCGTGGCACCACTTCTGGGGAGACGTGACTCGTTCGCGGACTGGAAAGGAACCTCCCGCAACCCCTAAAGATAACCCAGTCACCGCTATGTGGAACATACCAGGATCCGCCACAGCAGCAGACATGGCATCAGCAGCCGGGGGACCCTCGGACCCTGTCACGCAATCCTTTATGGCCACCTTCATGCACGAACTCAAATCTGAAATCGGTTCTCTTAGATCAGAGGTCCAGGCCTGTGTCAAAGAACTCCGGAGAGACGTGGTGGAGCTAGGATGGAGAGTGGACGACCTCGAAAAGACACTTGATGCCCGTTCGGAGGATCAGGAACACCTATTACAGCGCCTGGCCACCCTGGAGGAACAGCACATTGAGTTGCAGATCAAGCAGGAGGACTTGGAAAATAGGGGACGCCGAAACAACCTGCGCTTGCGAGGAGTTCCGGTTGGGGCAGAAGGATCCGACATCATGACTTTTGTGGCAGAACTGTTTCAGGACATCAGGGGAGACGAGGATGCATCTCCGCCAGCCTTGGACCGCGCACATAGTGTCTGGCCCCCTTGGACGGCCGGGCCTCATCCCTGACATCTTGTCCCGGGTCCATTTTTTTACAGAGAAGGAGGCCATCCTCAAAGCAGCTCGAGACAAACCTGAGCTCACCTTTAAGGGTACCCCCATCCAACTGTTCCAGGACCTTGCCCCCAGAACACTCCGCCGCCGCAGGGATTTCCGGCCTATAACAGATGAGCTCCGGGAACTGGGCGTCCGCTATCAATGGGGACACCCGTTTGCACTCATCTTCCAGTGGGAATCCAAGCGCCGGGTGCTACGGTCCTTCCGAGAAGCTGCCCAACTACTCCAGATCCCCGACACGCCACCCACGAGCCCCTCATGCATACCTCCCAGGGCCCGCGAACCGGCAAAACCCCAATGGACTAAGGTACATCGCGCCAGACGTCCTTCCTCCCGGGGAGTCTACACTTCATCCAAAGAGAAACAGGACATTATACAGCATATCCGCTCTTTGGAGGGTGGTCATTCGCCCCCAGGATCTCAGCCATCTGACAAATAGTTGGACGCTCCACCCGCTGACTGCCTGCTTGATTTTCTCTACTCCCTGAGTAGGTCCCTTGCGGAAATGGGTTCAACGCTCCACTCCCTCATGGATACTCTATGGACATCGCTATCCTGTGCCTGAATCGTGTTCCGACGGCGGCCCTGGACTTCGCTCCTAGAGGGCGATATCGATTTCCGATGACCCGCCTCCGCTTCTATTCCTTGGAGAGTGACATCTCCGGGATGGCCTGTGCCCCTGTGCCTGGCCCGTCCCCGGACTGGAATAGACTTTGTTGGCCATGTTGGCCGTTGTTTTGCTCGAAATGTTATGCTATCTTTTTTCTCTCTCTCTCTCTCTCTCTCTCTCTCTCTCTCTCTCTCTCTCTCTCGCTCTCTCTCTCTCGCTCTCTCTCTCTCGCTCTCTCTCTCTCGCTCTCTCCTCCTCTCCTACTCTAACCCCTGGCGGGGGCACCCCTGAGAATATGGGGGACTCTCTTTGGACAGGTTGCTCTTCTTCCATCCAGCACTCTACAGCGAACACTACGGCCTTGGGGCTCTCTAGCCCTCCATGGGGGATGGGGGGGGGGGAAGCTGCCCTACACACCACTCCAACCCTTCTGCCTGGGTTAGCGCGTGCTTCTGACCCTCCGAGATCATGACCTCTGTACCCTGCCTGAAACTCCTCTCCCTCAATGTGAAGGGTCTCAACTCCCCAAATAAACGTCGCCAGATATGGCGATATCTTCTATTGCAAAATCCGGATATCGTCTTTCTGCAAGAAACCCACCTCCTAAGAGACAACGTCTCTCGCATGGCACATCCTCGATAGCCTCTTCAATTTTGGGCCTCTGCGACCACCAGGTCGGCGGGAGTAGCAATCCTCTGTCGGGCGGGTATCCACCAGGGGGATTCCAGTCTCGTTCGTAGCAAAGATGGCAGATTTCGCAAAGTGATGGTCAAGATTGGGCACCGCACTCTCACCTTATGCAACACTTGCGCACCGAACCAGGCTCAAGACCCATTCTTGCGGGGGTTGCTGCGAGAGCACATAACACACGACTCCGATCTCATTCTGGGGGGCGATTTCAATTTGGTATGGGAGGCGGGACTCGACCATGTCTGCAGCCTTAAAGAGACAGCTAACTGCACTAGGGTTTATAGATATCTGGCACTACCATTCCCCGGACATACGCGACTACTCCTATTACTCCCATGTCCACCTCTCCTATTCGCGCATTGACTACCTCTTCGTCTCACACTCCCTCGTCAAGGACACCCTCTCGGCATCTATGTCTGATATCTCAGTCTCTGACCACGCTCATGTGGAACTCATTATCCACGACCGTTTCTCTCGCCCCGAGTGTCCCTCCCGGTGGCGTTTCCCCCCTCATATCCTAAGAGACCCCGTGGACGCGGCGGAACTTCGAACCGCCATCACGTCCTACTTTGAGACCAACGACCTCCCGGAGACTCCACTCCCTGTACTCTGGGACGCGTTCAAGGCTACGATTCGCGGTAGCATCACATCCATCGCTATTGCTCGGGAAGCTCGCTTGTTTAAAGACAAACTTTCACGCGACATAAAGGCACTGGAGAGGTTAGACCAGGAGCGTCCTTTGGCGATACATAAGAGGCGCCTAGCCATGCTCAGAGGCCAGCTCCGGGTGCATAGAACCAACAAGGCCGAACATGCCCTTCTCGCCCTGCGACAGCGGTATTATGATGGGGGAGACAAGGTGGGCACAGTCCTGGCACGCCGCCTTCGAACGCTGGCAGCCAAAGCGCACATTGCTAAACTTAAACTGGGAGACGGGACTTGGGCCACTACCGAGGCTGCCAAGCTCCAAGCATTCCAGAATTATTACTCCTCTCTCTATGCCCAGGAGTCGCCTGACCCGGACCAGGTATTGGCCATCTTGGAGGCCTGTGAGTGGTCCCCGATTAGCAAGTATCACTCTCAGCTGCTAGAGGAGCCTATCACTCCGGAGGAGCTCGTCGGCGCTCTAAAGGATCTCCCTCTCGGCAAAACCCCGGACCCGGACGGATTACCTGTCTCGTTCTACCGCGCCTTTTTACCACAGCTTCAATCTCATATGCTTCGCCTCTTTAATTCTTTTTCAGATGAAGTAGGACCCTCCACGGATATGGCTATGGCCGAAATCGCCCTAATTCCCAAGCCGGGGAAAGACCTTAAGCTCTGTTCCTCCTTTCGCCCCATCGCACTCCTAAACATAGATCTCAAAATTTACACTAAAATCTTAGCAAAACGTCTCAGCACGCACCACCCAGGCCTTATTGAGCCAGATCAGGTGGGCTTTATTCACCAACGCCAAGGGGCAGACAACGTACGCCGCATTGCACACTTAGTTGGGAAGGCACACCATTGGAAGATACCCTCCTGCTTGTTATCGCTCGATGCTGAGAAAGCATTTGACCGAGTAGATTGGGTATTTCTCCAAGCTGTCTTGCAGAAAATAGGGTTAGGTCCGCAGATGATTGCTCGAATTACGGCCCCATATATCTCCCCGCTTGCCCGGGTGCGGGTCAACGGCCAGCTCACGCAACCCATCTCCATTCTCAGGGGCACCAGACAGGGGTGCCCCTTATCCCCTCTTTTATTTGCTCTCGTCGTGGAGCCATGGCCATCATGATCCGCCAATCTCCTGACATTCATGGCATCAAACTTGGGGACCTGGAACACAAAATAGCTCTGTCCGCGGACGACCTCCTTCTCACACTGTCAAGCCCACGTTCCTCTCTGCCTGCCTTGCACAAGTTGCTCCAATCGTTTGAACTGGTCTCGGGGCTCAAAATTAACCATGCAAAATCATGGGCTCTCAATCTCACGATCTCTGCGGACGAGATTGCCGCGCTACAATCTCTCGTTCCCTATCAATGGGCATCTCGCTCCATTCGATATCTGGGGCTCAATCTAACCCCTAATCTGGCGACATGGTCCCAAGCCAATTGGCAGGAGTGTAAAACTGCCGTAATAGCTGACTTAAGAGCGTGGAAGTCCCTACCACTTTCCTGGCTGGGGCGCTTGAACACAGTTAAAATGTCGATCCTTCCAAAGATACTCTACCTTTTCCAGACACTGCCCACGCCCATCCCGGAACATCAAATTCAGGGCCTTCAGCGTGAGCTAATCGCGTTTATATGGGGAGGGAATAAGCCGCGTTTCTCTAGTAAAATACTCATGCTCCCACGTGACAGGGGAGGGTTGGCCTGCCCCAACCTGTTGGAATATTATTGGGCATTGCACCTCTGCTTCATCTCGGAGTGGATCGCGTGGGAGAGTGAGAAAGTATGGTTTCATATGGACAGGGCAGTGACCTGTTGCCCCATCTGGGACCTCGCGTGGCTCTCGCATGATAAACGCTCTCGAAGCGCTTATATCGCGGTCCCTACTAAGACTGTGCTCGAGATATGGGACAAATTGGCAATACGCAAAGGCCTCACATCCTTCCCGTCTCCCCACACTCCCATCGCCCGCAACTCACACTTCCCGCTGGCCTTATTTCTCAGAGTGGACGGAAGGGGGATGTAGGACAATTCGTGATCTCTTTGCGGGGGATACTCTCAAACCTTTTGAACAATGCAAACGTGATTTCCGGTTATCGGAGGGGGCGAGGTTTCAGTATATTCAACTTCAACACTGGGTACAGGCGTCTTCTCTGACGCAAGCGGCCACTCGACCCTTCACCTCGTTCGAACGGCTGGTACGTGCATTCGATAACTCTAGGGGACTAATATCTCGTACATATCAAGTTCTCCAACATTCACAACGAACCGCTCCACACCCCTATCAGCTGCGGTGGCAGTCAGCCCCCGACGCTGATATCGTGCCCACCAAATGGGAACACTTGTGGCGCGATATCCCGAAGGTCTTCCGTAGCATACCCCAACAGGAATCCGCCTATAAGGTAATGACACAATGGTACTATACCCCTCAAAGGTTACATAAAATGTTCCCCACCTCTTTGCCTCTATGTTGGCGTTGCACTAGCGCCCCGGGGGATTTCATACACATTTGGTGGGCGTGCCCACTCTTGACCATCTATTGGAAGGAAGTTCTCAGCCATATTCGACTGGTATTAGGCTACCCGCTACCTGAAAACCCACTTACGATTGTCTTGGGCCTCCGGCCGGTGAACCTGCATGCCATGACCCGCCGTGATCGGCACCTCAGCCTCCACATGCTCGGTGCTGCTAAACAAACCATTGCTCTTTATTGGAAAAAAGCTGAAACGCCTCCGATTAACGTGTGGTTCACCCGCCTGTGGCATACAGTGGCAATGGAGCTACTCACAGCACGCTTGCAACTCCAGGACACTAAATTTACTAAACTATGGAGACCACTGGTGGATTATTTGGGCCGACTGGACATGCTCGACTGTAACCACCGAGGTTGCAGGCCCTACGCCTCTTTGAGGATGCAGTATGCCCCCGAGATTCAGATAGTCTTTGGAAACCCACAAATGGACCAATTCCAACTGCACCCCCAGATGGCCCTTCCACTCCAGAGCCCGGGACCCCCGACACTCCTGTCGCCATAGTTGGCCTTGATCCTTCCTCACATCCCATTAGAGACACCTCGCGGCCCTAGCTGAGGTAGCGCCTGCACCCTTGCGAATCGCCTTCCTAGTAGCTTTAGACTCCCCTCGCCCCCGTCATATCTCTCACTCTCTTTTCCTTCCTATCTGCTCCTTCTTTACCTCCTCTTTTCTTACTTCATTGTTTTTATTATAGATATACTGTTCTCAGCTGCAATTGTGATGCCCACGTACAGACCCGAAATATGTGCCTCTAGGACTGAGTCTCGATGGGATGGAATCCAGTGTCGTACACTGGTGGCTTGGTAAAACTCTCACGATCCTTAAAACTCTAGGCTGTCCACACGAGAGGTCTGACCGTGAGGTAATGTTCTTCCCTACAATCACTATCTGTTGCCACACGAACTGCTCCTGATACTACTTTTGTTGAACTGTGCAGATGACAACAATGGGTACTGAACAAATGGTCACAGATTTCAGTTTGGACTTAAATGTATACTTCTCCTTACATATGCTAGTGTACCTGGTGTAGCGGTTATGCTGTTGAATAATGCAACACTCGCCTTCATGTAATGCATATACACCACTGATCATAAACTTTTCTTTTTTTTTTAAATCTTTATTTTAAATTTTATAAAACGTGAAGATATTCCACATGAAGGCCGGATAGGTATACATTTTGAAGCAGTACAATCGCCATAGGGTAGAACCGTAGACCCTCAGTGAGATCCTCCCCCCTCAACCCTTATATCAAATAGAACATCAAATAAAACATCAAGTGAATGAACTAAAAAACAGTGCCCTCAACCCCCTTCCCCGGTGTGCCTCCTTGATATTTGCTTTTCAGGTTATTTTCCTACTAAATCACTTCTTTCTTAGAGTCCATTTGTGCTCTATCCTATCTAGCAGGCCATCCCCTGTTCACCCGTAGCTGTAACTTGATCCACCAACCCATCCCTTAGGTATTTTCTCCTGAGCTCTGAAGTGAGTCCCTCCCTTGAGTGCATGTATATGTAAGCAAGCTTTGCGTCATCTCCGCCCATGCTGCTCGTGTTTCCTGTGCCTTGGGATCCCTACGTGTTTGCCGCATATGAGCCGTTTCTGCCCCGCCCATTCCACCATGTCTGTCTCCCAGGTCTCCCTCGTTGGAACCAGTGGACTGATCCAGTGGATTGCAAGTCGTCTTTTCGCTATGAGGAGGCCTAGTATAGAAGATCTTCTACTAATCTTTTTTTGGGTATTCTCAGGGAGAAGTGCCAAAAGACATATCTTTATTGTCTGCTGGAGTCGCCAGCCTGTGGTTTTTCGTAGCTGACCCAAAACTTCTGTCCAATAATGTTGTACCTCAGGGCAGTGCCATGTCATATGCAGAACGTCTGCCGGTTCCAAATTGCATCTCGGGCACTGTGGGTTTCCGGTGGGGTATATATCATGGTCGCCTTTGGGGGATAAGTAGGCCATGTGTATATAATTGTATTGTATCAATTTAAATCGGGCACTGATCGAAGCCAGGAGTTCTCTATTGGCAGGCTTCGCAAACGTTTGTCGGATTGGAGTGCTCGGTACAGGTGAGTTATTAATTTGCGTCCCCCTACCATCTCCTGCAGAGTAACCAGCGTGTGGGTGCATTCTGGTGCCTCCGGGAAGGTGGGCCATAGTTGTATCGCCATTGCATCAATCTTCGCGTATTGTAAAAATTGGCCAGTGCCTAGATTGAATGCTTCTTGTGCCTCTTGCATAGAGATAAATCTATCTCCGGGGTATAAATCGGAGAGCATTAAGCAACCACCCTCCTGACATTTATCTGTAGTCATCGTGCGTGCAATTTGTGCAAATGGTACCAACGACCAGATATCCATGTCTGGGTCATATGGGGCTCTCTTAAGTATACGCCCGACTACTCTCTCCCATATTTTCCCCATGTGTCGAATCAACAGGGGTAGTGTTGAGGGAATCTGGGCTCCTTTCATTAACAATTCCCCCAGTTGGTATATCCGTCATGAGTTCCTCCCAATGAGTCCCTCTCCCAGTTTGGCTCATCATCCAGCCAGTGTACCGCGTATTGTAATTGTGCAAACAATTATCGCCCGATCTCAAGACTCCCACTGCCCGCCAAAATGGCCGAAAAGGCCATGAACATGGTAATTTCTGACTATATTGAGGAACATGCATACCTGGATGCCACCCAGTATGGCTTCAGGAAGCATCATAGCACGGAACTGGCACTGATCTCGGCATCTGAACAGATCAGGCAGACGGTCGACGCGGGGGGCAATGCAGCACTGGTGCTGCTTGACCTCTCTGCCGCGTTCAATACCGTCAACCACAAAAAACTGCTGGAATGCCTTGACGGGATAGGCATAAAAGGTAAAGCTTTGGCATTACTTGGGTCGTTTTTGTCTGATCGAGAACAGTTTGTCGCTCTTTCTGAGTTCAAATCGCCCATTTTTACACTGCCTTGCGGGGTTCCCCAGGGCTCGTCATTGAGCCCTACCCTTTTTAATATTTATGTTGCCCCTCTGGCTCAGCTGATTCGATCTTTGGGTTTCTCAGCAATTTCTTGTGTTGATACCCAAATTATTGTATCTGTGACAAGTACCCCCTCTGACACAGCTTCACAGTTTCATGCTTGTCTTCTTCAAGTTGGACAGTGGATGGCCGCTAACTGTTTAAAACTAAACTCCAATAAAACGGAGGTCCTGCTTTTTGGTGGCAAAACTTCTTTCTGGTCTCCTGTTATTTTTGGCCGCCGGAACTGGGTTCTTTGCCCACCCCAACTAACAAAGTGAAAAACCTAGGAGTCACCTTAGATTCTTAGCTTACGTTTGAAAGTCATTTGTATGTCACCTCTGCATCCTTCTACGCATTAAAAATGCTTAGAAAAATCTTTCCGTTTATACCTGCCAATCTTCGCAAACTTGTCATGTCAGCCGTGGTCTTGTCCAGAGCCGATTACTGTAATGGTCTTTTTACTAACGTAAGGACAAAATGTCTTACAAAACTACAGATTGTACAAAATGCTGCAGCTCGCATTTTGCTTGATATTCCCAAGCATAAGTCCGCTGCTGCATTAAGACAATTAAATTGTCTCCCAGTAAAAAGACGCATTGAGTTTAAAGCTCTCTGCATAGAGTTCAAAGAAGTACACGATATAGGACCTATCTTTTTTAAACAGAATTTTCAACAATATGTTCCCACTCGACAGCTTCGCTCTGCCCATGCCCATAATTTGGTGATCAACAGGTTTAGGAAAACTACCTGGGGTGGCAGAAACTTTTTGGTTGGTACTACCAGTCTTTGGAACTCTCTTCCCCTAGCCTTAAAAAGTGAAACCCAACTGTTAGCCTTCAGGAAAGCCCTAAAAACCTGGCTGTTTAATCTCTGATCCATCTAGACAGGTCTCATGGCTTAGTTGCTCTAAGAGCTAGCGCCTAGACACCTTCGAGTAATTGTTTGCGCTCTATAAATTCATTATCTGAAAGAGACACGTTGGTATCAGATTCCTTACCTTAGAATATCCCCAGGCGTCAGGCTGGATCCGGAAAGTTTTGCGTAGCAGTACCCCTGCGCGTCGGTAGGCGGCGTCGTGCGGCTGCGCGTCCGTCGTCGGCGTCGTGATCGCCGGGATGACGTCGCAGCCAGTACTTAGACCCCGCCCATGCACGCTGGCATCAGTTCTTTCTTTTTCCGCGCCAGTAAGCGCAGATCCGGCTTGAGCAGTGCCCCCAGTCATTTTTTGACTGAGTGTTTTTTGTGACTTTTTGTCCCAGTTTTCGAGTCGTTTCGACTCCAAGGTGTCAGTAGGGATGCCCGGCTTCAAGCCATGCGAGATCTGTAATCGCATGATGTCGATTACGGATCCGCACCGAGAGTGTCTCTTCTGCCTGGGGCGCGGCCACGACCCCAAGTCGTGCCCCGAGTGTCGGTCCCTCGCCCCGAAGGCTTTGCGAGAGCGGTCTCGAAAGCTCCTCGAGGCCCGGCACTCGGCTCCGTGCCGCTCGAGGTCCTGGTCCTGGGAGAGGTCGAGGGGCCGGTCGCGGAGCCGTCGTCATTCATCGGGGTCGAAGTCTTCGTCTTCAGGTAAGGCGAAGCACAAGAGGTCTAAGAAGCGTCGCTCTAAGACCTCCCCTCGCCGGTCTCACGACCCGACCGAGGGTCCAGATGGCACCGCCCCCGCGGCTCCGGGCATACCCGAACAGCCGACGCCAGCCTACCCGCCTGTTCCGGGTCCGACGTCAACTCCGGCCGAGATACAGGACTTCCTGTCGGCCATGGCTCGCATCTTCGGGCCTAAGGGTTACCCCGGTGTGCCTTAGGGCCCTGCGGGCCCCAGTGGGAGTCCTCCTTCGGCACCACCGGCGGCTCCGGCCCCGGTGTCTCCGGCGGCTCCGGCGCCGCAGGACCTCCTCGGATCCAGGCCTGGATCCCGGTCGACGCTGGTTGACCTAACCACACCTCCACCAGCGCCGACCTCACCGGTACCGTTCACGGCACCGTCCGAGGCCCCGGGCGGCACCGTCCCCAGGTTCTCCCCGGAACCGGACACTGAGCCGGATCGACGCCGATTCCGACGCCAATGGGACCTTTCTTCCCTCATGTCCCTCCTCCATACTTTTCACCTGTTTTGGAGGACGAGGAGGACTGGGAGGGGTCGGAAGACCCTCTCACAGCTCAATGTGAGCCTTATCAGGACTGGGCTGAGGAACTGGGTGATGCCAGTGGTCTGGACACCTCTCCTGACCTTGGCATGCTGTCGCCTCCTTCCGTGGCTACGGAGGAGGGAGCAAGTTATGCAACGGTGTTGCGTAGGGCGGCCGCGGCCTTGCGCCTCGAGCTCCATACAGTGGCTGTCAGGACTAACCTCCTGACCGAAGTGCTTCAGCCGGCGGCTACCTCTTCGGAGCCACTGCTGCCGTTCAACGACGCACTTTCTGACGTTCTTTTGGGCACCTGGTCCAGGCCCACCACAGGGGCTCCTGTGGACAGGAACGTAGCCAGACGCCATCGCCCGGCCCCGGGCAACCCTCTGTTCCTCTCCCAACACCCCACCCCCGAGAGCTTGGTTGTCCAAGCCTCTACCTCTCAAACCGCCTTCCCTACGGCTCCGCCAGATAGGGAATCCAAAAAACTGGAACAATTTGGGAAGAAGATTTTTTCTTCCTTCAGTGCTGGCTTGCGGTCCGTGAACACCGCTTGCCTTTTGGGCCGTTACTCCCACTCTCTGTGGGATTCGGTGGCGCAGGTGCTGCCCAAGTGTCCTGAGGAGGTCCAGGCACTTCTCTCCCGTGCTATTGCGGACGGGAGAGACGCAGCGAAGTTCACTATCCGATGTGGCCTAGATACCGCTGACTCGCTAGGCAGATCGCTTGCTACGACAGTGGCGCTGCACCGTCACGCCTGGCTGAGGACCACTGGTTTTTCGGGTGATGTCCAAAACACCCTTATGGACATGCCCTTTGATGGTATCCGCCTTTTGGCAATAAGGCAGACAGCGCGCTGGAGCGCTTTAAGGACTCGCGGGCTACGGCCAAGTCCTTGGGCCTCTCCGCCTCGCGCCCTCCGCAGCAGTCTGCTTTTCGCCCCTTTCGTGGCCACGGAAGGGGCGCCCAGTCACGTCCACTGCCCAGCCACCGGCCCGCGCAGCAGGCGCCTTCGCGCGGCCGAGGGCGTGGTTCCCGCCGAGGCGGGTCGGGTAACCAGCGTGCGGGTCAGGCCACCACCTCCGCCCCGTCCGCGGCCTCCAAGCCCTCCTAGTCCATCCTTTCCAATCCACAGCACGCCAGTGGGGGGCAGGGTCCGCCATCACCTTCCCCACTGGCGCACCATCACATCGGACAGGTGGGTTTTGGACATTGTCCTAAGGGGCTACTCCCTCCCCTTCGAGACTACCCCCCCAGCCATGCCATCTCAGCACCACCGCATGTCGTGGGACCATTTGGTACTTCTTTGACAGGAAGTTGCGGCCCTCTTGGCCAAGGGGGCCATCGAGCGCGTTCCGACCCCAGAAGTAGGGCGTGGTTGCTATTCCCACTACTTTCTGGTGCCCAAAAAGGACAAGGAGGACATGCGTCCTATCTTGGACATCCGGAACGTCAATCGCTTCCTCCGGAAGGAGAAGTTCAAGATGCTCACCCTAGCTCAGGTCTTGACTGCCCTCGACCCCGGAGACTGGATGGTAGCGTTGGACTTGCAGGACGCATATTTTCACATCCCCGTCCTGCCGGCCCACCGGCATTACCTGCGGTTCACGGTAGGCCCCGAGCACTTTCAGTTCACCGTGCTTCCCTTTGGCCTTACCAGCGCCCCTCGTGTGTTCACGAAGGTGATGGCGGTGGTCGCAGCTCATCTGCGCCGGTCAGGGGTTCCAGTCTTCCCCTACCTCGACGACTGGTTGCTGAAGGCGGGCTCGTCCCAGGCAGTCGTCTCCCACCTCCAGACTACGGCCGGACTCCTGCACTCGCTGGGGTTCTCCATCAATGTGCCGAAGTCACACCAGGTTCCTTCTCCACAGCTCCTTTTCATCGGAGCGGTTCTGGACACAACGCAGTTTCGGGCCTATCCTCCCGACCGGCGAGTACAAGATATTCAGGCTATGATTCCGATCTTTCAGCCTCTATCCTGGGTTTCGGTACGGATGACCCTGAGGCTGCTGGGCCTCATGGCCTCCTGCATCCTGCTGGTCGATCATGCCAGATGGCATATGCGGGCTCTGCAGTGGGACCTGAAGTTCCAGTGGGCGCAACATCAGGGGAACCTGTCCGATTACGTCCAGATCTCGGAGGGAACTGCACAACAGTTGCAGTGGTGGCTCTCGAACCGGCAATGGGTCACGGGCAGATCCCTCTCCCTTCCCCAGCCAGAGCACACAGTTGTGACGGATGCGTCCCTTCTGGGATGGGGCGGTCACATGGGAGAGGCGGAGATCAGAGGCCTCTGGTCTCCGGCGGAGTCCCGGCTCCATATCAACCTTCTGGAGCTCCGGGCGATCCGACTTGCACTAAAGGCATTCCTTCCCTCTGTCAAGGGGAAGGTAGTGCAGGTGTTCACAGACAACACCACCGCCATGTGGTACTGCAACAAACAAGGCGGGGTGGGGTCGTGGACCCTATGTCAGGAGGCTCTGCGTCTCTGGACATGGCTGGAACATCAGGGCATTTTCCTGATGGTTCAACACCTGGCAGGTACCCTGAACGCCAGGGCGGACAAACTCAGCCGCAGGTGCATGATGGATCACGAATGGCGTCTTCACTCGGAGGTGGCGCAAGGACTCTTTCTACAGTGGGGAGAGCCTTGGTTAGATCTATTCGCCACCGAAGAGAACGCGCAATGTCCGCAGTTCTGCGCGTTGGAATTTCCAAGGCGGCACTCGCTCGGCGACGCTTTTCGTCGCAAGTGGAGTTGCGGTCTTTTTTTACATATTTTATTAAGCTTTTCCATCGCATACAAATAATACAAAAACGGCACATCCTTGTGCTTGTGATAACCCGTTACAATAGTGTGATTGTACGTTCCAAAATATGACTGTTGTATTTACAGAACTACTGTATTTCAAAAATTCGATATCCAGTTTACATTCGCATTACATCTTAAGAGACAATATTCTCCATAATACGTAACTTTAATACATCTGAATTAAACCGCCCCTCCCAGAATTTATCACTTAATTATCCATTATCTAACCTAACTATCTAAACATTCCCCTGCAAACTTTACCCCCCTCCCTCCCAGTTCAGACACATTATTGTTCTATGCAGGTACAGCTGGCAATTTCTTCAAGTCAGTCCTCCACATTTTCCTAACTTCTGCCAATAATTATACCTTTTTGAATATCAATGCATCCTGTACATACTGTTGTTATACCTGTTCCCCTCTGCATACCTACAAAACAGCTGCATAGCTATGTTAGTGTTGCTATATCAATCGCTTTAAATTCCTCCATTATTACATTCCAATCTAGTGATATAGGTTTTTTCCTTAACCCACGTCTTTCCTCTCTTTGGATTTCTATACCTTCGGCCGTGCCCCATCGAACTGCATCATCATACCAATCCCGTATCGCTGGCGCCTTCCTCGCTTTCCAACGCTTTGTTATCGTTCTTTTCGCTATAAGTAGCATCAAGTTAAGGAAGCGAGTTGTAGGATTCCCAGTCGTGGCTGTGAGGCCCATGCCTAGCAGGCAAGATTCCCAATTAGTCAGACTCCTCCCCGGTGCCACTGTTGTTAATATTTGTTGTACTGTAGACCAATAACTTAAAAGGTGTGGGCATGACCACAGCATATGAATTAAATCTGCCTTCGACCCCTGACAACGCGGGCACTCATCCTCCACCCCGGCGAACATCTTATTCAATCTATGGGGGGTTAAATATGCACAGTGTAATATCATTAATTGTATGAATTTAAATTTCGGATTTCGCGACACCGTCCTGGGATATTCCAGAGCGAGTTTCCATTCCTTTTCTGTAATGGCTCTCCCCAGTCCATCTTTTTCTCAGGGACACTAGTGGTACTGCTGTATGTGTTTTTATCCCAAGCGCTAGCCATTTCATGAGATGACTGCCATTACCCATGAGGTACACCATATTCATCAATTCATGCGTCTGTGGTTCTTGTCCACCCGGTGCCCACCTTCTGCGTACAAACCTTAATATGTGTGTGTGTGTGTGTCAAAAAGAGAGTATTTGGTACTCCCCTCTCCCTTACAAATGCATCGTGATCTACTAGCGTACCATCTACAAATAGCATTCCCACTGTATCTACCCCGGCTTCCGCCCACACTAAAATACGTCGTCGCGATACTATTTCTAGTTGTAGTGGTATGCCCATCAAGGGTATATTAGGGGCATACGGCCTTCGTTGTTTAGTGTAGCACAGCGTCTTCCTCCAATACTGCAAGGCCACTTTTAGGAGCGGACATGCTGTTGATGGCAGTCTGGCAGCCGGCATCAGCAGTGCGTGCAGTGTACCCCGATTCCATTCCCTCTGCGTCATACCTATTTCCTGCAGGTTCCGACCTGACAGCCAGTATGCCAGCCATTGTAATTGGCTAGCATAGCAGTATGTCCTGAAGTCCGGTACTCCCAATCCACCACTATTAGTACTGAGTTTGAGCTTGGGTAATCCTATCCTTCGCCGGCCAGTGCCCCAAATTAACTCCACCAGGAGTGTATCTAGCGCCTGAAATATATGTGCTGGGATCACTACAGGTAAGTTCATAAAATAGTACAACATTCTGGGAAGCATCACCATTTTGGTGATAGCTATCCTACCCGCCACCGACAGTGGGAGAGACGTCCAGAATTTAATGTGTGATCTAATAGAATTAACTGCCCTAGTAATATTGCCATCTATCAATTTGTCTAGGTCCCTGTAAATATGTATTCCCAGGTATTTAAAGGTGTCCTGTGCCATCTGGAAGGTCCAAAGACCAAACTGCAGTGGTTCATGCGCCCCATTATGTCGGAATGAATAAGCATAGGATTTGGTATCATTAATAGAGAGTCCGGATAATCGCCGGAACTGCTCAAAAGTCTCCGGAATCAGTGTCTGGCCCTTGTACATATCCTCCAGGTATAGAATAATATCGTCAGCGTAAGCCGAGACAATATGAACGTCGTTTCTTAGGTGTATTCCATATTGCGGCGCCAGCAGTCGTGTTTTAGCTAATAAGGGTTCCAGAGCCAGGATAAATATTAAGGGTGAGAGCGGGCATCCCTGCCTCGTTCCCCTTGCTACTACATATTGTGTGGATATGTATGGCCCAGTACGGGCACGTGCAGTTGGATTGATATACAGTAAAGCCATCCATTTTATATATTGATCTGGGATTCCGTATTTCGGTAGTACTCTGAACATGTATGCCCAATGCAAGGAGTCAAATGCCTGTTTTAGGTCCAGGGAGATGCAGCCTTGTGTTCCCCCCGGCGAGGTTGCACCCGTCATTAGTTGGTATAGTCTGCGAATATTCAGTGCCGTACTTCTGCCTGGCACAAATCCGCATTGGTCTGCATGGATTAAGTGTGGTATGAATTGCTGTATTCTGATGGCCAGTAATTTACTTAGGATCTTGTAATCTGTATTTAACAGGGACAGGGGTCTATATCCCGACATATCTATTCCGTTTCTCCCTGGTTTCAGCAGGGATACTACTATTGCCTGTAGTGATGGAGTTGCGGTCTGTTGTACGCCTTTCTGCCTATACCACTTCTACCCAGAGTGTTGAAGAAGATTCGGCGCGACCGGGCCCAAGTCAGTCTTGTGGCTCCGGACTGGGCTCGAAGAGTTTGGTATCCCGAGCTACTCAGTATGAGCATCGATCCCCTGATCCGTCTGCCTCTTCGGGAGGATCTTCTGTCGCAGCAGCAGGGGACGGTCCTCCACCCGAACCTGTCCAGTCTCCACCTCCTTGCATGGAGATTGAGCGGCGGCAGTTGATTCCTTTCGACTTGCCTCCCGAAGTTTGTGATGTGATTCTGGCAGCCAGGCGTCCCTCCACTAAGGTGGTATACGCCTGCAGGTGGAACAAGTTTGTGGCATGGTGCACGGCAAAGGCTGTGAATCCCCTTTCTGCCCCTCTTTCTGAGGTTCTTCTGTTCCTTCTTTCTCTGGCCCAACAGGGTTCTGCCCTGGGTACCATCAAGGGCTACCTGTGTGCAATCTCGGCCTTTCTCAGGCTTCCTGATCAGCCCTCCCTTTTCAAGTCCCCTGTTGTTAACAGGTTTCTGAAAGGCATTACACACCTTTTCCCCTCCTGTTCCGTTTGTGATGCCTCAGTGGGACTTGAACTTGGTTCTTACCTTTTTAATGTGCGCTCCCTTTGAGCCTCTCCATAACTGTCCTCTTCGTCTTCTCGCTCTGAAGACAGCCTTTCTGGTGGCTATCACTTCCGCTCGGCGGGTGAGTGAGCTCCAGGCTCTTTCTTGCAAGCCCCCCTTTCTGTCTGTTCACCCAGACAAGGTTGTTCTTAGGACGCGTCCGTCCTTCTTGCCAAAGGTGGTTACTGCCTTCCACATTGGGCAGACCATCACTTTGCCCACCTTCTTTCCGCCTCCGCATCCTTCCAGAGAGGAAGAGAGGCTCCACCGTCTGGACCCAAAACGTGCGATTTCCTTCTATCTGAACTGCACACAACAGTTCCGGGTGGACGACCAGCTCTTTGTTGGCTACGTGGGTGCCAAAAAAGGTCGGGCGGTACACAAGCGGACCATCTCCCGCTGGGTTGTCTTGTGTATCAAAGCCTGCTATTCTTTGGCTAAGAAGGAGCCCCCTGTTGGGCTACGTGCCCATTCCACCAGGGCGACAGCCGCCACATCGGCTTTGGGACGTGGTGTCCCATTGCAGGACATTTGTCAGGCAGCTACGTGGGCCTCGCTGCACACGTTTACCAAGCATTACTGCCTTGACAGCCAAGTCCGGAGAGACGGCTTCTTTGGCCGTTCTGTTCTCCGAGACTTCCTCGTCTGATCTTTGTTCGCAGACTCACCACCGGGGTTGGTATTGCTGGGGTATCTATTCTAAGGTAAGGAATCTGTCACTAACGTGTCTCTTTCAGATGCACAAGTTACTAACTTGTGTAACGATATATCTGTAAGAGACAGTAGTTAGTGACCGATTCCTACCGCCCACCCATCCTCCCCGTTCTGCGAACTGATTTCTAGGGTTGAGGTCAACCCTTTCAGGGCCCTAGTTTTCAGACACCAGTGTCAGTTTCTTGCATGGCTCTGCGTTTCTGGCACAGAAAGTCGTGTACAGAACTGACGCCAGCGCGCATGGGCGGTGTCGAAGTACTGGCAGCGACGTCATCCCGGCGATCACGACGCCGACGACGGACGCGGAGCCGCACGACGCCGCCTACCGACGCGCAGGGGTACTGCTACACAAAACTTTCCGGATCCAGCCTGACGCCTGGGGATATTCTAAGGTAAGGAATCTGTCACTAACTACTTTCTCTTACAGATATATCGTTACACAAGTTAGTGACTTGTGCTTTCATTTCATTTTATTTCATTGTAAGTCTGAAGTTGTTACTAGTAAAAAACATTAACAAATTTGAAACAATCTCTAAAAACATGTACATACTTTCGACATTAAATTAAAACATTGCTAAATGAATGTATTGTTCATCTGTCATTGTTTGGAAAGGTTCCAAGATTTATTTCCAACCCTCTGATTATATATTGCCCTACAAGATCGCTCTGTTTGACCAACTGTTTTCTTCTACAAATTCCAAGGTTTCCGAGGGCTTGCTAGGGTGTCCTTGCCTTTTCTGTGATGGCCCCTTCCGTATGGAATGCACTGCTAAATGTACCCAGAGCTACCTCATCTTACCTGCATTTTAGGAAGGCTATAAAACATTACTCTTCTCTCAGAATGTGACATAATTGTGGTTTATGTTCTCCTTCATGATCAAGCTTAGCGCCCCGAAACCTTCCCCCAGGTGATAGTGCGTTTAATTTAAGTCCTGTTAGCATAACATACCATTGCTCTGGGGAAAAGCCTGCTGCTTTGCCTTAACTATCAGGAGTTGCTCAGAGTGTTCTCAGTGGACTGTTTTCCCTAACAAAAAGTGTTTTATCAAATGGACACAGTAACTGAAAGTGGAGGAAACTGTTTCTTATGAAGCACCTTTTTTATTCTGAATGTGGGACACTATAAAAATAAATCACCTAAGCTCAAAATGACTAGATGTCAAACGTTAACATCAAGAAGCGGAAAACATATATATTTCAACCATTGAGCTAAGTGCCAAGAGACCAGTCTTGTTTTGTTGCTCCATCCATTTTTGGCCAATCAAACTTCGCTTCCTGGGATGACAGTCAAAAACAGAGGACTGAGTGATGTCACCCATGACATGGGACATATAAAAATGTTCTTCCTATTCTTCTTTATAATATGCCGCCATTTTACAGCACATTATTCCACCTGCCTCGGAGCATTCTGGTTGCTCATAAGGAGCTCAGCTCATTGCCTCCAAACTGTACACCATTGAATACTTACGTGAAGCTCACCAACTAGTGACTGTGTGAGGTGGGCATCACATGGTATGTATAACCATGCGTCGATGTACATCGATGCTTATATGTCTACTGTACTTCATGAAAATTGATTTCTACAGGTTTGTTGGTCTGTTTGCTCTCGGTCCTCGTATGTTATCTGCCTTTGTGTTCATGCACTGTTAAAAAGCCAAACTATAAAAATCAAAGAATCTACTGGAGTTGAAGTTTGAATTGAGCAGGCACCAAAACAAGAAATGGGATAGCATCCCATAGCCACTGCCAGCCACCCATTCCGGTATATAATCGTCCACGAGATAGGAGTCCTGAGCCAAGCATCCCTTATACAGAATAAATGGAAGGATAGAGTGAAGATGTGCGGCAGCTGAGATAGAGAAGGGTGAAAGAAGGAAAGACTGAAGGCAGGTGGAATGGGACACAAACAGGTTGCCTTCCTCAGTGCTTATTTAATGTTTCCATAAGCCTTGCTTGTTTTAGATGAATCTATGCTTATAAGCTATTGCTTTTGAGTAGAACAAGTAAGTATCCGCATTATCACGTGGTAAATACCAGTCATTTACCACGCGGTCACTTACAATGTTGATTTTGCAATGCATTGTACATTACAATGCCTTGTTTTACCATGTTGTACTTTACCTTTCAAAACTGCTGGTAAATACTGATGTTTTGTGTAAGTGTGTGTGTGTGTGTGTGTGTGTGTGTGTGTGTGTGTGTGTGTGTGTGTGTATATATATATATATGTATATATGTGTGTGTATATATATATATATATATATATATATATATATATATATATATATATATATATATATATAATATACCAGCAAAAACCTGCAACATTCCCCAGTTCAGATGTACTGGGTAAATATTTCCAGAGCCGCCACTCAATTTCCAAGCACAGCGTATGTTAATTCACACACGGGCAACAACTGTTTCAAAGTGAATGCTTATTTGCGCAGCATTATTGCTGTAAGAGAGTGATGCCATGAATTATTAAGTGTTATTGAGCAAACACGGCATGCCATTTGTTCATGCAAAATGCATACAATGCAGCAGTTATCAAGGTTACTTTTACACTGCAAGACGCTGCAACACAGGACAGTCCGTGTTCACTGCCATTTACCGGCAAGATGTACATAAATGACATAATTTTATTTCACGCTGATCCTTTCTGATATTGTGCCAATGATATATGCTTTTCTTTATTGTAAGATAAGGACAAACACGCAAAGTATGTTTTCTATGTTTGTTAAATTGTAATGCACACACTGTCTCTTTAAATAAGACAGGAAGCACGCATATGCCTAACCCGTGAGCAAGGAGTGTGTGAACTCCGAAACGCATTGGGTTTTTTCGTTGTTGCCCGTGTGTGAATAAACATACGCTGTGCTTGGAAATTGTGTGGCGGCTCTGGAATTATTTACCCAGTACATCTGAACTAGGGAATGTTGCAGGTTTTTGCTGGATATACTAGGATTGCTACCTCGCCGACCACTCCTCATATCAAGAGGCTGGAGCTTACCCGACGTACTTTGGTGGATATATTTGAAATTGCTCCCGCCCGCCTCTGATGCCGTCCGAAGGAACACGGCGCTGAAACTGACTTTGGTGAACGGGAAAACAAGGCGGGTACAACCGGAACGGATTTGCTTGGTTTTGGTGGCGGGAGTCTGAGGACGCCTGCATCCAGAGCCAGTACCGGAAAGGTAAGCCCATATCTTGTTAAAGTGTTCGCGCATGCAGTTCGCATTAACACAGAGGCTGTGAGTTACACAAACGCGTCTTCATGGAAGTGAGTGACGCGCTGGATTTTGAAGCAGCGTTATCTCCGACGCAAGTAGATTGCAGCGTTGTGAGATATAAAACTTTGACACACTACAACCATGGCAACAAACAGAGATATCAGAAGAAGGGAGGCGCCGGACAAATTATTTACCGCATCAGCCTGACAGGAGGTGGAAAGTACTGTTGTAACAACTGAGTCAAGTCTGTTAAAAAACAAAAAACAATTATGGGACAATCTTTGGAAAGCTCTGAAAAAAGAGCAGTCGAAATGGTGGGAGGCGACTGCACTCCAAAAATACATAGACTGCAACCGCGTTCCAAGGGCATTAAGGATTTTTATAACTCCTACATTTGAGAACCCAGATCCGGATATGTTGGAAGAGTGGATGGCAAATAACCACGAGTGTTCCACAGTTATGCTCCGCATACTGCTGAAATACGCACAGAAAGATGGCGAAAAATTAAAACAAGAAATTGATGTGTTAACCTCTAAATTGAAAGAGCTTTATGATCAGGAGGAATTTGACACGGAGATGGCCAAAATTGAAACGCGATTATCAAAAGTGGAGGAAGAAATTAAACTTAAAAAACAGAGAAAATTTCGCCGCGACGAAATCGACTATCTGAAAGGTCAAATCCTAACTTTTGGAAAAAAGTTCAACCACTTAAGAACCGTGGCTGGCAAAGTATGTGTAGAGGAGCAACCGTCCACTTCAGGAAAATCAAGAAATGAAGAGACAGGCACGTCAAGTGCCATAGTAAGCGACACCACAGGTATGAGCAATGACGAACAGGAAGATAGTAATGCTCCGGCTCAAAAAGAACCAGCGGGAGTAAAAGCCAATTTTTTAAAGGAGTTCAACCTCATGGCCCGTGGAAGAGCAACCAACCCAAACAACAGGGGAACACCAGCCAAAAGAGGTCGCGGACGAGGAGGCAGAGAAGGCAAGCAGCAGCAAAAAAAATCAGGAGTCAAGCCCCGTGGGAGTTCTAACAAGGGGAAAGAAGTCAGGAAAATGATGAATATAAAAACAGTGGTAAATTTATCCAATCTGACTTTATCAAAACACCAAATGAATGTTTTATCCCTAGGACTCTTTCTGCCCCACAGCTAATTTTAATTACACGGACTGTCGCATTGACTTATTTCATTTTGTACGTAAATTGAAATTTAGAAAATGGTACGCTACTATGCCTACTCATGATTCAGAAAAGCATAAAGAAATGAGCAGTATACTTGATGTTAATGATTTGGATGTATTACATATAATGCATGAATTGCAAGGTGAACCTAATTTTATCGATAATCCAATCCTCAACCTGGTCAATGATGACATTGATATCGGCATGAGTGTACCCAGTGGTTTCAGACCTAAATCAATTTTTTTGCCTCAGATTATGAACGAGGCAATCAATGTGTTTGAACAGGGCATGATCAAGGAATTTAAATGAATGAATTCTAGAAGAGTCAATGGCACGAAAAATCTTAAAGTCCAGATACAGGCAATTAGAGAATTGGAGAAAACAACACCAGTATTGTCATAAAAATATCTGACAAAGGGGGGAATGTTGTGGTGTGGCTACTGACTATGTATCTGAATGAAGGTATGAAACAACTGAACGATAGTGAACGCTATGGGAAATCATCTAGAGATTGTTATGAGATGAGTAACAAAATATACGCAAGTAAACTGAGTGATTGGAAAGATCAGGGAATTTTGGAAATAGAGGAATTCCAATTCTTATCATGCAAATTCCCAAAAATCCCTACACTTATTGCCGAAGTTACGTAAAGATGCAGCCAATCCACCAGGGAGACCTGTTGTCTCTTCCCGAGACAGTATGTTAGAGAACAAATCAAAATACGTAGATTACTTTCTCCAGCCATTGGTGCAAGCACTCCCGTCATACATACGGGATACGGGCGATTTTTTTGAGGTGTATAAAAGATATTGAGTGGAAGAAAGAATACTTTCTCTTAAGTTTGGATGTGAATAGTCTTTATACATGCATCCCCCATAACTTGGCCATGGATGCATGTAGACATTTTTTGAAGACAAGATCAGTATCTTTTCTGATACATACTAAAATGATCATCGAAATGATCGGGGTTTGCCTGACCAACAATTTTTTCATATTCGATGGTACAATCTATAGACAAACCCAGGGGACGGCAATGGGTACTTGCTTCGCCCCCAGCTTTGCAGGGTTATACCCTGTCCTGCTCCCCTTTGGCCTTACCAGCGCCCCTCGGGTGTTCACGAAAGTGATGGCGGTGGTCGCAGCTCATCTGCGCAGATCAGGGGTTCCAGTCTTCCCTTATCTCGACGACTGGCTGTTGAAGGCGGGCTGTCGTCTCCCACCTCCAGACTGCGGCCGACCTCCTGCATTCGCTGGGGATCACCATCAATGTGCCGAAGTCACACCTGATCCCCTTTCAGAAGCTCCTTTTCATCGGAGCGGTCCTGGACACAGCGCAGTTTCGGGCTTATGCTCCCGAGCAGCGAGTCCGGGATATTCAGGCTATGATTCCGATCTTTCAGCCTCTATCCCGGGTTTCGGTCAGAATGACCCTGAGGCTACTGGGCCTCATGGCCTCCTGCATCCTGCTGGTGGACTATGCCAGGTGGCATATGCAGGCTCTGCAGTGGGACCTGAAGTTCTAGTGGGCACAGCATCAGGGGAATCTTTCCGATTGCGTCCAGATCTCGGAGGGCACTGCACACCAGTTGCAGTGGTGGCTAACGAACCGGGATTGGGTCAACGGCAGATCCCTCTCCCTTCCCCAACCAGAGTTCACAGTGGTGACAGATGCATCACTGCTGGGGTGGGGCGGCCACTTGGGATAGGCGGAGATCAGAGGCCTCTGGTCTCCGGCGGAGTCTGGCCTCCATATCAACCTTTTGGAGCTTCGGACGATTCGTCTTGCACTAAAAGCATTCCTTCCCTCTGTCTGGGGAAGAGTGGTGCAGGTGTTCACGGACAACAGCACCGCCATGTGGTACTGCAACAAACAGGGCGGGGTGGGGTCATGGACCCCATGTCAAGACGCTCTCCGCCTCTGGACTTGGCTGGAACATCAGGCCATTTTTCTGGTGGTTCAACACCTGGCACGTTCTTTGAACGCCAGGGCGGACAAACTCAGCCGCAGGTGCATGATGGATCACGAATGGCGTCTTCACTCGGAAGTGGCGCAAGGTCTCTTTCAGCAGTGGGGAGAGCCTTGGTTAGATCTATTCGCCACCGAAGAGAACGCGCAATGTCAGCAGTTCTGCACGTTGGAATTTCCACGGCGGCACTCGCTAGGCGACGCTTTTTGACGCGAGTGGAGTTGCGGTCTTCTATACGCCTTTCCGCCTATACCACTTCTGCCCAGAGTGCTGAAGAAGATCAAGCGCGACCGAGCCCAAGTCATTCTTGTGGTTTCGGATTGGGTGAGAAGAGTCTGGTATCCCGAGCTGTTACACATGGCCATCGATCCTCCGGTCAGACTGCCTCTTCGGGAGGATCTTCTGTTGCAGCTGCAGGGGACGGTCCTCCACCCGAACCTGTCCAGCCTCCACCTCCTTGCGTGGAGATTGAGCGGCGTCAGTTGACCGCTTTCGACCTTCCTCCCGAAGTCTTTAATGTTATCTTAGCAGCCAGGCGTCCCTCCACTAAAACGGTATACGCCTGTAGATGGAACAAATTTGTGGCATGGTGCGCAGCAAAGGCTGTGGTTCCCCTTTCTGCCCCCATTTCAGAGGTTCTCCTCTTCATTCTTTCTTTGGCCCAGCAAAGGTTATCTTTCGGCCATTTCGGCCTTCCTTCGGCTGCCTGACCAGCCTTCTCTTTTCAAGTCCCTTATTGTAAATCGCTTCCTTAAGGGCATTACTCATTTGTTTCCTCCTACTCCTTTTGTGATGCCCCAGTGAGACTTGAACCTGGTTCTTACCTATCTGATGTGTGCTCCTTTCGAGCCGCGACATAACTGTCCTCTCAGACCTTTAACCCTTAAAACTGCCTTTCTGGTTGCCATCACCTCTGCTCACAGAGTGAGTGAGCTACAGGCCCTTTCTTCTAAGCCTCCTTTCCTGGCTGTTCATCCGGACAAGGTTGTCCTCCGCACTCGGCCTTCTTTCCTTCCCAAAGTGGTTACCTCTTTCGATATGGGACAGACCATCACTTTGCCCACCTTCTTTCCGCCTCTGCATCCTTCTAAAGAGGAAGAGAGGCTCCACCGTCTGGATCCAAAACGTGCGCTTTCCTTCTATCTGGATCGCACAAAACAATTCCGGGTGGATGACAAGCTCTTTGTCGTTTATGTGGGCGCCAAGAAAGGTTGGGCCGTGCAAAAATGAACCATCTCCCGATGGGTCCTTCTTTGCATCAAAATCTGCTATTCCTTTGCGAAAAAGGAACCTCCAGTTGGGTTGCGTGCCCATTCCACCAGGGCGACGGCAGCCACTAATGCTTTGGGATGTGGAGTCCCCCTTCTTGACATCTGCCAGGCAGCTACGTGGGCTCCACTGCACACGTTTACCAAACACTATTGCCTGGACAGCCAAGTCCGGAGGGACGGCTTCTTCGGCCGTTCGGTTCTCCAGGACTTTCTGGTGTGAACTTGGTTAGCAGACCCACCACCGGGGTTGGTATTGCTGGGGTATCTATTCTAAGGTGAGGCATCCATAACTAGCTGTCTCTTTCAGATGAACAAGTTACTTACCTTCCGTAAAGATATATCTGTAAGAGACATAGGTTAGTTATAGATTCCTCACCGCCCCACCCATCCTCCCCGTTCTGCGAACTGATTTCTAGGGTAAGGGACTCCCCTTTCAGGGCCCTAGTTTTTGTGCACCAGTGGCCCTAGTTTTTGTGCATGGCTCTGCGCTTCTGGCGTGGAATGTCGTGTATAGAACTGACGTCAGCGCGCGAGGGCGACATCTAAGTAGATACCGCAACGTCATTCCGGCGACCATGACGCCAACGACGAACGTGGAGTCGACCGACGCCACCTATCGACGCGCAGAGGTACTGCTGAGGAAATAATTCTCTGGGTCCAGTCTGACACCTGGGGGTAATTCTAAGGTGAGGAATCCATAACTAACCTATGTCTCTTACAGATATATCGTTACCGAAGGTAAGTAACTTGTTCTACTAGTATATTTTAAAAACATTGGGAAAGGTTAGGCCCCACAAGGCAGGTATCCACACACAGTCCCCACAAGGATGGTTGTGTGTGTGTGTGTGTGTGTGTGTGTGTCACTCAGTACAGTATAAGTGGGTGCCACTTACCAATTCCATGTAGCATTCCGTTCGAATGTTGCCTGACTTTGAAAAGAATCTCTCCTGACTTAATTTCCACATGCACAGTCTTCTGCACTGCTAGGCCTTGTGTGAAAAGTTCTACAAGTACATAGTTGAACAGTGTCCTTTGTAAATGGAATTGTAGTTTCTAGTTCGTCTCGCAAATATCAGCAGCTTCAGAAGTTTCAGAGACGCTATCAATTATGTCATAGAACATGTTATGAGTGATGTAATATGTGAGGTAATTAGCAATGCATGGCGAGGGCGCAAGTTATAGTTACTTTATGGCATGAGTTATAGTTACTTGAGATAACTATAACTGGTAAATTTCAGTGGTTTTGTTTGTTTAAAAAGGTATGTTTTAACTTACAGTTTCACCTAACTATAAAGTCTCTTTAACCTTTGTTTTTTCAATGAAATTCTAAGGCTTTTTATGTAAAAAAAAAAATAAGTATGTCAGTTTAACCTTTTTTTCAGTGAATTTCCATGTGTTTTTTTAACGTAAGGTAATCTATTGCTATGCGCGCCATGGGATTGTGTTGTATTGTGCTATGCTTTGGAGCGTGGCGTAGAGCGAGGCATGGAATGCATGTTGTGTTCCACTGCGGGTTCCAGTCCAGGGCATCAGTTACTACGGATGTCTTGGAGTGGAAGCCGTGCTGCCTGGCTCTCGCCTGTTTCACCTACCAGCTAATGAAGCTTTATTGGAAAATACTTCAACGTGCCTCCATCATTACAATTTGCGACGATTTGGATCAAACTATGCAGATAGCGGCCTAAAAAAATAAATAAAAAAAAGAGATATTTTTTTATAACTTAGAAGAGGATTAAGCTTATTTAATTATCCTCCACCGTGTCAAATTGTCATCGTATTGGATATCTACACGCCGTTAAGGAAGGATTTTCTGGACCTTTACTACCCGGCGGCTGGAAGTTTTAGGGTAAGAAAAGCTTACTTTGTGTTGAAGCCGTTGGGGGAACTGCCACCGGCCGCATATTTTCGAGCGGCGGCAGTGTTCTCTTCTTGCGCGTCCATTCTGGCTCTGACGATTCTACTTGTGACGACGTCAGGGCGAGGTGGAGCGCAATACGTCATCACGTGAGGTCACGTTGCGTGACCTTGCGTAGCGGCCATTTTGGATTTTCTCATCATCGGAGCTGTGTCAGAAAGGTGTCGGAGCAGCTCCCGTCATTGCTTATCTTCATCTGAGGCACATTTCGGACGATTTAAGCTGGTAAAGACGTATGAAACAGGTGAGATAGTCGGGAGATGGCTATTCATACTATTTATTGTTTTTTGGTTTTTTTTTTGCTCGACTCACAACAAGAAAGGCCTTAGTTTTTAGTTGACATAGACTGTAATTATAACTGACTTCGATGTGTTGAGCATTTACTCTCTGGAGAGTGTTAAAAACAAGTGTGCATCTTATCCTTAAATGGAAAATTTATAAAAATAAGGAATATAACGAATATAATTAAAAGCTATTTTGCTCAAGGCTGTGCATGGAACAAGGTGACCAGGAAGTTGAGAGAGTCATGGCACAGCAAAGTTTTACTATTAGCCCTCCACATGCGTTTTGGGCAGCAGGACCACAACCGACGATGACATGGTTAGAATGGAAAGATTATTTTGTAAATTATATTAAGGCTGTGGATGAAGCTGGTAAAATGAAGCCGGATCAAATAAAAAGACTTTTGTTACATTCTCTAGGGCCAGTAGGATTAAAGACATATACTCGCATGCCTAAGATCACCACTAGTGAAGATGTAAATGTGTTTGAAGCAGCTTTGAAAGACCTAGACAAATACTTTGCTCCTAAAGTATGTATTGGTGTGGTACGTTATAAATTTTTTCAAAGGAAACAGAATAAAGGAGAACTTGTGGACGAGTACGTGGATGATCTTAAAAAGTTAGCTATTGATTGTAAGTTTGGAGATTTACATGATGACCTTATACGTGATCAATTAGTCATGCACAATAATAATTCAGTGATCCAAGATCGTTTATGGGTCAATGGAGATGCACCATTGGAAGATGTGTTAGCCATTGTGAGGAAAGCGGAGACGTCTGGGAGGTGCGCCACTGAACTAATAGAATCGGACAAAGATTCTGGAGTTTTCAAAGTACAAAACATGAACTGAAGTCAATATCAACAAAGCATGGCCCATGGCCAAAATCAACTACAGAAGAGCACGTGGAAAGAGAAGAAACCAGAGGAAAGAAGATGTTACCGTTGTGATAGCAAGGAACATTTGGCTTTTAGCAAATATTGCCCGGCGGCAAAAAAGAAATGCAGCATTTGTGGTTTAATTGGTCATTTCAGTAAAATGTGTAGGAGAAGGAAAAACAAAGTTAAGTATGTGTGGGATGAAGAGAACTGTATTGGTGGGGAGGTAGAGAATGAAAATCCTAAGTGGGATTGTGTGAAGAGTTTGCAAGGGAACTTCGTGTTGAATGTTTCTGATAACTTGGTAAAAGGGAAGCCTGTGTGTGACATATCTATTGGGGGTGTTTCAGTCAAGATGTTTGCAGACTCGGGATCACCTTATACTATCATAAGTGAAGAGATCTGGAAAGAAAAGTTTATAAAGAAAGTTGGACACCAGGTGTTTTGCACTGATGTCAACCCTGTAAGTTTTACTGGTGAGAACATTAATATGTTAGGTTTCAGATGGCTGACATTTCTATTTAAAGGGAGATCAGCAAGAGGGAAACTTGATGTGGCTAAAATTGGTCCATCAGTTCTTAGTTGGATGGATCAGAAGAATTTGCATATCATTTTAGACCCCAACAGTGAAGAGCAAGTACTTATTATAGATGAAATCAATAAGATGGAAGATGTTTTGGTTAAAAGATTTCCTAAAGTTTTCGGAAAAAATTTGGGAGCTCTTAAAGGGTTCGAACATACCATTGTACTTAAAAAGGATGCAGAACCCAAAGTTCACAAAGTAAAGGCAATTCCTATGTTGATAAGGGACGAAGTGGCTAAAGAGTTGGAAGGCTTAGTTGAAAAGGATGTGATTGAAGAAGTGGAGAGTTCTGAATGGATTTCTCTGGTGGTGATAGCACGCAAGAGCAATGGAAAAATCCGTTTGTGCATTGACTTGCGCCACCTAAATAATAATATTGTCATTGAAAAGTTTCCTTTACCTAAAATCAATGAAATGGTGTCGTCCCTTAAGGGGGCAACTTGGTTTTCCACCATTGATTTATCGGCGGCATACCATCAAGTCATACTTACGCCCGAGTCAAGGAAACTCACAGCTTTTATAACGCCGTTTGGGTGATACCAATTCAGGCGGATGCCTTTCGGCCTTGCTTCTACGGCCGCTGTATTTCAGCGGTTGATGCATAGGCTGTTTGGTAAAATGAGTGGTGTAAGTTTCTTTCAGGATGACATTTTAGTCTCAGCCAGGTACAAGGAAGAACACGATCGCATTTTGAATGATGATTTGGATGTGTTGCACGAGGTCAGCTTGACTGTGGAACTTAGCAAGTGTAAGTTTGCACAGATGAATGTGTCTTATTTGGGACATGAAATAAGCGAAGAAGGTGTAAAACCCAAACCTTCATTGGTCAACTCCATAGTAGGTTCACCGGCTCCAACAACTAAAGATGAAGTGAGGTCATTTTTAGGTATGGCCGAGTATTGTGCAAAGTTCATTCCAAATTTTGCCAGCAAAGTTTACAACATACGTTTACTTTTGAAGAAGAATGCAAAATTTGAATGGCCTGCAGAGTGTGAGGCAGAGTTTTGTCAAGTTAAGTCCGATCTAGACAAAGTGAGTGCGCTGAGTAGTTTTCACCCGAATTCAGAATGTTATTTGACGACTGATGCTAGTGATAAAGGTTTGGGGGCAGTATTATCGCAAAAAAGATATGATGGTTGTGAGAAGATAATTTTGTTTGCGTCTAGATCGTTATCGCCTACTGGGAGTAAATATCCAATTATAGAGAGAGAAGCGTTAGTTTGTGCTAGGGCTTTAGAGCACTTTCGTGCCTTTGTCTGGGGCAAACCTGTCACTATTCGCACCGATCACCGACCTTTAGTGAAAATTTTGACTACAGAGGGGAGTGTTGGAGCATCGGCCAGGTTGGCTAGAATTTCTATGAGAATGAAAGAGTATGTGTACAAACTAGTTTATGTGCCGGGCAAGGAGAATGTTGTGGCTGATTGCTTGTCGAGGTTGCCAGTTCCTATGGAAGAATGTATGGATGATCCTTGGGGAAATTTTAGTATTGCATTTATTCACGATACAGGAGCACCAGCTATTACAAAAGCTGAGTGGATGGAAGAACAAATTAAAGACAATAATTTACAGGCAGTGTCAGAGCACATATGCAAGGGTTGGCCCAGAAAGGATAGTATACCTGAAGACTTGAGACCTTTTTGGGAGGTTAGAATGGAGCTATCTGTGGACAAATAGTTGATCATGAGAGGAGACAGGGTTATTCCACCAGAGTTTGAGAAATAAAGTTTTGCAATTGTGTCACGAAGGACATTTTGGAGTTGTGAGGACCAAGATTGTTTTCAAAGGTATTTTTTGGTGGCCAGGAGTGGACAAGGAGGTGGAGAGATTTGTTAGAGAGTGTGATGTATGTTGTTCAGCGGACAAGTGTTTGAAGACTTTAAGACCTCCTATGAGTGAGGGTTTAATTCCTAATTTACCTTGGGAAGTTGTGGCAGTGGATATTTTTGGACCAGTTGGTGAATTTAAAGAATATGGTTTAGTTGCAATTGATTTATTTTCTAAATGGCCAGTTGTGGAAATTGTGGAAAAAGTAGACACTAATACAGTTCTTGAATTTCTTGACAGACTGTTTGTGATGGAGGGTTTACCTGTTAGCCTTTTAAGTGACAATGGGGTGCAATTTACTTCTAGAGGTGCTAGGAGCTATTTTGAAACAATTGGTGTTAAACACAAGACTACAGCTCTTTACAATCCTAGTGGCAATGGCACTGTGGAACGGTTCAACCGTGTGTGAGGGTGTTATTCAAGCGGCCATGTGTAAGCAAATGGATTGGAAGTTGGAAATACAAAAAGCTGTTTGGGCATATAGAGTACCCACTCATAGTGCCACTGGTTTATCTCCTTTTGTTATGATGAGGGATAGGAAACCCAGGTGTAAGTTTAGTCCCAGTTGGCTTTCTGACGGTACGGTGGAGCAATGGTCTGCTACTGATGTCAAAAACAGTTTGGAGGTGGTACACAATAAAAGTAAAGTGTATTATGATAAGAGTCATGATGCAAAGGAGGTACTGGTGAAGGTTGGTGATTGGGTTCGTATTAAGAGACCTGGTAAAATTCCCAAAGGTGAGAATCAGTTTGAAGCGCCGCAAGAAGTGGTGGAAGTTCTGCGCAATGCAGTGAGGCTGAAAGATGGTAGGGTCTGGAATCTTAAAAGCATTGCTTTAGATTTTGGACAAAGTTTTGGTGTTATGCGTGGTGAAACTTCACATGGAAAAGATCAGTTGAACTTTGAGTGGGTGGAAGATTACTTTGATCGGAGTGCCATTCAATCCAGGTTGACTTCTGACGGTGCTCATGGTAATGGATTGATTGAGGGAAATGTGGTGGGGAACCAGGAAACTTTGGAAACTATGCAGGAAACTGCAGGAAACTGTCGATGTCACAGTTGCTCTGGAGGGGGTGTGTTTTGGAAAGAGTGAGGAAGTGCATTCTGGTATAGTTGAACCTGTTGGGGGAAATGTCGATATTAGTGACTGTGGTAAAAGGAAAAGAGTTCTTCTGGGATGGCTGAAGGAATACGTAATGTGATTTTCAATTTTTTTCTTTTGTTTTTTTTATGCACAATTTATAATTGACATTTATAGTTCTTGTATTTTTGTTGTTCATTTATTGCGTTGTAATGGGGGGATGTGTTGCATTGTTCTATGCTTTGGAGCGTGGCGTAGAGCGAGGCATGGAATGCATGTTGTGTTCCACTGCGGGTTCCAGTCCAGGGCATCAGTTACTACGGATGTCTTGGAGTGGAAGCCGTGCTGCCTGGCTCTCGCCTGTTTCACCTACCAGCTAATAAAGCTTTATTGGAAAATACTTCAACGTGCCTCCATCGTTACAGATTGGGAGCAGGGCCTAGCCGACTGCCTGGCCCCACACCTAACCTTCTGCAGGCGACCAACACCCCGGCTATGTACGGTGTGGGGTTAAGTGCAGGACCTGGCCTTTGGCAAAACCCTGCACCCAACTCACCGCTGCACATGGCTATGTCATGTAACAATATAACGCAGAATGAGTACACGGAGACTCTCAGAAGCTTTGTGATCTTGGCGGCCGAGTTAGGCTTGAGAGTGAGCTGAATAGCCGGTTCAGAGGTACGACGGTGGACTCTCCCAAACAAGGAGATTGTGGACCACCTTTTTTATCAGTTGGCTTACCACCATTAGGCCAACATTAGGTTTTATTATTTTTGTTTTCTATCACAGACTGACTATAATAACTGGTCCTGAAGAATGCTCCTGAACCCTTGGTTGGGTCACCTATAGGGCAGAAGCATGTCCACCATATAAGAGGAATATTATTCCCAAACCCCCCCTCACTGTTTTTATCTCAATCCACTGGGGGCACCAGAATAAAACTGATACTTAGCTTACCTGGAGATAGTTTTAACTCATCACAATTGTATAAAAAGTACTCTACCTCTCGCCATACCTGGCTCTCATCCAGAAATAAAACACCTCAGCTCCTCTCCTTTGAAGAGTTATAGCCCACACCAGATACCTTGAGTCCTGGTGTGGGTAGGGGAGCCAATTATGAAGTATGCCATCTTCGGGTGGGTGAGGGTTATTGTCCTAAAAAATGCATTTTTTCACAGACATGCTCTTTATGACTAGGCGTACTTTTTACAATACAATATAATATATATTTATAATATAAAGGGTGTTATTTTAAGTAAGGCAGACCTACTAGCTTTATATAACAATATATAACAAAATAACTCAGCACTCAAATGGTCAAACCAATATCAAGAGATATTATTGACATCATATCAATAAGCTCCGCAAAATATAGCAATAAACAACACAAGTAATTTCTCTCGATGCAAATAATCAGCAATTAGTTATTTGTAAAAAGTTTTGTCTCCTTATTCATAATAATCTTTTTTTCCTAAAACTTCTTCTGATTGTAGCCAACGTGTTTCTTCCCGCAAAGGACTTCTTCAGGGCTACGAGACACATAATATATACAAATTTAAAACCAAATTATTTATATATACAAAAACACTAAAACAAAAAACAAAACGCCTTACAAGACCACTGTGGGATACATATTAATATCAAAATTAGCAATCACCTTTGCATTGGGGAAAGATCATTAACCAAATGTTTCTAAAAACCAGAAAAAGAATGTCAAATCCAATCTATATCATTACTATATATCACCGTTACCATACTTCATCTCATATTTAGTGCATATATGATTCAATTGCATGAGTGTCCCTACTCGTGGGCAATACATATCATTGTACCCTCTAAATGCAAAAAACCAAGACAATACATCTATACAATCTATTATTAATTTATTCTCCCACTGTATTTAAAATTCATGTACCTGTTCAAGTAATGATGAAACAGGAATATCCTTTTCTCAAAAATCAATAAGATTCACTTGTACTGCTTACTTTTGGTATAACATTTAGACCATTTACGTTCCTATGAAAGACAAAACGTAACACATATTTGTCTATTCACTAAAAAATAACACTTCAATTACAGGTCACATTGTATCATATGGTCCCACACTTAATTTCCAGGAATTTGCCCATTTACCTCACATCTTAGTAGGATATTTGATGATTTGCACCCCACTCATATGCATAATGCCACATAATGTGGTACACTTAATCTTTAATCAAATTCGGAGGCCTGGGTTCACCTCACTTAGGTATTATATACCTACTTATGGTATTAAAGCTCTATAATTAGACTAAAACCAATAAACCTGTCATTGAAATTGGACCGTACATACCTCTTTAAAATGACTTTATACGTGCTGTGGAGATATGGGATTATCCTCTCTGTAGATATCAAAACGGTCCACTGATCTAATTTCCCGCTCTGTATTAAAATAGAGCATTGCAGGTCCTATGGGAAACAGAAATACAAATTTGACCTTTATCATATCATGATTTTATGAAGGTAAGATATTGATAAATCACACTTCTATTGATATTTAATCTTGTTAAAGTTCACAGAAGCGTGTTGCTAGCCATTGATATTATAATCCAAGTGACAAGCTCCACGAACATATCCACAGCTATTCTTATTCGGTTTTAAAAATAAGTCCCCATTTATATAAATATAAAAGTTATTGTTTACTCGAACTTATCAATGTCAACAGCATGTCAATTATATTCATCCCAATTCCTTCACATATAGTTTCATGCAAGTCATATTGTATGTGCGATAGAATATGTCAATCATCCCAATTTCTTCACAAATGATTCAATCCAAGTCATATCGTGTATGCGATAGGCCCCATTCACATTAAAATAAGAATTTTCACGCACTGTACCTCAAACACCACAATGCATCACATGTCGATTACAGCCTTATGATGCTCGTAAATGACAAGAATCCCCCTGCCCACATCAATATTATGGTGCAAAAGGCCCCACTCACTCTAATGGCCATGATATCCCAAGTCCCTCACATTGATATAGCGCCCACCTTCTAGCATATACACTTCAACAAGTCAGACCAAGCCAACTCGATCCTCAGAACAGTAGTATATTATACATGAATTGCATATAGTTATGCTCCTGGTAACAAAACACCTCAGTACACCATATGTCCGTTACTTAATGTGTTAAAAATGAATTGCATGTAAATATGCTTCCATTACCTAAACCCCGCAATACAGCATGTGTCAATTCCACCCTTAAAGCACTCGTTTTAACAAGCATCCCGCTTCCCATACTTGTATTATGAAATCAACACCATCAAAATAGCCATTACAATCCATATATTGCCCACATTCACACTGCTCGTCATTATGTGTACATTTCAATGGCACAGACCACATCAGTACAACCACACTATTACCAACCCAACCCAGAAAACTGTGATACAATGCAACTGACTCTGATAGGGTCCATTACCTGTGAATTCCAATATTTCACAGCATATGTCCCAAACAGCGGCCACAAAAACATGCGATGCCACACCATCTTGGGACCCAATTAAACAGGGGCCACCTGAAACAAATCCGTAAAACCGATTGCTCAGTTCTTAAAAAGGGGCCGCCATATTGGATGTATCAACTTACTATCAAAGAGTAGTAACCAATTTCGATGTCCGTATGCTACATTAAAAAAATGTGCATAAGAATTTATTTAAGTGCCAATCTCTTCTAACACAACACAGAATTATTTCAAAACTTATACTTTTAAAACAAGAAGTCCAAAAAGATGAGATCACATCTCATTACCAATACAGATTCGCCATCTTGGAGCATGTCGATTCAAGGAAAGTACCGACGCGATCCATGTGACCTGTGATGATAATTCCTAATGTTATAGCAATAATTGTTATTTCGTCCTATGTCAACAAAAATCCACTCGCTGCTCATATTTGCCATCTACCACCATCCGAAACTTATTCACGGATGGGCACAACTTTATTTTGGTATCACTTATTTTGGACACCCAAAGAAATGTTTTAATTCATTAACGATAGTATTAATCCATCTGCCAGTTATTATATTTATATTATTTTACTTTACCCAAAAGATTGATTAATTAATACTGACAAAACCCCCATCACGGCTCATGTATGTGACCTGGCGCTACCATAAATCAATTAAAAACAGACAGTCACAATTTCAATGTTGTCTATTTTTTTAAAAAATCCAAAAATAAATTAATAACCAAGGGTGATTACGATGGCGGACGAACTTCAGTCCGTCCACCATCGTGTCGGGGAGTGGGACCGCCCGCCTACAAGGTGGCGGTCCCACTGGGGGTATTGCGATGCCACCACCGCCGTGGCGGTCGCATCTACTATCTTTAACATTGCAGCGGGTGCTGCTAGCTGCAGCACCCGCCGCAATGTTAAACATGCACAGTTTACATTTCCCTGCACTACGTGGCAGGCACCAGGCGGTGCCTGCCACATGGTGCAGGGAAATGTGGGGGGCACCATAGGTGCCCCCCCAAGTGCTACAAGGAAGTGCTCCTGCTCAGGGGGGGGGCCGCAACGGGCTCCCGAAGTCAATCTCAGCCAACTTTTGAATGGCGGAGGAACCGCCATTCAAAGGCTGGCTTGAAGCAGCATCCTAATGTGGCGGACGGTGCCTGCTAGGCAGCGCCACCATACTAGGTATGATGCCCGGGTCCGACAGGCAATCGTAACGATTGCCTGTGTCAGACCTGTGGCGGACGGGCTTTCCGTCCGCCAGCACTCCGCCCGCCATCCTTATCTAGCGGGCGGAGAATGGCCGCACAATGGCGGTGAACCCGCCACCGGCAGGCTGCCGGTGGCGGGTTCACCGCTATCATAATCAGCCCCCAAGTTTCCCCATCTGGTGTTTTTTGTATTCATATGTCATGTCACCGCACTATCCATTCAATCTCAATGAAACAAGATACCATTTCTCTATATTCATGTTATTTTAAGTGACCCAGGAGAAAGTTTAGTCTAATACTGACAGGAAACTGGTCACGGCTCATATAAGCAACCTGTCGCTATCCAAAGTTACTCAAAAACCAACAAGATTCCATCTTCAATGTAGTATATTTTTTTAAAGCTCCAAAATTAAATTTCATTTAGTCAATGACAGAGTTCCACCGGTTCACTGATAGAATATCGATGTCACAAACATCGATGTTCTAAATATCGAGAAAAAAATATCGACTCCATACCTTAACAGGTAAGTGCAAAAATATGGACTCCAAAATATCGAGGTAAAAAATATAGATGTAAAAATATCAATTTAAAAATATATATAAAATAATATATATTAAATATATTAAATACTAATATTATTTTTAACAAAATAAATTACATTTTATATACATTTTAACTAAATATAACAAACTTAATTTAAAAAATATAAACACACAAACATAGTAATTTATACATATATTCATCCTTCCATCATTTGTCCAACAAACACCCTCCTCTCCCTACTACCATAATAACACTAACGCACAACACACACACTGCACACCACCACACTTTTTAACTCATGCAACAAACCAGTCTAAGACAAACACTCTCACCTCTACTTCATTCCCTCCTACACACAACATACACTCTACTCATAAACACATCACCACCCCCTCTACCTTACAACCTCCTCTCACAAACAATACTATACAACCAAATCCATTGCATGAAACAAATACACCAGCACCCCTTTTCACTACTCCTCAAAAACAAAACATATCACACACACCAGCACAACAAGATCTTCAAAGCGCAACACGTCAAAATACATACCATCACAAAATACAAACATACACCCACCTTTCAAACCACACAAAGGAACAAACTCCAATGCCAAGCTTTCTCCCACCACACCGAACACAGATACAGCAACACAGCAACTTTCTTCTAACCGCTTCTCATCCATTGGACAATTTAGAACCTTACTACATGACCCACATACTGCACCACCACCCCTGACTCATACACCTTCCACCATAAACACATGCAAACAACATAAGCGACGTGCCACACCTCACAACTTTGCTTCCCCATGTCTACTGCACAACAATGTTACACCACGAAAACAACATAACACACCAACTCACTCTCAAACACCATCTCCACCACATACACACGCAGACCCATCAAAATGCCTTCTTAGCATGCTGGATAAGGAACATGATACAGAACAGCTACACGATTGCTATCCTAATACAGCTAATGCCAGCACTAAAAACACACCTGATACAAACACACACAATACTGTTCACTCTACTACAAAACAAAGTCTCACTATCACCAAAGGCCATTCTCTAAACTGTCTACTAATAAATGCTCGATCCCTCTCTAAAAACAAAGATCACGTCTACGACCTTCTCACAGATGCAAAACCAGACATACTATTCATAACTGAATCATATTTGGGAGATGATATGGCTCCAGTCCTGCATGAAGCCATTCCTCTAGGCTATCAAACGATCACCCAAAATCGTATAGGCAAAAAAGGAGGTGGTCTAGCTGTTGTGTTCAGGCAAACATTACATATCACTAAAGTTGATGACATCTCCTTAAAGAATTGTGAGGCTCTTCTAACAAGATGCAATACTACACCGTTTTCATCCTGTAACTTCCCGCTCCTTTACAGACCTCCACCTAGCAAGGCGACATTCCCATACGCACTTCTAGACACAGTTTCAAACCTGATAACAATACACTCCAACTTATGCGTTCTGGGTGACCTCAACATTTGGTTTGACAAACCCAATATGACCCATCCAAAAACAATAATCACTGGCCTAGAGGCACTGAACCTGCATCAGATTGTCCACAAACCCACACACATCCCTGGACATATCCTAGATGTCATTTTTGCTAATACTGAACTAGTTACCTTTCAAACTATAACTCCAGTCACATGGTCAGACCACCACTTGCTTGCTTTCCAACATAAAACAACATTAAGGGACTCACCTAAAACTAGCTTACATCCATCCACCTATCGGCCAGGGAACAAACTCAATTTGGAACACTTAGAAACACAACTAACATCAAGTACAAATCTGGAAACAATAACTTCGGTTCAAAATCTATATTAGTGGCTACAGGAAGCTTTTGACATCCTGATACCACTCAAAACTATACAACAGCACAAAAGAAAAAAAGCGCCTTGGAGAAACGTAGAAATAAAAGACATAAAACAACAAATTAGAAAGCTGCAACGTACCTAGCTCAAAACAAACGCCAAACAAGACAAACTTCACCTACAAAAAATTAACAGATTATACAAGTCAGCTATCAAAAAAGCCAAGAAAAGGTACTATTCAGACAGAATTCAAAATGCTAAATGTGCAAATAAAGAATTCTATAAAATACTCAATGAATTTCGCAAACCAAATTGCCTAGAAGGAACTCATCCTGTTACTCAAGATTTCACAGACAAACTGGCAAATCATTACACGGACAAAGCAGACACATTGGACTCCTACTTAAAACAGAAACAAAGCACCAGCACTAACCCCTGTACAAAACAACAATTCAAGAATACTCTAACCCAGCCTCTCCGGTCCTTCCAACACTTCTCACACAATGAATTTATGGACCTGGTCAAAGCAAGCAGGCCTACCGACAGCCCTTCTGACCCCTGTCCACCACAAACTTTCAAGACCATTCTTTTAACAACCTCTGCTGCCACTCCAGTAAGAAGAATCATCAACGATTCCTTAACTAGCGGAATATTTCCAGAAGAACTCAAAAAATCACACATACGCCCTTTACTGAAGAAAACAAACTTGGACCCACTGAACCCTGACAACTACAGACCCATTACAAATGGACCTTTCCTGGGCAAACTGATAGAAAGAGCAGCGTTCGCCCAGATGTCACAATTCATTGAAGAGAATGACATACTCTCAGACTTCCAAACAGGAATCCGTCCGGGAAGAGGCACTGAATCTGCCCTTCTTGCCATCTGGGATGACCTGAAGAATACAGTTGACCGCAGCAGGGTCGCTGCGCCACTCCACTTGGACCTCTCAGCCGTCTTTGACACGGTTGACCATGACACTCTGAAACAAAGACTCTATGAAGCGGGCATAGAGGGAACTGCTCTAGACTGGATCGCGTCCTACCTTCGAAACAGAACTAATGTCATCCATACCCCACCTTTCTCGTCCAAACCATACTCCACAAAAGCAGGGGTCCCTCAAGGTTCTATCATCTCGCCTATGCTTTTCAACATCTACATGAAGTCATTACTGGTACTGATCAATCAATTTCACCTCACGTGCTATAACTATGCAGATGACACGCAAATACTCCTTCAACTGGAATGCCCCAAAGACATTGAAAAATGCCCAATTTTCAGTTGTCTCAGAGCTGTGGATCAGTGGATGACTTGGAGCCATCTCAAATTGAATGCTTCAAAAACGGAAATACTCGTGTGGCGATTGGAAACATTACGACCCGCTTGCCGCCTGGCCTGATGAACTGGGATCACCACCTAAATTATCGAAGGAAGTAAGAAACCTCGGAATAACCATGGACTCCAAGCTGTCGATGAATGCCCAAGTGGACAAACTAGCAAAATCAAGCTTTGTCACTATAAAAACGCTGCAACAAATTTTCCCTCATTTGGGATTTCCACACAAGGTCCAGGCTACCATCTCCCTTGTTCTGTCCAAACTCGATTACGCCAATAGCCTCTACCACGGATCACCTTTAACGACCATGAAAAGACTACAACGGATTCAGAACTCAGCTGCCAGACTACTCTTGCATATCAAACCGTGAGACCACATCTCACCTGCCTTGAAAGCCCTGCATTGGTTCCGGTTGCCAGAAGATCCACGTTCAAGCTACTTTATATCACCCACAAAGCAATACATGGGATGGGACCGCTCTTCATCAGGAATAAAATCACCAAACACATTCAACAAAGGAACCTACGCTCTAAAGGGGCATCTCGCCTCAAAATCCCAAGATACAAGAAAAAAACCATGGGTGGCACATCCTTCTCTGTTCAAGCAGCCAAACTATGGAACTCATTACCCCCCAACATAAGATCCACCGACAACCACCTTATCTTCAGAAAACTACTCAAGAATTGGCTCTTCCCCACATAAGCACCATACGCAAACAGAAATTTACAGCATATTCCTCTGTATATAAGCATTTATTTTCACTATAGATATGTACCTATCTTTGTGTATTGCTTTGTATAAACATGTAGAATAATTATGTTGTTGTAAATAAATAAATAAATAAAAATCATCTTTGGTCTAAATTTACTTACTTCCATTGTGCATCTATGTACCTTCCATGTACTTGGATCTGTGTGTCTGTTACCTTTCTCCTGAAAAAGCATATCCAATGCACTACCCTATTTCTCATCCTGTACCTCTATCAATATCTTTAATCTATATATACTTACCTCCTTTATGCATCTATATACTTTCAATGTACTTATGGATCTATATATTTATCACTTTCTTCTAATTTAGCATTTCAAATGCACTACCCTATTTCTAAGCCTATACTTCTCTCAATATATCCTCTGGCCCAACCTTCTGACTCATCTCAAACTTCTTTCTACTACTCTTTCCAATGCACTACCCTATCTCACCCTATGCATCTATCCATATATCCTCTACATCCACTCTCTCATTTATCCCATACCACTACTATGATCCCAAAATAACCCTTTCTAGACTCTCTCCTACTCTACCCTCCTTGCATCATCTGACACCTCTTTTTACTATACCGATCCCCCAAAACAAACCTTTATAAACTCTCCCCTCTGACTCTTCCCCTCAAAAACCCCTTTTTACTCATCCAAAAGCCTCCTCCTACTGCTATGACCTCAAAAAAAAATAATAATAATCTCACTCTTCTGTCCCTCCACTATCCTTTTCAATCAAAATAACAGACTAACACGTTCACTTCTCAACTTCCATATTCCACTATACTAATTCACCACTAATCCTTTATGGGTTCCAAAGTAGTGTGCTACTCGCCAATGAAGCTTTTGAACACCCCATCAGGGTTACCAGCGCTATATAAACGCAAACCTTTTTCCCTTTTCTACCCCTCCCCAACCCTTCTCAATCCAAATAACTGACTAACATATCCACCACTCAAATTACTTTCATGTTTCGCCATACTAATTCAACAGTAATCCTTATGGGTTCCAGAGTAGCGTGCTACTCGCCAATAAAGCGCTTCAAAACCCCATCAAGGGGTAGCAAGCGCTATATAAATACAAACCTCTTTCCCTTTTCTATCCCGCAACCTACCCTTCTCTATCCAAATAACTGAATAACATATCCACCACTCAAATTACTTCATACTTCACTATACTAATTTTCAACACTAATCCTTTATGGGTTCCGGAGTAGCGTCCTACTTGCCAGAAAAGCACTTCAACACCCATCAGGGGTAACAGGTGCTACATGAATGCAAACCTTTCTTCCCTTTTATCCCTCCGCTACCCTTCTCACTCCAAATAACTTGACTAATACCCACCACTCAAATTACTTTCATAGTTCACCATACTAATTCAGCACTAATCCTTTATGGGTTTCCGGAGTAGCGTGCTTCAACACCCCATCAGGCGTAACAAGCGCTATATAAATACAAAGCTTTTTTTTTCCCTCTTCTATCCTTCTGCTATCCTTCCAAATCCAAATAACTGACTAACCTATCCACCACTTAAAATTTACTTGCATGTTTCACTATACTAATTCAACACTAATCCTCTATGGGTCCCGGAGTAGCGTGCTACTCGCCGAAAAAGCGCTTCGACGCCTCGTCCGGGGTAGTAAGCGCTATATAAATGCAATTACAATACAATACAATATATATATATATATATACTTTTTTTTTCAAAGAAAAAAACAAAAGTTAAACCGTTGTTATAGTTTGGAAAACTTTACTTATTCATTCTATACAACCCAAACTTAAAATACACAGACATTACAAATTCTAAACTTATAATTATACCTTAAATGTATACATTATGCACCACATTTAAATCAATATAATGTTATTTATTCTTTAACTACAAACCAAACTTAAACTACACAAAAATGTAAAATTGTTAAGTTATACTTATACCTTCATTTTTAATTTATGCAACACCTTCAAATTATTATAACTCGCACAGCTCCATACACAGTGTATTCATCTCCGTAGCTACACTACATTAACTATAACTCGCACCTTATCTGTGCACTGCTTAAACAGTTTATATCGCTTATACCATTTAAAGTAATAGTATTTATAATAATAGTCACTACCTCGCAAATCACATCTTTTGGGAGGACACAGAACATGGTAGAGTGGCGAGTTCTAGTTAATGTAGTGTGGCTAAGGAGTTGGATTCACTCTGTATGGAGGTGCGTGAGTTATAATAATTGGAAGAGTGGCGTACAAAGGAGTAGCGTATAGTGGAGTGGGGTAAAGTGCATGGCATAGAGTGGAGTAGAATGGAGTGTCGTACAGTGGAAAAGTGTAGAGTGGAGTGGCGTAGACTGGAGTGTTGTACAGTGCACCGGCATCCAGTGTAATGGAGTGGAGTGGTGTGGAGTGCCAGGGAGTGGAACGGAGTGGTTATATTGCACTGGCATAGCGTGAGGTACAGTGTAGTGGCATACAGTCAAATAGCATGGAGTGGCGTACATTGGAAAAGCGTTCACTGGATTGGGATACAATGGAGTGGCGTAGAGTTAAATAGCCTGGAGTGGAGTTGCATACAGTGGAGTAGTGTACAGCAATGTAGTGCAGAGTAGAGTGAGGTGCAGTGTAATGGCATACAAGAGAACAGCGTAGACTGGAGGGACGTCGAGTAGAGTGGGGTTGTGTACAGTGCAATAGCATACAGTGAATTGTAGAGTGGAGGGGCGTACAGTGAAGTTGCTTAGACTGGAGTGTCATAGAATGAAGTAGAGTATAATAGCGTAGAGTTTTGTGGTGTCGAGTGTAGTGGTGTACACTGGATTAGCGTACAGTGGAGAGGCGTATAGTGGAGTGATGTGGAGTGTGGTAAATTAAACAGATGTAGAGTGAAAGTGTGCAAACGGATGTAGATGTAATGTGGCAAAAATATACATTATAAGGTATGAATGGTAATTTTTGGTAGTATGTGTGAATAGAGTAAGTAGTGTTAAAGTTATAAAATCCGAAGTTATATATTGTGCTGCAGTATGCCACAGTAAGTTTGCGGTATACCGCAGTATATGTGAATGACAAGGCAGCATGTAGTTGGCTAATGGCTGTGTTTGCCAAAAATAAAAGGCAGCCATGTAGTTTCTAGCACAGTTTGGCTGCGTTATGGGTTAGTGTCTTAAGATATATGTAAGCAGTAGGTTTTGTTGATGTTCCCTACATATTACCACTTTGTTAAAGTGGTAATAGGTAGAGAAATATATTTATATTTTTCTATTTATTTTTACAGCAGTTTAGGGAGAACTGCGCATTTAAAAAAAAAAAAAAAAGTTTTAAGTAGCATGCTAATTTGGATGCGGTACCCTGTAGACTTTTTGTCTGCAGATCTAAATGTTAAAAATAGACAATACACTGTACTACATTTATTTGTTTTTATCTATTTTAAGTTCTGCGGTACTCCAAAGGAAGTATTGCAGTACTTTGTACATTTTTTAAAAATATAAAGAAACGTATAAATATTTTTCCCTATCTATTACCGTTTTAATAAAATAGTAATAGGTAGGGAAAAAATACCAAAACTATACTTGCCTATATCTAAAGGTGTAACGCAGAACACAGCCAAAGTGTACCTAAAAACAATATGGATGCCTTTAACTTTTGTAAAGGCAGTCAATACCTAAACACATAATGACTTGTCATCACTATGTGCCGCAGTACTTTCGCGAACGTACTGCGACAACAGATATCACTAAGGTAAAATGCCTTATAACTTAAAAAATACTTACCCTAGTTACCTACAGAAATGTGTAATCCTGCCAAATGTCATGGAAATCCGTCTAGCTGTTTTCGCGCTACGTGAGATACAAAAGTCTATGGAAAATGCATTCGTGGAAAAATGCGTTTTGGGACCCCTCACTTTTATCTTTGCACCCCCATGACCAATCGCCACGACATTTTCCATCCTCCACCAATGTAGAAAAACTAAAGGTCTGGGGAGTTTGGGGGAGATTCGTCAAATGGGCGTAAAGTTATTAATGGTAAAAAAAATCTGAGGAATTCCTATCTCTAGTAACCCTAACTATGACTAGAGTGGCTACTGCCACTCTGTTATATATAAATATATAATGGGTATTATACAAGGCAAAGTGCCACGTTGTAAGTGTACTATTTAAATAGGGTGTGTAGTACTTACCTATGTGGTAAAAAATGCCTGCTAAATTTGACGTACAGAACACCTGGTATGACATTTGTGATTGGCTGTTACAATTTTGTTTCCTGTTGATTTTCCAGACACAGCTGTGATTTAAATGTTCATTTGAAACACTTGCTTGTAGTTTCTATGGGTATCAAATCTTTACTTGATCAATGAGAATGCCCCTCTGTGGATTTCTTAGAATGCCTACTTTTCAAAAAGGTTTAGTTTTAATAGTCTTTCTTAAAAGTGGGGTTTTTGTAAGCCAGAAGCTGCAGCAAACACCTCGCTTGTAAATTTTCAAAAGTATTCTTAACATTTTGCCATTTGGCAACAGAATTTGAGTGCCCAATGTATGACGTCCTGCTGGAATACAAGCTCCCTGCACTACTATGTAAATCTTAAACATTTTAATTAGCGCCGCATTTTGTTTGAGTTGGATGGTGTTGGGGGGGTTTACCTTTTTGTTGTGCTGCTTTCTTTCTGCTGGCCCTTCGGTCCACCGCAGCCTATTGCCTCCGGCTGATTGTGTGGAAAGAGCACTCTAGACTCTTCACTTCCAGGCTGTTCCTTCTCGGGTGCCATCTTGAGAGGTTGGCGGGCTAATTCCTGGCCAGCCTCACCTATTTCGTACACATGCCAGCGCAGACACGTGCTGGCGTGCCTAAGGCAAGCTAGTCTGCGCCCGGACTGGGCCAGGGATGCTGCCAGTTCTAGTTCAGATTGCCCCAAAACCGCCTTAGTAGGTTATTCTCATATGGAACGCTTGGTGCTCTGTCCCTGTGGGAAGGATATTATATGCACGAGAGCTGACATTACCAATGCCAAATCGTTTAGCTGCCCCAGCTTTAATTTGTTGGTTTAACCTACCGGTAGGCATCCCTTCTCAGCCCTTCTCTTTAGGAAACTCCAAAGAGAGGAAATTAAACCCACTATCTGTCCCCGAATCATCTGTGCATTACTTAATGCACGCTCTTTGTGCAAACACAACACTGAAATTCATGAGCTTATTACCTTATGCTGCCTTGGCTGCCTTTTTGCTACGGAAACCTGGGGCTCGGCGGTCTCAGGTTCTGATTTGGAAGCCGCTATTCCTTCAGGCTATGCTATATCTCTGTAAGATTGTCCTGGTCGCTGCATGGGTCAGAAGCCACGGAGGAAACATTTTTATAGAGTGAAAATTGCTGCTATTCCTGTTTTCACAGGGCTCCTAATTTATCACCCTCCGGGCCCGCAAATTGACTTCCTTGAAGCTTGGCTCCAAGCGTTCGAGCCCTTTCTGGTCCATCAAAAGTTTGCCGCACGCACTTGCCGATTTAAATTTTCACTTGGAAGTTCTGTGCCACATGGACTCTCTATACGTAATAGAATCTATGCAGAATTTTGTTTTTTCTCAGGTGGTTAAAGCCCCTATTCATTTAGTGGGGCCCACTTCAGATGGTATCTTCTCTAATTCTCCCACTCTGACATTTAATGAAACCATCCCCCTTAGTTGGGTGGATCATTCAATGTGAGATGCCCCACACTGCCATCTATGGGGGTGGGACCGGGACTATCTAAACCCAAGAAAGTTCTTGGTAGGAACTGGAGTAGAATTGCATCAGAAGGCCTTGAATGGGCGCTCAACTCGGTTCATAGCCCTGCACGTACCTTGCCTGTACTCTCGGCTGAGGGATTTCGAAACTGGCTAGGTGGCTGCCCTTGACATTGCTGCCCCCCTGACAAGTAAGTGTTGTACTAGATCCAAACCTTCTGCACCCTGGTTGGATTATCTAAAAAAAAACTGCGGCAAATTTGTCGGAGACAAGAACAGAAATGGCTACTGAATCACAACCTTGTGGATAAAACAAGAACTCTTTAGAGTTGTTAAAGAATTTGTCTCCGCTATCCACTCCCGGCCTTACTAATCCTTCGCAAGATATTTGCGATCGAGTGGTCACTTACTTCAGAGACAAAATTCTTAAGATCTACTCTGAATTCTCTCCACCTGTTGAGCCCTGTTTTTTTATGGAATCATTGTCCTTCTCCACTGAGCCCTCCAAGCTCTCTGCCTTCCTTCCTATTTCCAAGCAGAAAACCAAGGAGCTTCTCATGAGCCTTAGATCAATGTCCTCGGTGGACCCCGGTCCACCTAAAATTCTGCAACTGGCACCCGATTGTGTTGCCAAAACTTTACAGCATGTACTGAATCATTCCCTTGTTTCTGGAGACTTTTCCCTCAACCTTGGCAGGAGGCTACTGTAATCCCTCTTCAAAAAAAGCCTAACGTTGACCCTGATGATATGAAGAACTTTCGTCCTATCTCATTTCTGCCTACACCTTCCAGAATCCTGGAGAAATACCTTAATCAGCAATTAGTGAAGCTCATTGAGACGTGACACATTCTGGACCCTTCACAAAATGGCTTTAAAAGTAGTCCCAGCACAGAGACTGCACTGATGGCTGCTACGTAGAGTATCAGGCGCCGGTGGATCAGGATAGGGTGGTTGTCTTGGTGCTGCTAGATTTGTCAGCAGTCTTTCACACCGTCTCACCAGTGCGCCTGGTTCAATGCCTTCATCAGTCAGGTGTCAGATGGAAAGTCCTCAATCTCTGCCATTCCTTTCTCACCAGCAGATTGCAGGTTATCAGTTCTGAGGGCTTTAAAGCTAAGGCCTATAGCGGTCCCTGCGCGGTCCCCCAGGGGTCTTTATTGAGCCTCACTCTGTTAAATCTTTACGTCGCTCCACTCGATGAACTAATACGTTCATGCGGTTTTCAAGCACTGTCATATGCTGGCGACACAGAGATTATTGTATCCATCTCTGACTTGTCCTCAGTAGCTAACAAGTTTAATCTCTGCATGACCAAGATTAACATTTGGATGAAAGGACATTTTCTTAAACTGAACACAGAAAAAACGTAGGTGCTGGTGTTTGGTACACAAGAATCCATCTGGTCCTGCTGTTGGTGACCTGAGGAATGAGGCCCTTTACCTACACCTGTTAAAGTGGCCAAAAATCTTGGCGTAATGTTCGACACTTCCCTGAACCTTGACTCACAGGTTAATCGTATCACGAATACCTGCTTTCACATAATCCTTTAGGAAGGTCTTTCCTTTTATTCCAGTTGAATTGCGTCACTTGGTGGCCACTGCTTTAGTCTCCTCCAGACTCGATTACTGCAAAGCCCTCTATCTGAATATTAATGCCTCCTCACTTAACAAGCTACAAGTGGTGCAAAATGCGGCTGTTTGCCTTGTTCTTAACACTCCCAAACAAGTGTCTGTCAGAGATGGCATTAGAGCGCTGCATTGACTTCGTGTGAAGAAGCACATTGTTTTTAAGGCTATTTGCCTAGTCTTCCTCTCTCTCCATCACAAAGGGTCCAAACATTTCTCCTCCCTCTTCAGCTGGTACACTCCAGGCTGGTCACTTAGATCCTCTTCAGCTAGGAAAGTCTCCTTGCCCAGGTTCCGGAAAGTCAGATGGGGCGGTCTTTCCATCTCGGGGGCTGCTGCCAAGTTAAGGAATTCCCTGCCAGCCCTCATCGCTAGACTTGAGTCCTTAGTCGCATTCAAGAAATCATTAAAAACATGGCTTTTCTCATTGTATGTTCTCAGGATTTTCTGCGCTTAGGAGCTCTGTTTTTCAGGCATAGAGCTTAGATACCCTCATATTTAATGTGCTTTATAGATTCATTTTTGATTTGATTTTCTTTTTTGCATTTTGTGTAATTATGCATTATTTTTTGTAAACTTTATGAAATGCTGCCTAATTGCCCAAATTAAAATTGCATGAATTTCACACACCCCTAAAAGATGCTGATACTAAGGAGCAAAAACTGTATTTATCATTAGAACAGTGTTTTGAATGTATTAAACAATGACTTTCCTAAGCATTCATAACATGATTTGTAACCATGTTTACTTACTTTAATCTTATACTTATGGCCTAATATTCACATGAAGGGCACTATCACGATGTCGGTCGAACGAGCATCCGACCGACACTGTAGCGGGAATGGAACCGCCCGACTATTAGTCAACGTTTCCATCCATTTTTCTATTGCAGCTTGTGCGGCGGCTGGAAAAGGGCCGCAGCACAAGCTGCAATAGAAAACAAGCATTGGCATAGCCAATAGGTCTCGCCTTTGGGACCGCATAAGTGTTTAGCTGTGCAGCACATTATAGAGACAATAAACCTTAATTCATAGAGTATGGCAAGAAAGAAGACCTGCAGTAGCGGGATATGAGATCTGCGATGGTGCACGTGGGAAGGCTTGATAGAGAGCACTGCTGATATATACATAATAATAAAACACCACACACCTCTGTCATTCGTACACCTCTTCCCCGTTCTATCTGAACTACGCTGCCACTTCCCCCAGCAGGCGGGTAGTGAAGTATAAAAGCCAGGGGCCACATTTGCTCTATATAATAAAATAGAGGCGTGCTAGACAATAAATAGTTTTAAAAAAACACAGAGCATAACTCTGAAAAGTCTGAGGCCAGCAATCAAAACTATCTCCCACGTGGATGGCTTGAAGCCAAGGGAAGCTGCCTGACGGAAATTGCTGTGGCTTCCTTATATACTTCAACATTGTTTGGAAAAAGTACAGCCCGCGTTTCTGGAGTTAGGCATTTAGGAAAATACATACAATATCCTTGGCGATATATAATTGACATACTGATCTACTGCAGCGCCTAGAAGCAGTTCTGTTCATGTGTGCATACAGCGCTATTCCTGCAGATGTAGGGCAGACAGCAGGCAAGAGTCACCAGCCCACCTGGGTACTTTAGAGGCCCTGCAGGCAGGCACTTTACCCCTGCTTCAGACAGCAGATGACCCATTGCAGGCGGCAAGGTAAACAGGAAAGCAGCTCATACACTCTTTGTCATCTTAATGACATCACAGGAAGCGACAATGCACAATTTTTGAGGCGGATGAAATCAAATAAAGTCTAGCATGAAAATAATAAACAACTTCACAATCTCACACAAGTAGATAGAAGGCATGCAAAGGAAAGAAATGGGGGCATAAGAGTGACTGGTACAGGTTTACGCCTCTGACTGCGGTACTGAGTCACAGATGAGCTTGCACTGGGTGTGAATGACTACATTGCTCTATCACTGGTCCCATGAGCGCCAGAGAGAACTTTCGTTTTGAAGCAGAGCGTCTAAAAAGCATGCAGGTTGCTAGGAAAACCATAGCGGTTGCTACAGAGATCCCAGGCGACCCCTACATCACATCCAGAAATGGAAAATCAAATCTGATTAATGAGGAATTTTCCGTTAGGTTGATGTGGTAACTTAAGATGGTACTGTTTATAAATTCGTGAATATGTTTAGCTTAACTTCTAATAGGTTGCTATTTGTTGTTCAATAGTGAAAAATATTTGTTGACTTTAAAAGCCATGGGGTGGTTTAAGGGCTAGGGAGGCTGATGGTGGTACTTACTAGGGTGTTAATGAGTTTTGGTGCCACTGGTAGGGTGTGCAGGAAAAATGGATTCTGTCGCGACCTGCGCAGAAAGTTTTAACCTTCTTCGTTTCATTTAGCATTCGCAACTGTTCACTGTTTGACATAAGCAGACTTACACATGAGTAGATGAGTGCATTATTTTAATGAAGCACTATGTATTTTAAAGTTTGGGAAAGTGTCTGCGCTGTTAATGACTTTCTTGTCACCTTTAAAATAAACAAGAGAGCTTAACTCCTGAGAGAGAATGGAAAGCGCTTATACCCTTCGAGCAACACCTACACAGCAATGCATGGTCTGGCTGCAGGGGGAGTCACGTGATTCTTGGCTCGAGCTTGAAATGCAGGGTCAAGGGGCCTGTGTACCCCCGCCCTAATGGGAATAGCCAGAATGAATGGTGCAGACAGTGACCTAGAAACACAGAAACACTCGCCATCTGGCCACAGTAACCTTTCACTGTTCCCGAGGTCAGTTAGTCACCTTCACCTGGAAAGTTGCGGCCCCGCAGACCTGGTGCTGCTGCACCATTGAAACCTGCGCTCCTGAACAGAAGGTCAGACACGGAGCCCAATCCTCCATTATGACGATATGCCATGGTACAGGGAGAGGGTTCATTCGCGTCACTGTAGGTATGCCGAAAAAGCAACAACTCGGAAACCCTAACAGTGCAGGAAGACAGACGTACACAAGCAGAGACACGGGTTGTGAAAAGACTTCCGGCCTCCAGAAGAGAGGTAAAATAAGGGAGTGATGTCTTTCAAAAACCTGATTATTACACCAGGCAATTTCGAAAATTAGAGAGAGGGGACTGCAGGGTGGGTGCTCCGAGGAAGGCGGTGGCAAAGAACATGCATCTTACTTTCAATAGTAACAAGCGTGGGCGCGCGTGCCAGGTCGGCGGCGAAAGTGAAAGCGCCGCGTTTGGAGCAAAAGTGCACCAGGGCCAGCGCGACCGCCATCTGTTTCCAATTAACGCGTCCGCGAGACGCGGGCGCGATAATTGGAAACAGATGGCGCTGCTGCTCGCGCACGAGCTCCCTAGGCCAGGGGAGAGAGAAGGCGGGACATGCACCCGCCTTTGGCCAATTGCATGCTGTCATTCTTAAAAAGACGCATGCAAAGGCCAATAGCGGGTGATAAAAAAAAAAAAGCACACGCACGAGCGTGTATTCCAAGTTTAAAGCCCTTACTAAAAGCCACGCAGCGCATGCGCGCTGGCTCAGGCGAGACCTAAAAAGGATGTTTTCAAACATCCCTGCACCGTGCGGCAGGCACCATGCTGTGCCTGCCACATGGTGCAGGGATGTTTAGGGGGGCAGGCCACATAGCGGATGGCCAGGGGGGGGAAGGGTTCCCTGCTGCGTCCCCCAAAGTCACTTTCTGCCTGGCTTTTCATGGCGGGTGGACTGCCATGAAAGGGCAGGCGTAAAGCGACAACGTAATTCCAACGGCGGAGCCGAGGCTGGCTCCTCTGTCCTTTTGTAATTACAACTCCGCCTCCCGCCCTGACAGGCTCTGTGAGATTATCTTCCAATCGTCAGTTTCATAATACGGAGGTCGGACTGAACCCTATGATGTCAGGCGGAAAGCCTCAGACGAGCTGTCGGATGGCTTCCCGTTGACATCATAATAAAGGGCCTAAGTGTTCAGAAGTAGCTCTGCTATGAATGTAATGACACAGTTTCTGGTTACTCAGCCCCTCCACATTTCTTCTTTTTCTCTCTCATGACTTAACCTTTTTTCCTTTTTCGTATAATATTATCAATTGGCCGTAAAAGTTATTGAAATATAAGCTTGTTGTAAGTTTGCTATTTACTCATTTATAATTTAAGTTACTATATTTGATAATATTTCTCAAAGAAATTGTATTTAGAATAATTTTCATTGTTGTTCTTGATTCAATTATTTGTTTTAATAATTTAATATGGCAGCAATTTTCTTTTTTTAAGTGGAGATCATGATTTTTGTCTGCACCAAGAAATGTTTCACATGAAATGTGTTATTCCTTTGCAGTATTAAAAGCAAGAGAGAAGTCAGACTTATGGTTTAACTGTTTCGATATAAATAACACATATGTTAATTGTTATTTTTTTAGCACAAGTGTAGTCCTCGCTATTCAGAAGACTTCGTACTGCAGCTAGAAACTGAATTGGTGCAAACCCGACTGAAAGAGGCTGAGTCTCACTGTGCAATGAAAGAAATTCAGGATAAAATTCTGGACATGGAAAAGGTACATCTGCATTTAAAGCTATCAAACATTCAGTGAGCTAAAGAAAATCGTATTTTTTTCTAAAGCTTTTTTGAATTGCCTTTTTCTGTACTTTGCACATTTATAACAAAAAGGAGAAACAGTACTGTTCATTACATAATCTCATCATCTCAGGTCCGTCCTCATTTGCCCCATAACATAGTATGCTAGACATGTGGACCTGCTTACATACTTTGGGCCTGATTTAGATTTTGGCAGATGGGGTACTCCATCACAACGGTGACGGATATCCCGACCGCCGAAATATAAATCCCATAGGATATTATGGGATTTGTATTTCGGCGAGCGGGATATCCATGCGCTGAAATCCATCTGCCGAAATCTAAATCAGGCCCTTAATTACAAACCCGCCTCCCCCTCCCAACTAGACAACCAACGCCACTGTATCCAAGCTCATGTCAACTTCTATTGCAACCTCCTAAAAAACAAATGTTGAAGCACAATCAATATCACCTAGAAAAGAACGACATTACCTTCCATCTTGATGCTCCAGTCCCTAGCACCTCCTTCAAATGTCCCCATTTAGCCTGAAAGTTATCCTCAAAGTTTAAATGTGTCCGCTCCACATTGCTGGTGAGGCGCTCCATCATCAACACCTTCCATAATCTGTGGTACTGCAGTGACCGCATGAGCGGGTCTTTTTTCCTACAGTACGAGCAAATGGTTATTTTGCCACTCCCAGACATTGCAAGATCACTTGCCAAACCGGTTGTCCCAAACAATTACACCCCAGACTCAGTATCACATCCTCTGGATCTTGAGGCAGTGTATAGTCCAGGATCCTCTGCAGCACCTCCAAGACCTCAGTGCAGAATGGCACAATCTTAGGGTATTTCCAGCATATATGTAAAGTTGTATCTTGTACCCCAGCCAGCAGTGAGGGCTCCTCCCCGGATAAATCTTAATCAATCTCACTGGGGTACAATACCACCCATAAATCATTTTATGATGGAATTCACTGAGCTTTTATGTAAATTGTGTCTTAGTAGTCTCCCTTGCTGTTGTGTTATTTCTTTATTTTTTTTAAATTAAATCTATAGCTCTTTCCTCTCCTGCCTATGGGACCAGATTACCCCCTCTGGCAGTGTATGTAGTACTGTATGTATGTTGGTCCCCCAGATCCTTTCAATTTGTTGGCACCCTTTCAAAAAAACTTTTTCCCTAGTTGCTTCTTACTTATTTTCTCGATGCAGGACCCTGTGCCGAATATGCGCATATTGCATACAGTCCCACACAGTTAGGTTAAAATCCATAATGCATTGACCAAAGGAGCAGATGCTCTCTTTAAAATTGTGTTTTTAATGAAATTATTTCAGAACATAGCTGCTATTCTTTCTTTAAAACAATCTTAAGTGGTACTTGACATTTTTATGCAAAGTAGATTGACATAAAATTGAACTATTTCATTTGTTTTTTGTCCATTCATTTTTCATTATAGAAATGTTTATAACATGTAATTAAGTTGCTTTAGGAGACTTTTTCGTAATCACTTTACCTTTTGGTTCTATCTAAGCACCTGTAATCAGAGCTCTCATTTTTATCAGATTCTATTGAGTTAAGAGGTGTGAGGAATATTCTGGAGTTCCTTTCTTGTGATATTTCAACAACTGTCTTGTTAACTTGATTTTTAATTCTAAAACTCAACTAACTGTGTACATAAATGTGAACCATGTAGTACATTTCTCAAAGGATTTTAAGTACCTCACTTTTAAAATTAAACACAGCCCTTTGACACAGTCTGAGTTCAAGGCAGAATAATTTTCACTAGCTCAGGATTTTAATAATGTTTGGCCCTTTCATATCAACAGTCCTCTATTAATTCATATCTAAGAGCCTCCCCATCTTTTCACACAAAATAGTGGGCCAATGTTTTCTGCTGGTGAAATGAAAAAAGATTTTGCCTTAGCCACCGCCAACATACAATGCAAGAAAGCATAGCAAAACACATTTTTGAATGATACTTTTGATCTGCATATGCCTCACCTTTAGAACTCCCCCCTAGTGACCGGATCAGGACACTTTTCCAGCAGTTGCTCCTGCATGTCAATAGATGGTGCCCTCAAACCCTTTAGCAACCTCACGTTGCCTCCGGAAGTGAAGGCACAGAGCTGTAATATAGGTGTCACACCGGAGGTCTGAGTATCCTTTTTTTATCCTCCCTTTCATATTGATCCGGAGCTCTGCTCCTGAATATTTGTTGATGTTTTATTGCCCTCCAAATTGATTTTGCTGCCAGTGTGCTAGGAGTGTCTCCCATAAAATCTATAGGCTTCAAACTGTGCTATGCCTGCAGGAAGCAGATGTCACTCATATACCCACATGACGTCCGTCCTTGATGTCTTTGATTCAATCATGAGTCGAAGACAAATGATCACTGATGCATCTGAAGGCCACCAGGGACCTGGCGACGAAACTTTACGCTGCAAAACATGAGAAGCAGGCTGCTCATCTTCCGAATCGTGGGCCCCGTTCACAGACAAATCTGGGCCTTGTCCCCTGCCAAGTCCAAAGTCAAATTTCAGCCCAAAAGTAAGAAGTCCAGCCTGGGAGTCCATCCCCCATGGTTCACGCACTTTGCACTCAAAGGCCTCAACTATGCACCAATCATCTCATTCTGACCCCATTCTGCAGTTGGAGGCATCTCTGTAGCAGATAGATTCCTTCATGGTGGCAATGCTGTAGATCATCCAGATGATTCTGAGTCCCCCTGGAGCACCTTCGGGCCCAGTGGATCCATTGGGGTCCCCAGTCAGACTTCTGCCTGCGGAGCCTTCTCTGGTGCTAACTGACTCAGTTAATTCTCTGCTGCCAGCATCAGGCCACGCCTCCACTTATTTGTTGAAGGCCACGTCAGTCCCGATTGGCCAACCTTGGTGCCGGTCTTGATCTGGAGCCCAGCTCAGCTAGATCTCAGCTGATGTCTCGCTATGAGATTACTAACTGACTCCTGTAGTGAAAGTTTCCCTGGCAGTGCCTCTGCATATGCACTGGCGCCTTCAGCATCTAGGCTTTGTTTGACTGAGACTCAGATGTACAAAATTGTTATGATGACTCACGTGCTGGGGATGATGAGGAAGGTATTGACTATTTTCCCCCCTCACTAAACTTATGATTAACTTTTTCTGGACCTCCAGAGTACAAGTGGTTTTGATATCTCGCTGGAAATGGAATTGGACTTCCTATTTGGGCTGTCACCCAAGAGAGTGCCTGTTTTTTTCTGTGGTGGTTCCAATGACAGTGGAGCTTTTGAAACTACAACTGCCTACTGTGGAAATCAGACCTAATTTTCTGACTTAAATTTTGCAGTCTCTCCCTTCATCTTTAAAACCTTTACAGCCCTTCAGTGAAGGCATGACAGACACTTTGGCTGTGATGTGAACAAAGTCCTGCTCAGCAGCACAGGTAAGTCGCCCTATAGCAGGTGTAACAGACTCAACAGCCTTCACCAGAAAATCTTGTGTTACAGGTGTCGCACAGCAAAGTGAATCCAAATGCCTTTATCTCTGCTTCACCTGATAGAGAATCTAAATGCATTGACGTACTTGACAAGAGGGTGTTCTCTTTCAGCTTGGCTTTTGCCATTTTAATGCAGTTTACCTGCTAGACCGATATACTCCAATGCTCCTGCCCACTTGGACATGGTGAGCGACATCTTGCCAGCCTTCCCCGAGAATTTTAAAATACTTTTGCCTAGATGATCGAAGATGGACAGAATGCTGTAAAGTACATGTTGTGGGCTGGATTGGACATCATGACTGTATAAGCTGTGCGATGGGCACTAATGTGGATGTTTATCGTCATGCTGGGATACGTACCACGTACAGACATCCCTCATGGACATGCCCTATGATAGCTCATGGCTGTTTGGAGAGGAGCAGGTTTGGCCTTTGCGCTGTTTAAAGATAGCAGTGTTACGGATGTCTCCTTGGGTTTTCTAGCTTTGTCCTTCCAGTTCCATCAACAAGCTCATGGGTTACTCTCCGGGTTTCCCTTTTGAGGCTCCTTGGGATGTGGTGATGGTGGAACACAGACCAACACAGCATTATCAATCCTAGTCTTCCTCTTACCCTACTGCTGTTGCAACCAAACCGCTCCGATTCCACCTTAGGGAGTGACTTGCAGCCAGTGGTGGGGGCAGAATATACTTTTACTTGCCAGCTGGTGCGTAATTACCTTGGACCTGTGGACTGTGCATGTGGGTGTAGCAAGGTTACACCTTTTCTTTTTTGTGAGACCCCCCCGCCCCCACCCCAGTTCTTTCTGTTTTCATCCAGACTTCGGCAGCACTTTCCTCCTCCTTGCCAGAGAATTTCAGTCATTACTGGCCCAAGGGGCAATAGAGAAGTTGCCCAAGGAGAGTGGCAGTGAGGGCTATTCTTGCTGTCTTCTGAAGACAAAAAAGATGGTGTGTTCAGGCCAATTGTGAATCTTCCATTCTTGAATACTTTCCTTCGGAAGGATAAATTGAAGATGCTGACATTGGCACTGTTCCTGTCTTTTCTAGAGCCTAGAGACTGGATGGTGTCCTTATACTTGGCAAGCACTTGCATGTTTCTGTTCTGCAGTTCCACAGGTGTTTCCTACAATCGTGATGGGGAAGGAACACGTTTAGTTTGCTGTTCTTCCTTATGGGCTCACTTCGGCCTTTCAGTGGTGGATGAAGAACGCCATCCTGACATGCAGCAGGCTGTTCTCCATACTGCACTGAGAGCTTGGGGTGGTGGAGGACCACCTTGACGAGATGGAGATCAGCCTCCCATCTCTGTTAAAAAGAGGCACCATATCAGCATTTTGGAGCTGTTTGTCATTTGGCTGGCTTAAAAAGTCTTTTTACCTGCCGTTAATGGCAGCCCCATCAAGGTTCTGATGGACAACACGACAACTAGGTGGTACTGCAGCAAGCAGGGTGGTGTGGGCTTACTGGTGATGTGCCAAGAAGCGGTAAGACTGTGACTCTGGCTGGACCTACACAGGATTTTGGTGTTGGACAACTGGCAGGATACCTGGACACCAGGTCGGACAAGCTCAGCAGATGCCTTTTAGCCGATAGTGAATGGAATCTGCACCCGCATGTAGTTCAAGGCATCTTCGCCCCGTAGGGCATTCCTTTGTTAGATCCTTTCACTACGGCTGAGAATGCAGACTGGCCAACGTTTTGCACTGTAGAGTTTCTGCCTCAAGGCTTCCTGGGAAACGTGTTCCAACTTCCATGGGACTCTGTTCTCCTGGAATGTAATGACCTCCGACCCTTCTTCCCTGAGTCCTGAAGTAGTTCGGGAGAGAACATCCTGAAAGGACAGACTTGGCGCAGAAAGTGTGACATTCTGAGCTGCTGAGCCTGAGCGTTTGATACGCTTGTTCTACCTCTATGAGCTGGCTTGCTGTCCCAGCAAGAGGGCAGGATTCTTCATCTGAATCTCCACACCCTGCACTTGCATGAGTGAAGATTGAGCGGAAACGGTTTAGTGGTTTTGACCTGCCCTTAGTGATGGTGGATGTCATCTTGGCAGCATCCCGTCTGTCTATGAAATCGATTTACTTTGGGTGTTTGGCAACGTTTATAGCCTGGTGCAATGTCCTTTGGGTTGATTTGTTGCCATCCAAACTTCATTCTAGAATTCTTTGTTCTGTCTTTGGATCAGCAAGGCCTTCACTAGGCATTGTTAAGTTATTTGTCTCAGTCTTTTGATGTTTGACAAATCAGCCCCATCCCCTTTTAAACCCACAAGTTATGCATTTTTTTAAAGGCTTATAGATATATTTCTTTCTGCTACTTTTCTAATGCTTGCTGCAGCGGGACTTTAAATTGGTTCTAACTTTATTAATGTGCACTCTTTTCAAGCCTATGTGCACCTGTTCATGTAGACTTCGAAACCTTAATGTCTTTCTCACTGAAATTACGTCCACACACCTAGTCATGTACTTCCAGTACCACCACCATATACTACCTACTTTCTAGACACATTGGTGCTTTGAACCAGGGCATTCTTTCTGCCAAAGGTGGTGTCGCCCTTCCATGTGGAGACGTCTATCACGAAGCCTGCTTTTTTTCTCTCTGCCACATGTGGTATATCTCTGTAAAGTGATCTGATGCCTGCTGGGGCGCTATTTCCATGCCCTTTGGGATTTGGTGGCTCATGGGGTCACAGGGACCCTCCAGAAACCCAGGGTTTCCTGCAGATCTTCGACCTGTCCTCACCCAGGCCATGCAGGACTGTTGTGACATGGCCAAGTTCACAATTCATTGTGGCTGGACATCACTGATTCCATCCGATGGGCCATAGCACCAGTGTAGCCATTCGCCGCCACGCTTGGCTGGGGTCCACCGTTTTGTTAAGGGACAGGTAGACTGCTCTTGAACGGTTCAAGGAGAGCAGGGCCATGTCACTCTCTTTCATCTTGTCTGCCCCACCTCGCCAACTGCATAAGCCCTACCATTACTTTTGCGGCTTCAGCAGAGGTGTCCCATACCGCCAGCCAGTTCAACCTCCACAAGGTGCCCAGCAGTTTCACGGTCGAGATGGTGGTGCCCACAGCCTCTGCGGTCAAAGCCTATGGGCCACCCAGTCCACTACTCACACTGCAGCCCCACCTGCCAAGCCTCTTTAGCATGTCGTTAGCGGAGCACTGCCACCGAGTGTGAGGCAGAATCCGATGATTCTTGTCAGGTTGGCCGGCTGTAACATGGGACAAGTGGGTCCTGTAAATTGTTCAAAAGGGCTATTCCCTACCCTTTCTTTCCATGTTAGTGCACTTTCCCTGCCTTCCCTCCCCCGTGACTGAGGGGGGACCATTTCTCTGTTTTGCGACAGGAAGTTCAAGCCCATTTTGCTTCTTACCAGAAAAGTTGGTTTTGCTTACACAGGCATCTTTCTTGTCTAAAGTTGTGACATCGTTGGAAGTTAGTCAAAAAAATTACTCTGCCGGTGTTCTATGTTCACTCTCACCTCTATAAGAAGGAGGAGATTTGGATCCTAAGAGACCTCTCAGCTTTTATATTGATCTTACTAAAGACAACAGGATGAACTATCAACTCTTTGTGGGGTTCTCTGGAGCAAAGAATGGCAAGGCTGTAAAGACTAGAACCATCTCCCTCTAGATCATGCTGTAAATCAACATCTGCAAAAAAGCGACCTCCAGAAGGATGAATGCAAATTCTACTAGGGCCAAAACTGTTAACGCACACAGAGTCCTGGACATTTGCCAGGGGGCTACGTGGGCGCCCCTCCAATGATCACAGAGTGCTATTGTCTGAACAGTCATGTTCTCTGAGAGAGGCACTTTGTCATCTCGGTCCTGCAGGACTTGCTGGTTTGCATCCTTTCACAGAGCCTCCTCCAGAAACGTACTGCTTTGGTATGTATTCAAAAGGTGAGCAATATGAGACTAGAAATCTCTATTCGAAGAACAAGTTACTTACGTTCGATAATGCTCTTTCTGCGTCTGGCCACAGATTCCTCACCGTACCTCCCATCCTCCCCGTTCTGTGGTTGGACTCTATCCATTAATAAGATACCAAGTCCAGCTATCGGCACACTTGTCACATCAATTCACTTTTGAGGCTCTGCGTCTGGCGGGCGCCGACAGTCTCAAAAGCAATTGAAGTCAGCGCCGGGAGTGGCGCCTATATAGGCTCCGCATGACGTTTCCGGAGCAGAATGGCATCAGTGTGGAGCTGCACAGCGCCACCTACTAACACGCAGTGGTACTGCTGAAAAGTTCTGATTCCATTCTGACGCCAGGGGAATATTCAAAAGATGAGGAGCACCGGCTAGATAGTCTCTACTAGAAAGAGCATTGCCGAAGATAAGTAACTTATTCATTATTGCATAGCACTGCATTAAAGAGATCAGAATGGGAACAGATCAACACTAAAAAAATACTTGAAGACAATATGGTTACCACTGTTGATTTCCAGTTCGGACTTTTGGAAGAATATATTGAGGTTGTCTCCATCTCACACTGGGGTAGGAACAATGCAACCCCAGCGGACTCAACCGAAGGAATAAAAATGCCTTGGGAGTTCTTATAAATCTAGTTTCAGGACAATTACTTAGGTCCTGTTTCAGGCAAAAACAACTAAAACATACCTAGGGGTATACTCAAATGTTTCCTTTATTAGTGAATACCTCTGGTATCATTAAAAACATTAAAAATGATCATATGGTGAAATACAATGATTCACCTGGCCATCATGAATCCATGTTTCGACCTATACAACAGCCTAAAAAGGTCTCCGTTCTTCTTCAGGGTATAAGGACTCCTAGCGGTGATATCCAATCAAACCATGTAAAAACAAGGTAATAAATTAACCCTGCTGGTCCCTCATTTGGATTGGTTTGAACCTAAAGGAACAACACAAAATATAAGAGGGACAAGTATAAGTGACCGCATTCTTTTTCTAACTACATTACATGAAAATCAAATGCAGAAAGTTAATCCAAACAACACCATCATATTATAAAAATACTTAGACAATCACAAGCAGTAGCATTTTTTTGGGAAACATGCGTGCTGGATGTCTAAATATGTCCAACTTTACACTTACCCAAGATATATTAAACTATAGGCGTCATAGCTGAGTGCAGGGGACATCTCCTTCGTTGTCACACACTAATAATGAAAATTGTTCACAAGAAAAAGAAAAGGATAGGGCACAACCAATTACAACGGAGCATTCTTTGGGCGTGCAAATTCAGTACCTAGCTAGGGCGTAACTCCTAATGCATTCTAGTCATTCTGTGTTGAGTTTATAAAACCCTTGATTAAAATAATGTTCTACAGACCAGACATAAGGGGAAACCTGTTGAGTGCCCCGGCGTCCTTCACCTATGGTGGGATAGGTCACGGGTATTTATTGATCAGAATAGGAACAACCTCCAATTATAGAAGTTTGACTTAGTGTACGAGAGGGATGAACCCTTGTCTGTCTCCTCCTTAACATGCACATGCATCCATTACTCCAATTAAACTTTTTCAACAAGTTTTAAAGATTCATACAGAAGATGCTTAAATAGATCTTCATCAATGGAAGAAGAAATAGACTAGACTCACATCACTAAGTACATTAGATTATTAATTGTTTGACTTGTTGCATTCTGTGACTCAATGGCACCAAAACAGAGATTCCTAGTCATGGTTGTGATATTACACTGTGAGCTCTTGCCACTCTCCATTGAACAACTGCCTGGACATCTCTCAGAATGGCTTCCGCTCAGGCCACAGCACGGAGTCTGCTCTCCTGGCTGTCATCGAGCATCTCAGGCTCGTTCGCCTCCACGCTCCATGCCAACAAACAAGGGGTCCCGCAGGGCTCCGCGTTGAGCCCCACGTTTTTTAACCTCTATGTGCAACCTTTGGCGGTCCTGGCGAGGAGCAGAGGGCTTATCATTGTATCATATGCTGATGATACACAGCTGGTGGTTGCTCTCTCGGACGACACCGGGGGGGCAGCATCCAAGTTTCAGGAGGATCTCACAGCTGTCGCCGAGTGGACTGTCTCCAACTGAATTCCAGCAAGTCAGAGGTCCTGCTGGTGGGAAACCATCAAGAGCTGTGGGGGGATCGGTGGTGGCCGGCCATATTGAGTTGTGCACCTATCCCTAAGCAGGTGGTGAAAGATCTTGGTGTCTGGGTCGATTCGGACCTCAGCTTTCAGTTTCAAACCAAGAAAGTTGCAGGGACCTGCTTTGGCATACTCCGGGGGCTTAAACCGTTGCTTGGGTTTTTTGACCCACCCGTTAGGCAAAAGATTATTCAGGCCTCCATTTTATCAAGATTGGACTATGCCAATGCACTGTACATAGGGGTAAATAAGACAGAAACCCTGAGATTACAGCGAGTTCAAAATGCGGCAGCTAGAACCCTGCTGGGTCTCCCCAGAACCTGCCCCACTTCTAGGGCAATTCGCCGGTTGCATTGGTTGCCTGTTGTCAACCGAGTAGAATTCAAGGTCCTCTGCACTGCATTCAAAATCTTGAAACTTTCCTCTCCGGCCATCTTGTCCAATCTATTATCACCTTATTCCCCTACGCGCCAACTTCGCTCCTCGGGACAACATCTGGTGACTGTGCCTCGTACGAGGAGGGCGCGGTCGGACGGGCGCTCTTTCCGTTTACTGGCTGCCAAGCTTTGGAATGCTCTGCCATTTCCCATTCGTGCCATGGAGAACTACATGGCTTTCCGCAGGGCTATTAAAACCCATCTTTTCCCCACAGCCTAGTGCCTTCTTCTGATTTCCAGCCTCTGTTCTGCTTCAGCGCTGGGACGCCTCTTTGCTGAGGCAGCTGTGCGCTATACAAAACATGCTAACATAACCCTCATCTCCCCCTCTTCTGCTCCCTGACTGAATTCCAAAGTCAACCCTGTAGCGAAGGGTTTCAATTTCTCCATGCTTTGCAACATCCTGGAAGTTGCACATATAATTGTTATGACCGCTGTGATGGGTCTACTGCAATGTGATATACACAGGGCACTCAAACAAATATGGCAGGAAGGCTGAAAAGGCTCTAAAAACAGGAAGCAAGATTTGACCCAAACCTGAAAAAAAGAATAGCATCAAGCACACAAAGAAATCATTCCACTGTCTCCCAACTGCATTGAGGAATCCATCATGATATTCTGCAACAAAGCTCTACGTTATTTGAAGAAACTGGCCCCTTGCGTCGCTCTGGCCAGAACTCCAAACTCAACCAAGTTGTAAGCTAAATAAGTTTGAAGGACTAAAGCAACATTAGGAGTACAAATCTCATGATATAAAATCCCTCAATCCTTCCATGAAATCTCAAACCACCTCATCTTCAGAAAATTTCTAAACGCCTTACTTTTTTTATTGAGACATTTTATTAGGTTAAGCAAAGGAATTTACTAAACATTGTAGATATGTATATAAAGGTTAATATGTTTCTGCTAAACTTTAATAGCCCCCAGTGTCACACAGATTGATCATAGGCCTGTCTGTATTTGATACCAGGCCAGTGCTAATCCCTTTCTGGCTCATGTATGTGTAGTACGGGTGTAAGGAAAGTTAATCCCAGATGCTCTTTTTGAACTCTAAGTCCTGATTGCTATTAACCATACATATTTCTGGTGACACCTTGTATACAGCCAGATTTTACCAGTTTCTTTCTAAGAGTATGCTCCATCAACATAATATCCCGCATATTCACATCCTACATGGTCTCAGAAGCGGCTTAATCTTTTCCCACAGTAATTTAGCCAGCTGGGACCATATTACTCACAGGGTGCACTTTCCCTGTTTGCGCCACAGTGTACCTTTCAAAAGGTGCGCCAGACGCAAACATGTAAAGTGCACTCTATTATGGTGAACGAGCTGCCCTCTGGGAAGCTGTGAAATCGAGCTGCCCTGGAGGCAGCACATTCAAGTGAAATACAGAGCAGCTGTGTACAAGCTGATCAGTGTTTCATTGTGCAGGTGACAACCTGCCTGCACTTTGAAGGGGGCAGAGAGATCCCCTTGCAGACTGGTGCAATGAGTGACTGCACCCTATTGCAGGGTAGTTCCTGGGGGGTCCCTGGGACCCCATTTCCCCCTTCGTGAGGGCTGCCTTCTGGGGGCATACTAACAGTGAACCACCTTTTTGTGGCAGCTGACAGCTTCTTTGCACCCGCATCGATAATACAGCGTGGGTGACAAGGAAGAGAGACTCCCTCATTTGCATGGGGCTTAAGCCCCCATGCAAATGAGGGAACGCCCTCTCACAGTAGCGCTGGCGCACATGTGCGCAAGCGCTGTCAGTATAACAGACGGGCGCACAAGCGTCTGCGGCCCATTTTGTAATACCAGAGTGCCCTGGGGGCACACAAAGTCGGCACACACGCCTGTTGCGTCCCCAGGGCACTTTGTGTAATACAGCCCAGATTGGCTAAATTTTTCATCTGTGCACTCCTAATCTTTCCCTCCACTCCAGTATGCTGAAAGATGTTGCCTACTCTGACCCCCTAAAGTTAAGTGTAATATGTAAGCCTAGAATGTTCTTGATAGTGTTTCGTACCTTTAGCCAAATAGGTTTTATTTTCAGGCTTCTCCACCAATGTGAAGTAGATCTCTTCCCTCCACACGGTTCCTGTAATTTATCTCTGATGAAGTTCCATTTATCTTATCAATTCACTAGCTGCATCATCTACAATACCTTCACAATTGGCACCATGCCTAACTGACTGCCAAGTTCACCATCTCTAGTGTCTGCTGGCATACCCAGCCAGAACCACCAGGCTGGAGAGGAAGAAGTATTAAAAAAAAAAAAAAAAAAAACAGGTTGTCTCAATCTAGCTACCCAGCATCTAGAACCACATCACTATTTATCAGGGCTGCCCCAAACTTATTTCAGTATATAAAAAAACTGAAGATGCCCCTTTTTAAAGGACACTACATCACAGTGCACTTGCGGTCCACTTGCACTCTCAGAACCCAGCTGTATCTTTGCCTTTGAACCTGAACAGCACTCATCCTATTTTCAACTAGATTTGTGCTGTGTAAATACCATATACCATAGATATTTCTGATGCAGCAGGGAATGCCAGTCTAAGCTAATGTCTGAAAAATTCAGGAGTCTTCCCCTACCTCAGCTGCTATTGAGGTAGTGATTGTAAACTGGTGTAATTTTCCAGCACATGGGCAAAAAATTTATTTAAAAAACACAATGCTGTAGTTGTCCCGCTGTAGGAACTTTTTTCTGGTCTGTTCTTCTGGCCCTTTGTGCTCAACTAAGCACCACTTCCACTGTGGTGTATGTATCACTTCCAAGTCATCATCAGTCTGTAACCACAGCCCCAAGCATCAGTGGGCCCCATACCGCCTTACCCATTCAAGGACCAAGCCCCATCAGTAAACTCTTTCTTGACTAGTCATGTGAGGAACACATCCCACTGCACCCTGTCCTTGCCAGTAATGTAGAAGAGAAGTGACAATTTACTTCTCTCTTGGTGGTTGAAACCTTAATTGCAAGCACCTCAGTCTTATTAGCATTAGCTCTTCTGTTGCTGCTGACATCCAGCTTCACTGATTGATTTGTCCCAGCTTCTCCTAGCTTCGGTCTCTGGTGCGCTTTCCTGTTTTGATTTGAGCCTCCTTCCCTGAGAATAGGCTGCCTTGTCTCAGCAGCTCCACGTTGCTCAATACACTGTGAAGTCACCACACTTCTGGGTATGTGTGTTATAGCAGAAGTGGTCTTATGTCTTCCATAGCAGTCCCTTACATAATGGCCCCCCTGCAATCCCTCCCCTCGTGCCGGGCTAGATTGCCCTCCTCTGGGCCTCGCACTGTACCGCCTCTGGCTTCCTAACCACCATGCTGGCGTTTAAGTGTGTACATGTACCTCTAAGGTTAGTCTCTGTGCCCCGCGCCCTGGATTACCAGCCTTCTGTTCCTCCCTACACCACTCTGATTTGCTTCAGTTAGGCCTCAGACAGGGGATGGGCTACTGCTGCTGGTCTGATCATGAGTAGGCCTGGGCGGAGTGACCAAAAAACTCTGCCGCGCTACACGGAGTTTGCAAGTGGTGGAGTGCGTTAGGTCATGCCGTTCACGCAGATTTTTAGCACCGGGTGTTTGTCTCGCACTTGAAAATCAGCGCAAACAGCACCATGCAAGAGGGTGCTGTTTCTCTCTGCCGCTTGAGTAGATTTTCTACTCGAGTGGCAGCTTCCTCAAACAGATGGTTTCTCATTTCGAGTGGTCACAACCATCCGCGTTGAGAAACCTCGCTGGCAGGTGGTCTAGCGTTGGATTTTCCTTGCTCGCCAACTTAATGTTTTGCATTTGTGGAGCAGAGCTTTTCGGAACTCCACATGCTCCGCGGAGCGCAGAAAACTCAGTGAACGGTGCAGAGTTCACCGCTGGGGTCTAATTAAGAGATCTCTTCTAGCTGCAGGCCCTAGCCCACAATCCTCATTCTTCCCTTTCTTCTTTGGGATTGTCAGATCGGCTCCGGGTGACCTCTGCAAGGCACCAGGTGCTGCACTCTTGCAGGGTCAGTCAGCAGAAAATTTCAGACAAGTTCCTGGCTACCTGCGCTTTCATTTGAGAATGACTTTTGCTCCTCCTTTTTGTAATGCTCCACTGCTCACCCTTCTATGGCTGCTTGGTACATTCAGGGAGCCATAGAAATGTGATGCAGACTGTTCTTCAGGTATAGGCACTATATCTTTATCCTTTAATGTTTGGGTAGGAGCTGAGTGGCAAAGACTTACTGGTACTCCATGCCCAGCCAGCACACACTCCCTTTTTCTTGTTTGTACACTCACTGACCATTGACATTGCCAGTAGCCTCCACTACACCAAACAATGGCCAGATACAGGGGGTGGGAGCCGCAGAAAAAACGTTTATTAAGGATAAGTCTTAAAGCAGAGAAAGCCTTTTTTGTGTATCATGAAACCAAGATTTTTTTTTTTACTTTGTCATATAATTTTCATCTGTTTTAGGTGTACAATCAACATTTGCATATATTGTAAGTGAACTGTCAAATGTAATGTATTTCTATTCTAGCTTCTGAACAATGCTTTGTGGTATGTCCAGTAAGCACTTTCTATTAGAAATAAAGTTTTATTCATCTTTTCCTTGCAATGTACTGATTTGAAACCTTTCTACATCAACCAGTAATTAGAAAATACTATGGTATGCTTCTTATTTCAGAGGAACAGCTCTTTTCCTGATGAGAATAATGTAGCTAGACTTCAAGAGGAGTTAATTGCAGTAAAGCTAAGGGAAGCAGAAGCACTAATGTCACTGAAGGAACTCCGACAACAAATTAAGGACTTGGAGGAACACTGGCAGGTAATAACTCTTAATGGGCTGCACTTTAATTCCCATTTGTATCAACCAACCAATCAATCACTGCTTGTTGAGCGTGGCTACTCACCCGTAAGGGTCTCAAGACGCTGGGGGAAGGGTGGATGAAGCGGGGGTTTGCAGGTCCGACTGGGCACTGTGGTTCATTCGAATGAATAGGGTTGCTTGGCTATTGCATGCCCTTGTATTGCAAATATTCTGAAAATACGTATTTTTGTAATAAGGTGGCAAAATACCTATCAGGACAATATTGTTTACATATTTAAAGATTATTATTTGGTTAGAGCATGTATCTGAAGGGTCAGGCCAAATTAAAGCAACTCAGTTAATACATTTGCAAAGATTATATAAGCAAGGAGATGTATTTTCTTTCTTTTGGACAAAGCCAATTAAAGGAACCAACAATGTTACTTAATTTTCGAGCAGCACTGGCAAAAATACTCTAGTATCCAGAAGGTAGATAAGGATTAGTGACTTAACAAATGCTGTATGCATCTATGTGTTGGCATTTGTAAAGTGCAAGCCTAGCCCGAGCACAATAAAGGGCACTGAACAGGGGCCTTGGCCACCAGGGAGATAAAGTCACTGGGGGGACTTCATGGGTGGACTGTCTGTTTAAGGGTACTGCACCTTGAAGAGGTGTGCCTTATGCTTTTTTAACTGTTGGATAGTCTTTGCTGACCTGACATTGATAGGAATGCTGTTCCAGATCCTGGGATCATGAACGGAGAAGGCGTGCCTTCTAATTTTTAGGTCTCTCTTACCAGAGAGTGACATCTGTATGGCTGGAAAAGACCTATTGTGAGCTTACAAAGAACGCACAGTGGGATTACAGCCCACTCATTGCATATCATTGATTGGCCTTATTTTCAATCATTTGCTTGCTTCTTATTCAAAGCCTTTCTTGACTGTGTTGTTCTATATTGTGTTTGTTTCTCCTCTGGTGCATAGCCTCTTTACTTTCCTTTGTCTTTGCTGAATTGTGTATCCTTCACACCTCTCTTTTAGGGAACATTTTTTTTCTTTTTGCTTAAGCAGTCTAAGAGAGTGCATGTGTTGTTTTTGCACTCTCCCTCATGTGCTTCTCCCCCACCAAATAGCCACCTCCGCACTCTGTGCTACTGTCTCTCTGGTGTTGCATGCTCTCACTTGTGTGCTTCTCTTTCCCTTCTTACAATGTTGGACAGCAGCAGCAATAGTCTTTGGGAAAGCTGATAGCTCCCAAAGTGAGATCTATTGGCTTTGCCCATGCTTGTTTCCATCTTTGAATATTTTGTCTCCAGTTTGGCATTATCCAGGCGCTTGGTCTGGCCTTGTCTGCCAGGTGTGGTTAGTTTGTTTGCTAGGTAAACTGGGATCTTGTTCTTGAGGGCTTAGTGATACAGCAGATCTTGTAGATGATCCAGGCTGGAGGGGGAAACCAGGCCTTTTAACGTGGGGGTGATGTTGAATTTCTTCAAGCCCTTGATGAGCCATGCCACTTTGTATTCCATGGTCTGTCAGATGAAGGATGAAGCCTTGTAGGTTTAGTTTGGAGACCAAGTTTGAATCTGCGTTTGTTTGTTGTTCGTGGCAAAGAGGAGGAATTCAGTCTTTGTTGGATCTAGCTTCCGCAAGTTAATTGACATCAATATTGGATGAGTTCCATCAAGAATTTGAGGATATTTTTAGGTAGAGTTGGGTATTGCTGGATCGTGATGCTGCTGTCTGCAAGAATGGATCTGAGGAGTTCCAGACCGGTTAAAGATTATGGGACAAAGGATGGAACCCGGTGGAATGCGTGTGATCTTCTAGAACCTCTTTACACTAGCTGGCAATGGTTGGTGTTGTAAAAAATGAGCTATTTTAAGATAGTCGGAAGGAGGGTGGGAGCACACTCCTTCACATCCCAGTACTCAATTTACCTCAGTAAATACAGTACATGATTATACTTACCTTAGTAGTCTTTAATTTTTCACCCTTGTTGGTGCAGTCTGTGCCGTGTAACTCTAGACGCGTGTTTCTGGATTAATTTCTTCATTGATCGAGAGCAACAAGTTGTTTTGGGGGTGCTGGAAATGCTGCCCAAAGTCTTCTCAGGTCTTTGTACCACTCATTGGGCGCAGTTGCATCAACACAAGCTCATTGGCTCCATATCAAGGGAGCCTTTTTAAACAGAAGGAAGGTGCAAGCAAACTGCCTCACATCCCGTACTCATTTTGCCTCAGTGCAGCATGGTAAATGCAGTGCATGATAACACTTACTTCCGTAGTAGTCTTTACTTTTTTTCCTCACCCTTGTTGGTGCAGTCTGTGTTGTGTAACTCTAGACACGTGTTTCTTGATTCATTCCTTCATAAGTAGAGCGCAACAAGTTAATTTGGGGTTGCTGGAAATGCTTCCCAATATTTGCTCTCTTGTTTTCATTGCTATGGCTCCTCTAGGAAGAAATAATTAGACCAAAGTGGCACCAACACAAATTTTTGTAGCATTTTAATTTTTTGAAGGAGAGGGGTAGAATATGTGGATTTTGTTACTGAAACGTTTATCAAGCAGGTCCCTTTTAAAAGCTTGTCGAGTTTGAAATGTAAATGGCAAAGTATGCCCGAATGAAAAGAAAATGAAGCTCGAATTTAAATAATGTACCATAATATTTTTGTAATCACAATATTTGGTCAGGTTTCTATTGCTGCACTTAGTTCCTCAGATAGTACCTAGTAAGCAAATATGAATTATGAAATGTGTTTCAGCGACATCTGGCCCGCACTACAGGAAGATGGAAAGATCCTCCCAGAAAAAATACGATCAATGAATTGCAAGATGAATTAATGACAATCCGTTTGAGGGAAGCAGAAACGCAGGCTGGACTTAAAGAGATGAAGCAGAGAATGATGGAAATGGAAACACAGGTGAGGCATAATTTTGCTGCCTTATGGGCCAGACTTGTTTTGTAAACATGTCCTCAATATTTTATGAAGGTAGACCCAAAGCTTAAGAACACTTAAACGAGGCCCCTAGAACAGTCATGCTAAGGCTAATGCAGTATAATTAGGGGCTTCACAATTAGTTTTAGATCTGCAATGCCAGCTGTTTATTTCAGTGAATATGCGTGGTTGTAGCGCAGTTAAATCAAGAAGTGACAAAATGGCTTAAACTTACCATATGTTTATTCAAGGAGTAACGTTGACCATTTACTTTGGCACAGTTCCCTTTTTAGGCCTGGGTTTTAACAGTACAGCTGTCAAGCAGACCTACTGCCTACAATGTATATATGAGTGGGCTTTGAGTCTGACCCGTCCAACCATTGATTTTCTTTGACCAGCCTCTTTCTGCCATTGGTTTGAGACTTTGTCATTCATGACTTGGCTCAGTCCAGTGAAGTATTAATTTCTAACTTAATGCTTTTGTCTGTATGGGTGCATCCTTCCGCCTCAACTTAGGTGCTTGCATTGAACTGATTGAGAGACAGCTTTACAACTAGAAACCTCTCTTTCCGCTCCTGCTGGCCCATTCCCATGTTGCTCGTTGTAATGTGCTTATACCATGTGCATTAGGATATAGGTCTTAAAACTGCAGGACGAGGCCTCCTCCCCCTGGGGCCTAAATTGACCTGCATAAAGGATAGGGGGTGGTGCCAGGCACTTTCCAAGAGGAGCTTCCAGCTGAAAACAGTGCTTTGGTTTTAGTGAAAAAAGAGGCAGTGAGCTACTCTGTAATGGGCCATCAATATCACTTTTTGTTACTCCGAAACTGGCTTGGAATAGGTGCCAAATAAACCTCAAAGTTCCTCCCCCCATTTCTAATTGAAGGATGTTAAAGTTAATCCCTTAAGAAAAGAAAGGTGTGGTTGACCGTGATGGATTATATAGGATTTAATGGTGCGCGGACGTCAGTTCTTTTCTTTCAGCACTAGTCAGCGCAGATCCGGAGAGAGTTATCCCTAGTGACTGTTTGACTAGCCTTATTAATATTATTTTTTTTTTAACTATTTTTGAAGTCTTTTTTAGACGTATTTCCTCATGGTGTGGCAGCAATGTCCTCCATAAGGCCAGCTTCAGGCTCTGCTGTGCCTGTCACTGCTTGATAACGGACCTGCACCTTGTTTGCCTCTGGGGCCTCGAGTGTGACCACAAGGTGAAGACCTGTGTCGACTGTTGCGCAATGAATCGGAAGGCCATGTGAAAGCGGTCCCTCAAGCTCCTGGCAGCTCGATGCCACGGTGGTCTCAATCTCAGTCGAGAGGAAGGTCTCGGATTGGTCACGGAGCCCAAAATCTTCATTGCACTCTTAAGTCATCAGGTCACTTGAGTAAGTCCTACCGCAAGAAGAAGTTGTTGTCAAAGAAGTCTTCGACTTCACCTCATCCGTCTGCCAACGAGACATGGGAGCATCGCCATTCAATGCCTAGCTCTGCAGTTGATCCAGCACATGGGTCAGCTGCGAGATTCCCTGAGTTTCCTGTAACCGGAGCAATCCCCGCTCAGCTCCACAAGTTTTATGAGGCCATGCGCCTCATATTTGAGCATTCCCTGCAGCTTGTCTTTGGACCCCGCAGGTTCTGGAGGGGCCCCTACTGGTTCCATGCCGGTAGCTCCTGCGATGGGGCCAGCTGGACTCCTTGGATCCACTGATAGATCCAGACTGGTGCAGGTCATACCACAGTGACCTTCGCCGGTGCCGATGTTGACGCTCCCGGCACCGCCACCCCCATTCTGATCCCTGACTCTGACACAGAGCTGAAGGGGGTCGCCCGACGCCGACTCAGACTGGAACCATGCCTTCCAGCACAAAGCCTAAGCCCTAGTCCTATGGGCCAGGACTCTGGGAGGACTAGGAGGGGTCACTGGACCCTGAGGAATACCAAACTTTAGATCCACAAATGGACTGGTGTGAGGACATGGCGGAGGCCAGTGGACTGGACACTTCTCCAGATACTGGAATGCTTCCCCCCCCTGACGTTGCTACAGAGGAGGAAGCGTCTTTTGCAATGGTGGTGAGGAGGGCGGCCCAGGTCCTTGACCCTAGCCTGCTCTCAGTGGCAGTCGGAGGTGCTTCAGCCAGGAGTGTCTCCCTCAGAACTGCTTTTCCCATTTAATGAGGTCCTCACAGATGTCCTGTTTCGGACCAGGTGCAAGCCCAGGGGTGCTTGTGATCAGGACGATTACTCTCCACCACCACCACAGCCCTGCCCCAGGGGACCCCAATTTCTTCACACAACACCCTACCTTGGAGGTCTTCATGGTTCAAGCCTCCCTCCCATGTAAATCTTGGTGCATTCCCTTTTGCCCCACCGGATAGGGAATCCAAGAGGCAGGGCACCTTAGGGAAGAAGATGTTTTCTTCCACCAGCCTGGCACTGCGGTCCGTGAACACCTTGTGCCTTTTGGGCTGTTACTCCCATGCTCAATGGGATTCGGTTGCGAGGTGTTGCCCATGGTTCCAGAGACGGCCCGGTCGATACTTTCCCAGGCTGTTGCCGACAGGAGAGATGCAGCTAAGTTCACAATCACATGTGGACTGGATACCACCGACTCACTGGGCAGAGCGGTTTCATCTTCAGTGGCCCTTGGGCACCAAGGCTGGCTGGGATCCACTGGCTTTTCGAGGGATGTCCAGGCCTTGCTCATGGACATGCCCTTTGATGGCTCCCGTCTCTTCGGAGACCAGGCGGACTCAGCGCTGGAGCTATTCAAAGACAACAGGGCTATGGCCAGGTCCTTTGGCCTTTCCATGGCCCCTCGCCACCCCCCATCCGCCTTTCGTGCCTTTCTTGACCACAGAGGGGCTTCCAGACACGTCTATACCGACCCAGCCACCGCTGCGCTCCAGATCTGCGTGGCCGAGGATGCGGTACCCACAGACCTCATGGGTCAGGCTGTCAGAGGTCGGGGCAGTCCACCACCCCACTGGCAGCCGCAGCCTCCAAACGCTTAGTCTGCCCTCTTACCATCATGGGCGCCCAGTGTGGGGGGGGGGCAGAATACACCATCTCCTGCCCCACTGGAGGTCTATAACATCAGACCGATAGGTTCTTCCAAATTGTCCGAAGGGGCTGCTCCCTCCCTTTCAGGACTACCCCTCCACCCATGTCACTTGCTTGCGACAGGCTGACTGAGGACCATCTTACCTTGCTCCGCCAGGAAGTAAAGGCTGTCTTGGCCATGGGAGCCATAGAGGGTGCAGACGCCAGAAGTCGGCCCTGGTTGCTATTTCCACTACATTCTGGTGCCCAAGAAGGACGGAGGCCTTAGTCCTGTCCTAGACCTGCGCCCTCTCAATTTCTTCTTCAAGAGGAGAAGTTCAAAATGCTCGTGCTCACTCATGTCCTGTCTGCCCTGGACCCGGGAGAATGGATGGTAGCATTGGACTTGCAGGACGCATACTTTCAAAATCCCGTCCTGCCTGCCCATAGACGTTACATGCCATGAGCACTTTCACGGTGGGCCATGCACACTTTGTTTGCCGTGCTTTTTGTCCTTACCAGCTCCACTCGGGTGTTTACTAAGGCAATGGCGGTGGTTGCAGCTCATCTGTGGAGATCAGGGGTGCCAGTCTTCCCCTATCTCGACGACTGGCTGTTGAATGCGGGCTCGCCCCAGGCTGTCGTCTCCCACCTCCAGACTACGGTGGACCTTTTGCATTCGCTGGGGTTCATTATCAACGTGTCAAAGTCAAACCTGACTCCCTGTGAGATGGTCCCTTTCATCTGAGCTGTTCGGGACCCAGTGCAGTTTCGGGCCTGTGCTCCCAAACGGCGAGTCCAGGATATTCAAACTCTGTTTGGCGGGAAACATGAGGCTGTATTTGATGGTATGTTCCCTTAGGAGCTTTTTGACTGGCACAAAGTTTTTATGTAAGTCTTAGACACTCTGAATGTAGTCAGGTAAAATAAGTATGGTGTTTTTCTCAAAGCACGTGGGCTATGGCCCTGCACATGCTGCAGTATTACATCCTGGTCCCTGTAATTGAACAGGCGAGCTGTTGGTGCCTGGGGAGGTACCCTGGTCAAGGCATTGGCGCCAGGGCACGATGCGCCTGCTCTGCTGTGAAGAACTTGGAGAGACTTTTCAGCTTAAGTGTATTGACTATCCAGTCCTCCAAAAACAATTCTGCAGATGGGCCCTCCGCTTTCTCCGGGAACCCTATTAGGCATGACCACCACCCCACGTCTTCGATGCGGTCTGCCATTTGTGTTGTGTTGCTTTTGAGCTCCGCCACCGTGGCTTGGAGGGACCTGACTTCGGTTTTTAGGAATGTTATAACACGTTCGGCCACCTTCCGAAGATTCAAACGCAAGTGATTAACGTCCATAGCTATAGTGTCCATCTTGGCCTCCAAGGCAGTCCTGATACCCTGTATGGCCGCTAGGATCTCCGCAGTGGCCAGCCCCTGAGTCCCGGGGTCCGGGTCAGATCCCTGCCTCTGACCTTGGGGTCCTTGACCTGGGATAGGGTATTGACCGATTTTGTTAGACTGCGCAGGTTTAAAACTCTTGTCTTTTCTCATCATGGATTCAAGTCCTCGATATTAATGTCAATAAGCACACCCAGCCACACCAGTGAGGCCACCACACTACACTAGACAGGCCGCCTGGCTCCTTCCTCTAGTCGCCTTCACAGGGCAGTGCCTCTGCCGCACTCCTGCGCAGACACTATGAGCCCAAAGATAACTTCTGCAGCCCCAGTTATTTACTCTGACATGACATGTTCTGGGGTATGTTATCTACTGTGCCCCTGGTAGTTGTTCTTTCGGAAGATTAAGGGTTATGCAATCCACACTACCCCGCCCTTGCCCTCACAACTCCATCAATTAGTGGTGGTAGTAAAGGGTTTTCTCAGTTAAAGTTCTAGTGGCAACTGAGCAGGAGAGGGCACCAGTGGCTGCAGAGGCTCTCTATGGCAGCCGGGGCCCGTAGGACAGTTTATTTAATTACTTTCATAGTCCGTTGACCTCTTCATTGTCGTACTGGCTGCAGTGTGTATAACGGGGAAATATATGGGCTGGTTTCACTCTTTAGGCAGGGGTGCAGGGGTTCTGCACTGCCGCTGGGTGTCCCTGTGAGTCCCGGGGGCCTGTTCACAACCATTTACTGTAGAAAGCAGTTCAGGTACGCTCCCAGCGTGGCATCTTGCAGGGTCCGGCCCGGTAAAAGCACTGTCCAGGGCAACCTCAGGGCAGCTGAAGTCCCAAGCGCATAGACTGCATTATCCACAGCAGCTGAGGGCCTAGCCAGGCCTCGTCTCACCTCAGGGGTGCAGCCGGCCCAGATCCCAGTCACTGCTCCAGCTTTCCGGTATGCGGTGGTATTGGTGGTCTATAAATAAACACTGCGCATTGTTCCTAGAGGAGAGAGTTTCCTAAGTGGCCTCCAGAGACGCCACGCGGGCTTCCTCCTCCTTCTCCTCCACTTCCTCCTCCACTTCCTCCTCCTCATCCTCCTCCTCCGCAGGCCCCAGCTCTCTTACCCGCACCGTTCCTCACCTTGTCAGTCAATGATGTTCAGCACAATCAGGGGTCAGGGTAGTAATGCTTTCCCCCAGTTGGCCTAATTAGGGACCAGGGGGCAACAACAATCGGCTACAGGCGCATGCCCCCTCCCCCTCCCCCCCCCATCTGCAGCAGGCTGATGCTGCCCGCAGCCGCAACTTCCACATTCCCAGCAGCAGGCATCCAAATATAGACCCAAGATGCTGCAGCTACTGCTCCTGAGTTGCTGATGTTTCATGGCTGCCAATGTGCCCTGGGCTGCCCAGAGGCCCCAGTGCCCCCGCTGGTGCTAGCAGTGTGGCCGCCGACAGTTTGACCTCGCCAACCCCCAGCCCCCCTCCCCATCCCCCCCAATACCCCTCCCCATCCCCCCCACCACCGGCCGTCACTGCCATGTCAGGTGCCATCTAGGGTTGGATAGATGTACCCACTGCAGGGCCCAGTTTCGGTCCAGCTCGCCACACAGCTTCTCATCAACCCCCGGGCCTGAGATGTAATCAGTGGGGCTTCATTAGTACCCCAGGGTAGGCCGTTCCGCAGTTTGGTGGTGTCTGTGGCACCCGCTCTGGCCCCTCTAGTCTCGACGATGGTCCACCAGCTCCCACCACCTCACCTCAGGTCTCGGTCTTGAGAGCATGCATGTTCTCTGTTTAGCCACCAATAATGTCAGTCAATGGGCTGAGTCTTCGCTCGGGTCAGTGCAGGGTCTGATGTGGCCGAAATGGACAGCACTGCATGTACAGGATCGTAGGATTATGCAGGATTTTAGTTTCCTGAGCGGGAGCTATGTCGGGGCACATCTAATCAGCCATCTTGGCGGGCCCAAGTCATTCTTCTGGCTTCGGATTGGGCATGAAGAGTCTGGTATCCCGAGCTGTTGAGAATGACCATCGGTCCTACGGACAGGCTGCCTCTTCGGGAGGATCTTCTGTTGCAACAACAGGGCAGGGTTCTGCACCCGAACCTGCACATGCCCCACCTCCATAGGTGAAGATTGAATGGCAACAGTTGACAACTTTCAATCTTCCTCCTGAAGTCTGTGAGGTTATTCTTGCAGCCAGGCGTCCCTCCACCAAGACGGTATATGCAATGTCGACCCCCTGTTTGCACCTCTCTCACAAGTTCTATTATTTGCACTATCTTTGGCCCAGCAAGACTCTGCTTTGGACAGTTAAAGGTTACCTGTCTGCCATCTCGGCAATTTTCCAGTTGCCGTACCAGCCATCACTTTTTAAGTCGCCTATTGCGGCTAGGTTCCTTAAAGGCCTGCAACATATGTTCCCACCTAAGTCTTTTATCATGCCTCAGTGGTAACTCAACTTGGTCCTGACCTTTCTCATGTGTGCACCATTCGAGCCTCTATACAATTGCCCTCTTGGTGCTGCTGAACATCATAAATACCTTTTTAGTGGCCATAACATCGACCAGGATGGTCAGCGAGCTATAAGCGTTCTTGGTGCACCTTCCTTATACCACCTTTTTCCCTGACAAACTGGTTATCCAGACTTGTGCCTCCTTTCTGCCAAAGGTTGTTGCTCCTTTCCATGCAGGCCAGAACATCACCCTGCCTACCTTCTTTGCTCCACCTCATTCCTCCAAATAAGAACAGAGAAGTTTAAGAGATTTGAGAGATAAAGTGATTTGCCCAGAATCACAGGATGTTGAGCGTCCCTGCCGAGACTCGGACCCGGTTCCCCAGCTTCGAGGTCGAACTCTCTGGCCGTTAGACCACATCCTCTCCCCAAATAAATAATGAATGTCAAAGTCATTGGCTGACCTTCTCAAATGTATTGACTGCTGCATGAGTCTGTGACGCTGCTAACATCCTTGTCTGGTTGTACTGGATTCTGGACCTGCACACTGTTGGATTGAGGAGATCTGCAACAGGGAGTCTTTGAAAGATGCAAAAAGGGGAAGGAGGAAATATGTGGGCCAGCATGTTTCACCTCCTACCTACTCTGCAGAGCAGAGGTGTCATTATCAGCAGTACCAGCTGTAAAATCTGTCTCAACAACTGTACGAGCATTACTATATGCATCCCCACCTCATCTGCAAACTGCAGTAAAGTGCTTTGTGCTTACCTCTACTGTGGGTTAGAGAAAGGCGAGTGAAAAATAAGATGCACATTTAAAGACAGTTGGTACAACAATCGCTGATTTCTTTGGAGTCATTTTGTTATGAACACAGATTGCCCTTTTGGCACCATACATGGGACTTATCTATCCTCTTCTAAAATCAGCAAAGCCTTGCCCAATACCAATGTCTCCTGTTAACAATGCACTACTGTCTCAGCAGACGTCCACCATATGCTCTGGGATTGCCCATCATTTGCGATTTACTGGTCTGAAGTCCTGAGTAGACTGACAAATGTTAAAGGGTTAGTAAACGTAGACTCTTTGGAAGCTTGTGCCTTGGGAATTATATGAGACCTAAAAATAGCAAGGTGGCAGCCCGCTCTCTGGATCCTGCCCAATTGGTAGCCAAACAGGCAGCCACTATGCAATAGAAGGCAGTGACCCCTCCCACATGAGACAAAGCGCCAAGCCACCATAAAATGGGCTAAGGGTGTAAGTAAAGCACTACATAGAGAGGAAGCCAGAGGCCTGAGGAAACATCCAGTTACTAGGGATTGTGATGATGTCTTATGAAATCTCAGACTTCACCGAAGATGACATGCTGCCACTGTAGATCCACTAGCACTTACTGACTTGTCATGACCCAGTTTCTACTCTGTAGTAGTTATTCTCTTCACTTTTCCTCCCTTTCCATCTACTGCAGCCGGCATCCCTTAAACTATACATTTTCCACCCACCTCCCACGCTGTGGTGTCAAGCATTGTGATGGTAGCTCCCTGGCTACACCGCTTTCATACCTACATCCACCCTCTCTAACCCTGGTGGAGCTTGTTACGTTCTGTGCTATTGACAGTAAACGCAGACTAAAGTTCCATTCTCTCCTCAAATGAGCTTCTTACGGCCACTTATGTGCAGCAAGAGTTCTGCTCCATGGGGGGGAGGTTAGCACTAATGTTAAGACCTGGATAACTGCACCAGGGCTATTTATATTGGCAACATTGAATGTACGCTCTGCTGTTGTTACCTTAGCTGTTTGTATGAATATCAAAATGCCAATAATGATGGTTTAACAATAAGCATGCTCAACCTATGACTCCCTACTATCACAGGATTGTGACAACGAGGGGGATGTATGGGCTGTGCACGTTTGTACCCTCCCATATATGATATACATCACAACAAGCAAACGAGACGTATGGGAAAAGGTTCCACATCTGGGGAATTTCCTAATCCTGGGAGCCCTATAGTCCCTATCTGGCTTATAGTCTGAATAGAAACAAGATATTCAAGAGCCTTTGTCAAGGTTTAAAAGTCATTAAAAAAAATCACACACACCGTGGATGTCATGCTTCATTATCCACCATTCTTGCTCGCCAAAGAATCCTCTAATGGCGGGCAGGCTTCCTGTGTTTTACTGGAAGCCCTTATGGATGAAGGTTGGGCTATGGGATCCAGGTGATTTAAACCAAAAATAAAAAATAACGGCAGTCTCCTAATAGGAACTGCCTTTAATCTTTTGAGGAGGCGACTAGATGGTTAAAAACCAAGATGTTGTCTAGGAGAGGTTATTAGTCCTGCATCTGACAGGTTAACATGACATGTTTAAGCCGGTGGCCCAGTCCAGGGTCTGTGGCTTTCGTTAGGACCAAGTTTTCTATTTTCCAATTCTATTAATGCAAGGACACTAATCACACAGCAGCCATGCATACACTATACCAAATTCTTCTTCTTTCTGCTGGACACAAACGTTTCTTCAGCGCCTATTATTTGGTCCTGTAACAATAGACAAAAAGTACAAGAAATGAGAGACTATAAGAACAAACAAGGACTGGAAAACACAAAGACATTGCTCCTTGTTGCATGTTGAATTTCATCTGCCCGTGAAAGATCAGGCAGCACTCATCCTAGGTATGCACTGCACTCCACTGCAAACGCGTGAAAAGAAGTAATAACAGACATGCATGCATACATCGCAAATCATATGTTACAACACATCCCCTAAACTTAACTTGGACAGACATCATGACACTGTATGAGCCCAGGAAAAATATCTATTAGCGATTCAGTTCACAGAAATGGTGGAGGAGACCAAATGGTAAAGAACGATACTGAAGTACCAAGCACTTACTTCGTCAAATGTTACAACCTTCCTGTTAACCTTATGAAGTGTCTCCTCCTGATGGTGTCCGGAAACTGGACAGGCGCATATTAATGGAGTTTCTGTGAATTGGCCCATAGTGGACGTGTAATTCACATCACGGCGCGGTCATGTGATGTTTGTTAAAAAATAATAAACTCATCTTGCCCCTAATCCAGTTTCTGCTTTAAAAGATTTTGGCAAAAGTAATCCCTTCCAGGTCAACAAATCGGGCATCAGACATTGTTCTATTGCTTTCTCTGGGAGGGTGCAGGACTATGGAAGGATCGGGTTTAGAGCCACAACAAAGGTAGTGTTTACATGCTCTAATGTCTGGAAAATGCAGCTGTTCTAGTCTCTTACCCTGCGCATGAGATAATTTTAGATCATAGCTGCAAATATACTAAAATAAATCTCATCCCACAATAGTATTGCATAGATCAGTCTCTTGGGCAGCAGGATGCAGTAGGTGCAACAGATATTTACACTATCTTGGTGCTGCACAGGGGTATGTGGCAAAACATCTATCTCAGAACCTGTACTTTGTAAGGAGGTGGCTTAGGAGGCTAATTGGATTACCAGACTGCATAGTAAGACAGCTATGGCCATACGTCAAGTGTCAAAATACCAAATCAGATATTTAAGAGCAATAACTGCTCTTTTTCATTGCTCATTTCATTCAGTGCAAAGGGCATTGCCATTGCTAAATGCATATGTGGGAGATTCATTTACTGCACTGGCATACTGTAACATAAAGCAGATATTATGTTTATGTATATTATTTCTAGAGCACAACTGTTACTTCAAGGAGTGTCCTTGCGCTAATGCAGAAGAAGGGTCAACCGATGGAATAAGAGGGATGGACTTGGGGATTAGAAAAGATCCAAGTACTGAGCTTTTTTCAAAATACTGTGGGAGCCTTGATGCATCTGATTGTCAGCGAAAGTTTATTGCACAGAGATGGGCCCAGGAGAGAGAGAGATCTGCCTGCGGAACTTTGGCAAGACAAAGGTTTGCAGATCAAAGGTTTCTCCGGGGGGTATAGAACTTAATGCTAGCTCGTAGATAGCCCAGGTCAGTTCTGTATAGCGCTTTCTGGATACAAAGCAAGATCTTAAAAATGATCCTTTTCCTCACCGGGAGCCAGTGAAGACCATGAAAAAGTCCTGTTGTATGGGAATTCCGGGGTAAGCCGAATATTGTTCGAGCCTCTGCATTCTGGACCAGCTGCAGCCTATCCATCAGGTAGATGGGTAGGCCCATGTAGAGTCCATTCCCATAGTCCAACCGTGATGTGTTCAGGGCTTGGATCACTTGTTGTCTAGCCATAAAGGACAGAAGATACAGAAACGTTCTCAACATACGTAGCAGGACAAAACAAGTACCCACCACCGAGTTGACTTGGGTGTGAAACAGCAGTTGTTCATCAAATTTAATGCCCAAGTGTTTTCACAGATTAATTTTTGGTAAGCGGGGGGGGCATCAGATGGCCAGAAAGACTGCCAAGATACCTCTGTTTCCTGACTGAAGAAGAGGTGCTTGGTCTTCCTAGCATTGCATTTGAGTTGATTTAAAGAGAGTCACCTAAACACTGCACTGAGGCAATTACGGATTTTATCACCTGGGAATGCATCCTTATTCTTCCAAGAGAATAGCAGTTGGGTGTCATCACCACATGACACAATTTTGGCCCCTAGTGATTCTGCCAGGGTAGCTAAGGGAGTAAGATATATATTAAATAGTGTGGGGCTCAATGCCGAGCCCTGTAGCACTCCTACCCTCACTTTACGAGAGATATTTCAGCTAATGGCTCGTTACCTCGAAGCGTTTGATGGTGATAACTGTGCCAGTTTGCCAAATAATACTGAAAATACAATAATAGGTTTAATAGAAAATACAGCTTCACTTCTACCAATGCTTTGTAAAGTTTTAAGGTTACATGGAACAGTAGTGTTGAATACTTGCCTTCTTGTTTGACCTCCCACTGGAAATCCAAAGTTAAAATCTGTAGCGGTTATTTGTGATACCGCTCCCCCTGCCCTTCTTCACTCGTGTCAGTAGGAGGAAATGCATGCCAATTATTAGAGCGTGATAAGCACACCTTTGACTTGCAGATTGTTAATGGGTACAGCCTTTCTTTCAAATGTTTACACTCAGATCTCTGGCTTGTAATAGCAGTGCCCTGTGTTCACACAACCAACGTGATTGATATTGTGGGGCCGGCAACATGCCAATAAACATGAGGCAGTGTTGCATAATGGTTGTTCATATTGCAGGCTCCTCTGCATTGTGAGTAAAAAGTTGTGTGTGAGCCACCGACTGACTGGCCTTTGGGAGGGCTGGGTTGCAGAACTGTGCTAGAGAGCACACTGCTGTGGTTTCAGATGCAGATTCCCATCACAGACTTCAATGAAAGTGCTTCCCAGAAGCTATGCATATGCAATGGGTTCGTGCCATAATCTTTGCATGCTTTCAGCAAGGCCTTTGTTTCTGCTCAGATCAGAAATAATGCTTTTACTGTCCAGAAGAGAGAAATCTAGACCATCGCTACCACAAACAAAACTCTGGGAATCAGTCTAGATGGGAAAACTGCGTACTGCACCTCCAACCTCTCTTTCCCACAGAAAAACATAAGTCCATACCTCTTCTGGTTTTTGTCTTCACCTGTCGATCCCGGAAATGTGGGTGTGCAGTCTGGGGATGAAAAGAGAGCCAGTGAATTATTGGTGATTTGAACTCTTCGATTTGCAGCCCCAGTCACTTTGAATCAGATAATGGAGCTTGATTCTGCCATTATGTTGGATAGATCCACCACATACTATGCTTGTCTGAAATTTTGTTGCTCATTCCCTCTAAAAGTTTTTCTATGGCCAAGGATCTCATCTTGCCCAAATGGTCAATAAACTGAAATGTAGACCCATCTTGCCACAGGAGGATGCAGCATTGCATTCTGAGCTCAGTTAAGCACCATCCTGGTGCTGCTCCACTTATGGGATGTAGGAACCTCATCTACAGATCCAGTTCTTGAGGATACCATTTGCCGTCAGTGTAAACTCTCCCTCACTTTCCATTGTAGTGAAAGCCAAAGTAAACTACTGGGATTTCTGAAGCCTGCAGACTCAAGAAGTGGGGTGGTTCCCTAGAAGATGTAAAAAGTGGAAGAGAGAAGCACTGACGATCCACACATTGGTTACTTAGTGACATCACTGGGCGGGACGGAACTGAGTTTGTGAACATCAGTTGCCTCGGCTCATGCTCTCAGACTCCAGCAAGGTCCCTGGCAATGTACCAGAAATTGTGCACCAGACCTGCATAATCTGAGTTCTGTGAAAATGCAGTCCACAGGTGGCACAGTTGTGAAATAATAAAATACAGTCACAAAATTAAAATAAAACAGTAGCAGTAATGAACATTTATTGTGTACAAAAGTGGTTCTTAACTTGTGGTTCGGTGACCCTCAGGGTGCGCACAGCCTTCTCAAGGGGTCCGCAACTTCTTAGAAAATTAAATAATTTTAACAGATTAATAAAATGCATATAAATAAAGAAGCAAAATTGTATTTTCAAAACGTTCTGTAAATGTGAAGGAATTGGAAATTGGAGGTTAAAAATGAAGATGGTATCCTCAGATTAATTTGTGGAAGCAGTGTAAGTGCATCAAATAGAATATAGTATAGACAATGTATGGCCTCAATCGAATTTAGAAAAGCTCCAATCTTCCTATTTTTTTTTATATTTGTGAATATTTCATTATTTGTATATTTGTTTGTTGAATATGTGTTTCTGTATTTTTAATGCATTGTTTTGTGGTTCAAATCATCAAAAGTACTTAGACCGGGATCCCTGGCTTCCAGTACACATTGAAGCTCCCCTGATTCCAATAATCATTCAGTGGGAGTCTCCGGGTTCCAGTAATGAGTAAGTTGAGGTCCACAGAAGTGAAAAGGATGAGAACCACTGGTATACAATAAAGAATACCAATAGTTGTAATAAATACTGCTGAATAAATAAAATTAATAATCTGTTCCATCATACACAAAAAGAAACAAATAGAGGCCGGACTTATCCACATAAAGAAAATAAAAAAAGATTCCAACTCTGTTGGGCAGGTTAGTATAAAAAAAAATAACATTGCCTTTGATGATGCTGTCTTTTGAGCTTTCTTTTAAAAATATTTAGTGCAATAATTTATAGTCTTGACATCTTATGGAATTTATTAACCGCCAATTAAAAAGAAATGTGACTGTCTTAATTATTCTATTTGCATAATTGTTAAAACCGAGATCGGCTACTGATTCCAATGTTATTTGACTAGCCCCTCAAAAATTAAACCCAAGTATTGTTTTCTAAAGAAAGAGTAGGCCTGGACAGATGACAATTGTATGATCAGTTGATTTATTAAATTGACTTTGAATTGACAACACTTCGTATATTTATTTTTTAAATAGTGTGACTCATATTCTAGAATTAAAATATAAAGTGATAATACAAAAAAAATCAGATTAAAAAAATGTCTGAAGATTGGAAGTTAAATAGGGTTGCCTAGCAATGGTCTGCCTATTAATGATATTTCAAACATGTTGGTTTCCTGCATGTATCTGTACATGCGCTCAGAACAACCAATCTCTAATGGTGCTTTAGAGGTACTTCAACTAGGCTAGACCTCCATTCAAAATAGAAAATAAAGAGCCCAGTTCAAAGTGCAGGGTTCATGTCTAGATGAAGCCATCAAATTAGCCAGAAAGCCTTATGCAGAGGCTGATAAAGCATCAGACCCAATTCTAAACAAATTCTATTCTGGAGAGTGGAGTAATGCAATTTCTGTAATTTGGGAATACACTTAACAGTTGGCTTCTCATTTGGCCACAGAATATTAATGCACCTCAAGGAACTCGTGCATACACTGTAAATATTAATGTAGTAAGTGCTTCACCAATTGTGTTGCCGATTAAAAACAAAAGGCTTTATGCCTTCTACAGCTCTCAGGATTCGGACTGTGTTCACATCACAAATGAACTCTCTGCTGCAACTTGTTATCAATATACCTAGATAATATCTATCCCCTACACAATTCTTGTGTTCTTCATAGTCCGAGCGGACATCAAGATGACTTGGAGAAACTCATTATTTTAGTTATCGATCGGTTTAGAGACCAAGTTGAGTTGGTTACACTACTGTAGCTTATAAAGTAGTCTATGCAAGCCTATGGTTATAGTTGCCATTAAAAGATGACCATCTCGCAAAAATAAGAATACTAAACTGATATATGACCTGCTAAATGGAGGCAAAAGGGCAGTATGTGCCTTTGTTTCAGTCTGTTAGCAGAGCAGATTTTAGGAGGTACCCTTTCACGTGTTGTAAGCTTCATCCTACCCTAAGTTTCTGAGTTTAGTTCGATGATTAAGCTAAGTAGTTAGCTATCAGTACCCCGTGTTTGTAATTTGATTTGAAGTTGCCTCCAACCATACTGTCAAATGTGGCACTGTAATCGGCAAAATCGTTCACTCCTTTGTGGTCACTGCTTTATTAGAGAATTCTTGTTGAATTCCCCCATGAGTGCAGTTTAACAAGTTCTTCTCATTTTACCCAACTTTCAAGTTTATTCAGTAATAGCCTATTAAAGATCTTACCCTAGATGGCAATCAACATGATCAATCTATAGATTTTAGGATCACTAATAACACCTTGTTTGTATGTGGGGTGAATTATAGATCCTTTCCAAACGTGATAAATTATCCTGTAATTTTTCGATCATACAACAGGAATAACACTTTAGCCCACATTTTGAAATCTGTCCTTAGGACATGCATAGTTACTCCATTGGCACCAGCATCCTAGAAGGATTTATTGGATTTGATATGATTTGAAAGAGTTGGTGGTACTTGATCACATAGTAGCTTCAATAGCTGGCAAAAAGAGGTTTTGTCCTTTAATAAATTGTACAGGATGACTATACACCTTCTCTGATCGTCCATATAATTATAAAAAACAGCAGACCTCTTACCGGGATTAATTCCATGGCATATCAGTGATCAAAATCCTCTCAAATTTTTGTTTTTAATTAATTTAGCTAATTCCAAACAAGTATCAGATTGTTGCTGTTGAAATTGGTTTCCTGGTTGACTGGGGTATAAGCCCAGGTCAAGCAGTAACCACAACCTTAGTCAGGGTAAGGCACAAGCAAACCCTAAATTAACCTGTGGTCACCCTCTGGTAGCTTGGCTTAACTTTAGAGGTAATGTGTAAAGTATTTGTGCAACACTTCAAACAGTAAAACTGTGAAAACACCACACAAAAAGATTCCACACCTGGTTAGATAAATAGAGCTTAATTTTATAAATAAAACATGACCAAAACGACAAAAATCCAATCAGTAGAACCAAAGTAATGTTTATCTAAAGAATAAACTGTAAAATAGCACTTAAAAGCATAAAATGCCAAATGAGGATATCTGGTTGCACTGGTCCAGGTAAAATCTAAAGGTTCAGGCCGACCGCAATAGAGTGCGAACAGATACAGTCCCAGATAAGTCCTGCTGAAGTTTTACCTTGTCAAGTTTTGTGCCAAGAGTCCCGTTCGCAGGGGAGAAGTTCGCCGGAAGCAAGGAGTGTGTCACTGACGATGGCCGGCAAAGCGCGAAGAGCAAGCTGGGCTTTGCGGACAGATGGGCTGGGGCCTTGTGGTGGCGATCCATGCTGGCGAAGGATGCTTGCTGGGTGAAGAGATGAACTTGCGACGTCTCGCGCTGATTCTTTGGGCGAGAGCGTGGTTCCGGAGCGAACATTCGTAAGGAGCCCAAAAGCTTGACTATAAGGGCTCAAGAACCACAGCAAGGGCCCAGGGACCTGAGAGGTGCCTCTTGGGGGTGAGAAACTCATTGAAGACAGGTCCAGGAGCTGTTGGGAGCCTGTTATGTCCCTGAGGCTCAGATCAGGAGGCCAGCAGACTAGCCCTTTGATTCCCTCTGGGGTCATGGACTCAGATCAGTTGCAGGTTCAGTTCTTCCTCTCCAGGCAAGAGGACAGCAGGTCAGCATCGCAAGGCAGCAGCTTCTTCAGAGTGGCAGTCCAGCAGAGTGACAATCTCATACCTTTTTCCTGGCAGAGTATCTACAGGTCCAGAGGTGTACTGAAGTGGTGTCAGAAATCTTGTAGTTATACCCAGTTGGGCCTTTGAAGTGGGGGGATTTCAAAGACAGGATTTTAAAGGGCACAGAGGTCCTGCCCTGGCTGCAGACTCACTACAGGGGGGTATGCAGCCCTTTGTGTGTGGTCAGGAGACAGCCTATTCATGTGTGAGACTGTGCCCAGCTCCTCCATCCCATCCTGCCAGGATGACTCATCAAGTCACACCTAAGCTCCCATTGTGTGTGGCTGTTTAGGGGGAATGCACAAAGCCCAGCTGTCATCCACCCCAGACATGTGATCGGAGCAGGTACCAAATGGCTCAAGTAAGAAAATGGCAACTTTCTAAAAGTGCCGTTTTCAAAATTGCAATTTAAAACCTGACTTCACCGTAAGTTTGGATTTTAAATTGAGATCCCAGAAACACCAAACTTGAATCCGTGATATCTTCCCATTTGGAAATTACTATTAAAAAATGTAATAAGGTAATCTCAATGTTATCCTATGGGAGATATAAGCCTTGTTGTAGTGAAATACTAATTTAAGTGTTTTTCACATCCTGGACACGCAAAACTTAAAAGTACATGTCCTGCCTCTTAACTACATTGAACCCTGCCCTCGGGGTTGTCCAGGGCCTACCTTAGGGGTGACTTATATGTATAAAAAGAGAGGTTTGGGCCTGGCAAAAGCTTTATTTTGCAAGGTCAAAATGATAGTTTAAACAGCACACACTGGGTCTGCAATGACATGCCTGAGACATGATTAAGGGCTACTTAAGTGGGTGGCATAATCACTGCTGTAGGCTCACTAGTAGCATTTAATGTACAGGCCCTGGGCACATGTAGTGCACTTTACTAGGGACTTATAAGTAAATTAAATATGCCTATTGGGTATGAGCCACTGTTACCATCTTTAGAGGAGAGAGCACATACACTTTGGCAGTGGTAGCGAGTCCTAAGGACAACAAAAGCGGATTCAGAAACATTGGAGGGTAAAGGCAAAAGGTGTGGGGGTGACCCAGCAGAGAGGGCCATTTTCCAACAGTTGCTGACCAGTTCCTTCTTTCACCTTTTCTTCAAAGTTCTAAATGAAGTATCTCTAATCCCTAACGCATCATCTTGGAAGTGTTTAAGTAGATACCAAAGTGACTTTATACATGAACACTTTATCCTCCTAATTTAGATGTTCTTTCGGGTATGCCCTAAATTAGAGGAGAATCAACCCTAAATCGTTTTTAACAGTGTTGTAAACTGGTAGCTGCTCAGGATGTTGGACGCCAATAATGCAGGTAAAATGGGTTGGCTAAGTTAACACAGGCCTCATTTAATTCTGGCCTGTATAGCAAAGAAGTTAATGTAGGATTGAACCTGAACGACGTTAATGGTAGTTAATATCCAATTTAATTTGTCTTCCCGTATGAATTTCATGATGATTACCAGCAGCTGACTTCCAGAACGTATAAAAATCCAGCCTAAAAATAACTGATTAAGAATGTGATCACTTTATGTTCTAGGATTTCAAATCGTAGCAATAATTAAAATCATGTAAGGGAACACAAATATAGCTTAGAACCATAGTTTTGCTGAAGGATGTGTAATATGAGCCAGTTGGTTGAATCCAAATCTACCCGTAAGAGTCATAAAGCCCACAAAATCTGGACATTTATTTCTTATCTGGGGCACCCTTCCTTTGTTTTAAAAACTGCAATGGGTTAATAAAATAGCAGCTCTTTTCTTTCTTTTTTTTTTTCTTGTGCTCTATTCAACCGATGTATTTTTCAACATGCGATTGTTTTTCTGCTCCAGAATCTAATTGTAATTTTGTAACCGCTGTTTTGATGTTTTAACTTCCTTATGTAAAGCGCTCTTTTACCCCCGGGTCTAGCCAGCACTAGCGTTCTGCGGAGTGCGAGAACCATTGGCCGTTGCCCAGTGGAGCTGTCTTATGCAGCTATACAGGAGTCTGGCTTTGGTTCACCCCTCAGCCGTCAACTACCCAGCCGGACATCGGACATTGTTTTTAACAGTTCTTAACGGTCTTGTCTGTCTGTTTCTTTTTGCTCTGACTGCTTTGTCTCCCCTGAAATGCTTTACCCCTTCTGGTCTACCTGACTCTATCAGCATTCCTTCCCCTGTTTACCTTTCCCCCTTTTCCTTCCATTCCTCATAAAACGTGTTGTCTTGGATATACTACGCGCTAATAACCTTTTGTTATTGTGCAATATCATGTTCTTCTCCTATGCCTATACTTGTAACTGTAACTGATGTCATTTCTTATAACTGATGTAATTTTTGTAACTGTAACTGATGTTATTTTTGTAACCTGTAACTCACTGATCCTCATGTAAAGCGCTCTGATACCTCTGGGTCTAGCCAGCGCTATATAAAACTTTTTTCAAATCAAATCAAGCTCGCACTATAAAATTATCATTTGGTGTACTATCTAAATATAAATTTGATTTACAATTTCCTGTGAGAATTACAAAGGTGATCATATTTATTAAGTATTCCACTTAGTTCCGCCACTAAAGTATTTATTTCATGAGTTAATAATTTTAGTGATGGGCGCAAATAAGTATTAGTAGTATTAGTTATCAATATTCTCCTTCACTACTGTATCAAATGGGGAGCCGCCAACGCCGTAGCTGCATCCAGCAAGGGGGGGACTGCAAGCCTCATAACCCCAAGCGCCAGGAGGCGCCGACACTGTTCTTCCCGTGCCCGGAGGCGCGTAAAAGCACTTTGCGGCTCCCGCAGTGTTGGAGCCGCCAACGCCTTAGCTGGATCCAGCAAGGGGGGGACTGCAAGCCCCATAACCCCAAGTGCCAGGAGGCGCCGACACTTTTCTTCCCACGCCCGGAGGCGCGTAAAAGCACTTCCTGGCTCCCGCAGTGCAGGACGCGCCCGGGCAAAGCCTGGGCCAAGGGCCGGCCCGTCTGCGCCCGTCTGCGGCCGTTTAAGGCCAGGCTGGGCCCACTCTCTTTGTACGCCAGTATTGCCATCAAGGGCTGGAGCCTCATTAATTCTGATTAAACTTTGGTAAAGAGATAGAGGAGACAGAGAAGCAAGGAAGCAATCTGGGGGGTTACGGCTGACCCCAGGACAGTTGAATCAGCGCATGTGAGTATTTTCTCCCACACCAAACGTTTTTGCACAGCTTTTGGAAGCATTTTAGACCTTTAACAAGGAGGTGGGCCTCACTGGGTTGATTGTTTGTTTTAAAAACACAATGGGGACGAGGAAAGGTCCGCCCGCGGGTTCCACACAGAACTTAACTAAGGGAACTATTGACTCGTTTTTGGTGAAAGCAGTGGGGGCCATCACCAAAGAGATAGACAGAGCTGAGAGGCGCCTCTCTTTAGAAAAAGCAGGGGCTGCTGTGCCACTCATGGAGGGCTGTATTTCAGAAGTGGCTGAAAGACCATCAGGGGGCTCTTTGGGACAAGGTCATTGTCAAGACGTGGTTGCGGATGTCTCCGGAGCCTCCAACACCGGAACTAGTCTTACTCCCAATGCTGTTGGTCAAACTACTCGTAACAAGGCCAGGCCGACCCACTCTTTTGGTGTGGAATCAAGCGGCCCACCAGCCCCGAAGGAACAATGGAAAGCAACAAGGAAAATAATTCTGGCAAAGAAAGGGGGAGGCACCGCTAGTCCAGACTCTAAGGTTATTAAGGATCATGAAGACCTGTGGGAGCCTTTGAAACAAAAAATTGTGGAAACAGTGACTGGCCTCTTGAATGATTTTTCTATTGAATTTGCAAAAGTATTGGCAGAAACAAGGGTAACCCTTGATAAAATTGATAATTCATTGTCCTTCCCCAGACAGGCTATGGAGAGTGTGGTACCAATTACCCAGGAGGCTCAACAAGTAATCCCCCCGGTATTTTCCCCAGTAGTGATGCATACTGAGGCTCAGATCCCTCAAATTATGTCCGGTGCAACAAGGCCCGCGGCTCAGGTCACGAATCCGGGATCAATGTTGCCTGGGCCGCTGGCTATCTATAATAATAAGTTATCCCAGGGGGGTCATCAGAGGGATCAACGACTGCACCAGCAGCCATGCAGGGGGGTTACTCCAGGCGCCCCTAACAGCTGTGAGTTACCAGTTATAGACCTCCCACCAGCAAGCTGCCCTTACACAGTGGTCCTGACAGGCGTTCCAGGACTTAATGGTGCAAATGAGGAGTCTACTGACCAATTAATTAATAAAGTAGCCCATTGGCTGTGTAAGCATGCTGGATTTAATATTGCCGATCACAGGCACATCCTGATGGCTCGGAGGGTATCATGGATTGGTAGGACTAGGAAAGCATTCCAAGGGGATAGTGTGATTGTCACGCTTAGGTATCCTGAACTGGCCCATAAGATCCCATCTCCCCCCTTAAACCAATTTCCAGCAGAATCAGGGATCAAACCATTACCGCTGGGTTTCTTTTATAGGCCGCCATCGAGCCCAAAACTGTTTCAACGCATTGCAGGACAAGAGGAGGGATTAATTTTGGGCGGGGAAGCACTGACCTTAAGTAATGCATTTGAACCATTGAGGGACCTGAGCGATATAGATTGACTACGAGAAGGGAAAGGCTTGGGGAGAGTCATTGATACCCGACCAGAATCTACCGGTATAGCAGGGGGGAGGGAAGAGACCAACTCCGGGATAATAATACAAATCCCCCAAGAGTGCATGGACCAAAGTCAGTTGAGACCAGACAATATAGAGAGGGCCATCATTGCACCTATTAGCGCCCCGCCCGCTGGCTCCCCGGAGGAGCGTATGATGGTGATTATACAGACCCTCGAAGTGCTCCTGCCATTGATCTGGTAGGATGTTATGGCTTAGCCCAGGTTTATTCGAGTCTTTGAAACATGGGTTGTTAATGACCCTCCAGAAACGGATAGAGTCCTTTAACTCCCCTGCCTCTGTTAACTCCTCCCAGGCTTTCTGTTGTAATTGTCCCTTACGCCCCTTTACGGCTTGCTTATAGATTTTACGGCAGGCCTCCACCCGATCCCTATCTCTCGGGGACTGCTTAAAGGCCAATTTTAAATCTCTAAGGGCCTGAGAACATTGCCCATCAAACCATCTTGGGGCGTCCATGCTAGGGGAATGAGGCGGTGCTTTCAGTAAGCTGTCCACTAATTGTGCGATGTCCCTAAAGGTGTCATGATCACGTCCTGCAGAAACCGGTAGCCGGACTACACGTCCCAGCATGCACCTGGGGGGACACCGGATGTCCCTGATGGATAGGCTGTCTATATATAGCCCTCCACTAGGGGGATCCAGTGCTTGTCACTATACAGAGTCAATACCAACCCGGGTTCTGATAGTGATACTCCGGACCATCTACGCACCCCTTCTGGCCGCATTCCTACCGGCGGCCTCTGGACTATCCTTTACCTGCCCTGCATGCCGGTTCACTGCGCGCTGCGCAGCACAGTTCTCCAATCACCTCCGAGCCTCGCGGTTGGAACCGGGTGCGTCCTGGCTCCTCCCGCACCCGTGGTCCCGCGGCGGCGCTTGTGACTGCTTGTGAAGGACCAACAAGCACCTTCGAGCCTCACGGTAGGAACCGGGTGCGTCCTGGCTCCTCCCGCACCCGTGGTCCCGTGCCGGCTCATCTACCGCTTGTGACGGACCAACAAGCACCCTCGAGCCTCACGGTTGGAACCGGGTGAGAACTCGCTTTTACGAACACCCGTGGTCCCGTGAAGGCTACTGCGTCGGGCACTAAAAGCCCTGTTATTTTCTACGGATGGATACAGGATTCCTTCCCAAGGGACTCGAGACGTGAGACGGATCACGCCCTTCGAACTCCCTCTTTACAGACTTTGGATACTCACCTTTCGATGGAGTCAGCGCTACTCTCAAGGAGAGAGTTTTCCGCGCTTCCGTTGACTTCTTGTGAGTTCTATGTGTTGTCTGTTCCTGAAAGCCATTCTCTCCAATTCCAAGCAAGACCCTGAAGTGCAAACCCTGGTGAGTCTTAGCTAGGGAGATAGCGGGAGGAGTACTAGCAGGGCGGGAAGGAGTGAAGGTAGATGCGCTTATAACCCGCCTGTTGTTGGTTTTTTCCCCTCCTACAGACCCTGGTGAGGACTCGGTGGGACTACCCTATTGTGTGCACTTTCCTAGAGGGGCCTGGAACGAGAGTTTCGCTGAGAAGGAGGACAGCAGTGCCTTCTTCCCGTTATCCCCTATTCTTTATCCCCTATCCCCTGCGCTCTGCAGTGCAGGGTGGAGTGTTACACGTCCCCTTGTAGGGCAGAGCGAGGGGGCTTTGGGTTCTAGGCATCGCCCCCGCTGGATTTGTCTCCTGAAGGTTAGTGTACCCTTTAGCAACCTGACAGAGTGACAAGCCCAAGACGACCATCCAGCCTGGGCGATGGATGTCAACACAGCGTTGACCACGCTACTCGAGACCATGGCGTCCCTACAGACGGAGGTCAACGCGTTTCGAGTCGAAACGCAAAACCTTCGGACCGAGATGGGCACCATGCGTCGGGAAGTGGCAGGGCTGAGTAGAAAAGGCCCTGACCCACCGGGGAGGAAGTATATCCAGGACTGGACTCTCCCCCCTCCGCAGCCTCGGGCTGCGGAAACCTCGGTAGGTCACCCGGGAGGGGGCGAAACCACCCCGGTACAAGTGATCCACTCCCCGCAGATACCCCTTGCGGCTCCCGAACGCTTCTATGGCGACCCTAAGAAGTTTGGGATATTCATCAATCAATGCAGGTTGCATTTTCTATGCAAGCCAACCCTCTTTCACAACGACCAGGCGAAAACCTCCTTCGTTATGTCCTATCTGGGGGGGAACGCTGCAAGCTGGTCCATTCCCTTGATAGAAAGGGACGACCCGGTGTTGTACAATTTCGCTGGGTTCTGCACGGAGATGCGCAAGTTGTTCGACCGAAGAATGCACCTGCTGACCTCCGACAGGGAGCTGCTCACCCTTAAGCAAGGGACACAGGACCTCCTTTCCTATGTAACTACGTTCAACCGTTTGGTGGTGGAGACTGACTGGCCCCAAAACAAGAGGACCTCGTTGTTCTATCAAGGGCTTCGGGGGAGCTGAAGGATGTGCTTGCCCAGGTCGTCCAATTGCCCCAAACCTGTGAGGAGCTAATCGATCTAACGGTGCAATTGGATCATCGGATGCAAGAAAGAAAGACCGATAAGAACAGGCCCGAGGTGAGATACGTTCTACCTAAGGGTCGACCTACATTTGGGGAAGGAGCCACCGTGTTTACGAAGCTGGATCTCCGCGGAGCCTACCATCTGGTGCGGATGAAGAGAGGGGACAAGTGGAAGACGGCCTTCCGTACGAAGTATGGGCTGTTCGAATACTGTGTAATGCCGTTCGGGCTGTGCAACGCCCCAGCGGCGTTCCAGTATTTTATGGATGAGGTTTTGCGTGGGCTCACGGACGTGATGTGCATGGTTTACATTGACGACATACTGATCTATTCGTCATCCATCAAGGAGCACATCACACACGTGTCGCAGGTGTTGGAACGGTTGCGGAAGTACTCGTTGTATGCCAAATTAGAAAAGTGTCTTTTTCATGCCACCAAGGTGGAGTTCTTGGGGTATATCATCAGCGCCACTGGGATTTGTATGGATTCAAGGAAGGTGGAGGCCATCACAGGCTGGAAATCCCCGACGAACTAGAAGGCGTTACAGAGCTTCATTGGATTCAGTAATTTCTATCGCCGTTTTATCAAGAACTTCTCACAAATACTACAGCCCCTTACCTCCTTATTGAAGAAAGGAGTAGCGTTCGCATGGACCAAACAGGCCGAAACAGCCTTTCAAGAACTAAAATCCTGTTTCACGAAGGCACCGATACTGAGGCATCCGGATGTGCACTTGCCCTTTGTCCTGGAGACAGACGCCTCGTACTACGCCTTGGGAGGCATCCTCTCTCAGAGACATCCAGACACGGGACAGCTGCATCCGGTGGCCTTCTTCTCCAAGAAGCTTACCCCCTGCGAGGTGAACTACAGCATTTCCGATAAAGAGTTGTTAGCAATCAAGAGGGCCTGTGAAGAATGGAGACATCATCTACAGGGGGCCCAACACACTATCGAGATCTTCACGAATCATCGGAACTTGTTATTTCTGAAGTCAGCCAGAGCCCTGACACCACGACAGCTACGATGGTCTCTCTTCTTCGCGGACTACGACTTCGTGATACGGTACCGGCCAGGAAGTAAACACGGCAAGGCAGATGCGTTATCTAGACCGACCGATCACCTCCAGGAGGATGACCCGGGAATCACCACACCTCCCCCCATCCTAAGCAAGGCGGCATACCCCCAAGAACGGATCGCCTTGGTGACGAAAGACGACTTCCTTGATGACCTCCGGATGGAGTCAGCAGAAGTGGATGCACAGGCATGGGTAAACGAAGAACCCGAAAATCGAAGCAAGAAGGAGGGTTTGCTCTTTCGCCATCACGTTCTGTACGTACCCGTTGCCCGCTTACAAGACCAGGTGATGCAGTGGGCTCATGACTCGTCTCTGGGAGGACATATGGGTATCTACAAAACCTTAGCCCTCATTGAACGGCATTTCTGGTGGCCGGGATTACGAGAACGCGTGCAGCACTATATCACAGGATGCGCGGTGTGCGCCCAAGGCAAGACCCGACACTCTAGGCCAGTGGGGTTACTGCGCCCTATACCCATCCCGGACTCTCCATGGCACACCGTTTCCATGGACTTCATAGTGGAAATGCCCCCCAGCAATGGACACACAGTCATCTTAGTCTTGGTGGATCACTTAACCAAGATGGGCCATTTCGTACCGCTAAAGACGATCCCTTCCTCCTCCGAGTTGTCCCTCATATTCCTGCAACATGTGGTGAGAGCACACGGCATCCCTGCGATTCTCATAACGGACCGAGGTTCGCAGTTTACGTCCAGATTTTGGCAGGCCTTATGCTCCGTTATGAAGATCGACGCGCGGCTATCAACAAGTTACCATCCGCAAACCGATGGTAAAACCGAGAGGCTCAACCAGACCCTAGAGCAGTACCTGCGGTGTTTCTCCCTTCACCATGAGGCCGAGTGGAGTACCCTGTTGTGGACGGCAGAGTTCGCCTACAACAACAGTAAACACACCACGTTGGGGTGTTCCCCGTTTTACTGCTTGTACGGCTACGACCCTAACATGTTGTCTTTCGCCTGGCCAGTGACGTGCAAACATCCGTCGATCCAAGCCCACCATGCGCATCTCCGTGCAGTGCTCGTTGAGGCTAAAAGCTAGCTGCTGAAGGCACAAGAAACCACCAAACGCTTCGCAGACAAAAAGCGTTCCCCGAGGCCCCTGTACGAGGTAGGGGATAAGGTGTGGTTATCCACCACCAACTTGCAGATGAAGGGATCAAACAGGCTCAAACCCAAATATGTAGGTCCCTATCCCATAGTGCAAGTCATAAACCTAGTAGCGATGAAATTGCAACTACCCAGGACCTGGAAAATCCACCCCGTTTTCCACGTTTCCCTTTTTCGACCATACTTGCCTCATACCCGCCTGCTAGCGGAACCCAAACCTATGGTGGTAGAGGGAGAGGAGGAATATGAAGTGCAAAGTATATTAGACTCCAAGAGAACTAGAGGAAGGATATACTACCTCATTCACTGGAAAGGCTATGGGTCGGAAGAACGAACGTGGGAACCAGTGGCCAACTTGCATTGTCCCCTGCTCCTCCGACGTTTTCATGCACGTAACCCCACGAAGCCAGGTGGGCCACCGGGCGGTGGTCGTTGCGGAGGGGTACTGTCATGATCACGTCCCGCAGAAACCGGTAGCCGGACTACACGTCCCAGCATGCACCTGGGGGGGACACCGGATGTCCCTGATGGATAGGCTGTCTATATATAGCCCTCCACTAGGGGGATCCAGTGCTTGTCACTATACAGAGTCAGTACCAACCCGGGTTCTGATAGTGATACTCTGGACCATCTACGCGTCCCTTCTGGCCGCATTCCTACCGGCGGCCTCTGGACTATCCTTTACCTGCCCTGCATGCCGGTTCACTGCGCACTGCGCAGCACAGTTCTCCAATCACCTCCGAGCCTCGCGGTTGGAACCGGGTGCGTCCTGGCTCCTCCCGCACCCGTGGTCCCGCGGCGGCGCTTGTGACTGCTTGTGAAGGACCAACAAGCACCTTCGAGCCTCGCGGTTGGAACCGGGTGCGTCCTGGCTCCTCCCGCACCCGTGGTCCCGTGCCGGCTCATCTACCGCTTGTGACGGACCAACAAGCACCCTCGAGCCTCACGGTTGGAACCGGGTGAGAACTCGCTTTTACGAACACCCGTGGTCCCGTGAAGGCTACTGCGTCGGGCACTAAAAGCCCTGTTATTTTCTACGGATGGATACAGGATTCCTTCCCAAGGGACTCGAGACGTGAGACGGATCACGCCCTTCGAACTCCCTCTTTACAGACTTTGGATACTCACCTTTCGATGGAGTCAGCGCTACTCTCAAGGAGAGAGTTTTCCGCGCTTCCGTTGACTTCTTGTGAGTTCTATGTGTTGTCTGTTCCTGAAAGCCATTCTCTCCAATTCCAAGCAAGACCCTGAAGTGCAAACCCTGGTGAGTCTTAGCTAGGGAGATAGCGGGAGGAGTACTAGCAGGGCGGGAAGGAGTGAAGGTAGATGCGCTTATAACCCGCCTGTTGTTGGTTTTTCCCCTCCTACAGACCCTGGTGAGGACTCGGTGGGACTACCCTATTGTGTGCACTTTCCTAGAGGGGCCTGGAACGAGAGTTTCGCTGAGAAGGAGGACAGCAGTGCCTTCTTCCCGTTATCCCCTATTCTTTATCCCCTATTCTTTATCCCCTATCCACTGCGCTCTGCAGTGCAGGGTGGAGTGTTACACGTCCCCTTGTAGGGCAGAGCGAGGGGGCTTTGGGTTCTAGGCATCGCCCCCGCTGGATTTGTCTCCTGAAGGTTAGTGTACCCTTTAGCAACCTGACAAAAGGTCTCTCCTAGGTCAACCCCTTGCACTTCTAGATCTAAACATTTCAGAATTTCCTGCTTGCCTATATTAAAAAGAGAGGTGTTAAAAGCAACGGTATCTACCGGAGCCCAGCGTAACCGCCTCCCTTGATCAGTTGCGGAGGTCGTACCTCCGGCTACTCTATGATGTGCTGGGGCTTGGTGTGAGGCAACAAGTGACAGTCACCGGGTTATGGTCACTGAATACGCTATATTTAATGTTAAAAAAGGATATAAACCTTTTCAATGTGAAAGAAACAAAAATAAAATCAATAATTGACGAGCAGCCTCTCCCTTTGCAAGTCGGGTGGATAGCCATGTCCGGATGAGTGGCAATCAGGTCCAATGTGTGAGATAACCCATAGGTGTTCAGGGGGCCACTCAGGTCCCGCCCTTCCTGGGTGTGCTCCATGTGTGGTCCCTCCCTTAGTGTGCAAGTCGACCAGTCACAATGGGACACCCTCAGGTTTGGGCACAGATGGCAGTTAAAATCTCCGACTAGGATCAATTGTGACTGTGCCGGACGGATGTATGACGATACCACGCATGCATTACATCGCATGCCATTAGATCGCGGTTTTAACAACGCAAGTCGTTACAACGACTTGCGTTGGAGGGCGCTGTACTTAGGAGTAGTTTAATTTACTATTCCAACTCCAGCCTACGTACAGTAGGGAAGGTGTTGGATAGTAATTTAAACTACTCCTTGTCCTATAGCGCCCTCCAGTGCAAGTCGTTGTAACGACTTTCGTTGTAAAAACCGCGATCTAATGGCATGCGATGTAATGCATGCGTTCTAAAGGTCGTTTCCCGTGCCGGACCTGCCTCGTGTATTTGCTTCAGCCATGTGTTTAATTCATCAAGGCTAGTCAATCCCTGAGAATGTGGTTTTGCATTATAAAAATTAATTAAGACTAGCCTGTACGTTTTGTTAAAAATTGTAAGTCCCTGAACGACATCCGAGTCCCATACCTGCTTCTTCCATCTTCCGTTAATTCTCAGGTCTATAAACATGATTAGCCCCCACCCTCCCCCTCCCGCTCTCCCTGAACATGATCTTATCGCTGGGCAGAAGAAAGTTTTATCTCCTTCAATGAAGAAGTTATTCTCTGGCTCCCACGTTTCCTGGAGGCATATTATATGGAAATCTCTAATGTAATGGAGCCATTGCTCCTCCGTGAACTTACTGGTTAGACCCGCTATATTCCACCAAATTATTTTCAGGTCGCCCACATTACGCTCCTCCGGGGAGCCAGCGGGCGGGGCGCTAATAGATGCAATGATGGCCCTCTCTATACTGTCTGGTCTCAACTGACTTTGGTCCCTGCACTCTTGGGGGATTTTTATTATTATCCATCACCTCCCCCACTGGTGCACCATCACGTCGGACAGGTGGGTTTTGCAGATAGTCCGAAGGGGCTACTCCCTCCCCTTCGAGACTACCCCTCCAGCCATGCCACTGACATACCACCGCATGTCGGAGGATCATCTGGCCTTTCTCCAGCAGGAAGTTACGGCTCTCTTGGCCAAGGGAGCCATCGAGCGCGTTCCTGTCCCAGAAGTAGGTCGTGGTTGTTACTCCCACTACTTTCTGGTCCCCAAGAAGGACAAGGGCCTGCGTCCTATCTTGGACCTCAGGGACGTCAATCGCTTCCTCCGGAAGGAGAAGTACAAAATGTTGACGCTGGCTCAGGTCTTGTCTGCCCTCGACCCGGAAGACTGGATGGTAGCGTTGGACTTGCAGGACGCTTATTTTCACATCCCCGTCCTGCTGGCCCACCGGCGTTACCTACGGTTCACGGTAGGCCACGAGCATTTTCAATTTACCGTGCTCCCCTTTGGCCTTACCAGCACCCCTCGGGTGTTCACGAAAGTGATGGCGGTGGTCGCAGTTCATCTGCGCAGATCATGGGTTTCAGTCTTCCCCCTATCTCGACGACTGGCTGTTGAAGGCGGGCTCGCCCCAGGCAGTTGTCCCCCACCTCCAGACTACGGCCGACCTCCTGCATTCGCTGGGGTTCTCCATCAATGTGCCGAAGTCACACCTGATTCCCTCTCATCGGAGCGGTTCTGGGCACGACGCAGTTTCGGGTCTATCCTCCTGAACAGTGAGTCCGGGATATTCAGGCTATGATTCCGATCTTTCAGCCTCTATCCCGGGTTTCGGTCGGAATGACTCTGAGGCTGCTGGGCCTCATGCATCCTGCTGGTCGATCATGCCAGGTGGCATATGCGGGCTCTGCAGTGGGACCTGAAGTTCCAGTGGGCGCAGCATCAGGGGAATCTGTCCGATTGCATCCAGATCTCGGAGGGCACTGCACGACAACTGCAGTGGTGGCTCACGAACCAGGATTGGGTCAGTGGCAGATCCCTCTCCCTTCCCCAACCAGACCACACTGTGGTGACGGACTCATCCCTTCTGGGATGGGGTGGCCACATGGGAGAGGCGGAGATCAGAGGCCTCTGGTCTCCAGCGGAGTCCGGGCTTCACATCAACCTTCTGGAGCGCAGGGCAATTCGTCTTGCACTGAAAGCATTCCTTCCCTCTGTCCGGGGAAGAGTAGTGCAGGTGTTAACGGACAACACCACCGCCATGTGGTACTGCAACAAACAGGGCGGGGTGGGGTCGTGGACCCTCTGTCAAGAGGCCCTTCGCCTCTGGACATGGCTGGAACATCGGGGCATATCCCTGGTGGTTCAACACCTGGCAGGTTCTCTGAATGCCAGGGCGGACGAACTCAGCCGCAGGTGCATGATGGATCACGAATGGCGTCTTCACTCGGAGGTGGCGCAAGGTCTCTTTCGACAGTGGGGAGAGCCTTGGTTAGATCTATTCGCCACCGAAGAGAACGCGCAATGTCAGCAATTCTGCGCGTTGGAATTTCCAAGGCGGCACTCGCTAGGCGACGCTTTTCGTCGCGAGTGGAGTTGCGGTATGTTGTACGCCTTTCCGCCTATACCACTTCTGCCCAGAGTGCTGAAGAAGATCAGGCGCGACCGGGCCCAAGTCATTCTTGTGGCTCCGGATTGGGCACGAAGAGTCTGGTATCCCGAGCTGCTCAACATGGCCATCGATCCTCCGATCAGACTGCCTCTTCGGGAGGATCTTCTGTCGCAGCAGCAGGGGACGGTCCTCCACCCAAACCTGTCCAGTCTCCACCTCCTTGCGTGGAGATTGAGTGGCGGCAGTTGACGTCTTTCGACCTGCCTCCCGAAGTCTGTGACGTAATCTTGGCAGCCAAGCGACCCGCCACTAAGACGGTACACGCCTGCCAGTGGAACAAATTTGTGGCATGGTGCACAGCAAAGGCTGAGGATCCCCTACCTGCCCCTCTTTCTGAAGTTCTCTTGTTCCTTCTTTCTTTAGCCCAGCACTATCAAGGGCTATCTTTCACCCATCTCTGCCTTCCTTCGGCTGCCAGATCAGCCTTCTCTTTTCTAGTCCCCGGTAGTTAACCGTTTCTTAAAAAGGCTTAACGCATCTCTTTCCTCCAATCCCCTTCGTTATGCCTCAGTGGGACTTGAATCTTGTTCTTACCTATTTAATGTGCGCTCCCTTTGAGCCGCTACATAACTGTCCTTTAAGACTCTTGACTCTTAAGACTGCTTTCCTGGTAGCCATCACTTCTGCTAGAAGGGTGAGTGAGCTCCAGGCTCTTTCTTCCAAACCTCCTTTCCTGTCTGTCCATCCGGACAAGGTGGTTCTCAGGACCCGTCCATCCTGCCTTCCTAAGGTGGTCACTGCCTTTCACATCGGGCAGACCATTACTTTGCCCTCTTTCTTTCCGCCTCCGCATCCTTCGAAGGAGGAAGAGAGGCTCCATCGTCTGGACCCGAAACGTGCGCTCTCTATCTGGATCGCACAAAACAGTTCCGGGTGGATGACCAACTCTTTGTTGGCTACGTGGGTGCCAAGAAACGTCGGGCTGTACACAAATGCACCATTTCTCAATGGGTTGTTTTGTGTATTAAGGCATGCTATTCTCTGGCTGAAAAGGAGCCTCCGGTTGGGCTACGCGCCCATTCCACCAGGGCGACGGCAGCCACTACTGCCTTGGGAAGAGGAGTTCCTCTAAATGACATCTGTCAGGCAGCCACTTGGGCATCGCTGCACACATTTACGAAACACTACTGCCTGGACAGCCAAGTCCGGAGAGACGGCTTCTTTGGCCATTCTGTTCTCCAGGACTTTCTGGTGTGATCTTGATTCGCAGACCCACCACCGGGGTTGGTATTGCTGGGGTATCTATTCTAAGGTAAGGAATCTATAACTAACGTGTTTCTTTCAGATGAACAAGTTACTTACCTTCGGTAACGATATATCTGTAAGAAACATTAGTTAGTTATAGATTCCTTAACGCCCCACCCATCCTCCCCGTTCTGCGAACTGATTTCTAGGGTTAAGGACATCCTTTCAGGGCTCTAGTTTTGTGCACCAGTGGTCAGTGTCTTGCATGGCTCTGCGTTTCTGGCGCGGAAAGTCGTGTACAGAACTGACGACAGCGCGAGGGCGGCGTCTAAGTACCTGCCGCGACGTCATCCCGGCGACCACGACGCCGACGACGGACGCGGAGCCGACCGACGCCACCTTCTGACGCGCAGAGGTACTGCTGACGAAAAACTTTCCGGATCCAGTCTGACGCCTGGGGGTAATTCTAAGGTAAGGAATCTATAATTAACTAATGTTTCTTACAGATATATCATTACCGAAGGTAAGTAACTTGTTCATTTGAACCATTGAGGGACCTGAGCGATATAGATTGACTACGAGAAGGGAAAGGCTTGGGGAGAGTCATTGATACCCGACCAGAATCCTGGTATAGCAGGGGGGAGGGAAGAGACCAACTCCGGGATAATACAAATCCCCCAAGAGTGCAGGGACCAAAGTCAGTTGAGACCAGACAGTATAGAGAGGCCCATCATTGCACCTATTCGCGCCCCGCCCGCTGGCTCCCCGGAGGAGCGTAATGTGGGCGACCTAAAAATAATTTCGTGGAATATAGCGGGTTTAACCAGTAAGTTCACGGACGAGCAGTGGCTCCATTACGTTCGAGATTTCCATATAATATGCCTCCAGGAAACGTGGGAGCCAGAGAATAACTTCTTCATTGAAGGATATAAAACTTTCTTCTGCCCAGCAATAAGATCATGTTCAGGGAGAGCGGGGGGGGGGGAGGGGGGTCTAATCATGTTTATAGACCTGAGAATTAATTGAAGATGGTGGAAGAAGCAGGTATGGGACTCGGATGTCGTTCAGGGACTTACATTTTTTAACAACACGTACAGGCTAGTCTTAATTTTTATAATGCGAAACCACATTCTCGGGGATCGACTAGCCTTGATGAATTAAACACACGGCTGAAGCAAATACACGAGGCAGGTCCGGCACAGTCACAATAGATCCTAGTCGGAGATTTTAACTGCCATCTGTGCCCAAACCTGAGGGTGTCCCATTGTGACTGGTCATCTTGCACACTAAGGGAGGGACCACACATGGAGCACTCCCAGGAAGGGCGGGACCTGAGTGGCCTCCTGAACACCTATGGGTTATCTCACACGTTGGACCTGATTGCCACTCATCCGGACATGGCTATCCACCCGACTTACAAAGGGAGAGGCTGCTCGTCAATTATTGATTTTATTTTTGTTTCTTTCACATTGAAAAGGTTTATATCCTTTTTTAACATTAAATATAGCGTATTCAGTGACCATAACCCAGTGACTTTGTCACTTGTTGCCTCACACCAAGCCCCAGCACATCATAGAGTAGCCGGAGGTACGATCTCTGCAACTGATCAAGGGAGGCGGTTACACTGGGCTCAGGTAGATACCGTTGCTTTTAACACCTCTCTTTTTAATATAGGCAAGCAGGAAATTCTGAAATGTTTAGATCTAGAAGTGCAAGGGGTTGACCTAGAAGAGACCTTTAGGGACATCGCACAATTAGTGGACAGCTTACTGAAAGCACCGCCTCATTCCCCTAGCATGGACGCCCCAAGATAGTTTGATGGGCAATGTTCTCGGGCCCTTAGAGATTTAAAATTGGCCCTTAAGCAGTCCCCAAGAGATGGGGATTGGGTGGCGGCCTGCCGTAAAATCTATAAGCAAGCTGTAAAGGAGCGTAAGGGACAATTACAACAGAAAGCCTGGGAGGAGTTAACGGAGGAAGGGGAGTTGAAGTACTCTATCCGTTTCTGGAGGGTCATTAACAACCCATGTTTCAAAGACTCGAATAAACCTGGGCTAAGCCATAACATCCTACCAGATCAATGGCAGGAGCACTTCGAGGGTCTGTATAATCACCATCATAGAGTAGAGCATCCTGAGGCACCAAATCGGGAGCAGAGAGCTGACCCCATCACATTTACTCTGGACGAGGGGAGAATAGGAATTGAGGGTCTCTCGCGGAACAAGGCGCCGGGACCAGATGGGATCCCGCCAGACCTCTTCCGATGCAATATTGAGGTATGGGCGCCGCTTTTAGCGAGTGTATTAAACGCAGCAGTAGCATCTGTAATGCCGGCATCATGGTCTATTGCCATTATTGTTCCCATCTTTAAGAAAGGAGACAGGGATAACCCACATTGCTATCGCCCCATATCTCTTATTGACGTGTCGGTGAAGGTCTTGGGGCTAGTGGTTCTAAACAGGCTGTCGGATTGGGCAGAGGGCAATCATATCATAACGGATGCCCAATATGGGTTCCGACCTGGCAAATTAACTACCGACCAATGCCTCAACCTTTATTTAATCACCGCCAAATACACATTAGCCAAACCAGGGGCGTTGTATTTGGCGTTTATGGATCTCGCTGCGGCCTTTGACCGAGTGAACCGCAGCAAACTCTGGTCACTTATGGGAGAGCTCGGGGTGGAGCCGGCAATAATTAACATTCTAATGGCCCTACACTCGAATACCACGGCAGTAGTTAGATATACACAGGAGGGGAAGACCACGGCCCATGTTAACTGTTCTAGCGGGGTTAGACAGGGCTGCATATTAGCACGGTTTTTGTTTACTTTATATATCAACGGCCTCGATTCTGCCCTGATGCCCATACAAGCAGATACCCCGAGGATACCTACACGAGCGGTCCCTGTTCTGCTTTATACAGACGACGCGGTACTCCTCGCCCGCACCCAAAAGGGCCTGCATCTTTTAATAGACGGTTTTGTGACCTTCATGAATAAGATGGATCTGTCTCCTAATTTAGCTAAATCATATATAATGGAGATTGGGAAGAAGCCCAGGATGCCTCACAGTTACACAATAGGCACACATACCTTGGGAAAAGTACCGGCCTTCTCATATCTTGGCATTTTATTTGATGGTAAACTGAATTTTAAACACTTATTAGAGGAGAAGTGCCTTGCTCTGATAAGGTCCACAGGAGCAATTGCTAATTTCGCTCATAGTTTAGGCCGCTGGTCACCAGGAACGATTTTAAAATTATATAATTCTATCTGTTGCTCTAAAGTTTTATACGGTAGCGAGGTTTGGGGATTCAAGGCAGCTAACAAACTACAAATTGAGGAGAACAAATATTTTAGGCGCTTGTTGAAAGTCCCTCACAGCACCCTTGCGTATATTGTTCATGAAGAATTGGGGTCCAAATATATTTCTGACATGGTGGCTGTTAAACCCCTATTGTGTTGGACGAAGATCTGGGCAAACGAAGAGGCAGGTTTTAATAGGTTGGTAATCCAGGACTGTCTCTCCCTTGATCATGCGTTAAAAATACTGTGGTTAAAAAGCGTAAAGGATACCCTCTCCACGCTAGGGAGAGCAGACCTGTTTACCAATCCGGAAAAGGTGGGTAGCCAGGAAAAGGCGCATATCAAAAACCTGTTTTTTAAGTATGTCACGACGCAATGCGAGGATAGTGAACTTTATAAGCCCACGTTGAGAGAACACATCTTAGTTAAATCGACTCAGGGCATGGAACCATATTTATCGCTCATAACTAGCGCACATGACAGATTTTTAATTACACGTTTTAGTTTAAATTTATTTTATCATTTATTGGCTGTACCCTCTGGTTTTATTGCGCACACAGATTATAGAGGACCTGTGGCTGCGACAATAGGTCTCCACAGGATACCTTACATTTTGTCCTCCTCTGTCCGCATTACGCATATCCTAGAAAATGTTTCCTGATGGGCCTTTTAAGAAAGCTTAGATTTAAACAGGCACGTGTTGCCTTATTGTTTTTAAAACTGTCATCAGATGTTTTTACACTCTTTTGTGTTTCCAATTTTTTAAGATCTGCTTTAAAGTTAAGACTCATGAGGGGTGTTGGAAGCCCATAAGAATTCTTGCTACTTTTTGCACTAAGTTTTGCTGCTATAAAGGAACCAGTGTACTTTTTAACCTGTATTGAAAATTTGTGGGATGCACCTTGAAACTAAGCGACACTGGGGGACTAGGCCAGGATATAAACGAGTTTTTAATGTATATGTGGTTGTTTTCATGAAAATTGCTTTTGCCTGATGCATGTACATTTCAAGATGTTTCTTTTATGGTCATATTTTTATATGCCGAATAAAGATTATTATTATTACTGTATCAAATGTATGAGTTTTAGTGATAGATGCAATGCACATGTGCTAGAAAAGGTGGTTACAGCAACTAAACGGAAATCTGAGCCTTGCATTTTAAGTGTGCAACTACCGTAATGGCTAGTTCTCTCCTTCGTCAAAACGTAGGCCCACATTAAAAGGGTCCAGACTCTACCACGTGGTAACACAGTACCAGTAACTTGCAATTATGAGGTGAACCCCACGGAATGGGGTAATAACTGTGAGACTGGATTCCCTATTTTGTGTGGTTTAACGCATACCTTTACCACCTCCTCTAAGCAGGTGGTAAATGTATGCTACGACCACTGCGTAGGGTCGTGGTGTGGGGGGCAGGGATGAGAAGGGAAAGGGAAAGCTAAGTTCTTTTGTGGGAGCACTGTATGTTTCACCTGCCAGAAAAGCAAAATGAGGAAAGAAGCTTGGCTGATGCTGCAGCCGAAGCCTCATGCAAATTTACAGGATGGAATTAATGCCCAGTAAAATTAGGTCCAGTGTTCAAACACCTGGGAAAACCAGGTGCAGGAACACCGGCCCACTTAGAATCAGTCAGAGCAGAATTCCATGTGGTAACTCCACTCCTCCTAACTAACTAGTCAGGCCTTAAAGTTTAGTTTAGCTGTGTTTTTTTTTTTTTTTTAAATGCTTTGACATCTTTTTTAGGAAATGCATCGACATTTCATTATTTCTTGTAAACACAGCATAGTAGGTCCAAAACAGATCATGTTGATTTGTCCACCTAACTTCATATTTCACAACAGCAAAATAAATTACATTTCTGATGACAGTGCTGACGTGTATGAATGTATGACCGAATTAAGCATGCATTTTTCATGCATGCCTTAGGAACTCCGTCATTTGAACGAATGCGTCTTTAGCTTGCATTTGTTCTGCACGCAAGTCGTTTTAACGACTTGCTTTAGGGGGGCGCTGGATATTGGAATAGTTTAATTTACTATTCCAACTCCAGTATGCACAACAGTAGGGAAGGTGTTGGACTTTAATTCCATCACCACTCCACCATTGCGCCCCCTTAAAGCAAGTTGTTGTAACAACTTGCGTGCAGAACGATTGTGTGCTAAAGACTCATTTGTTCTGTTGCTGGCGCTGTGAAGGCACAGCGTGATTCTGGCTTCGTCCTAAAGGACGTTTCCCGATATGTATAGATTAAAAAAGTGGAAGTGTTGGAGTTCAGTATGCTTGGTACTATACTTTGATCTTTGAAGAAGAATATTGAGTAACCAAACTCCAACATTGAATTACCTTTTTACTTAGTAGCAGTTAGGGAATTAGTAACAGTTTTTACATTTTCTGTTCTATTTGCATCAATGAAATATTTAACATAATAAACATGCCCAAAATTACATCTTGTGAATTGTACATCCGCTTATTTTTTGTACTACATGGAGTGCTTGCTTCCAAAATATTTCACCTGGGTCTTCTGCCATCCGTTGTATTTGTCTGAGATGACTGATGCATTCTCTCATCTATCGATATGCATTTCTCCCAGCTCAAACTCAACGATCTCTGAAAAACATATGCAGAGAGGTCCCTCAATATCTCTGGAGCGAGTTGACGAGGCCAGTAGCGTGGCATGTTTCAGCTACTGATTACATAGTTAAGTCTCTGAGCTTATCCCTCACCCTCGGGCTGGTTCTCTCATCCTTGTTATGGTGATACTCTTTTTCATCATAGGAAGCAATAATGCTGGCAGTTTTCTTGTTGTCGTAGGCACATCGGCTACTTATCAAAGTAGCGGTGTAACGGGAGACAGCAAAAGCTCATATTCTAATACCTACTATAATGTGTCAAACACTCACATCCGATATTCTTGTTTTCTGGGCTAAGTGGAAAAACTGCTCTTGGAAGCTGACATGAGATGTTGAGTTGGACAGCTTTATATAAAAAATCAGGAGCGTAATAGTGTTGGCGTATGAATTTAAACTGCAGGAACCTATGTTTGCTATTTACTGATACCTGCTCTATTTGCTTCTAACAAAACTCCTATATAGAATACTGGATGTGTTCACCTGTATCTGTCTTGCATAATTTTGTAGTGATTTATGACAGTGGGGTAAATGCTTCAGGTTCATCTGAGGATACTGTGACTTGTAACGCATTCCTTAGTCTATAGTAGGTAAATATGTCTAGTGTAGAGGTGGGTCTTTTTTCGGAAAATTGCTCAAGTGGTAGGTAGCATATGGCCAATCATAAACTGCTCTCGCTTCTGCAATGTGTTTCTACCATGTAGTCCTTTGATAGCAGTAACCTTTTAATATGCAGTAGTGTGATCTCTGAGGACTAAAGGCATGAATGTCCAGCAGTGATCGCCATTGCATCCCAAGCTCTGTTGATGACACTGGGCTAGTACGATGACGATTCGTGATTCAAAGCTTTATTCGGCACAAGGCCATAAAAGAATAAATATCATTCGTACAAATTATTAAAATAAATAAAAACATTAGTGTAATCTCAAGCCATTCACAGTGGCATTTTCAAATTCCATCCATAGTACAAGGTGAATAAACATAGCATTAATCTAACCTAACGGATAGAGCGGTCGACCTTGAAGCTGGGGAACGGAGTTTTAGTCTCAGCAGGCATGCTCAACATCCTGTGATTCTGTGCAAATCACTTAATCTCCCTGTGCCCCCCAAAATGTATGTGTCCGTCTGTAACACAACTGGTGCTCATGTAAAGGGCTCGGAAACTTTCGGGTCGAGTTCGCGCTATATAAAACTCCGGGGGAAAAAATAAATAAATAAGAGGTCTCCGTCTTCCTGATTTTTAGTGCTTGACGAATATAACCCAATGCTGATGCACAACAAAATTCAGATTCTAGTAGTTGGAGACAGAGCAAACAGACAGAAAAAGAGCTAGGACCAAGGTAATGGACATAAAAAAATGCCCTAGGTCTGGAATAAAAACTACAAAAAAAAATAAAATGAGTCAGAGATTGTTTAGAAAACCCATTACAAGGACAATGAGGTAAAAAAGAGAACCATGAGCCCTGCTTAGGGTGGTCTACCAGGAAATACAAAGTACCCAATCTAAAACGGGTCAGATAAAATATGCTTTCCAAATTTGTAATCCAGGTAAGGTACCAATCCTGGCCCTCAGTCTGCTTCAGATCTAAATAACAAGCAACTGAGGTCATGGACTGTTGTTTTACAAGCCTGGAATGTGATCTATGGGAAGTGAAAAGATTTTATCAATTGTTTTGAGCTTCCATTGATTTCTTTAGGTTTGTGAAAGAACTTCGACAGTCCTATACTTGTGAAAGTCTTTTGGATATAATCAAGCCAAGGGATTGCATCTGCATGATCTAATTTAAGACCGTCTGCAAGAATCATTTGTCTGAATGATGTATGGGGCAAGTGCTAGATCTTTAACAATAACAACGGCGGGGTACCCTGAATTAGATCCTCCAAAAATGCCAATCCAACTTCCAAATGAGTAATAAAAGTTGCTGTATTCCTCGGCACGGCAAGTAAACTGCAGAGGAATTGATTTTCCATTGTTTGGAAGTTGCCCGCCAGAGCCTAGACCCAGACGCCAGCCCCATAAGTCCACTGGGAAATGCACTTACTCTTATAGAGAGAAATAAGCTCTCTAATGGGTTTGTTTTCAAGTCTTTTTGAAAACCTAAAAATTGCATCAATTGCCCCCTCAAATTTATCTTCTTTCTGTGACAAAATGTTACCCCAACTAAAATCTGAAGATATCAAAACCCCTACATAATGAAAATTGGTTACTTTGGCTATGGAAATCCCTGCAATGTGATGGAAACGGGAGCGCGTGTTCTTTGGACCACATGTCATGATAAAGAACAAGTTACCTTCGTTAACGATGTATCTGGTAGAGAAATATATTCGATGTAGATTCCTTACCTTAGAATTTCCCCCAGGTGTCTGTCTGGATCCGGAGATTTTTCAACAGCAGTAGCCCTGCGCATCAGTCGGGGGCGTTGGTCGGCTCGAGTTGAGTTTGTACGCTCTGGCGTTCGGAGAACCCAACAGGTGTTGAGCCACCAGGGTTATGCCCTGATTTTCCAGCCATGTCCAGAGACGGAGAGCCTCCTGAGATAGGGTCCATGACCCTACCCCTCCCTGTTTGTTGCAGTACCAAATGGCGGTGGTGTTGTCCATGAACACTTTCCTTTTGAGAGAGGGAAGGAATGCCTTCAGTGTCAGTCTGATTGCCCGGAGCTCCACAAAGTTGATATGGAGACGGGACTCAGCCTGAGACCAGATGCCTCTGATCTCCACCTCCCCCAGGTGGCCGCCCCATCCCAGGTAAGACGCATTTGTCACCACTGCTAGATCTGGTTGGGGAAGGCAGAGGGATATGCCTCTGACCCAATCTTGGTTCATTAGCCACCACTGCAGTTGTTGTGCAGTTCCCTCCAAGATCTGGATGTAGTCGGAATGATTGCCCTGATGCTGCGCCCACTGGAACTTCAGGTCCCACTGCAGAGCCCACAAATGCCACCTGGCGTAATCCACCAGCAGGATGCACGAGGCCATGAGGCCCAGAAGCCTCAGTCATTCTCACCGAAAACCTGGATAGAGGCTGAAACATCGGTATCATATCCCAAATATCCTGGACTCGCTGCTCGTGAGGATAGGCCCGAAACTGCACTGTGTCCAGAACCTCCTGATGAAAGGGAGTGTCTGAGAGGGAGTCAGGTGTGATTTTGGCATGTTGATAGTGAACCCCAGGGAGTCCAGGCGGTCCGCCTTAGTCTGCAAGTAGGAGACGACAGTCTGGGGCGAGCTCATCTTCAACATCCAATCTTCGAGATAGGGGAAGACTGGTACCCCTGAGCTGAGACCACCGTCATCACCTTTGTGAACACCCGAGGGGCACTGGTAAGGCCAAAGGGGAGCACGGCAAACTGAAAGTTCCCGGGGTGTACCGTGAACCATAAGTAACATCTGTGGGCAGGCAGGACGGGGATACGGAAATAAGCGTCCTGCAAGTCCAATGCTACCATCCAGTCTCCTGGGTCGAGGGCAGAAAGGACTTGGGCCAAAGTGAGCATCTTGAACTTCTCCTTCCGAAGGAAAAAGTTGAGGGTCCGAAGGTCTAAGATAGGACACATGCGTTTGTCCTTCGTGGGCACCAGAAAGTAGCCGGAATAACAACCACATCCTACTTCTGACACAGGAACCCTCTCTATGGCCCCCTTGGGCAAGAGGGCCACAACTTCCTCGTGGAGAAGCGCCAAATGATCCTCCAACACTTGGTCGTAGGAGGGTGACATGGTGTAGGGGATTTCTCGAAGGTGAGGGAGTAGCCCCTTCAGACGATCTGTTGAAACCACCTGTCCAACGTGATGGATTGCCAGCGGAGGTGGCGATGGCAAATCCTGCCTCCGACTGGCCTTTGATGGGCCTGAAACTTCGGACTAGGAAGGTTTGGAGGCAGTGGCGGGGTGGACTCTCCCGCACTCTGGCTCCCTGACATACGAGAATGCTGGGTCCCACGTCTGCGGCCACGCAGTGGCTGGACAGCTTGCATGACGCTGTTGCTGGGCTGGACAGGATGTGGCTGGGTGCCCCTTGTGTAGCTACGAAAGGCAGACTGAGGTGGACTGGAGGTAACCGTGAGGCCCAAGGATCTAGCCGTAGCTCAAGAATCCTTGAAACGCTCAAACGCTGAAGCTGCCTTGTCGCCGAAAAGCTGAGTGCTATCAAAGGGCATCAAAGTAGATTGTACATCCCCCTAGAAGCCAGAAGTCCTCAACCTGGCGTAGCGTCTGAGTGCTACCGACGAGGCAACCGTTCTGCCCAATGAGTCGGTAGTGTCCAGTCTACAACGTATGGTGAATTTGGCTGCATATCTCCCATATGCAGCTGCAAGGGAGAAAACAGCCCGGGCCTCCTCTGGGCACTGAGGCAGCACCTGCACAACCGTATTCCAGATGGTATGGGACTATCGGCTCAGGAGGCAAGCGGTATTCACCGACCGCAGTGCAATGTTGGAGGAAGAAAACATTCTCTTCCCAAGATAGTCCAGCTTCTTGGATTCCCTATCTGGGGGTGCAGAAGGGAATGCGCCCTTTGAAGATGAGGCTTGGACAACCAACCTCTCAGGGGAGGGATGTCGCATGAGGAATTCTGGGTTGCCCGGGGCGGTGGTTGTGAGCGATTGTCATGGACACAGGAGCCCCTGTGCTGGGCTTGGACCAAGTGCCCAGAAGGACATCAGTGAGGGCTTCATTGAAGGGCAAAGGGGGTTCTGAAGTGGTAGCCGCAGGCTGAAGCTCCTCTGTCAGGAAGTTAGTCCTGACTGCCACAGAAGGGAGCTCGAGCCCAAGGACCTCGGCTGCTCTTCTCACCACCACAGCGTAGGAAGTTTCCTCCTCTGTAGCCACTGTAGGGTAAGAAAGCAAGCCAGTGTCAGGGGAAGTGTCCAAACCACTGTGAGGCCTGTGAGGTCCATCCGCCAGTCCATAGATTCTTCAAGCTGGTCAATTTAAGCATCCAGCTGCCCCTTCCATTCCTCTTCCCCACGAGGGATGAACACAGGGACAAAAGTTTCTTCCGGCATCGGAATCGATGCCGATCGATGCCAGTCAGGGTCCTTGTCCACATCGAGGATGAGAATGAGGTCGACGTCGGGAGCGCCGTCGCTGTGACCGACGTCGGGGAAGGTTGAGTAAGATTGACTGGCAATGGTCTGGATCTGAGAACCGATCCACAGGGCTCTCGGGAGTCGGGGCCAAAGCCGCCGGCGGCGAAGGCCTAGGGCCCCTAACCGACTCCTCAGAGCCCAAAGGTGCACCAGCGGAGCCGGGCTGCCCAAAAATGAGGTACAGGGCTTCATAAAACTTTTGGATCTGGGCAGGAGGCGCTCTGGCTCCTGGAAAGGCCGGTAGGCGCAGAGTTGTCTCAGAAGGAGGCTCCGGGTATGGAGCTTTCGAGCGACAACGCTCAGAGTCCGGCATCGCGCCGGCCAACCGACTGGGTGAAGTTGAACGCCTGTGCTTCTTCAGTTTCTTCTTGTTCTTACTTGACCTCCCGACGACTTGGAATGTGATGAGGAGTATGGGCTCCACAGCCGTTTTCGGGACTTTCCTCTCGAACAAGAACAGGAGCGACGTGGAGCCAAGCACCAGGGCTCCAACAGCTTTTAGGACCGCTCCCGCAAAGCCTTCGGATTCATGACCCTGCACTCTGAGCACGACTCCGGCATGGGTCGTGCTCCAGGCACCAGAGGCACACGAGGTGCGGCTCCGTCACGGATATCATCCGGTGGCAGGAGCCGCAGGACTTGAAGCTGGTCCTACGCTGGGACATCCTCGATGAACCTGGAGTCCAAGACTCGGAAAAAAAAGTCGTCGAAAAAGGCTAGCCAAAAAATGGCTATAGGGTAGCTCTCTCTGGATCTGCTTTTAGGCTGGCGCGGAATAAGAAAACTGACGTCAGCATGCATGGGCGGCCTCTATGTAGGTCCCGCAATGTCATTCTGGCACCCACGATGCCGACGACTGATGCGGAGCTGACCGACGCCACCTGTTCACGAGCAGGGGTACTGCTATTCGAAAAATCTCCGGATCCAGACTGACACCTGGGGGAAATTGTAAGGTTAGGAAACTACAGCTAATAGTCTCTATCAGACAGACTTCTTATGATTAATTTTCAGATTGAGTCCCCCCATAAAATCATTAAAAATATCCGGCAAAAGCTGGAGGCCATCAAACTGCATCGTCCATGTATAATAAACCCATGACGACGCAGGAACAAAATCTGGGAAGGTCTTTTCCTCTTACCACTAACTGCTTTTCAAGGGCGTTAATATAAAAAATAAATAAAAAGGGGGCTAATATGCAGCCCTGCTCACACCCTTGTTTTAGCTAAAAACATGGGTGCAATCTCCATTTACATCATAACGCACCCGCACTGTAGTGTGCCAATGCAAGCTTTTTAGTAGGTCAACCAGGGCAGGGTTAATCCCAGCCTTTTCCATCATCATCCATAGCTTGCCCTCGACAGGTCCATAAGGCCATGTGGAGTGCCCCGTCTCTGGCCTGGACATATTTAATGGGCTAGTATTTATCAGAGATCGTTGAGGTTTCAGGGCTAGGGCTGTCTGTTCCCAGAATTGAATAAGTCTTTCTGCTATTAGCTTAGGTGCATGTGATGTGGAGATGATAACAATATAATGCAGAGTGCCTGTGCAGCTAGAGTACAGATCAGGATCCGGGACAGTCTCTTTTGCAGGATGGTGTGACTTCCCATCTGATTCTAACTTCCCCTCCAGCCCAAATCATCCTGAGAAGCAAGGAGCACAGAGCTCTGCAGAAGTGTTCACTTAGCCCAATTGCAATGTGAATAGCTAAATACAGCAGGTTGGGCATTGTTACCTTTTTAATCACAACAGTGCCTCCACCATTGGCTGTGCTAGCCTAATCCATCTGCCTTGTTTTTCTGTTGGATATCACTTGCCTGTAATTATCCATAATCACTGTATTACTATTTCTGTGGTTTTTAAAGGGCAGGCACATAGTCGAACCTGTATACCATCTCAAGAGGTGTTCTATCTTGATCTGACTTGTGAGTGGGAATATCTCTAATTAATCCCAGTTTATTCATATGCTCGATAGATATACGAATGGTATGTTTGTTAAGGACTGGTGTGCGATTGGTCTCGGATGTTTGACAAATCGCATAATATCTTCATACATAGATGTTAATGAATATGAAACTGCAGTGTGTGGTAGCGTTCCACTAGTACACATGCCATTGGCAAACCGAGGAGAAGTGGGGTTTCCCTGCCTCATTGCTCTTGAAGGCATCTACAGGCAGGTAAGATGTAATTCATCAGCGAAAAAACCTGCCATCAAAATGCACACTGTGGTTGAAAAGAGTCTCAAGTATATCCATGTAGCATGTGTGGTACATACTGTATTCTCACCCATGACCCAGAGCTCAAAGACAGGAGTTGGCAAGTGGATAGTGACAAGCATAAGAAACATGTTCTGGAGGAGAGTCTCTGTTGAATGATTGGCTGGCATGGTCATGTGTGGCTCTGTTGTCGGGCCACCGAGATCCTGAATTTTGGCAGGAAAAAAAAACTAGTCTTTTAGACTCTCAGATGTATTCATTAAAGGAACGGGAGCATGTAGGAAAGTGCCCTTTTTTTTGCATGGTTACCCCCCTACTTTTTGCCTGACACATAATGCACTTTTGACTTGGTGTTCCCTAGGTCCCTGCCAATCAGGGTCCCAGGGCCTGTGTTCTTTCTCAAAGCTGGGCCTTTGTACCCCCAGTTGGCATCTCTGGCCACAGGTAAGCCCCTTGTAAAAGGTACCATGGGTACCAAGGGCACTGTGACCAGAGAAGGCCTCTAAGGGCTGCAGCACCTCTTGTGCCACCCTTGGAGGCCCTGTACCTTAACAACCACACACTGCCATTACAGGCTGCATGTTTTGGTGCAGAGAAAAGTGAATAGTCTACATGGCACACATCACTGTGTGCCATGCCTGCAAAATCCACTGCCTGTGGCCTAGATAAGTCACCCCTCTAGTAGGGTGCACTAGGCCACAGGTGAGGGTAGAGTGGCATGAGCCCTGTACCCCTACAGCCTCTAAGTCAATTCTTGGACAGTGTTAATGCAGTGAAGACATAAAGAGTATATGGTCTGGGAGTTGGTCATTACAAACTCCACAGCTCCATGGTGGCTTCACTGAAACATGGGAAGTTTGGAATGTGCAGAGTGGACGCAGAGCCCGGTGCTCAGAGCCCGCTGCTTCGGAGTGCCTCGGGGTGCCCTGAAGACCAGACGCAGAGTGGACGCAGAGCCCGGTGCTCAGAGTCCAGAGCTCGGAGCCCAGTCTCGCGGAGTCCCTCGTTGATCCATCTGACTCGGCACTCGGCGTTGGCGTGGCCTGACCCCTACACCAGCAGCTCACCAACCAAGGCCGGCCAACGTGCGCGAGCGAGTGCGGCAGCTGTAGCTGGCTGCCGCGAAGTGTGGGCCCTGGGTGCCGCGGAGGCGGCCCGGTCAGACTGGGTGCGGCTCGCGGTTCTCCGCCGTGCCCCCACTCGCGTCAGGTGTGCCCTTTAAGCTGTTCCCCCCCCCCCTCACTGCCAAGAACCGCTAGGGGCCGCCAGGGATCAGACCACGGGACCAGTATAGTTGAAGATAGCCGGCGGCAGCTGAAGTCCACGCCCAAGCCCATCAAGAGCCCACGAAGGTATTGTAGCGCGGTAACGCTGAGCCTGAGGGCGGGAGCATAGGGCAGTGGTGGCGGTGAGGAGCTGCGAGGGTAGTGAGGGACTGTTGCTGCCCCCCTCCCTCCCCCCCAGAGACTCTCACTACCCAATTCTTTAACAGGAGTAGGAGCGCTAATTATAGTGGCCTAGTGAGAGTCCACAGGTAAGTAATCATCATCACTAGCAGATTACACCATCGCAGGCGCACCCAGCATCCAGCTAACAACAGCTATTAGTACAGTTACCCTAACCTACAATGAGGTCAGGAAGAGTCAGGAAGGAACCAGCCAAAAATCATAAAAAACTCAGGATGGAGCCTATCATTGAAACCACGGATATGGTGGCAGCCACATTACCGTTAGAGCATCACCGGGGTGTGGGCAACAGCCCACGATTCCCCACGGTCCTGGCTGTACACCAGCCGTACAAATAATTACGGGAGTGTTAACATCACCGTTCAGTTTTAACACTCACAACTTAAAATACGGAATAATCGCACCCACAGCTGCTGTCACAAAAAGATGACTTTGAGAGACTATTTCAGAAATACTGCCACAAACAAATCGAGACTAAAAAACACAAAGAATTGTCACATCCCACCCAGACATGCTCGAAATCAGATTCGGCTCAAATAAGGGTACAGACCATGGTCCATGATCGACCCAGTGGGCAGTGTTGTAGCCCCGGAAAAGGAAGAACACCCCATACTAAAAGCCTCCAAGGCAAGTTTATCACCGCGGGGATCCGATGAATTTCCCTATGACCTGTTAACTTCACATTTACACACTGTGCATGGTTCCTCCCCAATCACCATATCAAGCGACGACTCTCATCATAAGTCTAATCCGAACTCACCCTCGTGCTTTTCATTTAACACACAAACCAACACAGATGACTCCGTTGGCAGTAATAAAGTACCCAGCCCCCAAGCTGCCCAATGGACAAGGTCACCACCAGGTCAAATCAAACTGCTGACCCCAACAACTTCTTCAGAGCCAGTCGACCAGTACAACCATAGGGACCCTTCGGGTGATGATTGCAACGTTTGCACTCCTCTAGACTTATCTTTTTTCAAGACTGATTCCAACAAGACCTTGGACTTCCCGGAAGGACCCCATTCGGCCGAACCGAACGTACTTTGGTCACAACTTCTGCAAACCCTTCAATTCACAGTATCAGCATTAAACTATCACTCGGATAAACTAGACCTACAGGTTGATCTACTAAACACATGTGCCGTGTACACTGCTGGGAAAGATCAAAAATTAGAAGCTCTCAACATGCTGACCACAAAAGCACAATCCAACGTCCTATTAGCACAAGCAGTATGTTGCTGTTCTCCAATGATAGACAGTCTGTCTTCGCTTCCTCAATTTCTTTCAACAGTATTAACCGAAGTCAGGAAATTACCTTCATCAAGACAGGACTGTACTCCGCAACAGGACCCCTGCTCAACGAACACAACTGTGCCGGTAGTTCACAAGGAGCACAACACGAAGCAAGGATTCATTAGCTGTAACACGGTCCCTGTCGCTATAACATCAGCCATGCAAACAGCCACTCTAGCGGCCAAACCTACACTCAATAATCGAAGTGTCACTATGAAGAGCAGTCCCACCTATCAAGACAAATTAGCTGACTGGGAGCCGAATGTATCAGGGCCTGACCCGTTGAGCGTGCAAAAGCCAACACTCATCAGGCAACAGGGTTACTGTATGCACTAAGCCTGACAACGACATAACAAATAACTCACCGCAAGCACACAGGTTGAGCAAACGAGAAGAAAAAGACTTCGAATAAAGCGCAATAGACACACCATAGAAACTCAAAATATAATTAATAATTACTTCCTAAAGCATAAGATTATCACCTGGCTCGATAAGTACATCTAGTATTATCAGCAGTTTGTCTCCGGTTCAACAACCATCTCCAAACCCAAAACTTGTTCCAACAAGTAACTTATCAGCAATACATTCCCAAATTGAGCTCAGTCAACCATCAAGGCACAATCAGCTAGTACCGTCAAAGAATGTCTAATGTGGAGTGCGAAGCAGATCTGGAGCGAGCTCCCATCACAAACTTTTTAGTATCAAGCCCAGACGTTCGAACACCCTCTCAACATCAGCAAGCAAGATCAGGTCAGTACAGAGAACGGTGGCCGCAGAATAACTCACAGGCAAGTTAAATCCAGGTGACAAAGAAAGACTCTTGATAACACTAACTAAGAAACCCGACCCAGCGACCCTGCTTAAAACAGCCTTCAATAAGGCGGCTTCAAATTTACACAGCAAACCTGTAGGCCCTCTGCAACGACTACCTACTGCTCAACGGAGAATGGATCAAATCCCGAAAAAGACGAAGCACCTCATCACCGTTATAGAACATAACCTGGCCACAGATAGCTCCCACACCAAATTGTTGTTAATTCCGGAGTATATCTCTCAAGGTCCGCATGACATCTTAAACCGAGGGAACATCCTCAGACTTAAGCAACTTGGAATCCAACGATATAATATCAATCGAATTTATACCCAGTGACAGCAATCAAACAACAGAAACAACACTAATTACATTAGCATCGGAGGCAGCAAAGTAATTGGTCCAATCAATGGCAGAACAATTTAACAGCTGGGGCATTAAATTAACAATTCCTAGAGACCTACGGTATCCGTTAGTACTTGTAAATCCCCCGACCCTTTCCAGTCACTCAGGAAATCCACCTTTTTTAATACTAAAATAGTCTTGAAGCCGTACTTTAGATGAACATGATGATCCAGCAACAGAGTGTCAAGCCACCTTAAGGGCTGATTGGACCTGGCTGACAGCAGCCCTGTCTAGGGGTTCGAAAGATTGAAATAGCACCCATCCCGGTCTAACAATATGTTCCTGGAACATCAGCGGCTTTATTGCGAAATCAGAATCCATCAATACGTTAGAATTTTAAAAAAAACACAACATCATATTCCTGCAGGAAACGTGGTCGGAGGTAAGCACTCCAATTGAAGGCTACTTGGAATTTAGGACTCCCGCCTTAAGATTGCATAAGTACGGCAGACTTTGGGGGTGGGCTTTCGATTTGTGTTGCTTGTAAATTAAATTTAATTATCAACCAGCTCGATTTTGAAGAAGACTGGATTATCGGCATCAGAGTCAGAAGCCCTAACTCGACTAAACAACTGCTCCTGCTCAATGTATACATTTCTCCATATGCCAGAGAGAAAAAGGCTAAATTGGATCATCTGACCCAGATTGTGTGTAATCTAATAAGTGAACATGGAAGCAAACCCTGTTTAATCTTAGGTGATTTTAACATAAACCTCTTTCAAAACACTATAGAGGAGTACGACGATATACATCAAACGGACTCATTACACCTTATGGCCCAATCAAAACCTGCCGGTAACAGGCCGAGCAGATTGGGAGAATGTACAGTTCTACAATTTAACAGCTTGGGTTATACAATATTGAATGGCTGTTTTCCCATGGATACACCACCAACTTGGACAAGAACAAACGGTCACACCCATTCATTTTTAGACTTCACGCTAAGCAACAACGAAACGCTCCCCCTGATAGAGAATTATTTTATTGCATCACAGGGAGGGAGTGACCACCGTCCTCAAATAATCAGCCTATCCCTCAGTGTTGCCCGGCACGCGGCAATTGGTCAAACAACCGGAATTCATACAGAGAATCTCAAAAGACTAAAATGGTCAGATCGCTCAATCCCCACAGTTATGACAAAATGCAGGGTTTGTCTAGGAGCAAGGAGAGAAGTCGACATTGCACCAACAGAAGCATGGGAGTTCTTCTCAAACCAACTGCTTGGCAAATTGCCGTCCATTTCACGAAAACCGCCAACTAGTAACCAATTACTCATCTCAGCAGAGACTAAAAATCTACAAGCAAGCCCAAAAAGCATTTAGGCACGCCATGTACCGAGATAAACAAAAAATTGCCAACCAGTTTGGGCTAAAATTAGTACATGCCAGCAAAAATCCTAATCCAAAATTATTTTGGTCGCTTGTGAACAGGAGGACATTGGGCTCTAGAGGGCAAAGCAGTGCAAACATAGGCGAATGGGTATTCTTTTTAACAGATCACTTTAAAGAATCGAAAAATTGGGAGGAACGATTCAACAAGCTCATACCACCTGAATTTTCGCAGACTCTACTGGAAACGAGTGCCGGAAGGCAAGCCCTGCAAAATGAACCGGCCACCCACGCTCAAGTTACAAACACTATTGTCATTGCGAACCAGCAAGAAGAGCTCTTGTCTAAGGCATCAAAGGCTCCTGAAGTTCTGAGATTAAAAATAGCACGCGTTATAAGTAACGCCCGGTCAGATGGGGCTCCTGGGCCCAATGGTCTTCCTCAGGCCCTGTATAAAGCAGACTCTAACCTGTGGTCTGAACATCTAGCCCCTCTATTCTCTTACTGCTGGCTTAGTCATCATATACCAGAGTCGTAGAAAGGAGCCATTATCCACCCAATCTTCAAAGGAGGTAGGAGAGCCGACCCCAAAAATGATAGGATGATAGCTCTCCTGGATGTTGAATCCAAACATTATGCCAGACTGTTGCTTGAAGAGCTGTCGGCCTGGGCACACAAAAACCATTGTCTACCTTTCAATCAGACCGGATTTGTGCCCAAATCAGGAACTACTAGTAACTTGCTTGCTTTATCTCTATTGATGGAGAAAACATCAGCTTCAAGAATACCACTCCATTGTTGTTTTGCCGACTTTAAAGCAAGCGGCCTTCGACCGCGTGCCCAGGGGTCTGCTATGGCATATACTGCAGAAATGGGGAATTCCTCCTGCTCTCTTAAAGGCAATAATTCAACTTTACTCAAATACCTGGATTCGTATAAAGCTGGGGGACAGATCTCGCGTCTCAAGAAAAATACAAACTTCATGCGGTTTAAACAAGGATGTGTGCTGGCTCCCTTCCTTTTTAACCTTTTTATTTCAGATCTATCACAGATACTGGACAATGTCAACTCCCACTCCCCTCAAATAGGCAGAACCTGTATAAATAATTTGCTATACGCAGACGATCTTGTTTTACTCAGCCACACGAGGGTCGGTCTGCAGAGTCTTCTCGACCAGCTGCTTCCCTACACAACAAGTAATGACCTGGAATTAAACTTATCGAAGACAAAGACAATTTCTTTCGGGAAAAGGAAGCAGCCGAGTGACTGTTGGCATTTTAATGGCAAAAGCATAGAAACTACGACATCCTATAAATATCTGGAGGTTTACATGGACTCAAAGGGAACTTTCTCCAAACAGAAGGAAGTGGTCGGGCCAAAGCTCTGTCAATCGAGGCAGCTTTAACGAAGCTGGCGAGGCAGCTACTCGGACCAAGCCTAACCCCGCTTTTAACAGTCATGAAAGCTAAAATTACAAATTACTTATTGTATGGCCAGGAGATAATGCTGGGGAGTTATTTTAACATGGTGAACAAAATAACAACAAGAATTTTTAAGCGAGTATGGCACCTGCCGAAATCCTCCTCCCCAGCCCAGATAAGACTTGAGTTTGGCCTTTTAGATCACCGAGGGGTTGGGGCCGGCACCTTCATCAAGCTGTGTAACAGACTGCGTAATTTGTGGGAAGGAAGTCTGGAGGCCAGGCTGTGGCAAGAAATATCGGCCAGCCAAGTAGGACAAAAACATCAACGCTACCTAGAACACTCACTGCAATTGCTTGATGTTAATGATTACTGGGAACCCAACCCACCCCAGCAGGCACTAAAAATATGTGTCAAAAGAAGAGTCCGACTCTGGTCTTTTCACTCGGACAGGGCACAACTGGCCAAAAGAAAACATGCTTGGACGGTCCTTTCGGGGTTTAAGCCCGGAGTAGAGGCACCCTATTTATCAAGCACTTACACAGTACTTTGGAAAAAAAGGTTTTTGGCACTGAGGATGGGTGATTGGCCTCTTCTGCACCATCTAACCGACTGGCACTATCCAAGTGCCAGTACTGAGTGCAGGGGTGCGGGTGCACCTCGGAGTCGATTGAGCACGTGGTATGTGTCTGTCCCGCCTTACTTAACGACAGAAGGATCCTGCTACGGGCGAATGGAACAAACTTGGTGTCCGATCGTGTCGACAAGCCATGATAGCAGCTATGAATCCTGAAAATACGATGCTTAACATCCGGTTCACCAAATTTGTTTCAAAAGCAGACAAAATTTTAGCGTAGCAGGATCGTAAGTAACTCCACTCCAGCCTGTACACTCTTGGCGATACCCGAGACTACACAGGACTCCCCTAAACTTTTAGGGACAAGTGCCAAGTCTGCCTCCTCTTTTTTAATAATGAAGCTTCTGCTCCTGTCGGCACACATCCTTTATCAGATAAACTACGCCCGGGAAATTTGTGTAAATTTAATATCTGGAAAACCATGCTTCAATGAAATTTAGAAACATCATAGTTTTAACTTTTGTATTATTGGCTCTTTTTTTTTTAATCTCTTTTTATACATATAAAGCATTTCCTAATTGTAATGATTTTAAATGATCAAACAATAAAAGTATATTGGTAGCAAACGTCTCAGCAAATTAAACCCACACTGATGCCAGTGTAGTGTGGGATTTAATGTAAAATGCACACAGAGGCTATCTTAGAGCGGCCCCCTGAAAAACGACCAGCCTGGTGTGGTTCCTGATTGGCTGCCCGCCATTTTCCACCACCAGACAGGTTTCTGGACCCCTGGGTAGAGAGCCTCTGCTCTCTGGGTCCAGAAATAAAGCCCATCCTGGGCAGAGGAGTCACACCTCCTCCCCCAGAAGGGCTTAGTCCACGAAAGGGAAAGCTTCAAAGACCTGCCGCCTTTAGAAGCTGTCCCTGCCTTTTGCTGCCCCAAGCAACTGTCTCCTACCGGTTCTCACCCATTTCAGTCCCCTCCATCTTGGAGATGAGGGGACCCAACCAATTAGGAGGAGGCTCATGCCCCTCCCTCGCACTGGAGGGTGGTATAATAGGAGGTGTACTCACCCCAAGGAAAGGACCCATTGGTCCCGACCTTCACACCCCTGTAACACTCCTATATTTAGTATTTAAGGGCAACCCCGAACCTTGCCTCCTCAGATTCGAGGAAGAAAGAAGAAGGACCAAATAGCCATGCTGACTCAGGAAGAAGAGGACACATACTGCTTTGGCCCCAGCCCTACCGGCCTGTCCCGACTCCTACCTGCCTACAGCAAAGAAACCAGTGTGTCCAGCAGCCCCCCTGAGCCCGGAGAACCTGCCCTTCACTCACCTGCGAACTCGGTCTCCTGTGAGCACCAGATTTGCTCAACCAAAGACTCCAAGACCAGAACCCGGATGCAGGCAGTTCTGCACCACTCTGCACCTGGCCGCCACGGCCCAAGTTAGAGTGGCCCAACACCCCGAGGAGGACTCCCAACCGGTGACCCCCAACCTCCCTCAAGTTTCAAACGACGCCTGTAGCCTCAACCTGAAGGGGTCCCCCGACACTATACCTTACTTTGGTATGGAATATACAGAGCCAGCTTCCTACAGAGCGTGATAGGAGCCTCTGCTCTTTGAATAGAATAGGACTTAATTCTATTTCATGGTGTTATGCATCTGATTTTGGCTGCGTGCGCACTTTTCATCGTACTTTGAGATTACATCTTACTTTTTCTTGGGTGGGGTTGGAGTGCATTGGCTGTGCTTTCACGGCTGCTCCTCAGTTGCATGTTTTTACTCGGTTCCTTAAATAAAAAAGGTTTGCATTGAAGAATAAATTGCACTTTATAAACATTTTCAAATTCTGATGCTCTTTTAACTGCGTGTATTTCTGTTGTGTTGTGGAATCATAGCTGGAGCGGAAGTAGTGTTGTCCTTCGAACGTGTATAGTGCCAAGAGTTGTATGAAGCGGTTTTTGAAACCAAGTACTTTTGAGCATCCGTTTTTCCGCCCAGTACAAAAAGTTTTTATTGAGATTTTGAATCATTTAAAGATGAGCACGTTTCCGAGTGGTTATTGAACAGGATAGTGATAGGACCGTGGCACTCGATATAGCAGCTGGAGTGATGTAGGAAATGCTATAAACCATGTAAACGATATTGCATGCACATGCTCTGACTTACTTCAGTAGTTAGAGGCTGTAGCAAATCAACAGTATTCATCTGGCTCTCATGACCTGCCTCAGATAGTCATGAGAGCTCAGATGTTAAACGTTCCAGTGCATTTTTTTATATTTTGTATTTTAGTTTCAATGTTGCACACCAACTGTGATGGCCAAATTTCCGTGAAGAAGCCGATTAGTCATGTTGCCCGAATACTGTAGGTGCGATAAGCATCTCCGAGACCTCTTGACACCTCCTGTTATCTCTTCCTCTTTGTAACTTCTTTTTCTAAACATTGCAGAACCAGATCAACAGCAACCATCTTCGAAGGGCGGAGCAGGAGGTCAGCAGTTTACAAGCCAAGGTGCAGCACCTGACAGCGCAGAACAAAGGCCTTCAGGCCCAGCTGACTGAGTTCAAGCGCAAGCAAGCGGAGACTCAGTGCAAGGTAACCCCCCGAGGGGAGCGTCTGAGGCGTAACCCCCCGGCTTGTGCACGTTTAACAGTTCTCATTGGACCCGCTGCACTGCTTCCTGGAAACAACCTCTCGTTTTCTAGAAGTTACAACCAAAACCAGTGGTTAATTTGTAAAAATAAATAAATAAGTGCCAGGGCACAAGCACTTCACAGGACTCCACTGTAGCTGGCACTACCAATAGCTCCTGCCACTGCTGCCGCATTGCAGTGCCAGTTACCTATATGGTAGAGGTATTCATTTTAAATAAATGCTGCTGAGAAATAGACACAGCCGCCATCATGTGGTGTTGTCCCATAATCATGTGCTTGGAAATAATTGTCGGTGCCGATCACGGGCAAACACCAGCACAAATTAAGCACTGCTTCAGACTAAACCAGTCCAAGTGAATCAAGTATGTTCCTGCTGCTACCTTTCCACGCTTACACGCTATACTACCTGATTACCTCACACAGACGTGAATACTTTTTCATTGGTACTTTGTTTTCTTTCAAGGATGTATTCTAATTCACCATTTCTGAAAAATTGCAGTTCCATTTTTGATTTCCATATAAACATGTTACACTCATCACAGCATATTTTACAATCCTCTTGAACTTTTGAATTCACCATATTGTGAAGAAGAATTGGGCCACTACACGGAAAGTGTGCAGACTCCCCTAAGGGTGCGATTCATTCTTTATGAAAACAAAACGTAATTAAACAAAAAAAATAAAAGTTTGACAGGCGTTCCTGCTATAGAGCACACGGTTGTTTGGGTGATTTTTGTTATGTTATCCAGAGAGTCTTCACCCTATAGGTCAGTGGTTCCCAAACTGTGTGCCGTGGCTCCCTGGGGAGCCGCCAAACCTAGCCAGGGGAGCTGTGCTCCAAGCACTTTAATGCATTTAATGTTGAAGGGTCTGTTGGCTTTAGTTAAACTAAATAGACTTAAACGCATGATGTTGATGATTTGTAAGTGACATGCCTAAAGCTGTAAACGTAGTGCTTAATTGATGGCATGTTGAGGGAGATGACCTCCATATTTCACTAGATACCCATGTTCCAACACTCCCAAAGTAAGCAGAAGATGCCTGATTTATTTTGTTAAACTTGTTAATAGTTTCGTTTTTTCCCAAATGCATGTTACACCAATGCAAGTTATCAGGAAAGTACAGTTGTCCTGTCAATTAAACACACTAAGTATTATTAAGTATTGACATTTGTACTTGAATCATAGGCACTTCCAGTACACATTTCTTTCAGTACACACACATTTCTAGACAGGCCTGCTCGCTCCGGGAGCACAGGGAAGTAAAACACCATATATGGCATAATGCCAACATTTGGAAGCAAGAAAGCGGGACATTTAAAAAAAAAAAAGAGGAATTTATTTTACTTGCATTGATCTAGAGGCAATTTTAGGGAGGAGACAGCAAAAATAAAGCTGTATGTGGTTTACAAAATCGTGAGTCACCCTGCTGAGACAGGTGTGTTGGCACGTATAACATGGGTAGAAATGGAAGTGCATGCAAATATTCTTCAAGCGCAGAAACACTTTGGCAATGGGGCCTACATGCATAGGGGTGCTTTCTAGCACTGTAAGTGGGATACAAAAGTTTGAGAGGGTACTCTAAAAAAGGCATTGGCAAAGAAGTGTAACTAGGAATATTTTATTAGAGGCGCCGCCTTAGTAATACGAAACACCCTACGTATATGATTATAATACCTTCATCAGCTTCATCCCAATCATTTTCAGGGAGAAAAATGCAAGTACTCCCGAGGCCGGGCTTACACCACCCCACCCTCCCCCAAAAATTAACAGTGGGGAGCCATGGGCAATGGCCAATGGTTCAAGGGAGCCGCAGGTCGAAAAAGTTTGGGAACCACTGCAATAGGTAATGGAATTTGAGGGTGGACTTCGCAGTACAAGGGCCTTTCACTGCAGACAACACAACAGAATTCTTCAAGCTGTGAAATCGCCTAGTAACTTTGTTTTCACCATATACAAAGTGGATTCTTTCCTCTCGTGGTCCTGAACACTTATTTACTTGTGTCACCCATCCCTGGATCTCCTCTATGTTTTTGAAGAAATTGTGAAATTGCAGAACAAGGGTGAATCACGACCAATAAATGAAGCCGTGCTTGTCCTGCTCCAGTGGCTGGGCATCTTTTTGCAGGCCCCACTTTTTTTTATTTTTTGGAGGGAATGGGGGCAGGAGGCCATGGCGTTGTTTTGATTTAAAAAAAAAAAAAAAAAAACCATTTATGTATAATATGCTTACGTATAGGGGTGTTTTTGCCAGCCTTCTTCCTCCATTGCTTTGTCATTCACGTTTTTCCTCTGTGTACTACAGCATACATCATGGGGCAGTGGGCCAACTTCCTTCAGGTATTGGCGGAGTTCACTGAGTGATGGCATTCTGCTCTTTCACAAGAAGTACACCCACACACACAGTAGTGCTATGGGGCTAATATGGCAATATGTGCTTTTTGAGACCAAAAAACATATTTGCCAATGTTTTTATGTTTTTGTTTAAATTAACGGGAAGGGCCCAGCAGCTTCCCCAACAATAGAGTTTTTGAAAAAACATAACAAAACAAACTTCGATAAAGCCAAAAGGCTGCAACCAACGTCACATCTATTGGTTGTGCCAGTGCTTGTTTTTTTAATGAGGTGCCCTCCCGCATCCCTGCATCTCTCCTCTATGCTCGTTCCTCCCCTCCCCCACTTGAACCTGCTGTGTCTGCTCTGCGGAATGCACGGTGTGGCCCCAGGAGTGCCAACATGGGGCTACTGGGCATATATAAAATTGTTTTGAGCATTTTCCTAATTTACATACTCGTCATTGTGAGAAGGTGGCTTGGTATATGCTGTCCACTAGTTAAAGTGGGCACCATGTACCAATCCACACGACCCTTATGATGTATGAGGTCAAAGATAACCTTAATGAAAGCTATCCTAGTGGTTGCTAGGGAGAGCAGCCTTCAGGCTTAATCTTGAAGGAATGTAAAGCAGCTTGTTTAACCAGAATATCACCTCCTGAATGACTAAATGAAGGAGAACCACACAGTAGTTATATGAAAATATGTATTTATTAATATAACACTCTCTACTATCCTCTACACGAGGATAGAACACAAAGCACACAATACTGGATCCATAGAACAGTTGTAAGTAGCACAATACACAGCGGGCTCCAGGGGGGACTGAACCATATATTAAAATAGTTGTATAACAATCACGACTTGACACAGTGCCTAGTGCACGTAGAATCGCTGGGACCCCAAGGAACCACCCAAGATGATGACACAGTGAAGAACCGGGCCTTTGGGCCTGGCGGCGCAGGGCACGCCTGAAATCTTCGGGTTCACCTGCCTTGTTGCACAGAGACACGGAATACTCTGTTGGCGTAGAAAACCAAGTTTATTAGCTGCAGCTAAGCACAGTTGTCCAAGAAGTACATCAAGTAGGTTCTCAGGAGACTGCCACTTGACTCCGTGGCTCACAAGCTTTTATCGTTGAAATACATCTGTACAAACATACACCCATCGCACAACTTTTTAGCCAATCAGGAGAGTTTGAAAACAAGATATTGTGTCACCAAAATGCTCTCTGCTTACATGTTGTGTGTTATCCAGCCCCCACAGTTAATCAATACTGGTACCCATAGTTCGGTGTTTGCAATGGCAGGACATATCTGTATGCTTCAAGAGGAAGGTTACAAAGTAGGAAAACACAGGGAGAGAATAGCGAAGGCCAGAAGATAAGATATGGCGAGAGGAGAATACTAAAGGCTAACAGATAGTTGATACGGGGATTAGGTAGTCCAGACAAGGATTAGTTAGGCCGGCTGGTGTTTGAGATTGCTTTAAGGACAAGGACGGAGGGGGTTTTGACACGTTGCAGTCCAAAAGGGCAGAGACACTTCGCTCATCGAGCAGCCTGTGTAAAGGCAACACAAAAATGGCGGTGACTGTAAGATGGGGTCAAAATTAAAGAACCTCAGACCCTCCTTTTGCCATTACGCAGGCAATACACAAAGACTCACGCTAATCTGAATCAATGTCGATGGTCATAAAGTCGTCAAGTTGTTGCTGCAACATCATCTTCATCTTCATATTCTCCGTTTTCTGTGGCATGGGTCTTGGGACACACATAATAGCACAAAGACCACATATTGCGGGGCCACATTGTAAACAAAGGCAACACGAGAAGATGATGGCCAAAACTACTCCAATAAAGGTCAATACCTTCCATCCCCATGTGGACAGTAGTTCCCAAAACCATCCCATCAGAGACCAATTTCCTTCGTCCTGGTGGATTGACTCAGCAATGTGGTGCAATTTAGAGATGGCCTGGTATACTGTAGGGGCGTTATCAGGTATATAAATGCAACAACTCGATCCAATCAATGTACAGACTCCACCACGATCTGCAAGAATGATGTCTAACACCATTCTGTTCTGTAATGTCATAAGGCGATCCGCCTGAAGCTCAGCAGTGACATTACTCAGTGCTCCGACAGTTTCATTTATTGTTGCCTCAACTACTCGAATGAGATGTCTGATATTTCTACTATTGGCCATAGGGCCCCAAAATGGGAGGAATCCTTTAAGGAAGTCACCTCCTTCCTGTCCTGCTGTGTCCTCCAAAGCAATAACCCCTCTGCCGTACCTTGTCTTGTGATGTCCCGAAGGAGCTGTATATGTTGGAGGGAGGAGAAAAGCCATATAACAAGTCCCTGAGAAATCGGCTGGTAACCATGTATAGGCTCTGTCATGGCAGATGAAATATGTTCCTTGAGATGCTACCAATGGTGGAGACGTTCGGGATGTATAGATGTATGTAATATTACAAGTGCTCTTTCCCAATTGAGCCTTAGGATTTTGACCATTGGCTTGGAGACATAGGTGACCTTGGTGGGGTACAGTATATATAGGTGGGGATCCTTTCCTTTTGGCTCTGTCTGTAAGGCTAGTGACATAATGTGTCACATTCCAGTCAATGTATGCTTGTCGCTCGTCGGTGGGGAATTCACTAAATGTTTTATAATGTTTTGACATAGCCACTATTCCCTTTATTAGTGAATTATGACTAACGTCAATTCCATCCCTATACGGACCAACAGGATGTAGATGTTGGTTCTCATAGGCATTGGCAAACATAGAGGTGTAAGCCCAAGCAGATCCTTTTAGGGAGAAGGGTAGAACTAAATATGGCATTCCTTTATCTGTATTATGGGGTAAAAGTCCACAAACCCAACAATCGGTGGTATTGATTACTAATTGATGCTGGTGTAATAGCTGGATGAATGAATTGTTGAGATATTCCATTCTCCTAATTTGTTCATGCCCTGGTAGCGTATAGAATTGGTGTGGGGAAATAGTAGTGCGAAAAGGTATGGGCTGAGAGGTAGATATAGGTACAGATGCTGGCTGCAAAGTGTGAATAACCCAACCCACACAAGCTAATAAAACACATAACATAGTTAAAACACATAATACTACGCCACATCTATTAAATAGTAATTTACAATATTTTTCCTTCATTTTGTTTTTTTTATCAATTTCTGATTCACCGGAAGTCATCCCCTAAAGTGTTGCTCGTGGCAATCTTCCTATCTCACTCAGTTGTGGTTATTGGCCGTCCTATGACACTGCAAGTCCTGCAGACCTAGTGCCACTACTCAGGTCACAAACCAAGTCTCCTACCACGACCCTGCAAAAATGGGATGAGTCCAGTATCACATAAGGAAGAAAATATATACAATTCAAAAATTCAAAAATGCAATCTAAGAAATAAAAAAATTGCAGTTTAGGAACGAAGGGAGAGAAAATAAAAATAAATTTCAAATGTCTTTGGCCACTCTAGGCCTCAGATTGTATCTATCCTTGTTTGGCACAGTCTGGTCTTGAAAAAGTGTCTCTGGATCAGTTGTATCTATTCTGAGATGCGATGGTACAGCTTCTTGCAAAGCATCATCGTCCTCTTTCTCAGTCCGAGTCCATTCTAGGTGTGCATCGCCAAAAGGTACAAACCGGGGAACTCTCTCTCCTTCACAATCACCTATACCTTCGTGGACCCACTGATCAAAAGGCAAAGGCAAGGGTACCCTTTGCAGTGCACACCATGGATCCAGTTCTTTTTCCCAACGACTTTTACGGCTGTACGTGTCGTCAGCAGGACCTGTCTTGGCTCCCGCCAGCGAGGCTCCAAATTCCTCTTCCTCTGAAAATTCTTAAGGCACACCCAGTCGCCAGGTTGGAGGGTGTGCCCAGGATCCGAGGAAGCCTGTGGCAAGGTGTCTTGTACCTGCTGATGGAGAACACGCAATTTAGTGGTGAGGTCATGCAAATAGTCAATTAACATTGGGTATTCTATGTCAGAGTACTTCTTGGGTCTAGGGACACCCCAGACATTAGCCGGGCGTCCGAACACAATCTCATATGGCCTAAGTCCCACACGAGAATGAACAGTTGTTCGAGTTGACAAGAGGGCTAAAGGTAAAGCGTCGGGCCAGGCAAGACCTGTGCTGGCTTGTATCTTTGCAAGTTTAAGCTTGAGAGTGCCATTATAGCACTCTACCAAACCCGCTGACTGAGGGTGGTTTGCCGCGTGGAATTTTTGCTTAATCCCAAGACCTGCACATACTTTCTGCATGATTTGACCCACGAATTCACTTCCATTGTCACTCCAGACAATTCGAGGTAAACCAAACCTCGGGAAGTATTCTTTCAGAAGGACCTTAGCTGTAGACAAGGCAGTATTATCCTTTAGGGGGTAGGCCTCTATCCATCTGGAAAAGGCACATACCACCACAAGGACATACTTTAGGTTTCTGCATCTCTCCATATGAATGTAGTCTATCTGCACTACCTCAAAAGGATACGTTGGGGGAGCAAAATGGCCTGCTGGGGTTGGTGTTCCTCTTCCTGGGTTGTGCATCAAACAAACAATGCAATGCTTAACAAGATTGTCTGCACATTTAGGAATCCCTGTATTCTGCCATACCGGAGCCAAAAGGTTGCATATTCCTTTCGCACTGATGTGGGCTGGACCATGCGCCATAGTCACTACTGGAAGTACATAGGCGTCTGGTAACAGCCAACGTTGGTGTTCTGACAATTCTATCCAACATCCTGTCGCATCCAACATTCCCGTACTATCTCTCCACTTACTCAATTCTTTCTCTGTAGCCTCTTCCTGAATCATTTTCACACTTTCTATTGTGTCCTCACACATTCCTCCTTGACTGACCCATCTAGCAAGTCCAGCAACATACATATGACTCGTCACATCTCTCGCTGTCTCTTTCGCTATCTGATCCGCAAAAGCGTTTCCTTCACCCACATCATCAGTGATTCTTTTATGCGCACTACACTTCACAATTGCTATCTGAGTGGGTAAAGCAAGTGATTCCAAAAGGTCGTTCACTAACTGACCATGCTGTATTTTAGTACCATGTGAGGTAAAGAATCCTCTTTCCCTCCAAAGGCGGCCAAAACTGTGGGCCACCCCAAATGCATATTGGCTGTCGGTGAACACATTCACTCTCTTCCCTTCAGCCAATACACAAGCTCTAGTCAGAGCTATCAATTCAGCTGCTTGGGCTGAATTCTGCCTAATGCGTGCTGTCTCCACAATCGTATGCAAAGTGGTAACAGCATAGGCTGCAGTCGTTTCACCATTGGGGAGCTTAAAACACGAACCATCCACCCATAGGATCCCATCCGGGTCCAGGAGCGGCGTATCTTTTAAATCAATCCTACCTTTTGTCTCCTCCTCTGTACGGAGAAAACAATCATGTTGCTCTTGAATGTCTTTCTCTACTGGGATTGGTAACAATGTAGCTGGATTTAGGGTATTACATCGCTTGATGTGCACGTGACTGGCCAAGAGCTGCCAGCTCATACCCCGATAAACGGGCGCTCGTAAGATGCTGGGTTTTTGTCCTGTTTAAAAGTGTATCCACTGCATGTGGCACCATGACAATAAGCGTATTGTCTAGCACCAATCCAGCAGATTGGCGAATAGAAACTGCTGCTGCTGCTGTAGCTTTCAGACAACTAGGTAATGCTTTAGCTACAGGGTCTAACGTAGCCGAAAAATAAGCACACGGGCATTGTTTGTCACCAAATTGTTGTGTCAAAACTGACAACGCGCAACCTTCTCTCTCGTGCACATAAAGTGTGAAAGGTTTGCTGTAATCCGGAGTACCCAACACAGGAGCAGAACACAAGGAAGTACGCAAATCAGTAAAACTTTTTCTGGCATTCCTCTGTCCAAGGAAGAGGTTGGGGGTATCTTTAAGGGTAAGTGCTAACAAAGGTTTCGCTAACAAAGAAAAATTCGGAATCCATTGTCTGCAGTAAGAGGTAATACCTAAAAAGGCACGCACCTCTCTCTGTGTGCATGGTACAGACATTTGTGCAATTGCTTGGATTCTTTCTGGGGTCAACCGCCGTCCCTCCTTCGACAAGAGACCTAAGTAGGTAACCTCTTGGCGACAATATTGTAATTTAGAGGGTGAAACCTTATGATGAAGGTCAGACAAGTGATGCAACAGTGAAACAGTAACTCGTTTACAAATTTCCTCAGAATCAGCAGCAACTAGCAGATCATCTACGTACTGAATAAGGGTGGCACCTGGAGGCAAAGTGAAAGCATCGAGCTGAGTTTTCAAAGCCTGACTATAAATGGAGGGACTTTCACAATAGCCTTGAGGTGCGCGCTTGAACCGGAAGCTTCGGCCTCCCAAAGAGAAGCCAAAAATATCCCTACTTTCCTCAGCAATGGGAATGCTAAAGAAAGCATTCTTAAGGTCAATGACCGAAAATCAGGCAGTTGAGGCAGGTATCACTGTCAATAAAGCAGTGATATCTGGGACGACAGGAAACTGGGGTACAACGATCTTGTTGACCTCCCGGAGATCTATTACAAAACGATAAACCGGTGGCTGGGAAGAGTCAGTACGTTTAAGGACAGGCAGAACAGGACTATTGCACACATTTCCTCTAGTCTCTTCAACCACACCTTTCTCAACCAAATCATAAATGATAGCCATCAGCGCTCTCTCACCAGCACTCGAAATTCTATACTGAGGAATGCGAGGTAACCTAACATTGGACTTGAGGGTGACAACATAGGGTGGAATCTGCAAGAGACCAACATCATTGGGGCCTGTAGCCCAAAGAGTAGTAGGCAGGGAACGTAATTCAGAAGGGAGTTGGTCTCTAGACAAATATGTCGGGAAATTAATCTCTTGCCTAAAGTAAGATGTACACCAGAAGGAGAACAATGCAGTGTCGCATACAGTCTCTTTAACAAGTCCAACCCCAACAAATTCTCACCACAACCAGTTGTCAAAATAAGAGGAGCCTCCAAATCATAAGGGCCAATGGAGATAGGTAAAAGACAAGAAACTGGGTTACGAACCGGGGCGCCAGAAAATCCTACAGAAACATTTGTTAAGCCAGACAAAGGTGCCCCAGGGAGTTTAGAGTGGATGATAGAACTCTTCGTTGCACCAGTATCCAAGAGAAATGGTTCTGACACACCAAGCGCAACGACATCAACATAAGGCCCATTTTGGTCCACTGGAACTGAAATGACTCCCTCACTTTGTCCACGGCTGTCCTAGCTAGAGAAACCCTGATTCTCATCTTCCATATAATAATCGTCATTATAATAATGGGCAGACTGAGTATTTTGCTGATCAAAATAATTCATGGAATGTTGCGGCGGAAAGGAACGTTGATCCTGGGACATGGTACTTCGCCCCCTCCCCCTATGTGTTGACTGGAAGCCACCTCGGCCTCGCGGCCCAGGCGTACCACCAGCACGCTGCAATAATATCGGGCAATTATTCTTGAAGTGACCTTCTTCCTTACAATAGGCACATTGATTAGGACCCAGTGGAGGCCGTGGAACAAAAGGCTCAGGTTTCTGAAACACCTTCTGAAACTGGGGAGTCGGCTGAAACTGGCGCTGAGCAGGACGAGGAGGATAAGCCTGTTGTAAAAGAGCCTTCGTCTTCAAATCTTTAGTCTTTTTATCCAATTTGTCCTTCTCCTCCTTATCCCTATTTTCGTAATATTGGGCAGTAGCTAATATCTGGGCTGAAGAAGAAACAGCCCATGAACTTTCGGAATCCTTTAATTTATTAGAGAGCTCGGGAAGCAAATTAAATACAAATTTATCTACGAACAATCGCTGTCCCCCCTCTGTACTCATATCCTGACCACTGTGATCAAGAAACGTTTCTTCAAAACGAGTGAAGAAGTCAGAGACACTCTCATCCTTCTTCTGCTTACAGGCAGCTAACTTATCCCAAATTAACTCGCAGAGCGGGCATCATAGTTTTCATTAAGGTAATTATTCTACCAGGAAGTTCTGCAATTAAATTATCGGGTTTAGCGCCACCCACTTGGAGCCCATCAGCAGCTAGTATAGCATTCCAATCACCTCCTAATTCTTGGGCGTGGTCCTCTTTCCGAATCCTAGCCCACAATGGTTGTGGGACAACATTTCCCATTAACATATCTATGTCAGCCAAATTCATAATACAAGCGTTAACAGTCTGAGATAATTCCTTGTAGTAACCAGCAGGGTTTTTACGGGGGTCAGGTAAAGACTGTTTAAGGGCCAGCACCTCAGATCTCTTCCAAGGTACATGTACCCATATACGTTGGAAGTGAGCTGGTATAAGCGGATTATTACCCTGGGCTGCAACCTCTTCTCTCCAGACTGGGGAACCTCTCGCATAGGATAGTGTTTCAGTTTGCGCCTAACAGAAGGATCAGGTTCAGACAAAGACCGGGAAAAGAACATTGATCTAAAAGTAATAAGTATCCGTATAGCATTCTCAACCTCAGGACCCACAATAATTCATTTATCAAAATCAGTCCTAATATCCAGCAAACCCTTGGGAGCTAAACCCAATCCCGTGGCCTCCCATTCCTGACCTAGGATTTCACACATGGCATTGAAAACGAATCTTTGCACAGGGGCATCCCACTGTTCAAAAGTATCCATGATATCTTGAACAGTATATTCAAGATCACTCAGGATCCACCTGCGAGCAAGACTCATGAACGTATCTCGTTCTTGGGAGTCAGGAAGTAAACTACGGGTCTGCCTACGGGGAAGAACAGGAGTCAGACTTACTGACCCAAAGAGAGGAGAAAAGAGACCAGAAACAGTCTCAACCATCCGCTGACGGATAGAAGGGGAAGTTGACAGAAAAACAGGAGATAATGTATGAGACGTAGCAGGAGAAGAGGCAACAGGTAGAGCGGAGGTCGAAGGCAAAGGAGACTGAGGCAAAGAAGTCGGAGGCAGAGGAGCTGGAAACAAGGGAGCTGAAGGCAAAGAAAATGGCGGGAGTGGCAGTGCCACAAAGGGCTGTGTTGGAGGTGCAGGAGCTGGAGCTGGTGGGAGAATAGCAGGTTGTTGGATGGGTAACAAAAGCGGGGGTGCATTAGCGCCTTGTACATAGGGCGGGGGCGATCGTAATAAGTGAGACATTAAAGGATCCTTCTCAGGATCAGCATCGCGATTTGGGGAAGAAGTTGGCAGCACTGGGTAACATTTGTCAATCGCCATGTGATGTTGCCTATCTAAGATCTCTATCGCATGATCTATTTCATTATTTTTAAACTGTTGGGCAGCCTGTATGACAGTGATATCTTTTTCTTTCCTATCTCTTTTGCCTGTTTAATTTCTTTCTGTTTGGCTTCCTTGCGCCAAAGGCGAAAAGAGTCAAACATAGCCGGCCGGGCTTTTCTTTTAAACAAAGTAGCTTCTAAATTGTCTAAAATATCAGGCTCAAAACTACCATTATGTGGCCACTGTAAAACACCATCTTTCTTCGTATAGCGGACCCATATGTCATTAAAGGTGATGGGGCCCATACCATGTTTAGAGTAAAGCTCATAAGTAGGAGTTCCAGCTGGAGGAATTGGACAAGAGTCCTCCAGTCGGGAGTCCATATCGCAACAAAAACAACACCATTTTTTAAACTTACTGAAACCAGGCATCGTTACTTTCACTGGCTTCCTACAAACAACAAGGGGCTAATCAAAACAGCACAAACGTACTCACCCCTTGGCTTCGACAATTGCAATTTTCGAATCTAAGAACCCAAAAACAAACAAAAAAAGGGGGTGGGAGCTACCCACCAGTACTTAACAAATGTCTTCTTCACGCCAACAGAGGTCCGTCTAACGTCTCGCAATACCAGTCATCACCAAAAGAGGGACCAAGGCAGGGCAGCAGTCAGGGCAGCAGTCACCAGCAGCCATTGGAAAGGAGAAGCCACACTTCAAAAGACCATCGGCCCACTCTTCGACATACAGGGGTCGCTGGGGGGCGCTCCTCTGGAATTTTCCTGCGGGGCTCCTCACGATCCTTGGGCTCAACCGCTACCTCTGAAGCCGCCCCACGTTCGGGCGCCAATTGAAGAACCGGGCCTTTGGGCCTGGCGGCGCAGGGCACGCCTGAAATCTTCGGGTTCACCTGCCTTGTTGCACAGAGACACGGAATACTCTGTTGGCGTAGAAAACCAAGTTTATTAGCTGCAGCTAAGCACAGTTGTCCAAGAAGTACATCAAGTAGGTTCTCAGGAGACTGCCACTTGACTCCGTGGCTCACAAGCTTTTATCGTTGAAATACATCTGTACAAACATACACCGATCGCACAACTTTTTAGCCAATCAGGAGAGTTTGAAAACAAGATATTGTGTCACCAAAATGCTCTCTGCTTACATGTTGTGTGTTATCCAGCCCCCACAGTTAATCAATACTGGTACCCATAGTTCGGTGTTTGCAATGGCAGGACATATCTGTATGCTTCAAGAGGAAGGTTACAAAGTAGGAAAACACAGGGAGAGAATAGCGAAGGCCAGAAGATAAGATATGGCGAGAGGAGAATACTAAAGGCTAACAGATAGTTGATACGGGGATTAGGTAGTCCAGACAAGGATTAGTTAGGCCGGCTGGTGTTTGAGATTGCTTTAAGGACAAGGACGGAGGGGGTTTTTGACACGTTGCAGTCCAAAAGGGCAGAGACACTTCGCTCATCGAGCAGCCTGTGTAAAGGCAACACAAAAATGGCGGTGACTGTAAGATGGGGTCAAAATTAAAGAACCTCAACAGGAGACCCACGGAGGACGGGTGCAGTGAGGAAACACGACCGCGTGCTCCGTACAACTCTATGGGAAAGTCGTGGTTGCAAAGTTAAAGTTTAAGGACCCTTCTAGGAGGACTTCGAGCCAATCCTTTGGAACTTAACAGTTTAAAGAGCCACCCCACCCGTGGATACCGTAGTATCAGAGTTACCTTTCCCAGGGAAGCCGGGTGCATAGGTCTGAAGTGGCGTCGGAAACTCTCGTCGTTCTCTATGGAAGGAAAGGAAGAAGTACTGCTGCCGTGAAGGTGAAAAGGGTCCGGTGGAATCCAAGCCTGGATTCGGGATGGAAGGAACCTGAAAGCAGAGGGGACAGAGTCTGGGTCACGTCAGAGTGACCAGGGGTTCAGTAGCCGAATGCCTACCGATGTCGGGTGCTTCAGGTGCGAAGATGGGATGCTTGACTCTGCAGCCACGAGGACCAGGAGACGTCGAGGACGTCCAGGAGCCGGAGGTGAGCTGTCCCACGAAGGATGTCGAGTGCTGAGGGGTCGGTGTCCGGTGGGAGCACCAACAAGCCTTTGGCAACAGCAACCCACGCAGGAAGGTCAAACAGGTTACGGTGTGGACCAGCAAGGTCCAGGGTAATCTCCAAGCAATGGAGAGTCAGGGCACCTCTGGAGCAACCAGGAAAGACCAAGAACAATCCAGATGACCCTCAGGAGGACCCACAGGCCGGATGACCAGGAGTCGCAAGGGGAATCTCGAGCAAGATTGCAAAGTACCAGGCCATGGAGCACTTGGTGCGAGGAGGCCGGTGATCTTTGGTGCAAATACTGCTCAGGGTCAGGACTACACTGAGTCCAATGCACAAGCTCGGGAATCGCCAAAAAGCATATGCACTTGCAAATGGACGCGGTGCACAGGGGTTCGGGTTACGCAGCCCCCACTAGGGATACTGGCCTCAAACTCGGTGAGAGGGCAGATCGACCTCAGGGACCTTCAGGAACCCACCTCCTGTGTAGCTGAATCCTCGGAGTCCGCAGGAGCAGCTACTGGTCAGTTGCGCTTTAGGTGCCTGCGAAGCAGGGGAGTGACTCCTTCACTCCAAGGGAGATTCTTCTGTTGTCTTAAGTGCTCCACAGGTCCTGCACGGAGCCTGTATGAAGTCACGGCACAAACTAAGCTTTGGACGGAAAGGGGTACGAAGTCGATCCAAGTCGAGGTCCAGCGAAGTCCAGGTGTCCAGACGGTCGAAGGTTAGTGGTTTCTTCTTTGTAGAATCTTGTCCACGTAAAATCCAATGTCCTGTAGCCAGGTAGCCCATTTTATACCCACGGGAGAGGGTTGGACAGATTCAGGGTACCCTCCTAGGGGAGGGGCAGGACAGAGGGGTGGCTACACCCATGTCCTGTGTCCAGTTTCGCGCCAGAGCAGGAGCCACCGGCTCCCAGAACTGGTTTGAGCTGGATTATGCACAGGGACACCAAATGTGCCCCCAATGCTGACTTTCTGGCACTCTCAAGAGTGCACCCACCCAGCCCCAATACACTAAACCCTGTCTGGGAGGTGGTCACACCTCCCTGTGACAGGATGCCTATTGTGCTGCCTCCCTCTGCTCGAGCTTGGCTCAGCAGCAGGAGGGCAGAAATGTGTCTCTGGCTGGCAGCATCCATTTTGTGCTGTCCGGGTCGAGAAGGCTGGTAGACCGGTGACCCCACGAAGCTCGCTTCTGAAGGGTGGAATCATACCTCCCACACCAGTTACTGGTGTGGAGGTATGATTCCAAGGTGTTTGATACCAAACACGATATGTTTCTATGCAGCCGTTTTCGAGCTAGCATTTACATCGAGGTTATAATGCACCTCTACCTATATGTCCGGCTGAGTCACAGACAACCCGGGAGAATGGTCTCCGAAGGCTGCAAAGGGGCTCTGCTCATGCAGGGGCACCCTCTCACTAAAAACCCAGCACCCTGCCTTCAGGATTGATAAGGCCTGCTATAGGGGTGACTTATAAGTTTTAAGTGTAGTGACCTATAGATATAGTGAACCTATATCTAGAGTAAGTGGTGCAAGCAGCATCTTACACAGGCTGCTGTAGCAGACCTTGAGTTCCATTTTGCATGGCCTCTCATGGGTGGCATAATACATGCTTCAGCCCATGGGAGGCCTCTGGGGTACCTATGCCCTGGGTACATGGGTACCATATACTAGGGACTTATAAGGGTACCCCAGTATCTGATCTGGAGTGTACCCAAGTACATGTATGTCAATTTAAGGGAGAAAGCAGATAGATTGGGGTCCTGATTAGCAGGATCCCAGTCAGACTATTCAAAAACAGTGAGACAACAAGCAAAAAGTGGGGGTAACCATAAGAAGCAGATCCTACTTTCCTACAGTCATGGTAATGGGCAATTGGCCACTGGGTGAGGACAGGGAATCGCCTCCTTATATACGGTCTCTTTTATAAAATCTTGCTAGTCATGTTTTTGTGAATGAGTGAAATATTAGAGCTTTTCTTTTTATCAGTTATGCAATTATAAAACAGGACTGATTGTTCCGTATCTGGTTAGGAGCCAAGTAGTTTCCATGAAATTGAATGAATGAATGGGAGTTTAGAATTTTCTGGACTGTCAAAGCAGTGTTTTTGTTCAAGATGTGCTTGATCCTAGATAACTACCTTTCCAAGCAGGTGAAGCCTCTGAAGTCCTCACCCGCCTGCACCATGTGATGTCCCTATGCACGAGGTGGCCCCAGTGAGGTTGCGCACTCCGCTGCATTGTGAAAGGGACAATGCACCCAGGCCTTAGTCTAGTGATGCCACACTGCATGCTCCCTCGGTTGATCTGGGGATGTGCTGCCCTTCTTGCTTCACCTGACACATGGTTATGGAATAAGAGCGCCCGCAGTGAGGAGGAACCACAGATAACACTGAGGTCCTCCTCGGCATGAAGTGAACTGATCACCACCCCAGGGTTCTGCTACTCTTGAAGGGCCCTGGGTCTCCTGGACCACTTGAGTGGACAATGAAACTGAGACATCAGCAGGGGCTCCAAGAGAGTGCAGCGGTCTTGGCCCTAGGTAGCCCCTTAGCTGTAGTTTTTACTGATTTTTGGATATGCCTCTAAGGCAAAATATAGATTCATTTATATGAGGCCTAAAAATAAAATGGTACCAAAGGGGATGATGGACGGAGTGTTAGAGCAAATCAAACACTCACCCCCAGTCAACTGATCTGGGTTTAATCCATCATCATTCTTTAGCTCACTCCACCACCCCAGTTCAGACATGGCCGTATGCAAATCAGTCTGACCCTGTGCCTCATGGGAACAGTCCAGCCCGAACTGCCAAGCCATGTCTTCCCTGGACCGGAAAGAGAGGGAGGACCTGGCTTGGCAGTTCGGGCTGGACTGTTCCCATGAGGCACAGGGTCAAGACTGATTTGCATATGGCTGGGTCCAAACTGGAATGGCATGGTGAGCAAAAAAACGATGGATTTAGGCCCAGATCTCTGTACTGGGGTGAATGTATGACATTGTTCTGCATTCTGTCCATCAACTCTTGTTTTTGCATTTGTCACCCCGAGTGGGACCGGTATGCCCAGACGTGGGTCCCGTGCTCTCCATGCCACTGGAATCAAGCTATCCTGGCTGAAGAGGGGTGAAACCCCGAAACCGGTCCTAGGATGCTTGTTTCCAGTCCAGGGAGGACCTGGCTTGGCAGTTCGGGCTGGACTGTTCCCATGAGGCACAGGGTCAAGACTGATTTGCATATAGCTGGGTCCAAACTGGAATGGCATGGTGGGCAAAAAAACGATGGATTTAGGCCCAGATCTCTGTACTGGGGTGAATGTATGACATTGTTCTGCATTCTGTCCATCAACTGTTGTTTTTGTAAAAATAAAATGGAGCAGATTGTACCTAAATAAAAGAGGCCAAAAAGTGTCCAGCTTAATCTTGATGCACCTCTTTGTTGTTCCACAATCGAAGAACAACCGTCCTTGCTAGCGTGGGCACCATCTTAATAGGGGCAGTAATGAGTCCTCTTGGTGTACATTTCACATAGAATTAGCACGAAGCACGGAAAGCTAAGATATCGGGGGTGAGTGTATTTTAGAAAGTCAGACAAAATGCCACATCCCATTACTTCGTTTGTACCTGATATTAAAAAAAGAGCTTAATATTTAAATAGTTACATGTATAAAAGGTGCAGACAATACCACGTTTGATGTAAAGTAACGTTTGCTTTTCTAAAAGAGCCAATAAACCATGCAGTCTAACAGAGATAATACCTTTCTTAAGCTGATTCCTATTTGACGCTTGTTGAGTCGCCAAGGAGCTGTACAATGAGCAGACTTGTGTGATCTTGAAAGCTTGCAACCTAAAATAGGAGTCAGCCTGATAAACATATTGTCTCTGCAAGATGGTATGCTTTTTCTTTTTGTAAAAAACTGCTTATAAGGGGATTACATTGGCTCCATTGTCCAAGACAGTCTGTAAAAATGAAAAGACTGTACTTTTGGGAGTGGCCAGCGAGCCTCAGTACACACCAGTTCTGAGCTCCTGGACTGTTAGTACCAGAGACAGGGCAGCGAGAATCCGAGTGAACTTATCCTGAAGAATATGGGGGAATTCGTAATGTGGCAGGCGAGGTGGCGAGAGTCCTGAAAGCAGACTACACCGCTCATAAGCACAGAAAGCCAGTGGAACTGCTCAACGTAAGATGGCGCTGGGTCTGGGAAGTAAGTGCCGCTGCGGGGAAAAGGAGAGCACAGTTGGTCGCAGCAGCGTTAGGAAGAATTCGCGGCTGGGCTTTCCTCCCCTTCTCCCCCCCCCTGACCCCTTCAGATTCAAATCGTGCATTGGAATGAGACCTCACATAGCGGTTTTGTGTCTCGCTTGTACAGAAAATAAGGCGAGGAGAATAATATATGATTGCAGCACGACAGATACAATGATGGGAGAAGAGCTTTTGGAAATAGGTTGCCGTGTTCCGGCAAAGTTGAAGGAGAATAACTGAAGGAGAAAAACATTGCACAAAAGCAACAGAGGCAGAACTGCCAGTGACCTCCCTTAAGATGAAGCAATGACCACTGATCAGGTTACATTGTGGCACAGTTGATAAATGAAAACAAGTACGATCAGATAGAGGATGAGTCTGGGGGAGAGTGGTCAGGGACCCATGTTTCATCGGTGCTACATTGCAAAGCGCTGTACAACAGGTCTATAGCTCGACCTCTCTCAAACTGACAGTACTATCACTGACATGCAGATATTCTGGCGGGCACTTCTAACAGCAGATTCTCATCTTTAGAATATCCCCAGGTGCCAGACTGGATCCGGAAACTTTTACACAGTAGTGCTTCAGCGCGCCGAGTGCTGAAATTGCGCTGCTTCATGTTGATTTTGTTCCATCTGGAACTGACGAACGAAGTCACATATAAACGCCTCCCTGTGCACTGATGTTGGTTTCTTTACTTCTGGACCTTTGAACGCAGATCCAAAACTCTGCTCCCCTTTTTCCCCGTCTGTTTGAATTGATTTCTTTCTTAAAAAATTTGTAACCAGTGTGCAAGGGATCTACACCCATGCTGGGACTGTTGCAAACTAATGTCTGTGACGCTCTCATGAGTTATGCCTTTAGTGTTTGGGCTTGTCGTGTGAGCAATGCGCCCTCATGAAACCGAAAGTCATCTAGGAACATGAAGCGAAGCTGAACATCGCGGACCACTGGAAGAAATCTCGTATAATCCCTCTATAAGTCAAGTGTGCAGACCCGTTCCTGTGACATGTCCTTGTTGCGGTCAAAGTCTTCGGGTAGGTCCAAATCAAATGCAAAGAGGAAACAGAAGAAAGCCAAGCAGGACTTATCCCCATCCCGCCACGCTCTATCGCTAGAGAAGTTGCGAGGGTATCAGCGACCCACTCGATTTCACTCCCGATCCACCTACTCCACAGTTGGTTTCCAATCTTTGGTGGTGTCACAACAAATCAAGGCCTTTAGGGAGACCACGTTGCGCATCTTTTGCCCTCTTCCTATTCCCTTTGGTGTGTCTTTGGGCCTGAAGGATTTGCAGGGGCTTCCAGTTGGGTCACTGCAGGCAGATCCGTCCTCGGCGCAGTGTGACACTCTAAATCCTGTTTTTGAATCCACACTGGCTTCCCTGATGACTTCCACTCCGACGGCAAAATCTTCACCGGTCCCTTTGACTCTGGTGCAGATACCGCTGGCACCAGAGGAGGACCCTGTACCAGTACTGTTGACTGACTCTGATCTGATCACGTCTCTGCCTTGACTGAAGTTGCGTCCTGAATCCACTTTGATACACCTGTTTCCCATTCAGTTCAGATTCAGATAGAACACTGCCTCTGCCACATAGCCACCCTCGGGTTCTCCACCAACTTTTTGGCTCGGACTCGGATTAAAGTCAATCAGACTCTCTTGGCCAAAGCCCTGGCCAGCAGACTAGCGCAGTAAATGCCAAACATGGTCCACTCTGACCAGGTGGGCTTTATGCCCAATCAGGCCATGCGCCACAATATTAGGCAGGTATATAATGCCTTAGCTCTTGCTGGCCGGCTTGGGAGGCCGGCGGCGGTGCTTTTGGCAGATATTGACAAAGCGTTAGATTCTGTCAGCTGGGACTACCTGTTCGCTCTACTTCCAAAATTGAATCTGGGCCCGCTTTCTTGCTTATGTTTGGCTACTCTATGAGGATCTCTCGGCGACGGTGCGGGTTGGGGGCTTCTTCTGACCAGTTTCCGGTCGGTAGAGGGACGAGGCGGGGCTGCCCCCTATCACTGCTATTATTTGCACTGCCATGGAGCCGCTGGCTGCTTTGGTCAGAATGGACGCACAGGTGAGGGGTTTTGAGTGGGATGACCGACAGGATCGCCCTATACGCTTATGACGTCCTGTTTTTCCTTACTAGCTCTGAAATCTCAGGACCCCGAATCATACAGATTATGCACATTTCGGTGAGACCTCGGGCCTCTATAGGAATGTCTTGAAATCCATAATATTCCCTGTTAATGGCTACGAGGGGCCTTCAGAGTGGGCATCGGGACTGGCGAGCAGAGGTTTTAAATACTTGGGGGTATACATTTCCCTAGAAGCAAGATTGGCATGGTCTCACAACCTGGGGACCGCATTGGCACTGGTTAGGGAGGAAGTACGAGTTTGGTCGCTCTTACCGCTGTCACTGACTGGCAGATAAGCAATCTTTAAGATGGTCTCCCTGTCTAGACTGTTATATCAGTTGCAAAATTACCCTTTCACTATTCCTCGATCTTGGTTTCGACAAGTAGAGGCTGCTCTGGGAGGCTTCCATGGGGATGAGAGGTTGCCTGCGTTGTCCTTAGAACCTGCTTTCAATCCACGTATTGTGATGGTATTGCCACGGCTGATATATACTCCTATTATTTCACATTTCACCTCCTGATTCTGAACGATTGGTGGTATGGCCAATACAGTGACCCGGCCTATACGGTTGAGAGGTGGGCAAAGGGCGACATCCTCATATTGGAGTACTTATATGGCGGTGTGCTCTCTTCTGTCGGCTACACAGTTGGTTTTTAATATACGGAGTGGCTCCTTCCAGCGGATGGGCTGGTGGAGGAAATTGATAGAGTGGACTCTATTGTGGTAGGGTAGTGTGCTAAAACAGGTGGCACAGCTGGAGGGCTTTCGGAAATGGGACATAATCAGGATTTCCACTCTAGGTGATGTGAGTTGGGTCACTGTCTTGAAATCATTCCTGGAGCTCTGAACTGATTATCAACTACATCATAGCTAGTTCTGTCGTTACCTACAGCTCTGTCACGCCCTAACCCCTTATATCCGGGACCTCACAGACCTTCCAGAATTTAACCCACTGGAGGGTAAGCTTCTTCTGGGTCACGTGGGACCTCACAAATTCGCAAAAGTGTACCAGACACTAGTCATGAATAGCTCCACCACACTACCTACCCTCCGAACGACATGGGAAGCAGACTTTGGTACATTAGATAATAATGATTGAGCAGAAGCATTGGTGGTTCCACGTGAGGCAGCCCTTTCGACCTGCCTCCGATTAATACAATTAAAGTACCTCCACAGAGCATTCTGCATTAGGCATTGTTTGTGGCGCTTTTGAGTGAAGGACTCCCTGACATGCCTCAGATGCAGGACGGGAGAGGGTACTTTCCTTCACAAGGCGTGGAGTTGCACAGTGCTGAACAGATTCTGGCGAGGTGTGACATCCTGTCTGTGGGAGGTCCTCTGTTAGACCATTCCCCTAGATCCCAAACTGATTCTTCACATCACAGAGGGCATGAGGGGGGAACAGATATAAGCGGCTACTCCTGTTCCTGGGATTGACCCTGGTAAAAATGGATATAGCCAGAGAGTGGAAGGCAGAATCCCCACAATCCCTTCCGGAGCGGAAGAAAGGGATGAAACATTGCATGGGGCTGGAGGTTGCAGTATATCAGTCCAGGGGCTGCCCTCAAAAGCACCTCAAGGTCTGGCAGAAATAGGCTGATTTACAGCGGGATTGTTTTGACGCCCACTATCACAGCACACCCAACACTTGAGGCACAGATCCGGAGATATGGAGCTAGTGTATAGGGAATTGATTCAATGCTATATATGTCTAATGCTGGTCTTGTGGGGCATTTATTTTGCCGATTAAAAAAAAAAAAAAAAAAAAAAATCCAATAAAATGTTATAAAAAAAAGAAAAGTCTATCAGACTCAGACAGCCTTCGTAGATGTCAATGAAGACGATGGGGAATGACATGCTCCTCCTTATGATGACAGCAATCTCTACATGGACTTGCAGGAGGCCGGTGAGCTTGATTCTTCCCCTAATACTGGGTTGATTTCTCCTCTGGACCACCAACGGAGTAAATTGTTTCCTTTGCTGTGGTGATTATATGTGCAGCTAAGGTTTTGGACCTTTTCTGGAGGCAAAGACTAGTGTACCCACCGAGGTGTTCGAACTTGAACAGTCTTCCTCTGAGCCTTTGCAACCATTTAGTGAAGCCCTTATTGACCAATTGATGGGCGCTTGGGTGAAGCCTTGTTCTTGCCCTCAATTGAACTGTCAGATTGCATTTGCCATAGACAGGTACCAGGTGACCCTGATTTTCTGATTCAACATTCAACTCCATGGAAGAGGTTCAAGCTTCCACGAGCAAGGTGAAACCTAATCCCCTTAGAGAGAGTCAAAGAGAAGTGAGGCATTTAATATACAAATGTTCTGTAAGTTACCTACTTGGCCGATACACTCATGCTGTCTGAGACATGGTTGGTGAGATCTTGCAGGCCTCCCTGGCTCAAACCATTTAAGATGGGCTCGATGTATCCAAATACATAATGAAATCTGCCTTGATAATACCCATTGCTTGGGTCGGGCATTCGGCACCACTGTAGTACTCAGTCGCCATATGTGGATGAGATCTATGGGCTTCTGTGTGGATGTCTAGGTGTCCCTTGAGGATATGCCTTTTTCATGAGTCTTGCCTATTTAGCGAGAAGGCAGAATTAGCCCTGTACCACTTTATGGAGAGCTGATCTACAGCTAATTTCTTGGCCTTTTGGCTCCTGCTAGGCAATTTTTCCAGCAATTTCGTCCCTTTTGAGGATACTCAAGGGGGTTGTCGCACTCGCAGCACCAGGGCTCCTGCTTCTGCAGTAGGCACCCAGTTCTTTTGGAGTCGGGGACGGGGTTTGGGCAGACACCGTGCAGGTCACCCAAAGGATCGATCATTCCAGTCCCCAAGGTTGCAGCATCAGCCTCCAAGCTACTTTTACTTGTTCTTAGTGGCACACGACCATCCTTTTGGAGGCCAGATCCAACACTTTCTCCAAGGGTAGCTAAGGATCACATCCGACAGATAAGTCCTCCAGGTCTTTCAGTGGGGCTATACCGTTCCATTCCTTTCTTACCGACTGCATCTTCCACCCATATCAGAGCAGCTGTCAGAGGAGCACCTGACCATTTTATTGTAGGAGGAGCAGACTCTTTTGTCCAAATGGTTGTTAGTCCTGCTATTTCCTTGTGCCAAAGAAGGACAGAGGCCTTCGTCCCATTTTAGATCTCCACCCCCTGAACGCCACCTGCAAAAGGACAGATTCAGGATGCTCTCAGTGGCCCAGGTTCTTTTTGCCCTGGATCCGGGTGATTGAATGGTACCCTTGGACCGAACTGAGGCACATTACCCCCTCTAAATTCCCCTTTTTCCCCACATTTTAATCATACCGGGTAGAGGTACAAGAAAAGAATCCTTTCCTACTAGCCAGGTATTTTTAATTCTCCCTCTCCCTCCCCAACTCCCACCTTAAACGTCATCCAAATACATTTCACCAACAATTAGTGCTACCACGTAGGTCGTAGCATGCCCCGTTTCGCAGCGGAACGGGAAGAACCCAATGATGAAGCATTCCACTAAGGGATAACCCTGGTGGGTGAGGATTATTTAAGGAAAACACACAGTTTTCATAACAAACATCAGAGTGGAAAGAAAAACCCTTCAAGTAACGGAGGGGCTCTTTTTGATTATAACATAGTAGGTGCTGACCTGGGGTAGGCCTTATAATAGTGGACATTAATAGATGGGTCAGTAGGATTTACTGGAAATTTTGTTGTGTCACTGTGAAATCTGCCTTAAAGTGCAGTTTCATTCCACTTAGTTCTACACATTCCAACAAGGTTTCAAACTGGTGTGAAACGTGCATGCTTAGTTTAAAAATGCAGTTCCCAATAACATATGTGTACATCGTTATGGGTCTTCCAGAATTGTCATATTTCTCTGGCTCAGCTCAGAATCAGATTTGAGGCCTTTTGTCCCCCTGCTGAGCCAAGTTAATTACTCTGCTCACCAGCAGAAGGAACAATGGCATCCCCACACAAAAGGATCTAATATCAGTGCTCGACTCCTTTCCTGAGAAGGAAGGGATGGGGAGGAAAATCAGCATCTGGTAATTAGATGTCGCACTACACTTGGGTTGGGACAGCCCAGGCCCACTGAACAAAGGAGGAAGCCCAGGCATTTAGAGCCACAACCGAGGTATCCCCCCTTTGAAGTTTTGGTGGGAAGGTAGCTGGCAGTGATGTCAGCTAGGGGCAGAGTTTAAGCCCTCAGAGGAGCTCTGCACAGGGAAAACATGGTGGTGCCATATTGGATTGTTTCAGAATGCTGTGAAGAAGGTTGGAACAGGGGTGGAGGGAGGCCTTGGCATCCTGGGATTTGGCCGGGGTGCCTGGAAACGAGAAATTTCCTCCCACACTTATATAAAAAAAAAACCTGCACAAGGGAGAGACAGTGAGCAAGAGCATGGACTTGGAAGATGGTGATAGCAGAACCGAGAAGCCCCCTGATACCCTGATGGACTAAGGACTTTGCCTGCAGCTTGCCCCCAGGACTAGATGGGTCTCTCCAGTGCCAGTGGTGCTAGTCCCCTTACTCCCCTATGAGGACCAGTTCAGGGACGATCTGATCTGTACTGCCACTCCAAGTGCCCTGCAAGACAGCTAGGAGGCTTTGGGGAGTGTGGGCAAGAGGGTGCTGTGTTGGCTGGTTGCAGACACATTGCACAGGAAGCCCCCACCAGCAGGATAGAAGCACTAGGAGAGAAGAAGACTTGAGCAGGAAGCCAGTAAAACCAGCTCCTCACAATGTCTTCCTGTTTGTGGCCAAGAGGCCTGTTGAAAAGCCCCTGGTGGTTAGGTCGCACCACCAGGAGTACAATGAGGCAAAGATCTTATAAATCGGCCCAGTGGGCCATGAGTTATGCATCCTAGAAACTTTGCTGATTTACACATGCCCTCCAAGGTGCTCTGCCTTAATTTCAAAGTTATACCCTTGGGGAGGGCCAAGTCCACGGGGGTTGGCGGAAACCCATATTATATACTCCAGAAGGGGAGTGTACATGTGTGGGGCCCCATCCCCAGAAGCTCTTTTGACCCCGGCCCCATCCCTCAAAGCTCGGTGCAATATAGACTGGGGTCCCATATCCGATCCCCGACCTAAGCAGAAGGGAAAGCATCACTGCGCTCTCCCATGCCATGGGCCTGAACTCACGAGGTTGGGGGGGGGGGTGCTCAGGAGGGGTGGGACGGCCAGCATAAGGTGGCAGCCCATTGGTAAGGACGCAAGTGGGGAAACTGACATGCCGGCTCCTTAGCTGGCATGGGAGAGTGTGGGCTTAGTCGGGTGCTGGCTGGGCTGTGTGGGAGTGGACTCCCAATGCGGTCCCAATGATGCATATGGTTGTGGGTGCCCTGGGTAAGACCAGGGCACCCATCTTTAAAAAAAAAAAAAAAGAAAGCAACACGGGTAAACAGTGGAAAGGCAGCTCATCAAATTTGCCTGCTCCGGGGGGCGTGGCCTGCAGCCGAGGAAAATGGCCGCATACTAGGTGAGCTGCGACAGCAGATAGGGTAAAACCACCCCAAAATCCATCACAATCCGGCCATAGGGGAACGCGGACAGCGGAGCTGACCGGCGGCGAGCTGCTCGCGGGTGCAATCGCGGCGGCAGCAGGGACAAGGGAGGCTTCCAGCCCGGTGGGGCGAAAACTCGGAACTCAGCGGCCGTGCGGGCGAAAATGGCGCCGATGGAGTGCGAGCGCTCGGCCTAGAGCGGCAGGTCCCGAGACGCGTGCAGGAGCCGGACTTGAGAGCGAGAGGTGCTCGGACTGCAGCGGAGCCCGGGAGTGGTGCGCACACAGCGGCTGAGAGGCGGCCTGAGGAGACCGACGGCCGACACAGAGGTGGGTGCGGAGGTGCCCTGGGAGCGTCGCTCGGCCAGCTGGGGGCCCGGAGGTGAGCTTGAAACGCAGGCACACAGAAGCCACGAGCGGAACCGCTGTCGCGGCGGAGAGCCGCGCTGGGTGTGCGCTACTGACAGTGCGGAGCCCCGGAGACCGGGGAGGCGGCGCAGTGAGCCCGAGATTTGGAGACTTGGCCGCACTGGTGGGGCCCGCGGAAGCGAGCTGGGCCTGCTGAGCGTTGCTGCCTCCCACCGGAGCGCCGCGTCTGGATAACTCCGGGGTCTGGGGCCCGAGCGCTCTGAGGCTAATCCATTGTAGTGGGAGACCTGGACCAGTACTGAGTGGCCTGAGAGGCGCTGGGGGTGAAAACTCGTCTGCCTGCCCCTGGAAGCCTGCTGCGTGACCGTTGGCAGGGCGGCCTGCTGAGCCGGTCGGCGTGCGACCTGAGCAAGGGAGTGCGGTGGTGTCCCTCACGGCTGAAGTGGCGGAGGACCGGGGGTGGACTGGACGGTTCCTCCGGCCTGCGGTTGGACGATTGCGACAGGGACAAGGGGCCAGACGTGTGAGCCCTCCCGCCACGGCCTCATCTACGGCAATGGGTCGGCATAAGCCGCCCCTTCCGAACCAAGCCAACCAGATCGACAAATACACAGTGGCTATGGGGAAGGGAGAGGGCCTCCGCGATGGGGGACAACAGGGTGGCGACGCGGACGGAGGATCGGACCCGTCACTCAGAGACATAATGCAGGCCATCAAAGACATGCGTGGCACAATGGAGCCCAAACTGGACTCGGTCACAGAAGAGGTTAACCTCCTCCGGGCTGACTTTCGGACTATGTCGGGCAGGGTGGCCGAGACGGAGAGTGGCATTGGGAATTTACAGGGCAGAACGAAGAAGCTTGAGGAGCAGGTCGCCACGCTGGTGAAGGCCCAGGGTGACGTCGTAGCCCGCCTGGAGGATCAGGAAGGCCGGGCGCGACGCAACAACGTCCGCATCGTAGGGGTGCCGGAGGGACTGGAAGGGCCGTCCATGGATTGTTTTGTTGAGGAACTGATACTGCAACACCTTAAGCCCAAGCGTCTCTCAAAATTTTTCTCTGTCGAAAGGGCCCATCGCGCAATGGGGGGAGGCCCAAGCCTGGGGCCCCTCCGCGCACCATCATTGCCCGGTTCCTGAACTACCGGGACCGGGATGCCATCCTGCAGGCCTCACGTACCACCGGAGACTTAAGGCTGGAGAACGCAACGATCCGGTTTTTTCCGGACTTCACTCTGCAGGTCCAGCGTCAGCGCAGGTCCTTTGAAGGCGTCAAGCGAGCCCTTAGGGACCAGGGTGTGCGGTACATGATGCTCTTTCCAGCACGGCTCAAGATCCTGGATGGGGAAAAGGTGTACTTTTTCGATTCTCCGGCGGAGGCGAGCGACTGGATGGAGGGATGGCGGACCGTGGGCCGCCAGGGTGCAGCACGGCGCCGGACCTCCAACGACACCTCTCGTGAGGCCGAGAGGGCTACAGCACCAGCCCGAGGGAGTCAGGAGCGTGAACGTCCGCCACCGGAGGACTGATGGGGACACAAGCCGCATGGAGGGCTACACATGGGGGAGGCGGGCAATGGCGCACGTCTCTTGGGCCCTGATGGGCTGGGGGCCACTAGTCAGGCTGCACAAAGATTTTGAACATCTCCGTGACTGTGAGTGACCGCGCTGGCTGACGTGGATTGCTCGTCCATAGGGCTCTAGGCGTTGGCCCGCTGGGGTTTGGGAGAGGGGGGAGGGTGGGGGCTAATTTCTTGTTTAAAGGGGTGAAAATCCGACAGTCAGTTGTGCCAGTTTCTGCGAGTTGTGGGCTTACGTTCCCTCAGTTAGTTGAAATGGGACTATTTGGGCGACAGGCACTCTGCAAGTTTTTAAGGTGGGGGGTTGGGGGCCCACTTAGCAGGGAGGCAGGGAGGGGGGGACAGACTGGGGGGGTGGGATGGGGTTGATGGGAAGTTTAAGTTTAGCTCATGTCAATATATCTATGTTAATGCTGTGGTATTGTGAGGGCACTGCGCAGTGGCAGGGTGGAAATCCGTTGAGGATGTGGATTCACAGTGGGGATGGGGGATCAGGCTAAGATTAAAATATGGACATGGAATGTCAATGGGATGGGCAACAAGATCAAGAGAACTCTAGTACTGCAGCACTTGAAACGCCATTCTCCAGATGTGGTGCTCCTGCAGGAAACCCACCTCCGGGGTAATAATTGCAGGGCCTTAGATAGGTTCGGGTACAAGATGGTAGCCCACTCCGGATTCACGTCCGGCTCGAGGGGGTGGGGATATTGGTCCGTAGGAGTTTGCCAATAACTGTCTTAAATTCCTGGATGGAGGACGCTGGGTGCTTCGTGGCGGTGGCGGTGAGATGGGAAGGGCGTACGGTGCTCCTGTGCTCCTGTTACATCCCGCCCGGCCTGCATGCCACACTTTACAAGAAACTGGGGACACATTTGGCGAACCTCCCCAACGGCACTTTGATCCTGGGGGGCGACACCAACGCGGTAATGGACGTCGAACTAGACCGGTCAGGCGACAGACGAGCCAGCGGAGGGGAGGCGGGCCTGCGGGGCTTCACGACTGCAATGGGCCTATGCGACATATGGCGAACTCGCTTCCCAGCCCGCAGACTCTACACCTTTTATTCGGCCAGACATGGCTCCTTTTCGAGGTTGGACTATATTTTCACGCGGGGGGATCAGTTGGGAGATTTTGTAGACCCGAGTATTATGGCGCGAGGCATATCGGACCACTCTCCGGTGGGTGTTACCCTTCGGGGGACGGTGGTGAACAGGGCCGCATTCCCGCGAATAGATCCGTGGCGGTTAACTGACACTTCGATTACTGATAAGCTTCGGGAGGGCTCCGAGAATTATTTCTCCGACAATCAGGGGTCGGTTACCTCCCAGCTAACGTTGTGGGAGGCGTACAAGGCAGTCCTGAGGGGACAGGCCCAGGCTTTGATCGGTGCCCAGAAGAAAAAGGAATCGCTGCAGATTCAACAGCTGGAGCGCGAAATCGAGTCCCTGGAGCGAGAGGCAGGTGCATCGCCCTCGCCGGAGCGCAATCATGCTTTGGCCCTGAAGCACAGGGAACTTCGCTCGCTAGCGGAGGGGGAGGCACGTGCCTACTCCCTTGCCACGCAGCATCGGATATATGATGCAGGTGACAAGAGTATGAAGCTTCTTGCGTGGCTGGAGCGTCGGGACAGGGAGCGTTCCTGGGTTACGGAGGTGCGGGATGGTTCGGGTGCCCTGGCCTCCACGAGTGCGGCCATAGCGGAGGCTTTTGCGTCCTACTATGAAGGAGTGTATACCCCAGTGTGTACCAGAACCGAGAGAGACTGTGAGGAATTCCTGCAAGACTTTGCGTTGCCTATGCTATCCCAGGAACAAACTGAGTGTCTGGATGCAGACCTCACAAGAGCAGAGCTGGGAGAAGCCCTTAACGCCCTCCAGGCCGGCAAGGCGCAGGGACCCAACGGACTCCCGGTCGAAATCTATAAGAAACAGGCGAGTGTGGTACTGGAGCCCATGCGACGTATGTTCCTTGAGGCACGGGAGGTAGGCGTGCTTCCGCCAGACCAGAGAGAGGCCACAATTGTGGTTATTCATAAAGCCGGGAAACCGGCGGACTGTTGCTCATCCTATCGGCCTATCTCCCTCCTGAACGTGGAGGCGAAGGTGTTGGCCAAGGTCTTAGCGACAAGACTGCTATCTGTACTGCCCGACCTCGTGCATGTAGACCAGTCGGGTTTTATGCCCCACAGGAGCACTCGGCACAACCTGCGGAGGCTCTATGGTATTCTGCACATGACTAAAGACGTGGGACATACGCAGACGGCATTGATGGCGCTGGACGCCTCAATGGCCTTCGATAGCATCGAATGGCCATACCTATTTATGGTACTGAATAGACTGGGATTGGGCCCCGTGTTCGGTAGCTGGGTGAGACTCCTGTACACGCAGCCGATGGCAAGGGTGAGGGTCAATGGGGTGACGTCCCGAGCTTTTGCCCTGTATAGGGGCACTAGGCAGGGCTGCCCCCTGTCACCGCTCCTGTTTGCCCTCGCCCTGGAGCCGCTCGCTCATTGGATCAGAAGAGATAGGGCCTTTTGGGGCCTGGCATTCACGGATGAATGGGAGGAGCGTATTTCTCTATACGCTGACGATATTGTCCTGTACATGGCCAGACCCTACCAGTCCATGGCGCGGGCTCTCCACCTTTTCGCCCTTTTCGGTAGTTACTCTGGCTACTCGATTAATTGGACCAAATCGGTGGTTTATCCTCTGTCGGGTCCACCTCCTCGCATTCCGCGGGATTGCCCGGCATCGCTGGAGACTGCTGGATTCAGGTATTTGGGAGTGTACGTCACCAGAGACACGGGGGAGTTCTTCGCCCGAAATTTGGAGCCTCAACTGATGAGGCTGGGGGTGGACATTGGACATTGGAGGTCCCTGCCCTTGTCCTTGATGGGGCGCGTGGCGCTCTTTAAAATGCTGGCGCTGCCAAGACTTCTATATATCCTCCAAAACACACCGTACCTGGTCCCGACGGCGACATTTAAGCGTATCTCCCGGGAGTTGCGGACGTTACTTTGGGACGGCGGCAACCCGAGAATTGCGTTGCAGAAGCTTACGCGGGGGTGTACGACGAGGGGCTGGCCCTCCCGGACGTGCAACTCTATTACTGGGCAGCTCAGTTGCAGGTGGTCAATGACTGGGTCTACACGCCGACCTCGGAGCCAGCTTACAGAATGGATAGGCACGCGATGGTTGGAGGAACCTGTGAGCCATATCTCTACTCCCGCGGGCGGGGTCGTGATCTACCCGCGCACACTGGGGTGGTACTCCACTGCTGGAGGGAGGCCAACAAATTCTTGGGCTGGACGAACACCCTAACGGGACAGACCCCGCTTTGGACGGGCGATCGGCTAAAGGAGGTGACGGGACTATCCGGCTATAGGGGGTGGAAACTGATCGGCATTGAGTATCTCGGTGATGTGTGGAAGGGGGGCCCCGGTTCCCTTTGCGGCTCTGAAAAAGAGTATCAACTTCATGATTCCCAACATTACCATTACCTGCGCCTCATACATGCATTGCGGGCCCACATCCGTGCTGGCACTTCCATCCCGGAGTACTCCCCTATGGAGGACAGGCTCCTTCTCGACCCCATTCTCACGAAGCCCACGTCAACGATTTACCGAAAACTGATTAATAACATGCCGGACCCCTTGGGTCCCCTGCGGGCGAGATGGGAGGGAGACATTGGAACACTAGATGACGACGACTGGCAAGACGCCCTGCAGAGCCCCCGCGAGGTAGCGATCCGGCCACGATTCCGCCTGGTGCAGTTAAAAATACTCCACAGGGTCTACTATCCCCGCACCCACCTGTTCTCCTGGGGTAGGACTCTGTCACCCTTGTGTGTGAGGGGCTGTCAAGGGGAGGGCTCCTTTTACCACATTCTATGGGATTGCCCACTCATAATTCCGTTTTGGACCAGGGTGACGCAAACGATGGAGGGGGTAGTGCGGTCCCCGGTCCCACTGGAGCCCAAGTGGCTCTTGCTCATGATCAAAGGAGCCACGGACTGGACACGTCATAATGAGATTTGGTTGGGGCTGGCAGCAGGGGTGGCTAAACGCAATATTGCCAGGTGCTGGGGTGCGCAGGCGCCCCCTCGTGGGATCAGTGGCTCTGTGACCTGGATTGGTGTCAGAGGGCGGAGGAAACGGTCTACAGGTCCCGGGGATCTGTGAATAAATGGCGGAAGGTGTGGGGTCCCTGGCAAAGGTTTCGAGCTGTACAAGATGGGATGGGATAGCGGACTGTTGAAATCACTTCTCGGCATTTCCATGCATGTAAAAATGTGACGAACTGTGATCCCTGTGAATATATTATGAACTACCGCTGTGTAATGCACTTGAACATGAGCAATGTTAATAAAAAGAATTTAAAAAAAAAAAAAAATTTGCCTGCTCCGTATCCAGAGTATATTTTTCTTCCACAGGGGCGCCACCAACATACATTTTAAGTGCTTTAAGGGCTGCAGTTAGTGCAACAGCACCCCCAGGGCAAACATAGGAAATGAACCCTATGTCTGCCAGTTTGATTATACATGACCTGGGGCAACTTTTCAGCATTTTGTAAGCTTTTCCTGGAGCTGGGACTTGATACTCTTCAGCTCGGGAGTAGTGCGATCTCTAGTGATTGGTCCTATGGCTGCGTTATGTAGCCTGAAGTGTTAATGAAAGGCTCTGCCACGTTATGTTTATTTTAAATGTTTTATTGACCTTGATTATTGAGGAACAATGCAATGAATTTTATTCATAACGACTGCCTTTGAATATAACTCGTGCTTACTGTTCTAATGATTTTACTGTTCTAATGATGTGGTCACCCCTCGACAAAGCCAATCAGCTTGGCTTTTATATTGTTGTGGGGACCCCTTGACAAACCCAATAGGCCTGCTTTATTTCAAATGACATCCCCTTATATTGTGATGGTGACTTTGGTATAGTTGGAGGATTTTGCAATTTTGGGAATCTTAACCAACTTGGCGGGTCAAATGTGATTTCAAAATGCCACAAAAAATATTTTCACCTATCTTATGTATATATTTGTAAATTAATGCATAGTATTTAGTAGTATGTGTGTGCAATAAACATACTTTTCCATTTTCAAAGAAAAAGCACTTACTGTGCAATCATTTAAGTGTTATTGTTGTGTGCCAGGGGACGGAGATAACTAGCCGACACCGCCTCCCCTGACTAGGCCTTGGACTCCTCTGCTTCGCTACATTGAGAAAGTCAAGAGCTACAATGGAGTTCTTGGTTCCCAGTAGGAAGACAATTGTGGACCTACTTGTGAAGTACTCCCACCCATCAAAACTAATAACCCAATTTCTTACAGGTCCTTTCTGAGGTATATCAGATAAAGGTTACTGTGTACATAGTAATCACTAGATATTCTCTGAAATGACTCAGTGGGGATCACTGTCTCATTTTATTTGCTTGTAACCAGGTTCACTTTTGGACTGTGGATTTGATCCTGTTTTATTAGTTGCATGCTTTGTAAGCCATGGGAATCCCCAGCTATTCCTTCAGAATCGAGGAGTTGAGGACATTCTTCTCCACCTGTGCAATCCATAGGATTCACCTTTTGTCAGCAGGTGTGCACACACCTCTGGTTAATCCTTGGGATTACCAGTGTGTCTGGGGCCCCCTATGAATTTTCTAGGCCCTTACTGATATTTCCAATATATATCATAAACAAGTCTGGCAAAATATTTCCCGGGGCCTTGGTACCTCCATTCGTTCCAGGCAGGGGTGCTGTAGGAACAGGGTTCGAAGGGCCCTGTCATCCTCCAGGCATGGCTTGACCACTCATGTAATATAGGGAAAATACTATTAGCGAACATGCGGGCTAGAGGTGGTACCTCTGCCTACTGTTAAGTGAATGTAAAGTAGATTATTTTAAGATAGTCTATTTATCTAGAAATATCCCATCAAACTTAAAGATGGCTTTCCATGTTCTTTAATCGGATCTGCTTAAAATTCTGCGGATGGGGAAATCGGAAGTCTGTATCTCTTTTGGCAAAGGACATATAGGAAGCAATGTACGGGTTGAGTCCTCTTGTCCGCTAACTTGGCATAAACAAACTTCATCTTCACAATTTTGTTCTATATTTTACCAGTTTCAAAATGTCTAACAGTTTTTCTAACTCTGGTTGGAAATGAAAAAAAGCAAATCATGTACAAACATTTAGTTGCATCGTAACAGTCAGAATAAAACAAATATCTTTGTTCTGGATGTGCTCATTGGGCTCTGGTTGCAGGGTATGGCCTTGTGGTGGTACACTACATCCACTCCATATGGTCCCATAGCCCACTGCACAAAATCATGTTTTGGTTCTTGAACCTGAGGTGCTGATTTCAACTTTTTTCTTGCATGTTCCATTTTGTTTGTCTGATCCCTCCAGGGGTAGGATATGCCCACCTTACCCCTGGATGGTTTTTACTGTGTGGTTTGGAGAACCAAATTCAGCAGCCTGAGACCATCCGATTTGTTTTTCATTTCAAGCTCTGTTATTGAACTAAATAGTCCTCAAGCTGCTCTCTAACCTGCAGAGAATATACATTGAAGATTCTCTTTCACACTCACCTGTTGCACCATATTTCAGTGTGCAAATGACTCAACATTTTCACCTTAAACCACAAAAAAGAACCTGTTTGAAGTAAGTCCTACCCACGTTCTACCTGCGTGCCAGATTTAGTGTAATTTCATTCAGTAGGTTTGGTTGTAATGAAGAGCTAAAAGAACTACTGAGCTTAAAATGGGAAATGCTTATTTTCCATCATCCCTTGAACAATCTGCACAACATTTGAAATGTAGAATGGAAGCCAAGTGTCTGCCAAATTTCATATAGATTATTAAAATGGTATTACAGTTGTGTAAATCAAAGAATCAATTTCCTGTTGAAATCTCAAGCATAACTACATCTATTTTGTAAATACCTGCTATTGTACATTATAGGGATACAGGGGTATTTTGTTCCTTTTGATGCATAGTAACTCAATGACTACCACCCACCCAGTTAACCTCTTTCTCTTGCTTCTTCTGATAAGAGATGATGTTGAGTAATATAGATTGAATGTGGGGATATGTACTGTGAAAATATACACTCCACCAATATGAAGCTCTTAACGTTTTGCATACACGTAAATTAAACAGTTCAACACAAGTCTCTTTCAATGCAACTTTGTGCTCTAGAATGTATGAAAACAAACATACTATCAGTAATGACTGGGCATGCCAGCCTTCCCTTGAATTGTTTCAGTGGCATTTGATGTTTGCTCAGGCAGTGCAGGGTGGGTGGTCTAGACCATGAAATTGCTTGGTACCGCAGTACCTTGGGAAGGGGCTGTTGTAGATGGGAGTGGCGAGGCAGCAGGAATCACCAGGCACTTTGAAAAAACACTGAGCAGGTTTCTGTGATAAGATGGCTGCTGAAAGGAAGGCACTGTCGGAGGGAGAGCAAGGTCACAGGCCTAAAGACTAGTATTGTGCAGCTGGAGCTGAAGCAGCAAAGATAACCTAGGTTTTCTCAATGTTCTTTTGAGGGTTGGTGGGAGGAAAAGATTGATACATATATCTGCAGACTCTTCGAGATGTTTTCGTTGTACAACCTGTCAAAGGGTTACCCATGCGGTCAAGTCTTGATTTACCGATCCTGCGAAAGCGATACCTTAGACGTGGCCTCGTACTTTGAGGACACAGCACTGGGCTGGATAAGTGATTCCAGACGAGAATTCCTGTCAGCAGCCTTTGAGGAAGACGAAATCCGAGAAGCATCATGGGGTTACGATCGGGCAGAGCACCCGGGCCGGACGGGCTCCCTGTTGACTTTTACAAGGTCTACATTGACCTATTGGCTCCAATACTGAAGAAGGTTTTTGAAGAGGCTATGGAAAAGGGCATTCTTCCCCCATCGATGCGTCAGGCTAGAATAATCTCGCTCCTTAAGCCTGGTAAAGAGGCAACCAACTGCGATTCTTATAGACCGCTTTCACTTATCAACTGCGACACTAAAATCCTAGCCAAGGTTATAGCCAACAGACTTTCATTATTGATGGAGGGGCTGGTACTTCCAGATCAAGCTGGGTTTGTCCCGGGAAGGGCCACATCACACAACCTCAGAACCACATTTGCACTATTACACGACATAGACCCTGACGACTCGGCTGCGGGAATCTTTCTGGACGCTACGAAAGCGTTCGATTCCCTAGAATGGGGATATATGTTCTCGATCCTGAGCCGTATGGGCCTCCCCCGTCCGTTTCTATGGTGGATAAGGTTGCTTTACACCAAGCCGGAAGCTATAGTGCAAATCAATGGACTACACTCTGACCCGATTGCTATCACTAGGGGCACGAGACAAGGGTGTCCATTGTCCCCCTTGTTATTTGCCTTATCCATAGAGCCACTCACTTCAAAAATCAGGCAGCACCACAGGGAACATGCCATACCATTCCCATCCCGTCAGATATTGATATCGCTCTATGCAGATGACCCTCTACTTCCGAAACCCGAGCACTAGCCTAAACCCGATTCTTCGAGAATTTATACGTTTTGGTGACTTATCTGGCATTAAACTGAATTGGACCAAATCCCAGATTTTCCCCCTCACCCCAAACACTGTACGTTTTACTCCAGACTACCCGCTAAGCTGGTGCGAGCAGGAAATCAAGTATTTAGGAGTGGCCATTACTAGAGACAAGGATGCAACGCTTTGTGCCAATTATGGCACAGCAATAGAAACTATCCGGTCATGGATAGACAGATGGATAAAATTGCCATTATCAATAACCGGGAGAGTGGCATTAATGAAAATGAACATTCTACCTAAGCTCCTATATCTCTTTGTAAACATACCATATTACCCAGGCCAGCGTTTCTTTGCTACAATTCGATCTGTGCTTATTAAATTAGCATGGGGAGGGAAACAGCCTAGATTGAGCTGGAGAGTCTTGACACAACCATTCTCTAGTGGCGGGTTCGAAGCGCCCGATATGGAATTGTACTATCTTAGCGCACAGGCGCACTTCGCTGCTTATTGGCTAAATCCCCCACCATTTATGCCGCATTTAGCCATTGAACAGGGATACATGTGGCCTACACCCACTCAGTCCTTTTTAGGCACAAAAGTCCCAGGGGAGGGAGTACAAGCTACATACTGTGAGTTGCACGAATTATGCGTGGAAGAGGCTATCAAATATAGTGGGAAAACCAGAGCTGTACTCCCCACTCGTGCCGCTTCCGTATATGCCTAGTGCACCAGTTACACAGGAGGGGGCATGTCACGATATGTTCCACAAGCATGCCCTTAAGACGTGGGGGGACCTCTACCGGGAGGGGCGATTCAAAACTCAACAGGAGCTGCTATCTGGAGACAGGGTTACACCGCTCGAGATATTGCTTTATATACGCTTAAAACATGAAATAAAGGGCAAACGTCCCTGGGTTCCCGATTGAACCACCGGTATGTGAAACCCTTCATACTATATTGAAATTAGCTGGGCCCGCCCATGCCATATCCAGAATATATCGGGCGGCACTAGGTGAGAGACCACAGGGCACACTCTGGGTGCGAGGGGAGTGGGACTCAGATCTCGGGGAACCACTGACAGACGAACAATGGACATACTGCTGCTTGCAAACTGAGGCCATCACTGCGAGCAGCAGACTGCGCATCACTCACTTTAAATTTTTGAACAGAACTTCTTACACTCCAGTTAGACTATAGAAGTTTAACCTTAGGGAGGACGACCGCTGCTGGCGCTGCAGGAGGGAGGGGGCAGACTTCATTCACCTTGCGTGGCACTGCCAGACCGTAGGTAAATACTGGGAGGAGATACTCGAGACACTCTCTAAAATGGTTGGCGTAACCATCCCTAAGTCCCTCTTAGTAGCGTTGCTAGGATACACAGTAGACATACCTAAGACATGCAGGAAATTTGTCCCATTAGGCCTGTTGCTTGCTAAACGCCGGTTGGCTTGCAGATGGGGTAGAGGGCGAGCCCCAAAATTCAAAGAGTGGATGACCGACATACTGTACTATACTGTAGAGACCAATTTACCACATATGCTGAACTTCTCCCCTCTTCATCGCGCCCAAGAGACATATGGGAACCATTGATGACGTTCCTGAGAGCAGAGGCGGAGGATCAAGACACACCAGGCAGAACTGTGCAGCATAATGACCCTGAGTAAACAGGACTCTAGATAAAGGAGTCAATGCATTGTATCTTGCGGGACTTGCCCAACTACTTGTGCCCCCATATCCCTATGTTGTGACATACTGTATGGTAGATAATGGATATCAGCATTATGCAGCGGAACTCATGGCCTGGCCATCTATAAATGTATGGATGCTATGTGTCTTCAGAAATGTAATCTGTCTAGGTTCCTTAAGATGTAGGAATGCATAATTTGCTTACTGTACTCATGCTTAATTGTTATTGTTTCAAAAAACTAATAATAAAAAAAAAAGAAATTAAAAAAAAAAAACTAACAAGCAATGCCTCTAACAAAATGCCAGATCTATTGGCTTTGCCAGTGCTTGTCATTTGAATTGGATGGTTGAATCTTCGGATAAAAAAACTCAAGCAATATATTAAAATTAATCCTCAAAAAAAAAAGAAGAAAAAAAAAGTCTTGATTTAAAGTCCCACGGTTTTCTTAGATGGCAATTCCGTACATAACGGTAAGGAAACCTAGCTCCTAATAGCCACTCTTCAACACACTCTCAGCAGAGGCTTTTTCTAAATAAAAAAAACTTTTAATAGTAAATATAAAACGCATTGCTACTTAATTCTTAAATATAGATTGCTTCAATCTAGCCTTGATCAGTAATTATACAGTTATAGCAGCTTGATTTTGCCAAGCATATATTTTCCAAAAGGATATCGGACGTTTCAACTGAAACATTTACATAGAGGTACATTACAATGCGTCAGTTGCGATAACATTTACATTGCATTGTTATTGTAATACACCAGACCCTCCTAAAGATGGGTGTCTGCTTCACCACTGTTTACTTTCACACTCTTCATAAAACTTAGTATTTAGCCCAGCAGTGTATTTCATATCATTTTTTGGAGTATGTTTCTGAACCTTCAATTCCTTACCCAACATCTCTCTATGGGACTTACTACATATTTCCAACCATACACTAAGAACTGGCACCCATCACCCCTATGCATCTCTGAGCTCTTTGTGGCCCCATCAGGATTATGAAGCGGCATACATACGCAGCAATACAATACAATGAAGTGTGATACAATAAACCAGTTCTGGTTCTAGTACATGTTTTGAAACTAAAAATGTATAAATTGTTTTCAACCTCTCAAGGTGTCTCAGTGCTGTAGACAAGGTCAACAGCATGATGTTATAAGATTTCTAAAGCGCAACAAATACCCTGGGAGATGTCCTGGCAGCAATGGAGTATCTAATAATTGCCAACAGGTGTAAAAAGTCCTAGTTTCTGAAAAGCCAGGTTTTCAAGGCTTCCCTAAAATGTAGTAATTTGGGGATCTTACCAAGTATGCAAGGGAGCTCATTCCAGAGTTTTACAGTTGTTACTGAGAATGCTTTGCCACCTGTGTGAGGATCACAGACCGCATGAAGGTACATAGTTGGTAAATTTTTGTGATTAGTAGTCCGGACTAATATAGCAGACTGCTTTGAAAATATGGCAAAAAGACTTAAAAACAACTTTTTTTCCCACCACCTTTAAGGCTGCAGGAAAGAAGAAAACCGTCGTAGTGCGAGGGCCGCCTGGCAGCTGCATTCTGGACACTCTGCAACTACTTCATTAAGCCTGTACGAGAGGGAATTGCAGTAATCCATGCATCTCAATATGGTAGCCTCGATCAACACATGGTGGACACTATTTGGGAGGAAGGGCAGAATTTTCCTGAAAACCTTTAAGAGGAAGAAACAGTTCAACTCAATACTTATGATGTGGCCTTCCACCAGTAACCCAGACAGGAGTTGGTTGACCTACTTCTCCAAGATCTTAACAGCAAATGGAAATAGCGATATTGGTCAAGAGTTAGAAAGGATGGAGGGGTCAGAACTTAATTTTTTCAGCAAAGGCTCTATCAATACTTTTTTCCATGCTTCATTCAGGTACATAGCCACTGATTAAGGAGTTGTTGCAAACCTCAAGTAGCAAGGTCCTGAGACCTCAATTGCCTATTTCCACTGGGCTGGATGCTAAGGATCAGGGGGTAATTAGGACATTAACAAGCTAGCAATAGAGATGAACCATTCCAAAGAGAGAGGCTCCCAATGGGCCATGTAGGTGGCCTGCTCTGGGTTACTGGCTGTCGTAGGCAGATCCTTGCCCTCTGACCCTGCCGGGTTAATCAAGACTACTACATTGGCAGGAGGTAAAGAGTTATCAGACCATTTTAAAAAGAAACAGGAAACTGTCAGATTTCCAGTTGCCTGAGGCGCAGTTGATGTTGAGCATGACATGAAGATGATGACAAACTCTGGCAGTACACTAAGGAAAAGCCCCCTGCATGCTCAGTCTGGACGGCCGGACTATGGAAATGCTCAAAAGGTTCATACCTTAGGAGTGGGGCAATATTTCTTCCAGTGTACCTGAAGAAATAAAAGACCAGTTCCTTTTTTTGTTTAATCGTTTTTTGTTAAAAGAAATGAAAGAATAACAGAATATAAAGAGAATGACAATTAAATATGCACATTAAATTACATAATATAAAATCAGTATTTAGATCCTATTAGAATTTTATGGTAGGAAAGAGAGAGAAGGAAAGAAAGATAGAAAAATAAAGGAAGAAAGAGAAATATAACAGAAAACATTTCTAAAACGAACCGTTAGAAAGATTAGAACTTGAGTTTGAGAAAGTTTGTAAAAGGCAACCACAGCAGATGAGATTTAATTTTTTGTTTGAGTCTTAAAGAGAATCTATAAATTCTATGATTATTGCAAACCAGGTTCCACCAAGAATAAAACTATAATTTAGAGAAATCTTTCCAGTAAGATACCTCTTTGAAGTCAGTTGCAATAAAAAATCTAATATTATAGGCATAGTTGTAAGATTATCGTAATGAACTGATAATGAGCCTCAAAATGTATTTGCAAAGTCAAGTGATAGATTGCAATTTATAATCTCATAACATGTAGCCTATACTAAATTCCAGAACGACTTAATAGAAATCAGAGAATCTCACTCACCGTTCAGCTTTTGGGGCCAAATGTAGGTAAAACTCAATTTGCGAGTTCTTAATAGCGATATTTACCGAATCGCTATTAAGAACTCGCAAAGTCCGATGTAGGTAATAATTCGTTAAAAAATAGCTAATCGGTAAAATGAAATACCGATTCCGATTTACCGATTAGCAAATAGCGATTATGTATTACCGAATCGGTATTAATTAATCGGTATTTTAAGAAATCGCTAACTATTTAAACTGCCATTCCGGTGCATTCTGATGACATCACAAGCAGGAAGTGGCCTGACAACTGCTGCTACACTGTGGCTGAAGCTGTGGGAGAGGCAGGGAGCAGACCTTACAACACAGGAGCTGCTTTGCAAACATCTTGCAGAGACACCAAACCAAAAATGGACAACCAGGAGAAGGAAAAGGAGGCAGGAGAGCGAAAAAGAAAGCACAAATTCAGCGAGAGGGAGCTGGAGGTGCTGATAGAGGAGGTGGCAAAGGAACACGACAAGCTCTTCGGCAAACATTCCCTGCACGTCCCAGAATCCCAAAAGAGGAAAATATGGCTGGTGATCCAGGAGAGGATAAATGCAATCGGCGTAACACAGCGCTCAATAGATGAACTAAAGAAGCGCTGGTATGACCTCAGAAAACGTGCCAAAGAGAGGGTGGCTGAAAGGTTCAAGCAAGCCACGCTGACAGGTGGTGGGACATCTACAGCGCCTGTAACAAGTGCCCTGGAACTATTGGTGGAGTCCACCCTCCAGCCGGAGAGCGTGAGTGGGATTGGAGACGCAGACAGCTCAGCCAGAGCTGGCAACAGGCAAGGTAAGATGCATGCACAGCATGCTGTGCCCCCCACTCCCCAGACCCAATCCACAATCCCCAATGAGCCAGTATGATTCACACTCCAGTACATGTTTTCCAAAAAAGCAGCAATGCATTATGGGAGATGTAGTCAGAAGTAACACATCATAACAGTCAGTCCACTGAACCCAAAGGCATGTGACACACATCAGCAATTAGCAAGCGGAGGACAGTCAGTTTGATTGGCAGTCATGAAATTTATTATTACGCCAATGCTGCCAGACAAGGGAGTAAATGTACATTCTGTCACCACAGGCGAGGCAGCGCGCAAGTCTGCTGAAGGGGACACAGGAAAGGCACCCAGGAGAGCCAACACACAGGATGAGGAGGTCCTGTTGCCTGCTGAGCACACACCACCACCGTCACCACCATCACCAACGCCACCACCACCGAGAGCCAGGAGGCATACAGTGGCTAGCCTCCAGGAGATGGAGGGGTCAGAGAAGGATAGCATGGGAGGCCAACATTCCACGCTGGTAGAGGATGAGAACAGTGCAGGGACACAGTCCTCCACCGAGCGCGCCCACACAGGTGTCAGACGCCGCAGATCGAGGGTAGCCAGTCCTGTTGCACAGGGCGAGGAGTCCAGCGTATTCGAGGGTCTGGAGGGGAATATGCTGAAGGTACAGCGCCTGCAAGGCAAAGCCATCAAATCAGTTCAACGCCAGATGGTGTACATGAACAGACACATGCTTGAAATTAAGGAGGGCATAAACAGCATGAACAACACTGTGGCTGAGGGCATGCAGGACATGTCAGAGGCTGTGAGGCTGCTGTGCCGCAAACTGGATGAAGATTGTGTGGCGAGGCGCAGGGACCGACAGAAATTGGACGGCTACACTAAGGCGGTGAACCGCCTCTCCACTGCCACCTCTGTTCTCAGCAGGCGCTCGGTGGCCATGCAGGAAGAGATGGCCCACTGCAGCCGTGACGTTGCAAGGGGGCTGGTCACAGTTACCAGTGCCCTGGAAGTGCTCCAGACCACCCAAATAGCCGCAATAGGTGCAGGGGATGGGGGGGGGAAAGTGAGGAGGCAACTAGCCGCAGCAGCATCACACCCCCGATAACTGAGTCCAGGAGGCGCAGTGAAAGGCACTGAGCTGCCACAGGACAGACCGCCAGGGAGGACAGTGTGCCCAGGGGACGCGGCAGTGCTGCGCATGGGCGCAAAACATAATGACAGCCATCACCTGGCATTGTGAGATGGGTAATGTAACCCATTTCACCTTTTGAATGTTTAGTGAATATTGGCATGGCATGTTGAGGCCTTCAGGGTGTGGCGGTGTGCTGTGCTATTGCCTGAGTTAAGGTTAATAAAACACCGTCACGCAATTACAGTTACTGGCTTTGTCTCATTACTTACTCAGAAATAGTTGCGTGTGATCTCAGCCCGTCTGTCTCCCCCATCTGGTGCTGCTGCCACACCTGCTGCGCTGTGCTCTGGCTGTGGACAATCCTCACCCTCATCCTCTGAGTCAGTTAGTTCCACTGCTGTTCCTTTCTTTGTGGCAAGGTTATGCAGCATGGCACATGTTGCTATTATTTTACAGCAGATGATAGGGCGGTACTGCCGTGCACCACCACTTTTGTGGAGGCAGCGGAACCTGCTTTTTAGGAGCCCAAATGTGCGCTCCACAACATTGCGCGTAGATCTATGTGCCACATTGAATCTCCTCTCACTTGCGGAAGATGGGTTGAGATATGGAGTCAGGATAAATGCCCTCACGGCATATGCACTATCACCTGAGTGAGAAAGGAAGAGTCATTAATAACAGTCACCAACACATTCATCCAAGGTATACATCAGGGTGTGTCACTTTGAGTTACCTAGCAGGTATCCTTCCCCAATCGCCACCAGCCAGACGTGTGTAGATCCCACTGTTCCTGAATATGTAGGAGTCATGGGTGCTCCCTGGAAATTTGGCTACGATGTCGGTGATGATGTGGTCCGCATCACAAATTACCTGCACGTTGATAGAATGTGTAGATTTGCGGTTCCGATATATATGTACTCTGTAACTGCAGGTGGGCAGATTGGTATGTGTGTCCCATCAATGCACCCTATTACATGTGGGAACTGTGCCTTTTGATAAAAATCCATCTTGGTTTTATGCAGTTCCGCCTGTGTGCTGGGGAACCGTATGTAGTGGTGCATTCTTTGCATCATGGCATCCAGGAAAGTGTTGAAAAACGGGACAGGCAACTCTGTGACACACCACCTGCCACAGCTAACACCCCCTGGTAACTACCTGATGCAAGTAGGTGCAGGCTACAAAGCACCATGACATGTGGTGGTATAGTGTGCGCCCTTGGTGTCTGATGCTCCAGGAGTGGGTGCAGGTCCCATATCAGGTCTAGGATGGTTTGGGGGTGAAGCCTGTACCTCTCATGGATTTCAGCCTCAATCAGTTGGAATAATGTAATGCGCAGTCTGTACACGCGTTCCTCCCGTCTCCAGATCCTCAGTCTTGCTGCTTACATCCGAAGCCGCCTTGCAATGACATAGAGGGCCGCCATTGTGTTCACACTGTTGCATTTTGGGGCTGTTTAAATGCAGTGCACCTGATTACCACCTGCTTTGAGTCAGTGGTAATTTGCGACTCCTAAATAACGAATATTTGAAAAATCGGTAATAGCGATTTTTGGTACATTGATTTGCGATTTATTTTAAGGATTTCTTATTTAGTGAGTCGCTATTTAGGGATTCGGTGTGTGCTAATCGCAAATTAAGGAATCGCTAACTGGTTTCCCTTATTTTTAGCGATTCCTTATTTTGCGATAGCGTTTGGCATTACCTACATTGTACAAGGCTATTTACCGGTCACAAACGCTGAAATTCTGCGAATTTCAGCGTTAGCGCTCGGTATTTGGCCACCTACATCTGGCCCTTGGTCTTTTTAATTTAGAGAATGCAGTAGAAGGATTTTTAAAAGGAGGCTTGGGGAGAATATATAAAATATGAGACAGTCATCATTTTAATAATGCCAAGCCTCCCCACCATGAGAAAAATAAGGGATACGATACACTGAACAAATTATTAATTTTATAAATCTGATAGAGACATCTAGCTGCAGATTCCTTACCTTTGAATTTCCCAGGCATCAGACTGGATCTGGAAGATTTTTGCGTGAGCAGTACCCCAGTGTGCCGGTAGGTGGCGTCGATCGGCTTCACGTGCCGTCGTCTGCACCGGAAATGACGTCTGCATCCCCTATAAACGCACCACCTCGGCGCGCAGACGTCAGTTCTTTTCTTTCTGTGCCAGTTAGCGCGGATCCGAGAAAGAGCTACCCCTCTGTCGCTTTTTGAGAGATTATTATTTTTTATAGATCTTTTTATTAACACAGCTCATAAGACCATACATTATACAGTAACGTCCGCAGCTCAATCTCGTTTTCCACATATACATTACGGCTAGCAACAGGAGCGGGAGCATGAACAGTACAACCCGATTCCCAGGTAGATCATGTACCCTCATTCCTCTTCCACCACTCTCAGGGCTCGGTATCTCTTCCAGGGCGCCCAGACCTTCTTCCACTTTGTTGTGCACCCCCTACTCTTATAGACCACTTCCTCTGCTCTTTGACACCAATCTAGGTCTCTCTTCCAATCAGCCAGCTGTGGTGGCGCCTGTGCGCCCCAGCTCCGTGCGATATTACGTTTGGCTACTCCTGCTGCCAGAGTCCGCCACAGCTCTGCATACCTGGGCAAGCTTTCTTCCCCTTTATTTGAAGGATCAACCACTTGGGGTCCATCGGGACCTCCCTCCCCATTGCCCTCGACATGATGTCCGTGATCCCTACCCAGTATGAGGCAATCTCTGGGCACTCCCATAGGATGTGAAAAAAGGAGCCCTCCTGTTGGCACCCCCTTCTTCAGAGCCCCGACTGGAGCATACCCCATCGGTATAGGAGTGTGCAAGGGTAGTAGGTACGATGAAGTATTTTTAACTGAACCAGTCTGAATCTGGCTTGAGAGATTATTTTTGACGTTTTGTCAAATTCTTTTTGGAGGAATTTAGGAGCATTGACTTTGAAGGCACAGTTCTTCGAAATCGATGCTAGGGCCGACTCTGAGCCTCCCACCTTTTCTGCTGGACCCCAGCTTCAGTAAAGGAATTTTATGGGGTCAAGTGCCGCGTGTTTGAGTGGTTCGACGACTCCAGCGCGCCTTCGGACCCTGCTGGGTCAGAGTGGCCCCATCGGGTTCTGTACTGGCGGCTCTGGCCTTGGCTCTGACAAGCGCCCGTGGATCTGATCACGATCTGGATCGCCACCGGTCATGCCACAGCAACCTCCCACGACATCGGCCCTGACGTTGATGCCACTGCCTGCGCCAGCCCCATTTACATCCATGAATCCGACACGAAGCCGGAAAGCTGTCAGTTGATGCCAATTCCAGTGTCGACAGGACCCATGCCCTAAGTCAGTGCCTGAGCCCTATTCTGAAGGGCTAGACTTCGAGGAAGAATGAGAGGGCTCGCTTTAGAATACCAGTTAGAAGGTCAGGAAAAGGACTGATATGAGGAACTTGGGGATGCCAGTGGTCTTCACACATCCCCAGATACTAGTATGCTTTCTCCCCCTACCGTGGCTACAGAGGAGGGAGCTTCTTATTCTGTGGTGGTGAAGAGGGCAGATGAGGTTCGGGATCTCGAGTTGCCCTCGGTGGCAGTCTAGACTAACATCTTGACAGAAGTGCTACAACCGGAAGCTGCCTCTTCCGAACCCTTCTCCCTTTTAATGAAGCACTGACGAATGTCCTACTGGGAACCTCGTCCAAGCCCAGCACAGGAATTCCTGTGAATAGGACAATTGCCTGCTGCCACCACCTCGCACCTGGGGGCCTGAACTTCGTCATCCAACACCTCACCCCTAACAGCTTGGTGGTCTGAGCCTCTACATGCCATAGCGCATTCTCTTCCGCACCCCTGGACAGGGAATCCAAGAGGCTGGGTAGTTTTGGGAAGAAGAGGTTTTCTTCCACCAGCCTTGCGTTGCGGTCATTGAAGTCTGCATGCTTATTGGATTGCTACGCCCACACTGTATGTGGCACGGTTGCGCAAGTGCTGCCACAGGTTTTGGAGGAGGCCCTGGCTGTTCTCTGTCAAGCGGTCAAGCACGGGAGAGATGCAGCGAAGTTCACCATTAGGTGTGGTTTAGATACAACCGACTCACTGGGCAGAGCAGATTCGACGTCTGTGGCACTTAGATGCCTCACTTGGCTAAGAACATCTGGCTTTTCAGGGTATATCCAGATTTCCCTCATGGACATGCCCTTTGATGGCAACTGTCTCTTTGGAAACAAAGCAGACTCTGCGCTGGAGCGCTTTAAGGACTTGCGGGCTATGGCCAAGTCCTTGGGCCTCTCAGTTGCCCATGTCAACCCCAGTCTGCCTGTCGCCTCTTTCCTAGCTATGGAAAGGGATTTCCACTGCGCCAACCATACTTCAGCCACTGCCCTCATGCAAGCTTCCTGCACTGTGCGGGGGCGAGGACATGGTTCATACCAACCCCGTGGGTCAGGTAGCCAGAGGTCTGCCACAACCACCGATCCCCCTGCAGCTTCTAAGCCCTCCTAATCTTGCCCTACAAGATCATGGGCGTCCACTTGGTGGCAGAATCAGCCACATCACCACTGGCAGTCCATAACATCAGACAGGTGAGTCTTATAGATCATTCGGAGGGCTACTCCCTTCCTTTCTAATCCTCCCCTCCCACTTTGTCTCCATCTCCTGATCGGCTGACAGAGGATCATTTGTCCTTGCTCCGCGAGGAAGTGTCAGCTCTCTTGGCCAGGAGAGCCATAGACCGGGTTTCAGTGTCAGAAGTAGGCAGTGATTGCTATTCCCGCTACTTTCTGATTCCCTAAAAGAACAAAGGGATTCACCCTATTTTAGATCTGAGAACCCTCAACCTCTTCCTTAAGAAGGAGAAGTTCAAAATTCTCACATTGGCTCAGGTTTTGTCTGCTCTGTACCCAGGAGACTGGATGGTAGCGTTGGACTTGCAGGACACCTATTTTCATATTCCCATCCTGCCTGCCTATCGGCGTTACCTGCGGTTTACGGTAGGCCACAAGCACTTTCAATTCATTGGGCTCCGTCTTGTACTTACCAGCGTTCCTCGGCTCTTCACCAACATGATGGCGGTGGTCGCAGCTCATCTGCGCAGATCAGGGGTGCCAGTCTTCCCCGATCTCCATAACTGGCTGCTGAAGGCAGGCTCAACCCAGGCTGTCGTCTCCCACCTCCAGACTAAAGCAAACCTTCTATATTCGCCAGGGGTTCACTATCAGTGTGATAAAGTCACACCTGACTCCTTCTCAGACGCTCCCTTTCATCGGAGCTGTTCTGGACACAGTACAGTGTTGGGCTTATCCTCCTGAGCAGAGAGTCCAGGATATTCAGGCTATGCTACTAGTGTTTCAGGCTCTATCCTGGATTTCGGTGAGAATGACTGTGAGCTGCTGGGCCTCATGGTCTCATGTATCCTACTAGTAAGACATGGTAGATAGCATATGTGGGCTCTGCAGTGGGACCTGAAGTTCCAGTAAGTGCAGAACCAGAGGAATCTCTCCCACATGGTCCAGATCTCAGAGGGAACTACAAAAGACCTGCAGTGGTGGTTAACGAACCGCAATTGGGTCAGAGGCAGACCCCTCTCCTTTCCCCAACCAGATCTCACTGTAGTGACAGATGCGTCACTCCTGGGATGGGGCTGCTATCTGGGAGAGCTGGAGATCAGAGGACTCTGGTCTCTAGCAGAATCCGGACTCCACATAAACATGCTGGAGCTCCGAGCAATCTGACTGACATTGAAAGCCTTTCTACCCTCCATCAAGGGAAGGCTGGTACAAGTGTTCAGACACCACCGCCATGTGGTACTGCAACAAACAGGGCGGGGTTCGGTCATGGATTCTTTGCCAAGAGGCCCTGCGTCTCTAGAAATGGCTGGGACAGCAGGGCATATCCCTGGTGGTTCGACACCTGTCAGGTTCCCTGAACACAAGAGCGAACAAACTCAGCCATTGATGCCTAGCAGATCATGAATGGCATCTCCATCCGGAGATGGTGCAATGTCTCTTTCAGCAGTGGGGAGAACCTTGGTTAGATCTGTTTGCCTCTACTGAGAACCCGCAATGTCAGTAGTTTTGAGCGCTGGAGTTTCCAAGGCGGCTCTTGCTCGGAGATCCTTTTCATCTCAAGAGGAGCTCAGGCCTCCTGTACACCTTTCTGCCCAGAATTCTCAAGAAGATCAGGAAAGACCGGGCCCAAGTCATCCTTGTGGCTCCGGACTGAGCACGGAGAGTCTGGTATCCTGAGCATCTTAGCATGAGCATCAATCCTCCGATCAGGCTGCACCTTCGGGATCGGCGACAGTTGAGAGCTTTCGACCTTCCTCTCGAAATCTTCAATGTTATTCTTGTGGCCCTCCACCAAAACGGTGTATGCCTGCCAGTTGATCAAATTTGTATTATATTGTACAGAAAAGTCTATTAAACTTCTTTCTGCTTCCCTTTATGATGTCCTTTTTATTCTTACCGTTGCCCAGCAGGGCTCTACTCTGGGCCCTCTTAAAGGTTATCTTTCTGCTGTATCTGCCTTTTGACGGCTGTCTGACCAACCCTCCTTATTTAAGTCCCCTATTGTGATAGGTTTCTTAAAGGTCTTGTAAATATGTTTCCCCCCTCTCCTTTCATAATGCCTCAGTGGGACGTTCATTTGGTTCTCACTTTCTTCATGTGTGCTCCTTTCGAGTCTCTTCTTAACTGTCCCTTCTGACTGCTCACCATCAAGACAGACTTTCTAGTGGCAATAACATGTGGCCGGAGGGTGAGTGAGCTGCAGGCTTCATCATCCAAGCCTCCATTACGATCTGTTTTTTCAGACAAATGGGTGCTTCGCACTAAGGTCACTTTCCTGCCGAAAGTGGTAACACTATTCCGTGTGGGCCAATCCGTCGCCTTGCCCACTTTCTACACTCTTCAGCATCCCTCAAAAGAAGGGGAGTGACTCCACCGTCTGCACCCAGAAAGAGCATTGTCGTTCTACCTTGACCACACACAAGAGTTTCGGGTGGATGACCAACTCTTTGTGGGGTATGTTGGAGTGAAGAAGGGTTGGGTGGTACAGTAATTAACCATTTCGCGCTGGGTCGTTCTCTTTATTAAAATCTGCTATGCACTGGCCAAGAAGCAGCTGCCTGAGAGCTTATGGTCTCATTCCACAAGGGCTAAAGCTGCAACCACTGCATTAGCACGTGGAGTCCCAGTCCTGGACATCTGCCAGGCAGCAACCTGGGCGTCCCTGCACACGTTTACCAAACGCTACTACCTGGACAGTCCGGTCCGCAGGGACCGGCACTTCACCCATTCGGTCCTGCAGGACTTTAGTTTAGAATTGCAGCCCACCACCTGGGATGGTATTGCTTGGGTATATGTTCAAAGGTAAGGAATCTGCAGCTGGATGTCTCTATCAGATGAACAACCTTCTTACCTTCGGTAACGCATTATCTGGTAAAGACAAGTTCTAGCCGCAGATTCCTTACTGATCCTACCCATCCTCCTCGCTCTGCAGACAAGTTTCTAGGGTCAGGTCTGATCCCTTTAAGGGCCCTAGTTTGGACACACCAGTGTTGGTGCACTTAATGCTTCTGTGCCGAGGTGGCACCTATATAGGTGATGCAGACGTCCCTTCTGGTGCGGACAACACAGCGCATAGCCGATTGACACCACCTACTGGCGCGCAGGGGTACTGCTCACACAAAAATCTAACGGATCCAGTCGGACGCCTGGGAAATTCAAAGGAAAGGCATCTGCGGCTAGATCTTGTCTCTACCAGATAATGCGTTACCGAAGGTAAGTAACTTGTTCTTCAATGCCAAAGTATTATCTATAATCATTTGGACCTTTGACATTTAATTTTCAAAGGGCACCATGCAAAATTCGAACTGTCAAACATACTGATAACAAAGGGAATTCAATGGAAGTATGTCTGTTTTATTGAAAGTTAGTGTATACCATTGAATATAGTTGCATGTCTTCCAAAAAGGACTCCTAGGAGGAGGTGGAATTTTCATGTATAATATGTTATCAGCGTGGGCAGATATTTTAACTTCACCAATGGTTTCTTTGAGCTTAGCAGATAGCAGCAGAGAGAATACAATGATAAACAGAACTGAAGGAGATTTCTCAACACAGATGAGCCTGTTTAAAAAGGTTCATGGTGGAGATGGTTGGGGAGAGAGTTCCATACTTATGGGGCTTTTAGTGCAAAACTGCATCCACTTGATGTACTGTTCCAAAATCTGGGGCTTATAAGAAAGTAGTAGTGTGCGGATTTTAAATTTAGTCAAGGAATGTACTTTTCCACCTTCCTGGGTATAAATAAGGCACAGTGCCCCTCAAGGTCCTAAATATGAGGATGAAAATTTTAAAATAGATAGGTTGTTTTACAGGGAGCCAGTGAAGTTGCTGCAGCAGTGGACTGGAGTGGCATGAATGCTCTGAGAGTTGGTATATTAAACGAGCAGCCTTATTCTGGGTAACCTCTCTGTGAAAAGTGATGTTGGGTAGCACCAGATAGACGGAATCGGCATTGACTGGAGATGACAGCTGCCATAACAATCACTTTTTGTGCCTCTAGAGGAAAAAGCAGAGCTATTTTCCTAAGCATCTTCAGCATAAATATGTATTTGGGTACTACTGATCCAACCTGTGGTTTCATGGTTAGAATACTTTCCACAAGAACTCCCAAACCTTTGGCAAAGATTTGTGACTTGGGCACAAGTCCCATTCAAATTAGTATTTGCATACCACTGATCCGGCCTGTGGTTTCATGGTTAGATTGCTATCCATGAGAACTCCCAAACTTTTGGCAGAGGTTTTTGGCACAGGGGAACAGTCTAGCCCGAACTGCCTAGCCAGGTGTTCCCTGACTGGAAACATGTATCCTGGGACCGGTTTTGGGGTAACACCCCTCATCAGCCAAGCTAGCTGATGAGCATAAACAAAGGTTTGCATTAGCAGTAGAAAAGGAGGTCCAAAAATCCATATTTTGATACAAAAGGCACAGACTAAAAAAAAACCATAGGAATGTAATCCGTCAATCCACACATACTATAGCTGTACCTGTTGGTTAAAAAGGGAGCCTTCTGGAGCAACCCAGTGTTCTTTTCTTTTGTGGGCACCTTAATACATCTCTGGGCATCATAAAATGCAGAGTAGAGAAACTCTCTTGCCTACATTTAGAAACCTCTAAACCATATACACTTGTCTGACGAAAACATCAAGCTGAACTCTGAAAAATGTATTGAAGAAATAAGCTATGAAACGAGTTATTTTACATTAAAATAGGTAACTAGAGATTAGGAAAAATGTTTTTTGAAGTGATTACGTGTGTTAACTTCGAATGTCTGAAATTCTGAAAGAAAGAAGTAGTGTTGTGACTATTGTTTTGTGGTAGGCCTTTCTTAAAGGGATGATGTGAAAGCAAAACTCAAATGTGGAAGAAGGTAATGAATCACATTTGGTAGACCATAAAAGCAGTCTGTTTGACCTTAAGAACTTGTGATCATGTGGCCTGTTTTATGGTAACGGTCTTAGTCATTTTACATAGAATCAGAGTTGGGTGAAAAAGATTAAGTGTAGTCAGTAAGTCTTCTTTCACAGAAGTGTTTTGCAGAAATTAGTTGTGTCCCCATATAATTGTCAACATTCATAGTGATTTTGGTTGTTGACATTGCATTCAACCAGCCATTTGTACTCTTTCAAGACTTGATTGCTAAGTTCTTATTTCTGCTTTGCTTAACAGTTAGTGCATAGATCATTAAAGGATCTTTGTAGTATGGCAGAATAGAGCAAATCTTCCACATGCCAGTGATATTGAGGTAGAGTGGCAACTACTGTCACTGAGAAGAATGACTGGGTGCTTCTCTGTTTATTGTCACAGTTGTGTCACTGCTGGAGTGGAGAAGTCATCGGGAAGAGGTTAAGATCAGAGGACTCTGGTCTCCAGCTGACGCATGTCTACACATCAGTCTGTTGAAGTTTAGGGCCATCAACCTGGCACTGAAAGCCTTCCTACCGTCCATCAAAGGGAGGCTAGTTCAGGTTCTCACAGACAACACCACTGCAATGTGGTACTGTAATAAGCAAGGCAGCACAGGGTCCTGAGTTCTCTACCAGGAGGCACTTCATCTCTGGACCTGTTTTGAGCACCAGGGCATCTCTCTGGTTGTGAACGATTTGACAGAATATTTGACCACCACGGTGTATGAACTCAACTGGTGGTGCCTAGCAGATCAAGAATGGGGGTTACACCTTGAGGTGGATCTTTTAGCCAACTTTGAGAATAAGTAATGTCAAAACATTTCCACACTGGAGTTTCCAAGAAAGCTTTCTCTTGGAGACACATTCCAGGTAGAGTGGAGCGCTGGACTCTCCTGCTCAGAGTTCTAAAAGAAGATCATGAACTACCAGGCCCAAGTCATACTAATTGCTCTGAATTGGGGAAGGAGTGTGTGTTACCCAAATCTACTGGACATGAGCCTCTATCCTTTGATCAGGCTACTACTTCGGGAGGAACTCCTGTGGCAGCACCTGGGCAGGGCCTTGCACCCAAATTTGCACAATCTGCACCTCCATGCGTGGAGATTGAGTGACGGCAGTAAACTGCATTCAATCTTCCTCCCGAAGTTATGGATGTTATCAGGCGTCCTCCTACTAAGTCAGTCTACAACCAGGCGCTGGGACAAGTTTGTAGTCTGGTGTGGCCCCTGCAATACCAATTCCTTGCAGGCCAAACTGTTGGATGTCCTTCTGTTTGTTTGTCTCTGGCCCAACAAGGACTTGCATTGGGCATTGTTAAAGGTTATCTTTTGGTCCTTTCTGCTTCTTTACATTTACGGGACCAAATGTCCTTGTTCAAATCACCCTTTGTGATGAGATTTCCAAGAGGTTTTTATAATTTATTTCCTCCAAAACCCTTTATGATGCTACTGTGGGGCCTTAATTTGATCGTCAGTTTCCTCATGTACTCTCCTTTTGAGCCAATTCACAGCTGTCCACTATGTCTCCTGACCCTTAAGACCGTGTTTTTGGTCGCTGTGACTTCACCCCATCACGTAAGTGAACACCAAGTTCTCAGCATAGCCGCCTTTCACCACTTTTTTCCCAGCTAAATTGGGTTGGGTACCAGGGTGGCCTTTTTATCAAACGTAGTGACTGCTTTTCACGTTGGGCAATCTGTCACTCTCCCGACGTTCTTTGCTCTGCCTCACTCATTGAAAGAGGAGAGGCTCCATAGATAGGTTGGACCCCAAAAGAGCTTTAAGCTCTTACATGAATCACTCCAAACGGCCATCAGGTGGATGATCAGCTTTTTATGCAGTTCTCTGGGGCAAAGAAATGGATGGTGTCACCTGTTCTTGATATGTTAGCCGCAATGTGGGCATCAGTTCACACGTTCACGAAGCACTGCTGCTTTGACAGCCAGGATCGAGGGGAAGGGCCTTTTGGCTGTTCGGTCCTGCACAGGGGCGGCTGGTCCATAGGGGGCGCTGGAGCAGCGCTCCATTCATCTACAGAAAAAGAAACAGCTCTCTGCAGCTCCGGCGGCAGGACTGTTAATAGACGAATTGACACCTTTCTTAGTTTGCCTGTTTACTTTTCCCGGCCTGCGCTCCTGACAGATTAAAGTGCGCATGTCAACGCACACAGCAGGAGAGAGCAGGAGTTCAGATGGACTGCGCATGTGAAGGGCGCTTTTCATTTCAGCTCCTGTCTTCCATTGACTAGGCATTAGACATAGTGCGCATGCTTAGTGCAGTATGCCTTAAGATAGCATCCTGTTCGGGCGGTGACATGTTTTTGATGCAGCTGCCCCATGCCCTGTCAAATGCCAGGATACAGCAGAGCGAAGAAGGGTCAGCTTCAATCATATCCTGCCTTCTTATTTGACATTCAGCAATCAGCCCTTGATTTCGAGACGCATGGCTTCAGAAGGCCCGTTGAGCAGAGGAGAAGATCCGTGAAGAAGCTGGCCTGCAGTCAGTTGACTGGAAAGGTGGCGTTTGGGTTAGTTTCTTTTCAGTTCATTTTAAGGGTTTTCCTCATTAAAGACAAGGCGCATGAAAAAAAAAATCATATTAAAAGTAGCTTTTCCTTTTGAAAGTAAGGTGCTGTAAACTACAGTTGGCATCGCATCTGCAGTGACCCCACTTGACCTTTTAGAGAGCCACGTCTATTTTACTTTCTTTCTCTAACTTTCATTCACCAAGGTATAGTTTTTACTATTTACCAGTGCAGCACTAGGAGGGATTTCTTCTGATTGTTAGATCCTCAGACATCTGAAGGGCCAAGTTAGTCCTGCTATAAATCAATCTAGTGAATGATTAAGGACAAAACGGTAGTGTGATGAATTTAGTGCAACCAAATGCAGCAGGTGAGCCCTAATATACCTAGGAAAGGCAACGCTTGCCTGACACATCACAAAGATACTTGAATATGCATCAGTGTCCTTTCAAAACCTTTAGATTTCAAGCTAATTTATGTGGAGATTGGGCTCCAAACTGAACAATTTGTCACTAATATTTACAAACTGTTTGCTGCCGTGGAGAACCCTTTTAGTAGGCTCTGTTTTCCAGCTATGTGTACTTGCTTGTTCAAATTTTAAGAAGGTATTTACGCCACCACTTTCAAAGTTGACCAGCCGCCACTGGTCCTGCATACCATGTCACCTGTATGCTTAAGCAACTACAACTGCTGCCCCTAGAAGCCTGCATCAGCTTCAAAACAGCCTGCATTGCCCACATAGTCGTCCATGCCAGTCTTCCGTCTTAGCTCAGAGACAAACTCTACACAGCTGAAGGTGAAAGCTCCACAAGAGGAAAATCCAACCTCTTTCTTGAAATTTCTAAATAAAGAAAAAGTAAATTTGCCAATCAAGTCCTCCTGACTGACCTCCAAGCTTTGGAAACTCATCCCTGATCCACTCAGAATGAACTCAAACTTCTTGTCATGTGGGAAAGACGTCAAGAGCCATCTCCTCAGGCATTTTCAGGTTTAATCTGCCATGTTAGATCAGCTGACCACCACCCCTTATGCTCTGTTTTAATCCTATATTCCAATCCCCTTCCGTAACCCATTTTAACCTCATGTTATTTGTTGTTGTATGTGAATTAAAGGAAAAATGAAAACCGAGAAACCACATTGGAGAAAACTAAATCATGGAAAAACAATTTTAAGGAAAGACAAGTACATCGAAGATTAAATGAAACCTTCTGAATAAAGGTAATTTTAAGGAAAAATCCAAAATTACATTAAACTTGGGTGGAGTTTAGGACTAGTGAGGGGTTTTTGGGTTCAGGGATGGGTAATATCTATGGGTGATCAGGGGTTTTTATGAGTCCGGAATGGGTGGAGTTCATGCATAGAAAACAGCTGTTTAGGGTTAGGGAAGAGTTTTTAGGGGTCATGAATGCGTGGTGTTTAAGGGTGGTGAGGGTTTTTTTTAGGGTTCAGAGATGGGTGGAGTTTGGGTGTGGTGAGAGGTTTTAAGGGATCAGAGATCTGGTTTAGGCAAAGAAAGGCTATTTTAGGGTTTAGGAATGGGTGGAGTTTATGGGTAGTGAGGGGTTTTGTGGTTCAGGAATAGGTGTAGTAAAGGTGCAGAAAGGGCTTCTAGGGTTCAGAGATGGACGCAGTTTAGGTGTGGTGAGGATTTTTAGGGGGCAGGGACTGATGGGGTTTAGGGGTTGTGAGGGGTCAGAGATAGATGGTGTTAGGGGGTGATAAAGGGTCAGCGAATTAAAAGCATATGAAGTAATTGTTTAACAATTTAAAAGATATAAATCTGAAACAATGTCCTCTGAAGTAAGACACTAAAAAAATACCTCTGACAAAACTGTTTCTGAAAGTAAGTTCTTCAACCATTGTGTTTACACCTTAAAAAATAAGCATGCAAAAGCCAATTTCGAACATAGACATTCTATGAATTGGTTTCAGCGAAATGGTAAATGCCATTCATTTTGAAAATTTCCATTAAGCAGTTTAGGTTAAATGGATTCTCAGTAATGGTATTCCATGAAATTGTTTTTCTATGAAATCGCATATAACCCGTTATTTGTATCCCAGCATATACTCTGCAAACAGCTCTGCTGCTTTTGTGTCTAGATTTGCATAATATAAATCCCTAAAATAACCAACCACTTTTAAAAGATATTGTGTATGCTGGGTTTCTGTGGATGGTTGGATTGCACCATGGTTCCTGGTGATATTCTAACAACTAATTTACAAAGCAGCATGGCAGCTCCGAAGCCAGATCAGATCTTCGGGCCTGGGTGACTTAGGGGCAGTTAGGCAATACTTAAAACAAGTAATGCCACAGTAGTTGGAAAAAGAGTAGCCAGGCATTAATGTGAACTTGATTTTTCAAGTACATGTTTTTTAGGCTTTGATTTTCAGGGGGTTGCAAGGGTAAATAGTTAAGGTGTACTCTGAGGGCATTGCGGGATAGAATGTCTAAATCTGGATCAATTTCAATTACTAGAATGCTAAAGCAGTGTTCATCCTTTTGTAAAAAAAAAAAAAAAAGTATTTTATTATATTTAAAGTAGTATTCCTAGTAACTTTAATATGCTTTATGGTATCCACAATATGTATGTATCTAAATGTGTTCTGCAACTAAAGTATGTTCTAGTCTTAGTGCAAGAAACAGGGAGATAATTTGCATGTAATAGTCAAGCACTGTGCCTGCTTGCAAGTGTTTGGGTTATGCACAGTTCAATAGCGGACTGTCTTTGTAGTTACTGTTGCAGTGGCTGCACATATGGTCTCTGCTGATGGGCAGTGGTCACAGTTCCTGGGCACCAATAGTCATGGAGGTGGTGGAAGCTGAAGTCTGGTCCACGTGTGAGGGCAGGGGAGAGTTTTGTGGGCCTGTTCATTTAGCCTGCTTTCCAAGACTGGCTGAAGATGCAGGCGACTAGGCCATTCATGATCATTGGATGCTGATAACAGTGTCAATGCAGGTTCCAGATATAGGGTCCTCTTATGATTAGCGGGCACAGATATAGATGTGTGATGCAGGATGTAGGCACAGGGGGTTCTACCAATCATCGGGTGCTGGTAAAGATGCTCTTGTTCAGGTCACAGGGTGAAGCAACATCCGCTTTGTGGTTAACGTACCATGAGGTTTGCTGGTTGTATTGAGCAGCGGGGTGTAGCTCAGGTCTCAGCTTGCTCTGCTTCTATGAGCTCCTCATGAGAAGATGCTCAATAAGAAGTTTGTATCTGAGTGAACAGAGGCATTATAACTCCTGGTTCCTTCAGCGGCAGCAGAGTTTCTTCTCGGTTCTCATGGTATAGTCTTTACCCTTAGAAGGAATGCAGCTAAGGTTCTGTCTCTGGTCCATACCTTATTCTACGGTGGTCTGCAGAATACCTAGAAGTGAAAAATGAACAGCAGATATACTACAGAGTCTAGCATATAATTAGTTCTTGGGACAGTTGGCTAAGTTTAGTTGTTCAATCAAGTTCAAAGTTTGTCTGAAACCTTTGGAAGGAAAAATCACAGGGAAGTGCATATTGCTCTGGTCAGCCTTCGCTCAGACAACCATCAGAAGATATAACTGCCACTTTGCTTTTGTTTATTCCAGGTAGACAGTTCAGCAAAAAGTAGAGCATGCAGAGAAGGGGCAAACAGCCCAAGTCTTTTAAAATGAGGAGTGTGTCCCAGGCCACGATTTTGAGCCACAGAAATAGTTTACGTGTTGTGCTCTACCAAGTGACACTGGTTGAATTTCTATTCATTTGGCTTCACAGTAAATTCCAGAGAAAGAGGGGAATGTTAGGGGCAGCGTAGATCTACATAAGGGGAGACGCTGGCATGGGTACCTCAACTCTTGTTTTACCCAGACACATTTAAGCTAATTTCACAAACGGGAGGAATAAAGGTGCCCGAACATGAGATACTAAACATGTTTCAGCAAACAACAAGCTGGCGGAGAGAATGCTTGAATTTGTCTCAGCCACTGGCAGTCGCTCGGGCCGCATTCCAGGCCGTCCTATTTTACCCACCGTGCCACTCCAGATAGAGGCACGGTTTATCCAACTTAACATTGAACCTGCTCCTCCTGGGAACAGTCCATCTGGAGCTCGCAGACGAGCCCTCCTTCTAAAACGGAGATCAAGCAACCCCAGTCCGGTATTGGCATTTTTAGGGTGCCAATACCTGACAGATATTTAGACATGGTCTTGAACGATTGCAACCGAACATTCTAAAACGACATGTTTTGTAATTGAATGGTGCATCTGGTGGGGATCTACTTAGTATGAGGCTGGGTTATCCATTGCAGTGTTTCTTGTGGTTCATATTAGGGCAATGAGTGGAAGGCCTGCGGCAGAGAGGCCTGTTAAGATATGTTGAGGTGATGTCTTGTAAGCATAACATGTTCATTAGGATCCTTCACCTTTAATGGAGTCTTTCCGGTATCATTACAAGTTGAATAGAGCGTACTTTTAGTAAATGGTGAGTGTTGGCTATCTTGAAATCTAAGAGAGACTTGTCTGGAACATGCCATTTTCAACTTGCCACACATTCATCATGTTTTTAGGTGGGGTTAACATTCACTTGTTGTTTTACACTGTGAATGCTAAAGGTGGGGTTAACACACTGTTAGACTTGGCATCTTTTGGCGTGTTTCCCCTGAGTTTTTGCTTTCTGACCTCCCGGTTTTGACTGTTTGTGCTGGCTTAGTGTTTCTGCGCACTTTTCTCACTGCTGATCAGTGGTAAAGTGCAAGTGCTCCTGTGGTAAAATGTGTTATGGATTGGTGTTTCCATGATTGGCCTATTTGATTTATGTGTCAGTCCCTAGTAAAGTGCACTGCGTGTGCCAGGGCCTGTCAATCAAATGCTGTTGGTGGGCTGCAGCATTGGATTGTGCCACCCACACAAACAGCCCGTAAATGTGACTCTGGCCTGCCATTGCAGAGCCTGTGCGCAGTCTGGTACTGCCATGTCGACTTGGCAAGTACACCCACTTGCCAGGCCCTAACCTTCCCTTTTCTTACATGTCAGCCACCCCCAAGGTAGGCCCAAGGTACCCCTGTGGGCAGGGTGCAGTGTATGTGAAAGGTAGGACATGCCCTGGTGTGTGTGGCCTGTCCTGATAGTGAATTACTGCCAATTTCGTTTTCACTATTGCAAGGCTACCTGTTCCCCATAGGACAGAATGGGAAGTTTGTTTATAACATCTTATAAACATAACTGGCCCTGGGAACTAGGTAGGAAAATAAAGTTTAGTATGCCTGAACTCAGAATCTAAAGATGCATCTTTTAGTGAAGGTGATTTTTACATTCTGCGTTTGAAAATACCACTTTTAGAAAGTAGGTATTTTCTTGCTCAGTCATCCCGTGTGCCTCTGCTGAAATGTGGATTGCCTGTCTGGGTTTTGGATGACAGAAGGTTGGGGAGCAGGAGTGGCTCCAGATAGTCTAGGTGGGTCAGGAAAGGGCTGAATAGACCTGGGCTGCAACTCGGGAAGGGGGAGGAGATTTCCTTGCACCTCAAAGGGCCTGGTCTGCCTCTGACAATGCCGTCTCCACCTCCTGCCAGGAAGTCACACCAGAGGAGGCAGAACTGGTTCTGGCTGGGCACAGACACTCTCTGCCTAGGAGATCAAAGGATTTTGGGATATAAATATTGGGGCCCAGACCCCTGAACTTTAGAACTCTTTTGGACCAAGAAGACTGCCAAGAAGAAGAGCTGGAGAAGCTGTGAGGAGGGACTACCACTTTGCTGTGTGCTTTGCTGTGTTGGCCTGCAGTGGCTGCTTCTGTCTTGGGCAGTGAAAGGACTGGACTGAACTTTCTGCAATCTACTTTTGTGAGTTTCTCCAAGGGCTTGAGGTAGAGCTTGCCCCCTGTTCAAGAAGTCTCAGGCACAACAAAGACTTCAAGCTCTTCTGCCCTCAGCACTGGGAACTGTGTGTTTTGTGCTGCAACAGAAGAAAAAGCAACCCGATGACGCCGCTGCCGACTCCGTGTCCTGACGGCACCGCAGAGGGCAACGCCGCACCGCGACCCTAGTCTCACCGACTACGCCTGCTGACGCCGCCACCGAGCCGCTGCTCGCACGGTGACCTGTGGGCACCGCACTCCGCACCTCCTCACTTCACGACGATGCCTTGGTATCCTAGACGACGCCGCCCCACGCCAAAATCGACACCGCTGCTTGCACCGTGGTTCTAGGGCACCGCTCGTAAAGTTACACGACGCACCGCAGCCTTGGCCTACCGATGCCGGCGACATCGACTCCAGTTCGTCAGCCAACGACAGCGCTTCAGCAGTGACGACACCGCTGCTTGCACCGCGACCTGCCAGCACTGCGACGAGCACCGCATTCACTTCGCACCGCGACCCTGGTCTCACCGACGCCACCATCTGACGCCGCCACTGAGCCGCTGCTCGCACCGCGACCTGAGGGCACCGCACCGCTGCACTTCGCACCGCAGCACCCGACGCATGCCGACGCCAGCGCTCCTGACTTCACCAGGGAGGAGGTCGATCTGCAACGCGTGTGACTTCGAGGGCCCCGACGACTCCTGCACCGACCTCCGGAACCGACGCCTGCGGACGCCGTGCTTTCGGAAGCTCAACGAGAGGTCACCGACGCCCTGCATTTCTAAAAGGTACTGTTTGCGAGTCTTCCCGACACCATAGCTGGCCCGCGACGCCGCGGTCAGCCAGAACTGTTTGGATTTGTTTGCTCTCGACGCCGTGATAGCCCGGGACGGAGCTATCGCCATCAAGCAACTGTTTTTCAAGCATACTGTGACAACTGAAGATTTTTAAGTACTGTATTGTGGATTTTTATCGTTTTTGGTCTTGTCTTAAGTATATAAAAATATTGGATATTTTTCTATACTGGTGTGGTGTCCTTTTGTAGTGCTTACACTGTATTACTGTGGGTTATGTGCAAATGCTTTACACACTGCCTCTAAGATAAGCCTGACTGCTCGTGCCAAGCTACCAAGGGGGTGAGCAGGAGTTATTTTAGGAGTGTAACTCCCTTATCCTGACTAGGAAGAAGGGTCCCTATTTGGACAAAGGTGCAAACCCTTGTCAACTAGAGACCCCCATTTCTAACATTGGTTATCAGGGGTGAGGATAGTACTTGCGTTTGCACTTGACTTACAGTGATTGGTGTGCACTACTACCATATCGCAGACCATTACGTGCCACATACTGTTTTTTTTTTCTTTTTGGCCTATTTTTGATCTTGCCAGTTTGAACTTGCTACTTCATCATGCTTGAATCAAGAGCATCATCTGTTGCATCCCTGGAAATTGCCTTTGAGGAGGATAGGTTGGATTCCTACAATGTTAAGGAATTGAAATCAATTTGCAAAAACCTAAAAGTCCAAGTCAGAGGCCTCACTAGGAAGGAGGAGCTACAAAAGGCGCTGAGGGCCTGGGTAGCAGCCAGACATGTCAGCGAGCAGTCTGGTGATCTCAGTGGAGAGGCGGAGGATCCTATTCCTAGGGAGGATGTGCTTTTGGGAGGGAGGGGAACCCTCCAGGCCAGGCAGCAGTGGCCTGTCCCCAGAGGAGCTGGAGGACAGGCGGGAAGCAAGGAAGTTCGAGTTAGAGAAACTCAGGATGGAAAGTGAAAAGGAGGATAAAAGAATAGCCATGGAGGAAAGGAAGATGATCTTAGATCATGAGCGAAGTCTTAAAGAGCTGGAGCTAAGGAATAGAGCCAGTTCAGATGGTGGCAGCAACTCATCAAGACAGGCAGACAGAATTGTGCACATCTCTAAGAATGTAGACAAGGAATTCAAGAAGGGGGACGACATACAAAGGTGGTTTCAGGGTTACGAGGCAGTGATCCACATGAATGGGGTCCCTAAGGAGAATTGGGGAGCAGGATTGTGGCCTCTCTTTCCGGAAGAAGCCTGGGATACTTTAATAGCTTTGGGTAAGGGGTATCACCTCACCTATCCCGACATGAAGGACGCCCTTCTCACTAAGTATGGTCTTACTCCTGAAAAGTACAGGGATCAGTTCAGGTCCAGTAAAAAGTCTGATGCCAACACTTGGTTGGAATGTGTGGATGTGTTTTGCCGGTCACTGGATGGCTGGGTGAAGGGCAGTAATGTGACAGATTTTCGGGGCTCTACAATTTGATTGCATGGGAGCACTTGTCTAGTCTATGTTTTGCAGATCTGCGCCAGCACCTAGTTGATAGTAAGCTGACTGACCCCAGAAAGCTTGCTATGGAGGCGGACCGCTGGGTGAGTACCAGGGTCCACAAGAAAGCGTTTGGGGGAGACTCAGCCAAAGGTGGACAGGGTCCTCGGCAGAAAAGTGGGGGGGACAAGGGTAAAGCACAGGAGTTCTCTAAAGGGCCCCAAACTAGCACCCAGGGTAAAGGTTCCCATCCCCCCGGAGATGAGAAACAAGGGGTCTCTTCAGGAAAGCCTGCTGAGACCAGCCCCCGCAAGTGTTTTGCATGTGACCAGGTGGGTCACATGAAGGGGGACCCCAAGTGCCCGAAGGGGGCACAGCCAACCACCGGTGGGCAATCCAAGGTGTTGGCTAGTGTAGCGCTTGGGGAGGAGGAGCACCCACAGGAGGATGGGGATCCCGCAGAAATGACCCTCGTCTCACTAGGGGACAGTGAGATGGTCCCAGGAAACCAGATGCCCCCTAACACAAAGAAATACAGCACCTGGGTGACCATCAATGGGAAAAGGGTAGAGGCTCTCAGAGATACTGGAGCCAGTGTGACCTCAGTCCGGTGTCACCTGGTCTCAGAGAAGCAGGTAGTCCCAGGGGCATTCCACCAAGTAATTGCTGTAGACAATTCAGATCACCAGTGTCTGGTGGCGCAGGTTCCCTTCGAGTGGGGGGGGGGAGGGGGTCTCAGGTCCCTTGAGGGTGGTTGTGAGCCCTTCCATGCCGGTAGATTGTCTGCCAGGTAACGACCTGGAGCAGTCCTTATGGAAGGATGTTGAGCTCAGGTCTCACTTGGAGATGCTTGGGTTGCCAGAGTGGGCATGCGTGTCCACTCGGTCAATGGCGGCCAGAGAGGGTGATCAAGAGGACTTGGAGCCTGAAACAGTGGCCCAAGTCCCTGCCAAGAGAAAGGGCAAGGGGCGCGGGAAACCGGCCCCTGAAGTTCCCACGGACCGGGAGGAGGCAGACCTTGAGGGGGACGCCCCGGTGCCTACAGGGGAGCAGGTAGCTGAACTGGGGGACATCTCTGAGCTGACCCATTGGCAGCAAGAAGAGGGTCCCACCAGGGAGGAATTCTGCAAGGAGCAGAAAGAGTGCCCTTCTCTGGAGGGTCTGCGGCGGCAGGCTGCAGACCAGGCAGCTGGTTATCAGTCCGGATCACATTGGATCTACTGGGAGAATGGTCTCCTGTACAGTGAGCCTAAGGTCGCTGAGCCTGGGTCAGCCCGTGTGCTGGTGGTACACCAGCGCTTCAGGACCTTCCTACTGGGTCTGGCCCATGACGTGCCTTTGGCAGGACATTTGGGGCAGGACAAGACCTTTGACAGGCTTGTCACCCACTTCTTCTGGCCCCAAATGCGAAGGCAGTCAGATGGACATTGCAGGTCTTGCCAAACTTGCCAGGCAAGTGGTAAGAGGGAGAGGAAGGTCAAAGCTCCTCTCCAACCTTTTCCAGTTGTTGGAACACCCTTTGAAAGGGTAGGGATGGACATTGTGGGGCCACTGGATCCCAAGACAGCCATGGGCAACAGGTACATCCTGGTTTTGGTGGACCATGCCACCCGGTACCCGGAGGCAATCCCTCTCAGGACGACGGCGCCAGTGGTGGGCCAGGCGTTGATGGGGATCTTTTCCCGCGTGGGGTTCCCCAGAGAGGTGGTTTCTGACAGGGGGACCAATTTCATATCCAAGTATATGACATCCCTGTGGAAGGAGTGTGGTGTAACCTACAAGTTCACCACCCCTTACCACCCACAAGGTAACGGTCTGGTGGAGGGATTCAACCAGACCTTGAAGGGCATGATTAAGGGTCTAACAGAACCCATGAGGCGTAAGTGGGACGTCCTCTTGCCATGCCTTCTCTTTGCATACAGGGAGGTGCCACAGAAGTCTCTTGGGTTCAGTCCCTTTGAGCTTCTGTATGGTCATCCTGTGAGAGGACCTCTGAGTTTGGTCAAGAAAGGCTGGGAGCCAGCTCCCAGGAAAACTCCCCAGGATGTGTTTAGTTGCATGCTGGCCTTCAGAAACCAAACTGCAACACTTCAGGAAACTCGCTCAGGCGAACCTGGAAGCAAGCCAGGAAGAAATGAAGAAGTGGTATGACCAGAAGGCCGCTCTGGTCGAATTTCAACCTGGGCAGAAAGTGTGGGTTATGGCCCCAGTGGAACCTTGTGCCTTGCAGGACAAGTGGACTGGGCCGTTTGAGGTAGTGGAGCGCAAAAGTGATGTCACCTACCTGGTGGATTTGCGGGCTCCAAGGAACCCTTTGAGGGTCCTCCACGTGAACCGCCTCAAAGCCCACTTCGAGAGGTCCAAAGTGAGCATGCTCTTGGCGACAGATGATGGGGCGGAAGAGGAGAGTGAACCTCTCCCTGACCTCCTGTCTACCAAGGAGCACGATGGGTCAGTGGAAGGTGTGATCCTCTCCCCTACACTGATCCCAGAACAGCAGAGCGATTGTCACCAGTTGTTGGAACAGTTTGCCCCCCCCTGTTCTCTCTGACCCCAGGTGTTACTCACTGGTGTACCCATGACGTGGACACCGGTGACAGCCCTCCTGTAAAGCACAAGATTTACAGGTTGACTGACCGGGTCAAGGCCAGCATTAAAGAGGAGGTCTCTAAGATGTTGGCGTTAGGGGTGATCGAGCCTTCCAACAGTCCTTGGGCCAGCCCAGTGGTCTTGGTCCCAAAGGCTGCTGCACCCGGTGCCACTCCAGAACTGCGGTTTTGTGTGTACTACCGTGGGCTCAATGCCGTCACCAGGACTGACGCACACCCCATCCCCAGAGCTGATGAGCTCATTGATCGGTTGGGAGCTGCCAAGTTCCTCAGCACGTTTGATTTAACGTTTGGGTACTGGCAGATTGCCTTAACCAATGGGGCCAAGGAGAGGTCAGCATTTTCAACCCCAGAAGGACATTACCAGTTCCTGGTGATGCCCTTTGGGTTGAAGAATGCCCCTGCCACCTTTCAGAGGTTGGTCAACCAGGTGTTGGCTGGGCTGGAGGATTTCAGTGCCGCCTACCTGGATGACATCGCAGTGTTCAGTTCCAGCTGGGAAGAACACTTGCAGCACCTCGGTGAAGTGTTGAAGGCGCTGCAGAGGGCAGGCCTCACGATCAAGGCCAGTAAGTGCCAGATCGGGCAGGGTTCGGTGGTGTACTTGGGACACCAGGTAGGAAGCGGCCAGGTGGCGCCCCTACAACCCAAGATTGACACCATTCTGGCTTGGGAGCCCCCCCAAGACCCCGACAGAGGTGAGGGCCTTCTTAGGCCTGTAAATCAAATGCTGTTGGTGGGCTGCAGCACTGGATTGTGCCACCCACACAAACAGCCCATAAATGTGACTCTGGCCTGCCATTGCAGAGCCTGTGCGCAGTCTGGTACTGCCATGTCGATTTGGCAAGTACACCCACTTGCCAGGCCCTAACCTTCCCTTTTCTTACATGTCAGCCACCCCTAAGGTAGGCCCAAGGTACCCCTGTGGGCAGGGTGCAGTGTATGTGAAAGGTAGGACATACCCTGGTGTGTGTGGCCTGTCCTGATAGTGAATTACTGCCAATTTCGTTTTCACTATTGCAAGGCTACCTGTTCCCCATAGGACAGAATGGGAAGTTTGTTTATAACATCTTAAAAACATAACTGGCCCTGGGAACTAGTTAGGAAAATAAAGTTTAGTATGCCTGAACTCAGAATCTAAAGATGCATCTTTTAGTGAAGGTGATTTTTACATTCTGCGTTTGAAAATACCACTTTTAGAAAGTAGGTATTTTCTTGCTCAGTCATCTCGTGTGCCTCTGCTGGAATGTGGATTGCCTGTCTGGGTTTTGGATGACAGAAGGCTGGGGAGCAGGAGTGGCTCCAGATAGTCTAGGTGGGTCAGGAAAGGGCTGAATAGACTTGGGCTGCAACTAGGGAAGGGGGAGGAGATTTCCTTGCACCTCAAAGGGCCTGGTCTGCCTCTGACAATGCCGTCTCCACCTCCTGCCAGGAAGTCACCCCAGAGGAGGCAGAACTGGTTCTGGCTGGGCACAGACACACTCTGCCTAGGAGATCAAAGGATTTTGGGATATAAATATTGGGGCCCAGACCCCTGAACTTTAGAACTCTTTTGGACCAAGAAGACTGCCAAGAAGAATAGCTGGAGAAGCTGTGAGGAGGGGCTACCACTTTGCTGTATGCTTTGCTGTGTTGGCCTGCAGTGGCTGCTTCTGTCTTGGACAGTGAAAGGACTGGACTGAACTTTCTGCAATCTACTTTTGTGAGCTTCTCCAAGGGCTTGAGGTAGAGCTTGCCCCCTGTTCAAGAAGTCTCAGGCACAACAAAGACTTCAAGCTCTTCTGCCCTCAGCACTGGGGACTGTGTGTTTTGTGCTGCAACAGAAGAAAAAGCAACCCGACGACATCGCCGCTGCCGACTCCGTGTCCTGACGGCACCGCAGAGGGCACCGCCGCAAGGCCGCACCGTGACCCTGGTCTCACCGATGACGCCTGCTGACGCCGCAACCGTGCCGCTGCTCGCACCGCGACCTGTGGGCACCGCACTCCGCACCGCCTCGCTTCACGACGGCGCCTTGGTATCCCAGATGACGCCGCTCACGCCGAAATCAACACCGCTGCTTGCACCGTGGTTCGAGGACACCGCTCGTAAAGTTACACGACGCACCGCCCTCATCCCGCACCGCAGCCTTGGCCTACCGACGCCGGCGCCATCGACTTCAGTTCGTCGGCCGACGACAGCGCTTCAGCAACGACGACGCCGCTGCTTGCACCGCGACCTGCCAGCACCGCAACGAGCACCGCATTCAATTCGCACCGCGACCCTGGTCTCACCGACGACGCCATCTGACGCCGCCACTGAGCCGCTTCTCGCACCGCGACCTGAGGGCACCACACGCCGCACCGCTGCACTTAGCACCGCAGCACCCGACGCCTGCCGACGCCAGCGCTCCTGACTTCACCTGGGAGGAGTTCGATCTGCAACGCGTGTGACTTCGAGGGCCCCAACGACTCCTGCACCAACCTCCGGAACCGACGCCTGCAGACGCCGTGCTTTCGGAAGCTCAACGAGAGGTCACCGACGCCCTGCATTTCTAAAAGGTACTGTTTGCGGGTCTTCCCGACACCGTAGCTGGCTCGCGACGCCGCGGTCAGCCAGAACTGTTTGGATTTGTTTGCTCACGACGCCGTGATAGCCCCGGATGGAGCTATCGACATCAAGGAACTGTTTTTCAAGCATATTTTGACAACTGAAGATTTTTAAGTACTGTATTGTGGATTTTTATCGTTTTTGGTCTTGTCTTAAGTATATAAAAATATTGGATATTTTTCTAAACTGGTGTGGTGTCTTTTTGTACTGCTTACACTGTATTACTGTGGGTTATGTGCAAATGCTTTACACACTGCCTCTAAGATAAGCCTGACTGCTCGTGCCAAGCTACCAAGGGGTGAGCAGGGGTTATTTTAGGAGTGTAACTCCCTTATCCTGACTAGGAAGAAGGGTCCCTATTTGGACAAAGGTGCAAACCCTTACCAACTAGAGACCCCCATTTCTAACGCACACATTTTTTTAAATTCCAGTTTGATTAGAAAATATTGAAGGAAGACCAGCATTAGTTATGTTTGACAAGAACATATTTTTGAAAGGGTGATGTTAAAATTTTATGTCTCTGTAGATGTTGCACTTGTATGGTACGCTAGATTTAAACACAATTTCAAATCTAGGACTGGGAATATCTGTACTCCTTCACTTCTAACAGCATCCTCGTTAAAAAAAATCACTTGTTTTTTTAACATTCTTTCCTTTTGATCTTATTAATATAGATCATGTTGTTTTGTGATCTTGACATAGTTGTTCCTTTTTGGCTACCTCACATCCTTGAGATGTGTATGCTCACTCCATTTGAACCTGTGACTTGAAGATCACATACAAACATCAGCAGTTAGTTCTTAACTCGTAGATCCGTCTTGCCGGCCCACAGTCTTATTTGCTGCTTGATCTGACACTTGTATTTTTTTGCCAGTGTTTTTGGTCATACCTGTGGTTGCCTGCTTTGTACATCTTCATACTTTGATGACTTGAATATGAAAAAAAGGGCATAAATGGTTCTATACTGATTCATCTTTATTATACAAAGCCCTGATCGTATTCTTAATGCGCTGGATTCCTCTCCCTCATCCACATTTCTGGGAAGTTTGGAAGGTGGTTTGTGATTATTCGGTAGGATTAGCTAGGGTGATCTGCTGATCACCAGTTCAAATCCTGTTAAGGCCAACTCAGTGTTTAATTCTTCCTGGGTTTGGTGAAATAGTATCGGTAAATTGCTTAACAGTAACACCTGTTACGTAAAGTGCTTAGAAACAACAAAGCATAGTAAGTGTTAAATAAAAAAATAAGTTATTATATATGTTGGTTACATCAGGCAGATAGGGAACTATTGTCCCAAAACACTAAAGAGAATGTTATGCTACCATTTGAGTGAAAGGAGAAACCTTTACTAATATATATATATATTTTTTTTACAGTACAAGCATATGGTCTCTGAGACCCTTACAGCACCAGCCAGTATTTTGGTTGATTTGCACGAGACATTGATGGGGATAACACTTGTTATAACTATTGCAAAAATTATTGGGAATGTGACATTTGGTAACCAGGAGAGCTGTTTGTCTTCCTTGTATGAAATAAAAATGATTACACTTTCAGAAAGAGTCTTGCCTCCTATTTAGAACTACCAGAAAAATACAAAAATTATACCAATTGGTAGGATGTTGAACTTGAGAGGCATTGTTTTCTTTCAACTATACTAAAATGTAGGCCTAGATTATTCATAAAGAAAAAGTCACTATTGATGGGTCTTTGTGGGCTGTTAGGGGTTTTTCATGGGAGAGACCATAACTGAACTACCCATACTGCAATTTAGTTTGTATTGCATGACTTTTTTTGTATACTGACCATTAGTACACCACCTCTAATCCTGAAAGATCATCTCACTGGAGATTGTGTTGCGTCTATATCTAAATTTCAAGAGTTACACCAAAATATCTATTTCTATACACCTTTGCAAAGCACTACTCTGAGGACAGTAAGGCTTGATAGGAGTCCAGGATTTGCCATTCACTCTTACAGAATTTTTCCCTGTGGATTACTAAAGCCTCTCCATTCATATTTGTATAACGCTGTTAAATAAAAAGTACATGACAATGAGATTTTCTAGGGGAGAAAATCTGCAAGATGATGTTGCGTACCTTAAGAATAAGTAATTCTCTAGTACATTTGCCCACTTTCACATACTTATCTGCATGCTCCCATATCCTGTTGTTGGCTATCCTTGTTCTGTACGAGGGTGAAGAAAGCCAGCCAAGAAAGCATATGGCCCTTTGAACCCCTGATTACTTCCATTAAGCCTGTGTAGAATCTGAGCTCCTGAATGGGCTTCGGGCCGCAGAGATAGTAGCTGAGCATGGTAGCACCTGAAAAGATTGCAGTGGTGCAATGAAATACAAGAGGGGAGGCCACAGAGTGAAGTGTAAGAGTGCGGTCTCCCAGGCCTGAACAGATCAATGTGGCTTGCCATCCCGTGCAGCAGAGCTTGTGGCAAAAGCTGAAGAGGGAGAAGACGGAGCGAAAAGTGGTTGGACAGAAGAGAAGAGGGCCCCTCAAGCAGCATTTGGACGGGTGCAGCCTCTGAAAACCCTCAGGGAAAGTGGGCCTTCGTGAGTAGAATCAAGGGAATAGAGGGAAAGTCTGGAGTGATTTTGAGCTCCTCGCCTTCACACCCCCACTCCCTCAAAGTGAAAACGCTGCATTTTGGAGGTGAGACGGTGATCCTGAGAAAGAAAAAAAGGGGCAGGAAGAGGCCTTTTTCTGACAAAGGGAGGAGAGCTGTACCAGCCTCAGCCATGGCGTTGGGTGGGGGTGGGGGTGAAAGAGGGAGACCAGGCACGCACCTGGGGCAGCTTGTCTGTGGTGGAAGAGGCCCCGAAAGAGGATGTGGGCATTCAGGCCCTCAACTGAACGAAACGCTGGTGAGAGAGATGCCCTGGTAGGTGGTGTGGAGATTTTGCCTTTGATCTCTCCACCCTTGGGTGGCAGGAAATACACCTAGGCCCATGGTACTGGCCAGGAGACTGCCAGGTGATAAGGGCTGTCCCTGCCACTGAAGCACCCCCAAAGGTTCTCAAGGTTCTCAAGGTTAATTTTGAGGAATAGAAGGAGAATGCCCTCGAGACAAGACATCTAGAGAAAGAAAATGAGATCCAATGGACAAGCACAGGTGCAGCCTCTTCAACAAACAATACTAAAAGCAATATGAGACACTCATCAAGCACCGCAAACAATAACCGAGGAGGTGGCCTTAGTGCAGGCCTAATCCACCAAGACCTGAGGCAGGTAGCGGAAAGAGTCATCTTAGCAGAGAAGAGAGTATAGGACCTGGAGGATGTGTTTGGAGAATTGCAAAACAAGGTGACACAGTTAATGGCCAGCTTAAAATGTCTCGAAGAAAGGATACAGAAGTTATGGCCAGAAGAGCTAACATATAAATCACATGCATCATAGAGAAGGTAGAGAGCACAGAGCTTTGCTACAGTGACCCCCCACTGGTGCCCATCATGACTGATCACAGCTAAAATGCTCAATTGTAGAGACTGTTATACGATTTTAAAGATGGCATGAGAAACCAGCATTGGCATAGCCAATTGGTCTCGCCTTTGGGGCGTTATAAGTGTTTAGACAGAGCTATTGGCTTTAACGTTTTTAATGTGTGTTGTAGAGCATTGTGAATGTTGTGCAGCATGTTGAAAATTTATAAGTTATAATAAAAAAGTGTTATAACTATTTCTGTCACCTTATATCTAACCGAAAAAACATTATATACAACTGAAGTATTGTACTAAAAACCAAAATTAATACAAAAAATGTGTTCTAGTTTATTTGTTTATGCAATGCTGTCAATTTTTCCTTGCTTGTTGTAATTAATTTTTGTTATAGTTTTTATTGTTAGGTGTGGGATATAAACAACGGGAGGGTGGATGTTGTGAAATAGTATTTTAATTAGATAGGAGTAGTGGAGAGTTATTTGTGGAGAATTAATAGATGTCAAATTTTTATGCCAAACTGAAGTGGTGTGGAGTGATGCTGAGGTGGTTGTGAGTAGTGGCGGAGGTGATGCTCAGGTGATCCGGAATGATATTGAGGTGATGCTGAAGTGGTGGTGCGCTTGTTCCGAGGTGAAATCTGAAAAGATTAAAGCGAACACGAGGGCGCAGTGGCTCAGTGCTCTTCTGAATTTATACAGTTTCAACCTCAGCACAAGGTTAGGAAACCGCTAACAAGCCGAGTGATCCTCAGTAGCTTGATGCGGTCACATTCCGCCTTGTTTCCAGTTCACATTTCAGGAGATTAAGCATCCGTTAGCTGAGGTGCTTTACACACATCTAGAAGCATTATTTAGCAGCCGGTGCCAGCGAGCACGCACAAAGAGCAAGTGCTAATAAGTAAGTGCCCATGTGCGCACCGGCTGAAATGAAGCCCCCAGCAGGGGTCTGCGTTACGCCCCTGGATCGAGCGAGGCCCAAGAGCCTGGACTACTACACACACAAACATACTCAAAGGAGCTGTAATACAAGGGATGCCTGGTACGCAGCGGCTGATCTGTAGGCCTCCTGTAGAGTGAAATGTGCTGGCTTTCTGAACTGTCCCCGTGTGCAGGCCTCCCACGGAAAACTCTTTATTTAACAATATTCCCAAAAACAAAACATCTTTTAATGCTCTGTGTCCTTTATTTTGTATAGTAGGCACCTTGTTGGATGTTTGGATGGTTTTGGCATATCAATATAATCAGTGTAGCTGAAAAATAAAATAACGGTGGCAGCGTGGGCCTGTTAAGGGTATTAACGTTCCTGCAGATAAACAGAGCCAAACACTTACGTCTTTTGCACCAATCTCGGGAGGAGACAGTGGGAGGGAGAGAGGGGGAAGAGTGAAGGGGGCGGGTGAGGAGCCAGTGAAGGGAGATAAATTGCAGCGATAAGAAACAATACAGACTGTTTACTGTAGAGCCGTCTGTTGGAAGTGTGGGGGGGGTGGTGGGTCTGCCTCCTGTTACAGTGGCGGTACTGGTGTGCTTCCTGTCTGGGCAGCACAGGGGCACAAATGTTGCTGCTGATGATTTAAAAACTAACATAGTATAATAAAGGGCAATAATGTCAATGCCAAAGTTGGTAGGAATAATAATTATTAATAATATTATTATACTGTCACAGCAGCTTGTGGCGGAGGAGTTTGTCCCTCGGCCGGGGTGGGCAGGACGTGCCTTGTAAGGAAAGCTGCAAGGTCCAGCGCCTTGGTGCTTCTGTCAGGGCGCTTTATAATCCAGCTTATGGCGGTGGGGTCTGTCCCTCGGCCGGGGTGGAGGGGACGCGCCTTGTAAGAAAAGCTGCGATGTCCAGTGAGTTCACAAATGCTAACATCGGAAACCTGGGCATCTGTGTGTGAAATTTGTTTATTAAACAGAAAACGAGAGAACCATGTGGGTGTGATGGAGGGGGCACGTGCAGTGGGGTGAAGGAAACACGCACCACAGCTGTGCACTGTGTAGTGGGGTGAAAGGAAGCACGCACCACAGCTGTGCACTGGGGTGAAAGGAGGCACACACCACATATCTGCACTGTGCAGTGTTGTGAAAGGAAGCACGCGCCACTACTGTGCAGTGGGGTGAAAGGAAGCACTCGCCACAGTTGTGTACTGTGCACTGGGGGGAAAGGAAGCACGCACCACAGCTGTGCACTGTGCAGAGATGTCAAAGGTAGCACGCACCACAGCTGCGCAGAGATATGAAAGGAAGCACGCACCACGGTGATGAAAAAACGCGAATGTTAAAAGGTGCGGTCCATTTTTAAGCTGTGTACTGTGCAATGGGGGGGAAAGGAAGCACGCACCACAGCTGTGCACTGTGCAGAGATGTCAAAGGTAGCACACACCACAGCTGCGCAGAGGTGTGAAAGGAAGCGCGCACCACGGTGCTGAAAAAACGTGAATGTTGAAAGGTGCGGTCAATTTTTAAGCTGTGCACTATGCAGTGGGGTGAAAGGAAGCACGCACCACAGCTGTGCACTAGGGTGAAAGGATGCACACACCACATATCTGCACTGTGCAGTGTTGTGAAAGGAAGCACGCGCCACTATTGTGCAGTGGGGTGAAAGGAAGCACTCGCCACAGCTGTGTACTGTGCAATGGGGGAAAGGAAGCACGCACCACAGCTGTGCATTGTGCAGAGATGTCAAAGGTAGCACGCACCACAGCTGCGCAGAGATGTGAAAGGAAGCACGCACCACGGTGATGAAAAAACGCGAATGTTAAAAGGTGCGGTCCATTTTGAAGCTGTGTACTGTGCAATGGGGGGAAAGGAAGCACGCACCACCACTGTGTACTGTGCAGAGATGTCAAAGGTAGCACGCACCACAGCTGCGCAGAGGTGTGAAAGGAAGCGCGCACCACGGTGCTGACAAAACGCGAATGTTAAATGGTGCGGTCAATTTTTAAGCTGTGTACTGTGCAATGGGGGAAAGGAAGCACGCACCACAGCTGTGCACTGTGCAGAGATGTCAAAGGTAGCACGCACCACAGCTGCGCAGAGGCGTAAAAGGAAGCACGCACCACGGTGCTGAAAAAACGCGAATGTTAAAAGGTGCGGTCAATTTTGAAGCTGTGTACTGTGCAATGGGGGGAAAGGAAGCACGCAACACAGCTGTGCACTGTAGAGAGCCCCTGGATTGAGCGAGCACCAAAAGCAATGTGGGGAAAGGAAACACGCACCACAGCTGTGCACTATGCAGAGATGTCAAAGGTAGCACGCACCACAGCTGCGCAGAGGTGTGAAAGGAAGCGCGCACCACGGTGATGAAAAAACGCTAATGTTAAAAGGTGTGGTCAATTTTTAAGATGGTACCGAAAAAGAGGCGACTATAGAGGCCAACTACAGAGTACAGCAAATGTCTTGACAATAACATACTAATACAAAGATAACGGTGCAGGAAGAGAGTGCTGACATAGATGAAATGCGAGTGCTGGAAAAGAAGCGCGCACTCTTGTGGCGGTGGGGTCTGTCCCTTGGCCGGGGTGGAGGGGACGCGCCTTGTAAGGAAAGCTGCAAGGTCTTGAAATGAAACATGATCCACAACAGATGGCACGCTGCACGCCGCTGCTCGCTCCCGACAGCTAAACGCTGTGGGAGTAAACATTTTCAGAAAAGGTGAGACATGCACCCGCCTTTGGCCAATTGCGTGCTTTAATTTTTGAAAGCCACACGCAAAGGCCAATAGCATGTGTGGAAAATCGAACACCACACGCACGAGTTTGCAGAAAGTCTGAAATGATTCCAAGAGGCCTTCTAGAGCAGCGCATACGCGCTGCGCTAGGCTCGACCTAAAAAGGAATGACCTACGACTCAACACATGTAATATACTTTACAGATTATACGCAACAAGTCCTGGAACAGCCCAAATTGTTTGAAGTCCAAAAAAAGCTGCAGGCAATGTAAATACAATACATGCTCTTGTACCAGGCTAAACAAAGGTAATCAATCGCCCAAGATACTACTTCTTTGAGACCCTGGAGGAAGAATGGGAGTGGGAAACAGAAGAGAAGGGCTTGCATCGAAACACTGATAGAAACAAGTGAGCAGACACTGTCTGGAAGGGGAAAGCAGCCATACTCAAGGGACAGAAAACAACAATGAAGCAATGGAATCGGCTCCCAAACACTGATAACAGAACACAGGATTCATCTGGACCAGAGATATAAGAGATGGGTGGAGGGGGACAGGGGCGTGGGGGCACCTTCCAAGTGAGGGTGGATAAGATCAGATGTCACTGAACCTATAAATAAACTGATCGGACCAGTCTCCAATGCCCATGTTGTCAACCTGTTCAGAACTATGGGCCCCATGATTTTAACCACTGAATCTATCCGGGAGATCGGTCTGTATCAACAGTGTCATCCTAGTTTCCCTTTTTAAAAACAGATACTATCACAGACTGGGACCATGACTTGGGGAGGTTGTAAATCACTGCGGTGTTAATAGTGATTGTAAGTGGAGGAGCACAAAGAGAAACTTCTGACTGAAATAGGCCAGCAGAAACACCATCTGGGTCTGGGGCTTTAATGTTGGAAGATCAATTAATGGCCTTTATCACCTCCTTTAGTGAGACCTGCAAATGAGTCCTTAGACACTTTAGGAAAGGCAGGACTGGGTGGCAAAAAAAGAAGGTAATTCGTATGTCCCCTCAAAATGGCTGATATATGAGCGCACAGAGTTTTCCTGGGTAGACGTGAAGAAAGGAAGATTAACAATTTCCCAAAAAGGAGTGCATTTTTTAAACCACAAGCTGATGAAATTTATAAAGGTGAACAATAAAGCAGACCGATTGGAAGAATTAGTACAGATTTCCTCAATGTTACAGTTCAAACAAAGAACAATCAAAATAAGTAAACCCCCCCCATTCTCACCTAGAGACCCCTGGGATGGCAGGAGAAAAAATTGAAATATAGCTGTCAAGATAAAGAGTTTGAAAAATCCCAAGTTGATTGAAGACAAATAATCTTGTAGAACACCAGTCCAAATCACCTTTTTTAGAGTCGATGACCATGTTATTCCAGCTAAGGATATCTAGAGCATCTAAAGATATTTTCTCGGGGAGGTCTTATGATTCCCTGGAGTAAACCTGGGCACAATCATTGACATAATCTGAATAAGCCACCAAATGATCAACATGAATCTTTCAATCCAAATTCTCCAAATTACCCAGGGGGTCACACCGATTAGATGTTGGTATGGCAAATGTATTCTGTGTTCTAGAACCACTGACTTAAGAGTGAGTGTCTAAATCGTGAACATTAAGCAACAAATTCGGCCTATAAAAGAAACCCAAGGGGAGAACCTTAATTGAAGTGTCAATACCACAAGAAGGGGTAAAAAAAAAAAAAGACATTTTACCCACCATAGAAGAATGATTAAAATTACTATACAATCTCCCTCTAGTATTTGCGCCCTCTCCCTACCCAGGGAACATTCTGAGTGTGTTTATATGGTAAAAAAACAGAAACTCCTATTGGTTCTACAATCAAGCCAATGTACGACTTTGTTTTTCAACTGGGAATAGTTTTCTCTACATCCAGTTCTAAACTGAGGAACACTGGCCAAAACCAGGTCAAACAGGGTGGCATCAGGAGGTAAATCCAATGCCACACCACGGAACTCCTCTGGACCGACCACCGCTGCATCCATTTCACCTTCCAGAAACCCACCACACACCACCGCACCCAACAGATCCCACGCCGCTGCTGGAGCAAAGTCACCGAAGACCAACTACGGGCAACCCTCGCTCTCAGCCCTCCCTCCGACCCATCCAACACCGACGACGCTGCCTGCAACCTCAGATGATGGATGGATGACTGTGCCAACACCCTCGCCCCGCTGAAAAAACTCACTACAGTGACACCACCAAAAGAGCCAGCTGGTTCACCTCGGAACTCCTAGCTTCCAAGCGTACCTGACGGAAACTAGAGAAGAAATGGCACAGTGATAAGACACCGGACAGCCACGCAGCCCACAAAGACGCCATCCGTAACCACCACCACCACCTCATCAAGTCCGCCAAGAGAATCTCCTTCAAAGACCGCCTCGACAACAACGCACACAACAGCAAGGAGCTTTTCAACATCGTGAAGGAACTCTCCAACCCCAGCTCCAACACCAACGACATCCCGCCGTCGCAACCCCTGTGCGATTCCCTCGCCACCTTCTTCCACCGCAAGATCGCCGACATCCACGACAGCTTCAACACCCAGACAGCCCCAACTAAGATCGATGCACCAGACCCGCCGCACACCATCGACCACGACCCCCTGCCAGCCTGGGCCAGCGTGAACATCGAGGACACCATCAAGACCATGAGCACAATACACTCCGGCTCCCCGTCAGACCCTTTCCCGCACCACATCTTCAACAAAGCCAGCAGCTCCATCGCACCCCACCTGTGCAACATCATCAATCTCTCCTTCGAGACCGCGACCTTCCCAGAGAGCTGGAAACACGCAGAGATCAACGCCCTACTCAAAAACCCAAGGCGGACCCGAGAGACCTCAAGAACTTCCGGCCCATCTCCCTGCTTCCGTTCCCAGCCAAGGTCATCGAGAAGATCGTCAACAAACAGCTAACCCGATACCTCGAAGAAAACAGCATCCTGGACCCATCCCAATCGGGGTTCCGCAGCAACCACAGCACTGAGACTGCCCTCATCGCCGCCACCGACGACATCAGGATCCTGCTGGACAACGGTGAGACCGCAGCCCTCATCCTGCTGGACCTCTCCGCTGCCTTCGACACTGTCTGCCACCGCACTCTACGCGCACGCCTCCACGATGCAGGGATCCGAGACAAGGCCCTGGAATGGGCCACCTCCTTCCTCGCCGGCAGAACCCAGAGAGTCCGCCTCCCACCATTCCGATCTGAAGCCTCCGAGATCATCTGCGGCGTACCCCAGGGATCGTCCCTCAGCCCAACACTGTTCAACATCTGCATGGCCCCGCTCGCACGCATCGCCAGACAGCACGACCTCAACATAATCTCCTACGCCGACGACACTCAACTGATCCTCTCCCTCACCAAGGACCCCCTCGCCGCCAAATCCAACCTCCATGAAGGAATGAAGGCCGTCGCCGATTGGATGAAGATCAGCCGACTAAAACTGAACACGGAGAAGACAGAGGTCCTCATCCTCGGCTCCAACCCCTCAGCCTGGGACGACTCCTGGTGGCCAACGACGCTGGGAGCAGCCCCGACACCCACCGACCACACACGCAACCTGGGAGTCATCCTCGACTCAACGCTCTCCATGGCCAAGCAAGTCAACGCAGTCTCATCCTCCTGCTTCAACACCCTCCGAATGCTTCGCAAGATCTACAGGTGGATCCCGACAGACACAAGAAGAACAGTCACCCAGGCCCTCGTCAGCAGCAGACTTGACTATGGGAACGCCCTCTACGCGGGAGCCCCGGCCAAGCTCATCAAGCGACTGCAACGCATACAAAACGCCTCCGCACGCCTGATCCTCGATGTACCACGCCACAGCCACATCACCCCCACCTGAGGAACCTGCACTGGCTCCCCGTCGACAGGAGAATCTCCTTCAAACTCCTCATCCACGCACACAAGGCACTCCACAAGACTGGCCCAGCCTACCTCAACAGACGACTCCTCTTCTACGTCCCCAACCGCCAACTCCGCTCCGCCGACCTCTCCCTCGCCACCGTCCCTCGCATTCGAAGAACCACCACCGGCGGCAGATTCTTCTCCCACCTCGCCGCCAAGACCTGGAACACCCTTCCACTAAGCCTACGACAGACCCAAGACCTGCTGACCTTCAGGAGGCTACTCAAGACCTGGTTGTTCGACCAGTAGCAGCAACCCCCCCCCCTTTTTTTTTTCCCCCAGCGCCTTGAGACCCTCGCGGGTAAGTAGTGCGCTTTACAAATTCTGTGATTGATTGATTGACCATAGGAGAGTTACGTATGGCTGAAGACTGAGACCCTTCACCACGCCACAGTCCCACCCGTTACAGTTAGCAGATACTAGAGGCGATGCAGAGGCCCCTTTTTTATTGTGAAATCTATTTATTGAATAAAAAACAGGAACAAAAAAATTCAAACAAATTGGGAACACATGTCCCTGTAAAGGAAAGCATTGAGGGAATCCACCGTCCATAGTATCCAGTGAAACAACATAATAAGAACATACAGAGCTTGGCTTAACCCATGCAGGATATCACCAAGATTTCTATTGTAAAGCATGCCATAGTGGAAGAAATTAATACGTGCTGAAGCCCCATCCTCAGTTATACTAACAATATATTAAACTCCAAGAGATAGGGAAGGGGTGCAACTAGATACAAGAAGCTCTCCGTTATCCAGATGTCAGTTGAGGCATTATTATTGACACATCGAGTAAGTCTTTGGGGACGTGTCATGAGAGGCCCCTTTTGATGTTGGTCCTACAGCACAGTTGGAAATAAAAAAAAACATGGGATTAACTACTAACTTGTCCTGGGGCTTAGATATATTTCCTGCCCCAGTCCTGCAATGGGAGGGGATGCAGAAAATGTATGAGAGCCCATCTATGGCTTTGATATGGGGGGAAAAGGTAATGAATGTGTACCAGTCACACATTTAGAAGAACTAGCCTGCTTATTAATCGAGTTAATTTACTCTTGCACCTCCAAAATAGCCCCTTCAATCTTAGCCAACCTTTGGGAACAGCTATTCTCAGAGTTAAACACCTTAGTTTCAATTTTGCTAAAGAATGCATCCAACCTAGAATACAGCAAATTGAACACCATATGGGAAATATAATCTAGCTCCCTCCCAACACACTTATCTGATCGCGATTTTACTGCTGAACCAGTCCTGTTTTTAACCTTAGCTGATATTGACTGCAAAACCTCCCCTGAAATTGTGAATGATGAACATTAGCAGCAACATTCAATACATTCCTTCCATCTTCTGGGCAAGAGTCCATCTCACAAGTGGGAATTCCTAGAGATAAGGCTGAATTAGAAGACTTCTCAGCACTCTCAACAAGTTGGGCACCCTGGGTATTTAATCCCAATTCCACTTCCAGAGTTGAAATTTTGTTATTGATTGCTCCCACTGCTGAGGTAGGAAAAGTTAAAATGGAGGATTTTTTACATGATCGTTTTGCTCCATTAATGGAAACGGAGTTTAGAGGGGGGGATTTTGTGCGTGCCCCTCTCCTAGTTGACCAAATAATCAGACCAAGAAGGGTGGCCCAGTCTCTGATGGGAGCAGACGGGCCCACTCTTGACCTGGTCTTCGCCCGGGCACCCGGCCCACGCTGCAGAACAGGCAAAGCGCTTTTGAAGAGCAGTATGGCCCCACTTCCAGAGCTGTCGCAGTGGGATTGTGGGTCTTGTAGTTCTCTCTGTGCCCACAGAGTCCAGCAATCACTCAGTCAAATTAAAACCACAAGTATCTTTATTTTCTTTGTTTTCGCACCCTATATTCACACTCTACAACACAAAGGTTAGGGACAGTGTTAGGGACCCCAAGGAACTGATGAAGGCCACTGCTATTGTTTGAGCTTGATTGCTGGCTGAAACATGTTGACAGAGTGATGTGGGGAATAACTGAATTGCCCTAGCATCTAAGGCTTGCCTTTTAATCTTATTGGTGGTAACTATAAAACAATTATTGATAATTGTCATCACTAGGTAATTTTAGCTGTACATAAACGTTGGATCCTGGACTCTAGAAATTGCCACATCTTTGAAAAGAAAACATCTTTATAAGAGCTTCATCCACCAGGCGACAAATCAGCCTGTTCCTAATGAGGATCGGGCACTATGATAAAGCATGCCTCCACTGGTGGATGAGCGTCCTGTGTCCTAACAAAAGAAGCCTTATTGCACAAGATAGGCTTCTATGACCAACTGCTAATCAGAGGTCTGCCATACTTGTGTTGTTGATAATGTAATCCACTTCAACATCCCTGAATATCTATCTCATAAACTTCAGGTCTCTAATAGAACCGGAACCCCATCAAGCCAAACCCTCAAGATTGACTGACAAACCCAAATTTAACAGGTCATCCACAATGAAACGCTCCTTCTCAATCAGTAGTTCAAGGGTTGCAGTGCTGTACTTTCTTATATCAGAAGGGACACCTTACTATAGTCTTTCAAAAAACTCTTAAATCAGCATGCGCCTTTCTGATTTCCCCTATATCTCCACCTCATACCCACCTTTTATTAGTATGCTCCCCTGTGCTCAGGCTTTAGTTAAGCATGTCTATTGACCCGGAATTGTTATTGTCCTATGTTATGTAACTTTTTTTTTATTTGAGTTCTCATTTTTATTTTCTCATATACTCTCTCATTTTAGAATTTAAGATAAGCCCTCCACCTGAGTGCAATACGATGTGTGATCTGTGTGTATATATCTGAAGTGTTCATATAGATCTGAAATGTTGGGACACCACATTCCAGGGTTTTGATGCACTATATTAAAATCTAAATGTATAAATAAAATGAAGTAAATCCAAAGTTTTAGGGATGCAGCAGGAGATCAGGTAAGTGAAGTTACTTTTTCTGTTGTGGCAAATAAAAACAAAACTAATTTCCATTGTTTGTCCCCAGCATTTCCTCTTTGTATAAAAAATGTATTGCATTTTGGTATAGTCATACTTTTCTCACAAGAGGATTTGCTTCTGGTGGCATTTTCATATTTTCTAAGATTTGTCTGATTTTTGTTTATTTTCAGTCATCACAGCCGAGATGGACATTGCAGGGGCACTTAGGATGTGCTAAAGGATCTCATGTGTTGTGGGTTATCTTATTTTAGAACTGCTGTTTCTCTGTATATATTATTGATTGGTCTCTTGTCATTTTAGGTCACCTTTTTAACTTAATTGGTTTGTTAATGCAAAGTGATTTTGTGAGTGACGTGGCTAATTACGCCTAAAGTAGTTGATTAGATTGCTTTTCGTTACTTTTCCATCACTAGTGTGCTCGTTTCTTTCTCTGGAAGTGTGACATAAGGTGTTAGTATACTAATTAAGGATGCAGCCTAAAGGATGGATGATGTAAGTAACTCCAAACACAGAAGATGTGCAATGACTATGACAAATAGAGGATGCTGCAATGCTGAAAGTGAAGAAGAGAAGGTCTTGAGCTTGTAGGCAGGACAGGAATGATTTGTTCTTATTGGACCTTACTTTGAAGTGTTTTACTGAATTTTGAATTTTATAGTGGTTAATGCTTTTCTGAATTTTGAATTTTATAATGTGTTAGGATGAATATCTGAATCCCTTTGAAAAGTTTTACCATTTTAAAAATCAGAATGCTCTAAATTCCTTGTTGCCGCAACTGGAAAAAACTCATTCATTTTTTTGTGTCCAGTGATACCGGAAACCTTTCGAGAAAGTTTCATTTGAATAATATCATTCTCTGGGAATATATAATGATTCAAAATATTGAATACTAGTACTATCTCTAAATCATAAAACATTATGGAACACATGCCTTTTGTTTTTTCTCTACAGAATAAAGAAGAAGTGATGGCAGTAAGACTACGAGAGGCTGACAGCATTGCAGCTGTGGCTGAACTCCAGCAGCACATTGCGGATCTAGAAATCCAGGTACAGAACCCACAACTTCTTTTCAATCTCCTTAATTGTGAATATGTATTTTTACTTTTTGTTTTACCTAAATCTAAACTATCAATCTGTTATTAAGTAACATGTTCTATTTTTTTAATGTGTTTCAGATTAATATACTACTTTGCTTGTTTTGCCATTTATTTACTTGGACCTCTTTAGGCCTGGCGTTAGCTAAGACTTTTTGATTTTTCTTACATTATATCTATAATATACTTATAGGGGCTTTCAGATATTCCTTTTCATCCATTCGTCTGTTATTCTGTCATTCACACTTTTCTTCTGCCCACTAAAGCATACAGCAAAGTTAGCTATTGGCTACCTTTACTGTGCGTGATGTCCTTTCACAAGGAGCACATCCACAAACAAAGTAGTTCTCTTCTATTCCAGGGATTATTATGGCAAAGTGTGCTTTTTGAGACGAAAGACTTTTGCTTTTACCCAGTTTTTTTTTTTAAATTAAATTGACAGGAGCTTGGCAGCATCCCAGTCATTAAAGTGTTGCAAAAACCATGACAAAACAAGCGTTGACAAAGCCAAAAGGCTGTCGGCCACCAGCAGAGCTATTGGCTTTGCCAGTGTGTGTCTAGGATTATGATTATCAGGCACAATTGGCTGTCTAGAAAACTATGTCTAATTCATTTATGTCCATACAAATGGTGTTGGTGGAGTTATGTGTATTTGATTAATTTCCCAGATAACAGGTGAACTATCTGGATAGAGACAGTGTATATTACAACTAAGTCTTGTCTTAAGAAAATAACCCTTTGAGTGTTTCTCTCCTTTATGGTATGTGTGCAAGTATAGAATGTGGTCTGATTGATTCTTGTCTGATATATGCCACCTGGAGCTGGGTATCTTGCGCTTCTCAGAATAATTGAAATGTACATCAGGTCGCAATATAAATAATAACGTTGTGCTGTTGTCGTGCATTGCGCGCGGTCTGCTATTAGTAAGGCACTGCCGACTGTCTGAGGTCATAACACAGGATTGCAGAGTTTCTATCACAGAGTGGAGTCTGTCTTGTTACGATTATATGTATCAAATATTGTCCATATTTGGTTGGGTGGTGGGACCCTGTACAATGAACTGTCAGTGTGTTATTTTGATGCCTTAGAAGTCTGTATTTATCTTACTCCCCAAATGCTCTTTGTTATTTCTATTTATATATATTGATATCTTTGCTGTATATAAATAATTATGTTTGTGTTTGTTTTGGGAAGGGCATCATCGCCAAATATTGAGGTTTCGCTTAATTTTTTAATAATCTGAAGGAAGTGATTGGTATCTTAAATAAATGGTGGAAGTTCTTTGGTAATGGGCTGGAGGTTTGTGTCAACTAATAAAGATATTTCCTTAATGGACTGTACTGCTACCAGAGATGATGACAGAAGGTGCAGCAGTTGCAGCAACGGCCTCGAAAAAAACACATCTGATATGTTTCAATGAGGAAACTTGTAAAGAATATCTACAGAAACGGGTACAAATGTGTGGCTGTCCTTTGTGTACCATACACCAAAAATTACAAATCTTTACAGTTACCCAGGGAAACACTCCAAGATAATTTCAACTGCAGAAACAAAGTGAGATAGGACCATTTGTGGTATGTTATCATCCATCAGCAACTCAGTACATAAACCTAAATTTACAAACATTTCTCATAGTCGCCGCCTATGAAAAACTACAAAATTAGATTTCAAACCCCCCAGTTATTGCTCATGGCAGAGCTCAAGATTTCCAAGCACATTTTGTGAGAGCGTAAATCCAAAAAATGCAGTAGTTTTCTGGTGTGATTGTTAAAGGTACATCATGTGTAGGCCTGGGAAAATTTAAATTATGATTTATGTAATTTTGTCAATTTTGAGTTGCGCTTCTGGCGTGAAATTCCCTAAATGACGCCATTACTTCACATTAGTTAATTATGCGCCAGTTTGTGGCAAAATTATACTGCAGGAGCACGGGAAAACATAAATAACCAGAGAACTATTGGCTGTTGTTTGCGGCATTTGTGTTCTTTCTTGTGCTGTTTTCGTAGCACGACGTGTCCTCGTGTCAAATACGCAAAAGCAAACTACTCAGATTTCACACCCCACTAATCATGTGATTGATTACCTTTACAAACATCATCCCTTACAAAATCTGTATAAGAAGAACTTGTGGCATAAGACGTTGTCTTACATGCTGTTCAACTACTGTCCTATATGTGATACAGTGCCAACAACAAGCCTATAAGAAGCAATGTTTGGCCAAACACTAAATGAGATCTGTACATGCTCCAAGAGTCAGAAATCAGCTACACTTAAAAAGGAACCAGACCAGCCTGTAACCATATTGATCATTTGCTGTTAAATAGGAAGTTTTAGTCTGTGGAATATGTTTTCAAGGCAAGACTACCAGATGCTATAGAAAACCTCTGGAATTACTGTCTGAATTGATTGCACCAGATGGGCTGAATATCAATGGCAATGCCACCTGAAAACAACATCTTTCACTAGATCTCAGGACTGCATTCATTATGTACTACAGTTTGAATCATCACTGATGATCAACAAACTCTGCCTCTTGTTTAATCACCAGTCTATTCATGAAAGATGAGCATTTTAACCACAGTAAGTGCCAGTTGTTAGCTTTGCCGTACTACCAGAACTTTGCTATCAATAGCCAGAAAACGTTTAAGAAAACGAAGCCGGTTTTATCTGATATATTGTATCCTTAAGTAATGAAATACTTTTCTATTGTTTTTAACAGTCAATCAAGCACTACAGTGCCCTTCAGTTTGTTTTCAGTAAAATGTTCCCTGTTTGAAAAAAGCATGGTTTTCATGTTGTTAACCTAAATAAATGTGTAATATAAAACATACATAATGGCTAACGTGTAGTATGAAATGGAGACCTTTCAAGTAATGCATCCTATTGGAAGAAGTTTGTAGTATGGTAAGTAACATTGCTTCAGAAGCAGCACCATCCACAAGTGGTTTCTTTTGTCATAAGACGACATCTGAGATTTGTCTCCAGTTGCCGCGATGTCAGAAAGCACATTATCAGTTGTCCCTTATTTGCTGATGGGGTCCCCCTGCATACTCTTGATGTACCTCAGGTCAATTATGAAGTACATAGTCTCCACTGATTCTACTATGCCCATGGCAATAGCATCTACCTCTCCACTAGCAGGGCTGCAAACATCATGCTTGAGAGGAAGCCTCAGTGGCATCAAAAGGCTGCCCAAAACACTGACATGAGGAAGGGGGGAACCCTTGTCAGGCACAGGAGCTAAAGAAAGTCTAGAATGAGCTTGAGCAGTAGAATGAACCAGTGAGATAGGAGTGTAGCGATCAGGGATTTGTAGGAGGGGTTAGGTTAGGATGTGATATTATGCAAGGGATATTTTTTAAGTTATGCTTAAAGTGCCTAGCAACCGCATATCCGTGGCTCCACAAGTACCCCCGCCATTTGCTTATGCCAGGCATGAAGTCTGGCTGCATACCTCAACCTAGAACTCCACCTACCAGCTTCACACATGAGCACCTATTTGGGCTGCATGGGGTCCTGATGCCTCCCCAGTTTGGTCTTTGAGCTAAGCTCCTTCCAGCTGAAAGTAGAGCAACCTTTGGCAACAACTTGGTCCCCTGCCCCCTCCCTCCAATCCTGCTTCAAGCACAATAATTTCTTCCTGTCATGTGGGAAAGCCCTTTAGTTGAGGAATGATGATCCTGTTCAGTATGAGAGAGATGTAATCTTATACCTGTAAAAAAGGAAGTTTGTGCTGCTACTATATCTGTCCTGTAGCTGTTGTTTTTGAAGAAAGCTTTTATTGGAGCTACCTTTACTTGGTATATATGTGAACTGTGCCCTGCTGCCGCCTTTGCTGTCCAGTTGAAGCTGGCCTGTTCTTTACTGTGTGTGTGAATGTTTGACTTGTGTTTAACCAATTAGGTGTATTTACTGTAAGCGTAGCTATAACTATAAAAAAAAAAAACACAACTCCTCACAGAAAAAGTTCATAACAACCACCAGTCATAGATTTCAAATGTAAGTTGCAAATACAGAAATTACAAAATACGATCCCAGCAAATTTAATGATTATATGTATGCCATGGCAGTGTATAAAAATAAATGTGGCCCAATAACTAGTGTTATTTGGAGAAATTGTACTAATGTAAGTGCGTTTACACATTTATTTCTAAAGAGCAACGGTCAAATTCCAGTTTATTACCACAGTACAGAGAAACTGAAGTGAGAAAAATAGATTACTTCCTCACAGATTGCATTTAAAAATTACATGACACAGGAAAACACTCTACTTATAGTCACATCTTCAGTGTGGTTTCGCCTTACTGCACAAATGTAAACCCTTGTATACTATTTTTGTTTAAATAGCTTTTGTTAAAATAAATGCTTATGAAAAAAGCCATGTGTTACAGCAAACAAATGATGGACGGAATGCTGACAATGCAAACATTCTCCCCCAGTCAAAAGATCTGGGTTAAATCCATCGTTCTTTTGCCCACTACGCCACCCCAGTTTGGACCCAGCCATATGCAAATCAGTCTTGACCCTGTGCCCCATGGGAACAGTCCAGACCGAACTGCCAGGCCAGGTCCTCCCTGGACCGGAAACAACAAGCATCCTGGGACCGGTATCTGAAAGAGACACGTTAGTGATAGATTCCTTACCTTAGAATATCCCCAGGCGTCAGGCTGGATCCGGAAAGTTTTGCGTAGCAGTACCCCTGCGCGTCGGTAGGCGGCGTCGTGCGGCTCCGCGTCCGTCGTCGGCGTCGTGATCGCCGGGATGACGTCGCGGGCAGCACTTAGGCGCCGCCCCTGCGCGCTGACGTCAGTTCTTCTTTTTCCGCGCCAGTAAGCGCAGATCCGGGAAGAGCAGTGCCCTGGTCAATTTTTGACCATACTTTTGGTGATTTTTCACTGTGTTTTTCCAGCCTTCAGGTGTCGTAGGGATGCCCGGCTTCAAGCGATGCGGCGCCTGTGCGCGGATGATGTCCGTCACCGACCCGCATTGGGAGTGTCTCTTCTGCCTCGGCCGAGGCCACGACACCGAGTCTTGTCCCGAATGCCAGGCCCTCAACCCGAAGGCTTTGCGAGAGCGGTCTCGAAAGCTCCTCGAGGCCCGGCATTCGGCTCCGCGGAAGCCCCGGTCGCGTGAGAGGTCCAGGGGTCGCTCGCGGAGTGCACACCGGTCGTCGGCGTCGAAGTCTTCTTCGTCCGGTAAGTCTCGACACAAGAAGTCCAAGAAGCATCGTCGCTCTCGGACTTCGCCTCGCCGGTCTCGCGACTCGGCTGAGGCCCCTCCCGGCACCGTCCCCGCCCCCGCGGCCCCGGACTTGCCTGTGGAGTCGCCCCGTCATACCCGCCCTTCCCGGGTTCGGGGGCGGATCCGGCCAAGGTACAGGAGTTCCTGTCGGCCATGGCCCGCCTCTTCGGGCCTTCAGGCCCCTCCGGTGCGCCTTCGGGCCCCGCGGGCCCTGATGGGGTTGATCCGGCGTCGCCGGCGGCTCCGGCCCCGGCGTCGCCCGAGCCTCCAGCCTCGATCCCGGCTCCGGCTCCGGCCCCGGCCTCGATCCCGGCTCCACAACCCCCATCGACGCCGGTCGACCTCACGACACCTCCGCCGGCGCCGATGTCTCCGGTGCCGTTCTCGACGCCGCCCTGGGCTCCGGGCGGCGTCGTCCCCAGTTCCTTCCGGCTCCGGACTTGGACCCGGAGCGACGTCGCTCGACGCCGGCTCCGGCGCCGATGGGACCTTGGGTCCCAAATGTCCCTCCTCCTCCTTATTTTGAACCAGAGGAGGACCAGGAGGACTGGGAGGGGTCTGATGACCCTCTGACACGCAACTGTCAGTATGATGAGGACTGGACAGAGAGTCTAGGGGAGGCCAGTGGTCTGGATACTTCTCCTGACACTGGCATGCTGTCTCCTCCCGTGGCTACGGAGGAGGGGGCCAATTTTGGTACGGTGTTGCGTAGGGCTGCTGGGGCCTTACGTCTCCAGCTCCCTACTTTGACGGTCAAGCCTAACATCTTGACAGAGGTGCTTCAGCCGGCAGCCTCCTCTGCGGAGACTGTGCTGCCGTTTAACGACGCCCTCACGGACGTTCTTTTGGGCGCCTGGTCCAAGCCCAACACAGGGGCTCCTGTGGATCGGAACGTGTCACGACGCCATCGCCCCGCTCCGGGCGACCCCTGTTTCTTTCTGTCCACCCCACTCCTGAGAGCTTGGTTGTCCAAGCCTCCGCTTCCCAAACCGCCTTCCCTACCGCTCCTCCGGATAGGGAATCCAAACGCCTGGATCAGTTTGGGAAGAAAGGTTTTTCTTCCTCCAGTGCTGGCTTGCGGTCCGTTAACACCGCTTGTCTTTTGGGCCGATATACCCACTCTCTGTGGGATTCGGTGGCGGATGTTTTGCCCCAGTGCCCTGAGGAGGTCCAGGCACTGCTTTCCCGCGCCATTGCGGAAGGAAGGGATGCGGCCAAATACACTATCCGTTGTGGCCTTGACACCGCCGACTCGCTGGGCAGGTCGATTGCAACGACGGTGGCGCTCCGACGCCACGCCTGGCTAAGAACCACTGGTTTTCAGGGGATGTCCAGAATACTCTCATGGACATGCCCTTTGATGGAGTCGGTCTTTTTGGGTCCAAAGCAGACCATGCGTTGGAGCGCTTTAAGGACTCACGGGCTACTGCCAAGTCCCTGGGCCTTTCTGCTACACGCCCTCCGCTGCCTTCTGCTTTTCGCCCCTATCGTGGCCACGGTAGGGGCGCCCTTCACGTCAGCAGCCCAGCCACCGGCCCGCGCAGCAGGCGTCTTCGCGTGGCCGAGGACGTGGATTCCGCCGTGGCGGATCGGGCAACCAGCGTGCGGGTCAGGCCACCACCTCCAACCCGTCCGCGGCCTCCAAGCCCTCCTAGTCCCTCCTTTCAGGTGCACGGCACGCCAGTAGAGGGCAGGGTCCGCCATCACCTTCCCCACTGGCGCACCATCACCTCGGACAGGTGGGTCTTGGACATTGTCCGAAGGGGCTACTCCCTCCCCTTCGAGACCACCCCCCCAGCCATGCCACCTCAATTCCACCGCATGTCGGGGGATCACTTGGTGCTTCTACAGAAGGAAGTCACGGCCCTCTTGACCAAGAGGGCCATCGAGCATGTTCCGACCCCAGAAGTAGGGCGTGGTTGCTACTCCCACTACTTTCTGGTGCCCAAACAGGACAAGGAGGACATGCGTCCTATCTTGGACCTCCGGAACGTCAATCGCTTCCTCCGGAAGGAGAAGTTCAAGATGCTCACCCTAGCTCAGGTCTTGACTGCCCTCGACCCTGGAGACTGGTTGGTAGCGTTGGACTTGCAGGACGCGTATTTCCACATCCCCGTCCTGCCGGCCCACCGGCGTTACCTTCGGTTCACGGTAGGCCCCGAGCATTTTCAGTTCACCGTGCTCCCCTTTGGCCTTACCAGTGCCCCTCGGGTGTTCACGAAAGTGATGGCGGTGGTCGCAGCTCATCTGCGCCGGGCAGGGGTTTCAGTCTTCCCCTACCTCGACGACTGGCTGCTGAAGGCGGGCTCGTCCCAGGCAGTCGTCTCCCACCTCCAGACTACGGCCGAACTCCTGCACTCGCTGGGGTTCTCCATCAATGTGCCGAAGTCGCATCTAATTCCTTCTCCACAGCTCCTTTTCATCGGAGCAGTTCTGGACACGACGCAGTTTCGGGCCTATCCTCCCGAACGGCGAGTCCGGGATATTCAGGCTATGATTCCGATCTTTCGGCCTTTATCCTGGGTTTCGGTACGGATGACCCTGAGGCTGCTGGGCCTCATGGCCTCCTGCATCCTGCTGGTCAATCATGCCAGATGGCATATGCGGGCTCTGCAGTGGGACCTGAAGTTCCAGTGGGCGCAGCACCAGGGCAACCTGTCCGATCACGTCCAGATCTCGGAGGGGACTGCAAAACAGTTGCAGTGGTGGCTCTCGAACCGGCAATGGGTCATGGGCAGATCCCTCTCCCTTCCCCAGCCAGAGCATACAGTTGTGACGGACGCGTCCCTTCTGGGATGGGGCGGTCACATGGGAGAGGCGGAGATCAGAGGCCTCTGGTCTCCGGCGGAGTCCCGGCTCCATATCAACCTTCTGGAGCTCCGGGCGATCCGGCTTGCACTCAAGGCATTCCTTCCCTCTGTCAAAGGGAAGGTAGTGCAGGTGTTCACAGACAACACCACCGCCATGTGGTACTGCAACAAACAGGGCGGGGTGGGGTCTTGGACCCTTTGTCAGGAGGCTCTGCGCCTCTGGACATGGCTGGAACATCAGGGCATGTTCCTGATGGTTCAACACCTGGCAGGTTCTCTGAACGCCAGGGCGGACGAACTCAGCCGCAGGTGCATGATGGATCACGAATGGCGTCTTCACTCGGAAGTGGCGCAAGGACTCTTTCTACAGTGGGGAGAGCCTTGGTTAGATCTATTCGCCACCGAAGAGAACGCGCAATGTCATCAGTTCTGCGCGTTGGAATTTCCAAGGCGGCACTCGCTCGGCGACGCTTTTCGTCGCGAGTGGAGTTGCGGTCTGTTGTACGCCTTTCCGCCTATACCACTTCTACCCAGAGTGTTGAAGAAGATTCGGCACGACCGGGCCCAAGTCATTCTTGTGGCTCCGGACTGGGCTCGAAGAGTTTGGTATCCCGAGCTACTCAATATGAGCATAGATCCCCCGATCCGTCTGCCTCTTCGGGAGGATCTTCTGTCGCAGCAGCAGGGGACGGTCCTCCACCCGAACCTGTCCAGTCTACACCTGCTTGCGTGGAGATTGAGCGGCGGCAGTTGATTCCTTTCGACTTGCCTCCCGAAGTTTGTGATGTGATTCTGGCAGCCAGGCGTCCCTCCACTAAGGTGGTATACGCCTGCAGGTGGAACAAATTTGTGGCATGGTGCACAGCAAAGGCTGTGGATCCCCTTTCTGCCCCTCTTTCTGAGGTCCTTCTGTTCCTTCTCTCTCTGGCCCAACAGGGTTCTGCCCTGGGTACCATCAAGGGTTATCTTTGTGCTATCTCGGCCTTCCTCAGGCTCCCTGATCAGCCCTCCCTTTTCAAGTCCCCTGTTGTTAACAGGTTCTTAAAAGGCATTACTCACCTCTTCCCTCCTGTTCCGTTTGTAATGCCTCAGTGGGACTTGAACTTGGTTCTTACCTTTTTAATGTGCGCTCCCTTTGAGCCTCTGCATAACTGTCCTCTTCGTCTTCTGACTCTAAAGGCAGCCTTTCTGGTGGCCATCACCTCCGCTCGGCGGGTGAGTGAGCTCCAGGCTCTTTCTTGCAAACCTCCCTTTCTGTCTGTTCATCCAGACAAGGTTGTTCTTCGGACGCGTCCGTCCTTCTTGCCAAAGGTGGTTACTGCTTTCCACATTGGGCAGACCATCACTTTGCCCACCTTCTTTCCGCCTCCGCATCCTTCCAGAGAGGAAGAGAGGCTCCACCGTCTGGACCCAAAACGTGCGCTCTCCTTCTATATCGACCGCACGAAACACTTCCGGGTGGATGACCAGCTCTTTGTTGGCTACGTGGGCGCCAAAAAAGGTCGGGCGGTGCACAAGAGGACCATCTCCCGCTGGGTTACCTTGTGCATCAAGACCTGCTATTCTTTGGCTAAGAAGGAGCCTCCTGTTGGGCTGCGTGCCCATTCCACCAGGGCAACGGCTGCTACCACGGCCTTGGGCCGCGGTGTTCCGCTGCCGGTTATCTGTCAGGCAGCTACGTGGGCCTCGCTGCACACGTTTACTAAGCATTACTGCCTTGACAGTCAGGTCCGGAGGGACGGCTTCTTTGGCCGTTCTGTCCTCCAGGACTTCCTTGTCTGATCTTTGTTCGCAGACCCACCACCGGGGTTGGTATTGCTGGGGTATCTATTCTAAGGTAAGGAATCTATCACTAACGTGTCTCTTTCAGATGCACAAGTTACTAACTTGTGTAACGATATATCTGTAAGAGACAGTAGTTAGTGATAGATTCTCTACCGCCCCACCCATCCTCCCCGTTCTGCGAACTGATTTCTAGGGTTAAGGACATCCCTTTCAGGGCCCTAGTATTTTTCAGACACCTGTGTCAGCTTCTTGCATGGCTCTGCGTTCCTGGCGCGGAAAGTCGTGTACAGAACTGACGTCAGCGCGCAGGGGCGGCGCCTAAGTGCTGCCCGCGACGTCATCCCGGCGATCACGACGCCGACGACGGACGCGGAGCCGCACGACGCCGCCTACCGACGCGCAGGGGTACTGCTACGCAAAACTTTTCCGGATCCAGCCTGACGCCTGGGGATATTCTAAGGTAAGGAATCTATCACTAACTACTGTCTCTTACAGATATATCGTTACATCAAGTTAGTAACTTGTGCTTCAGGGTATGTCACCCTTCTTCAGCCAGGCTAGCTTGAGTCCAGTGGCACAGTGAGCAAGGGACCCATGTCTGGTCATACCCATCCCACTTAGGGCGAAAAGGTTCGCCTTACTGCACAAATGTAAACCCTTGTATACTATTTTTGTTTAAATAGCTTTTGTTAAAATAAATGCTTATGAAAAAAGCCATATGCAAAAGAAACAATTGAAGGACGGAATGCTGGACAATGCAAATATTCACCCCCAGTCACAAGGATCTGGGTTAAATCCATCATTCTTTTGCTCACCACACCACCCCAGTTTGGACCCAGCCATATGCAAATCAGTCTTGACCCTGTTCCTTGTGGGAACAGTCCAGCCCGAACTGCCAAGCCAGGTCCTCCCTGGACCGGAAACAAGCATCCTGGGACCGGTTTCAGGGCATCACCCTTCTTCAGCCAGGCTAGCTTGAATCCAGTGGTGTAGTGAGCACGGGACCCACGTCTGGGCATACCCTTCCCACTTAGGACGACATATGCAAAAGAAACAATTGATGGACGGAATGCTGGACAATGCAAACATTCACCCCCATTCACAAGGATCTGGGTTAAATCCATCATTCTTTTGCTCACCACACCACCCCAGTTTGGACCCAGCCATATGCAAATCAGTCTTGACCCTGTTCCTTGTGGGAACAGTCCAGCCCGAACTGCCAAGCCAGGTCCTCCCTGGACCGGAAACAAGCATCCTGGGACCGGTTTCAGGGCGACACCCTTCTTCAGCCAGGCTAGCTTGAATCCAGTGGTGTAGTGAGCACGGGACCCACGTCTGGGCATACCCTTCCCACTTAGGACGACATATGCAAAAGAAACAATTGATGGACGGAATGCTGGACAATGCAAACATTCACCCCCAGTCACAAGGATCTGGGTTAAATCCATCATTCTTTTGCTCACCACACCACCCATGATTTGCATATGGCTGGGTCCAAACTGGAATGGCATGGTGAGCAAAAAAACGATGGATTTAGGCCCAGATCTCTGTACTGAGGTGAATGTATGACATTGTTCTGCATTCTGTCCATCAATTGTTGTTTTTGCATTTGTCACCCCGAGTGGGACGGGTATGCCCAGACGTGGGTCCCGTGCTCTCCATGCCACTGGAATCAAGCTATCCTGGCTGATGAGGGCTGAAAGCCCGAACCCGGTCCTAGGATGCTTGTTTCCAGTCCAGGGAGGACCTGGCCTGGCAGTTCGGGCTGGACTGTTCCCATTGGGCGCAGGGTCAAGACTGATTTGCATATGGCTGGGTCCAAACTGGAATGGCATGGTGAGCAAAAAAAAGATGGATTTAGGCCCAGATCTCTGTACTTGGGTGAATGTATGACATTGTTCTGCATTCTGTCCATCAATTGTTGTTTTTGCATTTGTTACCCCGAGTGGGACGGGTATGCCCAGACGTGGGTCCCGTGCTCTCCATGCCACTGGAATCAAGCTATCCTGGCTGATGAGGGCTGAAAGCCCGAAACCAGTCCTAGGATGCTTGTTTCCAGTCCAGGGAGGACCTGGCCTGGCAGTTCGGGCTGGACTGTTCCCATTGGGCGCAGGGTCAAGACTGATTTGCATATGGCTGGGTCCAAACTGAAATGGCATGGTGAGCAAAAAACGATGGATTTAGGCCCAGATCTCTGTACTGGGGTGAATGTATGACATTGTTCTGCATTCTGTCCATCAATTGTTGTTTTTGCATTTGTCACCCCGAGTGGGACGGGTATGCCCAGACGTGGGTCCCGTGCTCTCCATGCCACTGGAATCAAGCTATCCTGGCTGATGAGGGCTGAAAGCCCGAAACCAGTCCTAGGATGCTTGTTTCCAGTCCAGGGAGGACCTGGCCTGGCAGTTCGGGCTGGACTGTTCCCATTGGGCGCAGGGTCAAGACTGATTTGCATATGGCTGGGTCCAAACTGGAATGGCATGGTGAGCCAAAAACGATGGATTTAGGCCCAGATCTCTGTACTGGGGTGAATGTAAGACATTGTTCTGCATTCTGTCCATCAATTGTTGTTTTTGCATTTGTCACCCCGAGTGGGACGGGTATGCCCAGACGTGGGTCCCGTGCTCTCCATGCCACTGGAATCAAGCTATCCTGGCTGATGAGGGCTGAAAGCCCGAAACCGGTCCTAGGATGCTTGTTTCCAGTCCAGGGAGGACCTGGCGTGGCAGTTCGGGCTGGACTGTTCCCATTGGGCGCACGGTCAAGACTGATTTGCATATGGCTGGGTCCAAACTGGAATGGCATGGTGAGCAAAAAAACGATGGATTTAGGCCCAGATCTCTGTACTGGGGTGAATGTATGACATTGTTCTGCATTCTGTCCATCAATTGTTGTTTTTGCATTTGTCACCCCGAGTGGGACGGGTATGCCCAGACGTGGGTCCCGTGCTCTCCATGCCACTGGAATCAAGCTATCCTGGCTGATGAGGGCTGAAAGCCCGAAACCAGTCCTAGGATGCTTGTTTCCAGTCCAGGGAGGACCTGGCCTGGCAGTTCGGGCTGGACTGTTCCCATTGGGCGCAGGGTCAAGACTGATTTGCATATGGCTGGGTCCAAACTGGAATGGCATGGTGAGCAAAAAAACGATGGATTTAGGCCCAGATCTCTGTACTGGGGTGAATGTAAGACATTGTTCTGCATTCTGTCCATCAATTGTTGTTTTTGCATTTGTCACTCCGAGTGGGACGGGTATGCCCAGACGTGGGTCCCGTGCTCTCCAAGCCACTGGAATCAAGCTATCCTGGCTGATGAGGGCTGAAAGCCCGAAACCGGTCCTAGGATGCTTGTTTCCAGTCCAGGGAGGACCTGGCCTGGCAGTTCGGGCTGGACTGTTCCCATTGGGCGCAGGGTCAAGACTGATTTGCATATGGCTGGATCCAAACTGGAATGGCATGGTGAGCAAAAAAACGATGGATTTAGGCCCAGATCTCTGTACTGGGGTGAATGTATGACATTGTTCTGCATTATATCCATCAATTGTTGTTTTTGCATATGAAAAAAGCCATGGCAAAAACCATAAATGCAGATGTGTAGACTATAATCTGTCATCTTGATGAATACTTCTAACCGCAGATTCCTCACCTTAAGAATATTCCCCAGACGTGAGACTGTAGCCAGAAACTTCAAAGCAGCACTCCTGCGTGCTGGTAGGTGGCGTTGTGCATCTCCTTGCCAACAGCGTTCCACTCCATAAGTGACGAGCAGAGCTGCATATAAGCGCCAAATATGCACGCTGACGTCAATTCCTTCTGTGCCTTCAGACGTGGATTTTTGTTTTGACTAGTCTTTCCCACATCTTTCACAACTGAAGACCATCTGGGACAGTGAGGCGAAACTTTAGGTCACCATACACCAAAAGACCCCCTGTCTTAATCGGTCAAAGTTGAAAAGAAGGAAGGGCCCGTTCCCGAAGTTGTATCCGTAGCAGATTTTCATCGCTGTCTAAGAAGAAACGAAAAAAAAGTCTAAGTGGTACTCTGCCCCTTCCTGCCTCTTGAACTGCAAAGAAAGTGCGAGGACCTCAATGTGCCTCTTAGTCTTGCTCTCGATCCCCATCTGAGCAGATTCTGAACTTAGTCCTGAAGCACCTTGTGTTTCCGGGTACGTCGGCAAAGTCACAGCAGGTTAAGGCCTTTTGTGAGGCCTTACTGACTACACTTTACTGGTTCCCTCTGGCGCACCTTTGAGCCCCAAGGATCGATGAGGGCTACATGTTGAACTTGTGTTGGCGGGTCTAACCTCTGCACCATCTGTGCCCTCCGAACCCTCTTCAGGTTCTACAGAGCTCTGGTGTCAATTTCGGTACTGACTGCATTCCCTTTGCCGGTTCCTTTGGCATCAATGCCAGTGCCAATGTTACTGGTGTTGGAGGAGGAAGCTCAATCCATCCTGCTGGTTGACTCCAAACTGAACTCGTCCCAACCTCAACCGAAGCCATGTCCTGATCCTCCTGAGATGCAGCCATCCGGCAACCTCTCTGATTCAGATACCTTGCCCTTACCTCGTAGCAGAGCTCAGATGTTAAGCAATATCTTTAGCACATACTCGGATAATTACAATTTTGATGACGGGATGACTTTATCACCCAATATACTTAAAACAGTTGGTGTGAGGAGTTACAGGATGCCATTGGCCTAGACACCTCACCATACACTGGCATGGCTCCTCCCCTACCCCTGCCATGGAAGAAAGCGCTGCAGAATTACTGGATTTTAAACTGCCCACCATGGAGATGAAGACTTATCCTCACAGAGGTTCTGCAACTGGTCTAGGCACCTACAGAATCTCCCTTACCCTTCAATGATGCCATCACTCTAGGACTCGGAGCTAGGTGGTACAGGCATCAACAAGTAAGGTGAATCCTAATGCCTTATCAGCCAATCCACCGTATTGTGAATCACAATGATTGGGAAGTGTATGTTCTTGTCTGAAACCTTGCTCTCGGATCTTTCAACATCAGTTGCATTTTAGATCTGAAAGAGACTGTTAGTTATAGATTCCTTACCTTAGAATTACCCCCAGGTGTCAGACTGGATCCAGAGATATTTTTTTCTTAGCAGTGGTGGCGTCGGTCGACTCAGCGTCCGTCGTTGTGGTCGCCTGGGATGACGTCGCAGTGCCTACTTGGACACCGCCCCTGCGCGCTGACGTCAGTTCCCCCTTTAGTCACTTTTTGATGAAACTTTTTCAATGTTTTGTCGACTTCTTTTCGAGTCTTCGACTCCTGGTGCGCGAGGGATGTCCCACCGTCGGACCAGGTTTAAGCCTTGCGAGGCCTGTCACAGGCTGATGTCTGTGACGGCCCGCACCTCGTGTGCCTTTGGTGTCTGGAGCGCGACCACGACCCAAAGTCGTGCTCCGACTGCTGGGCCATGAATCCAAAGTCTTTGCGGGAGCAGTCCCGAAAGCTCTTGGAGGCCCGGCGGTCGGCTCCGCATCGCTCCCGGTCTCGTTCGAGAGGAAGGTCTCGAGTCCGCTCGCGGAGCCCCCACACCTCGTCGCATTCAAAGTCTTTGAAGTCCTCGGTTAAGTCGAAGCACAGGAAGAAGGCGGAGAAGCACCGACGCTCTTCGCCTTCTACCCATCGATCGGCTGACGCAACGCGGGACCCGGAGCGTCGTCGCTCAAAGGCTTCGTCTCCGGTGCCTCCTTCAGGGACGACTCCGCGCCTCACCCCGTTTCCGCGAGCCGGGACGTCCCCTGCCCAACTTCGTACATTTTACGAAGCCCTCCACCGCATCTTTGGGAAGCCCCACTTTGCCAGCGCGCCTTCGTGCCCCGCGGAGCCGGTCGGTGGTCCTGGGCATTTGATTCCGGCGGCTCTGGCGGGCCCCCGCGGATCCAGGCCTGGATCCAGATTGACGCCAGTCGATCTTACCTGACCTTCCCCTGCAATGATGCCCTCGGCACCGGCTGTGCCCTCGGCCGACGCTGTCCCCATCCTCACCCCAGAGATGGACTCGGAGCCGTACCGACGTCGGTCAACGTCGAACCCGACGCCGGAGGGTACTTTTGTTCCCCAGTTCATCCCTGGTGTTCCCTATCGCCCAGAAGGTGGCGTAGAGTATTGGGAGGGTTCGCTGGACCCTTTAGCAGATCAGCTGGAAGAGCCGGACTGGAGAGAGGACCTGGGTAACGCCAGTGGTCTGGACACCTCCCCAGACCTTGGCATGCTTTCTCCCCCTACCATGGCTAAGGAGAAGGGAGCGTCTTACGCTGTGGTGGTGAGAAGAGGGGCCGAGGTCTTGGGCCTTGAGCACCCTTTAGTGGTGGTCAGGACTAACCACCTGACAGAGGTGCTTCAACCTGCGGAATCCACCTCCGAACCCCTATTGCCCTTCAATGAAGCCCTCACTGACGTCCTTCTGGGCATCTGGTCCAAGCCCAGCACAGGGGCTCCTGTGGAAAGGACAATAGCCCGCCGCCATCGCCCGGCCCCGGGCGACCCAGTTTTCCTCACCCAACACCCTTCCCCCGAGAGCCTGGTGGTCCAGGCCTCTTCGTCCGAGGGTGCATTCCCTTCTGCTCCCCCAGATAGGGAATCAAAGAAGCTGTATCACTTTGGGAAGCGCATGTTCTCTTCCTCCAGCTTAGTACTGCGGTCTCAATACCATGTGTCTCTTGGACCGATACTCCCATACCATCTGGTACTCGGTTGCGCAAATGCTGCTTCAGTGCTCGGAGGAGGCACGGGCCGTTCTCTCCCAGGCAGTGGCGGATGGGAGAGACTCAGCCAAATTCAAAATACGATGTGAACTGGATACCACCGACTCACTAGGAAGAAAGATTGCCCCATCTGTAGCCCTTCCGCGCTACGCCTGGTTGAGGACATCTGGCTTTTCGGGGGATGTCCAGTCTACCTTGATGGACATGCCCTTTGATGGCCGTCGCCTCTTTGGTGACAAAGCAGACTCGGCGCTGGAGCGCTTTAAAGATTCTCGGGCTACACCCAGATCTTTGTGCCTCGCGGCACCGTCTCGTCCAGTCTGCTTTTCGCCCCTTTTGTGGCTACGGAAGGGGCGCCCAGCCATGTCCGGCCCAGTCTAGCCACCGGTCCACGCAAGCTGCCCAGCCTCTACATGGCCGCAGATGTGGGACCCAGCGACCTCGTGGGTTCTGGGAGCCAGTGGGCTGGCCAGTCCACCCTTTCCCCCCCCTGCAGCAGCCTCCAAGCCTTCCTAGTCCAACACTTCAGGGCCATCAACGGCCAGTAGACGGCAGGATTCGCTATCACCTCCCCCACTGGCAATCCATCATGTCGGAGAGGTGGGTTTTTCAAATAGTCCGGAGGGGCTACTCCCTCCCCTTCGAGACTACCCCTCCCTTCATGCCACCGTCTTTCGATCGCATGTCGGAGGATCATTTGGCGCTTCTCTGCCAGGAAGTTTCAGCTCTCTTAGCCAAGATGGCTATCGAGAGGGTCCCTCCGCCAGAAGTAGGTTGTGGTTGCTATTGCCGCTACTTTCTGGTGCCCAAGAAGGACAAAGGCCTGCGTCCTATCCTAGACCTCAGGGCCCTCAACCGCTTCCTCCAGATGGAGAAGTTCAAAATGCTCACGTTGGCTCAGGTCCTGTCTGTCCTCGACCCTGGAGACTGGATGATGGCGATGGACTTGCAAGACGCCTATTTCCACATCCCCGTCCTGCCAGCCCACAGACACTACCTACGGTTCGTGGTAGGCTATGAGCATTTTCAGTTCACCGTGCTCCCCTTTGGCCTTACCAGTGCCCCTTGGGTGTTCACAAAGGTGATGGCATGGTTGCAGCTAATCTGCGCAGATCAGGGTTCCCAGTCTTCCCCCATCTCGACGACTGGCTGTTAAAAGCAGGCTTGCCCCATGCTGTCGTCTCCCACATCCAGACTACGGTGGACCTCTTTCATTCGCTGGGGTTCACTATCAACGTGCCGAAGTCACACCTGACTCCCTCCCAGACGCTCCCTTTTATCGGAGCTGTTCTGGACACAGTGCAGTTTTGGGCTTATCCTCCCGAGCAGCGAGTCTGGGATATTCAGGCTATGATACCGATGTTTCAGCCTCTATCCCGGGTTTCGGTGAGAGTGACCCTGAGCCTGCTGGGCCTCATGGCCTCCTGCATCCTGCTGGTAAATCATGCCAGATGGCATATGCAGGTTCTGCAGTGGGACTTGAAGTTCCAGTGGGCGCAGCATCAGGGGAATCTTTCCGACTAACAACTTCAGTGGTGGTTAACGAACCAAGCTTGGGTCAGAGGCAGATAACTCTCCCTTCCCCAACCAGACCTCACAGTAGTGACGGATGCGTCACTCCTGGGATGGGGCGGCCATCTGGGAGAGGAGGAGATCAGAGGATCCTAGTCTCCGGCAGAGTCCGAGCTCCATATCAACCTGTTGGAGCTCCGGGCGATCCGCCTGGCACTGAAAGAATTTCTTCCCTCTCTCAAAGGGAAGGTGGTGCAGGTGTTTACGGACAACACCACCGCCATGTAGTACTGCAACAAACAGGGCGGGGTGGGTCATGGACCCTATGTCAAAAGGCTCTTCACCTCTGGACATGGCTGGAACATCAGGGCATGTCCCTGGTGGTTCAACACCTGGCAGGTTCCCTGAACGCCAGGGCGGACGTACTCAGCCGTCGGTGCCTGGTAGATCACAAATAGCATCTTCACTCGGAGGTGGTGCAAGGTCTCTTTCAGCGGTGGGGAGAGTCTTGGTTAGATCTGTTCACCACTGAAGAGAACAGGCAGTGTCAGTTTTGCACGTTGGATTTTCCAAGGCGGCACTCGCTCGGCGACGCTTTTCATCGCGAGTGGAACTGCGTCCTCCTGTACACCTTTCTGACTGTACCACTTCTGCCCCGAGTGCTGAAGAAGATCAAGCGCGACCGGGCACAAGTCATTCTTGTGGCTCTGGACTGGGCACGAAGAGTCTGGTACCCCGAGGTACTGAGCATGGACATTGATCCTCCGATGAGACTGCCCCTTTGGGAGGATCCTCTGTCGCAGCAGCATGGGACGGGTCTTCACCCAAACATGTCCAGTCTCCACCTCCTTTGGTGGAGATTGAGCGGCGACAGTTGACAGTTTTTGACCTTTCACCTGAAGTCTGCAATGTCATCTTGGCAGCCAGGTGTCCCTTCCACAAAAACGGTATACGCCTGTTGATGAAACAAGTTTGTGGCATAGTGCACAGCAAAGGTTGTGGATCCCCTCTCTGCCCCTCTTTCAGAGGTCCTTCTGTATATACTTTCTTTAGCCCAGCAGGGCTCTTCCCTGGGCACTCTAAAAGGCTACCTTGCCGCAATCTCTGCTTTTCTTTGGCCACCAGATCAGCCTTCTTTATTCAAGTCCCCTATTGTACGTAGATTTTTTTTTAAGGGCATTACTCATCTCTTTCCTCCTTCTCCCTTCATAATGCCCCAGTGGGACTTGAACCTTGTTTTAACTTATCGTATGTGGGCTCCCTTTGAGCCCCTTTACAACTGTCCTCTCAGGCTCCTCACTCTGAAAACTGCCTTCCTTGTTGCCATCACCTCTGCTCGCAGGGTGAGTGAGCTTCAGGCTCTTTCTTCTAAGCCCCCTTTCTTCTCTGTGCATCCGGACAAAGTGGTGCTTAGGACGAGGCCCTTGTTCCTTCCTAAAGTGGTTACACCTTTTCACATAGGACAAACTATCACTTTGCCCTACTTTTTCCCACCTCCACACCCTTCCAAGGAGGAGGAGAGACTCCACCGTCTGGACCCTAAACGTGCGCTGTCCTTATGCCTTGATGGCACACAGGATTTCCGGGTGGATGATCAACTCTTCGTTGGCTATGTAGGTGCCAAGAAAGGTCGGGCTGTTCAAAAGCGCACCATCTCTCGATGGGTTGTCATTTGCATAAAGATCTGCTACGCTTTGGCGAAAAAGGAACCTCCAGTGAGGCTACGTGGTCATTCCACTAGAGCTACGGCAGCAACCACTGCATTGGCACATGGAGTCCTACTTCTTGACATCTGTCAGGCAGCCACGTGGGCATCCTTGCACACGTTCACCAGGCATTACTGCCTGGACAGCCAAGTCCGGAGGGACAGTTATTCCGCCCGTTCAGTCCTCCAGGACTTTCTGGTGTGAACTTAGTTTGCAGAACTTCCTCCTGGGTTGGTATTGCTGGGGTATCTATTCTAAGGTAAGGAATCTATAACTAACAGTCTCTTTCGAGTGAACAAGTTACTTACCTTCGGTAACGATGTATCTGTAAGAGACATATGTTAGTTATAGATTCCTTACTGTCCCACCCATCCTCCCCGCTCTGCGAACTGACTTCTAGGGTTAGGGACTCCCTTGCAGGACCCTAGTTATTGTGCACCAGTGGTCAGTGTCTTTCATGGCTCTATGCTTCTGGCGTGGAAAGTGGTGTCAGAACTGACGTCCGCGTGCAGGGGAGGCATCTAAGTAGGCAATGCAATGTCATCCAGGCGACCAGGACGCCGACGGCTGACGCGGAGTCGTTCGATGCCACCCACCAACGCGCGGGGGTACTGCTAAGAAAAAAATTCTCCGGATCCAGTCTGACGCCTGGGGGTAATGCTAAGGTAAGGAATCTATAACTAACATATGTCTTTTACAGATACATCATTACCGAAGGTAAGTAACTTGTTTGTCGCTACTCGCATGACCGATAGGCCATAGTGGCCCAGATTTTGGCAGCATAGGCCATAGTGGCCCAGATTTTGTCAGCTGTCCCAGGGGACCTGCGAGTGTCCGTCACCAAGGCTATTCAAGATGGACGTGACGCATCAAAGCTTGTCATGCGCTGTGACTTGGACACAGCCAACTGTTTAGGTTGGGCAATGGTAACAAGCATGGCACCAACAGGATGAGGTCCACTGGCTTCCCCATGATGTCCTGGTATCTTTATTGGAAATGCCTTTCGGTAGCTCTCACCTTTTTAGTGAACAAACCGATTCAGCCTTGGAATGGTTTAAGGAAAACAGGACCACAGAATGTTCCTTGGGTCTATCTGCCCCCACCAGACAATTCCACCAGCAATTTTGCTCCCTTTCGTGTCTATGGCAAGGATTTTCAATTAGGCCAACATCAGACCCCTCTAAAACCCTAACCGGCCTTCCAAACTTTTTTATAGCAGAGGTGGTGGCCCACAAAGACAATTCTCAGGGCAAAAGGGACAATGTCCTGCTGAGTCCCCCACCCTTCCAGTAATGGCATCTGCAAAACCTCTTTTGTGTTTTTTTCTCCGGCACACGCCCACCCTGTCGGAGCCAAGATCTAATACTTCCTCCAGGGGTGGCAGGCCAACACCTCAAACAAATGGGTCCTCCAAATTTTGCATTGGGGCTACATCCTCCATTTCTTTCCACTCTGCTGCACCTTCAACTGCCATTAGGGTGGTTGACGGAGGACCACCTGTCCTTTTTGCAGCAGGAAGTGCAGGCCTTTTTAGCCAAAGGGCCCACAGACAGGATTCTGGCATCAGAAGTAAAGGAGCTGGGCATTACTACTGCTACTTTCTGGTGCCAAAGAAGGACAGAGGCCTTTGTCCCATTTTCGGCCCTCTCAACACCTTCCTGCGGAAGGACAAATTCAAGATGCTCTTGCTAGTCCAGGTCCTGTCTGCACTGGACCCTGGAGATTGGATTGTGGCGTTGGACCTGCAGGACTCTTATTTTCATATCCCAATCCTGCGGTTTACAGTGGGCCAGGAGCATTTCCAGTTTGTCGTGCTCCCTTTTGGCCTCACCAGTGCCCCTCTGGTGTTGATAACAGCAATGGCTGTGATTTCAGCACTCTGAAACACTAAGACAGGAGGGGAGGGTCCAGGGGTAAAAAGTTTAAAGACCTGCAAGGAGAAGATACCCCTAGAGTACACAATAATAACACAAAAACATCCTTGGGTCTAAACTAAACAAAACTCAGCGTAAGGAGTGACAGACTACCGTCTACCGTCTCACACATTCATTCAGGGAAAGATCCCTTTTAGGACGAATACCCTCACCCACCATGGGTGGCATGCTTCATCATTTGGGTATTTCCTCTTAGTGGGAAAACCTAGTCCCACTAAGGTCTACAACCCCTCCTCTGAGGAGAGGGAGCTCGGGGATGTTTTAAGTGCACCTACACTATAAAGGATATACTAAATCCCAATGTTGAGAGAAATGGTGGGGACGCAGCGCAAAGGAAAAATAACTAGTGAAGTACCTAGTAAGGATCTAAAATAAAGTTTAATTACTCAGTCCTACTGGTAGGATTAAAAGACAGTGCTAAGAGCAATCAAATGTGAAATTGCTCAATACTTAATACAAAAACCAGGTCTACATGTTTCAACCCTCATAGATCCATAGGGTATTGGGGTTTTCATCAGGACCAAAAATATATACTGCTGCTGCCAAAATACACACAGTGTTTGTGAAAAATAATAACTGTGATAATATCAAACCAGTTATCCCTTCATAAGTGGATGTTGATTGTTACTGGTTGTACCTGCAACGGTGAGACAAAAGGTAGAAAAAGACAGAGGAATACTCGTCAATCAGTCACTCTAATAATAGTCTAAGTAATGCAAGGAAGGAGCTCTCTCAGCATTTCCTTCCAATCATTAACGTACATATATGATACACATTAATTGCTGATGAAACTCACCCAAAGTTCTTGGATAAGCGGCCACACCTCAACCTGGCGACAGCTCAGGGAAGGGGGCCCCGCTCTCTAAAAAATAGAAGGGGGGAAGGGGAAAGTCGGCGTGTCAAAGTGTATCTATCATTACACTAACACTACTCCCATAGAAGTTGTGTGCAGAGGTCAGGACAACAAATACAAACAAAGAGCCTCATGGAGAAAGCCCTCTAAAGTCAGTAAAACCATGTGTACAAAATTAATAGGTTGTGATATCTAAATAACCAATATATAACATTGCCAAATAGTTAAAAACAATGAATATTGGAGTGTTTACACAACCTGGGCTATCTATCTAGTTGATACCCACATAGTCATGACTGTCTTTAATGCAAATATTGCTTTTAATACAGTATTTCTATCGTGAATAATCTAGAAAGCGCAAAGCTCTCATAAAAAATGGGCTTGATGTTCAAGGCAGTGATTCAAAGCTATTTCAAGCTACCGGTTTCAGAAACCCAATCCAAAAACCATTCGAAAACTCTTTCTAGTTAACAAATGCAGGGGAACCAAGATGTAAACAGCGCTCCATCGATGTAAACAGTGATGTAAACCAAGATGGGGGACTAGGTATTCCCACTAAGAGGAGATACCCAAATGATGAAGCATGCCACCTATGGTGGGTGAGGGTATTCGTCCTGAAAGGGATCTTTCCCTGAATGAATGTGTGAGACGGTAGTCTGTCACTCCTTACGCTGAGTTTTGTTTAGTTTAGACCCAAGGATGTATTTGTGATTTCAGCACACCTTCTGAGGTTGAGGGGGTACCAGTCTTACTCTACTTTGACAACTGGCTGTTGAAGGCTGGCTCAGACCTGGCAGTAGACAACCACCTCCAGATGACAGCGAACTTCCTAACATCATTGGGGTTTACTATCAACGTGCCAAAGTGATGCCTGACTCCTTCACAGATGCTTCAATTCATCAGACCCTTTCTGGATACACTACAGTTTTGTGCCTTTCTCCTGAAGAAGAGAGTCCAGGACATTCTGGATATGATCCCACTGTTTCAGCTTCCGTGCTGAACATAAGGCAGATGACTAAGGCTGCTGAAATTACTAGCCTTCTGCATACTGCTGGGGAAACATGCCAGATGGCATATGCAGTCTACATTTGGACCTAAAGTCCCCGTGGGCCCAGCATCAGGAGAACCTGTCAGATTGTATCCAGATTTTGGAGGAGACTGCAAAAGATCTGCAGTGCTTACTGCTGACCATGATTGGATCAGTGGCAGACCCCTGTCATTTCCCCACCCGGATTTTACCGTGAATGAATGAATTAATTGAATACGTGTAGAGCACACTGCTACTCCCAAAGGAGCATCCTGACGCTATGGTGACTGATGCATCGCTTCTGAGTAGGAGAGGCCATCTGGGAGAGGAGATCAGAGGCCTCGTATTTCTGGCAGAAGCTCGACTCCACATCTACTTGTTAGATTTCTGGGAGACTCGCTTGGCATTAAAGGCCTTTCTGCCCACCATTAGAGGAATGCTGGTGCAGGTGCTCACGGACAACAGCATGGCCATGTGATACTGTGACAAGCACGATGGGCTGTTGTCTTGTGTCCTGTCCCAGGAGGCTATGCACCTGCCATTTTGTGTCTTGTTTGCAGCATAATGAATCATGGATTCCCTATTCCTTTCCATCACACAAGGAATACAGACGCCCCCAACACTTGCGTCAAGGAGAGCTCAGACGTCCTCCAGCTCACACTCAATCACCCCGGCTATCAAACATGGACCGCCATTCTGTGCCTACTTCACCCGCGTCGTGCTGTGGCCAAACCAGAGTAGTCTGTGCTGTTCAGCCACAGGTCTAGGGGAGACTGCCTTCTTACACAGGCCATCACAGCTAAGAAGGGAAAAGAGGGTTTTTCTTGGTCGCTGACTCGTTGTTTCTTAATTTTGGATGCGTAATGTTACGACAGTAGCAAGTGTCCTGCACTGTGGGATGAGGTGGGGACTGATATGTGCTCTGCACGTGGCCTACAGGTAAAAACTGTAAAATCACAGCTGTGACGAAATCCAACAAACAGTATCTTTTTAGGGTCTGTGGATAATCTGATTCACATGAAATCCTTTTCTCACTTTAGGCGACTCATGAACAGGGGATTCAATTTGATAATGTTGTCCCTCTGATGGAGTTCTCGGTTCGGGCAGACATCTTGCTGGGCACTAAAACAGCTTCCCTCCACCCCCCAACCTGAGAGGATGTAATTATCTTAAAAGGTATTTCTCTTTCTGCATTCTCAGCCTCTCCCTCGAGATTTGTGCTACAGTAAATTGATTTAGCCTTTTAAGCATGACACAAAACCAGGTAGGATGCTGAGGCAGTACTATGGCAACAGGAATCTAACGAGGATTTACAAATATTAATCTACATGTGGCCTCAGTTCTCAGTGCTGAGTGTGAGCGAATCTTGTACTATTGTTGCACATCCCCTAGGCGGGAAGGAGAAGCTCGGAGTGTATGTGTATGTATGTGCGCCTGTACACAAGGTAGCACTGCTACGGTCCATGATGTACCACTTGTGCATGTGTAAGGGAGACCATGTATTTCCACTGCCTGTGCATGTGTGACGGGGAGCTTGAACTGCTGCTGTTCAAGGTATGTGCATGTGTATGGGACGCATGAACCTCTTGGTGTTAACGTTGTCCCAGCTCTTTGTGTGCTGGTTGCCACAGCCTGTAGCTTACAAGGGGTGAGGGAACGGGGGGGAGGGGTTGGTTGTGTGTGTGTGTGTGTGTGTGTGTCTGTCTGTCTCTAGCTCTGATGTTACCCATGCTGTTTATCTGTTCTGATGTTTTGTCAGTGAGGGGTTCTTGTATGACTTCTTTGTAAGGAAGGCAATCAGTGCTACTGCCATTGTAAGAATGGGTTGAAAAACTCCATCATGCAAAGGGGTGCTGGCTAATTAGTCCACATTGTTGTCTTTACTTTAATGGATTTTTGTGCGTTTTAAATGATTGTCTAAACGGCTCTTTACAACTTAAATGAAACAAATAAAAATAAGCAAGGGTCATAAAAATGACACTTAAAAATGTATCTGATCTGCAAAAGGAAACCCCCACAACGTTGTGGGTGAATCTTTATTTTCTAGTTCCCCCTTGAAGAGGTGATAAATGCAAGTATCTCTTAAATATAAACTGCTCTTTCCCTGATATTCTGGAGTTCAAAGGTTGTTCCTGGAAGCCCGTCTCTGGCTGCCTTTTTACCTCGTGGGTGCAAGGTAAAGAAATGTTTCACGTCCTTGCTCTTGGAGCTTCAGACATTTTATATTTTATGACCGCTCTGCCATGGTGTTAAAAAATGTAATAAACAGAGGATTAAAAAAAAGTATCAAACACTTGTATCCTCTCTCTTTGAGCCCCTTCCTGTCTGGCCGTTTTGTCATGTAGCTAAATTGAGCAATAAGGCTCTGCTTGCTTCCTTCCATTTCCCTCCCTTTCTAACAATCTCTTGAACCTTCACCCTACAGATGTTCGGCTCGTCCACCTTAAAGTCGCCAATGTATGATATTTTTTGTCTGCACCATAATCAACTCAGTTCTGCTGTATCAATTAGAAACTGTCGCAAGCTAAAAAGTGCCATACCAGCAGATTTCTTTTCAGTGGAAGCACACAATTTCGGCCCAGTCAAATCCTGTGCATAGGGTAATAAATGTGTGGGTGGAGCCTAAGCCCTTCTCTCAGTAGGACTCAATGCTTTTATTTTGTTGATCACATAAGGTACGACGACAGTTGCACTGTCAAGACAGACCTAAAAGTTCATGAATATTAGTGTAGCCCTGGGCTCTTCAACACAAAACAACTCTGAAGTCTAAAGTTAATGACTTTCCTCCTCCCCGCTTCTAGAGAAAAAAACCTTAAATTATCTAGTTAGGAAAGACACTTTAATAGCATTGTATTGTCATGTTTGTTCTGAAAGTTCAAACTCAGGCAGCTGGATAAATACACAGCTCCATGGGGGGCAAGCACTTATTTTGTGGAAGCACAGAACTTCTGCCTGATCAAAACATGTGCTCCTGGCTACCAACATGGGGGTGGAACCAAAGCCCCTCCACAGTTCTTCTTAATGCCCTTTCTTAGGTTGATCAGTAATGCCCGGCGACAGCTGCGCTATCAAGGCAGCCCTGAAAATGCCCCTGGTACGGTCCCAGACCCTGAAGCATTGGAATATGTCATAGGGGTCTCTGCAGAAATTTGAAACATTAAGCGTATTTGTTAACATATTAAGTATTGTTGTAAAATTAAACGTTTAACACATTTTCTGTCTTATATTCTTGTGAGTAGAACCCCCTGAAATGTTATAACGAGGGGCTCTCCCACGAAATATGTTTGCTTGTTGCAATATAATTAGTGATCGCATTAAAAAACAAAGTGGGCTGCTTTTAGCTTCCTGAAGTCCTCGTGCATCACACCGTTGTGTGCATTGCATTTATCCAGCATTATTATACCACCGTAGTGTCACATCCTGATGAGCAATGGTCGCACAACAAAATGCCCTCTATGAACATGCACCCACAGCATGTGCCATTGGTTGGTGGGGAGAAGCTTTGAAAAGATGCAGATAACACTACACCATGTTCGCATCGATATGTCTCTGCTTACGTTTCTTTTTGTTTCTGTTTGAGTGTTATTGATTTAAAGATTTTTTATGTCGATTCTGTAATTGTTCATTAGGCCATGTACAGCGGATTGCAGTGATGTATGTCGAATACGCACTGTACATTGTCAAAAACAGTTCAATATTTTGTTAAAAATCCAGCATTATTTTAGAATATTCCGATGTAAGGCTCAACTTCACTTTGAATGGCAGTGTAAATACGCCCTGATCTCGAAATATTTATGTTACTGTACAGTGCAAACTTCACAGTGTGCTTCCTTTCTGTCTTGTACGGAGATAAATGGAATTTGGACTTGAGCTGCCTAATAAACACAACTTGTCAGCCCAACATGCCATCAGGATGCATTTAGGTGGCGCGAAACAACACATGGGCAGTCCGCGTTCTGGCTGGCTACTGAGCTTGTGCACACGGTCTAGTACTTTCCACTAGGTGGCAATGTTCCACATTCTGTGAACTCAGGTTGCATGCTGCAAAGAGCATAGAAGTTATTACAATAGGTAACATATTCTGTTTGAGATAAAACACGGGTATAAATTGTCCTACAATGCTATGAGTTTTTTGTTAGACTCGGGTAGAATTATTTTTCAACACATGGCATTGGGAAATGTTTTTTTACTGAGGTATATTATAGGTGTACTACCTTTACTTCTGTGTTATTATTTTGGGATTCATTACTAAAAGCACACTCACAAATGTGTGTGTGAATATATACATAAATAAAAGATTATAGATATCTTAATTATGAAATAAGTTAATAGTTCAAATTTAAAGTTAATTAAATGTAATTAAACCATACTACAATTTAGTTAATGTTATATAATTTAAAAGTAATTAATATATTTACCTAAAAATATTTCCACTAAGGACTGCGAGATCCACCATATTTTTTATTCCAACTGAACTCAGCGACACGTTTCGGCACATAGGCTTTGCTCACGCTTGCGTGGAAAACCCACTTGTACTCTTCAGTCAAATGAACACCACATATAACATAAACCCCCTACAAACCTCACCCCGAATTAAACATTTTAAATTAAAAATGACTTTACTCAATTATACAATATCTCAATTTAAATCTTGATATATATTTATATATATATAATATTAATGCCAATTGTTACTTCACATAATTTTACATTGTGGTAAGTACATTGGGAGTACCTTTACTTCCCATCTTTGATGGTAAGTTAAGATATTGTGTATCAATAGACAATTGATCACATGACTGGCACAGCTGTTACTCTTCAAATATACCAATCAACAACAGACTTGGTGAAAATACATACAAAATTTCATTCAATTCAATATCAAAATATTACATGACAGAGCCAGCAAAAAAAAAACCACTCTCTCTCCCTCTCTCCCTCTCTCTCCCCCTCTGCCCCCCTCTCTCCCCCTCTCTATCCCTCTCTCTCGCCCTCGTTTCAAGAAAGATATGAAACCAAGAAATACTTGGAGGTTTGGTGAACCTGTGGCAAGGCAATAAATAAAATTGCACGTATATGAATCTAAACTACAATGGCCGGTGCATCATGATGAATATCTCCTAGTCATAGCATGTTCCCCTGCTGCATATGATGATCCAGTTGACTTAGCGAACAGGTCCTCCGTAACAGACACTTCACCCTAGGTTTATTAATATCACACATAATACCATAATGGCAAGTAATACTGAACATATCAATGTTCTGAGAGCTGCAAGAACTAGATGGATAAACTAAGCAGATAAAGCCCAAGTGATCTTAACTAAAGTAGTCAGGGACATAGTAATAAACATGCAAAAACAAAAATCTTCTTAAAAGATTAACCCACAATGCAGAATTTAGACACCCCAGGGCATAACTTTATGGACTAGGAACATAGTATTAAACAAGCAAAATCAAAGATATACTCAGATAGACCTACACTACAGTATTTAGACACCCCGGCACCCTAGATAAACAAAGCATGGATAAGTGAACGTTGTATCTGCAGATGATTATTCAACCACCCAGACTAGAAGAAAAGTATAGGGGGCTCCCGCATGAAGGTCTTCACCATACCTCACATAAGATTCCCTTCCCTTCCTTTCGCAATAAAACCAAACATACAAATGAAAACAAAACTGGGACTACCCGGTAGGGTCAATTTTGGTACTCAAGCTGACAGAAGGGGCATGGGTGCATTCTATTCAGCACCCAAATATACTCTCAATTCCTACTCAGTGTTCCAGCCTAGCGGGCCTTTCTGTCTCAAGGTCTGTCTTTCTTCTCTATAATAGAGTTCTGTTCCCTCCCCTGATATCATAAGGTACCTGTTCCACCACCTATATGGGAAGTAAAGTTACTTCAGATGTACTTGCTGCAGTGTAATGGCTCCTGATGTGAAATGATGTGAAGTAACAACTGACATTCATTTTGTACTCTGCTGCCTCTCTAGGTTATTCAGTCTGGTAAAGGAGAACTAGAACAAATATAGTAATTTAAAATATAAATGTAGAGTAAGAGCAGTGTTTTCACTTTCTGTTCAACTGACTGTTCCTTTTTTCTGAATGCAATATGTGTTCTTCTGCCCTGCTTGAAGTGAACTGTCACAAATGCACAATATCTGGAGTAGGTAAATGCACTATTGTTGTATATGGCCAAACACCTAATAAAGATTTAAAGATTTGTAAATAAAATATCTACACCAGCTTGGCTTGGGATTAAATGGTAGCTACAATCTGTATGAGCTGCCTCTAGATAATTACTTGCTCTAGCTCACTTAGTGTCATTCATGGTTTTCTTTCTCTGCTGCCATTAGGTGGAAAAAAGTTTAGTAATAGTTGGAAAGCTGCTGTTCAGTAGGGGAATGTGTGCTACAATACCACTCTGTCAATCTCTCGTGTTGTAGTCCCTACCATTCATTCCTAGATAGGGACCTTGATGCCTCTGGTATCTGAATAATACAACGTTTTTGTCCTGAATGACTTTCAGCCGTTTGTCTCATTAAGGCCTTCAAAATACTTTTTCCCCGTCATCCTTTTCTCACCTCACTACATTAATATGGTGGCTTCATTTTCTCTCAGATGATACTCTGCACTGACTGATTGGTTCCGCAGCTCTCCGATGGATAGGGAAGCAGCACCAGAAGGTCATTTGATCGGTCTTAGAAGTTGTTGTCAGTGGGTTGGAGCAGTCTGTTGTGGAAAGAGTAAAGCAACTTCCTAACACAGACACAGGCAGTAGTGTTGGTTGTGTTTGATTAGTGAATTACTAGATACATTTCCCTATTACTTTTGTTCACATGGGGGGAAAACTGTGTTGGAAAAAGGAAGCACAGCTTGCACCCCAAGGGATCACAAATTTTCCTGTCGAGGAGAGGCAGAAGGGGCAGGAGCACAACAAATTGACGAGACAATAGAGGTGATGCAGGTCTTCCTTGCCCAGTGCTCTGGATAGCCTTGCTGTGGATAGCCTTGCTGTGGCTTTGGGAGTCAAGGTAGCACAGATGTCTCCTTTGCATGGTCACCCACAACAATTTCTGAAACACACCTTCTGCTTCAGAAAAGTTTGTCTTGTAAGTCCTTTGTAAAGGCTAAGTTTTCCAGGTGATATTGAAATAACACCAGAGGTCTTTTTCCTGAAGCCAGGTATGCTAACCCTTCTGTCTGATGTGGTGGGGTTCCCAGCACTCCTATTCCTGTGTGGGGGCAGCCTTAATCACTTCATCAAGTCATCCTTGATTCCCTGGATGTGAGACTGGACTATAGTATAGAACTTTCACAATTCCCTCTGGACTTGGGGCTCATTCTAATTTCATTTCTCAAGAATCCATATTGAGTGAAAGTGCCATAACTGCAGCCTCAAGGGAGTACTGAGGTGAGGATAGATTCTCCATTCCCTTCCTAAACCTAAAGCCTTCTGGTGGACTTAGCCAAATTATATACCTCAAATATGTGACAATATTGAGATTCAGGACAGAGATTGTATGGTAAATTATTTCCATTTTCTCAAAAAGGATGTGGCAGCAGCCATCTTAGGGCCCAGCTGCATGTCCTCATTAGCCGACTGGATGAGGTGCAACTGCCTCAAACTGAGCTGCAGCAAAACTGAAGTAGTGGTATTCGGCAAAGAGACATCTCTCTGGTCCTCGGCCTGGTGGCCATCTGAACACGGACTGAGTCCCTGTCATTCCAATACCTCCAGGAATGTGATCATTGTGATCGACGGCCAAATCTCCAAGTCCATCCAGGTCAACGTAGTCACACCTGCTTGCTTCTACACCATTAAACTGCTCAGAAAGGTTTTCAAATAGCTCCATTTGGACACTTGCAAATCCATTACTTAAGCCCTCATCACCAGCAGGCTCGATTACATCAACGCCCTCTACACAGGCACCAAGGACCAACTCACCAGAAGACTCAAAGTAGCTGAGAACACAGCTACCAGACTGATACTCGACCTTCCCCACTCCATTCACATCTCCAAACATCTCAAAGATCTCCACTGACTCCTTAACAACAAGTGCTCCCAATTCATATATTCGAAGTTTTACACAGCCAAGGCCCAGTCCACAACTGCATCCTGTTTTACACCCCATCCAGACACCGCTCCTTGGCTAGCTTACTCTTCACCGACGTCCACTGTATAGAGCAAGCCAAAGCAAGAGGCCGTGCCTTCTCCTACGTTGCCTCTAAAGCCTGGAACCAACTCCTCTACCACATCAGAGCTTCCAGCTACATCCTCGAATTCTGTAAAAAAATGAAAACTTGGATTTCAAATAGGCCCTCTTCAGATTGGTCCAGTGCTGCTTTCTTCCCTGGCACCAGAATACCCTCAGCGTGCCCTACAAATTTGTATAACATAACCATGCCAAAATATCCACCGGTGCCTTTGACCCTGATGCCGCTGGACGAGAGCACTCTATCGATACTGGTGTCCTATTCTGAGCCAAACTTGTCTCAGCCTCAACCAAGGGCAGAGTCAGACAGCGTTCAGAGATGACAGTGGAGATGACTTGGCCCCTTATTATGATGACAATAGTCTCTACATTGACTTGCAGGAGTCTGGATACTTCCCCTGATACTTAGTTGATTCTCCCCTTCACTGCCCCCCTTACCGGACCAATCAATCAATCAATCAATCAGGGTTTATAAAACACAGCTACTCACCCGAAGGGGTCTCAAGGCGCTGAGGGGGAGGGGGGTGGGGGCGCGCAGCTCCCGGAATCTTACGGAGCTCCGTCGAAGAGCCAGGTCTTGAGATCCTTCAAGAACTTGGGGAGTGATGGAGTCTGTCGGAGGTGGAGAGGGAGGGAGTTCCATGCCTTGGCAGCGAGGAAGGGAGAAGGAGCATCCTCCTGATCTGGTCTTCTTGATGCATGGTACCGACGCAAGGGAGAGCTGGGCCGAGCTGAGGGATCTTTGGGGTGCGTGGAACGTGAGGCGGTGGTTCATGTAGGGAGGTCCGGTGTTGTGGAGGGCTTTGTGGGCGTGGATGAGAAGCTTGAAGGTGATTCTCTTCTCGACGGGGAGCCAGTGTATTGTCCGTAGGTGTTGGCTGACCACCAACAGAGTAAAGTGCTTCTTTTGCTGTGGTTATTAGACAGACAGCTGAGGTTTTGTACCTACTACTTCATTCTGTGAAGGTAAAGGCTAATATCCTCATGGAGGTGTTACAAGCTGGGCAGGTTTCTTCTGAGCCTTTGCTACCATTCAGTAAAGCCCCTTTCTGATGGATTGATGGGCACTTGGGCGAAGCCTTCTTGTTGCCCTCCGGTGAACAGATAGGTTGCTGGGCGCCATAGACCGGCACCAGGGAACCCCAATTTCCTGACGGCTTATCGGACCCCAGAGAAGTCTGGTGGTTCAAGCTTTCACCAGCAAGGTGAACCCCAGTTAATTCCCCATGATGGCCCTAGACAGGGAGTCCAAGAGAATTGAGACATTCTGAAAATGGATGTTCTCATTGGCCAGTCTAGCCTTGAGGTTCGTCAATGCCTGTTGCCTACTTGGCCGCTATACTCATGACCTGTGGGACATGGTCAGCGAGGTCTTGCCAGCAGTCCCTGAAGACTTGAGGGCCTCCTTGGCTCAAATCATTCAAGATAATCAGGATGCGGCCAAATAAGCCATTAGGTCTTGCCTGGATACTACCAATTGCTTGGGTCAGGCAGTCAGCACCGGTGTGGTGCTCTGCCGTCATGTTTGGTTGAGACCTACGGGCTTCTCTGGGGCTGTCCAGATGTCCCTTATTGATATGCCTTTTGATTAATTTCACTTGTTTGATGAGCAAGCAGATGCGTCCCTGGAATGCTTTAAGGAGAGCAAATCCGCGATCATTCCTTGGCCCTTCATACGCCGGCCTGCTGTTTCACCAGCGATTCCATACCTTTTGAGTTTACTGCAGGGGGCTGGTGTACAGTCAGTGCTACGGTCCCTAAAAACAGTCAACCCAGTCATTTCTGGGTCTGGGATGGAGTTCGGGCAGACACCATGCAGGTCCCCTGGGACAGCCATCATCCCAGTCCCTCAACTATGTGGCATCAGCCTCCAAGCCACTTCAGCTTGCTCTTAGTGGCATACGACCACCCTACATGAGGCCGGATCCAAAACTTTCTACAAGGGTGGCAATGGATCACATCCGACAGATGACTCCTCCAGATCGTTCAACTGGTCTATAAGCCTTCCTTTCTGGCCTGCTGTATCTTCCACCCACATCAGGACGCCTTTAAGAGGAGTGCACCTTGCCATTTTGTTGCAGTAGGTGCAGGCTGTCTTGTCCAAAGTGGCCATAGAGATGGTACCGGCTTTGGAAATAGGTTGTTCCTCACGCTATTTCCTTGTGCTGAAGGACAGAGGCCTTCGCCCTATTTTAGATCTCCACCCTCTGAACGTCTTCCTGTGGAAGGACAGATATTAGATGCTCATGCTGGCCCAAGTTCTGTCTGCCATGGATCCAGGCGACTGGATTGTAGTCTTGGACCTGCAGGGCCTATATTTTCATTTACATGTCCTGCAGTCCCACAGATATTACCTGCAGTTCACAGTAGGCCAGGTGTATTATCATTTAACTGTGCTCCCGTTCATTCCTCACAGTGCCCTTGGGGTGTTCACGAAATTGATGGCGGTAGTCGCAGCACATATTTGTAGGTTGGGTATACCAGTTTTCCCCTACCTCGCCGACCCTGTTGAAGGCGGGCTCTCCATAGTCCGTTATAGTGCACCTCCAGACCACAGCAAACTACCTGACATTGTTTGGGTTCACAGTCATTGTGCCGAAGTCACACCTGACTCCTTTGCAGGGGCTCCCTTTCATTGGGGCCATTTTGGATTTGGTGAAGTTTCATGCTGTCCCTCATTTATGATGTGTCCGGGACATTTGGGCCATGGTCTGAATGTTCCCCCCTCTGTCCTAGGTGTCAGTGAAAGTGGCTCTGAGGCTTCTGGACCTCTTGGCAATGTGCATCCTGCCTGTCAATGATGACGGGTGACATATGTGGGCTTAGCAGTGGAACCTTTCAACTCAGTGGACTCCGCACCAAGGGAACCTGTTGAATTCCATCCAGGTTTCAGAGGAGTATGCAAAATATCTTCAGTGGTGGCTGCTGACCCCAATTGGACTGGCTTCAGACCGCCCCCTCCACAACCTTCTACTGATGGTAGTGACGGATGCGTGGCTGCAGGTTTGTGGAGATCTGAGAAATCTGGACTCCAGCTCCACATCAACCAGTTGGGGCTGCAGTCTATTTGCCTGGCACTGAAGGTCTTCCTACCGTCCATCAAAGGGAGGCTGGCACCGGTCCCCACTGCCACCAGCAGGTGGTACTGCAACGTGCAGGGCGGTGAGGGGTCCTGGTTTCTATGTTAGAGTCCCTTCCCCTCTGGAGTTGACTGTGAAGTCAGGACATTTAGCTGGTCGTGAGCCAGTTGGTGGGATCTTTGAACGCCAGGGGAACAAGCTCAGCCAACAGTGACTGGCAGATCATGAAGGGCGCTTGGAATCCAAGGTGGTGCAGAGCATCTTCCAACAGTGGGGAGAACCCTGGCTGGACCTTTATGCTCCCGTCAAGAAAATTTGCAGTGTATTAAAATTTCTGTAATTTGGATTTCCCAAGAACACTCTCTCTAAGCAACACATTCATGCTAGAGTGGAGCGTGGGATTATTTTATTGCTGCCTCTGTCTCTCCTGCCTAAGTTCTGAAGATGATCAGGAATCATCTGGGCCGAAGTCATTCCAAGGGCTCCAGATTGGGCCAGGAGAGTGCGGTGCCCAGAACTTATAGGCATGAGCATCTGTTCCCCAATCAGACTTCTGCTTCTGCACGATCTTTTGTGACAGCAGCAAGGCACTGTTCTGCACCTTGACCTGTTCAATCTGCACCTCCATGCGTGAAGATTGAGGGACAGTAGTTGATTGCATTCGGTCTTTCTCCGGAGGTCATAAATGTTATTCTTGCTCTGCATTGTGCCTCTCTACTAAGTCAATTTATACTGGGCGCTAGTCAGATTTGTGGCTTGTTGTGATGTTGTAACACAGACTTGTTAAAAGCCAAGCAGTCTGATGTCTTAGTATTTCTTTTCTGTTGGGCCCAGCAAGGATTTGCAGCAGCACCATTGAAGTTTAGCCCTTTCGGCTTGTTTACGTTTGTCGGATCAACCGTCCTTGTTTAATTCACCTGTTGTGATGAGGTTTCTTTTTTAAATATATTTTTATTATTAGTATTACGTCACACAGCTTAAACCAGGCATAACAAGCCATGGCATTCTTAGAGTTTGGGCCAGTCTGATCCAATAGTCATATATAGCAGTCTGTCTGTATGGCACGGACATAAAAAAAATCAGCTAACATTGAAACCACCTTTAACATCATCCATTCAACCAAGTAAACAAGAGAAAAAAGGAAGGAAAAAAAATATGATGGCCAACGATATCAACTACCTCACTTGTCTCCCCGCACCCAGCTTCCATTCCTTGCTCTTCAGACGAAGTAAACCCAGTAGCTGTTAAGCAGCAGATTACTACACTTCTATGATCTCAACATCAAAGATCATGGTAGGGGATTAGGATGTGGAGGAGGGGTATTGCATTCAGTTTAGCCAAATAATCGTTCCACTGTTCCATAAGAAAACACCTCCCATCCTTTGCTCTGGTATCCGTCCGTACCGAAAGCTCTGTGATGCCCAACGGATTACATCTTTCTGCCACAAAGTAATCAAGGGGGCATGTGGCGTTTTCCAGGACATGGCAACAACCCATTGTGCTCGTACGAGTGTTAGACCTTGGAACCCTCTAAGTGGTTTTGTTCTTTTCGTCACAACTTCGGAATGAAGAAGATAAAGCATAGAGTTACGTGGCAAAATAGAGGCAGTGATAGCTGATATGCAAGATGTTACATTCTGCCTTAAATCCTCTATTGCGGGGCAAAACCATACCATGTGGAGAAAATCTGAATCTGCCTGTTGACATGTGGGTCATGATTCTCTGGCTCCCGAGTACATCTTTACAATCCTGCCGGGGGAGAGGTACGTGTGGTGTAAATAATCAAATTGCGTAAACTGAATCGGGCATTGCTTGTAACCGTTCTGGTAGAGCCCAGACACCTCCACACCATGGCATCTTGTATGTCTATTGATAATTTCATCTCCCACCACTGCTTGAGAGTCTGGAACCCGGATCCTGTAGCATCATCTCGTAAGGCTCCGTAGATATGTGAAATAGCCCTCGTCGGCCATGTCAGTGTTATCAACTCCAAGGGCCCAGCTTCCCTCACCGGTTCCCCATCCAGGTTCCATAATGTCCCCGCCACCCCTCAGAGCGTGGAATATAGAAGAAACTGACCCAGGTCCAGTGTGCCCCCTTCAAGTCCACAAAAGTAAAAAGCCTACCCTCCACTACTATGTCCCCCCACATCTTATATCCTGCCGCGGTTCAAGCATCCACCTGATAGATCTCTCTCAGCCACCTACATTGTGGGGGTGTCCAGATGGGGAGACTGGGTGCGCATGGTATTGCTCCCTACCATGAAGTATATATTTCTGCCAACACCATGTCTCCACCCTTAAAAATGCGCTATGGATAGTACAGTGAGAGGGGAATCCAAGAGCCATTCCAGTAGTGGAATCATCAGGAAATCGAACCCCAACAGCTGCCTCTCAGGGGCCAAAGGGTCTTGGAGCCATCTGAGAGGCCACTGAAGTTGAGTCGCAGCGTAGTAATGCTCAAAATTGGGAGCACCCAATCCCCCATTCTCTAAAGTAGCATATATAGTGTCCACTCTAACCCTGTACCTCCTAGTAGCCCAAACCAGTGATGCCAGCATGCGTTCTTCAATATCACAGTTGGTGCAGTGAAAAAATACAGGAGTTGTGGAAGAATTAATTGTGATGATGTTTCTATAATGTTTAACACGTGTTTCCCCCTAAACTTTTTGTGATGCCTCAGTAGAATTTGTTTGGTCATGATTTCCTCATGTGTACTCCCTTCGAGCCGATGTACAGCTGTTTATTGAATCTTTTGACTCTGAAGACTGTTTTCCTTATCGCGATTACTTCAATTCATCGCATGAGTGAGCTTCAGGCTTTCTTGGTGTAACAGCCTTGTGTTGTGACTTTATTGTCGCCTCTCCTTCCTTTCATTCACATCTTCCCTGCTGCTCAACCAGGATGAGTGTTGGAACGTGTGGTGATGTCACGGAATGCTTGAGTGCTTGCTGATGCGTGGAGTGTCAGTTGATGAATGCAGGCTGAGCAGCAGGGAGGCTGCTCCTGGTGGGGCAATTACCCATCTAATTACCATCTACTCTACCATCATATTTCATTTGTAACTGGAACTTAATAAAGCACTACCTTGAAACCTACTACCAGACTACATCTGGACTTCCTTTACCTACGACATTTTGGCGACGATTTGAACTCAGAACCTACGACTTGTGGACATTGAAACTGGAACTAAGGAATCAAAGGACCAATGATACTGCAACCTAAAGAAATTCAAGCTTGAAGGTAATTTAACGCCTGTTTAGCCCCACCAGTGTCTTTTTCCAACTGGACAGCCTGTCTAAAGCGTTTTACCTTCCTCATATCTAGACACCTGTTCACCTTTTGGAATAACATGATGCTTGATTTTCATTGTACTACTGCAAATTTAAATGTGTAAGTGGGAACTGCACATTTATTGAACTGGCTTCACTTAAAATCTGGATGTGTAATTGAACACCCTCCTGCTGGAGTAGCGTGCGCACAGATAATTACTTGACTCTTTTCTACATGTCGTGCTGTCGGATGCGGAGGCAAATACTCAAATCCGGGCTAACTAGGACTTTCGAGGTGAGCCTATTCATTGCCTTCATTTGTTATTGGCGCCCTTTTACTTTTGCTATTTCAACCGCCGCGCTGCTGTTTGAAAATGTTGGCGCGTGCTATCCACAGTCCGCGCGCAGTCCTACCTGCATCTCGAATCCTGTGTTGCCTCCATGGATCCCCAGTGACGTTACGCGTTGTCGCAGTGTTCTTCTGCTTCTGGACGCCGCATGCACTGACACGCCGCGAACCATCCTGCGCGACTTACGAGCGTGCCCCCATCTTGTGGTTGGCGGCTGCTCCTTCTGTCTTCACTCGTGGATCCTGTTTGTTTTGCCAACCACGTGTGTACCTTGATCCATCCGATATCGATCCCCTTCTGCGTGCCTTCATCTGTTATCGCAGTACTTCGGGCTCTGCTAGAATCGATGCACCTCTAAACTTTGGAGTTATTCTTCTCTACTATTTCGAGCTCTGCGGTGTTCCTTCTTGGGCTGTGTGTTCCTCCAGTCGGCATCCTCGTTCAGCCAAGAGCCCTGGTGTTGGGCATGTGGAAGCTTCGTTTGAGCTAATGGCGATTCTCTTGCTTCACTGTATGTACAGTTTTCTTCGCAGTAAACTTTGTGTCCTTCCTTATCACCAAGTGCAAAGGTCCAATAGTTGCCCTCCTGAAGATTACTGTTTAAATGCTGGAACTGGATGTTATTTGCTGACATTTACGAATATACAGAGATGCATTTTGGATAGAGACTTCGGGTGAGAGATCGCTCACCGGAGTTTAAGACCTTCTCTTTTGATTGTAATGTTTGATTTGTCCTATATTGGTGTGAGTGTGCTTGCGGTCATGTTTTTTTTTTTTTTTAGAAATGCTATAGTTCATATGTTTCTGCCTTATTAGCACCTATGTTTTGTTATGTGCTGTGAATTTTACGATGCTACTCTTTTCTCTTAGCCTATTTGTATTTTGCTGCGTGTGGGTGCTGAATTTCTTTGTTTGTAGGGTCTTACTCCCTGTTACCACATAGGTATGCATGCTTGTTGCTAGGTTTTACTTTTTATCCCTGTTCTGCGTGAAGGGTTGTGTACTCTTAAGTGTTTTACCTGAGATCTTTGGTCCTATCCGGTGCACGGTTTAGTGTATACATCGTTGAGTTTACTGCGAAGTGTATGCGTTCTTAATTTTTGCCTGAGACTTTCCGTCTCATCAGGTTTACAGCGTATTTTCGCGCCATAGGGTTGCCTTCCCCATAATTATATTGTGGTTTGCCTGAGACACTCCTGTCCTTTCAGGTGTACAGTGTTGTTTTGTTGCGCTGTGGGGCTGTTTGCTTGAGTATCTACGGTGTACTGTGTGCATTGCCGGTGACATTAAGTCATGCTTGTTGCATTGTTTCCTTGAGTGCCTGAGACGTCGGGTGTACAAGAGTGTTTCGTGTGTTGCATTGCAGGTGACGTTTAGTCATGCCTGTTGCACAGTTTGCATGAGTGCCTGAGACGTCGGGTGTACAAGAGTGTTATGTATGTTGCATTGCCGGTGACGTTTAGTCATGTCTGTTGCATAGTTTGCTTGAGTGCCTGAGAAGTCAGGTGTACAAGATTGTTACGTATGTTCGCTTTATACTTTAGTTCATGTCACGCGTACAATAGTGTGTGTGGCGTACTTCCTTCTCTTCTCTTTTGAGGAAAGGGGATGAGTGAGTGTTCAAGGTTATTCTTTTCATGATTCAGTGATGCTTCAGAATTCATTGTTTTATCAACTCATTTAATGTTTTATTGCATTTTACATTTTAGGACGTTTTAAAGTGATAAAAGTGATGTCTATTATGTGATGATGCCAATATATTCGTAACTGTTGCTTTCTTTTATCTTTCTGTATTTCCAATTTGTTGAACTTATATTTTGCATTTTTTCTGCATGTAATGTTCTGTTCTTTGTTCATGCTATTGCCTTTTGTTGGTATAAGGAAAGGGGATGTGTTGTGGCTTTATTGTCGCCTCTCCTTCCTTTCATTCACATCTTCCCTGCTGCTCAACCAGGATGAGTGTTGGAACGTGTGGTGATGTCACGGAATGCTTGAGTGCTTGCTGATGCGTGGAGTGTCAGTTGATGAATGCAGGCTGAGCAGCAGGGAGGCTGCTCCTGGTGGGGCAATTGCCTATCTACTTACCATCTTATCTACCATCATATTTCATTTGTAACTGGAACTTAATAAAGCACCACCTTGGAACCTGCTACCAGACTACATCTGGACTTCCTTTACCTACGACACCTTGCACCACCTTTTTTCCAGGCAAACTGATGTTGAGGACCAAGGTGGCCTTTTTGACTAAAGTCTTAACTCCTTTTCACGCTGGGCAATCTATCACCCTCCCAATGTTCTTTGCTTTATCTTACCCCTCGATGTAGGTGGAGAAACTCCATCAGCTGGACACCAAGAGAGCTCGGAGCTTTTACATCAATTGTACCAAAGACCATTGGGTGGACGAACAGCTTTTCGTGGAGTATTCTGAATGAAAGTAAGGCAAGGCAGTGCAGAAAGGTAGTTTGTCAAGGTGAATAGTCCTCTGAATCAATCAATATCTGTTATGCATTGGCCAAGAACCAGCCTCCAGAAGGTCTGAGGTTTTATTTCACCAGTGGCCAAGGCTGCTACCACTGGGTTGTCACACGGTGTGCCTATTCTCAAAATTGGTAGGCTGTGTAGTGGGCAGCGATGCACACTTTCACAAAGCACTACTGCCTCATCATCCAGGTTCGACAGGAAAGACATATTGCCCATTTGGTCCTGCAAGACTTTTTGTTCTTAGCCCTTTCCACAGACCCTCCACCTTGCGAGGTACTACTTTGATCGCTGTACTAAAGGCGAGGAATCTGTGATTAGAAGTATTCAGAAGAAGTTACTTACCTTTGGTAGCACTCTTACTGTGTATACTCTATGTAACCACAGATTCCTTACTACCCTCCTGCCTCCCCGTTCTGAGGGATGGTCTCTTTTTCCATATAAAAAGATCTCAAATTAGAGATGTGTACACTGGTACCTCTGTTTGGTTTTGTGCTCCGCTTCACAGAGCACGGACAGAGTCAAGAAAGAAACTGTCAGCACGCAGGGTTGGTGCTTATATGCAGCTCTGCTCAGTCACTTCTGGGGCAGAACGGAGCCACACAGCTCTCCTGCTGACACATGGGAACACTGCTGTGAAGACTTTTGTGATCCAGTCTAGTGCCTGGGGATAATCTAAAGGTGAAGAATCTGAGGTTAGATAGAGTATCCCCCAGAAAGAGAATTCCTCACGGTAAGTAACTTGTTCATTTGGCCCTCCTGGAGTAAGGTTGGTAATTGCTCCTGGAATGTCTCATTTTAGGGTGTTTACTGGTTCCTACAGGGGCATGACCTGTGCTGGTGGAGTCACAGGGCTCTGGATGCAGTCCTGCTGCGCCCCACTTTATACATGCCCCAGTGGGTTCTGCAGACTCCTTGGACCCCATCAACTTGGCCACATAATGGCCACGTTTTCTAAAACCACTGGAAAGAGGGTGCCATGGGTTGCTCACACAATCTATATTTTCCTGGGGTCATAGTTTTCTCAGAAGTACATTGGGTCTGAGGGTAGCTTGGCTCTAATAATGGGTGGGTGTGCTTCTTCCATTCACATCTGGTGAAACCGGCTGCTCTGGATTGTGGTGCAATACTTGTGGTACTGATCCTTTTGCAAAACTGTTCATTACTGTGTGAGACATTGCATCGTTTCCAGGGCAACATACCTACTGTCTATTGGAGCAGTGTACCTGTGACTAGGACGGTCTTCCATAAGAATGATGAGCTTTACCTTACCCAAACAGCATGGAATTGTGCTAGAAAGGCACTTGAAATACACTAAGGTATCCAGTGTGATCCTGCACGTATCTGACTTATGACTTTGCAGCCAAAGCTTTTGGTTCTTTTGGATCAGAGCACATGGTTTGTACATTGCTGGCCATGAATTTTGGCCCAAATATACCAGCTTGGATTCCCCTATGTTACCATGAGCTCTAGATGTGCATGCATTGTCACATTAGAATCCTGGGATTGCAAAACGGTGCCCAACAGAGGTGCCTGCTGTCTTTTCTTTCTTCCATCTTGATGATGGAGCCTCTGACCTACCTTTTCAGCGAGGCCATTTTTCAGAACAGCATAATACCAGAAGTAGACCCCAAAGTGTTGTGTTTTCCTAGGATGTGCTAGTCTATATAACTGATCATGTTGAAGCTTCTCCCATTCTTTTGAAGGATTCTCAACATCGACAAATCTTGCTTGTTTTCATTTGGACTCCATTGATTGTTTAGGCTGGACAGTATTTGTCATTTTAAGTGGGAGCATAAAGTGTTTTGCTTTTAGGTGCCCGCCTCTCACTTGATAAAGCTATATTTTAATAAGCACTTGGGATGGCATTAGAATCCTCTACTACGTTCTGCATCTCGCTCCCATTGTCGCCAGTTGTTCACATTGAAATAAGTAATATTCTATATAAGTTTCATAGCCTTCTGCTATATCTTAATAGGGACTTTTTCAGGAAATTACATTTTTTATTAACATGCCTGGTGAGGGGCAGATCTATGTCTACAGAGCTTGTACCACTGCTCCTTATTGCTGCTGCGTTCCCTATAGAGCTGGATGACTTTGCGAAAGCAGCCGCTTTTGGCACCCTTTTGGCACAATGAAATCTATAGGATTTAACACATTGGAGGGTTTTATTGAGGGAGGAAAGTTTCACACTTTTGCACAGATCCAATTTCAATATGACATTAATACAGGTGAGTGATATCTCATGTCACCATTTGGATAGATGCTGGTAAGTTGTGGTCCGTATCTGAGATGTCCTAGTAACTTTCTACAAAATTCTTCTCTAAAACCTAAAATGCGCCTTGTTAAAGAGGAGGTTAAGGTGAACCTCTCATTTCAGACTTGACCTTTTGAATACACAATGGGTAAAGGCCTGTCACAAAAGAAAGGAGGATTCTGTGGGAGCCCTCCTGAAATTGATTGAATTTAACTTTCTTTATAGGACTTCAGTCTTTTGATTAACCATGCACGTCATACATCGGATAAGCCTGAGATGCCCCCATTGTCACTATGTCAGGGCTTCTTTCATTGATATGGTGTGAGAGTGCAGTTGTATAGGAATTCTCAGGGTAAGTAGGTTGATATAATATAAGGTGTATCTGGGTGGCGGGATATTAGAACACTCCTTGTTCGCTTGCTGGGACATCTCTTGTCTGTTGTGAAGAAGTTTTAGTCATGTATGCCAATATAGACTATTTTTTCTCTGATTCTTTCCAGGAGAAAAATTATCATTGAGTGGTCGCCTGGTTCCATTCTGTCTATTCAGTTTTGGGCCAAAGACAATGTCTTACTGAACATATGTCTTAATGAAAGACTGACCTCGCGAAGGGGCCAAATCAGACTTGCATATGTTGTGTGCTGAGATATTTATCTCATTGAAAGCAATGTGAAGAATTTCCCTAACAGTTAGCAAAGTGGTATGACAAGACACTACAATGTCTAAATGGGTATTTAAATAGGGAAATGAGAAAGCTGCCAATTTCACCAAAAGATCAAGATTTAAAGAATATTGCAAGGCTATCTAGGAATCAAAACTGTTATTTTGAGGTAGAATTGTGTAAGATCTTTGGAAAGGTTAGGGAGAGATTCCGTAATTATTTAAATAAAGCAAACACAAGGAGATGGACGTAGCGCTGAAACTTTTCACAGCTATATGCAAATCAGTCTTGACCCTGTGCCTCATGGGAACAGTCCAGCCCGAACTGCCAAGCCATGTCTTCCCTGGACCGGAAACAAGCATCCTGGGACCGGTTTCGGGCTAACAGCCCTCATCAGCCAGGCTAGCTTGAATCCAGTGGCAAAGTGAGCAAGGGACCCACGTCTGGGCATACCCTGCCAACTTAGGGCGAACAAAGCAAACACAAGGAGATGATGGACGGAGCGCTGAAACTTTTCAGACACTCGCCCCCAGTCACAGATCTGGGGTGAATCCATCATCGTTCTTTAGCTCACTTCGCCACCCCAGTTCAGACACAGCTATATGCAAATCAGTCTTGACCCTGTGCCTCATGGGAACAGTCCAGCCGGAACTGCCAAGCCATGTCTTCCCTGGACCGGAAACAAGCATCCTGGGACCGGTTTCAGGCTTACAGCCCTCATCAGCCAGGCTAGCTTGAATCCAGTGGCAAAGTGAGCAAGGGACCTACGTCTGGGCATACCCTGCCAACTTAGGGCGAACAAAGCAAACGCAAGGAGATGATCGACGGAGCGCTGAAACTTTTCAGACACTCGCCCCCAGTCACAGATCTGGGGTGAATCCATCATCGTTCTTTAGCTCACTTTGCCACCCCAATAGGCTGCAAAAATGCACGCAGTAACAGAGTAATACCCTCCATTGAGCCTGGAAGACTGATTTGAAAAATACTTTTTTTTTTTTTTATTATTTTATTTTTTTATTGGCATTTCATAAAAACTGGCAATACAAGGTTCCAACGACAATAGTGTACATGAGTACAGTGGGTTTGTGTCACCCAGAATATAACTGCTTAACCGTACTTTTACAACAGTATGGCTTACAGAGCTTTGTGAGATATTGCACAGAGTAATACCATGTTTAGTGATCAACTGCTTAAACATGCCTTCTATTGTAACGTAACTCCCTCAACACCTTCCCCTCCCCCCAATTTGGACGTCTCCTGAAATTTTGTGGAATATCATGCTGTGATTATAGAGTTTCTGAGTGAAGCGTGGTTGATGATTTGAAAAAAACTTAAGTCGCCAAAGACAGTAATCCTCTTCTAAATGTTGTAAACAAACAGGACTTTTGTGATGATCTGGGATAGTTAGAGCATCCTTTATGGAACAGAATGGAAGGATATGGCACACAGGCAGTGTTTTCATATTTAATGCAGGCTTTTGGGCACCCTTTTTAATACATGGTTCCACCTTTTCTGGTTTGCCATGGACAGAACTTGTGAATTTGGCTCCAGAAAATCAAATGATACCAGTACACCAGACTCGTTTCAGGAGGGGAAGTTCGGCCTTAGATAATATTATGACCTTCTCACTGTTGGTTTGTAAATAGCTGAATAAAAGACAGGATAGGCTGTAGGCCTGTTGCATTGTCTTTAAAAGGGCCTTCAGTGGAATTTACAGAGGACTGTTGTGGCATAAACTGAATGCCTGGAGGATCTCTCGCTCCCTTCTGTTGGTAGTTGTCACTCAGTATACAGATACGTGGGCCAGGCTTAAACTGGGCACAGGTAATTAGCTCTGAGTCAGGGAACACCCATATTTAGGATTTGACTTAGACAAAAAACTTTCTAGGAAATGTCACGTGGTGAATTAAAAATAGAATTACACCTATTTGCAAAGCTCTAAATGGGTTTCTGCTCTCTGCGTGGGGCTATCTCCTCTACTGGATGCTATAAAGGCTCAGATTACCCTGTTATTTTTTACAGGGACCAGCTCATTTACGCAAAGCCTAGATTGCATGTTCATGAATTGCATTTGAAAACTATTTTGCTTAAGGCTTTCTCATGCCAGCGCATCCGCGCAGCTTGCAAATTGAAAGGTCAGACATTGCGCTGTCTGAGTTCCTTGTAGGCACTGTTCGTGCAATTTCAGGAGTTGCCTGGCTCCTGTAGACCAAGCGCCATGTTTTAGTGGGTTTTTACATACGTTTTAATTATTTTATGTTTTTGCTTCCTCACTGTTAATTTTCCTTAAACTGATTTACCAGTATCTTGCCTCTCGCAGGGGAGCCTGCGGAGGCTTGAGGGGTTGCTGGACCCCAGTTTAAAATTTTATTTCCCCTCACCTGTTTCTGGTCTCCTGCACCGGCAGCCGGCTGGACACGCCCTCTAGACATGCCCCCTCGCTGGTGAGGACTATAACTTCCTCATGCCAGCGCGTCCACGCAGCGGACGCGCTGAAGGCAAGCCCTTCTGCGCCCGGATTGCGTCTTGTGCTAGGGACCCTGGTGGTTTTTGTAAGTGTTGTAGGGATTTCTTAAAACAACTCGGGGGAAATAGGCAGCCACTCTAGTTGTACTTATGAATACAATCTACCTGACACGACACAAACCCCCTTTATATGCCCCAACTGTCAGTTTAAAATTTCAAACGAGAAAAAGGCGGCAAGCATATCTTCTCCTATCCGCCTTTGTTCTATTTCATGCACTTTACTCAACTCTCGGTCGATGATCAAGCATCGGTACAACATTTTTGAATACTTAGAAGCCCACAATCCAGACATTGTTTCTTACAGAAACGTGGGCCAATGCAACCTCATGCCCAGATATTATAGTGGCCCTCCCCTCAGGTTATCAGATTGCCCGCCTTGATAGGAACCTAAAAAAAGGGGGCGGAATTGCGATCCTTTATAAAAATCATCTTGAGATATCATGCAGTCCGGTCCTTATTACGGGTGGTGAGGCACTTATGTTCAGCTGTAACATGAAGAACCAAACTAAATTATTCAGTCTTTTAGTTTATAGACCTCCTGGCCTAAAGACCGCATTTTTAGAAGCCATAAATGAATTCTTAGAAAGTAGCACGCTTCAAGAAACTTTTACCATCTTGGGAGATTTAAATTTTTATCTTGAGGAGCTGAACAACAAAGATACCTCATCTCTTGTGGATAATTTGTTATGTTTTGACCTAAAACAAATGGTCACTGCTCCCACCCATCAAGCTGGTCATACGCCCAATGTTATTTTTACGAACTTCCGGGATTTAGTCCTACATGATATTCTTCAGGTTACTTGATCCGATCACAAGGCGGACCAGTTTGAGTTTCGTTTCAAGCAAACAAAGATAGCCATTAGTTCAGAACACAAGTTTAAGTTGATTAGGCCTTGGAATAAAATAAATTAACAAGATTTAATTTAAAAACTTGAGACTACTCAACCGGTGCTGACAGGTAGTCCAGATCAGGTTGCCTCGTGTTATTCCAAGTGGATTCATGAGGCAACAATGACATTAGATCCAGAGAAGAAAGTTACCAGTCACAGAAGAAGCCCGTCTGCTCCATGGTTCTCCGAGCAATTACGGCTTAAAAAGAAAGTGTGCCGCCTGCAGGAAAGGAAATGGAGACAACATTATGCCCTGGAGGAAAAAGAGATACAAAAAGCAGCTTCAGGAATATAAAAATTTGATTATTTTGGAGAAATTTTCTTTACCAGTAAAATTAGCTTGGCGGTTAACTCGCAACGTGAGCTGTTTAAGACTGTGTCTAATCTATCAGACCTGGCTGTCCCGCCCACTCAGCCTCCCTCACAGCTTTTCTGTGAGAATCTAGCAAGATTTTTAAAAAACAAAGCTAAGGCGGTTTACAAAGAACTTATTTTTGATAACAGTTCAAACAATCAATTACAAGCCACCACACAACAGGATCTAGGCCGACAGTCTCTGGATAGTTTCCCAGCTATCTCGCCAGAACGTATGTTTGAGCTCCTTAAGCTAACTAAATCCGGTGCTCCCTCCGATCCCTGCCCTCCCACGTTGGTGCACAAAATAGCGTATTGGATGGCGTATCCTTTTTCCTTAATGTTTAATAACATTATAACATCAGGAATTTTTCCCCTGGAGTGGAAAAATATTACTATCTTGCCTCTTCTTAAGAAGCAATTCTTAGATCCAGCCAAAGAACAGAACTATCGTCCTATATCAAGATTGCCTTATCCTGCAAAAGTACTGGAAAGACATCTCAATTCCTGTCTTACTCAGTTCTTGGAACAACATGACATCCTAGATGAGGCTCAATTTGTTTTCAGGAAAGCCCACTCAACGGAAACTGCTTTACTTATTGTAGCAGAAGAGATTAGGGTGATTCTGGACCGGGGAGATAGAGCTGTGGTGGTCCTATTGGACCTATCCGCGGCTTTTGACACGGTCAGCCACGAAATTCTGAAGCAATGGCTACTAGACATAGGTGTCAATGGTACAGCTTTCCAACTACTATGCTCCTTTCCGGATGAAAGAAAACAATCTGTTAGCTTAGGAGATTTCAGGTCAGAATCTTTGCCTACCGTGTGGAGTCCCACAGGGTTCTTCTGTAAGCCCCACCTGGTTTAACATTTATGTGGCCCCTCTGATGAGCCTGATTAGATCTTTTGGCTTTTTCACAATATCGTATGCGGACAACACCCAGATTGTTGTTCCCACAACCAACAATTTCGATGAAGTAGCCATGCGTTTTAAAAAATGCATGAGTGCTGTAGTTCAATGGATGGGTAGCCATTGCCTGAAACTGAATGCAGCAAAGACCGAAGTCCTTCTCTTCGGAATAGATCTCTCTTTTTGGAACCAATCCTGGTGGCCTGAGGACTTGGGTGTTGTTCCTAGCCCAGTGGCTAAATCAAAAAATCTTGGAACGATATTTGACACCAAGTTATCTTTTAGAGATCATGTCAATCATCTTACATCATCCTGGTTTTACACACTTAAAATTCTGCGAAAAATTATTCCTTTTCTACCTATGAAGCTACAAAAAACGGTAGTCTCCTCCCTTGTCCTATCAAAACTGGACTATTGTAATGGCCTTTTGTTAGGTGCCCATCCAGGCACTATAAATAGACTTCAGAGAATACAAAATGCAGCTGTCAGAGTTTTGACAAACATCAAAAAATCTGAGTCAGTGACCAAAGCCAGAAAGGAGCTTCACTGGCTGCCAATCAAAAAAAGAATAGCTTTTAAAGCTCTGTGTATAGCTCATAAAGCTGTGCACTTATGGTCCTAAACTCTTCAGAAAAAAACTGACCTGGTATACTCCTAACAGAATATTGCGGTCCATGAATTCCATGACTGTCAGTTGACTGCTTTAATAAAGTTAATTGGGGAGGGAGAAGTTTTGCACTCTCCACATCTCGCCTTTGGAACACCATACCCATCTCTTTGAGAAATTCTTGTAATTTCCTGGCTTTTAGAAAGCTTCTCAAAACCGGGCTTTTTAATCTCCCGTTCTCATCTTGTTCTTATCTTTACCTTTCCTGCAAGCAGCGCCAAGACGCCTTTGGGCATACGCCGTGCTTTATAAATCAAAAATTAAATCAAAATCAAGGCAGTTGACCACTTTATGCCATATAAGGCTAGAACTAGGTTTGACGCCACTATCTGCTTTGGTTGACATTAATCGGATCATGTACTTCATAGAGGTGAAAAGGGCAGGAACCAAAACTTTAAGATTACTCGTCACCAAAGCCTGTACCGCATCCTGGGGAGGAGCCTTCCTTTCAGCAAAGTGATTGGAAGACATGGTAGAAGAATATAAACTCCCCTCGATAGCTACACTAGCATTTATGTCAGGAGCAGCGCATAAACTAGTGCTAAATAAGGAAGTCAAAAGCCTGACCCCGAGTAGGGACATTGACGCAGCCTCCAGATCTAAGCACATTATATACACCATAGACACCTTCTCTAGCTTAAGGCAACCCTATTTCGATTTTAATCTGCAGTCTCAGGAGAAGATCACGTTTATACAATTTAGGTTTCTCTATCTCCCATTTAAGGGCTTTGATGTCGCATGGAAATTAAAGGGCTGCATTGGCAAATCATGTAGGATGTGCCAGTCAGCCGAAGAGTCCATTGAACATAAAATGTGCCTATGTCCAGCGCTACTAGAAGCACCGAAAAAATACTTAAAGCCAATGTTTAACGCAGAAGGCATAAGAACAAGGATGTCTTATTTTGCTTTAAAGGTGGTATTGTAAAAGTGGTGGGTAACCTTGTAAATTTTGTGAGGCAGGCCATCAAGCTCTGGGAGGAAAATGCTTAACCTTTATTCATTCTAATGAGCATCGATTTTTAATGGGTTTAACAGAGTCTGCGTTGTGTTTTATGTAAAATAATTATTGCATATAGCTTATATAAACTTTAAACAATAAAGCATGCTACTACTACTAAAACTCTCCAATAAGATCTATAGTACTAAATGTATTAAGCAGGCGTTCGTACTTACACCCCATCTTTTTAATTTATATATCGCAGACCTTTGCAGATCTACATTGTCAGAACAATTGTTTCCACCTAAAGTTGCCCAGTTCCTAGTGGGCACATTAATATATGTGCACCACATGATTGATTTAATAACATAAATGATTCTCGGTTAATTTATAAAAACCGAGTATAGTATTGTTTGCCAAAGGTAAATGTACTGAGAAAACTGGCAAATGGTTCAGAGACAGGCAGACCATTAGCTCACCCTGGCTATTACTCTCTGAGAGTTTGGTTTGGATAAAGGAGCTTTTAGACACCACATTACCTTAAATAAGATTAACAATTACATTGCTATCTGCACTTGAAACCTTATATCGGAGCTTTACATGTCCAACAGTTTTTACAATAATTCAAGTACTTAAAAGTAAACGTTTACCATCGTTAACATATGGATTGGAGGTGCTGGGTAAGCGGATAAATTATTAGATTTAGCGCAATGCAATCTTTTCCTCTCTTTATTTGAGCGGCCTCAGTCTGATGGCTCCGAGTCAAATTCGAGTGATATTTACAGCAAATCCTTGCTACGAAATCAGTTTCTGAAATGTTATCACTTGTGAGTGGCAGCAGACAGTGTTCTTAAAGGACTATTATGGAAGGAAATCTATTCAACATGTGGAAAAATGGAGTGTTGGAAAATGTATTTGGAGACGACTCTAGCTCAACTTGAAGTTACATTGGTCTGGGAAGAAAGATGTCAAGATTGTACATTGAAGGAGGGTGCTGAAAGAAAATTAAGATATCTAAACCATTGTTTAGTTAAAAGTAAAAGTACATCTGATAAAATATAATGAATACAGAACCGCTTTATATGAGCAGGAGCGTATATCTTTCTACCTGTATCCACCCTTGCAGCATAAAACAAAGCCATATGTTTATTCTTCTTTTTGACCCCTATGGAGGATATCAGGGGATCATGGGACCATGAGATCGGTGGCAGGCTGTGTAGTTATGCGAGGGAAATTTCTGGTAAATATGTTTTGTACCTTTGCAATCTTGTAAGGAAGACCTATTTGAGGAAGTTTTGACAAGAGAGTATCAATCTGCAGTCATGCCATAATACAGGTCTTAAGTGGTGACAACATCTGCATTTCGGAAGAGACAGCCCAAGACCTTCACTGGTGGCAAGCAGACACTGACCTGATTTCTTGGCCTGCCACTTCAGCTACCCCATCCAAAGCACACAGTAGTGACAGATGCTTTGCTTAGAGGTTGGGGAGGCCAGGTAGGAGAAGTGGAAATCAGATGCCTGTGGTCTCCAGCAGAGTTCAGATTCCACATCAGCCCTTTGGAGCTTGTGGCAATCCGGCTGGCACTCAGTCTTTCTAACAACCATCAAAAGGAGACTGGTGCAGGTTCTCATGGACAACACAACTCATGTGGTACTGCTTCAAGCGGGGGTGGTGAGTGGATCCTGGATCACGTGCCAGGAAGACCTGAAACTTTGCAGATCATTGGATCAGCTGGAAATGTTTCTGGTGACCAATCAACTGGTGTGATCTCTCAGCAACAGAGTGGACTAGTTGAGCATGCGTGGACTGGCGGACTACAAATGGCATCTCCAACATTGCTGTTCCAAACAGTGGGGTATGCCCTGGCTGGATCTTTTTGCCACTACCGAGAACACAGTCTTGAGACTCATGCCTGCTGGAGAGTCTAACAGGAAAGTTATTAGATGCATTCCATCTATGCTGGATCAAAGGTCTCTTGTACATGTTCCTGCTACTACATTTCCTGCCTTGAGTAGTGAAGAAAGCCCTGGCAAACTGGTCAAGCTATATTGATAGCCCCAGAATGAGCCAGGAAGACGCGCTATCTCGATCATTTGAGATCAGCATTTGCCTGTCTCAGTTACAGTGGAAGGTCCTAACCATGGGTCTCCATAGCCTAAACTTCCCTACATGGAGATTGAGCAGTGAAAACTGACCAGAAGTAGTGGATGCAGTCCATACTACCAAATGTCCTTCGATCAACTCCATCTATTTAGGACACTGGGGAAAATTAGCGTCCTGCTGTAGGGGCCATGATCTTGATCCTTCTCAGGCCAAACTTTCTGATCTGTTGTTCGCTTTATCATTAACCTAGCAAGGCCTTGCAGTGGCACAGTTAAAAGTTATATACCGGCCCTTAGCTTCTTTTTGTGCTTGCCAAAACCAGCCTTCACTCTTCAAATCACTTATTGTGATGTGGTTCCTTAAAGGTCTAACACATGTTTCTCCTGAAACCTTCTGTTGTGCCAACGTGGAACCTTCACTTGGATTTAACGTTTCTCATGTTCATTTCATTTGAGCCTATGCACAACTGTTCTTTGCGGTTCTGACCAATCAAGACACTCTGTCATCGCAATCACTTCTGCTTGCCATGTGAGTAAACTGCAGGTGCTGTCAGTGCAACCTCTGAATACCACCTTCATTAGATGCTGAGACCTGGGCCCCCCTTCTGCCTATAGTAGTATTGCTCTTCCATGTAGGGGAATTCATGACCCTTCCACCATTTTTCTTGCCACTGCATCCCCCGAAAGAGTGGGAGAGACTTCATCAGCTACACCCCAAAAGAGCCTTAAGTTTCTATGTTGTATTGGAGCATTTTATTGAAGATCTGCTCTTCATGGGATTTGCCGGTGCCAAGAAGGGAAAGGCAGTACAGAAGCGTACTCTATTGTAGTGGATTGTCCTTTGTATAAAGATCTGTGATGATCTAGCCAAAAAGGAGCCCCTTGAAGGTCTAAAGGGCCGACTCCAGCAGAGCTAAGGCTGCTATGGCGGCATTAGCTAGTTGATTTCCCATCTCAGACATCTGCCAACCTGCGACATGGGCGTCCGTGCATACGTTCACCAGGCACTACTATCCTGATTGTCCAGTCTGCAGAGAGGCTCAATTTGCCCACTCAATTGTGCAGGACCTTTTGGTTCGAGTCCACTCCATTGATCCTCTATCTTTTTTGAGCTACTGCTTGGGTATCTATTCTAAAGGTGAGGAATCTGCCGTAAGAATTAGAAATATCCATCAGAAGAAAGTTACTGACCTTCGGTAATACTCTTTCTAGTGGATACTTTATCTGACCTCACCACCCTCCCACCTCCTCATCCTCTTGAGTGGACATCTGCACATCTTTATAAGGTTCCAAGTTCGTTTTTAGCATACTGTAATCTGCAATTCGTTTAACTATAGCCACGTCTGAGGGCGCAGAAGGAATGCAGTATAGAAACTGACAACATGTAGGGGAAGCACCTATATGCCTTTCTGATCCGCCACTTTCGTGGGTGATGCAAGATCACCATGGAGCCACCAGGGCTCCACCTAACGGTTTGTGGGAGCTACTACTTGAAATTCTCTGGATCTAGTCTCACATCTGGGAATACTCTAAAGGTGAGGAATCTTCAGTTAGAGCAGTGATACTCAAAGTACGGCCCGGGGGCAGCATGCGGCCCTCTTGATCTTTACATGTGGCCCCCTGAGCAGCAGCAGCACTGGGCTGCTGTTTACTCAACTCATCACTAACATTAAAAAAATGTTAAATATACAGCAAGCACTTATTTACATTTTAATTGCAGTTAAACAAAAGGAAGTAACTAGCCCCTTAACTTTAGGAACACCTTCATTTTTAAAGACCGTTAAAAATACGATAGTTTCAAAATTCTAAAAGTGTATTTCATTGACTTGTAGAACCTTGCACCTTAGTAAATCAAATTATAGCAATGCATTCAGAAGTATTTTTTTAAAGTGATGGTTTTCAAACATGAATTTAGAAACGTTCATGCTTCGCACCCGCCCCCCTACAGCCCCACCCTGACAACAATGCCATTAGTGATTACATCCAAGCACAGTAGATGGTTTCGTACAGCACGCATCCTGAAGTCATGTATTTCAAGGTCCTCTTATATGTGACAAGGAAGAAAAAGGATAGAAATTGAAATAAAACAATTGCCCAGGGTCACACAATTTGGTCAAGTGGAGAAGCCGGGATTCATCCCAGGTTTTCTGGTTTCCCATTGCGCAATTGAGTTCAGCCAGTAGATATACATGCTTCGCTTCCCCTATACCCACTTTACACCCCCTCCCCCGCTGGCATCAGTGCGGCCCTCGGTGACACCAAAGACCAAACTTTGCATCCCCCAGGAACATTTTTGTGAGTACCCATGAGTTAGAGTATCCACGAGAAAGAGTGAGAACCGAAGGTAAGTAACGTGTTAATTTGGAAGAAGTGTACTAATAAACTCACCTTTATTTATGTATTACTACAGTGCACCGGCCAAATTCCTTATTAGCACTGTACTTGGAAAAAACGGATTGTCTCAGATTTGGTTCTAGAATCAAGTGACAGAAGAAACCAACTCGTACCCTACACACACAAAATTTAGTTATTGTAATTCTTTCTCACTGCACAGATTTAACCCCTTTAACACTTGATAGGTGCTATATTGTATATATGCAGAAGAACAAATGTTCAAAAGAGTTGCTCAACATGCTAATAATGGGTAAGTGTAAAATTTCCTCTAATAAATATATATTATTTTTGTATATATTCAGTTTGTGTACAAAGTTTTGATTTATAATCACAGCCCAGTTTATGTGAAGTGAATGTGTGTTCTTGTATATACTTAAAGGCACAGAGTGTAATATGCTAGCTTTAACAAAATACATTTTACCAAAACAAGAATACAACTGGTTGAATTTACTGCATCAAGGAAAAATTACATTAAAGAGGCCTCGTGACTACCATGACGCCTGTTTCCCTGTGTAAAGCAATTGTCACAGGCAGTCAGTCTGTGAGGCAGTAAAGGTTTTTTTTTTTCATTTCGATTTTTCTGTACTGTGGTAATAAACTCAAATTTGACCTTTGCAGTTTAGTAATAAATGTGTGCATGTGCGTTTATTAGTACAGTTGCTCTGAAAAACAGTTATTGGGCCACATTTATTTCTAGTGTCATGGCATAAATGCTGGTTGTCATCATTGTTTAGGAAGGAAAGGTGCATCATGACTCACTGGAGGCTGGGCCTCTCACGAGTCATGGCCCTCTCCCAACAGTAGTAATAAATAGCATATTAAACTGTGCATCTACATACGTAATATACATGTATATATATTACACAGAGTTTCCATAGGACAGATATTTTTTGTTTCATTAATAACTTTGATGCCTTTTGATAAGTCTGAACTAAAAAAAAAAGTTCATCCACTTTGGCTGCTTCATGAAAAGGTTTGTGCTGAACTGTCAAGCAGGGGCCAAGAAAATGGAATGGAGCATGGGGTGGGGGCCAAAGTGCAATTTCACCTGTTAATTCCCATAGGAAAGTTTGCTCTCCGATATACAAAAACACGACAGAACAGAATTACACCACATTTGGTAAAATGTTAGAACTTTAGTCAGAAAGCACGTTTTTTTTTTAGTGTTTAAAAATGTTCTCAAGTGGGCATGGAAGGGATAAGGCTGGTAAAATCTTGGAATTATCTAGACCGTTGGTGTTCAGATATGCTTTGATTGGGCCAATCTGAAAGAGACACGTTAGTGATAGATTCCTTACCTTAGAATATCCCCAGGCGTCAGACTGGATCCGGAAAGTTTTTCGTCAGCAGTACCCCTGCGCGTCGGTAGGTGGCATCGTGCGACTCCGCGTTCGTCGCTGGCGTCGTAAGCGCGGAGATGACGTCACGGAGACTACTTAGGCGCCACCCATGCGCGCTGACGTCAGTTCTCTCTTTTTCTGCGCCAGCAAGCGCAGATCCGGTTAGAGCACGTACCTTGGTCACTTTTGACTGGTTGTTTTTGGGACTTTTGTCTCTCCTTTTCTAAATCTTGACTCCTGGTGCCACGTACGGATGCCTCGGTTTAAATTCCGCCGTACGATGTCGGTGGCTGACCCCCATGGCGTCTGTTTCTACTGTCTGGAGTGCGGTCATGTTCCGACTGTCTGGCCATGGCTCCGAAGGCATTGCGGGAGCGGTCCCGAAAGCAGCTGGAGGCAGACAGTCTTCTCCGCGCCGTTCCAAGCCCAGGGGTCGCTCGAGGGACCAACCGCGGAGCCATAATCATCGCTCCTCGGGGTCAATCAATCAATCATGTCACTTATAAAGCGCACTACATACCCGCGAGGGTCTCAAGGCGCTGGGGGAAGAGGGGGGTGGTGCTGCTACTGATCGAAGAGCCAGGTCTTGAGGAGTCTTCTGAAGGCCAGTAGGTCTTGGGTCTGTCGGAGGTTGGTGGGGAGGGTGTTCCAGGTCTTGGCGGCGAGGTGGGAGAAGGATCTGCCGCCGCGGTCGTTTTCCGGATGCGGGGGACTGTGGCGAGGGCGAGGCTGGTCGAGCGGAGCTGGCGGGTGGGGGTGTAGAAGCTGAGTCGTCTGTTGAGGTAGGCTGGTCCGGAGTTGTGGAGTGCTTTGTGTGCGTGGGTGAGGAGCTTGAAGGTTATCCTCTTGTTGACAGGGGTCCATGTCCTCACCCTCGGAATCGGGTAAGAGACGCCGCGAGCAACAGTCAAAGAAGCGCGTACGCTCTCCGACCTCCCCCGCCGGTCTCCGGACGCGGACGAGGGGGCCAGGGGTCTTCCCCAAGGCTCCGTTGGAGCCTGTGAGTCCCGCGGCCTACCCGCCCTACCCGGGTCCGTTGGAGGCTCCGGCCCAGGTGCAAGAGTTTCTTGCCGCCATGGGCTGCCTTTTGAGGCCTAGGGCTCCCGCCGGCGCACCTTCGGGCCCCGCGGTCTCTATTGAGGGCTCTTGCTTGCCACCGGCTCCGCCGCTGGCGTCGTCGGCGGCTCTGGCCCCGGCGACGCAAGGTCCTCCGCCGGCAGCTCCGTTCCCGGCGCCACAAGGTCCTCCGCCGGCGGCCCCGGCGCCGCAAGGTCCTCCGCCGGCGGCTCCGGCGCCACAAGGTCCTCCGCCAGCGGCTCCGGCCCCGGTGCCGTAAGGTCCTCCGCCGGCGGCTCCGGCCCCGGTGCCGCAAGGTCCTCCGCCGGCGGCTCCGGCGCCCCCTGCGGCTTTGTTCCCGGTGCTGCACTGGCTTCCGTCGTCCCACCTCCTAATTGGGACATGGAGCCGGATCGGCGCCGTTCCCTGCGCCGTTCCTGGCGCCGTTGCAGCGGAGGACTCGAAGGATGCAGGTGGCCTTGACCTCTCCTCTGAGCCTAGGTTTGTGTCTCCTCCCATCATGGAGGAAGGCGCCACATACACTGTGGTGCTCCATAGAGCAGCTGAGGCTCTTGACCTTGACCTGCCTACTGTTACCCTCAAAACTAGCCTCCTTACTGAAGTGCTTCAGCCGGCGGCAAGTTCCATAGAACCTCTGCTTCCGTTCAATGAGGCCTTGATGGATGTTTTGATGGGCACCTGGTCTAGGCCAGCCACAGGGGTTCCTGTGGATAAAAACGTGGCCAGGCGTCACCGCCCGGCCAGGGTAACCCTGCCCTTTTGACAACTCATCCGACGCCGGAGAACCTGGTCATTCAGGCCTCCACTTCCCAAACTGCATTCCCTGCCGCTCCGCCAACTACGGAATCGAAAATGCTGGAGCAGTTTGGCAAAAAGTTGTTTCCCTCTGCCGGCCTGAGGCTGCGGTTAGTAAACACCGCATGCCTCTTGGGCCGCTATTCTCACGCTGTGTGGGACACGGTGGCGCAAACTCTGCCCCACTGCCCGGAGGAGGTTCGGGCTGTACTTTCCTAAGCTGTTGCGGAGGGGAAGGATGCCGCGAGTTCGCCTTTCGGTGTGGGTTGGACACCGCAGACTCTTTGGGGATAGCCATCTCCACGACGGTGGCCTTGCGGCGACACGCCTGGCTGCAGTCCACTGGGTTTTCGGGGCTGTCTAGAGTTCCCTCTCTCCACCACACGCCCGGCCACATCTACCTTCGTTCTTTTCGTGCCACGGAAGGGGCGCCCCTACACGTCCGTTCAGCCAGAGGCCTGCGCACAACAAAGCCTCAGCGCAGCCGCAGGCATGGTGGCCGCCGTGGCGGCACAGGGGTTCAGCGTGCGGGTCAGTCCGCCTCCACTCCCGCAGCATCCACCTCAAAGCCTTCCTAGTCCGAGCTGGTGCACCCCACGCCGGTGGGCAGCAGGATTCAACATCACCTCCCCCACTGGCGCTCTGTCACTTTGGACAGGTGGGTGCTGCAAATCGTCCGAAGGGGTTACTCTCTCCCCTTCCAGTCTGTCCCCCCCGGCCATGCCACCTCAGTTCCACCGCATGTCGGGGGATCACTTGGCACTTCTCCGACAGGACGTCACAGCCCTCTTGGCCCAGGGGGCCATCGAGCGCGTTCCTGGGCCAGAAGTAGGACATGGTTGTCATTCCCACTACTTTCTGGTCCCCAAAATGGTAAAGGGGGCCTGCGCCCATCTTGGACCTCAGGAACGCCCATCGCTTCTCCGGAAGGAGAAGTTCAAGATGTTCACTCTGGCTCAGGTCTTGGCTGCCCTTGACCCTGGAGCCTGGATGGTAGCGTTGGACTTGCTGGACGCATATTTTCACATTCCCGTCCTGCCGGCCCACCGGCGTTACCTGCGGTTCATGGTAGGCCGGGAGCATTTTCAGTTTGCCGTGCTCCCCTTCGGCCTTACAAGCGCCCCTCGGGTGTTCACCAAAGTGATGGCGGTGGTCGCAGCTCATCTGCGCAGGTCAGGGGTGTCAGTCTTCCCCTACCTCGACGACTGGTTGTTGAAAACGGGCTCGCCCCAGGCAGTCGTCGCCCACCTTCAGACTACAGCCGACCTCCTGCAATTGCTGGGGTTCTCCATCAACGTGCCGAAGTCGCACCTGAGTCCCTCTCAGAAGCTCCCCTTCATCGGAGCGGTTCTGGATTCGACAGTTTCGGGTTTATCCTCCCGGGCAGCGACTCCCCGATATTCAGGCTATAATGCCAATGTTTCAGCCTCTATCCCGGGTTTCAGTCTGGATGACCCTCCAGCTACTGGGCATGTTGGCCTCCTGCATTCTGCTAGTGCAACATGCCAGGTGGCATATACGGGCTCTGCAGTGGGACCTGCAGTTCCAGTAGGCAGCATCAGGGCACCCTGTCCGATCATGTCCAGATCTCGGGGGTACTGCACAACAATTGCGGTGGTGGCTCACGCATCACGATTGGGTCAATGGCAGATCCCTCTCCCTTCCCCAACTGGGGCACACAGTGGTGACGGAGCGTCCCTCCTGAGATGGGGTGGCCACTTGGGTGAGGGAGAGATCAGAGGCCTCTGGTCTCCGGCAGTGTCCCGGCTCCATATCAATCTTTTGGAGCTTCGGGCGATCCGACTTGCACTGAAGGCATTCCTTCCCTCTGTCCAGGGAAGTGTGGTGCAGGTGTTCACGCACAACACCACCGCCATGTGGTATTGCAACACACAGGGCGGGGTGGGGTCGTGGACCCTATGTCAGGAGGCTCTGCGCCTCTAGACATGGCTGCAACATCAAGGCATTTCCTTGGTGGCTCAACACCTGGCAGGTTCTCTGAACGCCAGGGCGGACGGACTCAGCCGCCGGTGCTTGATGGATCACGAATGGCGTCTGAACTCGGACGTGGCGCAAGGTCTCTTTCTGCAGTGGGGAGAGCCTTGGTTAGATCTATTCGCCACCGAACAAAACGCGCAATGTCATCAGTTCTGCGCATTGGAATTTCCAAGGCGGCACTCGCTCGGGGACGCTTTTCGTCGCGAGTGGAGCTGCGGTCTATTGTACGCCTTTCCGCCTATACCACTTCTGCCCAGAGTGCTAAAGACAACCCGGGCGCGACCGGCCCAGGTCATCCTTGTGGCTCCGGATTGGGCACTGGAAAATACTGGTATCCCGAGCTGCTCCACATGGCGATCGATCCCCCGATCCGACTGCCTCTTCGGGGGGATCTTCTGTCACAGCAGCAGGGGATGGTCCTCCACCCGAACCTGTCCAGCCTCCGCCTCCATGCGTGCAGATTCAGCGGCAACAGTTGACCGCTTTCGATCTTCCTCCCGAAGTCTGTGATGTCATTCTGGCAGCCAGGCGTCCCTCCACTAAGACGGTATACGCCTGCAGGTGGAACAAGTTTGTGGCATTGTGCACAGCTACGTCTGTGGATCCCCTTTCTGCCCCTCTTTCTGAGGTCCTTCTGTTCCTGCTCTCCTTGGCCCAGCAGGGCTCTGCTCTGGGCACTATCAAAGGTTATCTTTCGGCCATCTCCACCTTTCTCAGGCTTCCAGATCAGCCTTCTCTCTTTAAGTCCCCGGTTGTTAACCGTTTCCTGCAAGGCATTGCACACACGTTTCCTCCCGTGCCTTTCATAATGCCTCAATGGGACTTAAATCTTGTCTTAACCTATCTGATGTGCGCTCCCTTTGAGCCCCTTCATAACTGTCCTTTACGTCTTCTTACTTTCAAGACGGCTTTCCTGATAGCTATCACCTCTGCCAGAAGAGTGAGTGTGCTCCATGCTTTTTCTTCTAATCCTCCTTTCCTTTCTGTTCATCCGGACAAAGTGGTTTTAAGGACCCGTCCTTCTTTCTTGCCGAAGGTTGTCACGCCCTTCCACATCGGGCAGACCATCACTTTGCCCACCTTCTTTCCGCCTCCGCATCCTTCAAAACAGGAAGAGAGGCTCCACCGTCTGGACCCAAAACGTGCGCGCTCGTTCTATCTGAAGCACACACAACAGTTCCAGGTGGATGACCAGCTCTTTGTTGGCTACCTGGGCGCCAAAAAAAAAAAAAAAAAAGTTGAGCCGTGCACAAACAATTCATCTCTCGGTGGGTCGTTTTGTGCATCGGAGCGTGTTACTAGTTGGCTAAAAAGGAGCCTCCTGTGGGGCTGCGTGCCCATTCTACCAGGGCAACGGCAGCCACTACTGCCTTGGGACGCGGCGTTCCTTGCAGGATATTTGTCAGGCAGCTACGTGGACCTCGCTGCACACATTTACCAAGCATTACTGCCTTGACAGTCAAGTCCGGAGAGACGGCTTCTTTGACCGTTCTGTTCTCCGTGACTTTCTGGTGTAACCTATTCGCAGACCCACCACCGGGTGCTGGTATTGCTGGGGTATCTATTCTAAGGTAAGGAATCTATCACTAACGTGTCCTTTCAGATGCACAAGTTACTACTTGTGTAACGACATATCTGTAAGAGACATTAGTTAGTGATAGATTCCTCACCGCCCCACCCATCCTCCCCGTTCTGCGAAATGATTCTAGGGTTAAGGTCATCCCTTTCAGGGCCCTAGTTTCATGGCACCAGTGGTCAGTTTCTTGCATGGCTCTGCTTCCCTGGCGCGGAAAGTCGTGTACAGAACTGACGTCAGCGCGCATGGGTGGCGCCTAAGTAGTCTCCGTGACGTCATCTCGGCGATTACGACGCCAGCGACGAACGCGGAGTCGCACGACGCCACCTACCGACGCGCAGGGGTACTGTTAACGAAAAACTTTCCGGATCCAGTCTGACGCCTGGGGATATTCTAAGGTAAGGAATCTATCACGAACTAATGTCTCTTACAGATATATCGTTACACAAGTAGTAACTTGTGCTTCAGAGTCGAAGACAGATCCTGATTGGCTGGCCACATCATGGAAACTATGATGCGGCAGCCATTACAGGACTTGAGGACTCTGCCCTTAGGGCCTGAAAAACAAAAAATATTCAAAGGCCACATTAGGGAGCAGAGTGGTCACCCTGACTCCCCCAGGTCCATGTTGGGTGGGGTGAGGGCGATGTCCCTTTTCAACATTATAAAAAAATATATATTTTCAGTCACAGGTACTATGGTACCAGTGCTTGGTACCACAGTGCTGAAACTCTTTTTTAAAATAGACCACACCCGGTTACCAACCGATATCGTACAGGCTGTGCACGATTGAAGGCTGTGCACAGCAGGGGGTTGGGTGTCCATGGGAGGGTTGCACAGCCACAAGGGGTTTGGTGCAAAAACATGCGCTATGTGGTTTGACACAATCTGGCTGGAGGTCGTGCATTAGGAGGGAGGGTTGGCATCCGCAGAGCATTGACACAGAGCCTGGACAGAGGCCAGGTCCTCCCCCTAACCCTCTGCTGTGTGCAGTGGTGGTTGGACACTCGGTAGGGGGTGGGGGGATTCGACATCCACGGGGGTGGGGGCAGTGCAGAACCGAAAGAATTGCTAAAGGGTGATGGCCAAAGGCTGTGTGGGTTAGTGGGCACAGGGCCTGGCCAAAGGATGGACGCCTGTGGGGGGACTTCGGTGGGAATTTGAGCACCCCTGGAACTGCGGTGTCAGCACCGGGTATTGTGGTACCCAGCGAGGTGCCCTAGTGAGGTTATGCTGTACCGAAAAAACATAAAAAAATTAAAAGGGTCTGACCATAAACTAGACCCTGTGGTCAACCACCATTGTGCAGGCCGTGTGTCGTGGGGGTTGCTACCTGCAGTGGGTTGGGCGCTAGGCCAAACCAGTGATGCATAGAGCTGAAGGCTATGCGTAATGGGGGGCTTGACATCCATGCGGAGTAGGGCGCAGCACCAGGTCGAAGGCCAGACCCTGTGGTTAACCTTGGTACTTCGGTTCCTGCACCCGGCACCACAGTACCCAGCCCGGCCCCCAGTGAGGTACCCTGGTACCAAAAAAACATTTAAAAAAACCACCATTGTGCAGGCCATGCTCAGTGGGCGTTTCTGCCTGCAGTTGGTTGGGCGCCAGGCCAACCCAGTGCTATGTATGGCTGATGGCCTTGAACAGCGGGGTGTTAGATGCAGGACCTGGCTGAAGATCAGGCCAGTGTGGCCAATCTCCGGTGCTCATGGCCTCTCTCCACACTAAATATTACACTGTGCAGTTTAAATTAATTTTTATCTGTAATTATAACACATGGAACAAACGAACATACTTATCTGATCCTTTGTACAGTATAAGAACAATATCTGTGAAAGGTTTCTTCTGAAAATCACCTTACTAAAGCAGTTGCTGTAATTGGATCCTATACAGTGGCTGCCCCATGTGATACCTACTAATTACATGAGTGCTAATATTTCTGATGCAAAACTAACATGTCTTGCTTTTGGAACGGTTTCTGCCAGTGCACATGGGTCAATGTGTGTGTGCTGAGGAATGTTTTGCTCTGTTTTTGGTCCAAGTTGTCAACCTTCTCTTTTACATTGCTGCTGCATTGCATTTTTCATATTTGTATCGTGCATACCTACATTCTTTGAGTTTTGTCTGGTCTGTTCATAAGAACCTCAGACTAGGTCCCAGCAACCTGGCCTTGGATGAATCATGCAATTGTCCTCTAATTTTTTATGCGATTTTTTTTTTTTTCTCTCTCTAGAATTTGGTACTTCTGTTAATTTACTGCCATAGGGGATCGCCCAATTTTTTTTATACTCATACGCAATGCATACATCTGTTCTTTCTTTACTTCAGTGACTGTTTGAGACCCATTTTAAGTCAAAGCTAACCTTGGAATGCATTCTGCCCATTGCTTACCATTGGCTTTGTGCTTTGGAACTCACATTTGTTTGCTTTCTATTTGCTGGCTTTATTTGATTTAGGCTGTCCAGCATGCATTTGACCCTCCTGTGGAGCATAGCACGTTTATTGTATTCTTCCATAAGTGCTCACTTTCTGTAAACAGGTCTTTCAATTTTGTTTGTATCTTGTCACATTTGCTGCGCTTTCAAAGGCAGAGGTCAAATATTAGGCTCTGTCCTTTCAAGGAGCTTGGTGTTTACTTTTCTTTCTCTGACTACAACGTCAGAGGACTTATCTGACAATCTGGGTGTGTGAAAGGAAAGGCTTTTTTCTAGCACACTGCAAAATGTAAATGTCTGTAAAGGAACTGTGCAAATATTTCAGAATATATCAGAATTGGGAAAGCACAAATGAAGCACATTTTTCGTAATTCTGAAGTGTGGTGGAAACAAATATTTTAATACAATCAAAACAAATCAATACACTAGGTGGTGCTGTTTCCACACATTATTGTTTGTGCGCTGTATAGTTTTATCATTAAATCTGTATGTCTGTGCAAATGTAATGTTTTTTTCAATCGAAAATGTTTTGTCTGTATTGGCAGTGCACTTCCACAAAATGCATACTCCACTGTGCGACACTCTACTGCACATTACGCCCCCCACTCTACAACACTCATCGCTGCTCCGCAACACTCTACGCCATGAAACTCTACTGTGCGCCACTCTCTTCCTCTCTATGCCACTCGCCTGTATTCCACTCTACGCCACTCCACTATACGGCACTATACTCTATGCCACTCAACGGCACTTCACTATGACACACTACTCCACTCTACTGTAATCTTTTTTTTTTTTTAACACAAACATTATTGCATTTTTATATACTTGCGTATGCCACTGTAAGGCCAATAGTAAGAAATGTACAAATACCAATCCTCGAGTCAAGAACATGAAAATGAAGACGCTTGGTAAGTACAATACTACTATTAAGCTTGTTGAGGGAAAACTATTCTGCCATCCACATGGTCCAGAGGAATAAAATAAAAATAATCAGGAAATATATGCATTCACCCCAACACACCTCCCCAAAATTTGGCATCATCACAGTAGTCATATGAACGCTCTACTCCACTCTATGCCACTCCAGGCCACTCTACTCCACTCTAGGCCACTCTACTCCACTCTAGGCCACTCTACCCCGCTCTAGGCCACTCTACGCCACTCCAGTCTATGCCACTCCACGCTGCCACTCCGCTCCACTACGCCACTCTATGCCACTCTATGCCACTCCACGACACACTACTCCTCTCTGTGCCACTCCTCTCTATGCCACTCCTCTCTGACACTCCACCCTGCCCCCCACCCTGCCCCCCCACCCTGCGCCCCCACCCTGCGCCCCCACCCTGCGCCCTCCACCACCCTGCGCCTCCACCGCCCTGCCCCCTACACCGCCCTGCCCCCTACACCGCCCTGCCCCTCCACCGCTCTGCCCCTCCACCGCTCTGCCCCCTCCACCGCTCTGCCCCCTCCACCGCTCTGCCCCCTCCACCGCTCTGCCCCCTCCACCGCTCTGCCCCCCTCCACCGCTCTGCCCCCTCCACCGCTCTGCCCCCTCCACCGCTCTGCCCCCCTCCACCGCTCTGCCCCCCTCCACCGCTCTGCCCCCCTCCACCGCTCTGCCCCCTCCATCGCTCTGCCCCCTCCATCTCTGCCCCCCTCCATCTCTGCCCCCTCCATCGCTCTGCCCCCCTCCACCGCTCTGCCCACCTCCACCGCTCTGCCCCCTCCACCGCTCTGCCCCCCTACACCCTACACCACTCTGCCCCCCTACACCACTCTGCCCCCTCCACTCTACACCACTCTGCCCCCTCCACTCTACACCACTCTGCCCCCTCCACTCTACACCACTCAACTCCCTCTACACCACTCAACTCCCTCTACACCACTCAACTCCCTCTACACCACTCAACTCCCTCTACACCACTCAACTCCCTCTACACCACTCAACTCCCTCTACACCACTCAACTCCCTCTACACCACTCAACTCCCTCTACACCACTCAACTCCCTCTACACCACTCCACTCTACTCCACACTACTGCACTTCACTCCACAACTCACTAGTCCACTTCACTCTGTCCCTCCACTCTTCACTACAACACTCATTTACTTCACTCTACTCCACGACACTCTACTCCACGACACTCTACTCCACGACACTCTACTCCACGACACTCTACTCCACGACACTCTACTCCACGACACTCTACTCCACGGCACTCTACTCCACGGCACTCTACTCCACGGCACTCTACTCCACGGCACTCTACTCCACGTCACTCTACTCCACGGCACTCTACTCCACGGCACTCTACTCCACGGCACTCTACTCCACGGCACTCTACTCCACCGCACTCTACTCCACCGCACTCTACTCCACCGCACTCTACTCCACCGCACTCTACTCCACCGCACTCTACTCCACCGCACTCTACTCCACCGCACTCTACTCCACCGCACTCTACTCCACCGCACTCTACTCCACCGCACTCTACTCCACCGCACTCTACTCCCCCGCACTCTACTCCCCCGCACTCCACTCTACTCTACGACGCTCTACTCTACTCTACGACGCTCTACTCTACGACGCTCTACTCTACTCTACGACACTCTACTCTACTCTACGACACTCTACTCTACTCTACGACACTCTACTCTACGACACTCTACTCTACGACACTCTACGACACTCTACTCTACGACACTACTCTACGACACTACTCTACGACACTACTCTACTCTACGACACTACTCTAATCTACGACACTCTACTCTACGACACAACACTCTACTCTACGACACAACACTCTACTCTACGACACAACACTCTACTCTACGACACAACACTCTACTCTACGACACAACACTCTACTCTACTCTACGACACTCTACTCTACTCTACGACACTCTACTCTACTCTACGACACTCTACTCTACGACACTCTACTCTACGACACTCTACTCTACGACACTCTACTCTACGACACTCTACTCTACGACACTCTACTCTACGACACTCTACTCTACGACACTCTACTCTACGACACTCTACTCTACGACACTCTACGACACTCCACCCCACTCTATCCCACTCTACCCCACTCTACCCCACTCTACCCCACTCTACCCCACTCTACCCCACTCCACTCTACTCTACCGCACTCTACTCTACCGCACTCTACTCTACCGCACTCTACTCTACCGCACTCTACTCCACCGCACTCTACTCCACCGCACTCTACTCCACCGCACTCTACTCCACCCCACTCTACCCCACTCCACCCCACTCTACCCCACTCTACCCCACTCTACCCCACTCTACCCCACTCTACCCCACTCTACCCCACTCTACGACACTCTACTCTACGACACTCTACTCTACGACACTCTACTCTACGACACTCTACTCTACGACACTCTACTCTACGACACTCCACGACACTCTACGACACTCTACTCTACTCTATGACACTCTACTCCACTCTGACACTCTACTCCACTCTGACACTCTACTCCACTCTGACACTCTACTCCACTCTGACACTCTACTCCACTCTGACACTCTACTCTACGACACTCTTCTCTACGACACTCCACTCCACTCCACTCTACTCTACTCCACTCTACTCTACCCCACTCTACTCCACTCTACTCCACCCCACTCTACTCTACTCTACTCTACTCTACTCTACTCTACTCTACTCCACTCCACTCCACTCCACTCCACTCCACTCCACTCCACTCCACTCCACTCCACTCCACTCCACTCTACTCCACTCTACTCTACTCTACTCCACTCTACTCCACCCCACTCTACTCCACCCCACTCTACTCCACTCCTCTCTACTCCACCCCACTCTACTCCACCGCACTCTACTCCACCGCACTCTACTCCACCGCACTCTACTCCACCCCACTCTACTCCACCGCACTCTACTCCACCGCACTCTACTCCACCGCACTCTACTCCACCGCACTCTACTCCACCGCACTCTACTCCACCGCACTCTACTCCACCGCACTCTACTCCACCGCACTCTACTCCACCGCACTCTACTCCACCGCACTCTACTCCACCGCACTCCACTCCACTCTACTCTACTCCACAACTCTACTCTACTCTACGACACTCTACTCTACTCTACGACGCTCTACTCTACGACGCTCTACTCTACTCTACGACACTCTACTCTACTCTACGACACTCTACTCTACAACTCTACTCTACGACACTCTACTCTACAACTCTACTCTACTCTACGACACTCTTCTCTCCTCTACGACACTCTACTCTACGACACTCTTCTCTCCTCTACGACACTCTACTCTACTCTACGACACTCTACGACACTCTACTCTACGACACTCTACTCTACTCCACTCTACTCCACCGCACTCTACTCCACCGCACTCTACTCCACCGCACTCTACTCCACCGCACTCTACTCCACCGCACTCTACTCCACCGCACTCTACTCCACCGACACTCTACGACACTCTCACGACACTCTACGACACTCTACGACACTCTACGACACTCTACTACACTCACGACACTCCTACGACACTCTACTCTACGACACCTACTCTACCGACACTCTACGACACTCTACTCTACGACACTCTACTCTACGACACTCTACTCTACGACACTCTACGACACTCTACTCTACGACACTCTACTCTACGACACTCTACGACACTCTACGACACTCCACCGACACTCCACGACACTCCACGCACACTCTACCCCACTCTACCCCACTCTCACCCCACTCTACCCCACTCTACCCCACTCTACCCCACTCTACCCCACTCTACCCCACTCTACCCCACTCTACCCCACTCTACCCCTACCCCACTCTACTCTACTCTACCGCACTCTACTCCACCGCACTCTACTCCACCGCACTCTACTCCACCGCACTCTACTCCACTCTACTCCACTCTACTCCACTCTACCCCACTCTACCCCACTCTACCCCACTCTACCCCACTCTACCCCACTCTACCCCACTCTACCCCACTCTACCCCACTCTACCCCACTCTACCCCACTCTACCCCACGACACTCTACGACACTCTACTCTGACACTCTACTCCACTCTGACACTCTACTCTACGACACTCTACTCTGACACTCTACGACACTCTACTCTACGACACTCTTCTCTACGACACCACTCCACTCCACTCCACTCCACTCCACTCTACTCTACTCTACGACACTCTACTCTACTCTACTCTACTCTACTCCACCCCACTCTACTCCACTCTACTCCACTCTACTCCACCCCACTCTACTCCACTCTACTCCACTCTACTCCACTCCTCTCTACTCCACTCTACTCCACCGCACTCTACTCCACCGCACTCTACTCCACCGCACTCTACTCCACCGCACTCTACTCCACCGCACTCTACTCCACCGCACTCTACTCCACCGCACTCTACTCCACCGCACTCTACTCCACCGCACTCTACTCCACCGCACTCTACTCCACCGCACTCTACTCCACTCCACCCCACTCTACTCCACCCCACTCTACTCCACCCCACTCTACTCCACCCTACTCCACCCCACTCTACTCCACCCCACTCTACTCCACCCCACTCTACTCCACTCCACTCCACCCCACTCTACTCCACCCCACTCTACTCCACCCCACTCTACTCCACCCCACTCTACTCCACCCCACTCTACTCCACCCCACTCTACTCCACCGCACTCTACTCCACCCCACTCTACTCCACCCCACTCTACTCCACTCTACTCCACTCTACTCCACTCCTCTCTACTCCACCGCACTCTACTCCACCGCACTCTACTCCACCGCACTCTACTCCACCGCACTCTACTCCACCGCACTCTACTCCACCGCACTCTACTCCACCGCACTCTACTCCACCGCACTCTACTCCACCGCACTCTACTCCACCGCACTCTACTCCACCGCACTCCACTCCACCGCACTCCACTCCACCGCACTCCACTCCACCGCACTCCACTCCACCGCACTCTACTCCACCGCACTCTACTCCACCGCACCTCTACTCCACCGCACTCTACTCCACCGCACTCTACTCCACCGCACTCTACTCCACCGCACTTACTCCACCGCACTCTACTCCACCGCACTCTACTCCACCGCACTCTACTCCACCGCACTCTACTCCACCGCACTCTCACTCCACCGCACTCTACTCCACCGCACTCTACTCCACCGCACTCTACTCCACCGCACTCTACTCCACCGCACTCTACTCCACCGCACTCTACTCCACCTGACACACTCTACTCCACCGACACTCTACTCCACGACACTCTACTCCACGACACTCTACTCCACCGACACTCTACTCCACCGACACTCCACTCCACGCACACTCTCACTCCACGACACTCTACCCACGACACTCTACTCCACGACACTCTACTCCACGACACTCTACTCCACGACACTCTACTCCACGACACTCTACTCCACGACACTCTACTCCACTCTACGACACTCTACGACACTCTACGACACTCTACGACACTCTACGACACTCTACGACACTCTACGACACTCTACGACACTCTACTCTACGACACTCTACTCTACGACACTCTACTCTACGACACTCTACTCTACGACACTCTACTCTACGACACTCTACTCTACGACACTCTACTCCACCGACACTCTACTCCACGCACACTCTACTCCACGACACTCTACTCCACCGCACACTCTCACTCCACGACACTCCACGACACTCTCACGACACTCCACGACACTCTACGACACTCTACGACACTCTCACGACACTCTACGACACTCTACGACACTCTACGACACTCTACGACACACCTCACTCTACGACACTCTACTCTACGACACTCTACTCTACGACACTCTACTCTACGACACTCTACTCTACGACACTCTACTCTACGACACTCTCACGACACTCCACCCCACTCCATCCCACTCTCACCCCACTCCCACCCCACTCTACCCCACTCTACCCCACTCTACCCCACTCTACCCCACTCTACCCCACTCCACTCTACTCTACTCCACTCTACTCTACCGCACTCTACTCTACCGCACTCTACTCCACCGCACTCTACTCCACCGCACTCTACTCCACCGCACTCTACTCCACCGCACTCTACTCCACTCTACTCCACTCTACCCCACTCTACTCCACTCTCACCCCACTCTACCCCACTCTCACCCCACTCTACCCCACTCTACCCCACTCTACCCCACTCTACCCCACTCTACCCCACTCTACCCCACTCTACCCCACTCTACCCCACTCTACCCCACTCTACCCCACTCTACGACACTCTACTCTACTCTATGACACTCTACTCCACTCTGACACTCTACTCCACTCTGACACTCTACTCTACGACACTCTTCTCTACGACACTCCACTCCACTCCACTCCACTCTACTCTACTCCACTCTACTCCACCCTACTCCACTCTACTCCACTCTACTCCACTCTACTCCACTCTACTCCACTCTACTCCACTCTACTCCACTCTACTCCACTCTACTCCACTCTACTCCACTCTACTCCACTCTACTCTACTCTACTCCACTCTACTCCACCCCACTCTACTCCACTCTACTCCACCCCACTCTACTCCACTCTACTCCACTCCTCTCTACTCCACCGCACTCTACTCCACCGCACTCTACTCCACCGCACTCTACTCCACCGCACTCTACTCCACCGCACTCTACTCCACCGCACTCTACTCCACCGCACTCTACTCCACGGCACTCTACTCCACGGCACTCTACTCCACGGCACTCTACTCCACGGCACTCTACTCCACGGCACTCTACTCCACCGCACTCTACTCCACCGCACTCTACTCCACCGCACTCTACTCCACCGCACTCTACTCCACCGCACTCTACTCCACCGCACTCTACTCCACCGCACTCTACTCCACCGCACTCTACTCCACCGCACTCTACTCCACCGCACTCTACTCCACCGCACTCTACTCCACCGCACTCTACTCCACCGCACTCTACTCCACCGCACTCTACTCCACCGCACTCTACTCCACCGCACTCTACTCCACCGCACTCCACTCCACCTCTACTCTACTCCACAACTCCTACTCTACTCTACGACACTCTACTCTACTCTACGACGCTCTACTCTACGACGCTCTACTCTACTCTACGACACTCTATTCTACTCTACGACACTCTACTCTACTCTACGACACTCTACTCTACAACTCTACTCTACTCTACGACACTCTACTCTACTCTACGACACTCTACTCTACGACACCCCACTCTACCTACCTACGACACTCTACTCTACGACACCTCTACTCTACGACACTCTACTCTACGACACCACTCTACTCTACGACACTACTCTACTCTACGACACTACTCTACTCTACGACACTCTACTCTACTCTACGACACGACACTCTACTCTACGACACGACACTCTACTCTACGACACTCTACTCTACGACACGACACTCTACTCTACGACACGACACTCTACTCTACGACACTCTACTCTACGACACTCTACTCTACGACACTCTACGACACTCTACGACACTCTACTCTACTCTACGACACTCTACTCTACTCTGCGACACTCTACTCTACGACACTCTACGACACTCTACGACACTCTACCCCACTCTACCCCACTCTACCCCACTCTACCCCACTCTACCCCACTCTACCCCACTCTACCCCACTCTACCCCACTCTACCCCACTCTACCCCACTCTACCCCACTCTACCGCACTCTACTCTACCGCACTCTACTCCACCGCACTCTACTCCACCGCACTCTACTCCACCGCACTCTACTCCACCGCACTCTACCCCACCTCACTCCACCCCACTCTACCCCACCTCTACCCCACTCTACCCCACTCTACCCCACTCTACCCCACTCTACCCCACTCTACCCCACTCTACCCCACTCTACCCCACTCTACCCCACTCTCCACCCCACTCTACCCCACTCTACCCCACTCTACCCCACTCTACCCCACTCCTACCCCACTCTACCCCACTCTACCCCACTCTACCTACCCCACTCTACCCCACCTCTACCCCACCCACGACACTCTACGACACTCTACTCTACTCTATGACACTCTACTCCACTCTGACACTCTACTCCACTCTGACACTCTACTCCACTCTGACACTCTACTCTACGACACTCTTCTCTACGACACTCTTCTCTACGACACTCCACTCCACTCCACTCCACTCTACTCTACTCTACTCTACTCTACTCTACTCCACTCTACTCTGACACTCTACGACACTCTACTCTACGACACTCTTCTCTACGACACCACTCCACTCCACTCCACTCCACTCTACTCTACTCTACTCTACTCTACTCTACTCTACTCTACTCCACCCCACTCTACTCTACTCCACTCTACTCCACCCCACTCTACTCCACTCTACTCCACTCTACTCCACTCCACTCTACTCCACCGCACTCTACTCCACCGCACTCTACTCCACCGCACTCTACTCCACCGCACTCTACTCCACCGCACTCTACTCCACCGCACTCTACTCCACCGCACTCTACTCCACCGCACTCTACTCCACCGCACTCTACTCCACCGCACTCTACTCCACCGCACTCTACTCCACCGCACTCTACTCCACCGCACTCTACTCCACCGCACTCTACGACACTCTACGACACTCTACGACACTCTACGACACTCTACGACACTCTACGACACTCTACGACACTCCCACGACACTCTACGCTACGACACTCTACGCTACGACACTCTCACGCCTACGACACTCTACTCTACGACACTCTACTCTACGACACTCTACTCTACGACACTCTACTCTACGACACTCCCACTCTACGACACTCTACGCACACTCTACGTACGACACTCTCACGCCACGACACTCTACGCTACGACACTCTACTCTACGACACTCTACTCTACGACACTCTACTCTACGACACTCTACTCTACGACACTCTACTCTACGACACTCTACTCTACGACACTCCACGACACTCTACTCTACGACACTCCACGACACTCTACTCTACGACACTCTACGACACTCCACGACACTCTACGACACTCTACAACACTCTACGACACTCTACGACACTCTACGACACGACACTCTACGACACTCTACGACACTATACTCTACTCCACCTCACTCTACTCCACCGCACTCTACTCCACCGCACTCTACTCCACCGCACTCTACTCCACCGCACTCTACTCCACCGCACTCTACTCCACCGCACTCTACTCCACCGCACTCTACTCCACCGCACTCTACTCCACCGCACTCTACTCCACCGCACTCTACTCCACCGCACTCTACGACACTCCACGACACTCTACGACACTCTACGACACTCTACGACACTCTACGACACTCTACGACACTCTACGACACTCTACGACACTCTACGACACTCTACGACACTCTACGACACTCTACGACACTCTACGACACTCTACGACACTATACTCTACTCCACCTCACTCTACTCCACCGCACTCTACTCTACGACACTCTACTCTACGACACTCTACTCTACGACACTCTACTCTACGACACTCTACGACACTCTACTCCACGACACTCTACTCTACGACACTCTACGACACGACACTCTACTCCACGACACTCTACTCTACGACACTCCACGACACTCTACTCTACGACACTCCACGACACTCTACTCTACGACACTCTACGACACTCTACGACACTCTACGACACTCCACGACACTCTACGACACTCTACGACACTCTACGACACTCTACGACACGACACTCTACGACACTCTATGACACTACACTCTACTCCACCTCACCCTACTCCACCGCACTCTACTCCACCGCACTCTACTCCACCGCACTCTACCCACCGCACTCTACTCCACCGCACTCTACTCCACCGCACTCTACCGTACCTACCCACCGCACTCTACTCCACCGCACTCTACTCCACCGCACTCTACTCCACCGCACTCTACTCCACCGCACTCTACTCCACCGCACTCTACTCCACCGCACTCTACTCCACCGCACCTACTCCACCGCACTCTACTCCACTCCCACTCTACTCCACCCCACTCTACTCCACCCCCACTCTACTCCACCCCACTCTCACCTCCACCCCGCACTCTACTCCACCCCACTCTACTCCACCGCACTCTACTCCACCGCACTCTACTCCACCGCACTCTACTCCACCGCACTCTACTCCACCGCACTCTACTCCACCGCACTCTACTCCACCCCACTCTACTCCACCCCACTCTACTCCACCCCACTCCTACTCCACCGCACTCTACTCCATCCCGCACTCTACTCCACCGCACTCTACTCCACCGCACTCTACTCCACCGCACTCTACTCCACCGCACTCTACTCCACCGCACTCTACTCCACCGCACTCTACTCCACGACACTCTACGACACTCTACGACACTCTACGACACTCTACGACACTCTACGACACTCTACGACACTCTACGACACTCTACGACACTCTACGACACTCTACGACACTCTACGACACTCTACGACACTCTACGACACTCTACTCTACGACACTCTACTCTACGACACTCTACTCTACGACACTCTACTCTACGACACTCTACTCTACGACACTCTACTCTACGACACTCTACTCTACGACACTCTACTCTACGACACTCTACTCTACGACACTCTACTCTACTCTACGACACTCTACTCTACTCCACGACACTCTACTCTACTCCACGACACTCTACTCTACTCCACGACACTCTACTCTACTCCACGACACTCTACTCTACTCCACGACACTCTACTCTACTCCACGACACTCTACTCTACTCCACGACACTACTCCACGACACTCTACTCCACGACACTCTACTCTACGACACTCTACTCTACGACACTCTACGACACGACACTCTACGACACGACACTCTACGACACGACACTCTACTCTACTCCACTCTACTCTACGACACTCTACGACACTCTACTCTACAACACTCTACTCTACGACACTCTACTCTACTCCACGACACTCCACTCCACTCCACTACCACTCCACGACACGACACTCCACGACACGACACTCTACGACACGACACTCTACGACACGACACTCTACGACACGACACTCTACGACACGACACTCTACGACACGACACTCTACGACACGACACTCTACGACACGACACTCTACGACACGACACTCTACGACACGACACTCTACGACACGACACTCTACGACACGACACTCTACTCCACCGCACTCTACTCCACCGCACTCTAATCCACCGCACTCTAATCCACCGCACTCTACTCTACGACACTCTACGACACTCTACTCTACGACACTCTACTCTACGACACTCTACTCTACGACACTCTACTCTACGACACTCTACTCTACGACACTCTACTCTACGACACTCTACTCTACGACACTCTACTCTACGACACTCTACTCTACGACACTCTACTCTACGACACTCTACTCTACGACACTCTACTCTACGACACTCTACGACACTCTACTCTACGACACTCTACTCTACTCCACTCTACGACACTCTACTCTACTCCACTCTACTCCACCGCACTCTACTCCACCGCACTCTACTCCACCGCACTCTACTCCACCGCACTCTACTCCACCGCACTCTACTCCACCGCACTCTACTCCACCGCACTCTACGACACTCTACGACACTCTACGACACTCTACGACACTCTACGACACTCTACGACACTCTACGACACTCTACGACACTCTACGACACTCTACGACACTCTACGACACTCTACGACACTCTACGACACTCTACGACACTCTACGCTACGACACTCTACGCTACGACACTCTACGCTACGACACTCTACGCTACGACACTCTACTCTACGACACTCTACTCTACGACACTCTACTCTACGACACTCTACTCTACGAAACTCTACTCTACGACACTCTACTCTACGACACTCTACTCTACGACACTCTACTCCACGACACTCTACTCTACGACACTCCACGACACTCTACTCTACGACACTCCACGACACTCTACTCTACGACACTCTACGACACTCCACGACACTCTACGACACTCTACGACACTCTACGACACTCTACGACACTATACTCTACTCCACCGCACTCTAATCCACCGCACTCTAATCCACCGCACTCTACTCCACTCCACTCTACTCCACTCCACTCTACTCCACTCCACTCTACTCTACGACACTACTCTACGACACTCTACTCTACGACACTACTCTACGACACTCTACTCTACGACACTCTACTCTACGACACTCTACTCTACGACACTCTACTCTACGACACTCTACTCTACGACACTCTACTCTACGACACTCTACTCTACGACACTCTACTCTACGACACCTCTACTCTACGACACTCTACTCTACGACACTCTACTCTACTCCACGACACTCTACTCCACGACACTCTACTCCACGACACTCCACTCTACTCCACTCCACTGCACTCTACTCTACGACACTCTACTCTACGACACTCTACTCTACTCTACTCCACGACACTCTACGACACTCTACTCTACTCTACGACACTCTACTCTACAACACTCTACTCTACGACACTCTACTCTACGACACTCTACTCTACGACACTCTACTCTACGACACTCTACTCTACGACACTCTACTCTACGACACTCTACTCTACGACACTCTACGACACTCTACTCTACGACACTCTACTCTACGACACTCTACTCTACGACACTCTACTCTACGACACTCTACTCTACGACACTCTACGACACTCTACTCTACGACACTCTACGACACTCTACTCTACGACACTCTACTCTACTCCACTCTACGACACTCTACTCTACTCCACTCTACTCCACTGCACTCTACTCCACCGCACTCTACTCCACCGCACTCTACTCCACCGCACTCTACTCCACCGCACTCTACTCCACCGCACTCTACTCCACCGCACTCTACTCCACCGCACTCTACTCCACCGCACTCTACTCCACCCGCACTCTACTCCACCGCACTCTCCACGACCACTCTACGACACTCTACGACACTCTACGACACTCTACGACACTCTCACGACACTCTACGACACTCTACGACACTCTACGACACTCTACGCTACGACACTCTACGCTACGACACTCTACGCTACGACACTCTACGCTACGACACTCTACGCTACGACACTCTACGCTACGACACTCTACTCTACGACACTCTACTCTACGACACTCTACTCTACGACACTCTACTCTACGACACTCTACTCTACGACACTCTACTCTACGACACTCTACTCTACGACACTCCACGACACTCTACTCTACGACACTCCACGACACTCTACTCTACGACACTCCACGACACTCTACTCTACGACACTCTACGACACTCCACGACACTCTACGACACTCTACGACACTCTACGACACGACACTCTACGACACTCTACGACACTATACTCTACTCCACCGCACTCTAATCCACCGCACTCTACTCCACTCCACTCTACTCCACTCCACTCTACTCCACTCCACTCTACTCTACGACACTACTCTACGACACTCTACTCTACGACACTACTCTACGACACTCTACTCTACGACACTCTACTCTACGACACTCTACTCTACGACACTCTACTCTACGACACTCTACTCTACGACACTCTACTCTACGACACTCTACTCTACGACACTCTACTCTACTCCACGACACTCCACTCTACTCCACGACACTCTACTCCACGACACTCCACTCTACTCTACTCCACTCCACTGCACTCTACTCTACGACACTCTACTCTACGACACTCTACTCTACTCTACTCCACGACACTCTACGACACTCTACTCTACGACACTCTACTCTACGACACTCTACTCTACGACACTCTACTCTACGACACTCTACTCTACGACACTCTACTCCACGACACTCTACTCCACGACACTCTACTCCACGCACACTCTACTCCACGACACTCTACTCCACGCACACCCCACTCCACCCACACCCTCACTCCACGACACTCTACTCCACGACACTCTACTCCACGACACTCCACGACACTCCACTCTACGACACTCTACGACACTCTACGACACTCTACGACACTCTACGACACTACTCTACTCTACTCTACTCTACTCTACTCTACTCTACTCCTCTCCACTCCACTCTCCACTCCACTCTCCACGCCACTCTCCACGCCACTCTCCACGCCACTCTCCACGCCACTCTCCACGCCACTCTCCACGCCACTCTCCACGCCACTCTCCACGCCACTCTCCACGCCACTCTCCACGCCACTCTCCACGCCACTCTCCACGCCACTCTCCACGCCACTCTCCACGCCACACTCCACGCCACACTCCACGCCACACTCCACGCCACACTCCACGCCACACTCCACGCCACACTCCACGCCACACTCTACACTCCACGACACTCAACAACATCCTATTCCATTCCACTCGGACACTCAACAACATTCCATTCCACTCTGACACTCAACAACATTCCATTCCACTCTGACACTCAACAACATTCCACTCCACTCCACTCTGTGACACTCCACACCACTCCACTCTGTGACACTCCACACCACTCCACACCACTCTGTGACACTCCACACCACTCACCTCTGCGCCAATAACTTCTAGCCAGGCTGAATAGCAGCCATGCTGATGTACAATATGGCTAAAACACATTGGCAAAACCAATAGCTCCTACATAGGCGAGACATATTGCCTTTACCAAGACTTCTTTTAGGCGCCAGTTTTTTCTTCACATTATTATAAAATTTTGCTATAGTTTACTCCTTCTGCACATCGATTCCTAATGCGAACCTTGCCAGTTTGCAAAAGATGGATTATCAGTTTATTTTTAGGTGTGCTAAATAAGACATCGTAGTAGGAAAAAAGAGCACAGAGAAGAGAGCTTGTGATTTTTCTATTTTTTTTAAATGTGCTCAGTTTTGATTTTTGTAATTCGTATTTTAAGATGTCAGTGGTTTTAAAATCTAGGATCTGTTTTCCGCTTCCTGTAGTCCTGTCATATCAAATGCTGATCTGTAAAAACAAGTTTAAATGTTTAGTAGTTTCCATGTGCTCAGTTACAGGAAATATATTTTTCTTTCGCCTATTGCTTGCAATGTGTGGTATCCGTATGATGTACCTTTTGAAAGTCAGAAATGAGTCACCATAAAGTCACAGAAAGGACATAGCCACCACATTTGATATCCTTCTGAATACACTCAATTAAAAAAAATTACCTCGTGTTCTTTTAGTAAAGAACATTCAAGGTTTCTTGTATGGCAAATGTTACTGGTTAGAACAGACAGTGAAAACATTTCTCAGTGATCTGGTAAATCAGTGACTGGCGCTCTAAAAGTGGCTCACTTGACTGTTGAGGCTGGCTAAGTTCTGGGGAAAAACAAATGCCCTCTGCTGCAAGAAGCCATTTCAAATAGTCCCAAACACATTACCAATACAATCCTAAAACGTGGCTACATAATGACTATCAAATTCACAATTGTATTCAAAATATCTTTGATTTTGTTGGAATGTATGTTGTACCTCTGAATATTGTGGTCCTTGTTCAGAAAAACCCGAGACTCTACATTTGGCAGTTTGTCAGAGCACCAGAAAGCTGCACCTGTTTGCGGTGCTCTCTAAAGAGACGTATGCAGTTTTGCAGTGGTTTGTTGAATCCTGCTGGCATTGTCACACAGGGGGCTGATGTTTGCGTGCTGTGTTTTCGCTGGAGTAATGTATTATGGATAATTGTCCACAACAGGCTAGCCTCTTCAGCCAACTGATGGAAAGAATCGATGGGACCTTCAGAGTATAATGTCTAACCAGGGGCCGCGGTCAGGAAGTTTATTATGTATATCTTGGTTGTACGTTTCATGAACATATTGTGAGGGGCCTTCTCTCAGGCTCTAGCAGAACCTTCCAAAGTGGTCTGTGACCTTGGGCTCAATGATGAAATTTGCTTCTAAAATGCCTTTCATAACAGGATCAGAGTGATTGGAGGTCCACTGAAAGCAGACTCATTTGTGTCTCAATTATACACATGCAGTGGCATAGCAAGATAGCCATGATCCCTAAAGCGAAATGGGGTCCTCTGCACCCTAGTTGGATAGTAAAACTGGCATAATTGTGGTGCTTTGTGTCCTTGCGCCCTGGGCCCAGTGCCACTGCACTCACTGCCTTAATAATGGCTACACTTCTGAACACGTAGCTTGTTTAGTGATGCCGCTGGATGCTTTACTGAATGCATGGCAGCAGATGCTTTTCAAGATAAAGGGATATGGCCGCTAGCATTAATTCTGAGATTACTAGTGGTAGTGGCCTGAAATTTCTGGCCTACTTCTGGTTTTCTGGATTTGCTGGAAGTGGAGCCGCCATTTTACTTCCATCCGTCCAACCATTGCTGCAAACCCCCACGAGGAGTACCTCCGGCCTGTCCGGGTTAATCCAAAACAGCATGTCTTGTGGGACTTCCACGCATCAGTATGCGTTCCCCAGTTACCAGCGACTGTCAGTAAATTCTGGAAGTCATGACTGACTTCTATTGGGAGACTAGCGGTAATGTTTGGACCCAATACTTCATCTACTTCTCTGGATCATATTCAGAACTGAATCAAGGTTTTCTTGTTTCCAGGAGACGCTGGCTATTCCCCCATGATAATGTAACATCTGGAAAGACAGGGAGGGGTATGTGTACAGATTACGGACTGGAATCAAATATTTGGTGCTTAACCGGCAGCTGTTACAGAAAACTGTTAATTGAAAGACTCCCGAGTTAAAACATTTTTTTAAAAGTCACTCTAAAATATAATATCACTCTTGACTGAACAAACTTTTGAATTATACCAGGCATCAAAAGCCATTTCCAGTCCAAAAGGTGTGAATGTGCTCTAGTCAAGTAAAAAAGCACTGGAAACTAAGGGGCATATTAGCAAGGGCACTATCGCCGCTTTAGCGGCACTTTTTGCCGCTAAAGCGGCGATATTTATATCGCCCTATCAGCAAACTGTCTCTAACAGCAGTTAGAGACAGTTTTCGGGCATTAGCGCCCGTTTTTTTACCGCTTTGCATGTCAGCGATATTTATCGCTAATGACATGCAAAGTGGGCGTTCCCGACGAACAAACCTGGGAAACACTCGCTAACAGGCCTATCGCCTATTAGCAAGGTGGCCATGGCCCCAGTTAGCGACGTGAAAAGTCGCGCTAACCGGGGTCATCGCTATTTATTTAACACCTGCAATTAGCAGGTGTTAGCCATACCTAACATGGGGGGGTGGATTATGCTGATACGACCACAGGGTCGTATCAGCAAGGTGTTCTCCCTTCTCCATGCAACATCGCTGGTTTTTCAGCGATGTTGGCCCATTTCCTCGCTATCGCTGGAATATTCATCGCCATAGCGCTAATCGTTGCTAATACAGCGTTAGCGTGGCGATATATTCCAGCGATAGCCGGCGATAAAAAAAATCACGCTAAGCAGGGTGAGCGATGATTATCGCCTCTTCTTGCTAATATGCCCCTAAGTCTCACCAAAAAAAGGGGTTCATCTTGAAGCTGTTAAAGCAAAGTAAGACTAAAACAGGAAATGACGACAGGTGCCTAAAATGAAATCGGCCTGAACTATGAAAATCTTGGAGTAAGCTGGAAGAAAGCTGATATATCAGTTTTAAACAAATCAGTGCAACTTCTGAGGTCACTTGAGAGATCCACGGGAGCAGGTACCTAGGTCACTAGCACAATAAAATACACCTCATGATGGGTTACTGTGTTGACTAAGCAACATACAGTACTGAAAAACTGAAAACCATTGCTGTCTCTTCTGGAAATGTTAATACCTGTAAACAGGCAGCTCGCATGCAGAAAAGCAATCCCAGCAAAACCCATCCACAAGGGGTTGTATTACAAAGAGGACACACTGTCTCTTTCCGCCACGGCACACTTTCAAATTGGGGCACTGGGTGCAAACACGGACAATGCGTTCTATTACTGATACACATAAATCAAAAAATCTAAAACAAAAATTATTGGGAAAACATGGGAATGCTTCCCCCAAATAAATCCTAATTAATAGAACCCCGCTCCGTTTTATGGAAAAGCTGAAAATACACTTCTTTTAAGAACACTACATTACAATGTTATAAAAGTTCTTCTGCTCTTAGAAACCAGATAGCACTTTAAAAAAAAGAGCCGGTTAAAAGTATGTTTGCCTTTGACCCTGTACAGCAGTCTGCTGCCTTTTGGCTAATTCACCCTATACACATACATACATCTATGTTTTGCCTCTTGATCATGGCCAAGACTTATCGCCCTGCTCATTTTAAAACCCCATGGTGCCATTCTTGGGGAAGTGGATTTAAGTAATGTCCCCTACCTGCCCTATGAATGAGCTGATCCCTGATACTGTGCATTCCATTACCCCAACCATATGGAAGAGGGTAGGGAGTTCTCCATGCAATCACAACTGTGGTGACGTTTCTGGATAGAATCTAATGAACTGAAGTATACAATAGTCTGGGGAACAACTCATGGGAGGAGAGGGAAGGGCGGACGGTTCACGAGGTTGGGAAGTGTTAAGACTGATGATATATTGAGTAAGATGCTGGTGGCATACTCCGCAATGGGACAGCAGGTGCCGTCCCAGTATTTTCTACTATGTTAATGATGTAAAACCCAATAAAATGTGTTAACAAAAATGGAATTAAGTTATGGTCAACCTTTCAAAATGTTATTCTGTTTATCATATGACAGCAGCAAAAGGCTGGCAAGTTGAGATAACATTAATCTTGCCATGGAGACCCTTGCAAGCTCTGGGAGTGTGGAATTCATGTGATCCCAAGTCTGGGCTGCTTGGAAGGCCTTAGTGGTACTGTGCGAGTCTTCCCAGCTTTGCCTGAAATGTTCTCTAGCCTCCTTTCGGTTGAGCAACACATCATTTGGCTCAGAACTCCTTCCTATTGCAATGGATGCATTGTCCAATAAAGGGAGATTTCAGTGGGCAAGGGCTTACACCTTGAACAAATGCACGAAACATATTTGTGGTGCAAGCCCCAAAAAGGCTTTGCCATTAGAGTAAGCACTTCGGTGCGCTCTCCTCAAAATGGAATTTCAGGCTATAGGAAGGCAACGTTGTGATCCGTCTCAAGGCATAAGAGGTATATCCTGTGCATGTCACATAGAGAAACCTGGGCCTGCAAGGATGGCCTTCTTTGAAGCATACTGAGTGAAGTTTAATACGGATGCAAGAAGGTAGAAAGAGAAATTCGAACTGCAGGGCCACAGCTCATTCTCTGAAACGAAAATAAAAAGAATATGCACACGGTCAATCCACATTATTAAAGCAAGGAACATCTGATGTATTTTGTCATGAGAAAGTAAATATGTGAGGGGAGGGCAGAGCACAGAAGGTGCCTGGGACCACTTGTGCTCACGCTTCCATTTGTGATACTATGGTAGGTCGTCAGTTCAGTTGCAATGCAGGAAGTGTTTTCCACAAGCTGAATGAAATTTGATTTATTAACTAAGAGATTATGATAGTTGCTAACCTACTTCATATATTGATTGTGCTTGTTGGCAAGCATAACTGTACATTTGCAATTTTATTAATACAATTAACATTAACAACATCAGTCCAGGAATTGCAGGCATTTCCCTTTTTACTTTTGTCATGAAGATAATATGGTTCCTCTGGCATTTCTTCCTACTCTACAGACATTTTTAGGTCTTGTATACAGACCGCTTTAGCTGTTATTGTTCAAAGACTTGAGTGCAATGTGAATACTTAATGGGCTACCGGTATGGGTCACCTGTTGCTTATCTCTGGTTTTCTTTTTGTCAGTCCTAATGCTTGCTTGTTATTCAATGGTTTTTCTTTATATTCTTATGTGTGTCCCTCCCCGGAGCATAACCTCTTTACAAATGTTTTGATTGGATGGCCTGTATCCTTCCTTGGCTGACGTTCAGGGATTTTATTTTTTTCTTCTCTACTCCATGGCAATGCATATGTTCGCTTGCTCACTCCCTCCTATGTTGCTTCCTCCCTCAAATCGCTGACCCCCCGCCCCTGGACTCTCCGTGTTGTTTCCCCCGCTCCTCCATTTTTTTTCCCTGCCCCTCCCCATTCCGCTATGCTTTTTTTTTGTGCTCCCCATCCCCCTCAGTAGCTCTTCATATGCCCCACTGCCGTTCCCTGCTCCCTGTTGCCCCTTCTGCTCAGTGGCGTTGACTTGTTTGCCCCTTCTGCTCCCCACCCCTGTACTGCTTCTCCCTGTTATGTTCTTTTTTTTTTTCTTTCAAAAATGTTTTTTTAATGTTTTTTTGAGTGCCGAGGAGCTGCGATTTACTACTGGGCCTCTCCTTTCTTGCTTATGCACACCATTTGTTTATTTACTTTACCACCTTTCAAAGATGGGCCATAAATGTAGGCTTTGCCAAGGCTTGTTTTTGTCACTGCGTATATTTCGATTTTTAGGCATACGAAGCAACACATGTTGGCTGTCAAGTGAGTTCTTTAGTACTTCCTCAGGTGTGAAAGTAGTTGCTAGTTAACATTTTGACACACGATAAACCTAACAGAGCGCCTGTATTAGTTTCCTGTGTTAGGTTCGGTTACGAACTGGTCTGCAAACCTGATCTAAAATGTGTTAAATCTCACCCTGCCAGTGGTAAAGCTTCCATCCTTTTGCAGCTTTACTTCTTATACATGTACAGATTTTGGTTCAATAGTTGCTTAAATGTCAATTGATAGAATTGTTTACAGTTTGAGGCATAGACTGTGAAAGCTGGTTAGGCGATTAAATCTGCAAAATGCAAGTTTTGTACTCCTTGTTTTATATTTTTGCACTTGTTTCGACATTTTATAAAACAAAATAATTTCGCTCAATAAATCTATTGGTACCTGGAAAATCTGTCATTAGTATTTTGCTCTATAAACCTCTGCATGTTCTACATGCTCAGTAGGCACTCGCACTGCTTTCTCTATAGTCTGTTCTGTCCTCATCTAAGATGTGTTTATTGTAAAGATGATCATATTCATCATTGCATTTTGAGCTCCGATAATTTGCAGATAGGATTTCTTTTTACATGATCTTTAATAAACGATCAAAAATGGTATCGAACTGCACTGTCTGAATCCGTGTATAAGTAGCAGCTTTACAGCCATAAAGCCATCTAACTGAAAACCCCACCGGATGAAACTGATTTCCTACATGTTCTCGACAGCCAAACATGCTAGAGATCCTGGATTTATCACCTGTCATCTTCAGTACCTGCATGGTCCTTCTGTTGTAAGTTACTCTGGAGTTATGACATAGTGTTCCATATGTACCTAATCAAACCCTACTGTATCTCCAGGAGTGTGCTAATGGTTGTACAATGCATGCGGATTGGGTTCTGCATTTCCAAATCTGTACGAATTGCAGTCACCTGTGTTTGAATGCTTGTACAATGAAGGCCTTGCTCCTGGGGGCTGTGACTTTATGCTTTCTACATGGCCAGTGTTCATTGACTTTCCATCAGTCATGAAAAGCAAGTCTGCAGCCTTGGCATAACTTTGACTATCAACCCATAAAGTCGTCTAACAAGTGATCCAGCTGCCATGCCACCCTTCCATCCTCTCAGGCTCCTGTAAGGGATTCTCCTGTGTGTACTGATGATGCCACAAATGATTGGCACTATTTCCATGCTTTAGTTTTGATCCTGCAATGGTGTCCTGGAACGTTAAAGTTTAGGAGGTTGCTGGAGATCTGTTTTTTGTGCTTGATAAAAGCCGCTGTATTTTGTAGCCTAGTTCACTGCATCCTCCTGTCAAACCCCTCCTCTTCTCTTCATTTCTCGACCCTCTACCATCTGCTGGCCGAGCCCTTAACTGCAGAATACATATTTTACAAATGGAATTTATTAGTCAGAATGACACTTGGTAAATGAGTCTTTGTTTAGCTCCTTTCACTTCCATAAAATATTCCCTTGAGTGGAGTCTCAGTAGCTAGGTTTGAGCATTGTAATTGTACAGAACAATGTGTAGTGAATGAATTGATTAAAAATGTTATCCTGGCTCCACTTTTCCATTTCAATAACCTCTCTAAGATGCACCATAGTGATCTTAATCCAGCAGTAAGCAGTGCATCTCTCCTCTCCTCTTGGGTACAGAGAGGAATACCCCTGGCTTTTAATATCGCTTATTTGCCCACCTTTGAAGAGGTGACTGAGAAGCTTTTCTTTCCATTTTTAGTATTGTCCTATAAAAATTCCAGCAATGTACTCATTGACAATTCAGTTTTAATGTTAATTTCTTGATTAAAGAAAACGTTTTTTCCATTGAATGTCGAGTTTTAAAGTATTCACACAGCGATTATATTAGATTGGATTTGGATAGCATTAAGGAAATAGAATAGGTTTCTAGAAAAGGAAAAGATGGCAAAGCATACTGGGTAACTCCATTAATTTGACATGAAGACATCCATAAAAACTCAGGTGCTTGCTCATCCTGAGCCCATACCTCAGATGTTAGGGAGTTTTAGCTGATTTCATAGAGACTTCTGTGACAACTTCATAGAGTACCAAAAGAGTTTAATTGTATCTTAGAAATAAAAGGTAAGTGCCACACAGATGGTCTACTGGTAAACTGAAGGTCTCAGCCAAACGAATGGCTATCAGGCAGAATAAGTGAAGCTTAGCCTCTTACTTAAAACACAGCTCAGCAGAGGTGGATTATGGAGGTTCTGTCTCATATTGATATGAAAGATATTGCAGTGGAGACGTGTATGTATTAAGACTGATTTTCCCCTCCATATGTTTGGCCCATGCTACAACACATATTTAGAATATCAGATGTCCAAGAAGCCACCACACACTCCTTAATAAAGACTGCCCTTTCCACTGGTGTAAAGGCTGACCCCATCCTGGTATTGATACAGTCACAATCATTTTTACTTGAAAGAGTGTTTAAGGGGTCTTAAAGAGTTTTACTGCACATTCCACGGTGAGTACGGATTCCAGCTTCAAAATGAGGCTCTCAAAGAGAGGCTTTTGATGGATCCGTCTTCTGCATAGGCGAATCGGAGCCAATGGTAGCAAAGAAAAACATTTCTGGGGCTAATTTGGAACTGCATTCAGGCTGACTGGCAAATTTACAATGATAATGATTTTATCCTACGATCACCCTCACAAACTGGGTGTGATAAAATGCCATGAATTTGACCTAACAAAGCCAAGCTTCCTGCTGTGTCCCATGACTCTGGGGACAACTCTCATCTTGAACTCTTTAATAGGCGGAAATTGTGGACATAAATGTCTAACCATGGCAGAGGCCTCAGTTGTGGACTGTAAAAACCTTTGCCAATAGGATATTCTGGGATAGATGATAGTGCTTCTAAAATAAAAGGTCTTTGTACCGCCTTGAACATTTCTAGGATTATCCGCGATGGACCACACGTGTAGTAGACGATAGAGGCACGCCAAAAGCACAACCTCATTTCCTGCACAAAGACTCCCGGGGCCTTTATTAGGAACTAGTTGTGAAGAGCACTTTTAATTTTCAAATAGCATTTGGAGGCTTCTTCCCATTGGCATAACAGAATATTTCAGAATAAATAAAGGCATGTAGTTGATTCAATTTGAAAAATTGTTTTGTCATAAAAAAAGAAATGGCAACAAAAAAGCCCACAATTGAATACAGGCAAATGACTGAAAACAAGCATTGGCAAAGCCAATAGATTGCGGCAAGCTGACAGCTATTGGTGTTGTCAATGGCATTGTCTTTAAGCCATGTGTTATGGAGTGGAGTGGATGTGTGTGGAGTGGAATTATGTGGGTTGGATTGGAATGGTTTGTTGTGGAATTGTGTGGTGTTGAGTAGTTATGTGTAGTGGAATTATGTGGCCTGGTGTGCAGTGGAAGTATGTGGATAGTAATGTGGTATTGAGTGTACTGGAATTATGTGGAGTGGTATTATGTGTAATGTAATTATGTGGAGTGGTATTGTGTGTTGTGGAGTGGCGTGTGGGGGAGTGAAATTATGTGGTGTGGTGTTGAATTTTCTGGCATGAAGTGGAATTCTGTTGTGTGGATTGGATGTATGTGACTTGTTGTGGAATTGTGTTGTAGAGTGGAATTGTGTGGTTTGGAATGGAGATGTGTGGAGTTGAATTGTGTGGCGTGGCATTGAGTGAAATTATGTTGAGGGGAATTATGTGGCATGGTGTGGAGTGTATTTATGTGAATTGTTGCTATGTGGCATAGAGTGGAGTATAATTATGTGGGGTTGAAAAACATTTAAAAAGGTTATAAATTCCTTAATTTGACCATCGGTGACCAAATATTGTAGCTTGATACTGGAATTCTTTACTGTCGCGGTTTTCTTTCTATTTTTTTTTTTTTTTACTAGAGCATTTTTTTAAATTTAAATACACACTTTCATACCGTTTTGCAGAGTAGCGAGAACAGTTGTAGAATGGTGTGCTTTAAAAGGACCACGCCTAACCTCTTCAATCTTTTGTGACACTGCTCTGTGATGGCCGGGGAGGGTGCTGAGCTGTCCTGGTGGAGACTGATGTAACGCTTTGTTGTGAAAGGCGTGGGGGGGGGGTTCTTTCTGGTCGAGGGGAGGCTCAGTGCCAAGTGCTGCCACAGAACCCTCACGGCCAGTGTTGCAATTGTGACTTTACAGGAAATGCTGGACAACAATTGTGGCCTGCTTTCGTTGATTGCATGCCCTCACCTGACCCAACAGCCCTGGCAAAGCTCAGAAAGTGTTTATATATCACGTAAAATATGATAGAGTTTATTAAATACTCGAAGAGTGTGTTTCTTTAACATGTGGAAACTTGGGTATTAATACAGCACTGAGAGGTACTTGTTCAGAGTGATAGGTTTTTAAAAAAAAATAATGCGAAGAGCCCTTGCAGTCAGAGGTTCAGGACAGGAGGAGAGAATGTCGCGTTAGGCCAGAGCTGCCGACTATGGAGCTGAGAAACCGTGTTTGAGTCTCTGCGTCGGCACAAAATCCTGTGATCTTGGGCAAATCGCTTAATCTCCCTGTTCTTACAAAAACGAACGTGTCCTTGTGTAAAGTAAATGGCGCTCGGGTAAAGCGCTCTAATAATACATTCAGGTAGTGTTCAAGCTATATAAAAATGCATAAAAAAAGAAAAAAACAGGAGCGAGTGATGGGGTTTATAAAATATTCAAAGAGCGTATTTCTTTAAAATGTGGAAACTTTGATATTAATACGGCACATTATGGTATGGCACTGAGAGATACTTGTTCAAAGTGATAGTTTTTAAATGTTGTTAAAAAAAAAAAAGTGCGAAGAGCCCTTGCAGTCGGAGGTTCAGGACAGGAGGAGAGGATGTGGCGTTACGGCCAGAGCTGCCGACTATGGAGCTGAGAAACCAGGTTCAAGTCCTGATGTCGGCACAACATCCTGTGATCTTGGGCAAATCGCTTGATCTCCCTGTTCCTACAAAAAAAAGAATGTGTCCTTGTGTAAAGTAACTGACGCTCATTTAAAGTGCTCTAATAATACATTCGGGTGGTGTTCGTGCTATATAAAACTGCATTAAATAAAAAAATAGGAGACGGAGGACGACCGAATGAACTGAAAACATGAGCACTGATTGGAGTGCTCCAAGACACAGAAAAAAGTCGTTCCCAAAATGGGATCAGTGGATGTTAAAAAGTACTTGGTCCATGCTCTGGGGAAAAAGGCCAAACACAGGAGAGGCATGAAGCATTCATGTCATGGACAAATGGCGACAAAGGATTTTAGAGCGATGATGGAGCAAGCAAATGGAAAGCCTGTGGGTGGACTGAAGCCCACAGATTGAACACTACACGTCTCTTCGAGACCGTGCATGCGCTGTCTAGCAGAGACCTAAAAAATTACTTTACGTAGATATTCCATACAAAACAATATTACTTTAAGTAAAGCAACAGCGCACACAATTGATCCAAACAAAATTTGAACCAAAATACATTAAAAAAAAAAAAAAAAAAAAGTTTATGGGACAGTCAGGGGAAGCACTGGAAGCAGACAGTAGCAGTAACTTGAGCCAGAGGCAACCGCAGAAGAGGTATGAAAAACAACAAGAGGGGAGACAGAAAAATCTAGGGCGAAAGAGCGCGGACCCAGGTGTAATGCAAGTACATCGATAGGCATGAATAAACAGCAGGTTGAGGAATGGAGCAGAAAATGTAGCTACTTCCTCTTCCAGTTTAAAGACTCAAACCATTTCTCTGAGGGATTACAGGGCTTATAAATGGGGGAAAGAAATGATGGCTGGGAAGGGTCTGTAACCTCATTAAGCAGCAAGAAATATTATAACCATACAAATTTGAAATACGTTAATTGATTTAATATAAATGTGTATGAATTGTCTTCGTAATTGTAAACATTTAGTTACCAGCCCCCCCCTTGTGTGTGGTAGGGAGCATTTTCTCCAAGGAGGTTGTGATAATTATTTTGTTGCCTCTGACAAGTAAGCAGAGATGGGATTGGCTCAGAATTATCATCTTACTTTAAATTTGTAGGCGAGAGAAAAATGCAAAGTACTTTGGAGCCTTTGGGTTTAACACATGCCAACAAACAGGAGACTTATTATAAAGTGATCATTTTTGAAGATGTTCACAACTAAGCCTAGCAGTAAATAGAGACTGGTGAAATTTGTCTTTAAGCTACAAATTGCATTCTAAGTTGCTAGAATTGTCCTCAAGCTCTCGTGCTAACCTACAGGTGGCATGAACTGTGGTTATTTGGGTGCCTGGAGGAAGAAGTGCATCATTTGTGAACACCTAATCACTTCATTGACTCGCTATGCCAGCATTTGTAATTATTGTAGAGAGATATGTTTAGGAACTGATGTATGCTCGTACTCTGATAACCTTGGTTCTGGAATCCCTATATGTACTGGTAAGTAGAGTTAGAAAATTCCCTTACCCGAAGCCAATGACGTATGTCTGGCTCCCGGGTAAGGAAATATTCTAACTGACTTCTATCTGACTTCACTTACAGATTTCTTACCTCTGTTATGCACCCTTCTGGCATTTTATACCATTAACACCAACCTTTGACCTGAAGAACTCAGATGACTACTTCTTTAAAGTCTACAGATCATCTTTAGTACCATAATTTCCCATGTACAAAAATTGCAGTGGCGGCTGGTAATTTTTTTAATTTGTGAGTGTTGTTGATGACAAGTTGCATAGATTGATTGAAGGAAGCAAGCAAGACCAATTGGTCTGAGTAAATTGAGAATACTAGGCAAATTCGTGTAATTTACAGCACAATTTTGATGATGAAAATTATTACAGGGACAGGGAAGCTGTAACTAACAAAACAGATTAGAAAGAAGGTACATTACCTTTCAAGAATACACAAGCAGACTGGAGCCAAGTAGTAAGGCCTTTGAACTTGAAACACAGTTGAAATTTGTAATTGTATAAAATTATTTATGAATCATGGTCATCCACAACTGGAAGAAAAGGCAACACGATCTTTTGGAATCATTACCTTTTCCTTAAATGGATGCATTCAAGTTTAAAAATAGGCGAAGTAGGGGAAACCGAGAAATTTAGCAGCATTCTGATGAATTGTAAAGGATGGTATCTCACGGGTAGACATGTCGTGCATTAAACAGACTCTTCGAGGGCCCGGAAGGGTTCTCATACTAGTGGGTCTAATACATGATTGGCTTTATTTAATCAGGCTAATTCTTTAGTCCTTAATAGCAAAGTTGCAGTGACTGACTCAACCCCAGCCAAACTAGCCTTTTAGAAGCGAGCTTGTTCTGAGATTGATTTGTCTCCACCTCTATAGATCTTTCCAAAATAAGCCTGCCATGCTACTGGCTACACCTCAGACCTACCTACCACCTTATCCGATGTCAATCTGCCATGTCTCTGGCTTTCAGATACACATGCCTTTCATGAAACTTCATGGTTGCCTTGCAGGCTGGGTCAGGCACCTTCACCAGCGAAGCCAGCGGCGAGACAGGGTCTTACTCCCATGGGCAACAAAAGCTATAAAGGAAAGGGCACGCATCCTATCTAGGAGCGAGGTTTGAATGCACCAGTGATAAGTAAAAACAGACTGAATAGGCTCCGCTTTACAGAGGCAGTTCTGAAAAGTGCTGCACGTATCAAAGGCAATGCACTTAAATATATTCAATGAAACCACGAAGGATATTTGGCCTAGGTAATGCAATTAATATGGTCATATGCAAATTTAATTATTTTCACATGATATTCCCATTCGCACACACCAGTGCAGACTTGTTGAGGCTACTTCTAGGCTCATCGAGTATACTTCAAGAGGTTCTCTCTCACTGACAAAGGCAAAGCAGCTCTCAATCCACATCCTTGCATCTTGTGCACAGTGTGTCAGTTGCACTTGTGATTGAAAGGTGCACGTCGAACACGCGAGAGAAACACGGCCACTTAATGCTTCATGCCAAGGCTCTGCCTGCCTGCTGTCACGTCGCCTGTCATCTCAGCCAATCCCGATGCTTCTTTCATGTTTGTATTAGTGAACGGCATGACAGCAGCACCCTGATTGTTTGAAGCAGGCAGACACAGCACTCCAACAGAAACCAGGAGGCTGCATCTGTGTCCCCCCGGGCTCACTTGCCTAGCACAGGTTGGGAAGAGCTGAAGTACGTATGTCCGGTTGGCCATTGCAAACAAAACAGTCAGATTGACACATGCGATTTCCCTTAACTGCGACCGACTGGGTTACTGCTAATCATCATGCTTGGACATCGACATCACCCAGCATGACGGCCCTCATTGAATTTAATTGAAATTAGCAGGACATTAGAAAGCACTGGTTAACATCACAGTAGGAGATCAATGCCCTTTCACCCCTATGGATGAGCTGCCCCTGAAAAATTGATTTCTTAATTATTATTGCATAGTTGATGTAGGTGTAACGCAAGTTGATTAAAGCTCAACTCCACCCTTACTTGCAATTGCGTGTATTTCAACATTAATCTCTGGTGCAATGTTTTGCCATCTTTCACTCAGCATCTTACCTACTAATAAATACGTAAAGTGTGAACGATTACAAATGATGTGTGACTTTGTAGATGTAGCACCCCACCTTATCACTTTAACACTTCTCCAGAGAGAGATGTATTTGCACCTGAGAGAAGAGCATTAGCACTGGAAGAGCAAATAACTTCAAAGTCTTTGTGCTTGAGAGCATGAACGAGAGGCAGCAGTGCCAGGATTCAAACTTGTGATCTCAGGGCATCGCACAGATATTGGAAGTGACCACTGAACTCACTCACTGACCTAGTTGTGCTAAGCCATGGCCAGTGGATTTTGCGCCTTGACAGTCTAGGTGCTTTGATGGTGAATATGCTGAGTATACATTGTCAAACGGGATTCTTTTGTGAACAAATCTGGAGTTCTTACACATAGTAAGAAACCTTGGTAGACAGTCAGTCATTTTAATCAGACTCTTCTGAAATGTTTATGGTTCACTGTTACCATCAGGATACCTGTCTGATCTAGCCCGCTCTGAGGGTATCATACCAGTGTTATTCATTAGTTTTCCTTTCTCTCAGATATCTTAGTCAAATCTCTTTTCGTCTCTCCTAAGCCTCTAGTTTGTGAACTAGCTAGAGCTTGAGGCACTGGAAATGCCATTGCAGAAGGAAATTACCATTATGGTATTCAAATCTATTACAGCATCCAAGGTGCTTAGTGAAAGTTCATATATTCTTTTATTTTTTTACGAACGAGAAAATAAAACCTTTTACATAGTACCGCCAAATTCCGGATTACCAAATAGGCAAAGTAGGCACCGACCTATGAGCCCCACTCCTTTTTTTTTTTTTGTGTTTGAAAAGCTTTATTAGTCACTTATTAATACATAAAGACATCAGCAATATATAGAAAGAAATCAAGTATAGCAATTTAACAAAGGAATTGGCTGATATCAGGAAGAAAAGAGTAGAAGCAATTTGTAGGATTTATATAGGGTGGAGGTAAGGAAAAGAGGAAGGGAAAGGAAGAAGAGGGGAAAGAAGGGGAGGTGAGGGAATATTGATAGTGTGGTATAAAGGAATAAAACGGAGAAAAACATACTAGATTAATCACTGTAAATGAATACATATGAAATTGTCTAATGAGTAAATATATGTATTAACTTAACAGGGTAGATAATGAAGAACAGAGATAACAAAAAATTAAAAAAAGTTTTTTACAAATCTTTCAAGGGGGTTTGAAATTTTCAGAGGTTATATGCGAAGTATTTTTTAACACAATTCGATCTAGATAGGTGGTAAGTGGCAACCAAAAGAGATCCCTATTAATGATTGGTTTGCAAGAAGAGGCGAAAGCAACATCCAGTCTATGGAAATGGCAGAGAGTATTCCACCAATGTTGTATGGAAAGTTTTGTGAGATTTTTCCAGTTAAAGGAAATGTGTTGAAAGGCTAGAGCAAGCATAAGGTCAAAAAGACCATGACTATGTGGGGGAAGATCTAAAGAGTCAGAAAGGCTTCCAGGAAAGAGGAGAGGTATAGAATAAGGAATGGAAATTGTAAACAGACGAGAGATGTAAGACCAAACCTTCTCCCAAAATTCGGAGACTATAGGACAAAAAAAGAAAAGATGAAGGAGGTCAGCATTAGGAGAACCGCAAGTCCAACAGTTAGAGTCAGCAGAGGAAGAAAAGCGTGCTAAAGAAGCAGGGGAAAGATAAAGTCTGTGATAAAAGAAGAACAGAGATTGGGTAAGAGAAGCAGAGCGAGAAATTTTTAAAGATCTGGACCAAAGTTTATCCCAAAAAATAATAGACCATTCGCATCCCAAATCCGATTCCCAAGAAAGTTCCAATTTAGATTTAGCACGATCTGGATTGGGGGCTGAAAAGAATTTGTATATAAGAGAACCTTTGGGGAGGATAAGAAGTACTTTGAGAAGAGGATTTTGGATATCAGATAAAGATGAAGAGGGAAGAGAATAGTATACGTCAAGGATAATCGCCATAAGAGTGGTAAACTTCTGCAAAAAAGAGCGAGGACAATGAAACAAAGACTGAAATTGGGGAAAGGAGCAAGGTGAAACTCCATCAAAAAGCTGCTTAACCCATAAAATACCTTTTAGTCTCCACGCAGTCCAAAAAATGGGTCTGTTATTGAGGAGGATAAGCGAGTTGTGCCAAATAGGAGAGTCTAAGAAGGAATCGCGAGAAATGTTAGTGGAGAGGACCAAAGGTTTCAAAAGGGAACAGGTATGTTTAAATAAGGGGAGGGAGGTATGGGAAGTTTTGGCAGAAAAACGTATAACTTCTTTGAAGGAAAAGGGCAATAATAAGGTTTGTTCAATGTAGAGCCAAAGAGGAGTAAAGGGAGAGGGATCTGATATAAGCCATCTTGAGGCATGACGCAGGGAGAAGGATTTATGATAAAGACGAAAATCCGGGAAGTTTACACCGCCATTAGATTTTGGTTTCCGAAGAGAGGATAAGGCAATTCTGGATTTTTTATTCTTCCAGAGGAATCTAGAGAGGCACGAGTCAATACGTTTAAAATATATAGAGGGAATGTGAACGGGGAGCATGGAGAGAATATAAATTAAAATTGGGGCAATGATCATCTTAATGGAATCCAACCGACCCCACCAAGAAAGAAAAAGAGGGTTCCAAGAGGAGAAAGATTTCTCAATTCGAGATAGAGCTGCAGACATATTCAGTTTGATGGAAGAGGTGATAGAATTGGAAAACCATATGCCTAGGTATTTAATTTTGGAACTGTTCCAAGCAAAACCAGTGGAAGAGAAGAAATGGGGTAGACAGAATTTTGTGAGGGGGAGAATTTCAGTCTTGTCTGAATTAATTTTGTAACCGGAAACCTGCGAAAAGGAATTAAATTCAAGTAGTAAAGGAGGGATAGATGTTTCAGGAGCAGAGATGAATAAGAGAATATCGTCTGCATACACAGAAAGTTTCAATTGGTGATCACCATAAGGAAAACCGGAAATAGAGTCATTGTTACGGATAGAAGTCAAAAAGGGTTCAAGGGCTAGAATGAAAAGAAGAGGGGATAAGGGACAGCCGTGACGAACGCCACGTTGGAGAGGAAAAGAAGACGAAACGCGACCATTAACTAGGACCGAGGCTTTAGGAGCAGAGTATAATAAGGAGATAAGTGATATGAATTTAGGACCAAAACCGTGCCAGCGTAACGATGCAAACAAAAAGGACCAATCAACTCTATCAAAAGCTTTCTCTGCATCAACAGAGATGGCAGCCAGAGGAATAGAAAGGGAGGAAACTTTATTTAAAACATTGAGAAAAAGACGTGAATTATCGGAAGTGAGTCTACCCTTAACAAAACCACATTGCTCTTTACCAATAAGATGGGGCATAATAGGATCTAAACGTAAAGCAAGCAATTTAGCAAATAATTTATAGTCAACGTTAACTAGAGAGATCGGGCGATAATTTTTACAAAATTGAGGATCACGACCATCTTTAGGAATGAGGCAGATATTTGCCTCTTGAAAGGTGCCTTCTGTTTTACCAGTTGAGTAAAATGAGTTGAAAAGCATTAGAAGTTTAGGGAGTAACAAATCAGAAAAATGTAGGTAAAATTCAACAGAAAACCCATCTGGACCAGGCGATTTCCCTTTAGTGAGGGTATTTAAAGCATTGGAAAGTTCTTTAAGGGAAAGATCATTTTCAAGATCGAAAAAGTTAAGATGGGAAGTAGAAGGAGTGGGGAGTTTATCAAGATAAGTCTGGATGAGAGAAGGAGTGGGGGAGATTCTGGTGTGTAAAGGTTTTGATAAAAATGTTTAAATTCATCAAGAATTTCCTGATCTTTATATAGAAGGGAATTTTCGGAGGAATAGATAGAATTAATAAGTGTGCGTTCTTTACGTGTTTTAAGGTAATTTGCTAAGAGTTTCCTGCCTTATTTCGACCGCCATAATAACGAGCACTACTCCGAAGGAGTATTGAAGATGCGTTGTCGGTAGAGGTTTTGTTAAATTCAAGCTTGGCTCGTATCAATTCAGGTGAGATGGAATTTTGTGAAGATGTGTAATATTCATGCTCCAAAAGTTTGATATGAGCTAATACAGTTTCCCGTTTCTGGAGAAAGCGTTTCTTTTTCTTAGAGACAAAGTCTCTGATGAAGCCTCTTGCCGTAGCTTTAAAAGAATCCCAAATAATATGAGGGGAGGTGTTAGAATCACAATTAAGTAGAAAGAATTCATTAGTGAAGGAACAAAAGGAGGAGGAGAATAGAGTATCAGTTAGAAGGGAGTTATTGAAATGCCATCGGGAAGACTTTGGATGCGGAGGGAGTAAATCCAGGTCTGTTACAATTGGAGCGTGGTCAGAGATAATTATTGGTTCAATAGAGGAAGACAGTGAATTTTGAGACAAAGATTGGGAAAGAAAGATGTAGTCAAGACGAGAAAGAGATGCATGAGGGGGAGAGAAAAAAGAATAGTCAAGAGTATCAGGGTGAGAAAGTTGCCAGGAATCAATGAGATGTGCTTGAGAAATAGTATCAAGGAATTGTTTGTGAGTCTTATTGGGAATGAAACGGACCGTAGATTTGCGATCCAGAAAAGGGTCTACAATTTGGTTGCAATCACCTCCCAGAATAAACAAGTCATCACGAAATTGAATACATTTTTGCGTAATCAAAGGCCAAAAAGAACAGTCAGGCTGTGTAGGACCATAAATATTAAAAACAGTTAAAGGAACAGAGTTAATTGACAATTTAGCTAATATCCATCTACCTTCCGTGTCATTTTCTTGCAGTAAAACTTTACACTTCAATTTCTTATGACATAGAATAATAACACCATTTTTTTTATTAGTAGAAGGAGAGAATAAAACCGTACCCACCCAGCTCCTCTTTAACTTAAGTGATTCAGATTCTGTAAGGTGGGTCTCCTGTAAGAGGACAATGTCAGGGTTATAAGAAGCTAGGTGGGAAAGGACTCTCTGTCTTTTAATAGGATTGATAAAACCCTTTACATTCCAGGAGATAACTCTGAATGTAAAAACATTGAAAATCTAGAATAAACATAATCTACAATGATTTGAACAGAAAAGAGAATGACAATGAATAAAGGGAAAAATGGATAATGAAGGAGGAGGAAAAAGGGAGGGAAGAGAAGGAACCTGGGAAAAAACAGATGAAAGAGTCATACGTAAAATGAGGGAAATCGAACATGGGAAGAAAAGAGAAGAGTAGAACCATTAGAAGAAAGGTGGAAAGAGGGAAAAAGGGAAAAGGAAAGAGAGAAAAATTACAAGGAGAGACAGTACATATCCAAAAAGGATGACTGAGAATAACATACCTGAGGGGGACAAAGAACAGACAATGGGCGGGGACAACGCACGACAAGATGAACCACCCGAACCTGGGGAGTCCAACCGCATCAGGACGGGAAGGAAATAGGAGAGGGACCATACGGATTGGAGAAAAGGAGACAACTCTGTATGAATAAAGAAAAGAGACAATGAACATTAAAGTAATATATAGAGAAATATAGAACTAGCTAACGTGTAACGAGAAATATGATAAACATGAAGAATGCAAAACCAAAAACATCAGAGAACAAAGCCACTACTCAACAAACAGAACCAATGAGAAAAAAAAATTATTATAATTAACTTAAACAGAAGCAGGAATTCTGCAAAGAAAAGAGATTAAATATTCAACCATTTGAAGAACCATTTGAAGAGTTAGTGGTGTCCATAACATTGGTAGTATGAATATGAATAAAATTCTTAAGTTCTGCAGGCTCTTGAAAAGTCCACGTTTGGTTTTGGTGTGTCACTTTGAAGATACATGGATGAAACAAACCATATCTAGCGCCAATAGCTCGAAGAGGAGGACGTAGATTCAGGAATTCTTTCCTTCTGGAGGCTGTGGCGTTGGAGACATCTTGAGACAAAAACACCTTCTGACCAAGCCAGGAAATTTGTCTTTTAGATCTAGCTGCAGAGAGGACTGAGAGCAGATCAGTGAACTTCAAAAAGAGAATGATGACACCACGTGGTTTAACTGGAGCTGTTGCAAGGGGTGGACGAGGACCAAGTCTATGGGCTCTTTGAATGCTGAGTGAAGTAGTAGATGGCATATCCAGGAGTTTCGGCAGAAAGGAGGAAAAGAAAGATACAGGGTCGTCACCCTCCAGAGACTCAGGCAAACCATAAATACGAAGGTTGTTCCTCCTATTTCTATTTTCTAAATCTTCAGTGTGTTGTTGAAGGCTGTGGACTGTTTTTTCTAAAGATGAGATTCGTTGAGAGTTGTCCTGTATCTCTGAGATGTGGAGTTCCATTGAAGTCACTCTATTTTCCATTGTAGACCATTTTTCCTCGAGAAATTGCATTTTATTGTTGGTTTCCTCCACAAACGGGCGCAAAGCGCGTATCTCCTCCAAAAGTAGCTCCATAGATATGGAAGATGAAGATTTGTCAGGAGATGGAGGGTCGTGCTTCAAACGTTTAGATGTGGAGGTAGACGGAGACGATTTGTTTGAAGTAGATTGTGATGAGGAACTGCGATTAGAACTTACACCAGCCATCTGGAATGTATTAGGAGAAGAGTCTGATGCTGATAAAGATGTTACCAATGGTCTGCGTTGTGATGAGACAAAAACAAATGTTGGTTTGCGTAATTTTCCCATGGGACTGCCAACCAGTGAGTAGAATAAATGATGCACCGGCTTGGGGAGAGCCGTGGTCATAAAATTCTCCAGAAGAAACAACCAATGAATTAGATAGCAGTGGTTTGGGAAGAGAAGGAGCACATAGGCGCATTTATCAACACATTATTGGGAAAGTTAAACCATGTGGTGAAGAAAGAATCATGACTCACAAAAAGTATTTTCCTGAAGTATTCAATAAACTGTTATTGGGAGGAGTGACCTGCCTCTTTAAGAAAAGCCAAGCTGAATGCGGAACTGGTGATGATAAAGTAGAAATGCAGCCATGTAATATGATGTCCAGTCACATAAAACCAGGTGTTCCTTGAAGCATGCAATACTCATTCACTTGAAATAATGAGGTGGCTAGACATGATGACAGGAAATTTGTGAGGCAAAAAGAAACCAGCATAGCCATACCACAGAAGAGATGACATCCATAGTCATAGAAATAGAAAAATAAACAGAAAGAAAATGCGTATATGTCTCTTTAAGAACATTCAGCAAGCCTCTAGGGGGTTAAGAGAAGCTCCAGAGCGCCCAAATGTATTCCTGCCACCATGCTGTAACATTTGCGAGGAGACGCGCGCCTCCAAAATGGCGGGCATTCTGAGGGGAAAGAAAGCGGCAGAAAAAGATGAGGTATGCGCGGTAAATTCAACGTGCTTGGTGCTGATAGTGCGCTCACCGGAATCCTCGCATGTTCCGATATTGTATGCGGCCAAGGTCCAAGAAATACCGGCACGGGAAACGCGCCGGCGGCTGAGAGAGCGTCCCGGTGCGGCGGAGCAAATCCCCTAGGCGGCCATCTCGTCCGGCGCCGAAACCACGCCCCCCGAGCCCCACTCCTTTTAGGGGCCCACGACAACTGATCAAAATAATATTGATTTGATCTTGAAAGAACACTACAATCTAGCTTTCTTAAATATTGTTTCCAAAAGATAGAATAAAATGAATCAACTCAAAGAAACGAAAACTTTACATTTTAGACTCTATAGAGAAAATACTGTATTAATGTAATGTACCCATAACTTAAAGTACATAAACCAGAGACATCAGATTCACATAAGTTAGTCTCTTAAAAGCTCATCTTTTGGCAGCTGGCAGTTTGTAAAAACATCCGGTGCATTGGGTATTATGAGATAATTTGCGAGGGGGGGGCCTCGAAATTTCGACTGTGTAGGGACCTCTACAGGGTTTAAATCCAGCACTGGTACCATCCCTGTTTTATTTGAACTCCCGGCTGCAGACCCTGGGCTACTTTGATGTCGCTCCCTGCATGAGGGGTAGATGGCAGCTCGAAAAATGGAGGACAACCTAAATAATAATGATAACAAAAAAGTTAAAATAGGGGATCACTGGGAAGTGTTTTGATTGAGGGATTCAGCAGATGTCAAAACATTAAGAGCAAGGTACAACATATTTCAGATTTCAGTTCTGCAAAACGTACACCTACCTTGGAATGATTATTCCTAATAAAGACTAACAACTTTGAACAAGTTCTGCACTGATAAAAAAAAATTGCCAGACAGATTGCTGTATGTTGGATAAAGAGCTGTGTTGTATCAGTACTGTGTATTTGTAGTCATCAAAGAGTTGTGTGTGGCTAGAACACATATCACATTTAAGTCCAAATAATGAAGATTCTGGTTGTCTGTGGCACATGCTTTCTTGACATTAGATATGACTAAGCAAATCATAAAAAATATTTTTAAAATGAGATTTATTTATCTGTTCATTGACTTAATTAATTTTGCCACTTTTTCCTACAACTTCCGTCTTCGTTGACTGTCTCTCAACCCTTTTTGTGCGTCGCCTACCCGACAGCTTTTAGGTATCTGCAGGCGAAAACGCTTGTTTACCATACCAAAATCTTACAGTTAGCTTAGAGCCCACAACATTGCTTACCATTGGTTGGCCTTATTACCACTCATTTGTTTGCTTCTTATTCAATGGTTGGCCTTCCTTTTCTTGTGTTTGTCTAGCATCCTTTTGATTGGGTGACTTTTATCTTTCGTTAACAAAGTAAAGAGAGTAACCCTTCATTGCCGAAGAGTACAGAGTTTACAACCAAATAACACAATCAATATCCCCTCCATACATATGTGTGTGTATATATAGATAAAGATATAGTTGGATATAAATATATTATCTACTGGAAGTAGCCAGTAGGTAGTTATCGTTAGGTCTGCTTTTCCATATATGGAGCATTTTTTGGTTTGCTTTTAACTTTGGCCCCGTTTGATGAATCTTTACAAAACAAAAAAAAAGTTCATCCACCTCAGCTCCTACCTGGAATGTTTTAGGGTGATCTGTCCAGCGGGGGTGAAGAAAAAAGGGGGTTCCCAAAACACAAACTCCCCATGCATTTTCCATAGACTTTTTTTTAGACGAGGCTACAGCATAAACTGCTGAATGTAATTACACCAAATTCGCAAGATCTTGGCAAAGCTAGATCTTGGTCCGCAGATTTTGCTTTTTGTGATTTAGTGTAAATCCGTTCAGTAGTTTTTGGGATATTAAGGGTCAAAAATAATTGTATATTTTGGCAGTTGGGCTTGCGAGAGTCGCGCAAGAGCGCAGAATCAAAATTGGAGGCCTTATGTTTAGTCAGTTTTTCCCGTGAGCCTTCACACTCCCCCGAATCTCGCGTGCGCTCTGATTGGCTGGCATTGGAATTTCAGAAATTAAATGGCCGCCATTACTGTTTACTGTGAAAAAAGGGAGGTGTTGTGGAATTATCTACTAAAAACAGTGCACACTCGATGCAATGGCTGTCAAAAAGACACTATACACTAAAAATAACCAAGATCTGAAGGTGCTTAACATTCTACTACCTGCACCGTTCATACTATGGTGAAAACTTTACAGATAGCCCATCTTCTGAATCAAAACAAGCACACGTACATAGGTTAGTACCTGGTGCTCACAGCCTTCTATGTTAAGTAGACATTGTCCTGCTGAGACAATTCTCTTGAATAATTCAAGATTGCTTACAATACTTATAATGTAGTATGTAGAATATTTGTCCATGCTGGACACTTTTTCTGCTGCACCAAAATATTTATGTAGAAAATAATGAACACAAGTCTACGGTCACCTGTACGCAGACTTACTCTTGAGTACAGAGATTTAGAACATGTTCAATACCTCTACACAGCTATGGTGCATTAGGAAGACGTCTGTTTTCTGAATACTTACACCCATTGGCTGGACCCAAACTGTACAAAATTAAGGGGAAAATTAATATGGTAGTTATCCGCCACAATGTAAACTATAAAACAAACTAGCACACTCATTGGATGATGTCCATCATCAGTGATGTCATTTGAGATGTCATTAGTGATGTCATAAATGATGTCATAGAACATGTCATGAGTGATGTCATATGTGAGGTCATAAGCAGTGTATGGCGGGGTGCAAGCTATTGTTAGTACTGCTAACTATAGCTTGTGAATTTCTATGTTTTTTTTCTTTTCATTTTTTTTTATTTAGTTCAAAACGTTAATGTTCCCACTGACATTCAGCAAACTAGAACGTTGATTTAACCTTTGTTTTTTTCCAGTGAATTTCTTTAAGTTTCAAAGATAAGTTTATTAACAGTATGTCAAAAAAGGATCATAAAAAAAAAAATAAAAATAAACACAATATCAAGCAGCAAAGCATCAAGTATAATCAATACAAAACATATTATTAATGGCGAGTAGGCAAATGATTATATAATAAAAGAGAGGTCTGTGATAGAGATAACAAAAGAAAAAGGTATAAAGGAAAGAAACCAGATACGGGTCTTATTAATTATTCAATTAAAACAGAATTACAATGGAACAATTTAAAATTGGAAAAAATGAACATAAACAGATATATCAAGGGGTTGGGCAACTTCTTGAATACGTGGTACTGGAGCAAAGGATCTTTTAGCACTATCATCCAGAAACGTTGTAACAGGAGACCATAAGAGTAATCTTTTGTGTTTCAGGGACATGGGAAATACAAAAGTAGTGTCGAGTCTATGATTATGGCAAACGGCGTACCACCACGCTAAATATGAGAGTTTGGAGGCATCCTTCCACTTTTTTGTTATCTGCTGAAAAGCAGCAGCTAATAATAGGTCAATAATTTGTATTTGGGTTTTAGGTTTGTTCCAGCAATTAGAGAGACTACCTAGAAAAATATTTACAAAAGTAAGGGGAATGTTGGTGTTAAAAATAGCATTAATTTGGGTCCATACTAATTCCCAAAATCGTGTAACTTGTGGACATAAAAAAGTAAGTGATGAAGATTTGCCTGTGGATGTGAGCAGGACCAGCAAGCGTGTGAGATATCAGAACGCATTTTATGCAGCGAAACTGGGGTGAGCAATAGTCTGTTATAAATAAAGAAAAGAGTTTGTGTAGCGCTAGCAGCTCTGGAAGATTTTCTAATTTTCAACCAAATTTTATCCCAAGTAGATGTGGGCCAGTTAGTGTTTAAATCTGTTTCCCAAGACATCTCAGTCTTTGTTTTAGCTCTTGGTGGGAGAGGGGATAGAAGACAAGTGTAAAGGGTGGAAGCCTTAGGCGATTTGCCAAGAATATTAGACCAGGTGTGATCAATTGGCATGGGAGTGTAAGGTAAGGATTGAAAGTATGTGTAAGAATCTAATATGATAGAGCGTAGGATTAAAAATTTATGTGAAAATGATGAGGGTAAGTGAAAAAGAGATTGAGCTTTTGAAAAGGTTAAAAACGTGTCATTCTCAAAGAATTGATGCACCCATAAGATACCTTTATCTCTCCATGTTCTCCAATAAATCGGTTTTCCCTTGATACAAATAAAATTATTATGCCATATAGTGGAGTTGAAAAATGTAGTGAAATCATGTGGTTCTATATGAAGGAGTTTATTTAGACTGTTACATGAGTGTTTGATAATTGGTGTATGTAAGTTTTGGGGTTTTCTCGTGAAAGATAAGTATTCTTGAAAAGAAAATGGGGAAAGAAAAGAATTCTCTAAATCGATCCATAGAGGTAAATCAGGAGAAGGAGAAGACAACCACTTAGAAACCTGTTTCAATAAAAAGGCTTTATGATATTTGGGAAAATCTGGAAAACGGACACCACCTTCAGATTTCGGACGTGACAGTTTTAATAAGGACATTCTAGGTTTTTTGTTCAACCAAAGAAAGGAGATAAGAATGGAGTTAATTTTGTGAAACCATTTCGTAGGGATGGAAACTGGAATATTAGAGAGAAGATAGAGAATAATAGGTGTCAACATCATCTTAATGGTGTCTAGCCGTCCCCACCATGAGAGATATAACGGGTGCCACTTGGTCGTAAGGAGATTAAGCTTCTCAAGGCTTTTATTGAAATTTAGAGAAATCGATGACTTAATGGAAGGAGTGAACCATATACCGAGATATTTTATGTGAAGGGGATTCCAAGTAAAATTGGAGAGGGAAAATCATCTTTAAAGGTATACTTAGTTAAAGGCAGAATTTCACATTTGTCATTGTTTAATCTATAACCCGAAAGTAAAGAATATGATTTGACTTCCTCCAGGAAGGCCGGCAAGGAATTTTGAGGTTGGGAAAGGAATAAAAGAACATCGTCAGCATACGCAGTTAATTTAATCTGTACAGAATTAGAGGTATAACCAGTGATAGTTGGATTCTGTCTTATTTTAGATAAGAAGGGTTCTAAAGCTAAATTAAAAGGAAGGGAGATAGGGGACACCCTTGTCTTACTCCTCTGTGAAGAGAAAAGTATGAAGAGGTAAGACCATTAGCAAAGATAGCAGCTTTAGGGTTCGAATAGAGCAGAGAGATGAAGGAAATGATTTTTGGGCCAAAACCAAACCATTTTAGTGATTGAAAAATAAAAGGCCAATATACTCTATCAAACGCCTTCTCAGCATCCAGAGCAATGGCAGCAAGGGGTTTTGATAGATTTGCCGATTTGGAGATGATGTCAAATAATATGCGGGTATTATCAGTGATAGATCGTCCTTTAACAAAGCCCGATTGTTCCTTGGCTATGAGATGGGGTAAAAAGGATTCCAATCGAAGAGCTAGTGATTTCGAGAAAATTTTATAATCTATGTTAACAAGGGAAATGGGTCTGTAATTTTTGCAATAGCGTAGATCCTTCCCCTCCTTTGGAATAAGGCAAATTAAAGCATCGAGGAAAGTACCAGAAGAGTTTCCAGAAGAGAGAAAAGAGGAAATTAATGTGTGTAATTTAGGTGTTATTATTTGGAAAAAATGTAAAAAAATTCAACGGTAAAGCCGTCGGGGCCAGGGGCCTTATCTTTTTAAGGGATTTAAGAGCAGTAAGTAAATCGGTCTGGGTTAAATCAGTTTCAAGGAGTTCAAGGTGCAAGGGCTGGGAAGAGGGTTTGTGGATTGAGGATAGATAAAGAGAAATATCTTCCTCAGACGGATATGACTCAGGAGTATATAATTGTTCATAAAATTTAACAAATTCTTGTAAGATATCAGCATCTTTGTGTTTAGAGGTGTTTGCATCTGATGTTATGGATTCAATATGAAGCTTATTTTGTTTGGCCTTTAAATAATTGGCTAACAATTTGCCGGATTTATTTTGTCCGCCATAGAATTTAGCGCTAGTCTTCAAAAGAAACAAAGAGGCAGCATCAGTCGTGTCTTTATTATATTGAATTTTGGCCTTAATGAGATCAGATAAACAATGTTTTGACTTGGAAGTGTAGTAAGTATGTTCCAAATTCTTAATTTTTGAGAGGAGTTCCTTATTTAAAGCCCGAGCTGTTTTCCGCCTAGTAGAGGTGTAACGAATGATGAAGTCACGGGCAGAAGCTTTAAATGCGTCCCAAATTATATAAAAGGGCATGTTATCCGTAGTATTTAGAAGAAAGTATTCATTGAAGAAGGAAATGAAGGAAGTGTTGAAGTGAGGATCTAAAAGTAGGGAATTGTTAAAGCGCCATCGCTTGGGGTGATCAGAGTGAGGTAGTAAGTCTAACAGGATGGAAATAGGGGCATGGTCAGAGATGAGTATAGGGCCTATATCAGCAGAAATGAGAGATTGGGAGACATTGTGTGATGTGAATAAATAGTCAATTCTTGATTGGGTCTGATGGGGTGGAGAGTAGAAAGTATATTCTTGTAAGGACGGGTTACATAATCTCCACGCATCAGATAAATGTAGTTGTTTTATAGTTTGCGTGAAAGTTTTATGTACTTTTGAAGGCGTGAAAGGAGTTTTGGACTTCCGATCTAAAAAAGGGTCAAAAACTTGATTGCAGTCTCCAGCTAGAATCACATTACTATCATAACGTTGGGAGATCAGTTGATTTAAATGGGACCAGAAAGAAGCGTCTCCTGAGGTAGGTGCATAGACATTAAAGAGAGAGAGAGGGATATCATCAATCTCCAACTTGGTGTATAGCCATCTGCCTTCCTCATCTCTTTCTTGCGAAATAAGGGAGGTCTTCAGTGATTTATGAATGAGAGTGATGACACCATTTCGTTTGCCGTCTCCAGGGGAGTAGAAGAGTTCACCAACCCAATTTCTCTTAAGCTTTAAAGACTCAGACTCGGTAAGATGGGTTTCTTGTAACAAAACGATCTTAGCATCCAGTTTAGATAAGTAAGATAACACCCGTTGTCTTTTAATCGGGAATTTAAACCTCTAACATTCCAAGAAAATATCTTTAAAGCCATAAGTCAAGGAATCTGACTAAATAGTACAATGAATCAGCCATTTTACAAATGCCATTAAAAAACAAGTAAAATGCAAATAGATACAAGTAAAACTTGAAACTTAAAAAGATGAGAAAGGAGAAGGAAGGAAAGGAGAAAGGGGAAGGAGAGTGTACGAACAACAATTGAAGAGAATAATAGAAATGATAGCAATATGAAGGGCAATGAAAATGAGCGTAAAAGAGCGAACAGAAGTACAAAGAAGATATGAAGAGAAGCATAGAAATGACAAAAGACATACTTACAAGAAAACCGAGACACATGTGGAGTGGGGGAGATGAGGCCACATAGGACAATGGCGAATCCAGACTCCAAACGGGAAGGCGGGGAGGAGACAAACCCAACGAGCGAGAGACATGAGGGATGTACATAAAACGTACAAAACCTGCAAGGAAAAAGTAGGATTAGTTAAGCAAGCTGAACAACTGAGTGAAGAAAACAGTACCTGTAAACTATTAAAAAAACCTTTCAGAGAAAATGTTAACAAGCAAATACAGGAATACAAAACTCAACCCAGACTAAACCAAGAACAGTCATTTGTTATGCGACGGATGGGTATCCATAAGCTCCGGGTGACAAGAGTTAAGGAAACTTTTAAGCTTTACGGGCTCTTCATAAGTAGTAGTTTTGTTGTTAAGGGTCACCTTAAATAGGCAAGGATGAAAAAGACCATATCGTGCACCAATAGAACGGAGAAGCGGTCTCATTGCTAGAAAGTCACGACGTCTGTCAGCAGTGGGTTTGGAATAGTCCTGAGAGAAGAACAAAGGATTGCCTGACCAAGCAATATGGTTAATCGCTCTGGCTGCAGATAGGACCTTCAGTAAGTCAGTATATTCCAGGAAATACAAGATGAAACCTCTTGGCTTCCGTCCCGAAGAAGAACTTGCAAAAGAAGTAGAGGAAGAAGAGCCTAAACGATGGGCTCGCTGTATGTTGAGGAGAGTACCTTGTGGTAAATTGAGAATCTTTGGGAGACAGGACTTGAAGAAGTTGATGGGGTCCGATCCTTCACAACCCTCCGGCAAACCGTAAATGCGCAGATTATTGCGACGATTTCTGTTTTCAAGATTTTCAACTTGTTTTTGGAGCGTTGATACTTGAGAGTTAAGAGCCTCCATCTTGACGTTGGATAAGGAGAGAGATTCGATGGTATGTTCCACTGTCGTTATTCTGTTCTCCAGATTAGACCAATTATCAGTTAATATTTGCAGTTTTGAGTTGGTCTCCTCCATAAAGGGACGAAGGGCTCTGATTTCCTCTAGTAGTAGATCCATAGATACGGAAGAGGATTGTTTGGGAGGAGAGGGAGGGTCTTTCTTTAGGCGCTTGCTTGATGCCTTATTGGTGATTGAGGCAGCCGCGATGGAAGAAGACGTTGCACCCTTAGGTGAAGCATTCATTGAGTTATCCATCACCCAATTGTGTATGCAGAGCAAAAGCAAAGAATAAAATTTGGCTTAATTGAAATAATTCCAATACCCAGATGGGAAGAGTCAAAACCGGACCCTTCCAAGTGAAGAAAAAACCCAATTATGATGACATACACTTTATAGATGTTAAATCCGCAACATGAAATTCAAAATAGAAGAGCGAGCTGAGCCCAAATAAGAGTGAGTAGTGGCAAGACTCTCTATTCAGTCATGGTACATCATTATGGCTTGTATAATAAACTCAGAGGAATGCCACAGTCAATACGGAGTTGAATTTGTCTAGCCAATGGGTAAAATAATAAATAGTTATTTTCTGCGCAAGAACCCTTTCCTTTGAGTTGTAGGCACACAAGAAAATAATGGCAAAGATATGACCTTGAGTGTTTTTGAGAGAGTCTGAGCGCTGAGGAGTAGAGTTAATAAATATTACTGAGGTGCACTCACTATCAGAGGTTTAAGGGTGAAGAAGCTTGAAGCATGATCGAATTAGGCAAAAGAAAAGAAGAAGCAAGGTGGCAGAGGCTGCTGCAGCGCATTCTTGAGCTGAAGGAATTTCGTGACTGGAATCAAATATAGCGCGATGCAAAATGGCGGCCGCATCAAAGACGGAGCCGCTCTGAGGTGCGCATAATAGAAAGGAACAGCTTACAGAGCAGTAAGGGAGACTTCAGCGACATCACAGTGAGCAGCGACGTTCCGGTCGTCCCCGCTCACATTTTGGATATCCTGCAGGCGATATGGAGCTCGTTGGGTTTGCCGTTGTCTCCGCCGTCTCGGGAGAGTCAGGGACTGGCGGCCATTTCCTTCGGGCGCTAGCCACGCCCCCCTTCCCAGTGAATTTCTAAGAAACGAAAATAGATAATTATATTACACCTAACTATAACATTACTTTAACATTTGTTTTTTCCGTGGAGAGAGAGAGAGAGAGAGAGAGAGAGAGAGAGAGAGAGAGAGAGAGAGAGAGAGAGAGTTATATATCCATTTGATACTGTACAATGTCCCACACAACATTTACTACTTAAAAACACATATGCCCAATACCGCTCTTGCTTCTTTAATAAAAAAAAAAAATATTGTATCTAAATTATTTTTGTATAATTTTTACAATTTACTGCACATTTAATTAAATATTTTATCAGCTTTCCAAACATTGCATATTATATCTTCATTTGTGTTTAACAAACCACCAAGTTGTTTTTGATCAATAAATTATATTCATATCCCTAGATTACTCCATCTGTTCATGTGCCATAGCCCAGGTTGGAGCTTCATGGGTGCTTGTCTCAGGATAAGTCTGGGCAGAGCATTGCTTGAGAAGCGGGCGTCGGAGAAAACATTTTCTTATCTTGAGAGAGACACCTTCAGTTTCTCATGCTGCTGGAAATTGTCTTCAAGGGAGGGGTTGAGGTCAGCAGTGATTTCTGATATGCTAGTTCACGGACCCTGTGGTGGGGGTTCTGGCTGTGCAGGGCCCTGTGCTTTAGCATTCCTCATTCTTTTAAAGGAGAGACAACGATTGATCATTAACACAGCAATGACTGAGGCATCATCTGCACTTGAAAGGATCTCTGCCCTGTTCCCAATGCGACATTTAACCTCAGGCCTTCCAAGTAAAGAAGGCACAAATGACAAATTATATTCAGGGCCACTGGAAAAATGTCGCAGGAGAGGGACAAATTGTGTCAAGGAAATGCAAATTATGCTGTACAATGCGGCACATTTTCTGATAGTATTACTTCACTATTTTGTCATTCTTACACTTAACACTGTCTCGGCATAGGTTGCACCTCATTAGTACCAGTTTAACTCTCAAACAAAGCCATAAGCAACAGAAAGGAGACCGGTCAACCTTTACAAAGGGCGTTTCACTGCACTGCAACACGTATCGCAGTGTTTTTAGTAACTTTTCAAACGTTGGAGCTACAAACACATTTTTGGGGGTAAAATCTGCAGATTATGCAGCAGAAAATAAATTATGTGGCAAATGCATGGAGATCCATATTCCTGCGAGAATCTTAGCAGCTGCACAATCCCATAATTCCAGTGGCCCTGATTATATTGTATGTAATTGCATTTATATAGTGCTTATTACCCATGACGAGCGGTTGCAAGCGCTATATAAATGCAAAAAAGGGGAGAACTTTTTTTTTTTAAATGATGTTGCAATGATTCAGTGTTCATTAGGCAGTCCAGAATTTTTTACCAACAGCATCTTGCATTCTCAAGAGAAGCACTTGTAGTTTTACTTCCAAAAATTCCAAATACTGGCTAGAAACTAAGAATGTGGATAGTGATCTTGGCAAATAGGGGGTCTGGGCAGTTAGTTTCTTTTGATGGTGGGTGGCACCCGCACTTAATAGTTTGGGCAGGGATTTTTAAAAGATGGAGAGCTAGCCCGTGATTATGCTCCTCTACCTCTTGCTTGCTATGCGGCTCAGTTTGGGTAGGGCAGGACACATGCACCACAGTAGGGACGTGCGTGGGGTGCAATATTTTACTGCATCTTGTCGAGGTCTGCTGGGTGCCGACCTCTCACAGTCCACCTAACAGGACGCTGTGTGTGCCTGTTGCCCTGGGTGAACATTTGGTAGACTGGCAGAGTGGCACAGCATGTTACTGTGTATGAACAGCACCTGGCAATGCACCCACCAAAGCTTTCTCCCGCAGCACCATGGTGTACCCCAGACCGCTCTGCCCTTGTGTGGTTTACCTTTTGGGCCTTCTTGCCATCTCTGCAAGTGGCAATTGGTGGTTGGAAACCTGGAGAAAAAGGGTACCCAGTTCCAACTTAAAGACACTTAAAGACACAGACAAGACACAGACACATTTCAAAGGCTTTTTTGAAATGCTTCATGGCTGCGCAACCTCTGGACCTTGCTGCCCCTCAACCTGACCCACTGTTGAAATCAGCTAGTACACACCCTGACTTCTACTCCCCCATGCCAACTTCAAACTGGCAACTGCAGTCCAGTGCAGTAATGCACCTTCTGCTGAGACACAGGCCAGATGCCTCGCCCCTTTTGAATGTCTGCCTAAAGAGGGAATTTTAAAGCTCAAGCTTGATGCCACAGAAAAGAGTTAACATTTTACATAGGCGAGGGACCCACTGAGGGTGATGACATCTATGTAAATACAGTAAACCAGCCCCATTCCCCACCCTAGCATCAAAGCAACGAAGTAGTTTGAGACTACCAAACTTGGTTTTTGAGAATTAAACATTCTTGGGCTGTATTTATTTTTCAAAAGACAAGGAAGTATAATTTCTTGATATTGACACACCTCAAAATATTTATATCCTGTACATTCAACATCCATATCAATACAATGCTAGACATCAAATTTTCCGTCTGAAATTTTTCAGATTCATGGTTACCCACTGGCCTGGCCCATCAAGCATCATCCCCATAAAAATGGGATTTGGTCTCTACAGGTTTCCACTAGGGCCCCTACTTAGCACTTGGCAAGGTGAACTCAGCTACTTCCTCATACCAGGGGAGCCCCCTTTGGCCAATGAGTAGGTTAGACCCTAAACAATACTAGGACAACCCTAAATCAGACCATTTAGAAGATGGACTTGGGTGAGTCAGCCATATCCTGGTCCTCTGGCGCTGGTCCTGTTAAAGAAGCACCCGTGGACAGCCAAAATACAGTCGCTGTAGCACCTAAACCCCAGCCTCCTACAGATCGCTGCTTCACTACCCCTCCATCAGGGCATAAGTCTTAAAAATAAAAGTGGGGGTACTGACCAAATTAGGCAAATTGCAAGTCACATCATGGCGTATAACATCACGGCATGTGACATCACAGGAAGTGACATAACCCTTGATCTCATAGGAAGAGACATCACAAGAAGTCACATCAGATTTTAACACCTCATACATGTTTAACAGGTCTATCATGAGTACATTTGAGTGAATTATGAAATGTAACAAATGAGACTTTGCATCGCGGTTGTGCCAAAAAAGTGATGCATCCATGACGCAAAATCTGGACCTCAACTTATACATTTATTTTTTTAGAAACTCTTCACAAAGAAATTGGTAACAAAGAGAAATCTGGCATTAAATCTGTTCTGCTTAATTGGTTGCAAAGTCTGTATTTTAAAATATCCTATGTGAATAAGGCACCTGCTGCAGAGATCTTTGTGTTAGAGGTAGGCAAGCCACTCAAAGCTCAAGCCAGGCTCGAGCCTGAAGCTTGGCTCTGGCTCACCCCGAAGTCCTGTTGGAACCTCGAGCCCATAACAAGCTGAACTTCCATGTGGCTTCAGCTTGCCACCCTCCCTCCACCCAGGATGTGGCGTTTCGGCAAGAGCCGCCACCTTTGGAGTTGAGAAACCAGGTTTGAGTCTCTGCATCGCTCTACATCTCTTGAATCTAGGCAAATCACTTAATCTTCCCCTGCCTATAAATAATGAATAGGACCCTGTGTAAAGTGATTGGTCTTCACGTAAAGCGCTTCAATACCGTGGGGTCGAGTTCACGCTACATAAAAACTACAGAAAAATGCGCAAAGAGGTAAAAACAAAGTGTGAACACAAGGAAAGACAAATATATACCCAACTACGGGGTGATTTGTACAAAGTCAAACCATAAAACCTGGATAAATCGCGGCTTCCCGGCTTAAATTGTTTGATCTTAGGCAATTTTTTTATTTCACCAAAACTTCTTTTTCTTCATTATCTGGTACGAAAGCCCTTTCAAATATATGATTTTAGATTACCTGTTGTACAAAAACCTATTGTGTTTGATTTATTAGACTGTATGCTCTATAATAATCGGGCCACAAACAGGGTTTACATTAACTTTTAGTAAGTGCTTCTAGTGCAGTGCCTTAATGTGCTATATTAATATCAAAGTTTCCACATGTAAAGAAATAGTTGTTTTTTTTAATTTTGAAGAGATGGTATAATGTTTTAAGTGGTTTGTTGTGTGATTTATATAGTAAACATTTTCAGGGCTCGGCTCTGCCTGTTAATTTGTGGGCTTGCCCACCTCTACTTTGTGCCCAATAAAGCTCAGGGAATAATAATAACGGTTAGATAACTCTGGAGGTTATCGCATTGGCTGGAGAGATCTGTGTTTTGTGTAGTCTCAGTTGTGAATCAAAGTAGCATAGAGGGTTAATGTGTCTCCTGTGAAGCACATCATGTAGCATGCAGTTGGCAGCTTTTTATTTTATGTAGATAGATAAGTGGGTTTCTGCTTTTAACAGAGATCCTTTTGTTACTTGCAGTTCATAAATTGTAATACTTCTAATATCGCATAGTAAGCTATGAAGGACATGCGACTCCTACACCTTGCAACCCTCAAGGTCTTATGTAACACATCCTGTACATTGATTTACACACTGGCATGATTTATTGTCAATGTATTGTGTACGTCTGATGTAAAGCGAATTATGTGTGTAAATACTGGGGCAGACCAACACACTTGACACTCTCGCAGTGCATTCATATCTCTTATATACAGGGACTGAACAATGTCAAAACCACGCCTCTCTCAAGTACCTGTGAAGTGATAACAAGCTGTGTGCCTTTGTTTCCCCTCCATTGTACTTGCATCCACGTGTGAGGCTCCAAATAGCTCCCCGCCAGGATACTCAAACAAAAGGAGGCCTGATGGCCCATTAAATTCAGCCTTTGTTTTGGGCCCAGCTGTAATTTAAAAAAACAAAGTTCCCTTGCTACAGACTACGTACAGGTGCTGCTGAATATGTCCCGGGGTCTGAAAATTACACTGGGACCAGGTCATTATATTTTAGTGGGCCCCAGCTTGTTGGCAGGATGGACGGCGCCCACCGTGTGAAAATAGTGGAGGGACTTAGTCTACCCACGTGTACTGCTGACTTGTGCCCTGCCCTCCGTGGGATAATAATTAGAGCCGAATCTAGAACAGATTGAAATCCTCACTTGATGTATCAGTCTCACTCCCCAAAATGTTCAATGCTCCGGTACTCCCCAGCTAAGTCTGTGCTATATAAATAGAAACACATAGACGTTTTACAGTGTTTACTTATCCCTTTTATTCCACTCTGTAAATGGCCCTTCCTTTTGAGCTCTTTGTGAACTCCCTCATTTTATGACATTCCAATAGAAGGCCCATACAGTTTTCTTTATCTCAGTACACATTCCGCACCTTAAATTTGGTTCCTACAAGACTACTTCTCGATGTCTGTGGGAGCACTTTCTTGTGTTTATTAAGAGATCCGCCATACACATCTACTTGTTCCCTGGAAAGTTTTGTTTGTGTCTTACGCTGCTTTTAGTATGAAATACACTTTTCATTAAGGCTTCAGTGCTTTCTTTTCTGTGTTAGATATGTAATCAGGCACAAGACTCTCTAAGTATCAAACATTTTGCTGACATCCAAGGCTTGCAGGTCTGGTGGAGCTCTCGAACTCCAGCTTTGCTTAGTGTCAATAGATCTGGCATTAATGTGCAGAAGCATGAAATTACAGACCTGCACAAATGCTGTTTGCATGCGTTAGCACATTAAAGCCAGACATATTGTCAATGTCTACTCATACTGGCTCTGAAGACGTCTCTGGCCGCATTGCGTGAAGTGGTAGCCCCATCACTGTGGCTTGAATTACTAGCTCCCCAAAACCCCACATATTGCCAATGTGTACTCTCATACTGGCTCTGAAGACGTCTCTGGCCGCATTGCGTGAAGTGGTAGCCCCACCACTGTGGCTTGAAGTACTAGCCCCCCCAATCCCACCCCACATATTGCCAATGTGTACTCTCATACTGGCTCTGAAGACGTCTCTGGCCGCATTGCGTGAAGTACTAGCCCCCCCAATCCCACCCCACATATTGCCAATGTGTACTCTCATACTGGCTATGACTTCTGTGGCCGGATTGCGTGAAGTGGTAGCCCCATCACTGTGTCTTGAGGTACTAGCCCCACCCCAGGTTTGCGTCTAGTTGTGCCCGACTCATTCTATCATTATTTGATTTGTACATGGGTTTGTAAGAAGCAGTTGAGAATGTTACTAATGTCGCTGTTGTGGAGTGTCATCCGTTAATGTCGACAGCCTGATTGGCGATAATCTCTGTCTTCTGTGCCTTGGAGTCAGGCCCTATATTGTGTATATTTCTGGACACTTTAGTGGAGTGGTCAGAAACATATGTTTTCTTTGTTACAAAATAAAATGAGCCTGGCTGACCAGGGCGGTCAATGCTTGTAAGCACTCACGCGAGTATTCCTTTATTCAGCATTTGAATTCAGCTCGACACCTGTTTTCTCTGGCATGTCTTTGAAAGGAAGTGTGCTTAACTGATTGTCTTTTATCGCCAAGATTTGAAGAAAACCTCAAATGCACGTTTTTGCAGCGTTTACAAGTTTAGTTGCCAGTGCCATGTTCCCTATAGCTTATCAGGGATTACCATATGGAAGGTAGTGAAACGCAAACCGATAACGAAGTGTTGTCTTGTTTAACACTTGAGGGTGTGCGCGCATGGAACTTAAACGTGCACACTCACCTCGTCAAACAGCCTCACGTTCAATGTATGTATAATATTGTGTGTAATGTGAATGCATCACAAAGTATCGCGGGCCGTGGCCCATCCCATTGAATATGGGCGTACAGTAACACCCCCTTATAGCAGACCTTCTTTTAAAAAAACCTTGCTTCAGCTTTCTCTTTCGTTAAAAAGTTGTGATTACAGAACCAAATTGTTTAATTATGTGTGTAAAATATTATGTACCTTTAGAAATGTTACAAATGGTCCTTAACTCGATCTCACTAACCACATCTGAAAGTAATCTGCTCTGATAACTGCAGTGAAGATGTGCTCTAAATGAGGTATTTTCTATGATGTTTAAATGACGGCCAGCATGTTTTAATGTATGATAAAGGATTGATTACTTTGCTTTCGAATGCTGAAATGTGTAGAATTGCGTAGTGCCTGGCAGGAACACCTTTGCTTTCCAGGAATAACCTGGGTCTGACTTGGCACTAAATTAAAAGTGCCCGCCCCCCACCCCCTTAGTAAATCTGATAGCTAAATAATCGGCCCACATTTCCAAATCAGGGCAATTTAAAACTTTCAAAGACAAGCTGTATAGCTGTTTTGCAAGGAATGGGATATTGTATGCATTTATGCTTGCTGAATGCAATGTTTGTGGTAATACCAGAGAAATAAACATTAAAAACCGGCCCACCCGACCCTAAAACCAGGCCACGAACAGCCAAAAAACTAGCTTATACCTTTACTATATATTTTTTCAATGTACTACTACTTTGAGGGGATAAGTGCAGCTTGTTTTCATCGCCTGCACGCCATTCACATCATTGCTGTCTTTATTTCATGGGTGTGTGCTCATGTCTAGGGGACCGATTTTAGGGACAGATGTACAAAGCATTTTTCCAGTTGCAAACTGCCCGGTTTGCAGAGTCGGTCTGTTTGCGACCAGAAAAATGCTTTTCTACATGTAGAAAATGCAAACTGTGATTCGGTAACTTGTTACTAAATCACAATTTGCATTTGCGATTCAGTCTTTGGGAGGGGCGTGTTTTGGGCATCCCTTCCAAATACTGAATTTGTATGGTATGTATTACTGTTTTCTGACCAAATTCTGCTCTCAAAACACTAATACTTTACCACCATTTTAAAAGTGGTTGCAACACATTCACAAATGGAAGGGGGTCCCCTTGGACCCCTTCCCCTTTGAGAATGTTGAGAAAATATTTTTAAGAGCAGACAGTAGTCCCAAGATTACTGCTTGCTCTTAAACAACGAAACTGTTTGAATGTGTTTTCCTTTAAAACGGGCTGCATTAAAAAAAAAATTGCTTTATTGAAAAGCAATCACAGACATGGTGTTCTGCTCACCTCAGCAGGCCACCATCCCTGTAATGGCTGCGATTCCTAATGGTTCACAAATTCATCCTATCTTATTAATATTTGAGGTTGGTCGATTTGCAACCTACTAGGAATCGCTATTTGGAAGAAAAAAATCATACATTGGGAATATGGATTCCCTAATTGCGATTCAGAGATAATCGCAATTAGGAAATAGATATTCCTAATGTTTGTACATCTGGCCCTTAGATCCTCACCTTCAGCTGGGATTAAATATAACGCCGCCCTCTCATAGCAGTTTACTTTTATTTTTCCCAGGCGTTCCTTTCTTCCCAAAAGTTCCTACATGACAAACAGTGTAAATTAGACCACGGTGGGTTGTTCACAAGCAAAACTGGGACAGCAGAAGGCTCAGCTGGCCCAGTGTGGGACAGTCTACCCTATATGTGGTGGGCCTTCTAGTGTACTTGGATTGCATTTGTGTAGTGAATAAGTGCCAGATCATAGTTTTCTGTAGCAAATTCATCTGAGGCAACCTTTCAGAAATCAGTGCTTTTCTGCATCTTTAAATCAGGCAGGGGAACCATGAGAGTTGTGGGGCGAGACCTGCCAAACTTTCGTTGTCCCCGAAACGGTGGAAATGCTTTGACAGTCATTTCATGCATAAGATGTTTGCTGTTTTTCAGAAAATACTTTTAGTAAGGCACTTTTACTTGAATTTTGTTGCTGTTATGATATGAAAGAGATTAGCTAATCCTCACACTCCTATCCAGTATGTTTTTGACCCAATGATTATATAAAGAGGATCATCCTGTTTCTTCAACCAGCAGCGCTTTCCATTTTCATGAGAAACCCAAAAAGATGGTGCTGTTTGAGAGTATAATAGTTGTTTTGAAGAAATTGTTCAAAATGTGGCTACTGGTCCCTTGTGCTCCTGCTCTGTGGTATTTGAATCTGATATTAAATTTAGTTACTGATCTACCTCTGCTCTTTAAGTTCTTGATGCTTGTAAAAAAAAATTGGGGGACCATTACAAAGACCAGAACATTAAAATTGGTGTTGTCTTCTGAGTTGCATTATGGTGTGTTTGTGAGAGGCCCGTAAAATTCTATGTGAAATCTTTGTTATTACCAAATCTTATTTGTTTATATATACACTAGTTTATACAACTCTGAGTTTGCCCACCTAAAATGGATAAGCAAATTAGTCTTCATAGAACTGACTTTAAAACAGAGACAGTGGGTTGTCACGTATCAAAGATGGCTGTCTTGGGGATGAACATTTGGTTACATCTTTAATTGGATGATATGTTTCTACAGTCGCTTGCACTGGTGTATGCTGTAAAGCAGTAACAAGCAGTAACTCTGGTTTGCCCTGAGATTGGTGGGTTGTCTGACCTAGCAGCTGAAGACCAGATGTTTGACTTCATTACTGACCAGTGTGCTGTGCAAGGTAGTAGCCACTTGGTCCTCAATGCATGCTCTCTGTCACGGTATTGTTTTTACCCAGATGCTCCAGCCAGAGGCATGGTTTGAAGGACCAATGTTTTAGCATTTCTTGGTGAATGTTTTTTTTTTTTTTTTACTTAAGATGAATATCATCTGCATAGAGAGAAACTATCATTTTCATTTTGGGGGTCGCAGTACCTCTGTAACGATCTTGCTAATGGCTCCGTAGCAACAGCGAATAGCAGAGGCAAAAGAGGGAACCCCGGTCTAGTTCCCCTACATATAGAAATGGGTTCTAAGAGGCAGCCGTTAACTCGAACACAGTCAGTCGGGTCAGCATATAGGAGTTTAGTGATGGAAATTAGATATCTCCTGACTCCCATTCTTTCAAGTACTGTCAACAGGAATTGCAATTAAAGAGAATCAAAAGTCTTTTTGGCATCAAGAAATACTACAATAGCCTGAATATCTGTGTGAATCCAGGTCATAAGTGCAAAGGGAATTCAGAGATAATGTGATGTAGACTTGCCAGATATGAAGCCAGACTGGTCTGACAAATCTAGTTTGTCTATCAATCTTGTCAGTCTTTTAGAGAGTATCTTATCAAGTATCTGTTTTCCAGGTTTAAGAGAGAGTGTGCAAGAGGACTGACATAGTTCTTTATCTTTATCAGGTTGTAGTATAACAGTGACAGGAGCTCCTGGGGTAGAGGGTGAGAGAGAGCATTTTCAGCATGTCTAGCAGTTGTGGCGCAAGCTGATCTTTTGCGTTTGTAAAGCTCAGCTCCTAAGGTTTCGAAGTCGGGGTCTTTACCATCCAAAAGGTCATCAATCACCAATCTAGTCTCATCAACTGTAAGTTCTTCAACAAATGGTAATCTGTTATCATTGTAAATGCTTTCTTATTCAGGTAGAATTTAAAGAATTTAGTAATACAGACCATTTCAAGGTATGTGTATGTAACGCTGTATAAAAGTTTAAGAATTTAGTCAGGATTTCTTCACCTCTGTGTACAGGGCTAATATGTGATGTACCGATAGTGGTGATGCGTTCTCTTGGATGGGGCGTTGTGCTCATTTTAGTGTCTTACTAGGTCTTGCATCTTCTCCATATCATCTTGAAAGCGTATATTTCCATAGATATTTCACCGCTCACTCAGCCTAATCTTTATGGGCGCTTAGTAGTTCTTTTATTTCTGCCAGTGTGTTGGGATTGGACGTAGCCACTTTTGCTCTGTAGGTTTGGTATTTTTGTGTTTAGTTGCTGTTTCTTTCTAATAGATTTAAGTACCCCAAAGTGTTTGGAGATAGTCATCCCCCATATGTATGCCTTAAAATCCACCCAGACTGTAAATTGACTAGAGACAGCACCTTTGTTTGTCTCTCTTGTATTCTTAAATATTGGTACGCAGTTTCTCTCTAAATACTGTATCAAGGAGCGCCATGGAAGGGAATCCCCATTCTCTATAGGGTTGTGTTAATGTAGGGATGTCTAGTGGTAAGATAATTGGGAATGATGGTAACATTGGAGGTCCAATGAGCTATGTCTCTGGAGAAGAGCCAGTAATCACTGCACAATGAGGAATCATGCACCACGGAATAGAACAAATAGGTGCTCTCAGTCACATTGTGTTCTCTTCATACATCTACAAGTTCCAACGTGCTTGTGGACCGAGATAGGGTAGAAGTCCCTCTGGAGCATTGCATGTCAAGGGATTTAGATCTATCAAGTCTAGAACTAGGTGGAAATCTATCCCCTCGCCCCCCAACCCAGATTTGGTAAATGTCTCCTTATTTACTGCATAATGCAAATATATAATCCAACAACTCTTGCAAGTCAATATTGAGCACTTATATATTGATTAAAGTGACTGGGAGTGATATAAAGTGTCCATTACTATTAGAAATCTACAAGAATCACTACATCTTGAGCTTATGTACTGAATAAAGTGGAATAGCAGTGTTAACCCCAGGATGCAGCAAATTGAGAAGGAGCGCAAGGAGCATTGTGTCTCATGAAGGGGATGCAATATCCGTCTCATTGTGATCCATGAATTCATTCCCTGGCATGGATTCTTTTAATTAAGGAGCCCTCTGATATTCCATGCTGTTAACTTTAAGTCAGTCAATCAGTAGATTTGTAGAGTGCTGCTGGTCACCCGTGAGGGTATCAAGGTGCTGGCAAGGTCCTGTTAACTAGCCGAATAGCCAGGTCTTCAGGGATCTTCGGAGCTCTGGAAGATATGGGGACGTCTGGACATGAAAGGGTAGCTTGGTCCATGTCTTCGCTTCTAGGCAGGGGAAGGAGTGGCCTCCGCATCTGCTACGTATGATGTGGAGGTGAAGATTACAGAAAGGGAAGCAGAGTGGAAGTGTCTGTTAGGCTGATGGAAGTTCAGGCAGTGGCTCGAGTAGGCAGGTCCGCAGTTGTGTAGGGCCTTGTAAGCGTAAATAAGTGAATGCTTTTGTGAAAATTGTAGATTAAATGCTCTGAGCACATATTTCTGTGTCAAGTTATATGTGTATCATCTAATTAGACATTCTCGTATACTTTTAAAATATCAATGTAACCCCCAACTATTCCTCCATCTCCCACACTGAAATCCCAAGCTATCCATGCATAGTACCCAATAGAAGCCAACAAAACCACTGTAAGTTTACCAGTGCACCCATATCCCGCATCCCAGTAGAATTGAAGAAAATCAGTATTTCTCAAAATTATTAGTGGCATTATATGATACCAGATGACCATAAACGAGAGTGGGACGATGTTCAACAAAGTAGTCTTAAGACATAAAGCGATATCTAAAGTAAATGAGTGTATTCTTAGCTGTCATTTGTCCCATTTTCCAGAGTTGGTCGTCCAGTTGGGGCTTCAAAAGATGAATACAATTTTCAGTCGGTGCTAGTTGCAGAATGTGCCGGCAGGTGCAGGAGCCTTTTAGGCTTGAGCATTTAATTGAGTTTTACTTCTGTTGGAAACATGTTTTTTTGATGAAGCATGTGACCTCGACTGATGAAGTTTGATCCTCCATTATATTCAACTTTTGGTTTGTCGTGGTACAGTATGGTGTATTTTATTTGTGCAGCTGTGAGTTTTTTTATTAACCTCTTGGAAGGCTTGCCGTGCTTCTTGCACCCAGATTGTGAAATCTGGAATGATGGACAGTTTGTTGCATCGGTAATTCTAGACTTATTTGTCTGTGTCCAGCGCAGCATTATATATCTATCATGATTATTGAGCAGTATGGCAATTATTGGTTGAGGGTTAGTGCTGGGTTGGGGTTTCAGACCAAGGACTCTGTCCGCATTCCCTCCAAATTAGGTCAATAAGCATGGATTCAACAAATGTTTCAATGTTGCCGAGAATTCAGAAAAACCAGATATGCAAACATTGTTGTGTGGGCATCTCGCCTTGCAATCTTTGTTCTTGGCTTTGACCTCTATTAGTGTGTTGATCTTTATAGTTTCTTTTGATTCATAAAAGCCGTCTTCAAGGTTGAAGGTTCTCTGTTCAGTGGTGTCTAGTCTCGTGGCATGTTTGGCAGTTTCCTCTTTCATGTGATCAAGTAGCATTGTCAGAGTTGCAATTGTAGTGTTTATGGTCTGCAAGCAAATTCACATTTCCAGTTCAATGATTTTTATTGCATCTTGTGGTGCATTGGAGATCATATTTAGGCTGTTGGAGGCCATGTTTTCATTTGGGACAACATTAGGATTACTGTGCCACCTGTTTCAAAAATTATTTTGGGTTGCTATTTGGGTTGCTTTTGGTCATTTTCCCCATCTTGTACAATTGTGCAAGTTTCAGCCAGTAGCACTAGAGCCTTTGAGGCAGGTTCTAAGGTTTGTGGTGAGTATGGCAAGATGTGAGGCTGGTAAAAACCTAATGTTATATAGATTAATGATGAATAGTTTGCAGTAGGTCGAAAGGATTCAGACATCTGGGGATTGAAAGTAAGTGTAATTAGTCATGGCCGCCTGTCAGTCAACTTAATTTTTAGTGTATGCATCTGTCACCTCTTGTATCTTCAGAGAGTCCAGTAACCAAACTCACACCTTTTTAGCAATGTAGCAGCAAGGCTGCTTGAGCAAGGAGGTGGGGTCTTGGGAAGGTTGTCAGCTCGACCAATATAAGTGGAAGCCCGAATAGTTCTCTGCGTTTAGCGTATACAAAGGTCTGATGCACTAAAAAGTATAATGATCTCAAGTCGTCTGACAAGGTTAGTCTCATTAAAAACCAGCACCAAGTCTGAATATAACTAAATCTGAGACTGTCCGCCTCAGCAGATCCATTCTTTAATAATCAGCAAAAGGGCACAATTATGTTATTTGCAATGTAAGGTGGTATTGCTGGTTGGGAGGGTGACTCAGTGAAATGGTAGTTTGCTGCTGACAGGTGCAGTATTCTGGAAGTCAGGAGTTCAAATTCAAGCAAGCCAAACTTACCCTTCCATCTTTGGGTAATGGGAGCATATGTTAGTTATATAACTCTATATAAAAAGCTGATATTACTGTTCATCACCCTATGCTTCCTCTAAGATGTTCATGTGATACTCCTAGTTGCTACTCTGTCCAAATCCACAGAATCCAAATCTGGTGGCAGGAGTTTTAAAAAATAAAGAAAATACACAAATATCGAATTCTAGTTGGGTAGCTGTTGATAACTGAGTTGATTTTAACTGAGGGGTTCCTGTGACTATAAACAGACAATGAAAGCAAAGCTTGAGTTGTCTATTTTGTCAGTTAGAAACCCATGGTGGAAAATTTAACAGTGACGGCTACCCATCTACAATTTAATGTGATATGCCCCCTCATTCACGTACTCTGTGAACGAGAGCGTAGAGTTCCTGCTAATGACTCTTTTTGAACGCTGTACATAATAAAAACAGTCATCAGTTCTAAAGTTGCAGAACAAGGACAACTTTTCTCTTTGCACATTTCTAATCCGTTTTGTGAAAGTTTTGTGTGGAGCAGAGTTTCTATCCAATAAACCCTTTCCCTGATTAGAACAATAGAAAAAAGTTCTACTCATTCTGATAGACTTCTAGCCGCAGATTCCTTGCCTTTGAATATTCCTTAGGCGTCACACTGGATCTGGAAATTATCGAGCAGTACCTCTGTGCGACAGTCGGTGGTGGTGTTTAGCTCTGCGTCGTATGCGCCTGAAGTGATATGCGTGGTGCCTATATAACTGCCACGCTAGTGTGTTGACATCTGTTCTTTTCTTTCTGCGCCATCAGTGCAGATCTGGAGAGAGATACCTCTGTCCACTGTTTGAACAACTTTATTTTTTTTATTTTTCTTACATTATTTGAACTATTTTGAGACCTTGTCTCCCAGTGTGTGAGGATGTCACCCAAAAAACCTGTGGGATTTAAACCTTGATGTTCCTGTCACAGGCAGATGTCTGGGACTGCCTCCCCCCATCTGGTATATCTCTGGAGCCGGGCCACGGCTCCAAGCCCTGTGAGGACTGCTGCACTATGAACCCCAAGCTTCTGCTGGAGCAATCCCTTAAGCTCCTGGTCGCCTAACCGCTGGTCGACTCCGCGATGCTCCAGGTCCCATTCTCAGTCGTTCCATGTTTTGTGGGGCTCACAGCCTCAGGTGCACCCAGTCCGCCCTGGCAGCCGCAACCTCAAAACCCCTTTAGTTTGCCCTCTTACTATCACGGGCACCCAGTTGACGGCATGATCTGACATTACCTTCCCTGCTGGCTGCCCATAACGTCGGACAAGTGGGTACTTCAAATTGTTCAGCAGGTTACGCCATCCATTTCTTAGAAACCCTGCCACCCATGCAACCATCCACAAAACGGCTGACAGATGACCACCTCTCTCTGCTCCGTCATGAAGTGGAGACTCTTTTGGTCAAAGGAGCCATTGAAAGGGTGCCAGCATCAGATTTAGGTTGTGATTATCATTCACGCTACTTTGTGGTTACCAAGAAAGATGGAGGCCTTGGCCCTATTTTAGACCTGCGCTCACTCAACTTCTTCCTTAAGAAGGAGAAATTCAAGATGCCCATGTTGGCTCAGTTTCTATCTGCCCTGGACCCTGCAGACTGGTTGGTAGTGCTGGACTAGCACAGGATGCCTACTTCTGCATCCCTGTCCTGCCTACAGGCGTTACCTGCGGTTCAGGGTGGACAACAAGCATTTTCAGTTTGCTGTACTTCCTTTCGCCCCACCAGTGCGCACTCCCTCAGATGTTTACCATGCTGGTGACGGTGGCTGCAGCACATCTGCAGAGATCAGGAGTTCTAGTCTTCCCTACCTCTATGACTGGCTGTTGAAGGTGGGCTCGCCCCAGGCAGTCGTCACCCACCTGCAGACTACAGCAGACTTCCTGCATTTGCTCTGGTGCACTATCAATGTGCCAATTTCATACCAGATTCTCTCTCAGATGCTCCCTTTCATTGGAGCCATTCTGGGCACAATGCAGTTTCGGACCTATCGTCTCGAACGGAGAGACCAGGATATTCAGGCTATGATTCTGATGTTTCAGCCTCCATCCTGGATTTTGATAAGACTGACTCTGAGGCTGCTAGGCCTCATGTTCTCCTGCATCCTGCTGGTTACATGTGCCCAATGACATATGCGGTCTTTACACTGTAGTCCCAGTGGGGGAAGCATCTAGGGAATCTATCTGACCTGATCCAGATATCCCCAGCGCCTTGAGACCCGTAAGGGTGAGTAGCTGCGCTATATAAAAACGGACTTACATTTAGAAGGAACTGCAAAAGATCTGCAGTGGTGGCTGGCGAACCGCGATTGGGTCAGCGGCAGACCCCTCTCCGTTCCCCCAGAGCTGACTGTAGTGACAGATCCGTCACTCCTGGATTGGGGCAGCCCACTCCCTGTGAGAGGTGGAGTTTAGAGGACTCCGGTTTCCGGCAGAATCTCGGCTCCACATCAACCTTTTGGAGTTGAGAGCGATCCGCTTGGCATTGAAATCCTTTCTTCCTTCTATCAAGATAAGGTCGGTTTAGGTGTTGACAGACAAAACCATCACTACGTGGTATCGCAACAAACAGGGCAGGGAGGGGTTGTGGTCCCTGTGTCGAGAGGCCCTGCGTCTCTGGAATTGGCTGGAACTCCAGGACATATTCATGGTGGTGAAACATCTGGCCGGTCTCTGAACACAAGAGCGGACAAACTCAGCCGTCAATGCCTAACAGATCACAAATGATCCAGAGGTGGTTCAACGATTAGGAAGAACCTTGGTAAAATCTATTTGCCACCGCCAACAACGTGCAATGTCAGCACTACTGCGCGCTGGAGTTTCCAAGGTGACTCTCTCTTGGAGAAACTTCATCTCGAGTGGAGCCCAGGCCTCCTGTACACCGTTCTACCAATACCACTCCTGGCCAGAGTTCTCAAGAAGATCAGGAACGGCAGGGCCCAAGTTATTCTTGTGGCTCTGGATTGGGCATGGAATTTATGGTATCCCGAACTCCTGAGCATGAACATTGGTTCTACGATCAGATTGCCCCTTCGGGAGGATCCACTGTCCCAGCAACAGGGCAGGGTCCTGCTCCCGAACCTGTGCACGCTCTGCCTTCATGCATGGAGGTTGAGCGGTGGCAGTTGACCTCCCTACGGAAGTCTGTGATGTCATTCTGGCAGCAAGGCATCCCTCAACCAAGACAGTAAACGCCTGCCATTGGCACAAATTTGTGGCTTGTTGTGCTATCAAAAATGTTGATTCCCTTTCTGCACCTTTGTCTAACATTTTTTCATTTGTTCTCTAGTTTGCCTTAAGCCTGGCAAGGCTTTTCTTTGGGCACTGTTGAAGGGTATCTTTCAGTCATGTTGGCATTCTTGCAGTTACTGGATCAGCCCTCCCTGTTCAAGTCACCTGTTACCCGTTTTCTAAAAGGACTACGAAACCATTCATTATGCTCCAATGCGACCTGAACCTATTCTTGATGTTCCTGATGTGCACCCCTTTTAAGTTTGTATGCACAATTGCCCTTTATGCCTTCTGACCACTAAAACAGCTTTTCTAGTGGCCATTGCGTTGGCAAGGAGGGTTTGTGAACTGTAGGCACTCTCTGTGCACCCTCCTTACATGACTTTATTCCCTACACAAACTGGTTCTTCGAACATGTGCCTCTTTCCAGCCAAAAGAGGAGACTCTTTTTCACGCAGGGCAGACCATCACACGGCCGACCTACTTTGCTCCACCTCACCCTTCCAAAGAGGAAGAGAGACTCCACTGCCTGGACCCAAAATGAGCATTATCGTTCTATATCAATTGTACCAAAGAGTTCCAGGTGGACGATCAACTCTTCATTGAGTTTGTTGGGGCAATGAAAGAAAAGGCTATGCAGAAAGAGATCACCTCAAGATGGATTGTGCACTGCATTAAAATCTGCTATGCACTGACCAAGAATAAACTCCCAGAGGGCTTGTGTGCTCATTCCACCTGAACCAGGCTGCGGCCACTGCATTAGCTCACTTAGTCTTGGTTCTGGACATCTGTCAAGCTGCAATGTGGGCGTTTCTGCACACATTTGCCAAGCACTACTGCCTGGGCAGTCAGGTCTGTTGTGACGGGCACTTTACCCTTTCAGTCCTCCAGGATTTCCTGGTCTAAATTTGTTTGCTGACCCACCTCCAGGGAGGTATTGCTTGGATATCTATTCTAAGGTAAGGAATCTGCTGCTAGAAGTCTCTATTAGATGAGGAAGCTGCTTACCTTTGATAACGCTTTATCTGGTAGAGGCACTGTCTAGCCGCAGATTCTGGCGTCTGCTGTGCCAAATACCGGTGCACCACCCCCCTGCTTCAACTTGTTCCCGAGCCCATTCACATTCCAGGATAAAACTCTAAAGGAAGTGCTCCCGGCTACCTGTTGGGATCCCATCTTCGCTAGCGTCTGTGAGTGACCTGCGCTGCCCCTCTACCCCTCCTCCTCTACCGTGTCTCCAGTGCAATAAAGCTGCCGCAGCTCCACATAACTGTGCCTCCCCAGGCCCCCTCATGATGCAGGTGTAGAACGACCCGCCCCCGACGCTCAAGGCGCCTGTCGCCCCTCAAACTGTATGTACTGCTTACCACCAAGTCCAGTGAGTCCATTAAGGCGATGAGTGACTGGCCTGCTGGTTCAAGGCCATGCAAAAGACACAAAAAACCCCACTCATCAACCCCCCACAACACCAGGAGCATCATCAGTCGCTCTCAGGCGAGTTCGTCACCTGTATTGGGGTGAACCTCAGGAGGTCCACCTCCTCTGCATTCGCACTGGAACTCGCCGACCAATCCTCAGATGGCTCTGAAGCAGGAGTCAGGAGTCTCCAGTAGGCCACACCATTTTGTCCAGCTCCCTGCTAGGCCTAAGTCTTCAGGCCAAAGGGGGGGAAAGAAAGGAAAAAACGGGTCACCCTGAAGTTGCCAGGCACCCCACCAAGTGTTTGCTCCTCTGACACGCAGGAACACTGGATATGTCCTGGGAGCCCACTTCCAAGTCCACTCTCTAAGGCCGCTTCACTCCAGGCCGTGCAGCCCCAGCCAGCATCCCCAGCTCCACTGGCCACAACGTCTCACTAGGGACGACCCACTTTCAAGGGGCCTCTCTGTCCGTTTCCAGTAGTCCTCTAAGGTATCCTGGCCCCAGGTCGCAGGGCAACTACTCCAAAGTGTCCTTTGACTGCCTCCAGGTACATCTCCAACTCCCCCGGAACTGCTCCCTACAAACTGGCCTCTGCTCCTGGCCCCTTATCGCTGGGGCCATCACATCCTTGTCCCCAGGGGCAAATCCAATTGCAAGGGGGCTTCTGCCAGGCCCTCCAAAGTCTCCTGAGCCCTCCCGAAGGGAAGGAGCACTGCGTCCGCCTTTTGGCGCAGGCTGCAACTTTTTTATCAGCGCTGTTTCAGACAGGCGCTGCTGGTCATATCTTAAAATGGCGGCGGCCGCCTTCACTTCATTGTGGCTCCGCCTGACCACTGCGCTATCTTTTCGCTGCAGCGCAGCCTCCTAAGGACATTCCCGGCCCCTGGGTCTCTGCTCACTCTGACAACGTCTGCAGCCACCAGGAGGCCCTGACGCTGCCCGATCCTCTCTCCGGCCTGGTCTGCAGGAGGCCGTGGTTCATGGCTGGCCCCGCAAATTTGGCCCCTTCAGGCACCACGGGCCTCGCAGCCCCTCCAGTGGCGCCCCCAGTGCCACCCCTACCACCAGACAGTGACTGGTTCTGGACAGATGGATCAAGATCCTGGGACCAGCGGGCCAGTGGCTGCGGAGCTCCAGGCTAAACGTTCAACTCCATTGCTGCCGTGGCCATGCGCCCCCCATATTATGTATTCATCATTTGAGCAAACAGATTGTTAACCTAAGAATTGTGTAGCTGATGACTTCTCAGAGCAATGTGCATATTGTCAGAGGTCTATTAAAAAGTAATTAATAGTACAACCAGTTACGTTGGCGCAAAAGCATATATTTTCCCTTTGCACATTCTACTGAATGGGTAGTCCCTTTGCAAGCCATCGCCTCCCTGGCTTCATTGCTGCACAAACGTTGTGAATCGTCACCGACTGGCCACAAGTAGGGCAGTCCAAATCTGCAGGCTACATTTTTCGGCAAAATGTAGATTCATAATTCTCCACAGATTTTGAAAATTTTCTGCAGTTTTTTGAAATTTTGGAAATTATCTAGTTATTTTCTGTCTCTTCCTGAATTTACTGGCAGATATATAAAATGTACAGATATCAAAAAGCAAGGAGGAATTACTGGGGCCAAGGAGACAGCTGCTGTGGCAGATATTTACACCATAGACACGGACTAGGGTGTTTCATTAAGTCTAATAGCAGTTTACTTGAGTTACGGAAAATAGTGATCAGTGGGCACTTGCATAGCGAGTCTGTGCACTGGAGATTCCCGTCTCCTATACCAGAATGCAACAATTATCTGCAAGGAGGCTTGGGGGCGGGGGCAAGGAAAGTGTCAGGGTGTAGATAGCATGGTAGCAAAACACAGAAAGGGCTGCTGAGAGAGTTTTGTAGTGGGATGTGCAAAGGTAATGGAGACCTAGATATTAGGACTAATAAACTGTGGCTGAAGAGAGTTGGACACAAGGAGGTCAAAGATCCTGCAATTTAAATTAACTTTTTCTAACTATTGAGAAACATTTAAAATAGAGCTAGTGCAGTTTTATGTACTTTTCTTATTACTTATAGCAGTGTTTACTAAATATTAAGGAGATTTTCACAATTTAAGCGCAAATTTTACTTTTTTGCCATGCCAAATTTGAAAATATTTCTCTTGATATTCAGATATTTTCCTATGAATGTTGACTCCCTTTGGCCAGAAGATAAGTCTGCCTTAAAAAAAAAAAACATGAGACAACTTTTGCTTTTTATCTTTTATGCCTCTAAGCCAAGTGCTCTAGAAAACCAGTAAGCAATCACATCTTTATTCAAGCCTGGTGATTATCTGGTTTCAGCCTATTTGATAGAGTACCCACCATCCTCATATAAGAGACCCTTCTGCAGTTTTTTAAACAAGAGTGTTGTTTTCGTTTGGCATCCTTATTGGTGATCATCAGAGTAGCAGCTTGACATCCTATTCGTCGTCTCCATAAGCACCATGGTGCACTGATATCTCCACCTTGATAGAGCATTCCTCACCTTAATTGCTTGCAGTGGACCCTCACTCACCCTCCCCTTATCGTTGCTTGCCCCATCCCCCAGGCCCTCTCCTTCTTTTTGTGGTTGTCCATTGTTAGACTTGGCATCTTTTGGCGTGTTTCCCCTGACTTTTTGCTTTCTGACCTCCCGGTTTTGACTTTGTTTTTGCTGGTGTAATGATTCTGCGCACTTTCCTCACTGCTGTCCAGTGGGAAAGTGCAAGTGCTCCTGTATAAAATGTGTTATGGATTGGTGTTTCCATGATTGGCCTATTTGGTTTATCTGTCAGTCCCTTGTAAAGTGCACTGCGAGTGCCAGGGCCTATAGACCAAATGCTGTTGGTGGGCTGCAGCACTGGATTGTGCCACCCACGCAAACAGCCCGTGAAGTGTAACTCGGGCCTGCCACCGCAGAGCCTGTGCGCAGCCTGGGGCTGCCATGACGACTTGGCAAGTGCACACACTTGCAAGTCCCTAAACCTTCCCTTTGCTACATGTTAGTCACCCCTAAGGTAGGCCCAAGGTACCCCTGTGGGCACGGTGCGTTGTATGCGAAAGGTAGGACATGCCCTGGTGTGGGCGGCATGTCCTGATAGTGAATTACAGCCTAGTTCGTTTTTCACTATTGCAAGGCTACCTGTTCCCCCTAGGCCAGAACGGGCAGTTTTGATTATTACAGTTTATAATCCTAACTGACCCCGGGAACGTGGTAGAAATTCGAGTTTAGTATGCCTGGACTCAGAATGATAAAATGCATCTTTTAGTGAAGTTGGTTTTAACATTCTGTGTTTGAAAATACCACTTTTAGAAAGTGGGTATTTTCTTGTCTAACCATCCAAGCCTGCCTCTGCGAGGTTGTGTATTCCTTGTCTGGAATGTGAGTGACAGGGGCTGGGGGATGCCAGGAGACAGGGTGAGTCAGCGCAGGGCTGAATAGCAAGATCTACATGTAGATGGGTGGGAGGAGTTGCACCTGGGCCCTGAATAGGACAGTGCCTTCCCTCCACAATGCTGGCTCCACCTCCTGTGGTGCGTCTGATGTCCCTGGCCTACTCACTGAAAGAAGGGACGGAGACTTGTCAACAAAGTGCTCCAGAACTGGTTTGGACTAGGCAAAGGCCTCTCTGCCTTCAGAGAACAAAGGAATTTGGGATATAAATATTGGGGCCCTGACCCCATGAATTTAGATCTCGCTGGAATCAAGGAACCTGTCAAGACGAAGAGCTGGAGAGCTGCTAGGAGGAGTACTGCCCCCTTTGCTGAGTGACTGCTTTGTTGGGTTGGCCTGCAGTTGCTGCTTCTGTCTTGGGCAGTGAAAGAACTGGACTGAACTTTCTACAAACTTGTGCTGAGTATCTCCAAGGGCCTGAAACCGAGCTGGCTCCTGTTAAGAAGTCTCAGGGACTGCAAAGACTTCACAAGCCTCTGGGTACCGCTTCTGGAACGCTGTTTCAGTTGCCACAGAGGAAGGGAACTGCAACCGACTCCGTCAACCGAATCCATCCCTGACCGGTGACCTGTTTGCACCGCAGACCGCATCGCCCGCTCGCCTGCAACCCTGGTCTCACCGTAGGCGACGTCCGACGCCGTCAACACCGAGCCGCTGCTTGCACCGTGAACTGTGGGCACCGCAGTTCGCATCGCATCGCATCGCTTCACTGGAACCAGCCGGACCCGACCGACGCGGTCGCTGCAACTGGCTCAACAGTCGTGACTGCATCGCATTTGGGGCACCGCTCGCACGTTTGCGACGCACCGCTCCGACTCGCACCCGCTGTCCGACGCCAGCTCCCGCACTCCGGCTTGGTCGCCTGCATCGCAACCTGTCAGCACCGCATCGTACACCGTCTCGCCCTGCACCGCACGCCTTGGACTCACCGACTCCGTCTGCACGACGCTCATCGAGCCGCTGCCTGCACCGCGATCGAGGGACACCGCACCTTGCATCGCTCCGTCTTGCACCGCAACCGCGACCGAACGCCGACCGGCTCGTACACTCCGTACCAGCCACAACGAGAGAGGTACTGTGACCGAGTCTGTTCACGACTCTGCTGGCCCGTAACGACGCGGTCGGCTGGAACTGTTAGACTCTGGGTATTTCAGCATCGCGGTAGACCCGGACGGGGCTACCGACTCGCACAAACTTTGCTTTTGTGTTATTCCTGCAAAGAAGAAGTTACCTTATCAAGCATTCATTTTCAAAGTATAGTATTGTGGATTTTTGTCGTAATTGGTCTTGTCTTGAGTATATAAAATATTGGTTATTTTTCTAAACTGGTGTGGTGTCCGTTTGTAGTGCTTACACTGTATTACTGTTGGTTATGTGCAAATGCTTTACACACTGCCTCTGAATTAAGACTGACTGCTCGTGCCAAGCTACCACGAGGGTGAGCAGGGGTTACTTCACGAGTGTAACACCCTTACCCTGACTAGGAAGAAGGGTCCCTACTTGGACAAAGGTGCAAGCCCTTGCCAACTAGAGATCCCATTTCTAACATCCATGCCCACCATAAAAAAGTGCTGAGACCCGGCAAGTGTTGACTGTATCCATGCTGCCTAGATGTTGCACTCCTGTGCAATATGGCTAAAACACATTGACAAAGTCCAATATCTCTTGTATTGGTGAGACCTATTGGCTTTTCCAGTGCTTGTTTTTTGTTTTATTTTTATGCAGATAGCAGTTGAACCTAAAGTTAGTTTTTGAAGGGGGTGGTTGTACTGGACTGTACTGCAATGCAGTTCTAGACATTCAGATCTGAAAATTAAGCTTTTGTTCTTAGCCTGAGATAAGTTTCTACACAAGGTTAGTTATAAATGTTGAGCGAGAGCATTTCATTGGGTGTCTCAAGAAGGCGCACATTTTTTTGGGTGCTGTACAGTTACAACACTTTGTATCAAGTTGTGTGGTATTTTTGACAGATTTATGTAATTGCATGGCAGTACTCGAGAATGTGAACCACACACTAAATAATACTTTATCCCAAAAATTGTAAAACCACTTTTTGACTGTCTAACGTGGCATTTTCCTCTATACAGAAAGAAGAAGGGAAATTTCAGGGGCAGCTAAATAACTCCGACTCCAACCAGTACATAAGAGAATTGAAGGACCAGATAGAGGAGCTAAAGCATGAGGTGAGTGGTGAACTTCTTCAGTCATATATGGCTTAATTTCTTCCAGTACCGTGTAAAACTAATATATTGATTGAACACAAAAACGTACGGCAGATGCATTGACACCTTACATTTATTCAGTTTGAAACATACACTTGCTACTTTTCCAAATAAGTAAATTTTTATGTAAGTGTACGCACCTGGGAAGCTGTGAAAGTCGCAGCTTCCAAGGAGTTATCTTAGAATTCTTTGTGACGTCCAAGAAAGTTGGAAATGTCCTCCAAAAATAAAGTAACACTGAAGAAACATATTTATGGTTTCCCTCCAGAACTAGGCCCTAAGTTCTTAGTTTTTTTCGCTGACTTGTTTAACTAGAAATCCTATGACTGATCCATCCTACAATTGAAGTTACAAACCTCAGTCAGTCATTGGCATGTTCCTTAATAGAGCAGCAACATTGTGTGTTAAATATTTACAGTTAGTCTTTTATTTGCTGCAATCAAATTTTTGAAAAGGTACAAACGTATACCAATCCAAGCACATTTGTGACATGGGCTGGAATTAAACTGCTCGAAGGAGTTTAACTGCTTGTAAGTGGGACAGCCAGGGAGATGAGGGAAGAAATTAAAAGTTGTTAGTAAGAGCAAATTCAAGAAATAGGTAAAGCAAAAGGAATTAGGAGCTGGATTGAAAGAAGGAACAGGAATGAACAAGGGAAGGAAGGAAATAGCCATATTCTTTATAAGCACTGGCAAAATACCCTCTCAATTTTTGTGACAGAGCAAAAAAGTAAATACTGTTTACCACTGATTTTTCGTTTTTGAAAACCTTGGAATATTCGAAACCCTCCACTATGAAGTTCACAACAAAAAGAAATTGAAAATAAGGAAGCCTCCATATGACCAATCCCACAACTTTGAAAGCCACACTAAAACTTAAGTTGACTCTGTCCCAGGTTTAGATCGTGGAACCTTCGTATATTTGCTAGAGATTTCTAGCCACAGATTCCTTACCTTAGAATTATCCCCAGGGGTCAGACTGCATCCTGAACATTTTCATAAGCTGTACCCCTTTGCACCGGTAGGTGACGTCAGTCGGCTTTATGTGGCGTCGTCTGCGTCGGATGTGATGTGTGCGGTGCCTATATAGTCGCTACCCCAACATGCTGACATCAGTTATTTTCTTTCCATGCCAGTCAGCGCAGATCCGGAGAGAGCTACCTACTAGTCATTTTTTGACCAAACATTTTTCACTTTTTTTTTTTTCCTGGTGTGGAAGGAATGTCGTCTCAGAAGGCCGGCTTCAAGCCCTGAGGCGCCTGTCACCAACCGATGTCGGTGACTGACCTACATCTTGTATGCGTTTGGTACCTCGAGCGCGACCACGATACGAAGGTCAGCTCCGATTGCCCCACCTTGAACCCAAAGGCTTTGAAAGAGCGAGCCCTCAAGCTCCTGGTGGCTCAACGTGCGTCGCCGCGACAATCTTGATCCCAGTCGAAAGGAAGTTCCCGGGAACGGTCGCATAGCCCGAAATCTTCGGTGCACTCGAAGTCTTTGGGCCACTCGGGTAAGTCCGATTGTAAGACGAAGAGCAAGAAGTCAAAGAGGTCTTCGACTTTACCTCGTCATTTGGCCGACTAGATGAGGGAGCGTCAGCATTCGAGGCATGGGTCCGCGGTTGAGCCAGCGCCTGGGTCGGCTCTGTGCTTCCCCGAGTTTCTGGGAGCCACTGCGACCACTGCTCTACTTCAGGAGTTTTTTTGAGGTTATGCCCTTCATATTTGAGCGGCCCATTCCCTCTCTGGTGCACCTTCGGGCCTAGCGGATTCGGGTGGGGCCCCTGCTGGATCCACGCCATTGGTTCCAGCCCCGGCGCCAGTTGGGCCCCATGGATCTACGAATGGATCTGGACCGGTGCTGGTCGTGCAACCTCGACCTTCCCCGGTCCCAGTGCCAACGCTGCTGGCTGCGCCATCCCCATTCTGATCCCCGACACAGAGCTGGATGGGCGTTGCCCGACGCCGACTGGAGCCATGCCTTCAGACCAAAGCCTGAGTCCTATTCTTATCTGCTAGTACTCTTTGAGGATTGGGTGGGGTCACTGGACCCTGAAGAATACCAACCCTTTGACCTTTGACTGGTGTGAGGATTTGGCGGAAACCAGCATATTTGACACTTCTGCAGATATTGGCATGTTTTACCCCCTACCATGGCTACGGAGAGGTCAGCGTCCTTCGCAATGGTGGTCAGGAGGGTTTCCGAGGTCCTTGACCTTAGCCTGCCCTCTGTGGCAATCAAGACTAACGCCTTGACTGAGGTGCTTCAGCCAGGAGTGTCCCCCTCAGAACTGCTTCTCCCCTTTAATGAAGCCCTTACTGACATCCTGCTTGGGTCCTGGTCCAAGCCCAGCACAGGGGGTCCTGTGAGCAGGACGATTGACCGTCGCTACCACCACGCTCTAGGGGACCCAAACTTCCTTACGCACACCCTACCCCAGAGAGCTTCGTGGTCCAAGCTTCCACCTCCAATGGTGCTTTCCTTTCCTCACCCCTAGATAGGGAGTCCAAGAGGCTAAGCACCTTAGGGCAGAAGATGTTTTCTTTCTCCAGCCTGGCACTGCGGTTGGTGAACACTGCATGCCTTTTAGGACGCTACTCCAGGGCGCTGTGGAACATGGTTGCGCAGGTGCTGCCGTCGGTCCCAAAGGAGGCCTGGGCCGTCCTCTCCCAGGCAGGAGAGATGCAGCCCTCTCCCAGGCAGGAGAGATGCAGCCAAGTTCACCATACGTTGTGGACTGGACACCACAGACTCGCTGGGCAGAGCACTTTCATCAACAGTGGCCTTTTGACGCCACGCCTGGCTGAGGACAACTGGCTTTTCTGGGGATGTCCAAGCATCATTAATGGACATGCCCTTTGATGGCTCCTGTCTCTTCGGAGACGAGGCGGATTCAGCACTGGAGCGCTTTAAGGACAGCAGGGCTACGGCCAGGTCCTTGGGCTTTTCCATGGCCCCTCGCCACCCCCAGTCTGCCTTTCACTCCTTTTGTGGCCACGGAAGGAGTTTCTAGCCATGTCTGTACCCGCCCAGCCACCGCACAAGTTTTCCAGCCTCTGTGTGGCCAAGGACGCAGTACCCACAGACCTCGGTGTCGGGCAGCCAGGGGTTGGGCCAGTCCACCAACCCCCAGCAGCCGCAGCCTCCAAGCCCTTTTAGTCTACCCCCTTATCATGGGCCTACAGTGGGTGGCAGAATCTGCAATCACCACACCACTGGCGGTCTATAACATCAGACCAATAGGTTTTGCAGATTGTCTAGAGGGCCTACCCCCTCCTCTCCTAGACTACCCCTTCACCTATGCCATCTGCTTGCGACAGGATGGCAGAGAACCACCTTTCTTTGCTCTGCCAGGAATTCACTGCTCTCTTGGCCAAGGGAGCCATCAAGAGGGTGCCGACGCCAAAGTAGGTTAAAAAAAACAACAACAAAAAATGTAAGTCCGTTTTTATATAGCGCAGCTACTCACCCTTACGGGTCTGAAGGCGCTGGGGGCCATAGTGGAAATTAAGTGAGCTACTGCCCAGAGTCACATGGTGCTGAGCTGAGCTGCCGCCGGAGCCGGGGATCGAACCGTGAACCCTGTGCTCCGAAGTCAGCTGCCCTGGCCGCTGCACCACACCTCTTGTGGTTGTTATTCCTGCTACTTTCTGATCCTCAAGAAGGACGGAGGCCTTCATCCTATATTAGCTCTGTGCCCTCTCAATTCCTTCCTCAAGAAGTAGAAATTAAAAATGCTCACACTTGCTCAGATCTTGTCTGCCCTGGACCCGGGAGACTGGATGGGGACATTGGAATTGCAGGACGCATATTTTCACGTCCCATCCTGCCTGCCCACAGGCGTTGCCTGCGGTTCACAGTAGGCCACCAGCACTTTCAGTTCACTGTGCTCCCTTTGGGCCTTACCAGCGCCCCATTGGTGTTCACCAAGGTGATGGCGGTGGTTGCAGGTCATCTGTGGAGACCAGGGGTGCCAGTCTTCCCTATCTCAACGACTGGCTGTTGAAGGCGGGCTCGCCTCAGGCTGTCATCCCCCACCTCTAGACTATGGTGGACCTCCTGCATTTGCTGTGGTTCACTATCAATGTGCCGAAGTCGCAGCTGACTCCCTCTCAGACGCTCCCTTTCATCTGAGCTGTTCTGGACATGGTGCAGTTTCGGGCCTATCCTCCCGAACAACGAGTCCAGAATGTTCATGCTATGATACCAATGTTTCGACCTCTATCCTGAATATTGGTGAAACTTACTCTGAGGCTGCTGGGCCTCATGATTTCCTGCATGCTGCTAGTGACACATGCCCTCTGGCATATGCAGGCTCTGCTGTGGGATCTGAAGTTCCAGTGGGTGCAGCATCAGGGAAATCTCTCCGACAAGGTCCATATCTCAGAGGGTACTGAACAAGATCTGCAGTGGTGGTTAACAAACTGTGATTGGGTCAGCGGCAGACCCTCTCCCTTTCTCAATCAGATATAACAGTGGTGACAGATGCATCACTTCTGGGATGGGGCGGCCATCTGGGAGATGTGGAGATCAAGAGGCCTCTGGTCTCCGGTGGAATCTGGATTTCACATCAACCTGCTGGAGCTCCGGGCGATCCAACTGGCATTAAAAGTCTTTCTACCCTCCATCAAGGGAAGGGCTAGTACAGGTGTTCACGGACAACACCACCACCACCATGTGGTACTGCATCAAGCAGGGCGGGGTGGGGTCGTGGACCCGATGTCAAGAGGCCCTGCCTCACTGGATATGGATGGACTGTCAGGGCATTTCTCTTGTGATTCAACACCAGATGGATTCTTTGAACGCCAGTGCAGAGAAACTTAGGAGCCGATGCTTAGTGGATCACGAATGGCGTCTCCATCCGGAGGTGGTGCAAGGTCTCTTTCACCAGTGGGGAGAGCCTGGGTTAGATCTGTTCACCACTGCCAAGAACGCGCAATCTTAGTAGTTCTTTGCGCTGGAGTTTCCAAGGCGGCTCTCGCTCAGAGATGCTTTTCGTCTTCAATGAAGCTCAGGCCTCTTCTATGCCTTTGAAAGGTTTACAACATATGTTTCCCCCTTCTCACTTTATCATGCCTCAATGGGACCTTAATCTCGTCCAGATGTTCCTTATGTGCACTCCCTTTGAGCCCTTGCACAACTGTCCTCTCAGGCACCTTACCATCAAGACTGCCTTCCTAGTGACGATAACATCTGCCCGGCGTGTCAGTGAGCTTCAGGCTTTGTCATCCAAGCCTCCATTTCTGAAAATCTACCCTGACAAGCTGGTTCTATGAACTAGAGCTTCCTCTCTTCCAAAAGTCGTCGTCACTCCCTTTCATGTAGGCCAGTCCATCACTCTGCCTACTTTTTACGCTCCGCCACATGCCTCTAAGGAAGAGTAGCAGCTTAACCAACTGGACTGAAAAAGAAGTTTGTTGTTCTTCCTCAACCACACAAAAGAGGTCCGAGTGGATGACCAGACATGGGGTATGTCGGAGCGAAGAAGAGGAAAGCTGTGCAGAAGTGGGCCATCTTCTGATGGATTGTGCTCTACATTAAAATCTGCTACGCACTGGCCAAGAAGCAACCCCCTTAGGGTTTGCGTGCTCATTCCACCAGAGCCAAGGCTGCATTAGCATGCAGAGTTCTGGTCCTGGACGTCTGACAGGCAGCAACGTGGGCTTCCTTGCACACGTTCACAAAATACTACTACCTGGACACTCCGGTACATCGGGATGGGCACTTTGCCCGTTCGGTCCTGCAGGACTTTTTGGTATTCAATTGTTTCGCAGACCCCCCTCTTGAGGGGGGTGGGGGGTATTGCTTGGGTATCTATTCTATGGTAAGGAATCTGCGGCAATTAGTCTCTATCAGATGGACAAGTTACTTACCTTCGGTAACGCCATATCTGGTAGAGACTCTACCTAGCCACAGATTCCCTACCGACCACCCATCCTCCCCGCTCTGTGAACGGATTTCTAGGAACAGGGCTTTTCCCTTTCAGGGCCCAAATTTTCCACACCAGTGGTCAGTGTTCTTCGTGGCTCCATGCTCCTGGCATGGAAAGTCGCGAAAAGTAACTGACGTCAGAATGGCAGAGGTGTAACCCACAGGAATTGCACTGCTAACAGGCAGTCATGCTGAATTCTAGCCTTCTGAACAAATTCTGCAAATAAATAGGTTGGTGAGTTGCCTTGAGAGTGGGCAAAGTTGCAATGTCTTTCTTGTTACATACAGACTATTATAGCATGATTCTATGTGTCTTTAAGCATTGCCCTCATGAGAACGCATGATTTGTTTTGGTGCAGATTTGACACTCATTAATTAACGTGAACACTTCTATGCTATATTATTTGATTAATTTCTTCTCACCTTGATTTCTTTGTGTGAGGCAAACAGTTTTTAGTTAACGCGAGTCACGGAAGGTGATAATGGGCTACAAGGTAGCCCTTCACCAAACATATTGTTAATCTTCAATTTTATAATTGTAAGCTGCCTTGCGATATTATTATAGAGTATCTAATTACTTTATACTTTTCATTTAAAAATTAGCTAATTGTGATTACGCTGCATAATTTATTATCATTGTATGTAATGTTGACTAGATCTAGGTTCTTGAATAAACGTTAATTACCTTATATCAGATAAGACCATCATACAAAGGGATAGATATGTGATGCTGAAACCAAAATACCACAGTTGCTGCAAAATGAATCAAACCTTTATTTGTAATTTTGTGTTTTTATGGTCAAATATGCGAGACTGTAATGACACGGAGCTGTGCCATTACCGTTTTTTTATCTGCTCTTTTTGTTTATAAAGAAAAAGTGAGAGTGTTTGCATGGAGAAAATAACCTTTGAAGGGTGTCATTGAAACTATTTTTTAATCATTCTGTGCTTTTCAAAACAAGTAAATACTAGTTTGGTCTCTTGGTTAGTACATTAACTTGTTAGTACTTGTAACTCACATAGTTCTTCGAACGTTTCATTATGTAATTTGAAGGTTTATGTACATTTGTAGATCTCCCGCCTTTTTTACAGAGAATATGTGACGAAAACGAGTGTGCACCTCTGCCAGTAGTGCATGTGCAGATTTGTGGTGATCACCGTTGTGGGGAAAGTCGTCTGTTTTTTAACTCGTGGTATGACTGAGATTGCAAAAAGGATACTTGCTTAATGGCAGTTTAACTGATTTTATTGCGTCTGAAATTAGGTTGAAGTGGGCAAAACAAGAGAAATGTGAAATACCTTCCTTCCAAGTTCTCAGAAATACGAACTGTAAACCTACTTTTCTAAAGATCACAGGCCGTGCTGTTGATATGAATTTAAGGTTTTTACCGTTGTTCCACTTTTTGTGTAATTCTATGCTTCTTTTAGTACCGATAACATCTTTTTGCAGCTCTGCGATTTTTTTTAAAGTTGAAAAGCATCAACGTAGAAGGAAGCATGTTAAGTATTTTAATGATCTCGACATCCAGAGTCTGCGAACTGAAAATGTGTTTACATCTCTGATTTAACCTCCATCTGTACTATAATTCTAGTTTAGGTAATCAAGCTGGTAAACTCCCCCTAACACTCACATGAACCACACTGTTCTAAGCACAGGACCTCATGTTTGATATTTTCCAACTGCAATACAAATGATGTCTGTAAAGCTCTTCAGTGCTCTCTAAAGCTAAATGACCACCACTCTAAGTACCTGAGAAAAAGACCGAATCGTAATTTGAGAAAACCGGTATTAGGGGTCCATTAGGCTGAGCATTGAGAACTCATGGGTTCATTTAAACCCAAGTAATGCAACACTGTTATAGTGTTTTGTATTGTAGCATTATATACCACTTTCCTACCCTTGGCGAGGTCCAAAAGCACATTGTAGGAGAACTCGCATGTTTAATTTCAAACCGTTCTGCTGGTTGTATGTCATTACTTCGTGAGTCATACCACCGGCACTCGCTGGATCGCAGCCACATCATCAGGGGTCTCTCTACAGCCGGCACGAGATGTGGCGTGTTGAACCACATTACCCTTTTTTTTTTTGTGATTTTTTCCTTTTGTTTTTTATATATATATATATATATATATATATATGTATATATATATATATATATATATATACACAAACACACACACACACATATATATATATATATATATACACACACACACATATATATGTACACATTAATATATCACATTTGTAGTCACTGTAACCTTTGTTTTTTTCATTGGATATATATGTGTGTGTATATATATATATATATATATATATATATATACATATATATATATATATATACACATTTTAATATCACATTTGTAGTCACCATGGTCTATTTATAGTTAGGTCAGAGTTTCCATAGAAAGTGTTTTGTTTCGCTAATGGCTTTGACACCTTTTGACACATCGTGACAAAACGTTCCAAAAAAGAATCGTTCGTCCACCTCAGCTCATTCTTGGAAAGTTTTAGTGTGGGCCATCAAGCAGGGGCCAAGAAAAATAGGGGTCCCAAATGCTTTTTCCCCATGCAATTTCCATAGGGAATTTTAGACAGTGCTACAGCCAAAACAGCTGAAGCAAATTTGGCAGAAAGCTAGATCTTTATCCATAAAGAGTGCGTTTTGCGATCAATTATGTCATTTGAGATGTCATCACTGATGTCATTGAACATGTCATGATTGATGTTATATGTGAGGTCATAAGCTGTGAATGGCGGGGTTGCTAGTTATAGTTAGCTCAGTTAAGTTAAGTGAAGTATAAGTTAAGTATAAAATGGAGGATCCACCTCCATTTTTTCTGCACCCGTCCTCAAGAGTGCAGAAGTCGCCTAAAGGTGGAATTTTGGAGCATTGTGTACTACACAGGCGCATTGCACCGCCACAGGGTATTGAGGCACCGAAATCGGCGAATGTCGACAGCTATCCACAGCTGTTGGGTACACGACTATTTAACCGGCTCCTACTTCGAGTGCCGTGTAACCCGGAGGTCGGACGAGAGGCTTCTGAAGTCTGACATTGAGCAGCGTATTCACAAAAGAGGAAGGTGGATACTTACCATGTAGCGAATCGAACTGTGTTTCCTGGTAGTGTACCTATGTGGAGTGCCATACAGGCGAAAGAACTTAAATTACACGCTGCCGGGAACACTAAGGAATTGCGAATCCCCGTAGTAGAACGGAGTCCTCTTTCTGTGTGAATACTAACATCCAATCAGTGTTAAGCTCCCTGTTTAAAAAGCAGCAATATGAAGGGTAACGCTGTTATATTTTAAAAGGCAAGCAAGAAGAAGGCTGAAGCGCCGAAACGAGTCCTTGCATTAATATAAATTTGGTTTTGATTGAAGAAGCCTCGTGAGTGCAGAGTCCTCTGTGGGACAGGAGCTTGCATGTAACAAAATGGATCCACCTCTATTTTTCTGCACCCGTCCTCAAGAGTGCAGAAGTCGCATAAAGGTGGAATTTTGGAGCGTTGTGTACTACACAGGCGCATTGCACCGCCACAGGGTATTGAGGCACCGAAATCGACGAATGTTGACAGCTATCCACAGCTGTTGGGGACACGGCTATTTAACCGGCTCCTACTTCGAGTGCCGTGTAACCCTGAGGTCGGACGAGAGGCTTCTGAAGTCTGACATTGAGCAGCGTATTCACAAAAGAGGAAGGTGGATACTTACCATGTAGCGAATCGAACTGTGTTTCCTGGTAGTGTGCCTATGTGGAGTGCCATACAGGCGAAAGAACTTAAATTACACGCTGCCGGGAACACTAAGGAATTGCGAATCCCCGTAGTAGAACGGAGTCCTCTTTCTGTGTGAATACTAACATCCAATCAGTGTTAAGCTCCCTGTTTAAAAAGCAGCAATATGACGGGTAACGCTGTTAAATTTTAAAAGGCAAGCAAGAAGAAGGCTGAAGCGCCGAAACGCGTCCTTGCATTAAAATAAGTTTGGTTTTGATTGAAGAAGCCTCGTGAGTGCAGAGTCCTCTGTGGGACAGGAGCTTGCATATATATATATATATATATATATACACATTTTAATATACACATTTAAATATCACATTTGTAGTCACCATGGTGTAGTTATAGTTAGGTCAGAGTTTCCATAGAAAGTGTTGTTTGTTTCGCTAATGGCTTTGACACCTTTTGACACATCGTGACAAAACGTTCCAAAAAAGAATCGTTCGTCCACCTCAGCTCATTCTTTGAAAGTTTTAGTGTGGGCCATCAAGCAGGGGCCAAGAAAAATTGGGGTCCCAAATGCTTTTTCCCCATGCAATTTCCATAGGGAATTTTAGACAGTGCTACAGCCAAAACAGCTGAAGCAAATTTGGCAGAAAGCTAGATCTTTATCCATAAAGAGTGCGTTTTGCGATCAATTATGTCATTTGAGATGTCATCACTGATGTCATTGAACATGTCATGATTGATGTTATATGTGAGGTCATAAGCTGTGAATGGCGGGGTTGCTAGTTATAGTTAGCTCAGTTAAGTATAACTGGTGAATTTCAGTATGTTTAGGTTTCACCTGCACAGTGCTTGCGCTGTGGTTTTGAAATCTCTTGTATTTAAAAAAAAAAAAAAATCTTAAATGGGGCTTAGAACCTGCCCATTACTTACCTTTAGCATTGGCTGGCTCCCACATGACTCTCGCATCACTCTTGTTTCCTTGCTTCCTATTGGTCAGATCATCCTCCTAACCTCTGTCTTCTTCCTCCTGGGCTTCAAGTCTTCGTGGTGCCTGGACCAAGTACTGCTTCTGGTGGCAAGTGTCCTTCCACTGCAGGCTCACGCTGTTACTCTTTTTTTACTTTTTGACAGGCACTCTTATTGAGTGCATATCTTACAATCCATTGCCTTCATCCCCGCTCGCCATTGTTTTTTGTTGTTTTTTTTTTTTTTTTTTTTTTTTAACTCTCACCCTTCTCCCGTCAATTGTCCCTTACCACCGTGCACTCTTCCCATTTTCCCCCACCCACCCTCCTCTCTCTGTTGTCGGGTAAAAACAAAGTAAAATTTGGTGAATGTTTGGACTTCTCAATCTGCATACTTCACTCTGACTCCACTCCAAAATTTCCGGTCTATTAACAGCAAAGAGCAAGTGGCCACACCACCCTCCCACTCATGCGAGCACAGATCTGACTTTACCACAGAGGAATTAGAGGGCCTCTACAAATTTTGCTTCAGCAGCCAGGGGTGCTGGCACTATGGGGCATGGTCAAAGTAGGAGAACGGATGGCAAATTGCAATATAACGTCAGAGGAAGGCGAGTGGAGTTGTAGATCTAAGGTATTCTGAACATGATGAGCACAGGCACCTCAAGCTGTTAACAGATCATTACATACTCCCAAAGCCCTTAGCAGCTCAAACAGTAGTGCTTATTTGCCTTAGTGCTGCTCATGCCAAACTATCATTGTCATTTACTTTTCCTCTTGACACGTTCTACAGCAATCCCCTTTCTATGCCTATGATTTTCACATGCACCTCTTTTATGCATGGCTTTTGTTTCTGGAAGTGACGTCTTACAAGGCTTCACCAGTGGCAGCTGTTTTGGTGTTAATGGGACTGAAACAAAAGCCTGTTTAAATATATAGGATGATTCAAGAAAAGTCTGATTTGCGCAGTTCAGAAAGTAAATGTTTTCTCTGGCCAGTGCAGTCAAGGGGTCACAGTTGTAAACTGCATACCTGTCAGCACTCCCATTTTAGGAAGAAAACTGCAATTTTTTAGGTTTCGCCTGTATAGCACTTGCAAATCAACCCACCCACCTGACAAGCCCCCTTTTTATTTTGTATTTTATTTTTGTTTTACAGGTTGCACAGCATTGGAACATGCATGGCATAAGGCAAAAAGCCCTATGACATGCAGCACTTTTTTTACTTTAAGCCATGTTGCACAGCAACAAGTAAAAAAAGAGAGAAAAAAAAAACCTCTTTGACAGTCAATAGTTTTCGCATAGGCGAAACCTATTGGATTTGCCAATGCTTGTTTTAGTTTGAAATTTTATTTCTAACTGGTATTTTCACCTAATTATTAAATCACTTTAACCTTTGTTTTTTTCATTGGATATATTTGTGTGTGTGTGTATATAAAACTGCTCTCAAAAGGACTGCTTTAAGAGATGGCATTCCTGTGGAACGGTGGAAATCTTTTAATGATAGTCCAAATGGTGGTGTGTAGACACACAAACGTCTATACGTTTCGGCTTTAACAGCCTTGTTCACGCGTTTTGCTAGTCAGAACAGCAAACAATAAATGAAGCTTTCAGAAACATAAACCTAGAAAGCGGCTTCTCTCTCCATTTCAACAGCCACATTATTGTGTCGGCCATCTTATAACATATACATTCAGGTTGTTTTGATGCACAAGAGATTCACAATTACATGCTTTTGTTATCAAACTCATATAGGACAATATTCTTAATGACATATATCCATTATAAAAGAAATTTACATTGGTGCGAATTTTCAAATGTGCAGATTAGCAAAATTGCAAACAAACAATAAAGCCCCATTGGTCTTAGCCCAAATCACTGTAAATAGACATGATCACCAGATATATATATATTCACTGATAAAACCAAAAGTTACAGGGACGTTCTAGTTAGGCTCAGATTTCACTCGTGGAAAACCAGTGAAATTCAGCAGTTATAGTAAGTTATCTCAAGTAACTCTAACTCGTGCCCTAAGGCAACTAACTATAACTCGCGCCCCGCCATACACAGTTTTCGCATCAATAATTTTACAGCAAATGTTGCAGTGATATTATCAAGGATGTCATAGAAGATGTCATGACTGATGAAATATGTGGGCTAATTAGCAGTGCATGGCGAAGACATGAATTATAGTTACCTTAAGGCACGAGTATTTTTTTCCACCATCTTGAAAAGCCAGAGTTTGGTCAAAATCTCGATTGTAACGCTTTAGAAAGTATCAACGGCAAAGGGTTAGAACTATGAGAGGTGCCGAACCCCTGGAGGAGTGCTAGGAGGCACAAAGAGGCATGGAAAAAAGAGGTAAAAATGGAAGACAAAACAAATTTGCCACTCCCAATCACGATCATGCTGTCCTCATTTTGTGTTCAAGATTTCCCAAAAAATTGTGAATTAAAAATGTAAGACTTCCGGGAGTGTTGGATGATGATGCCTAGGGTGAGGCCTGCAGCTACCCACGTGAGGTGGCGATCAGGGCCGGTTTTCGCCTTGTCCAGTTGAAGCTCTTGCACAGTAGGTGCTCTACAAGGGAATGCCTGCACAGACTGGGGAAATGTGGCTCAGACCTCTGCCAGAGAGGGTGTAGTCCGAGAGGTACTGTACTAAACAGGCCACACCAGCCGGGTCTGGTGGCTTAGTGGACTAATACGTCCGCTGTAGGGGCCTGTGTTTGACCTCATGGTCACAGGTTCAAATCCCAGCAGCCCCATTCAGCCTTTCATCCAATCTGAGGTCAATAAAATTACTACCATTGAGTTGGGTACCAATAAACATCTGTTATTCAGCGTCAAGATACCTTTCAGAAGAAATACTGGGAGCGAGTGCAGTCACGACTACCTGAGGTGGTGGAGATGAGTATCCAGCTTGCGCCTCAGCTGGTATTTGGCATGTGGGGGCGAGCAAACAGAGAGGTATGCTTTGTTCTTCTGTAATGTGAACTTGCAGTGGCTAAGAGAGACACAGCCAGGCGCTTGGGAAGCTCAGTCCAGTCAAAGCTTCGGGAGTGGGTATTGAACTTCAGTTGGTGTATGCAGGCGGAGGAGCAGGTCTATAGATCATGGGGATGTCCCCTCAAGTTTGAAAGGATCTGGCACACTTAGCGGGAAGCAGAGGCCTTTGAATAAGGGTTGAGGCCCTCCAGCAGGAAGTCCTCTAGGGGTCTGGTGGTATGGATGGCTTAGGTGAGATGGCCGGGCTGTTTATCTGAGCAGTCAGGTGGAACGGTGTCCCTGAGCAGAGTAAATGTGCACCATCATAGTGAGAGGTGGCAATGGTAATGGGGGAGTGGTAAGGAAACCTGGCTGCGATAGACTGTTGGGGGCGGTGAGGGAGGTACTTGTATGTTGCATGTTGGTGCCAACTGTCTGGATGTTGATCATATGTCCTTTAAACAATCCTGATATACTGTTTGTACTATGCTGATAAATGCCAATAAACAGAGTTAAAAAAAAAAAAAAAGAAATTGAGACTCCCATTAGAATTTTGATTTATTTTTTTGTATGACCTTTTTTTATTGAATTTCCATCTTAAGTTTTACATGGTATGCTCGATAACTATATTTCTTACAACATCAATACAAATTTGTAGGAGCGTAATCCACTCCTTTTGCTTGTTGAGATCTTGTTTTTGTTTAGTAAATCACCTTTGACTTGGCAAAGTAAAATGATACAAGCAGAAGCATATATTTAAAAAAAAAAAAAGAAACTCAAGTAACCGCTTCTCCAATTCCCATTACAGTCAGCTGTGACGGTAAACGCTTTTCAGTATATGAAGAGTCCCACTGCATTCATCCATCATAGTGTGAAACAGCGGTAGAGCGCAGTTTTGGTGGCATGTTCCTCTCACGAGGAGTGGGTGTTAAATATTCTACCAACAGTAGCCAAACATTTTCAAATTTGGTATTAGACCCTTAAATATTGTGAGTTATCTGTTCCACTGTCTACTGGGTGTTTCTTCCAGTAAGTAGTGATAAGTCGCTTAGCAGCCCCTAACAGGAGATACCTGAGAGCACTTGTGTTAAACCCCCCTCCCAACCCTCTCTCATCTTCTAAAAATAACACATTTTAGCCTGGATTTTGGGTAAGAATTTCTTTTTAGAAGGTTTTATTCTTGTCACACTTGGACCAAACATGGATATATATGCTCCTGTCCCCTCCCACATCTCCAGCAAAAATCTGATGTTGTGCGCTAGATTTGCTTTAAATTGCTTGCCGTCAAGTGTTGTCGTTAATTGCTTGTATTGGGCTTCCTGGTGCTGAGTGTTTCTAAAGCATTTTTTGTATATATTGTGCCATTCCCTTTCCCAAACTGCATCATTACATTTACATCCCGCTTAGATTCCCACTGTTTCTAGCACGCCCATCTTTTCGATTTTATGCTGTCATTTAAAAATATGTATAGGTTCTGAAATCAAACCTTTTGTTTTGTCTTATGTTACAAGGAATTTATCAACCTTTGTTAGGGGCCTATTAGCCGCCTCTGTGATTTGTCGGTGCAGGCTCCGCTGTCTGATCTGAGCACACTGCATTCTATCCGATTCTGGTAGATTGAAGGACTTCTTGCGTCCTGGAAATACTTCACCTCTCCTTTTTTCCAACATATCTCTGATCACTAGGCATTACCCCTTTCTCCAGTTACCAAATCTCAGTCCGTTCATCACTGGTGTGAATGCAGGGTTGAAGAAATCTGGGTATATGGAGCCAATCAAGTGAATAGGTTTCTTTTAACCTCCACATTGCCCCATATCAGGAGGGGAGTTTGGGGGATTTGTGAGATATATATATATATATATATATATATATAGTTCCTTGGTCTCGCCTCCTTCACAAGCCATGAGGTATCCCACAGGGAACAACCCGCGAGGGCTGCTGCCATAAAGAGCCACCTTTTTTCAGACTCTTTAGAAGACCACTCCACAATTATTGTAAACTGTGAGGCATGATAATACTGGAGAATATTTGGGCAAGCCAAACCTCCCTCTGTTTAGCAAGGCCATGAGTGTTTTTTTAATTAAACCTGGTACAATCTCCCGCCCACACAAATTTTATCAGTAGCTTCTGTAGGGATCCTAATTCTGTCAGTGGGATGAACATTGGTAATGCTTGAAATAGATAAAGGAGGCATGGCAAAATGTTCATCTTCATGGTGTTGATCTTGCCCAGTAATGCATTGCCCCTTTGATTTAGCTAAATGAGCTGTTATTGATTTTTTTTAGATCCAACTAATTGACTTTAGTCCAATTGGTCACCAAATCAGTAAGGTTTAGCCTCAAGTATTTGATAGCTGCTGTTGCCCATGTCATTGGGTGTGTCTTTCAGGACTGTAATATTTAAGATCTTTGATTTATCTGTATTGATTTTGAATCCTTAAACTCTTACAAAGATCTTCAGTTACCTTGTGAGCTTGTGCAGTGAGATTTCGGTCACCAAGAGAAGCATATCGTCCACATATAAACACATTTTGCTCCTGTGCACACCCCTGCAGTGGTATCTTTATCAGTGCTCCTAATGTCTCTTGAAGTTGAAATTTGTCAGAGCTCAATCCGTTTACCTTAATCCTAGCTTCTAGGCTTTTATATCCAGTATTCATCATTAACCCTAGTCCTACCTTATCTAGCAGCACCTTAAGAAGTTCACAGCTCACTCTATCTAATTATTTTTCTACATCTAGGGATACTAGATCTAAGATCCATTTTCTCTTGGTTTTCTGTATTAAATAGCCTCCCTTCCTGATATTATCTGTGCGTTGCTTGTCTGGCAAACCACCTTGGTCTGGTTCTACTAATGCTGGTAGGAGCTTGTCTAACAATGTGAGGAATTCAGAGAAAATCTTATAACAGCATCACACAGGGCAATAAGGTAATATAATTTGTGTTCCAATACTGACTTCCTCTGGTAAGGATCACCGCTGCTTCAGCCCTCCTCACTGATGGGGTAATATTGGAATTTCTCTTGAAAGAGTTAGACGTTTGTGAATGGACCGGGGGGGGATGCGGGGGGATGCCAAAGCCCCTATAGAAGGCAGTTGATAGGCCATCTGAGCATGTCCCTTATTGGGCTACATTGATTTGATAGCCTGTAAAAACCTCCTGCTCTCTTTAGGCTTTTCTAATTGCTCTATCCATTCCGGTGTAACAGAGAAAAGCTACTATTTCAGCCCTATCTTCCCATCCTGTTATATATAGTTTTTGGTAAAACTTTAAAAAAATAAGTCCCTCTTTCTTCAGTCATCTGTTATGCAGCACGTGTTCAGAATATTTTAGTTGTGTTATCTGATCCCTCACTCCTTAGCATCCCTCAATCTGTTGGCTTATATTTGATCTGCTTGGTTGCGCTTCTCAGAACAGTTGTTAAAAGCATAATAGTTTCCTTTTGGCCTTGTTGGTTCTCAATATCCTTAGTTGGCGTTGCAAGGATTCCAGCTTTCTCGCCTGGATTCTGGTAAGTTCTTGCATATGGTTACGTTTTATAGTCTCTAACTCCTGCATGAGCTTAGATTCTAGTAAGCATTCCTCTTTCAGCAGCAGAGAGATGGCTAGTCCTCTTAAATGCATCCCAGCGATTATTGCGGGAGGTGTCTTGCAAGTCTTGTATACCTTGTGTTCATTCTGCTTTATTTTCTGGGTCTCTTGTTCGGTTTAGTTGGTATTGCCAACTTCATTGTTTTGGTTGTGGGCCCTTTCTCCCAGTATAACTCTACATGGGTGTCGTCCAATATTGTGCCCCCTTTCATTATGTATTGTGGAATAAGCTGGAAGAGACATAACTCTGATCAATTCTATTGTATGATTTGTGAACGTGAGGATAGAAAGAGTAGGGCCCCCCTCCTCCTCTGGGTGAAGGTATCACCAGATAGCCAATAGTCCCCTGAAATTTAAATTTAATTGAAAATCATGATTTTTAATTTAAAAAAATCAAGCAAGGCTATGGCATTATGGCCAACCACCTCCCCCAATCCCCCAAACAAGTAAAATGTGGGAGAAAATGTGGGAGCCTGCAGAGAATATCATCTGTGTGGAGCACAGAGTAGGTATATGGAATGCAATGCACAACACACATAACTGAAGGCTCCAGCCATGCTTAGTAATCACGCTTGCCGTTGGCACCTGAAAAAGAAGGTTGTCTATCAACAGCAAAACATGACAGAGGCATCAGTTTTGGTGTGTGTTGAGCATTGCATACTAGTTATTTCTCTGCTTAAGAAAACTAATGCCAGTCTTGCAGCTTAAACAAAAATACCGACCTAGCTCCCTTCTTCCCTTTGTGGCACAGATTTTGGAAGAACCTGTAACAACTCAACTTTGTCCCTTTCTGGGATTCCACACAATATCGGCATCCTCAGAAGCAGAGTTTCACCTAGATCATAGTACAGAATTAGTACTTCTATTTTGCCTGACCGCAGAAGAGATTTGGGCTCAGTATATCATAATGCAGTTATAGTGCTGGAGCTGTGTGCCACATTTAACACACTCGATCGTACCATTCTTCTCAATCATGTCAAGGGGACAGATATTGGTGGCATTAAAGCCAAGTGGATTGAATAATTTTTGTCTGAACAGGTTCAATCAGTAAAACTAGATTACTTTAAATCCAAGAATCCCTCAATTACTTGTGAGATACCCAGGGCTCTGTCTTGCCTGCCCACTTGTTTAACATCTATGTTCTACCTTTAGCCATAACTCTTAGAACAAGGTGAATGCATACTTGTATGCTAATGACGTACAGATATCGATCCATCTTGACAGCAACCCGACATCTCATACTGCCTTTCAATAACTCTTGCAGTCAGCATTACAATGGATGGGCAGCAGTAAAGTGAAATTAATTTCAGAGAAGACAGAAGCCCTTATTGTCAGTAGGCTTGATGATCTATGGTAAGACTCCTACTGACCTTAAGAAATTGGCATTCTTTCTTCTCAATCTGACGGTGTCAAACGCCTAGCAGTCGAATTAATACCCAACTTTCCTTAGCCCCACAAATGTCAGCTGTTTCTACCAGCACCTACCACCCCAAGGTTTTTAAAGGTGTTTAACGTTTTTGTCTCAAGAAGGAAAATTCTTGGTAACCTGTGCTCTAATTGGCTCACAGCTAGACTATGCAAATACGTTATATTTGGAGCTGCCTCAATACTTTGTTCAGAAGCTCCAAGTAATTCAAAACACAGCCACCAGATTGGTCGTAGGAGCTCTGCGATTATCTCATGCTAAACCTATGTCGTTTAAACTTCACTGGCTACCAGTCGAACAACAAATTCTGTACAAAACATTGTGTACTGTACACAAATTAATAACAGGAAACATTTCAGCCTTTGTATAAAAAGAAACTGCGAGATTATCGTCTTATGAGAGATGCTTCTGATCCTTGAGTACCAATCTTTTCAAAGTGCCTATCCTCTGCAAATCCAAAATGGGTGGACTGGTTTTCAATAAGTGTGTTTAGACTTTTAAATGCCTTGCTAATCCATCCGCGTATAGGAAGTTCTTGCTGTATGTTGAAGACTTGGCTTTTACTCAAGCTTTCAGTTTGTCATCCTAATTCTACCTAAGCATGACGGTTCTGTTTTCTTGTTCCATCTGCGTCTAGAGAACAACTGGTGATAGTGTGCCCTAATAATAATCTTTTAACATAGCATAACTGGCGAAATTCAAGGGATTTTCCATTTTTGTTTGCTGAACCATAGCTAACCTTTACCTGTGTTCTTTTCAGTATATAGCTATATAAATGTCTGAATATCTACATGTAATAGAACCGTGATACACCACTGCAAAACACTATTTTTAGGTCTCGCCTAGGCAGCGCTTGCGCTGTCTCTTCAAGACATGCTGTATTCAGGATATGAAATATTAACAACAATAGGGGTTAAGCCCAAAGTGTAGTGTAGCTCCTATTTCCCTAATAGGCTCTGAGCATTGGAATAATATATCCTATAGGTTTGACATAGGAGTATATTAAACTTAATTACTTGTGCCAGCTAGCTCCAGAGGCCACTAGAAACTCCTTGATAAACAAGAAGGAGTAGTTTCTGGCAGCCGCAAACATGACCACATTGTTTCCCTTTAGAATCAGAACGTGTCCCAGAGACGTGGAAACAATAGATAACTATTTCACTCAGCTCAATCATGCATACTTAGTTTTCCTCAAAGTTACACAGAAAGAATAGACGGGCGTTTCAATAAAAGATTTATTGAACAGTCTTGTTTCTCGTGTAAGTTAAATGTGCTGTTACGATCACAAGACAGTATGCAAGATAAATAATGTACAGCGTAAGCAGTAGAAATAAATAATACTGCGCTAGCATGATCTTTGGCAGATATTCATTTTCATAAATAACATAGACTAAAAATGCGAGTACTCATACGATGCGGTTCTAAGCTAATTCTACCCCAATGTACCTAACCTAACCTAGGTGTAGGGAGGTATGAAGTAGGTGAAGTATTCCTTACTATGGTATACTAAGAGTGTGTTACGCCTAGTATGCCAAGAGTCCCTCTAGGTTCTAGTCAGCTCCATACCTTAAGAATGAGAGGTGGGAATCTCTTGCCAGACTCGAACTCCAACCCCCCCGCGAGGGAAGTCGGATCACTGGAAGCTGAACTCTCTGCTTGCAGGGATAACAGCGTCTTCTCAGTGCGTCAGGCCGGGAAACGGGCTCCTCTGAAGTAGAGGTCTCCTCTAGTTTACAAGGGCTAGGGAAGGTATATTTATACCTGAGAGGTACCTCACAATGTTAGCATTGACGTGAATCGGACAGCGGAAGACGTCATGAATGAACCCCTAAGGTATAACGGTTCATGCATAATAGAGGAGTCCTTGAAGAAATCAATAGTCCTGTGCTAGGGAAACTCCCGAATCCTAAGGGTCTGTTCTTCAAGAACTCATTGTGACGTTAGGGTGGACGGATGTCGGAGACCATGCCTGTATTTGGAGTGCACGGTTTAATGCCTAAATAAGGACTGGGATTTTATGCCTATATAAGGGCAGGGCGAATTGTGCCTATATAAGGACATGATACAGGAAAACCTATATACGGACAACCCTAAGAGGAATACAACACCCACTCCACTTTCGTGTGTACGATAATACTAAAATGCTAAACATTTAAAATGCTAAACATTAAATGGAGTACCGCATATTTAAAAATATTTCTTAAAAGCAGTAAAAAACATTAAAAATGCAAAAGGTACTGTACATATTAAGCATTGCTTTTCATTTCAGGCATATATTTGGAAAGTAAATGCAATTTAAATGAAAATAAGCAGTAATATTTACATTTGACAGAAAATGATCGATAAGTTGTTCAAAAATCAGTCATTTCATGTCATGAAAATTAATTATTGTTATTAGACAAATAAGATGACGAAGTGTCTGAGGAAGTACCGCGAAGTCTGTACTATAAGGCTAGTTCTACTTCAAGCAGATTGAATTGCCATATCTGAAAGAGACACGTTAGTGACAGATTCCTTACCTTAGAATATCCCCAGGCGTCAGGCTGGATCCGGAAAGTTTTTGCGTAGCAGTACCCTTGCGCGTCGGTAGGCGGCGTCGTGCGGCTCCGCGTCCGGCTTCATGGTCGCCGGGATGACGTCGCGGGCAGTACTTAGACGCCGCCCCTGCGCGCTGACGTCAGTTCTTCTTTTTTCCGCGCCAGTAAGCGCAGATCCGGGAAGAGCAGTGCCCTAGTCAATTTTTGACAAAATTTTGGGTGAATTTTTCACTGTTTCTTTTCGAGTCTTCTCGACTCCTAGGTGTCAGTAGGGATGCCCGGCTTCAAGCCATGCGACGTCTGTGGTCGAATGATGTCGATCACAGACCCGCACTTAGAGTGTCTCTACTGTCTCGGCCGAGACCACGACACAAAGTCGTGCCCTGACTGCCGGAAACTCCACCCGAAGGCTTTGCGAGAGCGGTCTCAAAAGCTCCTCGAGGTCCGGCAGTCGACTCCGCGCCGCACCAAGCCCCGGGAGAGGTGGAGGGGCCGGTCGCGGAGCCCCCGCCGGTCGTCGGAGTCCAAGTCTTCGCGCTCCTCGGGTAAGTCGAAGCACAAAAAGTCTAAGAAGCATCATCGCTCTAAGACTTCGCCTCGCCGGTCTCGTGACTCGGCTGAGGCCCCTGTCGGCACCGTCCCCGCCCCCCCGGACGTGCCTGTGGAGCCGCCCCCGCATTACCTGTCCTTTCCGGGATCGGGGGCGTCTCCGGCCGAAATACAGGAATTCCTGTCGGTCATGGCCCGCCTCTTTGGGCCTCAAGGTCCCTCCGGTGCGCCTTCGGCCCCGCGGGCCCTGATGGGGTTGCTCCGGCGTCGCCGACGACTCCGGTCCCGGCGCCGCCTGTCCCGCCAGCCTTGATCCCGGCCTCGGCTCCGGCCCCGGCCTCGATCCCGGCTCCGGTGGTACCGCAACCCCATTGACGCCGGTTGACCTAACCACGCCTCCGCCGGCGCCGATGTCCCCGGTGCCGTTCCTGACGCCGTCCGGGGCTCCGGGCGGCGTCGTTCCTCGGTTCTCTCCGGCTCCGGACATGGAGCCGGGACCGACGTCGCTCGACGCCGGCTCCGGCGCCGATGAGACCTTGGGTCTCAGATGTCCCTCCTCCTCCATATTTTGAACCAGAGGAGGACCAGGAGAGCTGGGAGGGGTCGGAAGACCCTCTCACACAGCAGTGTGAGTATGATCAGGACTGGGCAGAGGAACTTGGGGATGCCAGTGGTCTAGACACTTCCCCTGACACTGGCATGCTGTCTCCTCCCGTGGCTACGGAGGAGGGAGCAAATTTCGCAACGGTGTTGCGTAGAGCAGCTGGAGGCTTGCACCTCCAATTGCCTACTGTGGCTGTCAGGACTAATCTCCTGACGGAAGTGCTTCAGCCGGCAGCTCCCTCATCGGAGACTGTGCTGCCGTTTAATGATGCACTATCTGACGTTCTTTTGGGCACCTGGTCCAAGCCCACCACAGGGGCTCCTGTGGATAGGAACGTGGCCCGCGCCATCGCCCTGCTCCGGGCGACCCCTTGTTTCTCTCTCAACATCCCACCCCCCGAGAGCTTGGTTGTCCAAGCCTCTGCCTCCCAAACCGCATTCCCTACCGCCCCTCCGGATAGGGAATCCAAACGCCTGGACCAATTTGGGAAGAAGGCTTTTCTTCCTCCAGTGCTGGCTTGCGGTCCGTCAACACCGCTTGCCTTTTGGGCCGATATACCCACTCCCTGTGGGATTCGGTGGCGGCTGTTTTGCCCCAGTGTTCTGAGGAGGTCCAGACACTTCTTACCCGCACCATTGCGGAAGGTAGGGATGCGGCAAAGTACACCATACGTTGTGGCCTTGATACCGCCGAATCGCTGGGCAGATCGCTTGCAACGACGGTGGCGCTGCGTCGCCACGCCTGGCTGAGAACAACTGGTTTCTCGGGTGATGTCCAGAATACACTCATGGACATGCCCTTTGATGGAGTCGGTCTTTTTGGTTCCAGAGCAGACCATGCGCTGGAGCGTTTTAAGGACTCACGGGCTACTGCCAAGTCCCTGGGCCTTTCTGTTGTGCGCCCTCCGCTAACCTCTGCTTTTCGCCCCTTTCGTGGCCACGGAAGGGTCGCCCAGTCACGTCCGCTGCCCAGCCACCGGCCCGCGCAGCAAGCGTCTTCGCGTGGCCGAGGACGTGGATACCGCCGTGGCGGTTCGGGCAACCAGCGTGCGGGTCAGGCCACCACCTCCAACTCCGTCCGCGGCCTCCAAGCCCTCCTAGTCCCTCCTTTCAGGTGCACAGCACGCCAGTAGGGGGCAGGGTCCGCCATCACCTTCACCACTGGCGTGCCATCACCTCGGACAGGTGGGTCTTGGACATTGTCCGAAGGGGCTACTCCCTCCCCTTCGAGACCACCCCCAGCCATGCCACCTCAATTCCACCGCATGTCAGGGGATCACTTGATGCTTCTGCAGAAGGAAGTCACGGCCCTCTTGGCCAAGAGGGCCATCGAGCATGTTCCGACCCCAGAAGTAGGACGTGGTTGCTACTCCCACTACTTTCTGGTGCCCAAAAGGACAAGGAGGACATGCGTCCTATCTTAGACCTCCGGAACGCCAATCGCTTCCTCCGGAAGGAGAAGTTCAAGATGCTCACCCTAGCTCAGGTCTTGACTGCCCTCGACCCTGGAGACTGGTTGGTAGCGTTGGACTTGCAGGACGCTTATTTCCACAACCTCGTCCTGCCGGCCCACCGGCGTTACCTTCGGTTCACGGTAGGCCTCAAGCATTTTCAGTTCATCGTGCTCCCTTTGGCCTTACAAGTGCCCCCTCGGGTGTTCACGAAAGTGATGGCGGTGGTCGCAGCTCATCTGCGCCGGGCAGGGGTTCCAGTCTTCCCCTACCTCGACGACTGGCTGCTGAAGGCGGGCTCGTCCCAGGCAGTCGTCTCCCGCCTCCAGACTACGGCCGAACTCCTGCACTTGCTGGGGTTCTCCATCAATGTGCCGAAGTCGCATCTGATTCCTTCTCCACAGCTCCTTTTCATCGGAGCAGTTCTGGACACGACGCAGTTTCGGGCCTATCCTCCCGAACGGCGAGTCTGGGATATTCAGGCTATGATTCCGATCTTTCAGCCTTTATCCTGGGTTTCGGTACAGATGACCCTGAGGCTGCTGGGCCTCATGGCCTCCTGCATCCTGCTGGTCGATCATGCCAGATGGCATATGCGGGCTCTGCAGTGGGACCTGAAGTTCCAGTGGGCGCAGCACCAGGGCAACCTGTCCGATCACGTCCAGATCTCGGAGGGGCTGCAAAACAGTTGCAGTGGTGGCTCTCGAACCGGCAATGGGTCATGAGCAGATCCTCTCCCTTCCCCAGCCAGAGCACACAGTTGTGACGGACGCGTCCCTTCTGGGATGGGGCGGTCACATGGGAGAGGCGGAGATCAGAGGCCTCTGGTCTCCGGGCGGAGTCCCGGCTCCATATCAACCTTCTGGAGCTCCGGGCGATCCGACTTGCACTCAAGGCATTCCTTCCCTCTGTCAAAGGAAAGGTAGTGCAGGTGTTCACAGACAACACCACCGCCATGTGGTACTGCAACAAACAAGGCGGGGTGGGGTCGTGGACCCTCTGTCAGGAGGCTCTGCGCCTCTGGACATGGCTGGAACATCAGGGCATGTTCCTGATGGTTCAACACCTGGCAGGTTCCCTGAACGCCAGGCCGGACGAACTCAGCCGCAGGTGCATGATGGATCACGAATGGCGTCTTCACTCGGAAGTGGCGCAAGGTCTCTTTCTGCAGTGGGGAGAGCCTTGGTTAGATCTATTCGCCACCGAAGAGAACGCGCAATGTCATCAGTTCTGCGCGTTGGAATTTCCAAGGCGGCACTCGCTCGGCGACGCTTCGTTGCGAGTGGAGTTGCGGTCTGTTGTACGCCTTTCCGCCTATACCACTTCTACCCAGAGTGTTGAAGAAGATTCGGCGCGACCGGGCCCAAGTCATCCTTGTGGCTCCGGACTGGGCTCGAAGAGTTTGGTATCCCGAGCTACTCAGTATCGGCGTCGATCCCCCGATCTGTCTGCCTCTTCGGGAGGATCTTCTGTCGCAACAGCAGGGGACGGTCCTCCACCCGAACCTGTCCAGCCTCCAACTGCTTGCGTGGAGATTGAGCGGCGGCAGTTGATTCCTTTCGACTTGCCTCCCGAAGTTTGTGATGTGATTCTGGCAGCCAGGCGTCCCTCCACTAAGGTGGTATACGCCTGCAGGTGGAACAAGTTTGTGGTATGGTGCACAGCAAAGGCTGTGAATCCCCTCTCTGCCCCTCTTTCTGAGGTTCTTCTGTTCCTTCTTTCACTGGCCCAACAGGGTTCTGCCCTGGGTACCATCAAGGGCTATCTTTGTGCCATTTCGGCCTTCCTCAGGCTTCCTGATCAGCCCTCTCTTTTAAGTCCCCTGTTGTTAACAGATTCCTTAAAGGCATTACACACCTCTTCCCTCCTGTTCCGTTTGTGATGCCTCAGTGGGACTTGAACTTGGTTCTTACCTTTCTCATGTGCGCTCCCTTTGAGCCTCTACATAACTGTCTTCTTCGTCTTCTGACTCTGAAGACAGCCTTTCTGGTGGCCATCACCTCCGCTCGGCGGGTGAGTGAGCTCCAGGCTCTGTCATGCAAACCTCCCTTTCTGTCTGTACATCCAGACAAGGTTGTTCTTCGGACGCGTCCGTCCTTCTTGCCAAAGGTGGTTACTGCCTTCCACATTGGGCAGACCATCACTTTGCCCACCTTCTTTCCGCCTCCGCATCCTTCCAGAGAGGAAGAGAGGCTCCACCGTCTGGACCCAAAACGTGTGCTTTCCTTTTATATCAACCACACACAACACTTCCGGGTGGATGACCAGCTCTTTGTTGGCTACGTGGGCGCCAAAAAAGGTTGGGCGGTGCACAAGAGAACCATCTCCCGCTGGGTCACCTTGTGTATCAAAGCCTGCTATTCTTTGGCTAAGAAGGAGCCTCCTGTTGGGCTGCATGCCCATTCCACCAGGGCTGCCCATTCCACCAGGGCAACGGCTGCTACCACGGCTTTGGGCCGCGGTGTTCCGCTGCAGGATATCTGTCAGGCAGCTACGTGGGCCTCGCTGCACAAGTTTACAAAGCATTACTGCCTTGACAGTCAGGTCCGGAGGGATGGCTTCTTTGGCCGTTCTGTCCTCTGGGACTTCCTTGTCTGATCTTTGTTCGCAGACCCACCACCGGGGTTGGTATTGCTGGGGTATCTATTCTAAGGTAAGGAATCTGTCACTAACGTGTCTCTTTCAGATGCACAAGTTACTAACTTGTGTAACGATATATCTGTAAGAGACAGTAGTTAGTGACAGATTCCTTACCGCCCCACCCGTCCTCCCCGTTCTGCGAACTGATTTCTAGGGTTAAGGACATCCCTTTCAGGGCCCTAGTATTTTTCAGACACCTATGTCAGCTTCTTGCATGGCTCTGCGTTCCTGGCGCGGAAAGTCGTGTACAGAACTGACGTCAGCGCGCAGGGGCGGCGTCTAAGTACTGCCCGTGACGTATTCCCGGCGACCACGACGACGGACGCGGAGCCGCACGACGCCGCCTACCGACGCGCAAGGGTACTGCTACGCAAAAACTTTCCGGATCCAGCCTGACACCTGGGGATATTCTAAGGTAAGGAATCTGTCACTAACTACTGTCTCTTACAGATATATCGTTACACAAATTAGTAACTTGTGCTTTAGTTCGAAAAAATGGAAAAAAGTTCACTTTGGGAAGAGTTCCAAGTTTTTGAAAATATGAAGGCCAAATTTTACTGCGTCTCTGGTACACTGTTGGTGAAATCAGATTCAGTGTACGGGTCTGGTGAAAACATGAGATCATCTATTTCTGTAGACAAAATATCGTCCACTGAAGTTGGCGTCAGTTGGAACACCTCGTGGAGGAGATTAATTGCACAGAGATGGGAAGCATCGCTCTCAGCATAGAACGCCGCAGCAATGTTCGCATCAGTTGTTACCTGTGTGCCTGTAGATCCATCTCGTACCTCAGCAGCAGCTGGAAGCAACTGTGAGATCTCAATGAATGCTGTCATCAGGATGGGTAGCCTCTGGGGACAACACAAAGCATGGGCCGTTATCGGGACCAGCAGAGTATCGACATCCGTTGGCGTTGCTGATGGAAATGTTAGACAGGTGTCTAACACGCATTCTTCACCGCATAGCAGCCATCGTAGAACAGGTAAGATGCAATCTTGCCAGATTGGTCTGAATGACAGGAACCACGTGGTATTCAGGTCCCGTAGACGAGTCATGCCCAAAAGCTGTACTATTCGCTCACGGCACTTTCGTTCAAGGAGAGCTTTCTCCATTTCGCTCGGAGTGATGTCTGCGAGTAGGCTGGCCATAGCGTAATAGCAGGAAGAGAAATAGAATTCCGGCAACAAGTGCTAGAATTGATGGTATGCCACCAAAAACCGAATGTGCAAAGTTCGGGATGATTCCGAGTATTGCCTGGAAAGGTGCTAACAGACCGGAACAGATGCTCTTAAATACATGTACAATTCCGCTTGTATCAGACATGTTAAAGATACGTCCTATCATTTCCACGAAATGTATAGGGCAATTTGTACGTATTAAAGTCTGTATCTCAGCCGAAGTCCTTGCTACTTGTAGATCATAGGTTTCTTTGGCCGAGGTCAAAGGCACTGTTTGCTGTAAAAGCATGGCTTTCATTCTGCTTAAAGTATCAAATCTTATAAAAGAGACGTTCAGCGAAGGCCACAAAGGCGACTCCTGACTGTGTCTATTGGGGCAAACAATACTTGCATACAGCAAGTGACCCTGGAGTTGACCGTTACTAGATATGGGATGCCTGGCAAAATGCCGCAGCAACTTTGTTCATTCAACATGAGGCAACTCCCATTAGAAAGTTGTCCAAACGTTGGATTAATCACAGCAGCTGGTGTACCCTGCTGATGGCAAGACAAATTTGCCACAAAACCATTACAAGCCCCGTGTAAAGAAATGTCCTGACATATAAGCGAACCGCTCAGTGCACTTTTACAGTGTGTACCGCTCAAAAACACTTACCGATCCCCACTCCAATATCTATATGTATACGGTAAAGTCCAAGATGTCTTAATGTATTCCTTACCCAACCTTTCATATTTGCCTGCTTGCATCTGTCTGAGGCAATACTGAAACTGAAAAGTAGTCACAGGTAGTGTTATTTTGCCATGAATGAGCCATTCAGTAGCTGGTTTTTCTGCCACTGTGAATGGTAACTTTTCCAGTTTTTCAATGCTCAGCACTGTATACTTTGCTCCTCTTTGTGCTAGTTCGATCTGTTTATCAGTTAGATTGTATTCTGCAAACAGAGCTGACGTGTTGATAAAACGCCAAGGCACATAGCCCGCACGCAAAGATTGCAGCGTCCAGCTTAATAACACAATAGAACGTAATTGTGATTGGCCTTGCTGTAACATCACCAAATCTTGTTCCAGTATGTCGATAGCAGAGGATACAATGCCATCCAATGAATATATTCTGGAGGACAAAGTTGTTAACCCATTGTCGACCACAGTGAGTGTTTTCTCTAAATTAAGACGATCAAGTTCACGTATTCGTTCTGCGGCCTCCATCTGTGACACTTTCCATGCTTCATTATAAGCAGCATAGATGCCGGCATATATGAAACGTTTTTGACGCGGTTTTCTTGGTCCAAGCAAGAATTCCCTAAGGTCTGCGTCTTCTTTAAGTAAGGATAAGTGTGGGGGCGTGGCCTGCGGAGCTGCGAAATGGCCGCTCGCTGAGTGAGCTCCGCCGGTCGGGCTATAATCCTGGCAAAATCCGTACAGCCCGAGAGCTCCCTAGGGGGTTATAATCGATGCCCCAGACAGCTGGCATTGCGCTGCCTTAAATGCTGGCACCCGGTATCCTGAACTCTGCTCCGGAGCTGAGATACCCTTGCCGCAAGCTGTGAGCGGTGGGCGAGAGACCGATCGGGCTGCTGCTGGCGTGGCCCACTCTGAAATTGAGCCCGGGGCGGCGGGCGTGTGGGAGGCCCTGACTGCGACGGACTTGGGCGTCCCATTGCCAGAGGCGCATTACTGGACGAGTGCCTCGTGCTGGCTCCTGGAAGTCCTGGTGGAGACACCCGCAGCGTGAGCAGGAGGTGAGACGCTGCGGGCGTGGATTGGCGCCGCGGGGCGCCCGGTGCTTCGGGGGTTTACTGACCTCGCACCTGGGGGCTGAGCTGCTGGGGGCAAACACTGTACTGGCCCATGCCTGCGCTGCCCTGGGGATCGCAGGTTCAACGTGCCGCTTTGCTGTTGGTGCTGCCCCGAGGGCGCCTAAATACATCTGCCTGGGTCGCGTGGGCTGCATCTCGAGTGACAGCCTACCTGAAATACAGGCCCGGGAACTGCTGCGCGCGCTCGGCCTGTCTGCTCCCTGCCGGGCAGGTTGCCGTGTGGGTTGACTGGCTTGTTACATCCCCAGGATCTGCATTGGGGGACGCGTGACGGACGTGTGTCCCCTGTGATCTGGGTCCATCCCTGGAGGTGCTGTGTGCAGGAGGCCCTCTACTAATTGGAACATACTGGCACTTGGGGGGGGGGATCGGTCGCGTAAAGCACTGGGCGCAGCCTGCTGATCTTCCTAGTTGCCTGCACGGAAACTGGCGGCAGGTCCAGCTGTGACAAACACTGCCCGTCCAGTGTGCGCGCCATTTCCCCGACAGAGCCCTGGTGGTTGGTGGGGCGCGGGGCCCTCCCGAGACCCTACATAGGGTGTGCACGTGCTGGTTGGAGTGAGTGACTGGCGGTGGCACACTACTAACGCACTGCACGGGCAGAATGGGAAAGCAAGACGCCAAGCAGCCCAAGCTGACCTTCGATCAGCGGAGGACCACGAGGCTTACTGAGTCGGAACCAGATGCTGCTGCGGACAGGCCTGCGGAGAGACAGATTGAGGACCGGGGGGAGGATCTACGCACCCTGATGTTAGAAATGAGATCCAGTTTGCGCAACATAGACACCAAGTTAGATACTCTCACTACTCCGTTTGAGGCGGTCAAGGCGCAGGTGGGCACCCACGAAACCAGGCTCGACGTACTGGAAAACAGGGCCTCCGATTTCCATGACTTCCAGGTGGAAACAAAAGAACAGCTACTGCAGATGGACAAGGTGCTGGGTCTTATTCGTGCCAAGAATGAAGATTTGGAGGCGAGATCGCGCCGTAACAACCTGCGCATAACGGGCATACCAGAAACCACGGCCATTACTAAGATGGAAACCTACGTTGTGGATCTGCTTCAGGAACTCTTCGGCACCCATCTGTCTGCAGTGTTTGCGGTCGAAAGAGCGCACCGGACTCTAGGCCCCAAGCCACCTGTGGGTGCTCCGCCTCGACCGGTCTTGGCCCAGAACAGTCCTCAATTACCAGGACAGAGATCTTATTCTCCGACTTGCACGAGAGAAAGGGAAGATCACGCACAGGGGCAATCAGATCTCTTTCTACCCGGACTTCACGCCGGCGGTGCAGGCGGCGCGGCGGGAATTCCTGCAGGCCAAACGCATCTTGTTGTAGGCTCAGATCCCCTACTCGCTGCTATACCCAGCTAAACTTCAGGTCACCCACGACGGCGAAGCCCACTTCTTCACAGACGCCAAATCTGCCCTAAAATTTGCCAAACATGTAGGTGGCACCCGCTCGAAACAGGGCAACAGATCGCCTGCTGAAGTGGAAGATAGACTAAGTGACAACGAGTAAAATATGTATGTGATGATTGGACTACCTGCATCTGAGCTCTTACTCTCCGATGCCGCAGGGGGGGGTGCCGGGGGGGAGCGGGCGATTTTGGGAACTGTTTTTTTAAAATGAGAATATCCAGTGTCTTCCATTCCACAGTTGGCTTCTAGAAATGTGTTGTGTACATTGCTGTGAAGAGAAGTTTGACTAACTGTAATTTGAGGAAGGGAGGGAATTGATGGGACTATGATTGGGGACTATGATTGGGGATATACTACATACAATGTGCCGACCCACCCGGACATTGGGACCAGGCGTTATAGATATGTCAATGTTAAATACACCTTAGGTCGAGCTTTCTGCAGATTCCCGGCCACCCTGTTCAGACAGGGGAGTATACCTGCGGAACTGCGCCCCCATGGGAGGTTTCCCTAGCTCTCAGAGTTTTCTTATGTTATTGGGGGGATATACACAACCTGATTGGGGGGTAGTCGTGGGGAAGGGTCAGCCTGTAGATGAGTCTCCTGTAATAAGCATATGTCAATATGATGGCGCAGTAGGGGGGGGTTGGAGTGGGTGGTGGGTTGGGGGGGGGGTTTATTTTCATGTTGTTAGCCAGTACAGATTTCTGTTATTCTGCTGTGGGCTCTACAATGTTCAGGACTCAGAGTAGTTACAGGTACAATACCGCTCTCTTAGGCTTCAAAATCCACGTCAGCACGCTGCCACATTAAATTTTCTCACAGGGAACATTAGGGGTCTCAATGACTGTAGGAAAACTAGACTTGTACATGCCTACCTACTGCGCCATCATATTGACATATGCTTATTACAGGAGACTCATCTACAGGCTGACCCTTCCCCACGACTAAAACATAGCAGATGGAGCCACGTTTACTCCTCCATATACTCTAACTACGCCCGAGGTGTGGCGGTACTGGTCAGGAGGGGGCTAGAGTGGAGGGAGGGAAACATACACAAGGACCCGGACGGCAGATTTCTCATTATCCTGGGCTCACTGGGAGGGATTCCGGTCGCGATAATTGTGCTGTATGGCCCCAATGTAGACTCCCCCGATTTTTTTAAAGATATCTGGGCTAGGGTCAAGGCAACTGGGTGCAGCACTATCATTTGGGGAGGGGATTTTAATGCCATTTTGAGCGATGGTCTGGACAGGCGAGGAGTGGCCCGTGCCTTACACCCCTCGGCGAGCGCCGCTCTCAACACTATAATAGCAGATGGTGACCTGATCGACATCTGGCGCTATAGACACCCTGGCCTCCGGGAGGGCACTTGTATATCGGACCATCACTATGCCTGGTCCCGCCTGGATTTCTGGCTGGTGTCTCGGGACGTGGCCACATGGACTGCTGAAGTGAGCCACCTGCCGCGATCATTGTCGGACCACGCCCCCTGTCTGTTAAAATTGGCACTCCCTGAATCACCCCCGCGACTGTTCGCATGGCGGCTCCCACCACACGCCCTGTTAGATGACGCTTTTAAGGAAGAAATCAGAGCGGACATCACATAATACTTTACAAACAATACAGGCTCGGAGGACACGGAGGCCACATTATGGGAGGCCTTCGAGGTGGTCATTAGGGGTCAGTGTATTGCCCAACAAGCTGGGGTATTGAAGGCCATTCGGGGCTCTCTGGCCTCTCTCGAGTCTCAAATAAAAGGGCTGGAAACACAGTACTATTCTTCCAATGACACAACTATACTGGCCACACTTAAGGCTACATTGATTGAATACGAGGAGGAGGCACAACGGGCAGTTAAATTCCTAGGGAAATACGCAGAGGCTAGAAGGTACGGCGAGGGTGATAGACCGGGTAAGACGCTTGCTGGTTTGATTAGGGCGCCACGTTCCACCACATATATCCCTGAGCTGACTGCCGCGGGGGGGGCGTCCGGTCAGGGGACAGCAGGATATTCTCGCTGAATTCGCTTTATTCTATTCAAATCTTTACACTGCCACCCAGGAGACGTGCCCAGAGGGCATGCAATCGTTCCTTGACTCTCTGGTGCTGATTTGGTTTAATCCGCAACATAGGGAATACATGGATCTACCGATTACGGTGGAAGACGTTGCACAGGTCATAGGGGGCTTACCCCTAGACAAAGCGCCTGGATCTGATGGCCTAACCTCGGCCTTTTATAAGGCATACGTGGAGGAGCTGGCACCGCATCTTTTGGCGCTTTACGATGAGGCTTGCTCCACTGCCATATTGCCTCCAACAATGCGTGAGGCTGTTATAATTACCCTGCTCAAGCCAGGCAAGCCGGAGACAGAACTCGATTCATATCGGCTGTTATCCCTAATAAACGTCGACGTCAAAATTTTGGCTAAATTGATAGCCAATAAACTTCAACCCCTGCTGCCCCTCATTGCACGTCCCGACCAGTCGGGCTTTATTCCAGGGAGAGCTACCTCTCATAACCTCAGGACGATATTCTCAGTGTTACATTACTTACACCCAGATGTGCAAGCTGCCGCGGTTTTCCTTGATGCCACTAAGGCATTTGATACACTCGAATGGCCGTACTTATTTGCGGTTTTGTCAAGCATGGGATTCAGCCCTTTATTTATTAACCTCATTCGATTGCTATATACTAAACCAACGGCTAGGATCAGAGTGAACGGCCTCCTATCGGTGCCCTTCCCGATTTCGCGCGGCACGCGGCAGGGGTGCCCCCTGTCGCCCTTATTATTCGCGATTGCAATGGAACCCCTTGCCGCGCGCATTCGGCAGCACCACACGGCCAGGGATATAGGGTTCAGTACGAGAAGTCTCTTAATCTCCCTATATGCCGACGATGTCACATTATATATCACCGACCCCTTGGTTAACTTGGATCCTCTTTTACGGGAATTTATCAGATTCGGGGGACTGTCTGGTATTTCTATTAATTGGGCTAAATCCGTCGTGTTTCCGCTGACAGATAACACAACACCGGTGCACTCTGAGTTCCCGCTGAGGTGGGAGGAGACGGCAGTCAAATACCTGGGTGTCTGGATTAGCCGGGACATGCAGGAAATTTGGTCCTTAAACTATGGACGGGCCATAGCTTGGTTGGAGGAGAAGGTGGGACTCTGGCGCAAACTACCGCTATCTCTCGCAGGGAAAATAGCCCTGGCAAAAATGGTTATTCTGCCAAAGTTTCTTTATTTGTTTACTAATGTCCCGATCCCGCTGACACATGCTTTTTTCCACACCGTCAGAGCGTCGCTGATCTCTCTGATTTGGGCAGGGGGCCAGGCTAGAGTCTCGTGGGAATTGCTCACGCTCCCACTGACGCAGGGTGGTATGGGGGCCCCTGACATGCAACTTTACGCCTGGTGTGCGCAAGCGCAGTTCCTACACTACTGGGTCCACCCAACGCCCTTTCAGCCGCATGTGGCTGTGGAGACAGATGCCGTGGCGCCTATTCCACTATCTGTGGCACTGTGCACACCATACCGCCGGCCCAGAGAAGACATTGACACTCCGGAGGCTCTCCGTTGGGCGTGGGATGGGCTGCGTAGACGGACGGGGGCTCATGTGCTGTATGCCCCTTCGATGCCATTGGCGCACAACCCTCTGTTGCCAACTCTGACAGATGGTATCAGCAAACCCTTGGCCGAGGAAATGTCTCTCCGCACCTTTGCTGACCTATACCCTGCTAATGAATTCCGACCCCCCCCCCCCGACAGCAGAGCAGGGGCAGGCAGTACCGTTCGCTGAGCTCTTTCTCTACCATAAGTTGCGAGCTACTTGCCGCTCCATTCACAACAATTTCCCGGCCCCCCCACCTACACTGCTAGCATTGGAGAACCTGCTGCGTTCCCCCTCCTCGCGCAGGCTTGTCACAAGGCTTTACAAGCAGATGCAGACCTCGGCCCCGCTGGTGGCACCAAAAGCACTACAGGGTTGGAATATGGAACTCCCAGAGCCACTGACGGAGGATCAGTGGGCGTTCTGCTGTCGACAGCTTACTGAGTTATCTCCGAACTACAGGCTTAGATTAGTCCATTTCAAATTCTTACACAGGTACTACAGAACGCCGGTTGGGTTGCACCGCATGGGTCTTAGGGACGATGACCGTTGTTGGCGCTGCGGGCCCCTTTCTGCTTCTTTTCTACACATGGCTTGGGATTGCCCGAAACTGGAAAGTTTTTGGGCCACAACGTTCACAATGATCAACCAGATCATTGGCACAGCATCAGATCCTGCTCCGGTGGTTGGGCTCCTGAGCTATGTAAAGGATACCCACCCCAAAATGCGGAAATTACACGCTCTGCTCCTCCTATTTGCCAAACGGCTGGTGGCGGTCCATTGGGGGAGGCGGAGAGTCCCATCCCCTAAGGAATGGATTAGAGACATCACATACGGTCATGCCCAACTCACCACCTTTTGGGAATTGATGCCCCCCACTTCCCGACCTAGGGACATTTGGGAACCATTTATTCACTGGGCTAGGGAACGACAGGATACGGATGGAGATACACTTAGCCACACAAGATCTCCAAGTGCGTCCACGTAGTACGATACACTTGCACCCACCTGAAGCTAGCCTGTCCAATTATGCATATGATGCGAGCAGTTATAGGGGATTCCGATAGTCAGCCCAGGCAGATGGGTATGTTCTTAGACCCTGTGTTTATTTCTACAGATGGACGATAATATGAAGTGATTTGTAATATTGAAGTCCTACCACAGGAGATGCGGCTCTGATATGGGTTGGGAATGTTCTGCACCTGAGCTGCTGTAGCCACATTTGGTCATGCACTAGTACTGTACCGGCTTAAGTTGTTAATTGTGTTTGTTTGTTCAGTGGCAAATACCAATAAATACAATAAAAAAAAAAAAAAAAAAAGTAAGGATAAGTGTTGTTTTACATCCTGTAGTGTAGATTTCTGCAGCCAATCGAGGCATAATTTTCCTACACTGCATGTTGTTACTGACCCCCGGATGCTGTCTTTGGACGTATCTTGGGTCTGGCCTATGAATAGTAAAGCCCTGAGTTTTATTCAGGAATCTTTCCTGACAGTTGTTCGTGTCTGTGGGCCAGATCAACCATTTTCTCCAATCAGGATTAGATCTGTTGAGTTGTAGTATATTGTCAACTGTCACCGCTGCCTGTGTATTGTTATCACTTGCAGGTGTTGGTACAGAAGGTGTTTTCATCTCTTTGATCTTGACTAGTCCAAGACAAGATGTTTGTTGGGCAGTTTCATTCAAAAACATTATTTGTTCAGGGATGATACAGGCTCTAAATAAAGCTTCTATCCCCTGCACTTGCCAATCTTTAGTACCCCAGACAGTTTTTGTGTCTATTGTGTCTTTCCATAAGTCGAAACCCTGTCTAGACAGTTGGGCAATAAATGTTGCAGAGTAAATCTGTTTTGTATTTGTTAACATAATTTTCAGTCCTGTCTTGTTTATATTTTTATAGTAAAACCTTTCTGGATCAGATGTATTGTAACCTGAAAAATATGGAAACTTGCTAGCAAATGTTTTTGAACTACCTTGTGGTGGTGTAGGACAATGCTCCCATTGGTTAAACATAAACACATTTCTAGGGTATGCAGATTTATGCAAATAATGACCATAGTGGTTATAGCAATACAGCTGTTCATAGTCTGATAAACCCTCTAAAAATTCATTTTTAGAAAATGCAGCAGATTTTTCTAGGTCAAACATTGTCGTTTACAGTCTCAAAGTCCCAATCATAGAATAGGTACTGGATGAAATTAGATCACTTAGTGAAATTTTAAACAAATGTGGAATGTTCAATTGTTCCGTCGGGCCGAAGATATCAAAATCTATTTTGTCCCACACTATACCATCCTGTATAGGAACGGCTGTGATGTTCACTGTTGACAAGTCTCTTGCTTCACGATGAGAAGATTTATGTGGTTTCAAAAGTACATTCACATCTTTTCCTTCAGTGTTCACATGGATGTATCTGCCACTTATAAGCACGCTCACAGTTGTAACCAAAGCTAGCCAAAGCAGGAAAACAAATAGTCCAGATATAATCCAGAGCTCAATCCATGGGGAAACCAGATAAGTCTTTTTCAGAAAGTGAAGAAAGTCTTGTACTTGCTGCTTGAGTTTTAATGATGCTGGTGTCGTTTCAGGTTCACTCGGATCTTCTGAGAACGTATCAAAGTTAATGAAATAGCCAGAAGCAGTTCTGTCAATTGTTGGAATTGCATCAGGATTTGTAGAAATCGCTGGAACCAGTCGATCACTCGCTACATTGGTGTAGACAGGTGTATTTGGACGAACTGTTACTTGATTTTCAAGAGGGATGAGTTCCATTGCATTGTGCCTAGTCCTTCATCTGTTACATCCGAATTCTCGATTGTTATCAGTCTTTCAGTCTGAACCTCTTGGATAGTAGCGAGAGGAGTGCGTCTGCTACTAGGTCGGAGTCCACGAGGCCTACTATTTAGTATTGGCCACATACTGTGGTTTGATGAGGTCGATTGACACAAATCTTTTCTCCTTTCTTCCAGCAAGGGGCGGCAGAAGTACTGTTCTTGTTCCTTGAACTGCTAGGACAGGTACTGGTTGTCTGTAAGAAGGTCCAAATTCCTTCTTGTCCGCAATTTTCTCTCTGACTAGATCCCCAACTTTTGGAATCCAGACAGGCCTTGCTGTGACCGCCGGTTTTTCCCCAGTGGTGGTTGGCTGTAGGAATACGTTGCTTTGTTTTGATCTCAGTTCATTGATTTCCTGTAAAACAGCCAAACGATCTTTGATATCAAACGGTTTATTTTCCACCACTGTGCCTACGTGATCGAGGTCTGGTACCCACATTCTTGTCCCAAATAGGACCTCATATGGAGTGACCCCCTAGAGAACTTCTTGGCAGGTTATTTAATGAGCGTTGGACCCCATAAAGATGTTTGACCCACCCATCACCCGAACCTAATACCCTAGCTGTTATAGATTGCTTTATGTCCCGGTTTTTCCTTTCCACAACCGAATTTCCCTCAGGATGGAATGGAGAGGAGTACCGCAATGCAACGCCAAGACTGGCCATGGCTTCTTTGTAAGCCCGAGAGCTAAACGCAGGGCCCTGGTCAGAATGTAGCGTGCCGATTGCGTATGTGCCGATAAAGACTCGCAAATCTTTTATAACCGTTTGAGCGTCAGCCGAGCGCTGAGGCCATATCCAGAGGAACCTTCATTCAGTATTTGTGGGATTGCATTTGTCCAGAAGGACGCATGCGCGTAGATAGTCTAATGCTGTCTAATAATGGTGTCTGTACTGGGCAGCTACATTTGTAGCACGGTGTCTGGTGGCTTTCTCGCTGTAATTTACAGTCTATGCAGTTATTGATGAAGATGTGGATTTCTGTATTCATCCCAGGCCACCAGTACATCTCTTTTAATGTCGAGATTGTTTTAGAGATCCCTTGATGTGACAGACCCTCCCCCAAATGTGCTTCATAAATCAAAGCTGCTCTACGTTCCATGTTTGGAATTACCCTATCCCCCACTCCAGAGATTCGAGCAAAAGGAACGCTGTTCGCATCAATTACATAAGAGTACTTGAGTGGAAGCTTTTTTGGTAACGCTGCACCACTGCCTTTGCTTGTAGCATTGACAGCCAACATTATCTCACAGTCTATTTTTGTTTTTGAACGAGTGATCGCAGCTACGGAAGCAGTCTGAACAGCCCCCTTTGCGGCTTCGTCAGCCAATGAATTCCTGCAACGTGAACGCCATCACGTTGATGACTCAGTGTGTGGATCACGTGAGTCTTTGGTAGTTCGTTTTTCAACTGAACTACTTGTTCCCAAAGCGTTTTGTGCTTTATTGTGCCACCTTTCGCATCTTTGAATCCATTTTCAAGCCAGTTTTGTATATATTCATTATACGACTGAACACAGTAAAGGAATCGCACACTATTAGTGTGGGGAATTCTCGATCTGTACTTTCAAGTGCCAGTTTGAATGCTTGTAGTTCAGCTCGCTGAGCTGTACAATCTCCTAGAGACTGAGTTTTTGTGACCATAGGTCTGAAGATGCCATCTCGCATGCGACCTTTAACGATTGCACATGCTGCACTGTAAGCTTGCTTACCCCCTGTTGCGGGTTGTGCGGATCCGTCAGTGTAAATTATGAATTCGTACTGATCGAGAGGCAGAATTTCAGTGGGCAGAGGACATTCTTGTTCATATTGCAGGAATGCTTGTGTTTTTAAATCGGGATCAAAAACATATTCAACATCTGTTGCAGCAAGAGAATTAACCCACTGTATCCATCTTGGATGTAATGCTTTAGCATTTGGAATGCTTGCTTTTGTGACCGCTTCTAAAGCCGGTACTGGGGTTACGACAATAATGCGTTTCCCTTGGGCTAAGGCTCTTTCTTTTGCTACAGCGGTTTGAACTGCTGTCAGAATTTTTTCAGTTGAAGTGTAGCGCATTTCCGCTTGTGTGTACAAATGAGATTTGTATGCGATTGGTATTTTCTCACCCTCATTGAAGGTTAAGTAGGTGAATCCGCATTGACCCGAAATTATTCGGATCACCAAATTGCGTTGACTTACGCGTGTTTGTAAGTGATTTGTTGCTAACATGTTAGCCTGTAGTGAACGCAAGATTTCTGTGTTCTTGTGTCCAATTCTTGGTTGAAAAATCAGGTTTGATTAATGCGTAGAGAGGTTTAACCCTTTCTGCGTAATTTAGAATGTATGTTCTTCCAAAATTTAGGAAACTCAGGATGGATTGTAAGTTTTTAGCGTTTTTGGAGGTTGGAGCAGCGCACATTTTTCTAGAAAGTTAGCTGCCAAGCTCTTGCCTTCACTTGAAAGCTCATATCCTAGAAATAGGACATTGAGATGGGCAATTCTGGACTTTTTGAAGTTGAATTTGTAGCCCTCAGAGGCGAATCCCAGTATAATGGTGCTCACCCTGTTCAAGTGTTTGTCCAGGTCATCGTCTGTCAGATAGATGTCATCGACATAGGACAATGCCTCGTTGTCATAAATTTGTAGTAACTCCGTTACCCTCGCTGAGAATAAACCTGGGCTGTTCTTGAACCCTTGTGGGAGTCGACAAAATTGACGCTGGGTCCCCATTATTGAGAAAGCTGTTAAGTACCTGCTTTCAGGTGCTATGTTTTGACAAAAGAAACCATTTGAGATATCTAATGTGTTTTTATATTTTTACGCACAATGTTATTCATTAATGCTGTGCTATGTGCATTTTGCACTGCAAAAGTTTTAGAACAAGTGTTTAAGTGTCTGTAATCCAAAACTAGACGATAGGTGTTGTCTGGTTTGGAGACACGAAACAAAGGATTGTTCATTGAGGAGGTGCATGTTTCAATCACCCCTTGGTATTCAAGTTGATCTAAGATCTCCCTGACCTGTTTTTTAGCTTCTTGCTTTATTGGATACTGCCTTTGTGCAATGGGTTCATGCTTCAGATGTATTTTATGGTGAGGTGAGTCCTCATCCCATCCTACATGATTTTTATATAATGCTGGGGCCTGGGCTACTGCCCATTTCCTGGCATATGTATATTTTAGATGAATTGGAATATGGTTGGAGAAGGCAGGCATAATAATGTCCTCGCCGTGTGGGCATTCCCTGACAAATTGTGGTGGCCAGTCTTTTCCGCTAGAAGTATGTCATAGCCCCTTGAAAGTTTTTCCCAAAAGAGTGCTTTCACCTGTCTAGGTATGTCTCCCTCCATCCGGAGTGTTATTTCATATAACTTTTGCGGAGTACTAACCCTGGTGTCTACAGTCTTGACTGTAATGTACTCATTCAAGTCCACTATCTCCAGAAGTTCCTTCAGGTTCTGGCGAGCTATTGTGACTTCTGCTGCACTGTCCAGCATTGTCTGAGCCCATTCTCCGTTCTTGAGTTGTGTTCTCAGTATTCTCGGCATGTCTGATCTTCAGACCTGCTACTTTCTTTTGGAGAATTGAGGTTTTGTTTTATTTTTTGGAGCGTGCTTTTCTTCCTTGGATTTCACACGTTCTTCTCTGTGTTCTGACCGTCCTCTTCTTTCCGAAGTCTGTGACGAGATCTGAAAGGTATGAGAGGAACGTGTATCAGTATCTTGATACCTGTCAGGTTTTCTCAAATTATCCCTATTCCTGAGGTTATACCTCCTTTCAGAGGGCTCCTTTTGAGGAGACCTACCTCGGGATTGAGAACGTTTCTCGTTTGAATTTTGTTTATTAGTCTCCCACTTCTTTTTAGAAGATGTAGGAGTTTGTTTAATAGAGTCCTTCTCAGGACTTTCAGATAGTTTTGGCTTCACTGGTCTTCCACCCAAACTATCTCTGCCTAATTCTGCATAGGATTGTTCTATAATTCTGGGTAGCTCAGTTTGATGTTCTGTAAAATCAAATTCCCTTAATTTTTGGTGGATCGCCACTACTGCTGCCTCCCCTTTAATATTAGATAATATTATTGTTGAGACCTGGTCGAAATTTTTCAGTAATTTCATACCTAAATTCAGAGCAGGCTCAGCCCCGTATTCATTTTGAATTTGTTTCAGGACATCAGGTATTACCGCAATTGATGGAATACCATGTGTTTTAGTATAGATGGCAGCAAAGACTGAGCCCCAAGTGGGTGCAGTCTTCCAGTTGTGGTGTGATCCCCATCGGTAAACTGATTGTTAGTATTCTGTGTTTCTCATACGGGCTAGTATTTGGAAATACTGCTTCGATTTGAGTAATTTTTTGAGCTATCCAAAATGGAATTTGCTCACGTTTTGTGGGCATTTTACCCATGACTGCGTATAGAGTCTGTGGTGTAATTTTTAGTGTACTCCCCGATTGAGGGGTCTGATTTGGAATGGTTAATGGTGGTTGGACTGTTAAAGTCCACATGACATATTGGACTAATTGTCTGTAGATTTTTATTAACTCTGTAAGTTGAGTAAGTAATTCCTCGTCTGACATCTCTTCAATGTCAGGATGAGGTGTGTAGCCGGCTAGAATCGGCCATGTTGCTCCTGGTCTATCTAGTGGACCGAGCCTGGTAATGTTTTTGTGATGTTTTAGGGCGCCTTTAAACCAGAGCTGATGCTCCTGGTATTTTAGTGGAATTTCAATATCCTCAAAAGGAATATATTCCTCTGGTGGATCATCTTCTTTGTAGAAGTGAAACATGTGTGTTACTGGATTGGATTCAGGAAATGTTACCCATGAATAGAATACCTCTGTCTGAAAGGATTCGTGTGCCTCCATCACGAAAACTGCTCTACCGCCTCTTGGTGGTAGGCCGTGTTTTATGAGTTTTAGAGTGATGGCTCTTCTTAAGTTTGGAGGGATGTCTATAACACCCTCCTCGATTTCATTTAAACCTGTAATGTTAAAAGCTGTTGCTAGGGCTGGATCAGCCGCAGCTCCACCGTTTTCAGAGTCAGGCATTTGTTTTTTGAAAAATGTAGAACAAGTTTCAAGGAAACAAAGATAAGGTGCACAATATTTTGGAACACTGTATCCTTCAACGTTGAGTAAACCAAACAGCTAGTATATAGGGTACTTCCCTATGTAGCTGTGGCGGATACTTAACCCTGCCCACTCCAGACGTCTTTTGGAGTATATGGGTAGGGGTCTCTGAGAGAAAAAAGCACGGCTGAGTTACTCAGTATCTAGCGTTGAATTACCGCCTTACCAAACGTTGGGAGCCATGTAGTGTAGCTCCTATTTCCCTAATAGGCTCTGCGCATTGGAATAATATATCCTATAGGTTTGACATAGGACTGAGGTCGGTATGTCCCTATTGAGTATATTAAACTTAATTACTTGTGCCAGCTAGCTGAGAGGCCACTAGAAACTCCTTGATAAACAAGAAGGGAGTAGTTTCTGGCAGCCGCAAAACATGACCACTTTGTTTCCCTTTAGAATCAGAACGTGTCCCAGAGTCGTGGAAACAATAGATAACTATTTCACTCAGCTCAATCGTGCATACTTAGTTTTCCTCAAAGGTACACAGAAAGAATAGACGGGCGTTTCAATAAAAGATTTATTGAACAGTCTTGTTTCTTGTGTAAGTTAAATGTGCTGTTACGATCACAAGACAGTATGCAAGATAAATAATGTACAGCGTAAGCAGTAGAAATAAATAATACTGCGCTAGCATGATCTTTAGCAGATATTCATTTTCATAAATAACATAGACTAAAAATGTGAGTACTCATACGATGCGGTTCTAAGCTAATTCTACCCCAATGTACCTAACCTAACCTAGGTGTAGGGAGAGGTATGAAGTAGGTGAAGTATTCCTTACTATGGTATACTAAGAGTGTGTTACGCCTAGTATGCCAAGAGTCCCTCTAGGTTCTAGTCAGCTCCATACCTTAAGAATGAGAGAGGTGGGAATCTCTTGCCAGACTCGAACTCCAACACCCCGCGAGGGAAGTCAGATCACTGGAAGCTGGACTCTCTGCTTGCAGGGATGACAGCGTCTTGTCAGTGCGTCAGGCCGGGAAACGGGCTCCTCTGAAGTCGAGGTCTCCTCTAGTTTACAAGGGCTAGGGAAGGTATATTTATACCTGAGAGGTACCTCACAATGTTAGCATTGACTTGAATCAGACAGAGGAAGACGTCATGAATGAACCCCTAAGGTATAACGGTTCATGCATAATAGAGGAGTCCTTGAAGAAATCAATAGTCCTGTGCTAGGGAAACTCCTGAAGCCTAAGGGTCTGTTCTTCAAGAACTCGTTGTGACGTTAGGGTGGACGGATGTCGGAGACCATGCCTGTATTTGGAGTGCACGGTTTAATGCCTAAATAAGGACTGGGATTTTATGCCTATATAAGGGCAGGGCGAATTGTGCCTATATAAGGACATGATACAGGAAAACCTATATACGGACACCCTAAGAGGAATACAACAAAAGGACCGGGGCCAGGTAGGGCTATTCAAAATTCAAAACACAACATGAACACCTGGCTCCGTACTAATCTACACTCCTACTATTTATGGAGTAACGGGCAGACTATTCTTTTATCTGTCCAAGTAGAATTTTTATTAAATAGTCTTTAAATTGATTCAAAACAATTTTTCAAAAGACTGAAAAGAAACACATATTTCTCAAATTGACACAGAAACCTTCACATATAAATAACACAATGCACAATCAAAAACAATTTGGACATACACCAAAGTGAGAATTATTTGCAACAAATTACAACAAGCTTGACAAGATCACTAAATGAAAACAAACATAAATCAAATACAAAAACATTTAAAGCTTGCATCATCTGTGAAAAACTCAACGGTGATTGCGAAAAATGTCCAATTCTATGGACTAAACTTATTGTTTCAGCAAGAATATCACAAAGTGTTGAAAATAATGAATTAATCTTTAATACATCCGACACTCAACACATTTAGATTTAACTAAATGCCTCTCAAATGCCTCTTGAGAAATGCCAACGCGTTTCAAGACCCAGGCTGGATAGTACTGGGACTCTCGTCAGGGCTTCAAACAAATGATCGGGATATTCTGATTCTTGAAGTAGGAGCAGCCGCTCCAGTTCGTTGATTCCACGCGCTTTTATCTCTATGTCAGTTGACTCGTTCTACTGTAGCTTAATGCACCACGTGCACACTTTAAACTGTGTATAATTCTTGCGCAAAGGCTGCAAAGCATGGACAGGAGCTATTCGGATTGGGACTCACAATTTTTAAATGAGTTCGTCCGATGTTAGACTCTGCAAAGGCAGGCTTTCTTCTGCTCAAGCGCGTGCTCGCATTACTGGAATTGATTTTGTATCGACTTCATTGAACAAACTGGATTAACTCTCACCCGGCATCTCTCAGTGATGAGATGCCGGGTGAGTGAGAGATGCCGGGTGAGAGTTAATCCAGTTTGTTCAATGAAGTCGATACAAAATCAATTCCAGTGAATGCGAGCACGCTCGCTTTTGAGCAGAAGAAAAGCCTGCCTTTGCAGAGTCTAATATCAGACGAACTCATTTAAAAATTGTGAGTCCCAATCCGAATAGCTCCTGTCCATGCTCTGCAGCCTTTGCGCAAGAATTATACACAGTTTAAAGTGTGCACGTGGTGCTTTAAAGCTACAGTAGAACGAGTCAACTGACATATAGATAAAAACGCGTGGAATCAACGAACTGGAGCGGCTGCTCCTACTTCAAGAATCAGAATATCCCGATCATTTGTTTGAAGCCCTGACGAGAGTCCCAGTACTATCCAGCCCGGGTCTTGAAACGCGTTGGCATTTTCAAGAGGCATTTTGAGAGGCATTTAGTTAAATCTAAATGTGTTGAGTGTCGGATGTATTAAAGATTAATTCATTATTTTCAACACTTTTGTGATATTCTTGCTGAAACAATAAGTTTAGTCCGTAGAATTGGACATTTTTCGCAATCACCGTTGTGTTTTTTCACAGATGATGCAAGCTTTAAATGTTTTTGTATTTGATTTATGTTTGTTTTCATTTAGTGATCTTGTCGCTTGTTGTAATTTGTTGCAAATAATTCTCACTTTGGTGTATGTCCAAATTGTTTTTGATTGTGCATTGTGTTATTTATATGTGAAGGTTTCTGTGTCAATTTGAGAAATATGTGTTTCTTTTTCAGTCTTTTGAAAAATTGTTTTGAATCAATTTAAAGACTATTTAATACAAATTCTACTTGGACAGATAAAAGAATAGTCTGCCCGTTACTCCATAAATAGTAGGAGTGTAGGTTAGTACGGAGCCAGGTGTTCATGTTGTGTTTTGTATTCAGGATACGGGCATAAAGCTCCGCACACTTTCCACCCATCTTTTTAATTGGCTCCTGTCCTTTTTAAATGGTGGCTTTTTATTGGTCAATAGGCTTAGTAGTCCCTCCTTAGTACCGCCTTGTCTCTTCTTGTGACCTCCCATGAGGACACCCCTTGTTAAATGTGTTGGTACTCCCTAGGTTTTAATTACAGCCTCAGAGCACTATTTTCTTAAAGGGCTTCAGGCAGGGCACACGCTTGGTCCTAAGCAAGGCTGGCAGTGGCTACTTTACTCACTAGCACATCTCACATTGATATGAGACCTTCTATAAATTTCCCTTCATCAGCTCCACGCAGATTACAACCTAATCCGGAATTAATATAATAATTCTTTTGTCACATTTCAAAGCTACTAATTGTATATATGGACCTAGCTATTTGAATGTACTCGTGGTACTGTCTTGCACGCATAGCATTAAGGGTAAGGTGGATTTACCATATCTTCTGCAGGATGCAGTACCATATGTGACCAAAAGAGGTCCCATGGGACCTCTTTTGGCCACATATGGTACTGCACCTTGTAACATGGGTAGGTAAAAAAACATTGGCATTTATAATGCCAATAGCTCCAACTTTGCAGGGTGCAGTACCATATGTGGTCAAAAGAGGTCCCATGGACTTCTTTTGGCCACATATGGTGCTGCACCCTGCAACATGGCTAGGTAAAAAACATTGGCAGTTATAATCCCAATAACTCCAACAAATGCGAGACCGATTGCATTTCCAATGCAATCAGTCTCGCATTTGTTAAAGTTAGAGCTTTTGGTGTTGAAAATGACAATGTTTTTTTACTTTTGCTTTTTTATACCATTGGCAATAGTGCTGTGCAAATATAATAACTCCACTGCAAATAAAAAACAAAAGTAAGAAACCTTGTTATTTTCAACGCCAACCGCTCTAACTTTAACAAATGCGAGACCTATTGCATTGCAAATGCTTGTTATCAATAGATCAGGGGGAGGCTGAGGATAAAGAAGATCACAAAAGCAAATAAACTCCAGCCAAGAACCTGCTTCCTCCCATATCGTCTAAAATAGGATACTTAAAAAAAAAAAAAACACAGCACCTGTAACTTTAGTGGACATGGATGCATTAAAAGAAAGGTTTCCCGTTTGGAAAGTCAAATACAGAGACTGAGATCTACTGTGGCTGGCTTGAGAAAACTCCAAACTGATCATTACACGAAAACCTGTGACTTCAAGGCAGTCTGCCAGCACCGCTGTCATTGTTTGGAACTTTGGAAAGGGCCTTGTGGGGTTAATTAACAATAGGTTTTGTGATGTGATAACATTGCACATCTCATGAACATCTGTCTCTTGCCCACTGACCTTCATGAAAATTAGAGGAAACGTAAGAAGCCATTAGTAGAAAATTGTTAACCTTTGTGACAAAAAAAGGACTGTCACATGATGAGTTAGTTTAGTGTTAGAACCTCCTATTTCTTCGCAAGAGGTTTATATTTATGAACATTTCTTGTAAGAATTCCGCAGCATGTTGCCATGTATTGTAGACACACAGTTCTTTGCATGTGACCCGCGTCTGGCCTGTATCCTACAATGCCTGCTATCAGTGACTTAATCTTCAATGGTACTTCTCCAAATGTTCATGGAAACTTCGAAAACAAGTTTTCGCGCTCATCTTCCTGAAGATAAGCCTGTGCTAAACATGACGCGCTGACCACAACCACCCAACATTTCTCCCTCTCATAGGAGAGTGTGTGACTCAGATTAGCCCTGATGGCAAGCTCTTGCTGCCGAGTGAATGTGCTCCATTATATCCGAATGTTAAATTCAAAGGTAAATGGCTATTATGAAGTCAAGCATTTTAAGTCTTCAGGTTTGTCTTACAACAAAGTAGGTGAAAGTGAAGGAAGAGCCCCTAGTCTTGAAATATATAGAATAAAGGTCGCTCCAGCATACCATTCTCTGCCTCACAGTGGTGAACAGTGCTCAGTTAGGGTGAAATCAAAAATATATGTACATGACCCTAACTGTCCTTTACAGTTTATTACACCATAAAGCATTTGACCTGTTGACAACCATATCCAGTTAATATGTTAAAAAGCAGCAAAAGTGAGAGCAAGCATTCACTCTTTCCAACATTCTTCTGTCCACTCCACAGTCCCTAGCCCTGGAGCTCTGGTGGCAGTGGACTGGGTCTCTCTAAAGCTATCCACAGACTACTAAATGGTCTTACAATGTACCAACAGTAAATCCGGTATGTTATTAAATTGGTAAGCATCAGCGGTGATACATTTTCATTGCGCAGTATGGTGTACCAGATTCTTTTGTTTGAGATTAGGTTGAGTACCCCACGTACACAATAGCCGTTCAGATTTGAGAGTAGAGGTAGATCTCCACGTTCAAGCTCTTTGTTCTAATACTCTGGTTCTCACTCGCCTCCTTGGTTACTGTGGTAGAATTGATAGTCCTAAATTCTTTTACATTATCCACTCTTCATGACTTCAGCTCTGGCTCTTTTCAAGTAACCATTATATATATTGGGTCTGATAATTAGGCGTGCATAGTGAAGTGAGCAGCCATCACGTGTCAAAAATTCAACTTAACTAAAAAAGTTAACCATTTCGTGTAGTTTTTTCCCCCATATTTTATGACACTTGATTCTAATTTCGGCAGTTGTGACTATTTGAAAATTACTGGGAACATGAGCACAATATGGGAACATCTTAAAGCTTTGATAAGAGAGGTGTAAGATATCTGTGTCAGACATTGAAAGACCTCAGCGAGGACTAGAGCACGACTCACCTAAACCACCAAGCAGTGGCCACCTTGAGCAAGCAATCTGAAGTGGCTAGTGATTTGTCGTATAACACACCATTAATGTACCATGTGTAATATATCTAATTTAGTGACTGTTGAATGTGGGCATTACAGGGGCCTGAAAGCCTTTGACTAGACTGTTGAAGGACCTTACATGTTCAGAGTCAGAGCCATCAAGTGCTTCAGAGCTTATGCAGGTATGAATTTCCTTACATTTTTATTATTTTTACGTAACTGGGCAATGGGACATTAGACACCTTTACAGAAAAGCTAATTTCGTCCTAAGCATGTTTGGGCAACCCCGTGCTATTTCGATGAATACTGAATGGAGCTGCACATGCCGGGAGGTCAGATACATTGGTTCACACCGTGCTTGCCTCACAGCTGCTGGTGTTTCCTGTTGGATGTTGCAAGGCTCACATGTGTTCCCTAGATTACACGGGTGGTTGGGAGATTGGAGGAGGCAGCAGTGCCCACAGCTATGCTTGCAGACCACAGGATGCACTTGGAGATACAAACTCATTTTTAAAAACAGTGGGAACTATTCTTATTGTGTGCATGATTTAGAGCGTGGTACAGGCTTTCATTCTTGCACTTCCTTCTGTGATGCTATCTAGAGAATGTTGTGGAATTGTACTCTTGTTTTTCTTAAACCAGTGCACTTATAAATCACACTGTACGATTACTACAACCCTTTCAATGTAAGTATGAAACTCTAATTTGCGCTCATAGCCAGGTCAAACACAGTTAACCTTCCTGAAATTTTCGTTTTGTCAAAATGCAATTAAATTGAAAACTACTTTGACCATTTGTAAATGTGCCAAGTGGCAAAAGCTCTTTTTCTCTGCATTCGCTGTTTTCCACACAGATGACTACCCAGGCTGTTCAGTTTTAGGGCTGCAGTGAAGCACTAAGTATTAGTAAAGCAGGAATGGTAACGTTGATTTTATAACATTTAGGTGGTTCGATAATTCAGAATAGTTTTACAGCTCTCTGGTCTAAGTTATACAGCGCCTACACAGAAGCGTTTGATTTGGTGGAGCTTCATACAGATGGCATGACTTGACCAGGATCATGTGAAAGTTCATCAGGAACCCTAACTTCTTAACGTCACCTCCATTTTACTGATTTGATAAGTTCATGTGCTGTGTGGTAAGCCCACTCTAACAATATATTAAACAGTGGTAACTATGAAGATAGCCAGAAAGATGCTTCAGTCTGGTTGGCCCATTTAAATATTAAGTGTTCTTACTGTAGTAAATTAGCTGCTATGTGTCCGAGTTTCATTTTAAATTAGCCTTGTATGTTTTGCTCCTATTTTATGGTATTTACTAGACTCTACCAGTCACGTTAAATTAGCATTGTTTGAAAAATGCCTGTATTTGAAGTGATTAGTTACAACAATACATAAGTGTTTTTTGTGGCTGGAGATCTAGCCTTTTTAGAGTTGCAGAATGAAAAACATTTACTCACTCTAAAAGCCCACTGTTGACTCTTTGTAAATGGCAAAGCATATTTCAAAGCTCTGTGGCTCTTCTTTAAGGCTCGATGAGTTGTCCAAGTTATTCTTCACACGGCATCCCTCCAGAAGTCTAAGATCTATTGACCAGAAACTACTTGCCATCAGCCCATTCCGACGACTCAAGAGGTTTTCAAAAAGATCCCTTCATTCACAAGGATCATCTCTGTGGCATTCACTTCCATCACAACTAAGACTGGAAAATGATTTTCTGAGATGCAGGAAGCTTTTAAAAAGCTATATTTTCTGCCAGACCTATGGCAAGCCCCTGAGCAGCTGGCCTCTAAACCTGCTAAGACCTGCGCCTGCTGCTTATACGCCTAAAACCAGCCACTCCTTCAGAGACCCCTACTCTGACTCTACCTAAATCTTTTACATTTTCACCTCAGATTTTTCGGTGTATTTGCTGTCTTTGTCAACAATATACATTCTTATTTGATCACTATACTAATGGTATCTGATACATGGTGCTCTGAGTCTACCTCCATTGGCTTGCAATGACATTAAAACCTAAATAAATAAAAAGCTCTTTTGATTGTCTTTCTAGCCCATTTTGACATGACGTTGTACATAGAGATTCTTACTTGACTTTTTCCAGCTTATTCTTGACTTGCTTCCTCTCTTTTTTGTGAAAATATTCAAGCTTGATACCCCTCGACTCTTCCTTGAGATTTCCTCAAGTAACCTTTGACCGTTGCCTTATTTATAGTGGCTTTGAAGTACTGGCTGGAATATTACTTTATCATTATTCTTCAGTTAGAGGATTTTTCGAGCTTGATTTGCTAACCCATAACACTCTTTTTGTCTCTTTCAGTCCATATGTCAAATTTTGACACTCCATGTGGCTTGTTGCCACAGTCTTTCAATGATATGCACAAAATATCAGTATGCTTCTTCCTGTTAGCTCTGTCTCCGTCCTACAGTCAGTTTCTGAAAGGATATAGTGGCTACCAATTCCTGACGTTTTTTTCCTACTTTAATATTCTTTCAGCGTTTTGGATACACAAAACTCCTCTTTAAGGTACAATAATAGTCTCCCTACTCAGGAGGGCACAAGTGCACGAGGATCAAAATAAATCTGGACTTGGAAAAACCTTGCAATTGAGAAAATTGTAACTCATGGGGAAATCCCCATCCACGTCTAGATAGCCTCTTAACACTTGTTCATGATCTCTACCCATCAAGTCAATACCACATACCACCGTAAAAAAACAATACTGCTAATATCTCCTCAATGTTCAACTCTACAGTAAAGTAGTACACCTGTTGCATCCAAAGCCATGAAATGTAGAAACTTGGGTGATACATTTTTACCATGATTGGCACGTTTTGTTACATTTTAACAGTGAATGGCTCGTAATTAAGTAAAGTAGTGTAATGGCCTCATTTTGGGAATATTCTTAACAAGTTTAAGGCGAAATTCACATAATTGCATGAATGACACCAGTATAGTTTAAATTTCGCTCAGGTCTAGTCCCAGGATTATTTGCCTTCAGTGTTTTCCAGAAAGGTAAGCTTTGTGACCAGTTCTGGCATTTCGGTGTCGGAGGGATTCAGGAAGAATTTCTTCAGAAAGGCAAACCCTAGTATTTTCCTAAGAAAGGTATAGAAGTCTTGTGCCAATCAATCAGTAGATTTGTAGCGCGCTACGTGTCACCCATAAGGATATTCAGGCGCTGGCAGGGTCCAATTGTTTAGCCAAATAGCTAGGTCTTCAGGGACTTTCGGAACTTTGAAAGAGATGGGGAAGTCTGCAGATAAAAGGGTAGCTCGCTCCATGTCTTTGCTGCTCGGATGGAGAAGGAGTGATCTCCGCATCTGCTACATCTGATGTGGGGTGAGGGTTAGAGAAAGGGGAGCGGAAGTGTCTGGTGGGCTGATGGAAGTTCAGGCGGTGGTTCAAGTAGGCTGGTCCGCAGTTGCATAAAGCCTTGTATGCATGGATCAGGAACTTGAACTGACTTCTTTTCTGTACAGGGAGCCAGTGGAGTTCCCTGAGGTAGGGGGTGAAGTGCATTCATCTAGGGAGATCCAGGACGAGTCTGGCTGCAGCGTTCTGTATGGTCTGTAGTCGTCTGAGGAGGTGAGCATTGGCGTAGTCCAGTCGGCTGGAGATGAGGGCCTGGATGATGGTGCGTCATGAGCTTTGGGATTGCCATTTGAATATCTTACGAAGCATGCAGGGTATGAAGTAGCAGGAGGAGGAGACGAAGTCATCATGGTTAGCTTGTTATCCAGAATGATGCCTAGGTTTCTAGGGTGGTCAGTGGGGGTAAGAGTAGGTCCGAGTTCTGAGGGCCACCAGGATGCCTCCCATGGGAAGCTTTTGTTTTCGAAAATCAGTACCTCTGTCTTTTCCGTCTTTTCCGTGTTGAGCTTCAGGCAGTTGTCATTCATCCAGTTGGCGAAGTCTGTCATGTAGTTGTGGAAGTTGGTCTTGGTGGTGTCTTTGGAGTGGGAGAGGATGTGTGAGGGAGAGGATATGATGTTGAGTCCACGGGTTTTGGTGTTGCTGGCCAAAGGTGTCATAAGGGTGGGGCTGAGCGAGGATCTTTTGGGTACTCCACAGATGATTTCCTTGGGTTCAGAGGTGAAGGAGGGCTTTTTGCCTTCTTCCGGTGAGGAAAGAGGCGATCCATCTGAGAGTGGCTCCTTAGATGCCTATGTTGTGCAGCCTTGTGATGAGTGTGTAGTGGGACTGTATCGAAGGCTGCCGAGAGGTCTAGGAGGATCAGAGCCGCAGTCTCTCCTCGGTCCAGTAGGGCTTTGATATCGTCGGTAGCCGCGATGATGGTTGTCTCAGTGTTGTGGTTGCTGCGGAATCTGGATTGGGAGGAGTCGAGTAGGAGGTTCCGTTCTAGATGTGAGGAGAGTTGTTGGTTGATGGCTTTCTTGAATGCTTTGGCCAGGAACGGGAGCAGGGAGATTAGTCCGTAGTTGGTGAGTTCGCTGGGGTCTGCCGATAGTTTCTTTAGTAGGGCGTTGACTTCTACGTGTTTCGAATCCCTGGGGTAGGTGGCCATGGCAATGAGGTGTTGAACAAGGTGACGAGTACATAGCTGATTCTAGCTTCACCTAAGTTGAAGATGTGGTGAAGGCATGGGTCAGATGGGGCCCATGAGTGGACTGAGTTCATGATGGAGGCTGTGTCCTGTGGAGCGAGCTGGCTCCATTTGGTTAGTCGTATATCTGTGGTGGTAGCCGGGTCGTTGTGTTGCTTGAAGAAGTCGGTGGCCTGGGGCTGTGGTTTGAAGTCTCTGTAATGTTGGTGATCTTGTTGTTGAAGAAGTTTGCAAGGTTGTTGCAGAGTTCCTGCGAGGGGATGAAGTATTCTTTGACAATGTTGAAGAGTTCTTTGCTGTTACTGGAGCTTGATTCGGTGCATGAGGCTAAGGCCTTTTTGTTCGATTCTCTCAACTGTCTGTGATAGAGGCGGAGGACTGTCTTGAACGCAGTCTTGTCGGACGTGTCCTTGTTACTGCGCCATCTCCTTTCCAGTTGTTTACAGTGCAGTTTAGCGGTTCTGAGGTCTTCAGCTTACTAGCTAGCCCACTTGGTGGCTGTTGTTACCAATGGGAGTGACGCTGTTGGCGCAGTTGGTAATCCAATTGCTGAAGTTTCTGACGTGCTGGTCTAGGTTATTGAAGGAGAAGGGGTGGGTGGCGTTGAGGGCGTTGATCCATGTGTCCTTTTAGACTTTTCTCCAGCTGCGGCGGGGGGTGTTTGGCAGAATGGGGGCAGAGGTCCGTGAGCTGGTGATGTTGAAGTGAACGATGAAGTGGTTGGTCCAGGTGAGTTCCGTGGTGTGGCTGCACCTGATGCAGTCGCTGGAGGTTAAGAAGGGGTCTAATGCGTGACCTGTGGTGTGTGTGAGGTCGTGATAGTTATGTGAGTCCTATGTTGTTCATGCTGTCGAGGAGGTTGGTACTGTTCTGTCATTGTGGTCGTCGAGATGGAAGTTGAGGTCGCCAAGGAAGATGTAGTTGTTGGAGTCTATGGCGAGGGGGGCGATGACGTTGGCCATGAAGTTGCAGAAGGCTGGACATGGTCTTGGAGGACGGTAGGCGAGGGTGCCACTTATGGTTGTTTTGCCGTCTGTTTGGAGTCGGAGGTTGAGGTGTTCCATGTGTTGCTCACATTGAGTATCTCCTTCAGTCAAGCCCAGTGCGCACTATGTACATCACATTTGCATAGCACACAAATAACCGGGTCAGTGGTGTTAATTAGTTCATCAGTGACATCATCCACAATGTTGTTCCTTATGTCTGTTGGTCATGAGTAGTGCTTGGAGGGGCATTATAGCTCCATAACTCACTTTTTGGGGTTTTGAATTGTAGCTGCAACATCATTACATTTAAGTTTTTTTTATTGAAATGTAAGTCTATGTAGGTTAGTATATTGACTTAGAATAGCCTTTAACAAAGTTAATTTTCTGGATTTTGTCATTAAATACTTTAACCCCTTCCCTGCTCATGACGAGCTCAGCTCGTCATGCTGCGCGGGCGGGCTGTGCGCATGACGAGCTGAGCTCGTCACGACCACGCCCGCGATCGGAATGTCCAGCACCTGGGCGGAATTCCGATCGCAGCGAAGGCGTTAAAAAAACACTGTCCATAGTACTCAAATGCTTGAATGCTCACCCCAACTGTGGTCGGCAGACCTCCTGAAGCTTTTGTATTGGTCTGTTGCATTTATTTTTGGCCACAATAAGTATGTGCATGTTCAGTTCTTAGTCTAGTTCTTGAATTCTGTATTCAGAGTCGGAATTTTTGTTAGGGAGAAATGGTATGGCAAGTTTTCCACCCCTTTCAGGTGTGCAATGCCCTTTCTCCCGTGTTGTTGCCCTCACATGACCCCTACAAATCTTTCCGTGGCAAGATCTACAGACCTCAAAAGTGGCTACCAGAGCATGACTGTTAAGTTCCTACAGCGAATCAAAGGGTCAGCCTAGATTTCTTTCTGGGGATGTCTTCAAAGCCACTGGGTGGATTTACATTAAACCCTACAAACGACACTGCCTCGGATTACGTGCCAGCTCTACTTAATTTGGTGTTTTGACACCATCGCTTGCCAAATATCCCCTGAAGGATTTTGAATGGGAAATGCAACTTTTAGGGCATTCTCACCCTAACCCCAACACCAAATGTATTATGAACAATTTTGTCTCGATTCATCAAGGCATTGTAAGCATCAACAAGGTATGCCCATTTATGCTATGACAGGAACCTGGGGCAATAACATTCATCAAGGTGGTAAAGTGTTAAAAAAAAATCCCAAAAATGTTTTCTGCTGGCTAATAGATTGAAACAGAATTGTGGCTTTGCTATTTTCGACTCTGTAATTTCGAACTATAAAAACTGTAGGTTAATATAATCTATGCTTGCATTAAAGAAAAAGATGCAGTTGAGGTTGGCAAACAATTCCAACAGATTTAGAAAATTAAAAATTGTAAACCCTGCATTTCCCTCACAGCTCTTGCCTTTATTAGTAAAGATGCCGAGCTATTGATACGTTTCTCGGTAGTTGAATATTTGTCTCATTGCTAGAACGTGTCAAAGGTCCCGGGTCTCTGCAGGCAGTCTGATTTAAGTGGTTGTGGTCAGTCTGAGGAACCAGTGATATGATAAGATAAGGCTCGCAGAGTCATGTGGTTTTTGCTACGCAGCTATCCAGTTTGTACATCTTACGAACCCTTGCAAGACAAGTGTCAGAAGTGTATTGTTCGGGTGTCGTTGTCAATGAGTTGCTGACCTTTTATGCATTTGCATTACTCCTGCACCTACTGAAACATGGTTGGTGTTGCTGAACCGAGAACAACTCGACAAGTAAAGCCCCCTTGCGTAAAGTCCTGTGCAGTCGTCTATATTCCAGCAGAAAAATCCATTACATAGATACTGGTGAAACTGCCTTCTTGATGAACAGTTGTAGTAAATGATTTGTTTTGATTATTTGCCCAACACTATTATTTGTATCTGCGGCCATTTCTTAACCCATGGATAAAATGCTACATATAAATGCTCATCAGCTGCGACCACCATGTGCACAGTGGACAAGGTGAACACTGTACTGTAAAGGGACACAGTCCTATAAGTAAAACTCCACCATAGGATTCTTTAAACCAGTTAAATCTCCGGCATATAATCAGTTCATACTGACAAATCAGATGGAGAAGGTAAAAGAGCACCACAATCCCAGTGCTTTGGAGGAGCCCACTGCAGGATTCAGCTGATGAGCTTAACACCACACTGCTGCCAAAATTGCTGAAATGCCATCCAACAAAAAATAGGAAGAGTGGTTCTGGATCTAGGCCTTCTCAAGGCCCATCAACAAAAACTACCGGGAAGATTGAATAAGGTGGAGTCCAGTCCTGCCTCTAGAAGAACCACTGTACGAGAATTACTTGATCAAATGGCATAATTAAAGGAATGCATCAGATATGTGAAATACAGAGCAGAAGACTCCGAACGAATATCTCACCTTTGCCCAGCGCAGAGGATATGCATTCTAGAGACCAATCTGTACAAAAGGATGTTCAAAGCATTTCTCCCCCGCAACTGATCTGGGCCATTCAGGATATGAACCTCATGTTTCAGGCTCGAACCTCTGTTACTGCCTGGACAGTTCTGAGGCTTTTTGGGCTCCTGGCTCATGTATCCTGCTGGTGTCCTGCCCGTTGGCATTTGTGCAGATTGCAGTGGAATCTCTGCCTCAAATAGGCTCAGCACTGGGGGTTCCTTTCGGACAACACTTGTGTCGCAGATGAGGCAGTACTGGATCTTCAGTGGTGAATGACTGATTCCAAAATGACTTGTGGCAGGCCATTTTCCTTTCCCTTTCCAGAGCTCACTGTAGTGACTGATACATTTAGTCTAAACTGGGAATGCCATCTGTACAAGGTAGAGATCAGAGGCCTCTAGTCTCCTCTGGAGCAGAGGCACCACATCAATATTCTGGAGCTGTGTGCTATCCAGCCGACTCTTGAGGCCTTTTGGCTTTCCATCAAAATAGCCCTGTGCAAGATCTGATGGCCAGCACAACTCCATGGCCATGTGGTACATTTGGCAACAAACCGGTATGGAGGTCACTTGTGTTGTGTCAGCGGGCACTGAGGTTGTGGCACTGGCTGTCCTTTCAGGGAATTTCCCTGACTGTCAACTGTTTGGTGGGGAGTCCCTAAATGCCAGATCAGAAGAGCTTAGCAGGTGCCATCTAGCTAACTGAGTGGCATCTGCACCCAGGGGTAGTTAAAGGTGTTTTCCCAAGTGGAGTGTGACTTGGGTAGATTAATTCACTACCTCCACCCCTCCCAAGCTCGGCCTACCGACATTGGGAGGTCATGGTCACCCAACAACAGGGCAGGGTTCTACACTCAAACCTCCAAAACCTATACCTCTGTGTGTGGATATTGAGCAGAAACTGACCTTATCCAAGTTGATAATTTTTTACATAGCAATGTGCTATGCCTTGGCAAAAAAAGAAGCCTCTTGAGTATGTCAGGCTCATTCTACCACACATAAGGCTGCCACCATGGCCTTGGTCAATGGTGTAAGGGTGCTGGACATCTGTCAGGCTGCTACATTGGCTTCAGTTCACAATTTCACCAAGCATTACTGCCTTGACTCTCAGATCCACAGAGAGATCCTGTTTGCCCACTTGGTCCGGCAGGGTTTTCACTCTTCAGACCGTCTGCATTTTTTTAAAAAAGGTGCTGATTTGGTAACTATTCAAAAGATAAGAAATCTGCAGTTAGAAGTATCTAGCAGAAGAACAAGTTCCTTACCTTCAGTAACGCTCTTTCTGGTAGATACTGTATCTAACTGCAGATTCCTCTTTGCCCTCCCGCCAGCCCGTTCTAAGGAGTGGCTTCTTTCTAACATCTAAAAATGTCTCACGTTAGGAATCTGCACATTGCTATGACAAATTGTCCATGCTCTGCGACTGAGGGCTCAGAAAGAGACAAGGAAGAAACTGACATCAGCAAGCAGGGGTAATGCTAACATGCTGCTCCGCTCTATCGCTTCCAGGGCAGTGTGGAATCAACGCAGAGCCGCACAGGGCCACCTAGTGGTGCGCAGGAGTATTGTTTTTTTTCTTCTTTTTTTTTAAGTCCTCATGTCACCTCACTTGAGCATATATCCAAGCTGATACAACCTCAAGTGCTCACAAATTATTTAGCCAATAGCCCGTGCACTCTATACAGGAGGGAGAACCTTTGTACTGTCATCAGCAATGGAGGTTTAATCTTTGGACTTTCTTTTCCTTAAGCATATTTACAATTGGGGCCCAGATGGAGAGTCTGCCTGGGTGACCTCTATTACTCTGACTTTTTAGCCATCTCAAGTACATATATTACTGATCTCCACCAGTCCGTCCACGTAGGAGGTTCCAGCTGGGTCCACCTCCTACGTATCCCTCTTCTTGCCAGAAGGATAAAATAGAACATTATCTTGTCAGTTTCCAGATGCTTAGGGCCCATCTCAGTCGCATCCCCCAGCGTCCCAAAAAGAATCAGTATTGGGGTTACCTCTATCCCCCGTTCCAGAATGTTGGGAGATCGTCTTACCCACTTTTTGCCTGAAATGAGTCCGATTTGGGCAACTGGCAAACATATGGAAATCATGGGCATCCTGACCCCCACATTCCTTACATCTGGAGTCTCTGCCATGGCTGAGCTTCGCAAGCTTCTGGGAGGGGGGTGGGTCCAGCAGACTCTGTAAAGAATGAACAGGTGATTTCTTCTAAATGGGGCAGACTTAACTGTGGAGTATAACAAGTTAAAAAATACTTGCCAAAGTCCCTCGAACTCCTCCTGAGTCAGGTGTTCTTCCCACTCTATGGTATGCTGGGCTCATGCTTCCCTCCGCTGCCTTTAACAGATGTCGGTACTACTTGGTCAATTCTGCTACTTCTTTCTTTCTCACCGAGTGTCCTGCAACTCCTTTTCCATAAAGTTAGGCTCGCAGTTGGTCATGTCTTGACTCTTAACCCATGCGAAGAGCTGGTAGTATTTAAATCTTGACATGCCTGAATTTACAAGCCCTTTCCAGTCGTCCCATGACAGCAACCTGTCCCCCTCAATTAGCGGCGCCATCTCATGATCCCGGCATCTCTCAACAGACCAGCTAAGCAATCCTTCAAACACTCAGGGGTTCCTGCGGAATCCCAGATCGGTGACATCTCATTATAATATGGTATTCTTAGCAATACCCTAACAATAAACCATATTCGAACATTGGAATGTTGAGCGCTCCATTGAAGATAGTGAAATGCTCTGGGCTTCTAATGGCTGGTAGAAGCCCGGAGCATCAACCTTCCAATGTTTGTTCACAGCAACAGCTGTGAACAAAGGCCTCACAGAGCCGGAGGGGATTTCAACCCCCTCTGGCGCTGTGAGGCCTTTTTTTTACAAATTAGAACATCCTGCCCTCTAGGGACAGAATGTTCTAATAGCCTTAGAGCACTCCGTAGCGGGCTCTACCGGCCATTAAAGGCGGCTCAGGCCTTTAACGCTGGAGCGGGCCTTTAATGGCCGGTAGAGTCCATTACGGCCAGCTCTAAGGCTATAGTCTGGACCTTAGGCATTTCAATCTTACTTTCTTGAAGAACTGAGGAGCCCCTCATTTATGGAGAAAGTCCTCTTTCATTTGACTTTCTAACATGGTTTCTTATATTCTCCTCCTACATGTCTTGTTAGGGCGAGAAAACACCATCCTCCAGTTCTTCATCTGAAACGCCCAACAATAGAGCTAAATATCAGGGAGAGATACACTACCCTTATCTAGACATCTCCTAAGCTTCTTCCAAGATAATCAGATACCTTTAGAGGGCCCATATAAATGAGGTTATCCTCCCCTGGATCTTAGTCAAGGTTTTCTTCTCAAAAGTGAAAGGGATGTTCTCAAATAGGTAGGTGAGCTTGGGCAAAATTGTCATCTTCACAATATTGACTCGACCATGGATTGACAAAGGTAAGGTCTGCCACTTATATGCTTATTCCTTGCTCTTCAAGTTTCCTTCAGCAAGTCTATCCAGATCTTGAACTATGCTTATCCCCAGTTATCTTATGGGCCCCTTACTCCCCCTTCTCGCTCAGAGTTCCATCACATGGCATCACATTAACCATGTAACCCGAAAAACTCCCAAAAGTGGTCAACTCCTGCTCTATATATGGGGGAGCTTGCTTAGTATTCGAGGTATATATCAGTAGGTCATCCACATAAAGCACAACTTTTCTATTTGTTTCCCCATATAAGAAAGGGGTAATACCTGTACTCAAACTTAGGCTTTCAGCCAACGGTTCAATATATAGGGCAAACATTAACGAAGATAGAGGGCAACCCTGCCTAGTCCCTATCCTGATTATAACCATTGGAGACAGCGACCCATTCACTAGTACCTTCGCCATTGAGGAACTATAGATCTTCCGCAGTACTTCACAAAATATCCCTCTGAACCACCGGTGCTCGAGTAACAGCATAAGATATTCCCAGTTAATCTGGTCAAATGTTATAGCTGCATCGAAAGTGAGAATGGCCAGAGGAAGGGAGTGTGTGATTGTTATGTCTGTAGTCCCAATCAAATTGTGTTAATTCCATCAAGTATCTTCCTGATAAAAAACCTTTTTGGTCATGATGTTGCTCACTACCCACCACTTTACTCAATCGGATAGCTAAGATACTCGTGAAAACCTTATAATCGCAGTTTAATAAAGAAATGGGTCGGTATGTTTGGCATTCACAAGGATTTTTACCTGGATATAAAATCAGAGAAATTGTTGCCTCACCCCAAGATGGTGGTAATGGGGAGCCTTCTATAAGTATGGAATTAAACCGGGTTAACCAAAAGGGGATCACGTTATCAGCTAGGATTGTGTAAATTTAATTCGGGATCCCATATGGCCCGGCTGCCTTCCCTTTCTTTAATTTCTCAGCTGCCGCTAATAACTCCAACCCACTTACTTCCTGATTTTAAAAAGTATGTTGCTCTGGAGAGATTGAAGGCAACCCCTTAGCCTCCAACCAATCTTTTACTCGTCCTAGAGTAGAGTCTTGTGAATACAACACTTGGATAAAATCCACAAATGACCATTCCATCCCTTGGGTACACTCTAGTAATGTTTTTGTTTTCTCATTTAGTGTCCTCTTGATGTAATTCCTACTTTTGTTCTTTTTAGCCATCTATGCCAATAACTTACCACACCTTTCTCCGTACTCCAAGTTCTTCACCTTACTCCCTTCCCATCGCACTTCTCCCTTGCTTTCTATTCTTGCCCTGAATTCTACTTGACTTTGATGAAGGGCATCTTCCGCTTTCTCTCTGTCCCTCTCCTACATGACTGCTGATTTCAACCCACACTCCAGTTCAGCCTTCCCTTTTTCTAGCTGGTCCATCTCATTTCTCTTACTTCTGTTCAAGGAGACCACTAAACTTTGCAATACCCCCTTAAGTAGGCTTTATATGCATTCCACACTAATTCGAATTGAGCTGTTCCTATATTCCATTTAAAATACGCTTCTGTTCTTTTCTGGATCTCCAAAACCTTTTCAGAATGAATGAAGGAGTAGCTTTCTATCAAACATCCACCTTGTTGGTTTCTTCTGAACGGACAGGGCAATATGCATAAGTATGGCAGCGCGATCAGACAGGTGAATTGAGAGGTGCTCTAACGTCTGGATTTCACTCATCTCCCCGTTGTCTACAAGGAAACAATCAAGCCTTAATTATTGGCCATACTTCGTAGTTACTAATGTATAATCCCTGTGTTTCCCTTCCCTCTTTCACCAAGCATCACTTAGGTTTAAATCTTCCATCATAACTAAAATGTAAGCGCTTGTTCTCAGGAAGTTGACCTGAGATCGCACTGATGACCTATCCAGGTCGTTATTTAATATTATATTATAATCCCCTGTGCTATGGATCGAAAGTCTAATAAGGCTAAAAAGAGTTGCATTTAAAGGTACTTTATCCTCAACATTTGGGTCATAATAGCTAGTTATGGGAAAAAAAAGTCTTGTCGTACCTTAATCTCAGCTATTGACCAACGCTCTCTCCATCATCAGCTCTGCTCCTCACTACTTCAATGCCTATGTTGGCCCAAACAATTATCGCTACACCTTTAAGACAATGCGATTGATTTGTTGCAACCGCCTGCTTAAACCAACTCTGCTTCAGCATCTACTCCTTACAGGCTGCTCTTAAAAGGTGGGTCTCCTGCAGCAGCAAAATATGCGTTCCTTTATCTCTTAGGTAGCACAAAATTTGGCGTTGCTTCCTTTTAAGCCGAAGGCCATTCACGTTCCAACATAGCACCTGTAAAGCGAACTTCGATAGCCTACCTGTTCCCTCCCTTGGTCCCATCCTGATGAACTAGACTTAAAACCACCAGACTTAAGTACTTTATACTTAGGCTGTCCGGTTTTAAGTTTAAACCTATAATAACTGATAAAACCCCACCGAAAGGGAAATAGCCCTCACCAGTGTAAACATATAAACACTGAAAAAACACCTACACAACCACAAACTAAATGCCATACAAAGAATGAAAAGGAGAGTGAAAGAGCCATTTATTTTTTTCCTGAAGGGGCCAATACAATGTAACTTTAAACTGTAACTGTAAAGCAGCAAGAAAGACTGGGCTAACATTCTGCTTAAGTTTTGTTGTTTAGCGATGTCACTAAAATATTGTTTCTTCCTTTTGCTTTTTTCAGTTTTGTGGTCTTTGGTCTAAAGATGCAGGGTTTAGAAGCATGTTTAGGTCTTATTTAATTTTTTTATGTACTGTAGAGAATCAGGAAATGTCAAAATCATATTTGATATTTTGGCTGCGTTTGATTCTTCCACTGATGGGTAAAATGGCTGGTTTCATAAGAACCTTTGCCAATATGTGCCATCACATTTACCCACAGAGAGTAGGTAAAAACCCTTGATACATCAGCCCCCAGTTTCTAGTGAGTCAGTATTGATAGTAGGTGAATTGCCAACACCTCAGGCTTTAAACATTCAAAGCAAGGTATAATGACAAGTATATGTGAAAAGAATTCTATCACCAAGCATCTGGGATAGTGGTGAAAACATGACACCAGACGTTTGGAAAACATGGAACGCAGTGTCACTTGGATTGCTGCTGCAAAAAGGTTCTTTCCAAGTTCAACAAAGATTGGAGTGATATTGTTTGTATTTGCAGTGATTCAGCTACGTATATGAAAAAGTTGTGTGATGACCTGTCAAAATCGATACCTGAGCTGAAGTGCTTTTCTGTAAGAGATCCTTGCCACTTGTTAGAAGGTATGCTGAAAGCATCTTGACAACCTTCAGAGTTAATGAAGAATGCTATTGACTTTTTAGTTCATTCTGGTGCACTGTTTTGTTATGCACGGGAACTAAAACACAAATATTTCTCATTTTGTGCTTTGTGTGGCATAAAAGAAAGTCATCCCAACTGTGTCGCTTAGCTGATGGTTCTCAGTCCAAGGGACTGTGAATGCTATATTATCCATTTGGCAACCATTTACAGAATTTTTGCTGAGTGATAATGCCAAAGGCAAGCAATGTGAGGATCTTTGGTCTCATATTGATAGTGATGTGAAAAAAGTACACTAATGCTTTCTTAGATTTTTACAGGAAAACATAACTGCTGTAGTGGACATAATAAAAAAACTAGACTGAAAACACCCTTGTCTGCCAAGTGTTCAGCATAATTGGTGTAGATGTGAAACATCTCCTTGAGAGTAGGCCGGGCGACACCTTTAGTGACTTTGGAAAGGCAACATGTTTCATGTTAGAGTGCTTACCACTTGGTAAGCAAAGCAATGTTGAAGAGCAATTCAGGAACTTTTATTTTACAATGTATGAGAAATGGCTTGCAATGATACATAGAAATGTCCCTTCACTAAACATGGCATTGAAGTCCATGAACCCTCACTGTGGTGCTCTGTACAAGTTCTAGATCCTTTCCTGAAAGGGGAATTTACTCTGTAGTTTCAAACGTGTTGTTTCATTTTTGACCGCTTCAATAACTCTGAGGGCATTAGCGCCCAGTTCAAAGCAAATGTTGCAGAACTTGCCCAGAGAATCGCAATCTTCAAGTGCACCAGTATTGGCATGGAAAGCTAGGTCAGTGGCCAGAGTTAGCAAATTGTGTACTGGCTGTTTTGGTATTGCCCATCTCAACTGTCAATGTTGGGAGGGCCTTTTCACAGATAAAAGTTTACATGGGAAGGAAAGAGCGAGTGTACATGACCAAAGACTCACTGAAGAAGTATTGTATGGTGTACTTCAATAAGTTTTATTTGCAAAAATGTATTTGGACCTCATATACCCTGTACGTACACTGTCTATATACCATGCGCTATCAGTGCAGAAAGCAAGCAATAATAAAAGCAAAACTTTCCATAAACACCGGAAAAACACTTTCTGTTTTTAATGGCACGAAAATGTGTAACCACTGATCACCACTGTTTTTTAAGGTATTGAAATCACTTGAAAACACCCCACCAGAATTTACCAAAAATAGAAACTGAAAACAGGAAAGCCTATTTATACTCCATATAAAAAGAGGACAAACTTTTTTGTTTTTTTTCCCCTATGCTCTCCACCTTCTGACCCCCCAAACCCCCCTCCTCGTCCCTCACCTCCACCCATGGAAGCCCTACCAACTTGACTTCAAGGCATAAAGTATGCCTCTGTTCAAGCCCCAACCTCTGGGTGGTCGTCATTTTACATTCTTCCTCTAAAGATTCTCCCTCACCTGTTTTTATACTTTGCAAGAATGTATCCACTTCTTCCAGGTCAGGGAAGCTATACATCTTGTTATTTCAGATAATCTTCAGCAATGCTGGGAACTTAAGTTGAACACTTGCTCCTGATTTTTTCAACTCCTCTATATGTTTACCTAGCTCCCACTGTCTGTCTGAGATAGAACGGGAGATATCTGATCTATTAATAAATGGGATGTATCCGGCCTTAAGTTTCTTCTCCTTTAGAGCGGATGTCCATATCCTCTCCTTCACGACAAATGACAAGAAGTTAACAAGAATTTTACGGGGTGTCTTCGTTGCTGGTTGAAATCTAAAGGGGTCCCTGTGTACTCTTTGGATCTCGGACATTCGGTCAACTGCTTCGGTAGCTTATGGTAGCGCATCTTTAACAGGTTCAATACCAAGGTTTTCAAATCGCCCCCTTCCGCTCCATCTGCGGAATTCAGAATTCAAATATTCTTTCTTCTTGCATTATTCTCCAGCCTCTCCTTCTGCTTCAACCAATGAATCTCCTTTGCGTTAGCACTTGCTCCCAGACTACGTTTGTGTGTCGTCCTCTCCAGTGCATCTGTACGTTGAACCAAGCCATCGATTTTCCCTTCCAACTTGATGCAGGCCACCTTAATCTCCCTTTGATTTGTTTCTGAGATGGAAAAACATTCCCTAATTTCTACAGATAGCCTAGCTATCATCTCCTGGACTGTCTGCGGATTCTCGGACCTGCTTTCTCTACTGATCTCATGTGGGTCCTCCTCTGAACCCTCAGGGTTCTGCTGGTTGTCTCCACCCATGTCCGTTCCCGACCCACTTTTCGAGCCGGAGTCTTGGCCCCCGCTCTTTCTTCTCTTCATAATCGTGCTTCACAAAGGAAATATATTGATTCTTCCTTGGGAGACAAACCGCTTGGGCTCCCTTTTTTTTCTCTGCACTACCGTTCCATCCATCTCTGACTCAAGACCTCTGCTTTTAGCATCTACTTCCTTCAGCTCAAAATATTCACTCCTTACTTGGCTTAGGGTGTTTTCACTTGATTTTACCCTAAAAAAAGACCTGAGATAGTTAGTGACTTTAAAATTCTTGGCCTGTGATTTCACAGATTTTTCTACTGGGGTGAGCCACTTCTTCAATAGCTCTTTTATTATGAGGTTCTTAGAGCACCTAGACACTGGTCCCTTATTCTTCCTCTCTACCAATCTTACTTGTGAAACGTTTGCACAGAGGTTCGTTGATTTGGGGGAGTATCTTTCTCCTATCACCTCCTTTCTACCTTTTAGTAACCCCACGCCATCTACACTATACGTAGCTTTAGGGCCAACTTCCTTAGGGGATACCCCCACTGATCTTGCAACCTTAGTCGAGCCTTGCGTGCTTTGTTTCAGTTCCATTAATTGCCTCCAGTCCTCCAGGCTCCTTCTGTCCCTCTCAGTACACCTGTACCCTTTAGTGCACTGATCTTTATGGCGGCAGCCTGTGACCGACCCCATTCTTTTCTCCGTCGGCGTCGTCCCTTTGCTGCCTCAGCAGGAGACTCTCAGCCGGCAGTGCAGAGCTCGTGCTGACTCCAGCCCAGAATGCTGCCCGGCGTCCCCTGCTCAATCCCTCTGCTGCATGGAGCCAGCACAGCCTGGTGCTCGGAGCCAGCCCATCCCCTAAAGTCCCTCCTGTGCCCCCCGTCAAAAGGAGGCATTTGCAGTGGTGTTCAGAAAGGAAGACTACAGTACGCTCATAAAGGTGAGTCTTAGTTGCTGCCCCAGGTCAGGAGCTTGTGGTCAGTTACTCCTGACAGGCCGTCATGTTACCTTGATTGTCTCTCGCGCAGGAGCATTGCTGGTAAAAGCTTTCCGGATCCAGTCTGGCACCTGGGGAGTATTCTAAGGTGAGGAATCTGCGGTTACATAGAGTACCCACCAGAAAGAGCGTTACCGAAGCTAAGTAACGTATTATCTGATAGACTTCTAGTTGTAGATTCCTTACCTTAGAATTTCCCCAAGGCGTCAGTCGGGATCCATAGATTTTCCATTAGTAGTACCCCTGCGTGTCGCTAGGTGGCGTTGGTCGGCTCCACGTCTGTCGTCGTGTGCACCGTAAATGACGTCACGGGACCTTCATAGATGCCGCCCGGGCGTGCTGACATCAGTTCTTTCTTTTTCCGCGCTAGCCTAAGCGCAGATCCGGAGAGAGCTACCCCTTAGCTGTTTTTTGGCTACTTTTTTTTTTTTTTTTACTTTTGTTGATGTTTTTTTCTGAGTCTTCGACCCCTGGTGATGGCGAGATGTCAGAATGTGGGACCGGATTCAAGCCCTGTGGATCCTGTCATCGGATGATGTCCGTAACGGATCTGCACCTCGCGTGCCTCTGGTGCTTGAAGGCACTCCTTCTGGCAGAATTTAGGACACAAATTCTCATGAACATTTCCTAGTTACCAGACAGCTTGACTGATGACTCCATAAGGCAGGTGCTCCTTTGGGGATGCAGTCCAGAATCCCCTGCACTCAGCAGGTTGTTCCTCTGCAGTCTTCAGCTCTCCCTGCAGGCTCTTGTTTCAGGTTTGTCACATACAGGTTTTTCCTCTGCATTTCTGTGTGGGCCCTGCCACTGCTCAGTTGGTAAGCTGGGAAGCAGAGCGAATGACCAGCATTTATTATTGGCATGCCTAATCACTTTTATGTTATGTCCAAATTTGAGAGACTCTTCAAATCAGATACTGCATGCCCCCTTAGTGATTAGTGCATACCAGGGGTATCTTCCACAGTAGGTCTCCTCAGTTGGTTCCAGGCTTGCATATTGTGTATAACTCCAAACTGGTACAGCCACGACCTTTGACACCCAGTTGCAGCAGAAGCAAGGTTGAAACTGAGTGTCCTGACAGGGAACAGGAGGCTTAATTATGAAGTGAAGGAAAAGGCAATGCCACACCCTAGTTGCTGTAACCTTACTTCATTGATTCCTGGGGGAAAGGTTGGAATCTTACAAGTCACAAGCCCAAGTGAATGAAAATAAATGATATTCCTCCCCGTCCTACCAGCCTCCAAAGGGGAGATTCAGAAAACAAACACAGGGAACTGGGCAGCCTTGGCTAAGCCCTTCATTTGTATTCAGACACACACACACACACCCATTCCCATACTCAAATGGATTCTGTGCCCATACAGTAAAGCACAACTCACACTCCACCCTCCCTGTACCTCCTATATGCACAGTGAACACACACTCTCTAACCTGTGTGACACAAGTATGGACAAAAGATCTGATTGAGGGAGACTAGAAGACTTTTTAACAATAGAGGCATCTTTCCCCTAAAGGGTATGAGCAAATATTCCTTGTCCCTTGTTAAATAAACGCTGCCACCCCTGTCAGTCCCTCTTAGCCGGATGAAAGGACAGTAGTCAATTCCAAACTTAGGGGTTCTATGTACCCCATCTGAGCCACACTGTAGGTTCTCAAGTAATTACGTGGGAGTACTCATGGAACACTTGTGATTATCATGTTAACTGAGGTGAAAAATCAATAACCCTCAGAGATGTATTGTGGCTGAGGGGGGGGGTCCCGCTCTCCAAAGCCATGTAGGAGAGATTTCTGTCTTAGCAACTACCAATAACTGCTGAGGTGATGAGAGAAAATGTAGGAACTGTGAAAACATTTACTATCCCATACTCTAGGACAAAGGCAAAAGGTTTGAGAAATTGGGTATTGTTTCAAATGTGGGAAAGATGTCACTGGAAGGGGAATTGGAGAGGCTCTCTTTGTCGAGAAGTAAATTCCTGAGCCTTCCAAGACAGCCAAACCTGAAAAAAATCAGTTGAGGCCCTAGGCAGTGAATCACCAACATGTTCAAGCAACCATAGGCAGAGATCACAGTATTACATTTAGAAGAAAAGTGCGTGATGAAAAAAAGCTGAAGACCAACGCTTACCTGGAAGCAACAGATACAAAAAGATAAAACTAGTTACTGGCAAGGAAGAGGCAAATTGGGCAACCTTACAGTCTAAAGTCAACAGAGCATGTACCCTTAAAACATTGGAAGCAGGACTCAAAGTAAGAACGTGGAGATAAAAAAATCTGAGACCCCTGTACAGGAGACGCCTGCTGAAGAGGCACCAGCAAAAGAAACTTTTCCTTTTTATCTCGAAGCAACAGCTTCGTGCATGCTATGTGTTGGTGTAGAATTCTGAAATATGTAATCTGTTGGAATGAATTGCACTTGGCAGAAGAGCACCACACGAGGACCCCCACAGATGGATACTTTGAACACGTGTGGAAAAAGTTGCTGTTCTCCTTTCAGATGATGTGGACTCTGGCACCTCGGGTTCCGCACTGGGCTGTCAATCCACTGTTACCTTACACACCCCAAAGGTCACAGGTGAGGAGTCATAAATGTCTTCGCAAGTAGAATGCTATTTTGCAAATTATACGAACACAGTGTTATCAGTGTTTTTGCCCTGCATTTGAATGTTTTAGGTCGAGCCTAGCAGCGCGCATCCGCTGCTCTGCGAGGCATGCTGTATCTGCTCGGGGTGTTTAGACCACGCCCACCACTTTGCATTTGTCCCGTTGTGTGCCTTTCTGAATTCCTTTCTTTGTATTGGCAAAAACGTTGCCTTTTGTCCCACCTATGGGTGTGTTTTTCACTGTGCAGCGACTGCCCCTGCTACATTTCCCCTTACTCCTCGATTCCTGTAACATTTGTTCGGCGCACTCTTTTACTTTCTGAATTGTTCCCATGCCGTGAAGAGAGCTTCTACATGCCCCTGCTATATTTTGTAAACACTTTTTTGACAAGGTTACGGCTTCCTGGATCGCAGAAAGCAGGCATGGGGGCAGCTTTGCCAGCGCACACCGGCTGCTTTCCGATGCTAAAACCAATTGCAAAGACAATGGGTCTCAAAGGCGAGACCTATTGGCTTTGCCAATGCTAGTTTAAGGCGTCTCCATACAGCTTGCTGATCGAACGCGTTTCTCGGAGATGGGTTGCCAGTTTTAATATCATCAGCCCCATGGTTTCAGAATAATCCTGCTATTTAAACTAACTGGGTTCCCTTGTGGTTACAAAGCAGTTGCTGCGTGATAATACAGGGAGACAGCAATGTTTATATGAAACAATAAAATATCCTAAAGTAATTGCCTTCCTGAAACCGTGGTTGCTGTTATGAAAACTTTATCACGATTTACCAGGTGATTGAAAGAGGTTAGCAAATTAGTGATATTGGGATTATTGCATACAAACGGGTATGAAACCCATTTTTGTTAGGAATAGTTAGCAATTTATAACAAGTAGGGATTAGCATAAAAAAGTAATTAATTAAAATTCAGTCCAGTCACTTCCTGGATCTAGTCCCCCCCCACCCACCAACCCCCTCCCCCACAATTTAGATCAAGGTTTGGGTTTGTTTTAGTCATCATATCTACGTCCACCTATATTTCTGTTTCGGAAATCAAAACATCAATCTGAGACCACAGCTCAGTGTTTTTTTTTTTGTATATCTCACTTTTCGCTGTCACTAATTCCATATTTGATATATATTGTGATTGTTGTTTCTAGAGTTTAAAACAAGGTGCTGTAGTATTTTTTCACTGTTCAGTGATTAATAGTCTAGCTACTGCAGATGCTAAGTTTCTCGTATGTTGAGTCATTGCAGGGGAGCCAGTAGGAATGTCGGCTTTCCCAAACAGAACCAATCATGCACTCCAGATAACCCGTTAACAGAAAAAGTTACTTAGAACATCCTTGTGTTTATCACAATATACAGTTAATACAAGGCAAGAGAAGACATATGTTTAACATTTGGCTATTCACACCTGAGGCAGCAAAAACTGGAAAGGGTATACATTTTGGCTCATTTGTGTGGCATGACGTATGTATGATGAATGCTAATATGGTTGACGATATTTCACACTAGAAAATATATTCTACAATGTATTAATGGGTAAAGACCAAATATTATCACACACCTCAATTTCCTCCGACTTCCATATAGATGTTAAATCCTTTGCCCAAATTACATTATTTTTGCTAAGATTCATTAAAATGGTGTCACAATTTTGGCTGTATACTCTCGGTTGAGTATATTGCATCAGTAAAATGATGCAAATTCTTGGATAGTTTGTTGATTATTGTTACCAATGAGTCTGGCAAAACGGATAATATTGTAATAAATGGATTTGCTTATTTGTCTGAGTGTAACGTGATAATGCTTGAACTCATTATTGTCTTCTAATATATCTTGTCAATAAAATATTTAATTTGTGCTTGCAAATTAAGTGTCGTTTTGCTGCAATGGAAATTAGTGCTACCCAAAGGGCTGTATATTTTGTGAACTGGGGATATTAAATACATTTCTGAATATTGCACCAGCACCAAGCTAGGTGATGGGTTATCCACTTTTTAAAAATATTTTTTCAAGTATTTGGTGCGAGTTCATTTCTTACATCTCCCTTAGGGGGGACTTTGAATATACAAAAAAAAAAAACATTTCTCGGTTTCACATCTTTGTGGAGCCAGCAAAAAATGGATATTGTTTAAATGTGGTGCCTTAAAATGCCTTTTGACATTAAGTCATGATACACCCACTATCTGTTTTCTAGCAATTATAGATGTATAATTTCTAGCGAAGAAACTATTGTGAATGTAGATTTGTAATTTGAATAAAAAAGGAACTTTGGCAGAATAATCATTGTAACCAGATTTACTCTCCCAATCAGTGCAATAGGCAGGTTCTGGCACGGATACAAAATCTGATTTACCTCAACCCATTTATTAACATAATTAGCAGAGAATAGGTTCTTAAAGTCATTGAGCAGCATTTCCAGCACCCCCAAAATGACTTGTTGCTCTCTACGGATGGAAGAATGAATCCAGAATCATTTGTCTAGAGTTACACAGCACAAGTTTGCACCAATAAAGGGTGACAAATTAAAGACTACTACTGAAGTAAATGTTATCATGCACTGCATTTACCATGATGCATTGGGGCACATTGAATGCTGGGATGTGAGGCAGTGTGCTCCCACCCTCCTTTCAGTTTCTCAAAGTTGTTAGAAATTTAAAGACCTAATTAACAAACTTGCTTCACTATCCTTACTGTTGAGGGTACTGTACTAGTATGTGCTTGGGGTACATTCCATATCATAACTATTTTTATATGCATTTATCTTATACCATGTGTTGGGACGGAAATGTCCCCTGCATGATATACAGACATGTACTCATGCTCTAAGTGCCCGACTTCATGTAAAACTGGTATCCTGACTTTTTGTTTGGCCCTGGCATTTTGCTGACCTAGCATGTGAGCAGAGGCCTAGGCCTGTACCCTGGAATACAAGGTTCAGAACCTCTTCTCTGACCTTGATAGGCCCAACAAGCATTCCCTCATAATGAGCTTAGCACTACTTTCCATGGCGAATCATGTAAAGCGTTGGTGGCAGTGCACCAAGTTTTTATTAATCAGTAGTGTGCCCAGACCTTTTTCTCTGTGTCTCATTTAAAGCTCTGCTATTTTGGGAACCCCAGATGCAGGTGCTGACATTCAGTGTGCGTGTATGTGCAGAGATTGTGTTGCACATTTAGGGAACTCTGTGTAATGAGAGTCTGAGTACTGGGACCATCCATTGGTATCCATTTTGGATGGCCTCTGCTGTAGCATGAGAAAAGATGGAGGGTGAATACAGGTTCCCCAGACAGTGGAACTGTACTGACTGCATTCTTGTGCCTGAAGGATGGAGACCCAGACACTGAAGTGAAGGGGGGTGGAGACAGGGCTTCCCTTAGAAACGTATTCGAGGGCCTTGTTAGCAAACACCTTCTGATTAGTTCTTCCTGAGCACTGCAGTTTGGTAGATGCTAGGGGTGGGATTGCAGTATCTGTTATTTTAATGGTAAAGAGGTTTCTAGGTGTGGCCTGTCCTTTTGTTGTCCCTCATTACTGCTTCAGGAAGGCTGATGACAGCTTGGTGCAGAGATCTTTCTCTTCATTGTGCCATTATTTTGGATACTCCTGTTTGGAGCCAGCATCACTGCTAACTGCTGTGAGAGCCATCACATTGCATACTCTCAACCTTTTGACCTCCTTAAAATATTCAAACCACTTCACTGATCCCCCTCCCCTCCAAACTCCCTAATGAGTCCTTTCACCTCCTACTCCCACTGTGGATCAGGATAATCAATGCCTCTCTCACCCAAGGCTCCCTACCCAACAGCTTCAAAATTGGTCAGGATAGCCCCATCCTAAAAATAAAATCAACTCCAACCAGTCCGCCCGCAACAACTACCACCCCATTTCCAATATCCCTACTCTGGCCAGACTCCTTCAGAAATGTATCACACTCTTTCCAAGCAGTCTCAGTTATCGCTGGGCGTCCCCCAAGGTTCTATCCTCTTCCTAACACTGTTCAACCTCTATATGGAGCCCCTTACTGAAGTCCTCAAACTCTCTCACATCTCCTGCCATATGTATGCTGACGACACCCAACTCTACAATAGAATAACCTCCATCGAGGACATTCACACCCTTAACGTCACCCTAACCAAAACGCAACAATGGCTAACTCATAACCACCTCAGACTCAATGCCCTTAAAACTGAATTCTTACTGATCACTCCACCCTCTACCACCCCTAACGTCAACGACTGGCTCCCTCTTCTCTCTGTCGTGAATTGCACACCACGCATCGTCGTCTCTGCCAAATCCCTAGATGTAACACAAGACAAAGACCTGTCCATGCAAAAACACATCAGCACCATCACTAGAGGAGCTAGCCATCAGCTGCATATCCTTAGGAAACTAAAATCTTTTCTCCCCGCAGCCAACCTCACAACCGTGCTCTCAAAACTTGACTACAGTAGCACTGCCCCTGTGGGCTTCCCGAAAACCTCACTTGCACCTCTGAAGGCTACCCTTGATACTGCAGCTAGACTCATCACGAGTTAAAAAAAAAAAAGTGATCGCATCACCCCTGACCTTCGTGCACTGAATTGGCTTCCCTTCGAGGCCAGGATGCATTTTAAAATCGCCTGCATGACCTACAAAGCGCTGCACCACAAAACCCCCTCCTACCTGTCCCAGAAACTGACCCTATCGGGAGGAAATAGATCCTCCAGAAGCACAAGCTCCCCACTTCTCAAGCAACAAAATTCAAGAGAAAGAAAACCTACAACTGTTCCTTCTCTGGAATGGCCCCAAACATTTGGAACTCTCTACGCATGGATATCAGATGCAACCCATCCACTTCCCTCTTCCGGAAAGAAGTAAAAATGTTTCTATCCAACAAATTCCTCTCTCAATTGGACTAGACCATTACCTCACACCCACCATGTAACCTGTGCCTCTCTACCTCAGAGAAAACTATGCATCTACTCTCCCCACCCTGTAACTCCCTCCCTCTTCTACCTGAGAACCTAGCGTTCACAGATTCTACTGTATATTGTTTTGTTTACATCTTTTATATTCTATCACTTTGTACTTTTATTTACGATTATGTAACCCGAGTAATTGCTGCTATTTTGTTTACATATCCCACTGTACATCGTTTACTCTTTTTTATTGTTACTATGTATTTTTATTTACTGTTTGTTCCTCGTGTTATCCGGTTGTGCCATATGCCATTTGACCAGCAGCTTTTCCTTTATTGATGGCCTCGTTGACCTGTTCTGCTGAAATCTTCACTACTAGCTGCTCCTGCTCAGTATTTAAAATTGTTAGTAGCTCTAGTCGTATACACAATTTAAATTGCCTTTGTGGTTCTCCGTTGTCTAAAGATGTATATAGGTCTTTAAAAAAATTAAATAAAGTTTGTTAAATTACTTCTTTAGGTGCCCCGATCTTATCCTTCCCACTTTATCTTTGTTATCCTATTCCTGTTGCTTTTTTGTTGTATGCCCCCTTTAAAAGTTTGCCAAATTTCTCACTCTGTTAATATATTTTTTCTTGATGACTGGCATTTTAGCCTTTAAGAAAATCCCTGGGCAATCAGATTTTTAGCAACCAGCCAATGGTTTTCTGCTTGTTGGTCTCCCTGCTTGCTAATTATAGTCACAATATGATATTCGGGCAGTGTGTGGCCCAGTTTTCTGTTTTAAACCCATCATCTTCTGCAGCATTGCGCTGCCTTGATGCTAAATTTGTGCTACATATATCACTTGGATATATACAAAGAAGACCAGGTGAACAAAGCAGGCTTGGAGAAGTTTGGTCGTGCAACTTGCTGAAGAAATGAAAATCTGTGATCTGAAATTTTAAGACACTTCAAGTTTTCATGTATTTGACTTTAGTTAATCGAATTGATAAACTGACAAAAAATATACAGAAAGTGTGGAAAAAGGAGTTCAATTAGGATATCTCAACACTCAAGGAAAATTTAAAAAATGACTATTTTCTATTTTGTAAAAGGTCGAATGAGGTTTTTTTGGTTCCAATGTGATCATTTAAACTTTATCAGAATTTTTTAAAACTAAGATATAAAACCAGTTTCTCCATTATCTCATTAGCGGTTATTCCACGTCACTTTGTTTCACCATGCTGTTTCTTTACACACTTTTTCTAGGTGGTCTCATTGACTTAGTCATAAAATATAGCTGTTATCTTCATTTCCTGTACGTACTGCTATCTTTAATAGCATCTTTTCAGTTTTAAAAAGAAAATTTTATTAGTAGAGTAAAGGTGTCAATACAGAGTTCATAGCATTAAATACACATCAGTACAATAAATAAATTTTGCTACAGTAAAGATTAAGAAATGAGAAACCAGACTTATGGGTAAATTTAGAAAATCTAAGCAGTACAAATGAATCTTGTAAGTAGGTGATTAATAGATAATGTGATTAATAGATATTGTAGGAACGTATAGGTGGTTTCAGGGGGTTTTGGAACTTCTTGCTGGGATGGTTGTAGTTGGAAACATTGTTTGGCACAAACATCTAGGTATATTGTAACAGGTGACCACAGGTCTAAGCGTTTCGTAGCCATGCATATAGGATAAACAAAGGAGGTATCTAATCTGTGATTATGACAAACAGTATACCACCATGCCTTATATGAGATTTTAGAGAAATCCTTCCAATTTACGGTAATTTGTTGGAATGCAACCGCTAATAACAAGTCAATAATTTTCACATTAAGTGTAACATTCTCCCAACAAGGCGAGAGACTACCTAAGAAAACATGAGTGAAGGAAAAAGAAAATTTAGTTCCGAAGATCAGATTAATTTGAGACCACACTTGCCTCCAAATTTTTTTTACAGTTGTACATGAAAATATCATATGGAATAGGTCAGCATTTGAAGAGGAACATGTCCAACATGCATCCGACACAGTCACAAATCTCTTGCTCAAAACACTTGGTGTAAATAAAAGTCTGTTGTACACAAAAAACAGCGTCTGTGTTGTGTTGGCTGCCCTAGATGATTTGCGTAATTTAAGCCATATTTTATTCCAAAAGAAATTGGCCATGTTGACGTGAGATCCCGTTCCCATGCCTCCTCTGTTTTTGATTTCTGCCTATTAATGTCCCCGCCCCGTAGATACTTATATATAGTGGAAGCTCTGGGTCTAGTCTTTAGTAAGGTACAAAGTGTAGAGGAAGGTTCTGATGGAGTGGAGATAGTGGATGTGGTGGATAATTGAGTGTATCTATCCATCACAGCAGTTTTAAGTAATCTATATTTGTGAATGCTCGAGGCAGGTAAGTCGAATAATTGACTAAGTGAGGGGAAGGATAAAAAGTTTGATTGTGCAAATAACTGATGGATCCAGATCAAACCCCTCTGTCGCCAAGTCTTCCAGTAGAAAGGTTTACTTCGAATAGTTAGGTCTTTGTTGTGCCAAATTGTGGAATTAAGGAATAGCTCCGTAGTATTGTGCGTGGAAGCAGATGTGGGTTCTAAAAGCTTCGAGGTCAATTTGATTATGGGAGTGGACATAGCCTGTGGTTTGCGTGAAAAGAGAGGTATTCCTGAAAAGAGAAGGGGGATATGAAGGAATGCTCAGTTATTGTCCATAAAGGGCAATCATCCACAGATTCAAGTAACCAAAAGGATGCTTGACGTAGGAGAAAAGCTGTCTGGTATGTCTGAAAATCTGGAAAGTTAACCCCACCTTCTGTATTAGGACGAGTTAATTTAGATAAAGACATTCTGGACCTCTTGTTGCTCCATAGAAAGGAAGATAGTGTGGAATTAATCTTCTTAAAAAACTTTTTAGGAATAGGGACTGGAATGTTAGAGATGGTATATAAAATTATAGGTGATAACATCATCTTTATAGTGTCTAGACGACCCCACCAAGATATATAAAGGGGATGCCATTTAGCTACTAAATCCGAAACCTTTTGTATGCATTTGGTCATGCAAAGAGCCACCGTGTCTGCTATTGAAGAAGTCACGTGTAACCCTAAATATTTAATGTGGTGAGGGCTCCAAGTAAAGTTGGAAGCACAAAAATCCGACTTGAAAGTATACTTAGTTAAGGGCAAAATTTCACACTTATCATTATTCAATTTATATCCAGAGATGCTAGAATAAGCCTGCACCTCCTCCAAAAAGTAGGTATTGAGTCTTCCGGTTTGGACATGAAAAGCAGAATGTCATCAGCATATGCTGCAAGTTTAATATGGGAATTAGATGATTGGAATCCATGTAGGTCAGGATTTTGACGTAATTTGGAGAGAAAGGGTTCTAAGGCCAAGTTGAAAAGGAAAGGGGAGAGTGGGCATCCCTGACGCACTCCTCTCTTTAAGTCAAAAAATGGTGAGATCAAACCGTTGGCACATACTGCCGCACGGGGATTGGAGTATAGTAGAGCGATTAGGGAGGTAAATTTAGGGCCAAAGCCAAACCACTTGAGAGTATAGAATAAAAAGGTCCATTCAACTCTGTCGAACGCCTTCTCGGCATCAAGTGCAATTGCTGCCAGGGGGTACTTTAAATGGGAGGATTTAGACAAGGCATTAAAAAGAAGTCTCGTGTTGTCGGTAATAAATCTCCCCTTAACGAATCCAGATTGTTCTTTCCCCAATAAGTCAGGTAGGTATGAATCTAATCGTATGGCTAATGCTTTGGAAAATTTTTTGTAGTCTATGTTAACTAGGGATATAGGCCTATAATTCTTGCAATATTTAAAATCCTTACCCTCTTTGGGGATGAGGCAAATATGAGCTTCTGAAAAAGAACCTGAAGAGCTACCTGATGTGCTAAAGGAATCTAGTAAAGAATGTAACTTGGGCATTATGAGCTTGGAAAAATGTTGGTAAAATTCTACGGTGAAACCATCTGGTCCTGGTGCTTTGTCCTTTTTAAGATGTTGGAGAGCCTTTAACAATTCTTGGTATGTTAAATCGGACTCCAGGGAGGATAGATTTGGGAAAGCGTTTTGAGGTTTTTGAATACCAGAGAAAAAGTGCAGAAGAGAATTTTCAGAGGGTTGTGTTTCCGAGTCGTACAGAGACTTGTAAAAGAGAGAGAACTCATTCAAAATTTCATTATCTTTAAATTTTAGGTTTAATCCGTTGTCATAAATGGACTCAATATTCAGCTTGTTTTGTTTAACTTTTAAATAATTAGCCAATAGTTTCCCAGCCTTATTTTTGCCTCCGTAGAATTTTGCACTGGATTTTAACAAATATAATGAGGCGTCCTCCGTTACCTTCTTATTAAATTGCATTTTGGCGTTTATGAGAGCTGTGAGGCAATCTTTTGAATGTGAAGTGTAGAAGGAGTGTTCCAATCTTTTAATATCTTGGAGGAGATCTTTAGTTAATTTGCGGAAGAGTTTTTGTTTCTTTGCAACAAAGCCAATTATGAAGCCCCTCGCTGAGGCTTTAAAAGCATCCCATATGGTTGAACATGATATGGAATCTGTTTGATTCATCTCGTAGAACTCATCAAAAAAGGAAGTAAACGAGGCAGTGAACTTTGGGTCTAGAAGGAGGGTATTGTTGAAGCGCCATCTTTTGGGACCTGTAACTTTAGGTAAAATATCTAGGTTGATCGAGACATGAGCGTGATCTGATAATAGAATGGGACCAATCTCTGCATTTGTAAGATTTTGTGAGATGTTGTGAGAGACAAATATGTAATCGATCCTTGATTGGGTTTGATGGGAAGGGGAATAAAAGAGTACTCTCTAGTAGTTGGGTTACAGAGACGCCACGCGTCCAAAAGTTTGTGTTGATTAATTGCATGCACAAAAGATCTATGGGACTTGTTGGGAATAAAAGAAACTTTGGAATTTCTATCTATAAACGGATCAAAGGTCTGATTGCAGTCCCCCGCCAAAATGAAATTAACTTCCATGTGTTGGGTAATTTGCTTAGCCAGTGTGGGCCAAAAGGAAGGTTCTCCGCATGTAGGGGCATAGACATTGAGAAGAGAGACAGGAACACCCTTCAAAGATAACTTAACATTTAGCCATCTACCATCAGCATCCGAGTCCTGGGACATAACTGTAAACGAGAGGGATCTGCGGCACAATATCATCACTCCATTACGTTTGCCATCCCCGGGGAAAAGAAGACCTCCCCACCCATCCCCTCTTCAACTTTAAGGATTCAACCTCCGATAAGTGGGTTTCTTGCAAGAATACAATATCGGCTTCTAATTTGGCTAAGTAAGAGAGAACTCTCTGCCTCTTGATGGGGAGTTTAATCCCCTAACGTTCCAGGTGATCAATTTTAATGACATAAATAAATAAAAACAATTTGTACTGAAATTATGAACCATAAGTCCAATTCATTATAGTAGCAATGTGAAATAAGAGATATGCAAAACAGGAAAGGAGTATTTTCTGCGGCTTCAAAGTTGAGAAAAATAGGTAAATCATGTAACAAAGGCGTAGAATGTGAGCTGAAGATAGGAATAAGAGAAGAGAAAGATCTAAGAAACAGGCGAAAGGAAGATGCAAAAATAGAAATAAGCAGAGTTATGATGATCAAGAATGCGATAGATATCAAGAAGTGTGAAGAATTAGTTATACATGTGACACCAACATGTGAAAGGATACAAGCAATGAAAGAAAAAAGACAAAAACGAAAGACATATCCAGCACCAAACTTGAGGGAATGTGGGAAAAAGACATACCTACAAAGGAAGGGTCATGGATATACGGGAGGATGGATGGGACCACATGGGTTAGGCAACACAACCGGGATCGACAAAACGGAGGACCAAGGAAAAACCACGGTAGACGAGTAGAAAAACCTGTGGAGACAATAACAATCAAAGATTAGGAGATGTTTCAGAACATAACTGTAAACCATTTATCTCATAAAACAGAACCAGGAAAACCAGCTTTTAACACTAAGCAACGTGAATATTTCTGTAACGTCCTAGCCGCCATATCAGATATATCGCCAGCTGCTTAAAGGCGCATCTAAAATGGCGGAGTATATCTGTTCAGCAAACAGAGACTGAAGAACTTGTGGGAGGAAGAAGAGAAGAAACAGTCAATCAAGTATTGAATGAAGAGGAGGGTCCAGAGGAATCCATCTTGTGTGTCTTGCAGGAATTAATGAAGTCTTGTAAACGCATTGGATCTTCATACACCGTTGTTCTGTTATTATACGTAACTTTGAAGAGACAAGGATGGAAAAGACCGTATCTGGCCCCCAAGGAACGTAAATCCGCTCTCAAATTCAGGAAGGCTCTGCGTCTGTCAGCAGTAGCTTTAGCATAGTCTTGTGCAAAGAATAGAGACGAGCCTGACCATGTTATTTTTGGAGAGGTTCTAACCGCCGCCAGCACCTTCAATAAATCTGTATATTCTAAGAAATATAAGATGACTCCTCTTGGTCTCTGTGATGAGCTGGTTTGGGATGGCATTCGACCTAACCTGTGAGCTCGTTGGATGTTGAGTTGCGTCCCCTCTGGCAAGTGAAGTAGTTTAGGGAGAAAGGATCTAAAGAAAGTGAGAGAATCCGAACCTTCAAGTCCCTCTCCCAAACCGTAAATGCGCAGGTTGTTCCGTCTGTTGCGGTTTTCAAGCTCCTCGATTTGTTTCTGGAGTATGGATACCTGGGAGTGCAACTGAGAAACACCTTCACATGTGTTTTTAGGGAGGAAACAGTGTTTTCAACTTCTGTAACTCTCGTTTCCAATCGGGACCAATTGTCTGTTAGAGTTTGCAGCTTGGTGTTAGTCTCTTCCATAAAAGGTCGGAGGGCTCTGATTTCCTCCAACAGCATCTCCATCGATACTGGTGAGGCTGACTTGGGTGGAGAAGGAGGATCCTTCTTGAGACGCTTGGTGAGAGATTTCCCAGCCGGGCCAGAGGGGGATCCATAGTTGTTCTTAGTTGTCGAGGTGAGGATGGTGAAGACTCCTCAAGTCTAGAGAATTCAGTAAAGATTCTAGAATTTTTTATAAAAATGTTTTTCTTGGAGCTAGACGAGCTGGGTACTTTTATTCTGCCCATAAACCTCTGAATAAGTCTCTCCGTCGCCGGTCAACAGTGTGGGAGTGCAAGAAGCGCTTCTCCTGAGGATTTTTTTTTTTTGTATAACCTGAGGTCAGCACTGACAAGAATCTCCGAACTCCCTCCTCTACTTATTACTATCGTACTTCAACAACTCATCACTTTGTCTTGTAGAGAGGCCAGACACCCAACAGAGGCTGAGCTATGCCGAATGCATCCAAAAAACAGTCTGTGGATGTAATAATGAGCTCATCTCGCTTACTTCCCTACAGCAACATATGACGCAAAACCATTGCTCTCTGTAAAGTATGACTCAGATGACTGAAGAGTCTTAAAAGTCTCAAAATGGCTGCCCTGCATTCCTGTCACAAACCTCCAAACAATTTTAAACACGTTGAGTCTTCCTAAGTCAATTCGATCAAATAATGAGTTTCCCAGCGAGTTTTAGGCGAAGGATATGTTAATAACTTTAGCTTAGGAGTTATTAGAGGTTTAGGAAGCAAAATCGGGAAAGTCCGCGATCGCGGGAAAAATTCAAAATGGCGGCCGCAAAATTGCGTTTCTGACAGAGAGCAGATTTTCGGTTTTAAAATTACTTGCTGTTAGGTTTTGATGAAGGCGAGGGCTTCAGGTTGCTCTCCCAACCTTCATTCACGATCTGCCATCCACTCCGAGTCGTCACTCGGTCTTAGAATTGGGTTTTTCCAAGACTCCTCCGGGAGCTTCACCCGTGCGCTGCCATTACCGCTGGGCGCCAAGCCACGCCCCCCTTTAATAGCATCTTAGTGCTGTAAGTTCTTTATACATGTTTGTGACTCCATTGGTAGTAAACAGACTGATTGTAAATTAGAGCTTTGTTGTGAGTGGTGTGTAAAGGACTGTGGGGTAACCTATATCCCCGTATCGATACCAAACTGCCTGAATGACTCCATCTTGTTGCATTCTACAAGTAGTGAAGGATTTTCTAATCACATTTATACCAAATGAGGGTAAAGCTGCTTCAGGCTCCGGCTTAGTGCTGTAAGACATGAAATTCATTATACTTAACATTCTATGCCTTTGAACCACTACTTAGGAAAGAGGTAGAAAGCTCTCTACTTATAACGCATACACAATATCCACCACAATAAAGTGGTGCCTTGATAAGCCCATTCTTGTTGTATTATTGCACTGTTGATTTAGCCTGTACACCTATAAAGTACTTTACCTGCTCATTTTGTAATACATTATGAAAAACTTGTTCTAAGTTGAAATCATTCAATGTATAAGATTTTTCTTTTGAGTGTTCAGCTCAACCTTCAAAAAGGTCCTTTTATAAACATCCCAATTTTGTAGTGTCAGCCGCTGCTACAGACACTAGTCGTGTCATTTGTATTGTCTTTCTTTTAGTTATCGGGATTTCCGCAGAGGTCTCAATTATTTCTTATCGAGATATGCCAGTTGTGGTCGACCTGCTGATCTGTGACCAGAATATTATGAAAACATCATTTTTTAGACAGTGTCCAGACTGAAAAAATGTAAATTGAGCTGTGCTGGAAAACAATGTTTCCAAATATGTATGCCTACTTATTGGTCGAGGCCTCTTTTAAAGACTGCATACCTGTGCATCTGCAGTTACTTGAGCTCTCCTCCCAACAGAGAATACGTGCTGCAGTCATTTATACAGAAATCCCTGAAACATGTATGTGGCATCATGAGAAGTGAGCCTGTGCCTGCCAAAGCATCTATGAGTTCACGTTAGGTTTATAGATTTGTAAAAGCCTCCTACGGTCCTGCCGCAGGACATTCAAGGGTGAAGGTCCACGGAGAGACCATCTCACGGGAGTTTACTGTATTACTGAGTAAGCAGCAGGCCAGTTTGTTCTCTGGGACAATAACAAACCGTGCTGGTAACATAGACTCCATTTTAAACGTTCGTTCGTCAGAGGAGATCTTTGGTGCGTTTGTTCTTTTATTCTATATTTGACTTTTATTTTAACTAGAACAGGCCCATGTTTTAATACTTGGTCTGGCTTCATACGAAGGTTTGTTTTTTGTAACTCTCGAGCCGAGGGAACGTTCGGTTTAAAAACCGCAAAATGATTCTCACTAGCAAAGTGGGGTTCTACTTGAAGCCTCATGGCGAAAATGTGTTGTTCCTAAACCTCTTAGCTCTGTTGTCTAGTCACTCTTAGAAAACAGTGCAGCATTGATACAAAAAATACTGTGGGTTTATAATGTAGACTGTAACAGACATCATTTATAGTCGCTGATTTTCACACATTTTAAAATCGAAGCGTTATGATATATAACTGCACAATGAAAGCGTGTGAAATAAAAGCTATGGTTGTGACCAGAAAGGTCAGATGTATGCTGTGTAGCACAATTAATTTTATTCATAGAGGCTGAGGTTGGTGTAAAAAAATATTGCGGATTTTGAAGTAGATTGTTGCTGCAACTTTTTCATGTACCTTGGCTTTTCTCAGACACATTTCTATTTCCATTTAGTTGAGGTTACACCTTAGTGAGTCAAACGTACAGCCGTGACTGAATATTTCAAATCGTAATTTATATTTGCGGCCACAAGTCCTTACCATAAACTCGCATTGCGCTGTGATAAAGAAGTCATGACCAGACCTGATCACTTTATGTTGGTTTCCTGTTCAGATTACCAGGAAACCTTCTGCTGCACCGGTTTTCATACCCAATGGTTTCCTTTTGGCTAGACCGTTTTAATTGTTTTGTCTTTAATTTCTGTGTGCTTAGATCAGATTGTTAAATTATCATTTTCTCTACATTATGTACTTGTTACTACAACCGTTTTTTTGTAATTGTTCTTTTAACATCAGTCTGTCCAGTACCATTGATTTCACCCTCTGCTGACTCCACACAGGGTTATTCTGCAGCTGTGTAGTGGTTTCAGTGCACAGCAGAGCTTTCAGTCTCAGAGGGTTGAAATACTGATTGGCAGCTTGAAATTGTTGATCTCTTAAAGACTTTAGCAAAGGGGTATATTGTATTCAAGCTACTCTTTTAAATCGTTTTTGAACAATGGTTGTGATTTCTTTTGCTTCCTTCACCTCTTAATGGGTGTTTATTGCTAGCAGGTGTCTTAGCACTTCCTCACCTGCTTAAATAGGCAGCAGCATACATAGAATAAGGGACATAAAAAATCACGTGTTTTTGTTGCTCAGGATAAAATTTGGAATAAAGGCTAACACAATGTTTTGTTACATAAGTGCATAGTCAGGAGCATGAGTGCTTGTTTGTGTCAGAAAGATTCAATACACGTAACTGGCACACATCTAAGATTGGTCGGCATCTTCATGCCCAATACCTGGTCAGGATGTTTCATCTCAACCCACGGGTCTGTGGCTGGCTCCTGCATTTGGATCTTTCAGTATGAACGGCATTAATGAAAGCCATGACTCCTCCCACAAAGAGAGCCTGTTGCTACAAGTGGAGGAGATTTTGTGACCAGGGAAAAACGCTATTTCCTTCTCCTGGCAGAATAACTTGTATTTTAAAGAACTGTCGGCACGTGGCTAAACCAGGCCTCCAATCTAATTCAGTATCTATCTATGTGCCATTTCATTTATAATGAGGCTTGGTAATCAATACATTTACTTACTTGATGTGACAGATGGATTTGAAGAATTTTTAGAAACATCCTTTTTCCAGGTTAGTCCCCGCTTCACAGTTGTGACTTTGAATGCATCATTTTAAACAATGTTCTTTTAAAGATATTAACTTGAATAATTTATAGTTGCTGTTGCATTTGGCATGATGAGCTAGATGCGTGCCCATTCTGAAGATTTTGCTTATACTATCCTTAAGTGCATGCTAATGCTCAATAAATATTACACTGGTCATGATTTAAGAATGTGAATTCTTTCTAAATGATTTAGTCAATCTAACAGTTTTCTTCCGTAGATGTCAAGAAACAGGATGTCGTTATAAAAATTGCAATAAAAAACAAGGTGATTGATGGAATGCTTAAATTAATCTCAGCTACTGGCAATCACTTAGGTCATATTCCAGACCATCGTTTTTAACCCACCATGCCACTCTATACAAAGTCCCACCTTATGTAAATCAGTACCAATCCTGCTTCTCGTGTTACCAGTCTGCCCTGAACTGGCAGACGAGGCCTTCTCCAGGAAGGACCACAACCCCAAACCAGTTTCGTCCTACTTGGGGCTTGTCAGTAGGGTGTCACTTGAGTCCTATGGCACAGTGAGCATGGGCCCCATGTACCCATTTCCCTCACATTTAGGGTGTCAACTGCAATAAACAACAAGGTGATGGACGGGTATGCCCAAACGTGGGTCCTGTGCTCTCTGTGCCACTGGAACCAAGCTGCACTCGATTGAAGATCCCCAATTCAGACAAAACCAGTCATGGGATGCTTGTGTTCCAGTTCAGAGAGGAGCTGGCTTGGCAGTTCAGTCTAGAGTGTTCCTATTGGAGCAGGACCAAGGCTGGTTTGCATATGGCTGGGTCAAATCAGAGGTGGCATGGTGATCAAAAAACAATGGACTGGGATGTGGACCGAATCAATCATTTCTAAAGTGCAGCGATATCCCCCCTAGGGGTATCTGGGCGCTGAGGTTTCTGCGTCTGCATCAAAAAGCCAGGTCTTGAGTTGCTTTCTGAAGACTACCAGGGTGGGTGCCGTTCGGAGGTGTAGGAGGAGGTCATTCCAGGCTTTGGTGGTGATGTAGGTGAATGCGCGGCCCCCACTGTGGGTGCGATGGATGGGGGGGATGTGTGAAATGGAGTGCAGGTGTCTCGCAGGAAGATAGAAGTTCAGCCAGTGGTTGATGTAGGAAGGTCCTTGTTTGTGGCGGGCTTTGTAGGCGTGTGTGAGCGTCTTGAACTATTTAATTACCAGTGGCTGAGAATAATGCAAAGCATTCCAACCATCACTGTTTTGTTTACTTCATTATTATAATGATTACACAGATACGTTTGCAGTTGTGTTCGAACCTGAGTGGGACGTTTACGCCATATAGCCAGTGATCTATGTTCTGAGCTAAATTGCTTCTTTGAGTTTTTACTATGCAATCCCATGGCCTAATGGGGAATGATGATACCACTTTGATGAAGGATATCTACATCATTGCCATTAGCAGACTGATAATCCTGGTACAGAAACAATTGTGGTTCATTCTACCTGCAGAAATGCGCCCAAACGGTTTCCCTCATTAGTTGCTGGACTGCCAAATGAGCCTCCATTCATAGTCGTTTGCACCACTTGCTGGGACCAGTCCTGCCGCACATCTTCGCTTCTCTTCAGTTGTCCATTTCACACCTGAGCACTGTCGTGGGAGTAAATTTAAAGGGCGGCCCTCTGAGTGCGCTCTATTGTGAAGGGAATAAACATGGTGCTCTGCAACTAAAGTTGCCAGGCGTTGTGGTGTTTGCTAGTTGTCATTATTCCCAAAATAGTTCAACTGGCAGCTTTAGAATTCCTCGTCTTTTAATGGACGCTGTTCTACGTAAGGGGACATGCTCTGTACTTTCTACCAGAGAATACACAGAGCACATAACATTTCTGTAACTGAAACATTTTTCCAGGTAATTGATGGTTTCTACTTCAGGTTTACTGTTGCACTTGTGTAATACTTGGAAGAGTTGGGCTGGCTTTTTAGCAAAAACTATTGAAATCCTAATGTAGTTTGATTGTTTTGCCGAAAGATATATAGTTAGTGTTTTTGGGTACTATTCATGACACCTTTTTGTATTTTTTGCTGAATTATCCACGCTTTCGCTCCAGTTAACGCTGTTGAGAACATAAAGCCATCTTACCTCTGTAATCACAGAGAAGGCCAGCATTTCCCCTTCAGGTTACCATGGCTAATCTAGGCAGGGGGCTGCTCGTGCCTTCGGTGGCGTTACTGCTTCTTTGGGCCTTTATTTTCGGAGTTTTATACATAGTGCCTGTCCAGCCATAGTGGCAAATGAGTGCTGAACCTTAACTACAAAAGAGCTTGACGTCAGTACGCGGTGAGGAGAAATGCACAATTAGCAGTGCAGTAGACAATCTAGTTAGAAGCATGGGGGAGGCCGGGAAAAAGTCCATGGCAAATTAATGGGGCAGGCCGAGGAAGAGAAGAACCTAAAATGTTTGGGGTGATGTGGAACTAGTTCCTTTCAAAGGATAGCATGTCAGTGGGTCTTACCGCCAATCATAAAATAGGGCTTAAATTGATCAATGAAAAAACCAAGACAAAAACACAGTAATCTGAAAGAGACACGTTAGTGACAGATTCCTTACCTTAGAATATCCCCAGGCGTCAGGCTGGATCCGGAAAGTTTTTGCGTAGCATTACCCTTGCGCGTCGGTAGGCGGCGCCGTGCGGCTCCGCGTCCGTCGTCGGCGTCGTGATCGCCGGGATGACGTCGCGGGCAGTACTTAGACGCCGCCCCTGCGCGCTGACGTCAGTTCTTCTTTTCCGCGCCAGCAAGCGCAGATCCGGGAAGAGCAGTGCCCTAGTCATTTTTTGACTAACTTTTTAGGTGAATTTTTCACTGTTTCTTTTCATATCGACTCCAAGGTGTCGTTAGGGATGCCCGGCTTTAAACGTTGCGACGCCTGTGCTCGGATGATGTCCATCACAGACCCGCATCTGGAGTGTCTCTTCTGTCTCGGGCGAGACCACGACACGAAGTCGTGTTCCGACTGCCGGTCCCTAAACCCGAAAGCTTTGCGAGAGCGGTCTCGAAAGCTCCTCGAGGCCCGGCAGTCGGCTCCGCGCCACACCAAGCCCCGGTCGCGTGAGAGGTCGAGGGGTCGGTCGCGGAGTCCTCGCCGGTCGTCAGGATCCAAGTCTTCGTCGTCCGGTAAGTCTAAACACAAGAAGTCCAAAAGCATCATCGCTCTAGGACTTCGCCTCGCCGGCTCTCGCGACTCGGCTGAGGCCCCTCCCGGCACCGTCCCCGCGGCCCCGGACATGCCTGTGGAGTCGCCCCCGCAATACCCGTCCTTCCCGGGTTCGGGGGCGGATCCGGCCCAAATACAGGAATTCCTGTCGGCCATGGCCCGCCTCTTCGGGCCTCAAGGTCCCTCCGGTGCGCCTTCGGGCCCCGCGGGCCCTGATGGGGTTGCCCCGGCGTCGCCACGACTCCGGTCCCGGCGTCGCTCGTGCCTCCAGCCTCGATCCTGGCTCCGGCTTCGGCCCCGGCCTCGATCCCGGCTCCAGTGGTACCGCAACCCCCATCGACGCCGGTCGACCTGACCACGCCTCCGCCGGCGCCGATGTCTCCGGTGCCGTTCCTGACCCCACCCGGGGCTCCGGGCGGCGTCGTCCCCCTGTACTCTCCGGCTCCCGACATGGAGCCGGACCGACGTCGCTCGATCCGGCCGATGAGACCTTGGGTCCCAAATGTCCCTCCTCCTCCTTATTTTGAACCGGAGGAGGACCAGGAGGACTGGGAGGGGTCTGAGGACCCTCTGGCACAACAGTGTCAGTATGATGAGGACTGGGCAGAGGAACTAGGGGATGCCAGTGGTCTAGATACTTCCCCTGACACTGGCATGCTGTCTCCTCCTGTGGCTACGGAGGAGGGAGCCAATTTTGCAACGGTGTTGCGTAGGGCAGCTGGAGCCTTACATCTCCGACTCCCTACTGTGGCGGTCAAGACTAATCTCTTGACAGAAGTGCTTCAGCCGGCAGCCTCCTCCTTGGAGACTGTGCTGCCGTTCAACGATGCACTCACTGACGTTCTTTTGGGCGCCTGGTCCAAGCCCAACACAGGGGCTCCTGTGGATAGGAACGTGTCCCGACGGCATCGCCCAGCTCCGGGCGACCCCTTGTTTCTCTCTGTCCACCCCACTCCTGAGAGCTTGGTTGTCCAAGCCTCGGCTTCCCAAACCGCCTTCCCTACCGCCCTCCGGATAGGGAATCCAAACACCTGGATCAATTTGGGAAGAAGGGTTTTTCTTCCTCCAGTGCTGGCTTGCGGTCCATCAACACCGCTTGTCTTTTGGGCCGATATACCCACTCCTTGTGGGATTCGGTGGCGACTGTTTTGCCCCAGTGTTCTGAGGAGGTCCAGACACTGCTTACCCGCGCCATTGCGGAAGGTAGGGATGCGGCCAAATACACCATACGTTGTGGCCTTGATACCGCCGACTCGCTGGGCAGATCTGTTGCAACGACGGTGGCGCTGCGTCGCCACGCCTGGCTGAGAACCACTGGTTTTTCGGGTGATGTCCAGAATACACTCATGGACATGCCCTTTGATGGAGTCGGTCTTTTTGGTTCCAAAGCAGACCATGCGTTGGAGCGTTTTAAGGACTCACGGGCTACTGCCAAGTCCCTGGGCCTTTCTGCTACACACCCTCCGCTACCTTCTGCTTTTCGCCCCTATCGTGGCCACGGAAGGGGCGCCCAGTCACGTCAGCAGCCCAGCCACCGGCCCGCGCAGCAGGCGTCTTCGCGTGGCCGAGGACGTGGATAGCGCCGCGGCGGTTCGGGCAACCAGCGTGCGGGTCAGGCCACCACCTCCAACCCGTCCGCGGCCTCCAAGCCCTCCTAGTCCCTCCTTTCAGGTGCACAGCACGCCAGTAGGGGCAGGGTCCGCCATCACCTTCACCACTGGCGTCCCATCACCTCGGACAGGTGGGTCTTGGACATTGTCCGAAGGGGCTACTCCCTCCCCTTCGAGACCACCCCCAGCCATGCCACCTCAATTCCACCGCATGTCAGGGGATCACTTGGTACTTCTGCAGAAGGAAGTCACGGCCCTCTTGGCCAAGAGGGCCATCGAGCATGTTCCGACCCCAGAAGTAGGACGTGGTTGCTACTCCCACTACCTCCTGGTGCCCAAAAAGGACAAGGAGGACATGCGTCCTATCTTGGACCTCCGGAACGTCAATCGCTTCCTCCGGAAGGAGAAGTTCAAGATGCTCACCCTAGCTCAGGTCTTGACTGCCCTCGACCCTGGAGACTGGTTGGTAGCGTTGGACTTGCAGGACGCCTATTTCCACATCCCCGTCCTGCCGGCCCACCGGCGTTACCTTCGGTTCACGGTAGGCCTCGAGCATTTTCAGTTCACCGTGCTCCCCTTTGGCCTTACCAGTGCCCCTCGGGTGTTCACGAAAGTGATGGCAGTGGTCGCAGCTCATCTGCGCCGGGCAGGGGTTTCAGTCTTCCCTACCTCGACGACTGGCTGCTGAAGGCGGGCTCGTCCCAGGCAGTCGTCTCCCACCTCCAGTCTACGGCCGAACTCCTGCACTCGCTGGGGTTCTCCATCAATGTGCCGAAGTCGCATCTGATTCCTTCTCCACAGCTCCTTTTCATCGGAGCAGTTCTGGACACGACGCAGTTTCGGGCCTATCCTCCCGAACGGCGAGTCCGGGATATTCAGGCTATGATTCCGATCTTTCAGCCTTTATCCTGGGTGTCGGTACGGATGACCCTGAGGCTGCTGGGCCTCATGGCCTCCTGCATCCTGCTGGTCAATCATGCCAGATGGCATATGCGGGCTCTGCAGTGGGACCTGAAGTTCCAGTGGGCGCAGCACCAGGGCAACCTGTCCGATCACGTCCAGATCTCGGAGGGGACTGCAAAACAGTTGCAGTGGTGGCTCTCGAACAGGCAATGGGTCATGGGCAGATCCCTCTCCCTTCCCCAGCCAGAGCACACAGTTGTGACGGACGCGTCCCTTCTGGGATGGGGCGGTCACATGGGAGAGGCGGAGATCAGAGGCCTCTGGTCTCCAGGCGGAGTCCCGGCTCCATATCAACCTTCTGGAGCTCCGGGCGATCCGACTTGCACTCAAGGCATTCCTTCCCTCTGTCAAAGGGAAGGTAGTGCAGGTGTTCACAGACAACACCACCGCCATGTGGTACTGCAACAAACAGGGCGGGGTGGGGTCGTGGACCCTCTGTCAGGAGGCTCTGCGCCTCTGGACATGGCTGGAACATCAGGGCATGTTCCTGATGGTTCAACACCTGGCAGGTTCCCTGAACGCCAGGGTGGACGAACCTCAGCCGCAGGTGCATGATGGATCACGAATGGCGTCTTCACTCGGAAGTGGCGCAAGGACTCTTTCTACAATGGGGAGAGCCTTGGTTAGATCTATTCGCCACCGAAGAGAACGCGCAATGTCATCAGTTCTGCGCGTTGGAATTTCCAAGGCGGCACTCGCTCGGCGACGCTTTTCGTCGCGAGTGGAGTTGCGGTCTGTTGTACGCCTTTCCGCCTATACCACTTCTACCCAGAGTGTTGAAGAAGATTCGGCACGACCGGGCCCAAGTCATCCTTGTGGCTCCGGACTGGGCTCGAAGAGTTTGGTATCCCGAGCTACTCAGTATGAGCGTAGATCCCCGATCCGTCTGCCTCTTCGGGAGGATCTTCTGTCGCAGCAGCAGGGGACGGTCCTCCACCCGAATCTGTCCAGTCTACACCTGCTTGCGTGGAGATTGAGCGGCGGCAGTTGATTCCTTTCGACTTGCCTCCCGAAGTTTGTGATGTGATTCTGGCAGCCAGGCGTCCCTCCACTAAGGTGGTATACGCCTGCAGGTGGAACAAATTTGTGGCATGGTGCACAGCAAAGGCTGTGAATCCCTTTCTGCCCCTCTTTCTGAGGTCCTTCTGTTCCTTCTTTCTCTGGCCCAACAGGGTTCTGCCCTGGGTACCATCAAGGGTTATCTTTGTGCTATCTCGGCCTTCCTCAGGCTCCCTGATCAGCCCTCCCTTTTCAAGTCCCCTGTTGTTAACAGGTTCTTAAAGGGCATTACACACCTCTTCCCTCCTGTTCCGTTTGTGATGCCTCAGTGGGACTTGAACTTGGTTCTTACCTTTTAATGTGCGCTTCCTTTGAGCCTCTACATAACTGTCCTCTTCGTCTTCTGACTCTGAAGACAGCCTTTCTGGTGGCCATCACCTCCGCTCGGCGGGTGAGTGAGCGCCAGGCTCTATCTTGCAAACCTCCCTTTCTGTCTGTTCATCCAGACAAGGTTGTTCTTAGGACGCGTCCGTCCTTCTTGCCAAAGGTGGTTACTGCCTTCCACATTGGGCAGACCATCACTTTGCCTACCTTCTTTCCGCCTCCGCATCCTTCCAGAGAGGAAGAGAGGCTCCACCGTCTGGACCCAAAACGTGCGCTCTCCTTCTATATCGACCGCACAAAACACTTCCGGGTGGATGACCAGCTCTTTGTTGGCTACGTGGGCGCCAAAAAAGGTCGGGCGGTGCACAAACGAACCATCTCCCGCTGGGTTACCTTGTGCATCAAGGCCTGCTATTCTTTGGCTAAGAAGGAGCCTCCTGTTGGGCTGCGTGCCCATTCCACCAGGGCAACGGCTGCTACCACGGCCTTGGGCCGCGGTGTTCCGCTGCCGGTTATCTGTCAGGCACCTACGTGGGCCTCGCTGCACACGTTTACAAAGCATTACTGCCTTGACAGTCGGGTCCGGAGGGACGGCTTCTTTGGCCGTTCTGTCCTCCAGGACTTCCTTGTCTGATCTTTGTTCGCAGACCCACCACCGGGGTTGGTATTGCTGGGGTATCTATTCTAAGGTAAGGAATCTGTCACTAACGTGTCTCTTTCAGATGCACAAGTTACTAACTTGTGTAACGATATATCTGTAAGAGACAGTAGTTAGTGACAGATTCCTTACCGCCCACCCATCCTCCCCGTTCTGCGAACTGATTTCTAGGGTTAAGGACATCCCTTTCAGGGCCCTAGTATTTTTCAGACACCTATGTCAGCTTCTTGCATGGCTCTGTGTTCCTGGCGCGGAAAGTCGTGTACAGAACTGACGTCAGCGCGCAGGGCGGCGTCTAACTACTGCCCGCGACGTCATCCCGGCGATCACGACGCCGACGACGGACGCGGAGCCGCACGACGCCGCCTACCGACGCGCAAGGGTACTGCTACGCAAAAACTTTCCGGATCCAGCCTGACGCCTGGGGATATTCTAAGGTAAGGAATCTGTCACTAACTACTGTCTCTTACAGATATATCGTTACACAAGTTAGTAACTTGTGCGTTTGAATGAAAATGAACCACAAAATGCCCAAACGGCGGTGAATTACGAAGCAGACGGACCCTTGCAAGTAGCAGAAAAGTCAGTAATTTGTTTCAATAAAATACGAAGGAGAAAAATGGAAATGGTAATCACGCAGTTATGTGGAACACCAAATAACATAAAGATTGGCCTTGTGGCATTTTGCCATTTTATTAAAGGATTCTGAAATTGGTGAACAGCAGTGGCGGCTGGCATCTATGGGGAGTGGTGAGGCAGTCAAATGGGTGGTGAGTAAAAAAAAAAAAAAAATCCACTAACCTGCGACACGTCCTCCTCCTCCTCACTGCACGTCTTCCTCCTGCACTCTGGTGTTCAGCGCGGGCCCCAGCGAAGTGCCTTAACCAATCCTTGTGCTGTTCTCATGCTGCATGAGAGCAGCGCCAGGATTGGAGGGAGCGGCTGCTCTCGGCGCTCCCAAGGGCACTGGAGGCCTGAACTTGCTCTAACCCAGCTTTCTTAAAACAGCTGTGTTAGAGGTTTTCAAAGTGCACATGTCTGGCTGGCCATCACAAGACGGCCAGCTAAAGGGTCATGCGCACTTTGAAATGAAGTGCCCGGCAACCCACCCTCCTCCCTGCTGCTGCTCTCAGTAAGCCCCGCCCCGACTCTCGGTTCGGCACGGGTGTATGAAAAATAAAATGGTAATAAATTAACTTTATTACCATTTTCTTTCATCTCGGGGGTTTGGGGGAATTTTGGTTAGTGGGGCGACGCTCCTCTGCTCCCACGGAGGAGCTGCCCCTGGTGAACAGACAATAAAGATCTCTTTGCAAATACAGTCATACAAATGGGTTACCCCTACAACGCATGGTTAGTGGAGACAGCATCAACACTGTGTTAAAGACTAAAGGTTTGCACAGGGACAATGGTAATCTCTGTATCGTTTTTTTAGTTTTTTTTAGTATATGTGCCACTGAAGCTACCACTGTTACAGACTAAAGGCATTAATTAGTATAAATGGTTCAAGGTTAGGCTAGTACAAAATATTGGGGCAGAAAAGCAGAGCAGCTGAATGAATAGCTTCACATTTCCTGGAGCTATATTGCTCAGTAAACATCAATACCATGAGGTGCAGGACCCAAGGAGGTAAAATGAAGTCCGTCTGAGGTAGACTACACGGCCGGCATCATCTGCATCACTTGTACTGACTAATGTATAAAGCAGCGATGCATAGGGGACAGATCAGTTTCAGTACTGATCAGGCAGTGTCTTTAACAACTAATGGGGATCACAGGGATGGCTAGTGATCACAAGACAAGGACTAGCAATAAGCATTATTTCTCTGAAAAAGACCATCGGGGCAATGATGAGACAAAAATAATCTGGTCAAGTGTTACAGAATATGGATAATGTGTTAGACACACTAGAAATACTTGGACTGCTTATTCTGTATGAATTTAATATCAGTCTAGAAGGCTCCGGCATGTAGGTGTTTTGGAGTAAAAATATTTGGTGTTTGGTGTCCTGCTTCTCCATTGGCATTAAATGATGTTTGGGGTGAGATAGGGCACATTTAGGGGCTACAGTCTGGAGGTTCTCCAATCACCCTATCTCCACAAACACAAATACCCTCCTGGCTTGCGAGTATTATCTGAAGTATAGAATTGCTCGATCCTGCAGCTTTGGTAAGTAGTACCCTCTGGTATTAGTATTAGGAGAGAGATTTGAGCATGTAAAAGGCCTGTTATTATTGCGGGGGGGAGGCTTATCTTTAGCTATCTCATTATCGAAGGCAACATTACCGACTTTGAAGCCTATGTGATGATTTATTTATTTAGCAATTGTGATATTAAGTAACAGTGCACGCAGCAAAACAAGTTTGTGTACTGTATTTGAAAAATGTCTACATGGTGATAACATTATACCTATCAAAGTATATTATTATTAGCTTGATAGTGAACACAAAAATGAAACATTTTGTAAAACCTCTTTATGAAAGTCTTCTGCTAGCATTCAGATGACTCTCTTGACTGAGTTGCAAAGTCTAAGTATTTCTTTTGCTATTTTCCTCATGCACAACTTGATGAATCAGTTGGCTTCAGGTAAGAATCTACATTGGTCATGCCCCTAGAGCTTGTAATGCCTATATTTTGAAAAAAAATGGAGTTACCAACTCTAGCTAATTGGAATGTAATCCTAATCATTAGGAAATAAAGTATCGTGGTGAATGAATAATGTAATCATGATGCTTTTGTAAGAACTTAGAAAAGTGTTAATTGATGATTTTTTCCACTATGTTAAATATGATGTCTAAAACTCAAAAGGCTTTCCAGCTAGCCATGCAATAATCATTATCTAATGTAGGAAAAGTGACCTCCTCTGCCACCATCAAGAGTAGTACTAATTAAAAGCAATATTGTGCAAGTTTGTTATTGGTTGTGAAAGCGATTATTGTACTCCAGTGTCTCCCCGTGTCAACGGTTCTGATACATGCAAAGCCACATTAATTGACTATAAGGTGTGTTCTACAACTACAGCACTTGCTTTGAGGAGCAGCAAAGCCGATTCTTTTTGGATAACTGAATCAGCTTGTGCTACTAGAATTCCAGGAGTATAATCGTTCAGAGAAAAATGCTAGTCCTAATATTTCATTTAATTCTCCTCTCGGTACTTTAGAAAATCTAATTTGCTATCACAGCTGTATCTTGCTATGATCATTGTTAGGACATTGAAAAATGAGCCTATCTCAAAAAGGTGCTGCACATCTCTAATAGTGCATCAAGACAATTATGAGAAAGATATATTTTTTGTTTTGTTCCTGACTTTATTGGGGACCTAATGTCCTTGCTTCATAGAAATGTACTCTCACGCTTGCAAACAGAAAAGATCCTGATCCACTCCGGCGTATAGCTTTTTACATAAGGAAAGCCACCACTTTAGCAACCTTAGCAAGACTATCTCTCCTGTGACTTTTAAAATGCTATGTGAAAACCTGATGATGCAGGCGCAGAACCAACCATATTCAATCTAGTATGTAGTTGCATGACTCTCAAGCAAATTATTCTCCGTTTTAAATTTCTATTCAGAAATAAACTTTATTTCATGCTTCCAGAATGATAGGGTTGTCCTGGTTCTTCGAACGGAGAAGAATCATTTTGTTAGAAGTCAAAACATTTTGGGCAAAAACGATGTATACTAATCAAAAGGAAGTGAGACCCACAAGTCTTGTTGATTTTTTACAAAAGCAACTTGTGTTTCCCCAGTAGGATTATTCAAAGCTTCAGACTTGTGTACGGTTGATGTGAGGTAGAAGAGAATCTTGAGAATGATGTAATTTCTACCCTGTTAGTAATACAGTTGGTTTTACATTGTTTGGAAAAAAAAATCAATAGTTCTCTCCTACTCAACCTGATTAAGTAGGATTTTTGCACAAGTAGAATCCTTTGTTTTTGTGAAAGTGGATTTAATTTTTATTAGCTTTAATTTGAATAGAATGTAGTTCTTGCATTTTTCTACATTTTCATAAATTGAGAGGAAAGATGGCTTTATTTGCGTTCTCATAGACAATATTCATAAGATTTTTTGGACAACCTAAATTTGTTCACTCAGCAAAGAAAAAAGTAAAGAATGATGATACACACTCTGCCTTATTCAAAGTTGAAAGAAGATCTTCTCAAGCACATCTAGCTCTAATTTGCTCTAGCATATGCAGCATCCTGTATCAGAGACCAGGGGCTAAATGCCTTTACCATATCTCAAGTTATAGCAATTTTTGCACTTTACTGATTTACTATGTATTGTGCTAGGTAAGGATATGTTATAAGAATATTTTAACCTTTTTTCAATAAAAGTAATGTGACTTGCAGAAAGCCCATCTTTAATGACACATATTCTGACTTTAACTGTAAAATGACCAAGATAGTCACTTAAACCACCAATCACGTAGACCTCCTTCAAGAGACCCACCTGTTGGGTACCGAGACAAAACATACGAAATGTAAATATTGTAGCACCCAAACGCCCAGCTCTTCTTTTAGAAATGCCTGGGGTTTGAGATCACATTACACACACAACTACAGTTGAAGCAAATAGACTCTATAAAGCACAGAGAATGCAGCAATGTGATAGCAGTGGGGATGCCAGAGATTTCTGTTGTGACTGAAGACCCACAAGCAAAGCAGACCGATAGTAATAAATCACCTAAATGAATGACATTCAGGATAGTAGAACTTAAAAGATCACTGAATGCAGCCTTCCCAGGTTTAGGGTAGTGTCTCTTGTTTTTTTTATAGGAAACCATGGGTGGAGGCTGGGCTGATATCTGGGGGATTTATATCATGGAGGTATGATGCAAAAGTTTGATTCTGTGAAGGAGGACTTTGGACGGGGCATCAGACAGTTTATGGCATATAGAGCACTAAAATGGGCAGCATGATTGACATGGAGAGAGGAAGATGTGGAACCCCTGGGGCTGAAACTCTGACAAGAATTTTGACATGAGGATCAAGTACAGAGAGTGATCTTGACGTATTCCTTAGTTGTGCTGGCTTATAGGCCAAGCACCTCCATACTGAATACTAGATGGGAAAACAAACTTAATAAAGGGTTTGCAGACAGAGATTTGAAAGGGATACTAGAGTACACCAAGATACTATCTAGGAATCCTAGATTTAAATTCACTCTGTTTAATTATTTGCATCACACATACCTGACCCCAGAAAGACTACCTCATATGTGCAGTTTTACATAAGCAGACTTCTTACCTATGGTATGGAAGTGTGCAGACATCAGACACTGCTGAGAGGAGGTGAAGTATAAATAAAAATACAAATTAAAGAAGAAAAAAGAAAGGAATATAACGTTATAAAATGTACTGAACAGTACCTTGCTCACCATATGGAGGTATGTTATGTTATGTTAATAACTTTTATACAGCGCGGCGATTACCCAAGGGTGTCCTGGCGCTAGCATATCTATCCTGAGGCAGCGAGCAAGGAGGAACTGAGCTTATTCAGCAAAAAGCCAGGTCTTCAAACCCTTCCTAAAATCTAACAGATCAGCAGCGTTTCTTAGGCGAAACGGAAGGTCATTCCAGGCTTTCGCCGCGCACACAGCAAAGCTTCTGCCCCCCACAGAGCTTTCTTCCTGGGCGGTACAGAAACCAGCTTAGCCCCTAACGAGCGAAGTGCTCTTTTCGGAATGTACCACTGGAACAGCTGGTTCAGGTAGTCTGGGCCTTTGCCATGCAGAGCTTTAAAGACCATGCAAAGTGATTTGAAACGCACTCGACTCCTTACTGGGAGCCAGTGCAGCTTCCTTATTTCCTTTGAAATGGATGAAAATTTGGATGTACCAGTCAGAAGTCTCGCTGCTGCATTTTGCAGCAGCTGAAGTTTATTCAAACTTTTTTGTTGAATATTCAAATACAGGCTGTTGCAGTAGTCCAGCCTCGACAACACCAGAGCTGTGACCACTGTTTGGCGACTACCTAGAGGTAGGAATGGCATTACTTTCCTAACCATTCTGAGCACATATGCAGTTGATGATGTTACTGCATTAACCTGATCCCCAAAGGTGAGTCTCTCATCCACAATTACCCCCAAATTCTTCACCTTTTTTTGAAGGGAGAGAGCCCATCGAATCAGGCCACCAACTTGGAGTCCAAGAATTAGTATCTTTTCCAAACAGTAGGACTTCAGTTTTGCCTGACTACCATACCTCCCTTCCTCCCTCAAATCACCTCCAATCTCTTATTCAGCCACTCCCTTGCTCGTACTTCTTGCCTCTCTCCTCCCACCTTAATTTCCCTCCTCTCACCCCTGGGTTCCTCTGCCCTACCCTTTGATATCCCCAGGGCGCACTTCCAGTTGTTACCTGCCTCTATCTTCTCTCTTCTCTACCTACCAAGCTAAATCATTCTTCCTCACTACCCCTCCTCCCTCCCCCCTATACCGCCAAGTTCATCTGGTCCTCCCTTTTCACGTCTGTGGCCCCCCTTTCTTAGCTGCCTCCCATCACCCCCCTCCTCCCATGTCTCGCCCCTTTCAGTTATCTACTCTCCTTCTCTTCCCACCTTCTCCTCACCCCCAGGTTCAGTGGTTCCCCCTCTTTCAAAATCTATGTTTCCTTCAACCTGTTCAGTGTAACCTTTTAGCCTGGCTCTCTTTGCTGTTGCACCCTTGGGTAGAGTACACAACAGAAACATATTTTTTTTTAAAATACCTCCTACAAAGCATGGGACTTTCTGTGCACTCAGTGATGTTAAGTATGTCCCCTTTCTTACAGTCAGTTTTGAAGCTTTCAATGAACGTGCCTCTACATATCAAATTATCTTCCTCTTGGAAATTTGTTGCAGTCAAGTTTGAAATGTTGAAAAATGATCATGGATTGAAAGTAAACATGTATACATCGAAAGATGAGTTTGGTTACATGTTAAAAGTAATAACTTGTTTGTCACAGAAGATATCGGCCAACAGCTCCTTCTGGCTAATAGCTGTAACTCAGTACCCCTGCTGGGCCAGGCCAAGTGTGTTACTTTGTTGAGCATCAAATAGTGGAAAATGAGAGGCGAGGTGTGGGTGTCTAAAACAAAACACACTGACTACCATTATTTTTCCTGTATGCATGTACTTTGTGTGATGCACTATCATTTTATGCAGTAGTACCCTGTCTCTAGATCTCACGTAGTTGTAACAGGTTTAAGTGGCAGTGCGGCTTAAGATAAACAATTGCAGTAAACTTATTACAAGAACACCTTGAGAGATAAGCCTTACCGTTACTTGGGCACAGTCATGCCATGTTCAGATCACTAATACAAAACATTTTCCATCGGTACTTGATGTTACGTTAGGGTGAAAGAGTTGCTGAATACCATTTTGTCAATGCAGGTGCAAAGTTTCTTTGACTCAGATAAAGGCGTTGAAGTCTCAAATTTTACCCAGTATTTAGGTATGTTATTTATTAAAGACAAGCGAACACTGCTGGAATCATCTACCTTTACCTATACCTTTAATGATTTCTGAGCCAGCAGCTTTCCAGAGTTCCATTAAAAGGGTGCTTGGTAGCAGGAGGCGATTAAACAATGCCAAGTTCGGTGATAAACTCAACATTCATATTTCATTTGAGCGGACTGCTCTCGGCTGGATCACATCCTACTTTCAAAACAGAATAAATGTCATCCATACTGCTCTTTTATCATTCAAACCCTGCATCACAAAGTGAGGGGTCCCTCAAGGTTCTATCATTTCACCCATGTTTTTCAACATCTAAACAAAGTAATTACCGGCAATGATCAATGAATTTCAGCTCACCTGCTGTAACTACGCAGATGACACACAAATACTTCTTAAACTGGAAAGCCCCAAAGACATTGGAAACTCAAAAATCTTAATTTGCCTCCGAGCTGTTGATCAGTGGATGACATGGAGCCATCTCAGACTGAATGCGTCCAAAACTGAAATACTGACCTGTGGCGAGGCGACTGGAAAAATTATGACTCACTCTCCACCTGGCCAGACAATCTGGGACTACCTCCTTAAGTATCCAAGGAAGTAAGAAGCTTCGGAATTACCATGAACCCTAAGCTATCAATGAATGCCCTAGTGGATAAGTTAACAAGATCAAGTTTCATTACTATGAAAACTCTGCGACTCCTCTTCCCACACCTAGGATTTCCACAGAAGGTCCAAACTCCTATCTCATGTACTGTCTAAACTTGATTACGCCAATGACCTCCACTATGGATCACCTCTATCAACTATGTAAAGACTACAACAAATTAAAAACTTCGCTGCCACTCTACTCGTACATATAAAGCCACAAGCCTACATCTCTACTGACTTAAGGCCCCTACATTGGTTACCAGTTGTCAAAAGATCCACCTTCACATTGATTTGTATCACCCACAAAAGCAATACATGAAACTAGACTACTTTTCATCAGGAAGAAAATATCAAAATGCATACAACAAAAAAACCTCTAGTCCAGATTGGCGCTCTGGCTCAAATTTCCAGCATTCAAGGAAAAAAAACATTAATGGGACTTCTTTCTCTGTTCAGGCACCCAAACTATTGAATTCATTACCCCCAAACATAAGATCCACAGAGAACCACCTTCTCTTCAGAAGATTACTCAAGAGCTGGCTCTTCCCTACATGACCACCATATTCAAAATACAAATGTGCAGCAATAGTATGCATAAGACACCAATGGTGCATATGCATGTGTTTGTAAACATGTATACTTTGATTATATGTATGTATGCAGATTTGTGCATTTGTTTGCGCAAATGCATATACTACTTATGAACAAAAACTTATATACTTTCTTATATTTATGCTTAACAGATGTAGAAAATGTATATAATAGTTATGGTAAATATAATCAGATCGAGACTTCTAGCCACAGATTCCTTACTTTAGAATTATCCCCAGGCATCAGACTGGATCTGGACGTTTTTCGTGAGCAGTAACCCTGCACGCCAGTAGGTGTCGTCGTTTGGCTCCGCGTGGTTTCTGCATCATCTGCACCGGAAGTGACGTGTGCGGTGCCTATATAGGTGCACTGACATCAGTTCTTTTCTTTCCACACCAGTCAGAGCAGCTCCAGTAAGAGAATAAGAGGGAGCGATCCCTCAAGCTAGGAGGCTCGATGTGCAACGCCGTGATGAACCAGATGCTGGTTGAGAGGAAGGTCCCGGGAGCTGTCGCAGAGTCCAAGAAGCTTGTCGCACTAAGTCAGGCCATTTGGGTAAGTCCTGCCACAATAAGAGGTCGTCGAAGCGTGCTTTAACTTCACCTCGTCCATCAGCTGACGAGATGAGGAAGCATCTCTGGAGGCCTGGCACCACGGTTGATCCAGCACCTGGGCCGACTCCACACCTCCCCGAGTTTCCGGAAGCTGGAGCGCCTCTAGCTCAATTGGGAGAATTTTATGAGACTATGCACCTCATATTTGGGCGGCTCGTTCCCTCCAGCGTACCTTTAGGCCCCGTGGGTTTGGGAGAGGCCCCTACGGGAACCACGCCGGCGGCTCCAGCCTCAGCACCAGTCAGCCCCAGGGATACACATATAGATGTGGTTCGGCACCAGTCATGCCATGTCAACTATCCCGGAAACCTGTCTCAAGGCCAACACTCCTGGTGGCCCCTTCCCCATTTACATCCCCGACTCCAACACGGAGCAGGAGGGGCGTCGCCCTATGCTGGCACCGAATGGAGCCATGCCTGAGCATTATTCTTATAGACTAGAACTTGGGGAGAAATTGGAGGGGTCGCTGGACCCTGAAGAACCCCAGCCTTACGATACCAACCTGGACTGGTGTGAAGATTTGGCAGATGTCAGTGGACTGGATACTTCTCCAGATACTGGCATGCTCTCTCCTCCCAACATTGCTACGGAGGAGGGAGCTTCATTCGCAGTGATGGTGTGGAGGGCGGCTAAGGTCCTGGACCTTAGCTTGCCCTCGGTGGCATCAAGACTTGACAGGAGTGTTTCAGCCGAATGTCCCCTTCAGAATCACTTCTTCCATTTAACGAAGCACTTACTCATGTCCTACTTGAGATTTAGTCCAAGCCCAACTGTGAACAGGACAATTGCCCGCCGCCACTGCCTCGCTCCAGGCGACCCTAAATTCCTCACAAAACACCCTACCCCAGAGAGCTTGGTGGGCCAAGCCTTCACTTCCAGAGTAAATCCTGGCGCATTCCCAACCGCACCGTCGGATCTGGAATCAAAGAGGCTGGACAATTTAAGCAAGAAACTGTTTTCTTCCACCAGCCTGGCATTGCGGTCGATGTACACTGGATGCCTTTGGGGCCTCTATTCCCATGCTCTGTTGATATGGTTGCGCAGTTGCTGTCAACTGTCCCAGAGGAGGCCCGGGCCGCGCTCTACCAGGCGGTTACCAGGCTGTTACCAATGGGAGGGATGCAGCTAAGTTCACCATTAAATATGGACTAGACACCACCAACTCACTAGGCAGAGCGGTTTTGTTGATAGTGGCCCTGTAGCACCACACCTAGTTGTGGACTACCAGTTTTTCTGGGGATATCAAACATCATTCATGGACATGCCCTTTGATAGCTCTTTGGAGACAAGGAGAATTTGGCGCTGGAGCAATTGAAGGACAGCAGGGCTATGGCCAGGTCCTTCGACCTTTCCATGGTCACTCGTCACCCTCAATCCGCCTTTTGCTCCTTTCATGGCCACAGAAGGATCTTCCAGCTGTGTCCTTACCCGCCCAGCCACTGCAGCGCATACGCTTCCCAGCCTCTGTGCGGACGCGGTACCTACCGACCCTGTAGGTCGGGTAGGCAGCAGTTGGGTCAGTAACCCCCCCAACACCACCACCAACCCATCCCCGGCAGTCGCAACCTCAAAACCCTTCTATTCTGCCCATTTACCATCATGGGCACTCAGTGGGCAGCAGGATTCGCCATCACCTGTCCCACTGGCAGTCCATAACAGTGGGCAGGTGGGTTTTGCAGATCGTACGAAGGGGCTGCTCCCTCCCCTTCGAGACTACTCCTCCCTCCATACCACCTACTTACAACAGGCTGACGGAGGACACCTATCCCTTCTCCGCCAAAGGAGCCACAGAGTGAGTGCCATCGCCAGCAGTAGGTCGTGGTTGCTATTGCCACTACTTTCTGGTGCCCAAAAAAGACGGAGGCCTTCATCCTATCCTCGACCTGAGCTCTCTCAATTTCTTCCTCAAGAAGGAGAAGTTCAAAATGCTTGCTCTTGCTGAGGTAATTTTTGCCTTGGACCCAGGACACTGGATGGTAGCGTTGGACTTGCAGGATGCATATTTCCACATTCCTGTGCTGCCTGCCCACAGGCATGACCTGCAGTTCATGGTGGGCCACAAGCACTTTCAATTTGCTGTGCTCCCCCTTGGCCTCACCAGCGCCCCTGGGTGCAGCTCATCTGTGTGGATCACGGCTGCCAGTCTTCCCCTATCTCGAGGCTGTTGAAGGCAGACATGCCCCAGGCTGTCGTCTCCCACCATTCGCTGGCGTTCACTATCAACGTGCCAAAGTCACACCTGACTCCATCTCAGATGCGCCCCTTCATCGGAGCGGTTCTGGGCACAGTGCAGTTTCGGGCCTATCCTCCCGAACAGCGAATCCAGGATATTCAGGCTGATACTGATGTTTCAGCCTGTGATATGTTATGTTATGTTAAAGGTGATTTGTAGAGCGCTCGTTCACCAGGCGGTTTCTTGGCGCTGAGGCGGGGTGTCCGTGGTGCAGATGGTATGAGTTTAGTTGTATGCTTGGGTAAAGAGCCAGGTCTTAAGTGATTTCCTAAACTTGGTGTAAGAGTCAGCAGTACGCAAATGGGGGGGCAGGGTGTTCCAAAGCTGGGGGGCCAGAATCGTATATCTCAGTCCTCCATGTTTTTTCCGTTTGAAGGTATGGAGGATCAACAGATTTTTGTTAGAGGAGCGTAGATCACGGGAAGGGATGTACCGTTGTGTGTTAGAGGCGTTAAAAACGGGTCCATGACCTGAAAGGGCTTTATAGATGGTGCAGCCCAACTTAAATAGGCAGCGTTGGGGTAAAGGGAGCCAGTGGAGGCTTTTCAGCATTGGACTCACTCGTCGATGTTTGGGCTGACCAAAGATGAGCCTGGCTGCCTGGTTCTGGACGAGTTGCAGCCGATGTAACTGGTAGGCTGGTATACCAGTATAAAGGGAGTTTGCGTAATCGATCCGCGAGATGACCAGGGCAAGTACCACTTGGGTCAGGGCTGCAGTGGAAAGAAATCTGCTGATTTTCCGAATTCTTCGGAGTTGGAAAAAGCACGCAGAGACCACTGAACTGATCTGAGCCTTCATGGTAAGATCGTTACTGATGATAATTCCTAAGCTTTTTACCGAGTTAGCAGGGAGAGGAGGGCTCCCTAACAGCGGTGGCCAGAAGTTGGAATCCCAGCCTCTATCCTGGATTTCAGTGAGACTGACTCTGAGGCTGCTGGGCCTCATGGCCTCCAGCATCGTGCTGGTGATGCATGCCCGTTGGCATATGCAGGCTCTGCAGTGACATGGTCCAGATCTCAAAGGGAACTGCACAAGATCTGCAGTGGTGGTTAACGAACCGCGATTGGGTCAGCGGCAGACCCCTCTCTCTTCCCCAAACCAGTTCTGACAGTGGTGACAGATGCGTCACTGCTGGGAAGGGGCGACCATCTGGGAGAGGTGGAGATCAGAGGTCTCCATATGAACCTGTTGGAGCTTCAGGCGATCCAACTGGCATTAAAAGGCTTTCTACTTTCCATCAAGGGAAGGCTAGTGCAGGTGTTCACGGGCAACACCACTGCCATGTGGTACTGCATGAAAAGGGTGGTGTGGGGTCGTGGACCCTTTGTCAAGAGGCCCTGCGTCTCTGGACTTGGCTGGAACGTCAAGGCATTTCCCTGGTAGGTCAACATCTGGCGGGCTCTCTGAATGCCAGAGCAGAGAAACTCAGACGAAGATGCCTAGTGGGTCACAAATGGCATCTCCATCCAGAGGTGGTGCAAGGTCTCCTTCAACGGTGGGGAGAGTCTTGGTTAGATCTGTTCGCCACCGAGAACGTGCAATGTCAGCAGTTCTATGCACTGGAGTTTCCATGGCGACACTCGCTCTGAGACTCTATTCATCTCATGTGGATGAGGAAAATAGCAAAAAGAAATACTTAGACATTGCAACTCAGTCAAGAGAGTCATCTGAATGCTAGCAGAAGGCTTTCATAAAGAGGTTTTACAAAATGTTTCATTTTTGTGTTCACTATCAAGCTAATAATAATATACTTTGATAGGTATAATGTTATCACCAATTAGACATTTCTCAAATATAGTACACAGGGGGCGTGATCTCGCTACGCATGGAGTGAGATGCATGCTGAGGGAGCTCCGGCCAGCCGCTGCCTTCAGAAGCTCCTATCGCGGCTCCTGGGCATCACCGGCGACGCTGCTGGTAGCGTATGGGCATCGGAAGTGATCGGGAGTCCTCTGCCTGCTCGGCGCACCTCCTCGATCGCTGGTGGTGGTGTTTTCAGTGGCTTTGGCGCCGGGGCCTGACTCGGGTGCCCACGGCCGACATCTTGAATCCCGCCAGCCCCGGAGAGCGCACGGCGAGCGTGGGTCCTCTTCCAGCCCGCAGCGGCACACTGGGGAGCTTCACCGACCCGTCTGGCGATCTGGTCGGAGGTGCAGCATCTTGCTCTCGCCACTGTGGGTACTCGGGAGGTGAGCCGAGCTGAGGACACCGCGTCTGCCGCCATCTTGTGTCTTCCCGCGTGGTCGGGAGATTGTACCGCGGAGCCCCTGGCAGACCCCGCACTACACCGCTGGTGCCCCAGAGGCTCGACGAGACTGCGCCACATATCGTGAGGCGAGGAGGGGCGAGGTGAGTGGCGGCCTACGCTGGACTTCTCTCTTGGGCCTACTACCTCCTCTTGCTGAGGGTGCACGCTGGATATAGGCCCCGGCCTGGCTCTGCCACCTTCCTGGCTTCGCGTCCCTGGGGATTTGCTGGGGGGCGTCCCCTATCAGCTGTGTGCGCCTGCGACCCTGGGACTCTGTTGGGCCCTTGCCTTCCTGCTGGAAGTCGAACACTGCGGGCCCTCCTGACTTCACTTTCCTGGTCCCTGCAGTTGGGACGCCCTGGGGCCCCCTGGAGACTTACAGTGCAAGCCTGATTCGGGGTGGGCTCTCTACGTGCGCCTTGGTGTGGTGTCCTCCCCTGCATTCTTCCACCGGGAGCCTCCCCCCCCCCTGGTATGTGTCTGGTCCCGGTTTCTGAGGGGCACCATCTGTGATCGTTGGGGGACTTGCCGCCGCTGCTGGGAATCTAAGAGGCTCTACTCTCTGATCCGCCTGCGACTTCTGGCTTTCTGTGTGGCCTGGGACGGGGGAGCTGAGAGGGGCCTTGAACGCTGTGGGGACAGGCTGTTGCTCCTCTTCCCTCCACTGTGGATTGTCCTACACTTCCACATTGCAGCGGCCTCTAACATCATACTGGGGGAGGTGCTCGGCCTCCAGCCTCTTTCGCCTGCCCTGGCTACCCCTCCGGCGAGTTGGAGCTTGAGGGGTCATGCCATGCTCTAAGGCTGAGAAGGACATCGCTGCACCCCCAAAGGACAATCCTGTGATGGCCCTGTGGAACAAACCTGGTTCTACACCCCCTGTGGCTATGGCGTCTTCGAAGGAGGGCTCCTCCGATCCCCTTACCCAATCTTTCATGACCAATTTTCTGCAAGAGCTCGAGTCCGAAATTGGATCTCTTCGTATTGAGGTCCAAACCTGCATTAAGGAACTCAGGAGAGCCGTCACGGAAATCGGAGGACGAGTGGATGACCTCGAGAAGACGGTTGATGCCCGCACGGAAGATCAGGAGCAACTTTGGCAACGGCTGGCTCTCCTGGAGGAACAACACATTGAGCTCCAAATCAAGCAGGAGGACTTGGAAAATCGGAGCCGCCGCAACAACATACGCCTGAGGGGTGTTCAGACCAGGGCAGAGGGCTCGGACATTGTAACTTTTGTTGCAGAGTTGCTCCACGAAATCAGAGGAGACGATGATGCCTCCCCACCTGCGCTTGATCGGGCTCACCGTGTGGCTGGACCCCCCGGTCGCTCTGGCCTGGTTACTGACATTTTGGCCAGGGTTCATTTTTTTACAAAGAAGGAGGCCATCTTAAAGGCAGCACATTCCAAATCGGATTTAACATACAAGGGTTCCCCCATTCAGCTCGTCCAGGATCTTGCTCCTACCACGCTTCGTCGCCGCAGGGACTTTAAACCTGTCACCGATAAGCTTCGTGAGTTGGGCATCCAGTATCAGTGGGGTCATCCCTTTGCGCTCATTTTTCAATGGGAATCCAAACGCCGTGTGCTGCGATCCCTCCGGGAGGCCACTCAACTGCTTCGCCTCCCGATCTCCTCTCCTCCATCTAGCCCTTCACGATTGCCTCCTCTGGATCGAGAACCTGCGAAGCCACAGTGGGCTAGAGCACTCAGACCGTGGCGGCTGTCTCAGCGTGGAGAGCGGTCCTCCTCTCAGGCCAAACAGGACATTATTCATCATCTGCGCTCTCTGGATGGAGGGTGTTCTCCCACTCGTTCCCAGCTGAAGAAGGACTGATCAACATGTCGTGTTTTAGAGGGCCATTGTTCTTGCCACCAGCGGTTCCCCGTGGAGACGGGGGTGGACTCTCACGCTCTCTGTGTACTCCTTCTTCGCCCTGGCCATAGCGTGGCAGCGGCGCCGGTGTGCGCCTCCTGACAGCAGTGCTGATTTTCTGAGACTCGCCCCCCCCCCCCCCTCTATTCCTAAGAGAGTGACATCTCTGGAATGGCTTGTGCCACTGAGCCTCGCCTGCTCCTGGACTGGAATAGGTCTTGTTGGCCACGTTGGCCGTTGTTCAATTTTGACACTTTGCCCTCCTTTTCCCTTTTCTTTTCTTCCTCCTGCTCTCTCTTTTCTTTCCTGTCCGGAGGGAGGGAGGGCTTCGATATTGGAAGTGTGATGTTTCTCGACCAAGTGCTGTTCATCGGCGCATTGACTTTCCCTTGTAACATACTGGGCATTGTGATGCATTCTGGTTGTGTTTGCTTTCCATGGAGGTCTGTTGGGGGTGGTTGGGGGGCTTTGCACTGCATTTTGTTCTCACCGCATTCGATGGCGGCTGCCTGTAATCAGCCTTTAACATTACCTCTGTACCCTGTTTGAAACTCCTATCTCTTAACGTCAAGGGCCTTAATTCCCCTAACAAGCGTAAACATGTTTGGCGCTATTTATTGCAACAGAACGCAGACATTCTCTTCTTACAGGAGACTCATTTGGTAAAGGCGGACACTTCCCGTATGGCCCACCCCAAATACCCCTTTCAATGCTGGGCATCTGCACCTACTAAAACGGCTGGCGTGGCTATCCTCTGCACGGCGGGTATCCAACAGAGGACGGCCAGAGTGATTCGTGGCAATGAGGGTAGATTTCTCAAGGTGGAGGTCCGAGTTGGGGCACAGACACTCACTCTTTGCAATACCTATGCTCCCAATCAAGCACAGGATCTCTTCATTAGGGAACTCCTAGGGGAACAGATAACGCACAATGATCATCAGCTCATTTTTGGGGGTGACCTCAATTTGGTGTGGGATGCGGGATTGGACCGTAGTGCTGGTACGTTTCATGGGGCGGGGGCCATGTCTGCTTCTCTTAAAAAACAGCTTACGGAGTTAGGACTGCTGGATGTATGGCGCTATCACTCCCCAACTACTTGAGATTACTCTTATTATTCCCATGTTCATCGTTCCTACTCCTGCATTGACTCTCTATTAGTTTCCCACTCCCTGGTGCGTGACGTCCTCTCGGCTTCTATGTCCGATATATCTATTTCGGACCGTGCTCTTGTGGAGCTTTTGCTACACGATCGCTCACCTCACACACGCCACCCGCCTCGCTGGAGACTACCCCCTCACATTCTACGGGACCCCGTGGACGTAGCCGAGATCCGTGATGCTATCCTGGCCTACTTCTCGTTCAATGACATACCTGAAACTCCTTTCCCTGTGGTTTGGGACGCCTTTAAAGCCACGATTCGGGGTCACATAACTTCTATAGCGATCGCTCGGGAGGCTCGCTTATTTGAGGACAATCTGTCCTGGGACATCAAAGCGCTGGGAAAACTGGACCAGGAACACCCCTGGCTCTTACCAAGCGGCGTCTGGCCATTCTTCGGGGCCAGCTACGGGCTCATAGGACCAATAAGGCGGAGAACGCTCTTTTAGCATTAAAGCAATGATACTACGCAGGGGGGGACAAGGTAGGAACGGTCCTAGCGCGTCGCCTCTGGAAGCGGGCAGCAAAGGCTCACATTGCAAAAATAAAATTGGACGATGGCACGTGGGCTACCACTGAAACATCCAAGCTAAAAGCCTTCTATGACTATTACACTACTCTTTATGCGCAGGACCCGCTTGATTCGGAACGGATCCAGGCAGTACTGGGGGAGTGCAGCTGGACTCCGATTGATGGGTATCATGCGCAACTTCTTGAAGACCCGCTTACGTTAGACGAACTTACTGGTGCGTTAAAAGACCTCCCCCTCGGTAAGTCTTCGGGCCCGGATGGTCTCCCAGTCTCTTTCTACTGCGCTTTTCTCCCGCAGATACAAGAATATATGCTTCGTCTCTTTTTTGGATACTGGAGGACCCTCCACCTATATGGCGCTGGCCGAGATTGCACTTCTTCCTAAAACCAGGGAAGGACCCCACGTTGTGCTCATCTTTTCGCCCCATTGCGCTTTTAAACACGGATCTCAAACTTTTCACTAAATTTCTGGCCAAACGTCTTCGCATTTACCTGGGCTTATTGAGCCTGATCAGGTGGGCTTCATTAGTCATCGGCAGGGCGCGGATAATGTGCGACGCATTGCTCATCTAGTTGGGAAGGCTCGTCATTGGAACATACCTGCCTGCCTGTTGTCACTCGATGCTGAGAAAGCATTTGACCGGGTGGGCTGGGCCTTCCTGCGGGCTGTTTTACATAAGATAGGACTGGGGCCTTAAATGATTGCTAGGATCATGGCTCCTTACCTCTCACCCCAAGCCCAGGTCCGGGTCAATGGCCAACTTACGGGTCGTATTCATGTTTACAGGGGCACCCGACAGGGGTGCCCTTTATCCCCCCTGTTGTTCGCACTTGTCGTTGAACCTCTTGCCATCCTGATCCGCCAGTCTCCTGACATCACTGGCATTGTTCTCGGAGGGGTGGACCACAAAATCGCTTTGTTTGCAGACGATCTTCTTCTTACTTTGTCTCGGCCACACTCCTCTTTGCCTGCCCTTCATGCGTTGCTCCGGACCTTTGAACTAGCATCGGGCCTTAAAATCAACCATGCAAAATCGTGGGCCTTGAATCTTACCATTCCGGCATCTGAGATCCCCGTGCTCCTGTCTCTTGTCCCATATCAATGGGCCTCACATTCCATCCGGTACTTAGGCCTCAACTTGACTTCTGACCTTAACACGTGGTCACAAGCTTATTGGCAAGAATGTAAAAGGGCCGTGGTGGAAGATTTACGGATGTGGAAATCTCTGCCTCTTTCCTGGCTGGGCCGGCTTAACGGCGTGAAGATGTCGGTGCTACTGAAAATATTATATTTATTCCAAACTCTGCCCACACCTTTTCCGCCACACCAGATCCAGAACCTTCAGCGCAAGCTTACAAACTTTATCTGGGTGGGGGAGGGGCAAAGGCCACGTTTTTCCAATAAAATACTTATGCTGCCTCGGGACAGGGGAGGGTTGGCTTGCCCCAACTTAATGGATTATTATTGGGCTTCACATCTCCGTTTCATTTCAGAATGGGTCGCGAGAGAGAGCGAGAATGTTTGGTTCCATATGGATAGGGCGGTGGCCTGCAGACCTATATGGGATCTCGCCTGGCTCTCACGGGAGGCTCGGCCGCGCAGCGCCTATATGGCCATACCTACAAAAACTGTACTGGATATCTGGGACAAGCTGGCGTTATCCAGAGGCCTCACTTCTTTCCCGTCCCCTCACACTCCCATTGCTCGCAACTCACATTTTCCACCTGCCTTGCATCCACACTCTTTTCAAGCCTGGTCTGAGGGGGGGTGCCGGACGCTCCGGGATCTCTTCGAGGGAGACACCTTTAAATCCTTTGACCAATGCAAACGGGATTTCCAGCCCTCCAAGGGGGCTCGATTACAGTATCTCCAACTCCGGCACTGGGTTCAGGCTTCGTCTTCTGCCCCGGGAGCCACTCGTCCTTTCACCCCCTTCAAACGGCTGGTGCGCTCATTTGATGAATCCAGGGGTCTGATATCTCGCACATATCAAATCCACCAACATGGCCCTCGTCTTCCTCCTCATACATATCAGTCACGATGGCAGTCCGGCACCTCTGTTGATATCACGCCCAAACAATGGGAGCAACTATGGCGCGACATCCCAAGGGTTTTTCACAGTATCTCTCAGAGGGAAACCGCATATAAAGTCATGACACAATGGTATTACACTCCCCATAAGTTACACAAGATGTTCCCCAATTCCTCCCCTGTCTGCTGGCGCTGTACGAACGCTGCTGGAGACCTCCTTATTTGGTGGCATTGCCCGCTTTTGACCGCTTACTGGAAAGAGGTCCTCAGTTACATCAAACAGGTGATTGGCTACCCACTGCCCGAAACGCCGGCCACACTCATTTTAGGCCTCAAACCCACGAACCTCCTCACCATGACACACAGGGACTGGCACCTAATTTTACACATGCTGGGCGCAGCTAAACAAATAGCGTTATATTGGAAAAAGTGAATGTATGGTTCACCAGTTTATGGCATACCATGGCAATGGAGTTACTCACAGCGCGATTACAATTCCGCGACACCAAATTTACGAAAATTTGGCAACCATTAATAGATTATTTTTGCAAACTTGATCACGCCCATCTTCAGCCTCCGAGGCTTCGAGCTTTGCTTCTCTTCGAGGACAACGTGTCTCCCTCCGATGCGGGCAGACTCTGGGGGCCCAATAGAGAAGCTGTCTAAACTCTCCCTTGCTGGGTACTGTTCTGGCGTGTTACCATGACTTTGCTTGGGTCCTCCCTCCCTATGGCTGTCCTCCATACAGGAGCTCGATTCCTTGTTGTGAGGTATCTCACGCACTTTGTCTACACTTCCCACAGCCTCGCCCCCCTAACGGGACTCGTCACCATCTAGCCCCGCCTTGCAGTTTAGATGCCTTTTCTCTCCCAGAGTACTGTCCTTTTTTTAATGACAGCTTTGTAACGCACCATGGCTTTCTCTTTCGTGTTTCCACTTGCCGATTTCTCTTTACTCTTTTTTTTTTTGTCATTGTTTATGCTGCGCCCCTCTCCTCCCTCTCCTTCCTCTCCCTTTTTCTGTTCCTCTTCTCTTCTTCTCCTCTTTTCCTTCTTTCCATTTTCTCCTTTCTCATGATTGCTTGATTGTTGTATTGTTTTTTTGACTTGTTCTTTCAATAAAACAGACTTGAAACAAATATAGTACACAAACTTGTTTTGCTGCGTGCACTGTTACTTAATATCACAATTGCTAAATAAATAAATAAATCATCACATAGGCTTCAAAGTCGGTAATGTTGCCTTCGATAATGAGATAGCTAAAGATAACCCTCCTCCCCCCCCACCCCCACAATTATAACAGGCCTCCTGTACGCCTTTCCGCCCATACCACTCCTGCCCAGATTTCTCAAAAAGATCATGAACGACTGGGCCCCAGTCATCCTTGTGGCTCCGAACTGGGCACGGAGAGTCTGGTATCTCGAGCAGTTGAGCATGGCTCCGATCAGGCTGCCCCTTCGGGAGGATCTTGTGTCACAGCAGCAGGGGAGGGTTCTCCACTGCCCTGTGAATGCTCCGCCCTCTTGCATGGAGATTGAGCGGCAACAGTTGTCAACTTTCGACCTTCTTCCCGAAGTCTGTGACGTTAGCTTGGCAGCCAGGCATCCCTCCACCAAGACTGTTTACGCCTGCCATTGGACAAAAGTTCTGGCATGGTGTACAGAAGGACAAATCAATCCCTTTTCTGCCCCCCTTTCTCAGGTTCTCCCTTTCATTCTTTCCCTTGCCCAGCAGGGCTCTGCTCTGGGCACTCTGAAGGGTTATCTCTCCGCTATTTGAGCTTTTCTGTGGTTGCCCAATCAGCCATCCCTTTGTAAATCCCCTTTTGTGAATAGGCTTCTGAAAGGTTTACATTTGTTTCCATCTTCTCCCTTTATTATGCCCCAGTGGGACCTCAGTCTTGTCCTCGCTTTCCTTATGTGTGCTTCCTTTGAACCCCTGCACAACTGTCCACTCAGACTCCTTACCATCAAGACGGCCTTTCTCATGGCTATAACATCTGCCCGAAGGGCCAGTGAGCTTCAAGCCTGGTCATCTAAGCTTCCTTATCTTAACATCTGCCCAGACAAACTGTCGCTTCATACGAGAGCTTCCTTTCTCCCAAAAGTGGCCACTCCCTTTCACGTAGACCAATTCATCACTCTGCCTACTTTTTATGCTCCACCTCATCCCTCCAAGAAAGATGAGCGCCTTCACCGTCTGGCCCCAAAAAGAGCCTTGTCATTCTACCTTGGTCGCACACGAGATTTCTGGGTCGATGACCAACTCTTTGTGGAATATGTCAAAGCGAAGAAAGGACGGGCTGTACAGAAGAGTACCATCTCACAATGGATTGTGCTATGTATCAAAATCTGCTATGCATTGGCTGAGAAACAAACCCCTGATGGTTTGCGTGTTCATTCCAGCAGAGCTAAAGCTGAAAACACTGCTTTACCTCGCTGAGTTCCAGTCCTCAACATCTGCCAGGCGGCAACATGGGCTTTCCTGCACACATTTACCAAACACTACTCCCTGGACAGTCAGGTCTGTAGGGATGGGCAGTTTGCCCGTTCGGTCCTGCAGGACTTATTTAAAATTGGTCCACAGACCAACCTTCGGGAAGGTATTGCTTGGTTATCTGTTCTAAGGTAAGGACTCTGCAGCTAGAAATTTCTATCAGATGAACAAGCTACTTCCTTTTAGTAACACCTTATCTGTTAGAGACTCTATATAGCCGCAGATTCCTTACCCACCCATCCTACCCGCTCTGCGAATGGATTTCTAAGGACAGGGCTTTCCCCTTTCAGGGCCCTAGTTTTCCACATCAGTGGTCAGTGTACTTCGTGGCTCCGCGCTCCTGGCATGGAAAGTTGCGAAAAGTAACTGACGTCAGCGCGCTGGTATGGCGCCTATATAGGCATCGCACACGTCACATATGGCGCCGATGACGCCATGCGGAGCCAATCGACGCCACCTACTGGCGCGCAGGGGTTCTACTCACGAAAAGTTTCTAGATCCAGTCACATGCCTGTGGATAATTCTAAGGTAAAGAATGTGCGTCTAGATAGTCTCTACCAGATAAGGTATTACCGAAGGTAAGTAACTTGTTCTACACTCCTTATTTTTTATGCTTAACATGTACATAGGTCATTACATAAATAACATTCACATGCTTATAAGTCTCTATTTATTATGATCACACATCACAACATATAAACATGATTATACAGAAAGTATATGTAAATGTTAACTATCCAAAACACTGGGGCGTGGCCAAGCTGCCGACCAAGATGGCCGCGTAGTGTTGAAGCTCCGCCGGCCTTATGTTAACTATCCAAAACACTGGGGCGTGACCAAGCTGCCAACCAAGATGGCCGCTTAGCGTTGAAGCTCCGCCGGCCTTCCCGAAATCCTTGTCATAATCGAATTCATCAATGCCATCCTTCCTGCAGAAACAACCTGCCCAGAGCGTGGTCGTGATGGGCGCGAACCGCATGGAACAGGAGCGGAAAAAATAATCCTGGACCCGTCACGCGGCCTGCTGTTGGGAGCTGTGGCTGACCTGGATGGACGACCCCTGCGGCGGGTGCTGGTGATCCCAGGTTGCCCACCGAAGATTCCGCGGAGCGACCAGGTGAAGCCCCCTGACCTCCTGGAAACCGGAGCAGGGCAATCACGAAACGGCGAGCCACTGAGCGTGTGGGATCGTGGGGGCAGCGATCAGAGGCAGAGACTGAATCGCAACACGAGGAAACCACACCTGCACGGAGGTAAGCCAGCCCTCACTGCCCCCGGAGGCCCTGCAGTGACAGGGACCGCGGGTGAGTCTGGGGGCCGGCCACCCGGCCGAGATGGGCCGGTCTGGGACAGTAAACGGCTTCTGGTTTCTTCCCCCTCACCCCCGATCTTCACCAGTAGTTGAAGATCCCTGGGCAACCGGCCTCGCTGGTGGAAAGCTGTTGCGATGCGGGCCGACGGCGGACGTGACGTCTGAGGACCTGTCCACCCTGAAAAGCGGGGAGCTGGGATCCCTGGGCCCCACTGCTGCTGGGGGCTGACAGCCGTCGGGGCTTCTACCCAGAGACAACTTGCCGGAACGGCAGGGGGCAGTGTAAAACAGCCGAGGAGATCGACCCCATTCTTACAGGGAACCACCAGACCAGGCTCGAGATCACGGAGCTGCCACCACTGCCCCCGCCTCCGCTGCGGAGTGGCCCCGCAAACACATCTCACCCAGGACTCGAACCTAGGGCCACCCAGTGAAAACCGATAGCTCCTCTGGTGCGGCTGGAGCTAGGCGGAGACGGGTGGAACATCACTCAGCCCCCACAAGAACATTGACTGATGCCCGCGCGGCACAGGCAATGGTCCAAAGTGACCCAAAACAACGGCGCCTGCAGTTCAACAAAAATAAAGGCCCCCGAGGAGGACCCTAAAACGCTGATGGCTGAGAGCGGCGGAGCATCGGGCCCCATAAAGGTGGCGCTGGCAGGAACAGATGCTCTCATGTTGGAACTCAGGGCTGGCTTCAAGGCCCTGGACGGGGCTTTGACTCGCTGGACAAACGGCTAAACACATTAGGGGCGTGCATAGACCTTTACAACAAACAGCTTGACAAAGTGGAAGGCAGAGTTTCGGACCACGAGGATGGAGCCGCACAGTCGGTCAAGAAACTGGATCGCATGGAAAAGCAAATCCGTTGCAATGAAGAATGAAGATTTGGAAGCAAGATGTCGGCGTAACAACATTCGCATCCTGGGAGTCCCAGAGTCCACGAACACTGGCCGTCTGGATCTGTTTGTAGAGCAACTGCCGACGTATTTAACAAAGACTCCTCACAACCACATTCGTCGTGGAGAGGGCTCACCGATCCCTGGGCCCGGCTTCTAACCCGGGCTGCCCTCCAAGACCGCTCATCGCCCGGCTGCTAAATTTCCAGGATAGAGACACTGCCTTGCGACTTGCTAGGGAAAAAGGCCCACTTACCTGGCAGGGCTCCTCAATTTCCCTGTATCCAGACTTTACCTCGATGGTTCAGGACGCCCATCGTAAGTACACTGGAGTAAAGGCCGCACTGCGAAATCTGGGCCTCAGCTAAGGTATGGTGTTTCCGGCCCGGCTGCATGTCATAGTGGAGGGCAAGCCGCGACTCTTTGACACTCCAACGGCAGCACAGGAGTTTTGCCACAAATACTCGGAAACGAATGGGGCGCACCGGAGGGACACGCCTCGAGGATCGCCATCGGGCAGCAACTCTGGGACCAGTGCTAAACTATTTCCCACAGACTGACATCCTTTATATCAAATTGGGTGCGGCAGGATGGCGACATATAGCATGCGACAAGATTTGAGACTGCATATCATTCAATGCTCCAGTTAAAGTCTCCTCTTACTAGAATATGGCAAACTAAAAATTGTCTCTTAGCTTGTAGAGATAGGAGGCTGGCGTAGCGTCGCCACCCCCTAAGTGTGTACCACATCTTACTGATTGATGGTTGAGATACTGCATGTACCATTACTTGCGGCAATGTTGTTGGGATTGGGATGTCCCTGTCACAATTGGAGCTGGGATGGGAGGGGGGAGGTAGGGGAAATCCCAGTTTTGAGCGGGAAGTTATGCAACGATTATTGTTAAGGCCACTGTTCTCAATGCACCGCAGCATTCAATACCGATACCATGCCCTACATGCATGTAGACCTAAATTGAGGGTCTACAAACCTTGGCAACGTACACAGTGTCCATTGAATCAAAACTGAATCATTTAAATAATCTATTCTACAAAGCGCAAAACAAAAATAAGATAGAGGAGGCATGTTGCTGCACCACAGTAATGGATAAGCTAACTACGCTACCTGAAATAATGCAATCAGTTATTCATGACATGGAAACAGAATTAGCAACAACAAAAGGTAGCAACTCCTGCACTTTAAGTAGCCTGTCAACCTACTCTCTGGTAGTAGAAGCCACGAGTCAAACTGGAAAAGAGAAGTAAGAAGCTGTGAGAACTTTAATGGCATGTTTGATACAAACCAATAAAGTAGATAGCGCGCAGAAAGGAATTCATTTATCGAAAAAGAATAGGAAGTGGTTGAAAGAGCTAAACAAAAAAGATAGACTCTAAGCAAATCTAATTGAAAAGGATTTACTACCAAAGACACAAAATGAACACAATGGGTTGCCCACGATAGAGGTTGGTGACTGTTGTTCGAACAACCCACCGAATTCAGACACAGGGATGGCCATAGAAACAATAGAATAGGGCCCTCATAAACTTACGCAAGACTGCCCTGTAGAAAATTCAACATCTAATGTCTTCACAAAAATAGAAGAAACAAGGGACCTGCTTTGTGCTAAAAATACTACTAAGCATTCTATGGTTAAGCTTCCCAGCAACATCTCAGACAGCTGCCCAGGGGATACAGTTAATAAACAAGTAGATAATTCAGACACTATCAACCCACTGATCCAACATTTAATCTCAATCAACCATCAAGAGGTGGTTGATAATGTTCTGTTAAACAAGTTGCCCCAAGAACCCGAGCAGTTAGAGATATGGGCCAAGGAGAGACAACGAATACTGAGCCGGTGAATTAGCTTCAAATTCTGGAGACTAACTGGCCAGTTACAACAGCAGATGCTGGGGCTTTAATAGGAGAAATAAGAATAAACCATGGTAAGACTTATAAAAAAACAAATTGATGTAGTTATGTATCCAGAGTATCAATCTAGAGCAAGAGAAAATCCTAAATAGAAGTTACATCTTAACACTCTGCAGAGCCCTCCCTGGACTTGTCTCAGTCGATTCTAACAACATAGAAATGATGCCTTCAAGCCCCCGCAAGGAAGGGAAAATAATGAATGCAGGTTGTTACATTCACTAATAAAACAATTGCTACACACCGAGGAGAAAACCATAAGCAGCTTGCAGAATGGGGTATCAAGTTAATTTCTTTACCAACCCCAAGATACCCTAGAACATTCCCCCAAGTGTCAGTCACAAACATCTGGCAAATGGGTCACGTGTGGAGGGGTGCTGGTTTGAGGGGTGGCACAACAGCCCTCCTGTCCACCCAAATATTGCCTAGCAAGGGGCTAAAGTCCACTAGGGGAATTCATGCCTGAAAGAGACTGTATGGGGTTATCAAAAATTATCCTATAGAAAACTGAGACTGGCTGCCCGAAGCACTGTAGGGCAGACCCTAGTCCAGCCTCTAAATACTAGCGGTCAGCAACAGCTAAGAATATGTCCCTGTGCTCTTGGAATATTAGAGGACTTAACAGAGATACATTAACAACTTAAAAAAGAATGATAGTATATGCTTTCAGGAAACATGGGCATTAGAGACTGAACCTATGGGGGATTATATTGAGTTCTTTCACCCCGCAACTCCATCAATCCGTGGTGGCCAGTACTCTGGTGAAATTGCTATCTATATACATAACTCCATCGATGTGGGTCCTGTAGATTCCTCACCTTTTGAATATCCCAATGCGCCAGCATTCGATGGAAACTTTTCTTTACAGCTCTCCCACGTTGACGAGGACGTCATAATGCCACAGCTCGTCATTGGAGCCATAAGAAGCCCTCGTCCGCGTGCAGACGCCAGTTCCCTTTTGTCCACACCTTCGACTTGTGACAGTTTCTTTCTAGGCTCTCCATAGTACTAGGAACTCTTGCAACATTTTTGCCAGAAACTAGCAACGTTGTTGCAGGGGAAGAAGGTTGTCTCTAAGGAAGCCTAGAGTCAAGCCTTGCAGGGAGTGTGAGGTTCAAATATTAACCACGGACCCTCACAACAACTGTCTTTGGTGTTTAAGTTCAGACCACTACGTTGACGCCTGTTCTTCTTGCCAGAAGATAAACCCCAAGGCATTGAAGGAGCGGGAGGCGAAGCTTTTTATGACCACAGCGAGAGAGGAGAAGAGAGTACGTTGAAGGTCTCGTCCTCGGTCAGAGTCGCCATCTCACCACTCTCCGAAGTCATCCAAGAGGAAGCATAAGAAGAAGCAGCGTTGTGGTTCTCAGCACCGTTCTTCGAGAGATGACTCGCCAAAGTCGGTGTCTCAGAGTTTGGAGGCTCATGAAGGCCGAGGTGAGGTGTCTCTGACTCCAACTCCTTTTTTCCATCATGAAAGGGCTTTTGTAAATGGCAAAAAGGGCTTTTGCAGTCACAACCTTTGTAGTCTTTGCAAATCACAGGCTTTGTAACTGCAATATATTTTTGTACATAAGGCCCTTGGTCCCTCCAGTGGGTCTTAAACATAATATCCCTGTACTCTCCTGATGACTGTCTATAGAGTGGAACTTCCTGATTCAACTTCCACGGCTATGAGATGCCATCACCTCCCAATGGAGGTTGAACTGTTACGCCTCCGAGGGCAAACTGTTTCATGGAGCTTGCTGTTGCCATTTAATAAACAGGTAGACTGGCAAATATTGCTATCCGTCAAGCACTGTGATCATTGAGCTAGGTGGACAGCTTATAAGGATTTCCATCATAGGTCCTCTCACTTTTTCTAGCTGTTAGAGATGATGAGGTTTTGATGGGTTGAGCCAACTCTACCATTTGACTCAATGGGCAGCCGTTAGAATTTGTCACCAAACAAGGGAGCATAGTTTCTCACTTCCACATTTGCTCTCCATTTGATGCACAGAATTGAGGTCCCACATTCCTTCAATGCTACACCACTGCACTTTTGGGATCAAACTGTTGTTTTACCAGCATTGCGGAAAAAGGAATCGTTTAAAGATCGGTTTATTCTGTTTTTCTGACAGTAAAACAGTTCCTCTTGTTGTCTATGTGTGCTAAAAAGTGGAAGCACTGGTGGCACTTGAACCTTATCAGAATGCCGTCTTTGTTGAACCCAAGCCATTGTTTGTACCGAAAGTCATGTTGAGTTTCTAAAATAATACAAAAACAGAATGGTATGCTGTTCCTAATGAACACTATCGGTTGATGTGTAAGTGGTGAGTTATGAAGTACTCACTAGAGGCAGGAGGAGGTTTCCTGTTTTAACCGCACTTTTGTATCTTCTACATCTACACTCACTAGGGCCCTTACACGCACTGCACCTTACGGCAAAAGGAAAAAAGATCTCCGCCAAAAGGCCCCAACGAGGGTGCCGATCGGGTATTGCAGCGCCGACCCGATAAGGAGCAGACCCGATGATGAAGCAAGACACCCCACTGATGGGGTGTGTGAGGGTCCTTTTCCGAAAGGAGGAAACCTCCTCCTGCCTCTAGTGAGTACTTCATAACTCACAACTTACACATCAACCGATAGTGTTCATTAGGAACAGCATACCATTCTGTTTTTGTATTACACTTGGGCCCGTATGCTGGACCTGAATAAATATAGCCCTTAGTCCCTCCTCCATTGTACAAAAAGAGTTTCTAAAATAACCAATATTTTGTCATTTTGTTTTGTACTGTTTCCAGATTTAGCTTCTCCCAAGTATGCTCTATCACACACATTAGGCATGTATTAGGTGATATACATAATAAACTGGTTGCTGCTCTCAGAGGTTCAGAACTGCTATTTTTCAACTTCACTTCTTTAATTAAGGGTTTGATCTCCGTAATTCAAACAAGTTAATAGATTATTGACTTAATTTGATGATTTCATTGGTTTACGAGCTGGAGCACAATTACTCATGAAGGATTCAAGGGCTATCCATAACTAGGTGTGCTCCAAATGACATGCTGCAGGTTGTGGACTGAACACTGTGTGGCATCTGCAGTTCTGTCATGTGGAGTTTATTCTAATCTATATAAAAACAACATTTACTGTCTAGTGGTGGGTAGTGCTCATGAGCTTGGGTGCAGAATTCTCATGTCTGCATCAGTTTAATTTAAAATATGTACTCAATATAGGTAAGGTGTGCCAGATTTCTGTGTTGGATGATTTGTTTTGTTAGGAATTGGTCAACTAGGGGTGCGTTAGTGTAGCCTCATTGATGAAAGGATTGCAGTGAGAAAGAGGGTGAAGGTGATAATGGTCCAGCTACATAATGTTAAACTCCATTAATCTAATCGTGGCTAATCTTCATCAACATACACAGTGATTTGGACCAATTTTCAACTTGTGGATTAGAGATGGGAAGTGAGGGTGAGGTGGAGGTTGTTATACTTCATAATTGGTGATCTTATGAGATTAGGTTATAATTTGTTTACAAGTAATTATAGAGCTAAGCAGGTGTCCTGATTGATGTAAGGACTGTTAAATGAAAAGGACTGTGTAATGAAGATTGAGGGTAAGTAATCACAGCGTTACGTTAATTTAGATCGGTTGCATATAATCCTTGACATTTTATGCTTATGATGTGTCTCCCATCAATAAACTCATATAGGAGTACTGTTTGTTTTCTTCATACTGTGAATGTAAATTTAGAGATGCAGCATTTAAAGAATATTGTTTAACTGTTCTTCTACGCTTTCGTTTAGTCAGTATTAACTTTGTTTTTTTAAACAGTTAAGGTGCCTAAAAGGCCAAAGGGGCCTCCTCGACCAACCCACTTTTGATGGAATCCACATCGTGAACCATTTGATAGGAGATGAGGAGCCTGATGACTATTTCATAGGCGGCACCTTGCAGGATCCTGGGCTCCATTTCCACCTACACAGAAGAACTTTGGGCCAGCCTGTGGTGGATAGCAGTGATAGCGATCCTGAAGAAGACGCTTTGGACAGGGGCGAGTCTAATGGAATCTTTCCCCAGCAAAAGAACCAGAAAAGAACCGAGTCCTACTCCACCGCAGTGTGATCATCACTGTGACCAACAATGGGCCTTCGCAACCTTTTTGGAGTTCTGTTTGTGTCAATTGATGGATTTTGTTAACACGAAATCCTGCTCGTCCTGCCATGTACATAAATATTTTTTCTGTTACATGCCTAGTCTTTTGCCAAATGTCAACAATTCATATGTCATCTCCACTGGGCTGGGAAGTGGTCATTGGATGCAAATAATGAACAGTATTATAGTTTTCTAGAGTGCAGTTTTAGAAAACCAGACTGAATTATTCATTTAGCACACAACAGAAAACTCGCTGCAGTTGATAACTATTGGAAGGATGGCTGACTAGTTAATCCTTTTTCAATACAAGCAGCATTGTGCAATATTTTATGGTTACTGAACAAAGGAGTATATATGTTTGTTTTACTTGTTACGCACGAGTTTGTCATCAGGATGAATGTTTATGTCGGGTCTGATGAGCAACATCAACTTCTGATCATCTTGTGCGTGTGTGTGTGTTGTGTTTTTTTAAGTGAAAATAGATGTTGTGTTGGAAGCATAGAAAAGATGTGTATAAATTAACATTTATGAACCGAAATGGAATTAATACACTGATCTTGAGACTTTTAAAAATCACTTTTTTCTTTATTCGTTTTAATGCACTTTCGGTTCTTCCAGAGTGTTGCAAATCAGACTGGTCAAGTAGTGTCACATATGTTTATTTTGTACATACTTTTTTTCATCGATTGTAAAATGTACATACGCCATTTTATATAAAACTTGTAAATGTTGCAAGATTACTGTTTTTCGGCATTTGAAAGAGTCCCTCTTTGTAAATATAATCGTTGGTAGAACTGAGTCACAGGCTGCGAGGCGAACACTAAGGGTAACTCTTTAACAATTCTGTAGGTTTAACAGCTTTGCTTTGCAACTGAAATGTTTAGACTCATGCCTTTAACAGTATGCTTGTTCGATAACACTATTAATACGACTCTTTTAACTTCGATATATAAATATATATATTATAAATATAATAAATTTTTCATGCTTTAAAATGATGTACGTCATTTTTTGCTCACCTCGTTAGTTTACAGCTTTTCTGCGCTACGTGACAGTAAGAACACATGGATAGCGCCTACAATGTGGTAGGTCAATGTCTGCTCCTTGAAGACTGTTGATGCCTCCCTACACCATGAATACCTATTCCTGACAAAAGAGATCTGGAACTGGCATCTTCTGAAGTGTTGGTTTCAGTTCTTAAGTAGCAGAATCATCTTAATTTGCAGTCTTTGCTGTCAGGGTAGCAGGGATTTGCAATAGAACTTTGTCTACTGTTACTACCAGTGCAGGACTTACTGCAGTACATGCAGTTCTGCCGTCCTCCTAGAGCGACAGGGTGTGGAGAAGTGGAGCTAGGGACGTCACTAAGAAGAACCGGGGTGATAGTGCAGCAAAGAAAGTCAATTTAGTTGTAAGAGAGATTGAATGATTCTGTTTTAAAGTCCTACTGAATTTAGGCATGTTGCTTTGAGGGTATTTCACAGCCCTGGTTGGACAGGCCTACATTCAGTAACCAGTTAAGGTAAAATCCTGGTCTGGTCTACAGCTTGGGCCTCAACAGCTGATGGTCTTGTCGGAACCAGTGAAAACTAGGCTTTCTTGAATGACGTCTTAAAGTAGGGGTTTCCAATGGTTAGCTCGGGTGCTATTGGTAGCTCACCAGTACCCTGGAAGTAGCTCCCTAAAGTGCTGCTCAGCACAGTACTTAATTCAGAGGGTCTACCCTAGCCATACTGAATAAGGTCACTTTTCAAGAAAAAGGCAATATTTTGTTTCAGTGTTTTATTCCCAAATGGAATGAGCATAATTGATAGAAAATCTTGTATTTTGAGAAACTGATATGCTAATAATTGAAAACAAAATGATTGAAAATCCCTCAAAATACTTAAACTGCTCTTTGAATGGATAGTTCTACCACGTTGTGGAGATTTATAGCTCGTTGAGTTTCCTGGGTGCCGGTGGGCACTTACTGTTGTGACTGTTATGTGACTGATCATGTGGACACATTTTAATATGATAAAACCTGTACTGACACCGCTGTGTGTCATGGTGGGTGGTGTTCTATTACAATAATGAATTTTATATTTCGTCCAGCCAAGACCCAGACTACAGACTACCACAATATCATTAAGGTAAGTATAGTTTTATGTAAGTTCTTAACTATACATCTATTTATTTTGAAAACATGTATCTAATATTGTGACGTACATCTGGGTGGCCACCACCAGTAATCATGCAAGATGTGCACACTATTGTAATTGAGTATGATGTGCTTGCTACTGAAACAGTTGTCAAAGTCATCAGTAGCTCAGGACTATTTTCATCATTCAGAAGTAGCTCTCAAAGAAAAGGATGGAGATCCCACCTTAGTCTTGGGTGTTCCATCATCGCGAGTCATGCATACTTAAACATGTGCTTTCAAGCTTTATGTACTTTAATCTGAAAGATTTTGTGATTAGTTTCACATTGTCAGATCAAAAGTTGCAGCTCAGAATGTAATGCGGAGCCATTTGAAGAAGTCAATTTCCAACATGTGTTGTAGATGACATGGTTTGCACTAGCTTCCCATCTAGTGTTGGATTTAGAATATTACAACGTGTTTACTTCTGGAATTTGGTTCCGGTTTCAAGAATGACCAGTGATCACGTAGCTGAATCCCACAATGCATCAGCATGTAGATTCTTTCCTAAAATATTGTTTTCTGCCATTCGGTTCAGAACTAAACTTCAGTGCACAATCTTCGAGACAGTGTCTCACTGGGGAAATTTGGGCTTTATGCACCACAGTTATTGGAGGGCGTTACCAAAACAATATCCATGACTTCATTAATGTGCCAGATGCTAAGAGCTTTTGAATGGACGATAACTGAATGTTGAAGGCAGGCTCTCCACAGTCTGTCGTAGACCACCTCCAAGTGACAGTGCACCTCCTGACATTGTTGGAGTTCTCGACCAACAAGCAGAAGTCACATCTTCCACCGTCGCACAGTTTTCCTTTTATAATATCTGTTCTGGGCCTGTTGGTCTCCTGCATCCTGCTTGCCCACTTCGCCAGATGGCATATGCAGGCTCTGCAGTGGGGTTGAAGTCTGAATGTGCCGAGCACCAAGGAAACCCATCGGATGTCTTCAATCTCAAGGTTTCAGAGGAGAATGCACAAGATCTGCAGTGCTGGCTACTCGACCACAACTTGACCAGTAGCAGACCTCTCTTCCTTTCCCACCCAATGCTGACAGTGCTGACTGATATGTCCCTGCTGAACTGGTGCGGTCATATGGGAGAGGAAGAGATCAGAAGGCTCTGGTCTCTGGTGGAAACCCAGCTCCGCATAAATCTGTTGGAGCTACAGGCTATTTTAGAAGTGTACTCCTGTGGTGGATTCGGACCGAAAGGACAGAAGTTACAATCTTTGCTCTGGAAGAACCTGGTTGGTGTATCCGACCCACGCTCCATTGCGGTCAGTGTTAAATAGCACCTAGGTACCAGTCTCCTGCAACCATTGACATTTTAAGCTTCTTTGCGCTATTTCTAATTAAAACTTTAATAAGTCCTCTCCTGTTCCACTTACTGGATTTTTGTCAGTTTGAAGTCATTTAATTTATTACATTTTCCGCTATTTTTCTAATTTGGTTTGGGATTTTTATTGTGTTGCATCTCTAGTTTATTAGTGTTTTGGTACTGCATAACTACTTTACACATTGCCCTAAGTTAGGCCTGTCTGCTCTGTGCCATAGCTACCAGGGGGTTGAGCGCACATTAATTTAATGACTTTAGGGGCTCACCCGGACAAGGGTTGTGATTGTTCCTTGAAGTAGATCGTCACCTACCCCAAATAATAATTACATTTCTTACAGATCTCAACTTGGTCCTGATCTTTCTTATCTGTATCCCCTTCTGACCCATGCTTAGCTGTTCGCTGCACCTTCTCATTATCAAAAAAGTCCTTTTGATTGCAGTCACTTAAGCTTCTCACGTGAGTGAGCTCATGCACTTATCTGTGCAGCCACCCTACACCTCCTTTTCCCCAAACAAGCTGGTGTTGAGGACCAGGGCGGTCTTCTTGCTTAAAGTTGTAACTCTGTTTCACATTGGGTAATTCATCACCCTCCCAACGTTCTTTGCTGCACCTCACCCCTCGAAAGAGGAGAGACTTCATCGACTGAATCCCAAGAGAACTGTGCTTTTATATTGACCACACCAAATACTTTTAGGTGGATGATCAGCTCTTTGTGAAATTCTCTGGAGAAAAGAAAGGCATGGCAGTACAGAAAAAGACTGTCACAATGGATAGTCCTCTGCATTAAGACTTGCTACGCACTGGCCAAGAAGCAGCCTCTGGACGGGCTGAGGGCTCGCTCCACAAGGGCCAGGGCTGCTACTACTGCGCTGGCGAGGGCCTGTTTTGGACATCTGTCAGTCTGCATCGTGGGCGTAAGTGCACACGTTTACTAGGCACTACTATCTTGACAGCATGGTCCAACAGGGGCATCTGAAAGAGACACGTTAGTGACAGATTCCTTACCTTAGAATATCCCCAGGCGTCAGGCTGGATCCGGAAAGTTTTTTGCGTAGCAGTACCCTTGCGCGTCGGTAGGCGGCGTCGTGCGGCTCCGCGTCCGTTGTCGGCGTCGTGATCGCCGGGATGACGTCGCGGGCAGTACTTGGGCGCCGCCCCTGCGCGCTGACATCAGTTCTTCTTTTTCCGCGCCAGTAAGCGCAGATCCGGGAAGAGCAGTGCCCTAGTCACTTTTTGACTATCTTTTTTGGTGAATTTTTTCACTGTTTCTTCAACGAGTCTTCACGACTCCTAAGGTGTCGTAGGGATGCCCGGCTTTAAGCCCTGCGAGGAATGTGGTCGCATGATGTCGATCACGGACCCGCACCTCGAGTGTCTCTTTTGTCTCGGCCGAGACCACGACACGAAGTCGTGTCCTGACTGCCGGAAACTTCATCCTAAGGCTTTGCGAGAGCGGTCTCGAAAGCTCCTTGAAATCCGGGATTCGGCTCCGCGCCGCACCAAGCCCCGGTCCCGGGAGAGGTCGAGGGCCGGACGCGGAGTCCCCGCCGTTCGTCGGATTCAAAGTCTTCGCGCTCCTCCGGTAAGTCGAAGCACAAGAAGTCTAAGCGGCGTCATCGCTCTAAGACTTCGCCTCGCCGGTCTCGCGACTCGGCTGAGGTCCCTGTCGGCACCGTCCCCGCCCCGCGGCCCCGGACGTGCCTGTCGAGTTACCCCCGCAGTACCCGCCCTACCCGGGCTCGGGGCGACTCAGGCCGATATACAGGAATTCCTGTCGGCCATGGCCCGCCTCTTCGGGCCTCAAGGTCCCTCCGGTGCGCCTCCGGGCCCCGCGGGCCCTGATTGGGTTGCTCCGGCGTCGCCGTCGACTCCGGTCCCGGCGTCGCCTGTCCCACCAGCCTTCGTCCCGGCCTCGGCTCCGGTCCCGGCTCGACCCCGGCTCCGGTGGGGCCGCAACCCCCATCGACGCCGGTTGACCTAACCACGCCTCCGCCGACGCCGATGTCCCCGGTGCCGTTTCCGACGCCGTCCGGGGCTCCGGGCGGCGTCGTTCCCGGTTCTCTCCGGGTCCGGACATGGTGCCGGAATGGCGTCGCCCGACGCCGTATCCGGCGCCGATGAGACCTTGGGTCCCTGATGTCCCTCCTCCTCCATATTTTCAACCTGAGGAGGACCAGGAGAGCTGGGAGGGTCTGACGACCCTCTCACACAACAGTGCGAGTTTGACCCGGACTGGGTTGAGGAACTTGGGGATGCCAGTGGTCTGGATACCTCCCTGACTCTGGCATGCTGTCTCCTCCCGTGGCAACGGAGGAGGGGGCTAATTTTGCAACGGTGTTGCGTAGAGCTGCTGGAGCCTTGAATCTCCAGTTGCCTACAGTGGTCGTCAGGTCTAACATCCTGACTGAAGTGCTTCAGCCGGCGGCCTCCTCTTCGGAGACTGTGCTACCGTTCAACGAGGCACTGACTGACGTTCTTTTGGGTGCCTGGTCCAAACCCACCACAGGGGCTCCTGTGGATAGGAACGTGGCCCGACGCCATCGCCCTGCTCCGGGCGACCCCTGTTTCTCTCCCAACACCCCACCCCTGAGAGCTTGGTTGTCCAAGCCTCTGCCTCCAAACCGCCTTCCCTACCGCCCCTCCGGATAGGGAATCCAAGCGCCTGGATCACTTTGGGAAGAAGGCTTTCTCTTCCTCCAGTGCTGGCTTGCGGTCTGTTAATACCGCTTGCCTCTTGGGCCGATACACCCACTCCCTGTGGGATTCGGTGGCAACTGTTTTGCCACAGTGTTCTGAGGAGGTCCAGACACTGCTTACCCGCGCCATTGCGGAAGGGCGTGATGCGGCTAAATATACCATCCGCTGTGGCCTTGATACCGCCGACTCGCTGGGCAGATCGCTTGCAACGACGGTGGCGCTGCGTCGCCACGCCTGGCTGAGAACCACTGGTTTTCGGGAGATGTCCAGAATACACTCATGGACATGCCCTTTGATGGTGTCGGTCTTTTTGGTTCGAAGGCAGACCATGCGCTGGAGCGTTTCAAGGACTCTCGGGCTACTGCTAAGTCCCTGGGCCTTGCTGTTGTGCGCCCTCCGCTCACGTCTGCTTTTCGCCCCTTTCGTGGCCACGGAAGGGGCGCCCAGTCACGTCCGCAGCCCGGCCAACGGCCCGCGCAGCAAGCGCCTTCGCGTGGCCGAGGACGTGGATACCGCCGTGGCGGTTCGGGCAACCAGCGTGCGGGTCATGCCACCACCTCCAACCCGTCCGCGGCCTCCAAGCCCTCCTAGTCCCTCCTTTCAGGTGCACAGTACGCCAGTCGAGGGCAGGGTCCGCCATCACCTTCACCTCTGGCGTCCCATCACCTCGGACAGGTGGGTCTTGGACATTGTCCGAAGGGGCTACTCCCTCCCCTTCGAGACCACCCCCAGCCATGCCACCTCAATTCCACCGCATGTCAGGGGATCACTTGGCGCTTCTACAGAAGGAAGTCACGGCCCTCTTGGCCAAGAGGGCCATCGAGCATGTTCCGACCCCAGAAGTAGGGCGTGGTTGCTACTCCCACTACTTTCTGGTGCCCAAAAGGACAAGGAGGACATGCGTCCTATCTTGGACCTCCGGAACGTCAATCGCTTCCTCCGGAAGGAGAAGTTCAAGATGCTCACCCTAGCTCAGGTCTTGACTGCCCTCGACCCCGGAGACTGGTTGGTAGCGTTGGACTTGCAGGACGCCTATTTCCACATCCCCGTCCTGCCGGCCCACCGGCGTTACCTTCGGTTCACGGTAGGCCTCGAGCATTTTCAGTTCACCGTGCTCCCCTTTGGCCTTACCAGTGCCCCTCGGGTGTTCACGAAAGTGATGGCGGTGGTCGCAGCTCATCTGCGCCGGGCAGGGGTTTCAGTCTTCCCCTACCTCGACGACTGGCTGCTGAAGGCGGGCTCGTCCCAGGCAGTCGTCTCCCACCTCCAGACTACGGCCGAACTCCTGCACTCGCTGGGGTTCTCCATCAATGTGCCAAAGTCGCATCTGATTCCTTCTCCACAGCTCCTTTTCATCGGAGCAGTTCTGGACACGACGCAGTTTCGGGCCTATCCTCCCGAACGGCGAGTCCGGGATATTCAGGCTATGATTCCGATCTTTCAGCCTTTATCCTGGGTTTCGGTACGGATGACCCTGAGGCTGCTGGGCCTCATGGCCTCCTGCATCCTGCTGGTCACTCATGCCAGATGGCATATGCGGGCTCTGCAGTGGGACCTGAAGTTCCAGTGGGCGCAGCACCAGGGCGACCTGTCCGATCACGTCCAGATCTCGGAGGGGACTGCAAAACAGTTGCAGTGGTGGCTCTCGAACCGGCAATGGGTCATGGGCAGATCCCTCTCCCTTCCCCAGCCAGAGCACACAGTTGTGACGGACGCGTCCCTTCTGGGATGGGGCGGTCACATGGGAGAGGCGGAGATCAGAGGCCTCTGGTCTCCGGCGGAGTCCCGGCTCCATATCAACCTTCTGGAGCTCCGGGCGATCCGACTTGCACTCAAGGCATTCCTTCCCTCTGTCAAAGGGAAGGTAGTGCAGGTGTTCACAGACAACACCACCGCCATGTGGTACTGCAACAAACAAGGCGGGGTGGGGTCGTGGACCCTTTGTCAGGAGGCTCTGCGCCTCTGGACATGGCTGGAACATCAGGGCATGTTCCTGGTGGTTCAACACCTGGCAGGTTCCCTGAACGCCAGGGCGGACGAACTCAGCCGCAGGTGCATGATGGATCACGAATGGCGTCTTCACTCGGAAGTGGCGCAAGGACTCTTTCTACAGTGGGGAGAGCCTTGGTTAGATCTATTCGCCACCGAAGAGAACGCGCAATGTCATCAGTTCTGCGCGTTGGAATTTCCAAGGCGGCACTCGCTCGGCGACGCTTTTCGTCACGAGTGGAGTTGCGGTCTATTGTACGCCTTTCCGCCTATACCACTTCTACCCAGAGTGTTGAAGAAGATTCGGCACGACCGGGCCCAAGTCATTCTTGTGGCTCCGGACTGGGCTCGAAGAGTTTGGTATCCCGAGCTACTCAATATGAGCGTAGATCCCCCGATCCGTCTGCCTCTTCGGGAGGATCTTCTGTCGCAGCAGCAGGGGACGGTCCTCCACCCGAACCTGTCCAGTCTACACCTGCTTGCGTGGAGATTGAGCGGCGGCAGTTGATTCCTTTCGACTTGCCTCCCGAAGTTTGTGATGTGATTCTGGCAGCCAGGCGTCCCTCCACTAAGGTGGTATACGCCTGCAGGTGGAACAAATTTGTGGCATGGTGCACAGCAAAGGCTGTGAATCCCCTTTCTGCCCCTCTTTCTGAGGTTCTTCTGTTCCTTCTTTCCCTGGCCCAACAGGGTTCTGCCCTGGGTACCATCAAGGGCTATCTTTGTGCCATCTCGGCCTTCCTCAGGCTTCCTGATCAGCCCTCCTTTTCAAGTCCCCTGTTGTTAACAGGTTTCTAAAAGGCATTACACACCTCTTCCCTCCTGTTCCGTTTGTGATGCCTCAGTGGGACTTGAACTTGGTTCTTACCTTTTAATGTGCGCTCCCTTTGAGCCTCTACATAACTGTCCTCTTCGTCTTCTGACTCTGAAGACAGCCTTTCTGGTGGCCATCACCTCCGCTCGGCGGGTGAGTGAGCTCCAGGCTCTATCTTGCAAACCTCCCTTTCTGTCTGTTCATCCAGACAAGGTTGTTCTTCGGACGCGTCCGTCCTTCTTGCCAAAGGTGGTTACTGCTTTCCACATTGGGCAGACCATCACTTTGCCCACCTTCTTTCCGCCTCCGCATCCTTCCAGGGAGGAAGAGAGGCTCCACCGTCTGGACCCAAAACGTGCGCTCTCTTTCTATATTGACCGCACAAAACACTTCCGGGTGGATGACCAGCTCTTTGTTGGCTACGTGGGCGCCAAAAGGTCGGGCGGTGCACAAGAGGACCATCTCCCGCTGGGTTACCTTGTGCATCAAGACCTGCTATTCTTTGGCTAAGAAGGAGCCTCCTGTTGGGCTGCGTGCCCATTCCACCAGGGCAACGGCTGCTACCACGGCCTTGGGCCGCGGTGTTCCGCTGCCGGTTATCTGTCAGGCAGCTACGTGGGCCTCGCTGCACACGTTTACAAAGCATTACTGCCTTGACAGTCAGGTCCGGAGGGACGGCTTCTTTGGCCGTTCTGTCCTCCAGGACTTCCTTGTCTGATCTTTGTTCGCAGACCCACCACCGGGGTTGGTATTGCTGGGGTATCTATTCTAAGGTAAGGAATCTGTCACTAACGTGTCTCTTTCAGATGCACAAGTTACTAACTTGTGTAACGATATATCTGTAAGAGACAGTAGTTAGTGACAGATTCCTTACCGCCCCACCCATCCTCCCCGTTCTGCGAACTGATTTCTAGGGTTAAGGACATCCCTTTCAGGGCCCTAGTATTTTTCAGGCACCTATGTCAGCTTCTTGCATGGCTCTGCGTTCCTGGCGCGGAAAGTCGTGTACAGAACTGACGTCAGCGCGCAGGGGCGGCGCCTAAGTACTGCCCGCGACGTCATCCCGGCGATCACGACGCCGACGACGGACGCGGAGCCGCACGACGCCGCCTACCGACGCGCAAGGGTACTGCTACGCAAAAAACTTTCCGGATCCAGCCTGACGCCTGGGGATATTTTAAGGTAAGGAATCTGTCACTAACTACTGTCTCTTACAGATATATCGTTACACAAGTTAGTAACTTGTGCATTTCGTCCATTTCACCCTACAGGACTTTTTGGTCTGGGCACACCCCACAGACCACCCACCATTAGGCGGTACTGATTTGGTATCTATTCTAAAGGCATGGAATCAGCTGCTAGAAGTTTCCATAAGAAGAACAAGTTACTTACCTTAGATAACGGTCTTTCTAGTGGATACTCTAACCACAGATTCCTCACTGCCTTCCCACTTCACCTTTCTGTGTAGTGGTCTCCTTTTTGTCATCTAACAAGGTCTCACATTAGAGATCTGCACACTGGTACCTCTAATTGATTTGTGTTCCGTATCCAAGATCGCAGAAAGAGTCAAGCAAGAAACTGACGTCGGTGCGCACCGGTCGCGCTTATATGCAACTCCACGTTGTCACTTCTGGGGCAGAACTAGGCCAATGTGCAGCCACAAAACTCCACCAAGCGGCGTGTGAGCACTGCTATGAAGACTTCTATATCCTGTCTAGTGCCTGGGGAACATTCTAAAGGTGAGGAATCCGAAGTTAGATGAAGTATCCATCAGAAAGAGCGTTACCGAAGGTAACTTACTTGTTTTTTTAGGTTACACAAACAATGACTTCCAAAAAGAGGCACTCCAAACATGCCACGTTCAAGAGGGTCAAGCAGATTCACTCCAAATTTTGACTCCTGTCACTTAAGGTTCCCTGAAAGCCTACCGTGACACAAGGAGGTCTGGTCCCGATAGCTATCTTTGACATTGACGGAAGACTACGCTCAAAATGTTGCCTCCAAAAGGACACCTTTGGATGCTGATCCAGCTTCAACAGAGCCTTGTCACCAAAGATGTGATTTAAAAAAAAAAAAAAAAGCATCCCCCCCATTCCCAAACATGCCCATGCAGAGGATGGGAAAGATACATCCTCTCCCCTTCCAGCTGCATTAGAACTTATTTCAAAGGATTCCTCAACACATACATATCACGATATAGCAGATGAACCAGATTTGTAAAAAAAAGCACAAGTTACTAACTTGTGTAACGATATATCTGTAAGAGACAGTAGTTAGTGACAGATTCCTTACCTTAGAATATCCCCAGGCGTCAGGCTGGATCCGGAAAGTTTTTGCGTAGCAGTACCCTTGCGCGTCGGTAGGCGGCGTCGTGCGGCTCCGCGTCCGGCGTCGTGATCGCCGGGATGACGTCGCGGGCAGTACTTAGGCGCCGCCCCTGCGCGCTGACGTCAGTTCTGTACACGACTTTCCGCGCCAGGAACGCAGAGCCATGCAAGAAGCTGACATAGGTGTCTGAAAAATACTAGGGCCCTGAAAGGGATGTCCTTAACCCTAGAAATCAGTTCGCAGAACGGGAGGATGGGTGGGGCGGTAGGAATCTGTCACTAACTACTGTCTCTTACAGATATATCGTTCCACAAGTTAGTAACTTGTGCATCTGAAAGAGACACGTTAGTGACAGATTCCTTACCTTAGAATAGATACCCCAGCAATACCAACCCCGGTGGTGGGTCTGCGAACAAAGATCAGACAAGGAAGTCCCGGAGGACAGAACGGCCAAAGAAGCCGTCCCTCCGGACCTGACTGTCAAGGCAGTAATGCTTTGTAAACGTGTGCAGCGAGGCCCACGTAGCTGCCTGACAAATAACCGGCAGCGGAACACCGCGGCCCAAGGCCGTGGTAGCAGCCGTTGCCCTGGTGGAATGGGCACGCAGCCCAACAGGAGGCTCCTTCTTAGCCAAAGAATAGCAGGTCTTGATGCACAAGGTAACCCAGCGGGCGATGGTTCGTTTGTGCACCGCCCGACCTTTTTGGCGCCCACGTAGCCAACAAAGAGCTGGTCATCCACCCGGAAGTGTTTTGTGCGGTCGATATAGAAGGAGAGCGCACGTTTTGGGTCCAGACGGTGGAGCCTCTCTTCCTCTTTGGAAGGATGCGGAGGCGGAAAGAAGGTAGGCAAAGTGATGGTCTGCCCAATGTGAAAGGCAGTAACCACCTTTGGCAAGAAGGACGGACGCGTCCGAAGAACAACCTTGTCTGGATGAACAGACAGAAAGGGAGGTTTGCAAGATAAAGCCTGGAGCTCACTCACCCGCCGAGCGGAGGTGATGGCCACCAGGAAGGCTGTCTTTAGAGTCAGAAGACGAAGAGGACAGTTATGCAGAGGCTCAAAGGGAGCGCACATTAAAAGGTAAGAACCAAGTTCAAGTCCCACTGAGGCATCACAAATGGAACAGGAGGAAAGAGGTGTGTAATGCCTTTTAAGAACCTGTTAACAACAGGGGACTTGAAAAGGAGGGCTGATCAGGGAGCCTGAGGAAGGCCGAGATAGCACAGAGATAACCCTTGATGGTACCCAGGGCAGAACCCTGTTGGGCCAGAGAAAGAAGGAACAGAAGGACCTCAGAAAGAGGGGCAGAAAGGGGGTTCACAGCCTTTGCTGTGCACCATGCCACAAATTTGTTCCACCTGCAGGCGTATACCACCTTAGTGGAGGGACGCCTGGCTGCCAGAATCACATCACAAACTTCGGGAGGCAAGTCGAAAGGAATCAACTGCCGCCGCTCAATCTCCACGCAAGCAGGTGTAGACTGGACAGGTTCGGGTGGAGGACCGTCCCCTGCTGCTGCGACAGAAGATCCTCCCGAAGAGGCAGACGGATCGGGGATCTACGCTCATACTGAGTAGCTCGGGATACCAAACTCTTCGAGCCCAGTCCGGAGCCACAAGAATGACTTGGGCCCGGTCGTGCCGAATCTTCTTCAACACTCTGGGTAGAAGTGGTATAGGCGGAAAGGCGTACAATAGACCGCAACTCCACTCGTGACGAAAAGCGTCGCCGAGCGAGTGCCGCCTTGGAAATTCCAACGCGCAGAACTGATGACATTGCGCGTTCTCTTCGGTGGCGAATAGATCTAACCAAGGCTCTCCCCACTGTAGAAAGAGTCCTTGCGCCACTTCCGAGTGAAGACGCCATTCGTGATCCATCATGCACCTGCGGCTGAGTTCGTCCGCCCTGGCGTTCAGGGAACCTGCCAGGTGTTGAACCATCAGGAACATGCCCTGATGTTCCAGCCATGTCCAGAGGCGCAGAGCCTCCTGACAAAGGGTCCACGACCCCACCCCGCCCTGTTTGTTGCAGTACCACATGGCGGTGGTGTTGTCGGTGAACACCTGCACTACCTTCCCTTTGACAGAGGGAAGGAATGCCTTGAGTGCAAGTCTGATCGCCCGGAGCTCCAGAAGGTTGATATGGAGCCGGGACTCCGCCGGAGACCAGAGGCCTCTGATCTCCGCCTCTCCCATGTGACCGCCCCATCCCAGAAGGGACGCGTCCGTCACAACTGTATGCTCTGGCTGGGGAAGGAGAGGGATCTGCCCATGACCCATTGCTGGTTCGAGAGCCACCACTGCAACTGTGTTGCAGTCCCCTCCGAGATCTGGACGTGATCGGACAGGTTGCCCTGGTGCTGCGCCCACTGGAACTTCAGGTCCCACTGCAGAGCCCGCATATGCCATCTGGCATGATTGACCAGCAGGATGCAGGAGGCCTTGAGGCCCAGCAGCCTCAGGGTCATCCGTGCCGAAACCCAGGATAAAGGCTGAAAGATCGGAATCATAGCCTGAATATCCCGGACTCGCCGTTCGGGAGGATAGGCCCGAAACTGCGTCGTGTCCAGAACTGCTCCGATGAAAAGGAGCTGTGGAGAAGGAATCAGATGCGACTTCGGCACATTGATGGAGAACCCCAGCGAGTGCAGGAGTTCGGCCGTAGTCTGGAGGTGGGAGACGACTGCCTGGGACGAGCCCGCCTTCAGCAGCCAGTCGTCGAGGTAGGGGAAGACTGAAACCCCTGCCCGGCGCAGATGAGCTGCGACCACCGCCATCACTTTCGTGAACACCCGAGGGCACTGGTAAGGCCAAAGGGGAGCACGGTGAACTGAAAATGCTCGAGGCCTACCGTGAACCGAAGGTAACGCCGGTGGGCCGGCAGGACGGGGATGTGGAAATAGGCGTCCTGCAAGTCCAACGCTACCAACCAGTCTCCGGGGTCGAGGGCAGTCAAGACCTGAGCTAGGGTGAGCATCTTGAACTTCTCCGTCCGGAGGAAGCGATTGACGTTCCGGAGGTCCAAGATAGGACGCATGTCCTCCTTGTCCTTTTTGGGCACCAGAAAGTAGTGGGAGTAGCAACCACGCCCTACTTCTGGGGTCGGAACATGCTCGATGGCCCTCTTGGCCAAGAGGGCCGTGACTTCCTTCTGTAGAAGCACCAAGTGATCCCCTGACATGCGGTGGAATTGAGGTGGCATGGCTGGGGGGTGGTCTCGAAGGGGAGGGAGTAGCCCCTTCGGACAATGTCCAAGACCCACCTGTCCGAGGTGATGGGACGCCAGCGGTGAAGGTGATGGCGGACCCTGCCCCCGACTGGCGTACTGTGCACCTGAAAGGAGGGACTAGGAGGGCTTGGAGGCCGCGGACGGGTTGGAGGTGGTGGCCTGACCCGCACGCTGGTTGCCCGAACCGCCACGGCGGTATCCACGTCCTCGGCCACGCGAAGGCGCTGCTGCGCGGGCCGTTGGCCGGGCTGTGGACGTGACTGGCGCCCCTTCCGTGGCCACGAAAGGGGCGAAAAGCAGACGTGAGCGGAGGGCGCACAACAGCAAGGCCCAGGGACTTAGCAGTAGCCCGTGAGTCCTTGAAACGCTCCAGCGCATGGTCTGCCTTCGAACCAAAAGACCGACTCCATCAAAGGGCATGTCCATGAGTGTATTCTGGACATCCCCTGAAAAACCAGTGGTTCTCAGCCAGGCGTGGCGACGCAGCGCCACCGTCGTTGCAAGCGATCTGCCCAGCGAGTCGGCGGTATCAAGGCCACAGCGGATGGTATATTTAGCCGCATCACGCCCTTCCGCAATGGCGCGGGTAAGCAGTGTCTGGACCTCCTCAGAACACTGCGGCAAAACAGTTGCCACCGAATCCCAGAGGGAGTGGGTGTATCGGCCCAAGAGGCAAGCGGTATTAACAGACCGCAAGCCAGCACTGGAGGAAGAGAAAGCCTTCTTCCCAAAGTGATCCAGGCGCTTGGATTCCCTATCCGGAGGGGCGGTAGGGAAGGCGGTTTGGGAGGCAGAGGCTTGGACAACCAAGCTCTCAGGGTGGGGTGTTGGGAGAGAAACAGGGGGTCGCCCGGAGCAGGGCGATGGCGTCGGGCCACGTTCCTATCCACAGGAGCCCCTGTGGTGGGTTTGGACCAGGCACCCAAAGAACGTCAGTCAGTGCCTCATTGAACGGCAGCACAGTCTCCGCAGAGGAGGCCGCCGGCTGAAGCACTTCAGTCAGGATGTTAGACCTGACGACCACTGTAGGCAACTGGAGATTTAAGGCTCCAGCAGCTCTACGCAACACCGTTGCAAAATTAGCCCCCTCCTCCGTTGCCACGGGAGGAGACAGCATGCCAGAGTCGGGGAGGTATCCAGACCACTGGCATCCCCAAGTTCCTCAACCCAGTCCGGGTCAAACTCGCACTGTTGTGTGAGAGGGTCCTCAGACCCCTCCCAGCTCTCCTGGTCCTCCTCAGGTTGAAAATATGGAGGAGGAGGGACATCAGGGACCCAAGGTCTCATCGGCGCCGGAAACGGCGTCGGGCGACGCTGGTCCGGCTCCATGTCCGGACCCGGAGAGAACCGGGGAACGACACCGCCCGGAGCCCCGGACGGCGTCGGAAACGGCACCGGGGACATCGGCGTCGGCGGAGGCGTGGTTAGGTCAACCGGCGTCGATGGGGGTTGCGGCACCACCGGAGCCGGGGTCGAGGCCGGGGCCGGAGCCGAGGCCGGGACGAAGGCTGGTGGGACAGGCGACGCCGGGACCGGAGTCGACGGCGACGCCGGAGCAACTCCATCAGGGCCCGCGGGGCCCGAAGGCGCACCGGAGGGACCTTGAGGCCCGAAGAGGCGGGCCATGGCCGACAGGAATTCCTGTATATCGGCCGGAGTCGCCCCCGAGCCCGGGTAGGGCGGGTACTGCGGGGGTAACTCGACAGGCACGTCCGGGGCCGCGGGGCGGGGACGGTGCCGACAGGGACCTCAGCCGAGTCGCGAGACCGGCGAGGCGAAGTCTTAGAGCGATGACGCCGCTTAGACTTCTTGTGCTTCGACTTACCGGAGGAGCGCGAAGACTTTGAATCCGACGAGCGGCGGGGACTCCGCGTCCGGCCCTCGACCTCTCCCGGGACCGGGGCTTGGTGCGGCGCGAGCCGAATGCCAGACTTCGAGGAGCTTTCGAGACCGCTCTCGCAAAGCCTCAGGATGAAGTTTCCGGCAGTCAGGACACGACTTCGTGTCGTGGTCTCGGCCGAGACAAAGAGACACTCGAGGTGCGGGTCCGTGATCGACATCATGCGACCACATTCCTCGCAGGGCTTAAAGCCGGGCATCCCTACGACACCTTAGGAGTCGTGAAGACTCGTTGAAGAAACCGTGAAAAATTCACCAAAAAGATAGTCAAAAAGTGACTAGGGCACTGCTCTTCCCGGATCTGCGCTTACTGGCGCAGAAAAGAAGAACTGACGTCAGCGCGCAGGGGCGGCGCCTAAGTACTGCCCGCGACGTCATCCCGGCGATCACGACGCCGACGACGGACGCGGAGCCGCACGACGCCGCCTACCGACGCGCAAGGGTACTGCTACGCAAAAACTTTCCGGATCCAGCCTGACGCCTGGGGATATTCTAAGGTAAGGAATCTGTCACTAACGTGTCTCTTTCAGATCAATATTTACACTGATCCTGTCACAGGCCATTTTGTTACAAGAATGACATGTCTGTATGGATGCCCACCCTTTGTTAGCCCGTCAGTTCATTAACAGTCGTCCAAATTATGCGTTTGGACAGAATTTACCTCTTCATCCCGAAGCTGCGTAAAGAAGGATATAAGTCCTGGATCGTGAGTAGGTCCATGTCTCCCAACGCACAGCATTAAGTGCATGCCAAATATAAATGACAAGTCTTGGCTCCGTAATCCAGTGTTCCATTTAAAAGACTTGCCATTTATATTTCTCAGCATTGCATGACTAAATGCTGTATGATGGGAGACGTTGGCAACCCTACTCGCCCACTCACTAATGGGAGTCCGATTTGATCAGGACGAGCTAATATTAGGGTCTACTCACCCGTTCTGTTCTGGTGAGCTGACAAAGAACAGGTGTTCTGTTCACTCAAAAAGTGAATGAGCAATAAAAATGTCTTTTAGTCATTTTTTTTTTTTTTATCTTGTCACATTTGCTCTGCTTATAAAGACAGAGGTCAAATGTCAGCTTATTGTTTCTCACAAGTTTCTGCTTATTGTATCCTGGAGTTTGGTGTTTACTTTTCTTACTCTGACACGCAAAGTTTAGAGGATTTTATAAAGTGAACTGTGCGAGAGTGAAACAAAAGGCTGTAGGATGTCATTTTTTATTTTCTCACACACATTTAAGTAGCTTGTAAATGTACTGCACAAGTATTTCAATAGTTCAGAAAAAAAAAAATCAGAACACCTTACTTGGTGATGTGCAAATAAAATATCTTTTGCTGAAACCCAATTTCACCACATTTTTGTTTAAACGCTATATAGTTTTATCAGTAAAACAGCATGTTAGTGGGAAAGTTAGTGGCCATTTCAATGGAGAATGTGCTGTCTGTAAATGACAGTGCGCTGCCACATAATGCGTTAGTAATATATTTATTAAAAGTGAGTTTAAACATAAACTCAAACATTCCTGCCCCCGCCTTAATGAGAATGCTATTCGTGAACTACGGGGCAAGTCAGTGGTCATGTGTGTCCTATATGTGGGCTAGATTCCTATTGTACATGGAGCAAAAGTTTAGCCTATTAAATAAAAAAAAATTCACTTAATAAAGAAAAAGATCACCTTTTGTACCACAGAAATGCTGAACTCACATATTTGAAGGTGCTTTCATATGTGAAATGTACACTGTAAAATAAAATATTTGCCTAGGATCACAAAAATGTGAGACCAGCTTACGGTCAAGTACATTAGTTAGGTCCAATAGGTTATTCAAGTCACTAGACCTGCAGGCATGGTAACATTTTTATGATCTTTCTAGGCCTGTTTGAACTGTGCTACTTACCTCCTTACAGGCCATATTGTAGCAAAGACTAAGGACATATTTAGGCCCACATACATGGACAAATCAAGGAACTCTTTACAGAATTTACCACGTTCAGGCAAGACTGCTATTAAGAGGAAAAGCATATTTGAGGATGCTATTTCTCCTGAATTTCACAAAGTGCTAGATTCCAAAATGCACTATAAATTGAGAGGAAAAGGGATTGTAAAGGCAGAATTTGGTATACCAAATCAATGGTGCAATATGCACCCGCCGTCACATTGTTGGGATTTCCCACAGCAGGCGGTTCACTCACCCATGGGGAACTCAGACAGTGGACAGCAGCAGGGATACTTACTTTGGGTGACCTCTACGAGGTGGGTGTTATCCAAAGTTTTTAAGCATTAGCCAACACCACAGGTTTACCCAGGGGCCAGTTTTTGCTTATGGACAATTAATGCACACACTTCATCGGTTGTGGAATTGGGACCAGGTGGAACCCCCCCACACATGCATTAATATAGGTCTTGCACACAATGGGGCATGGACGGTGGCTCATTACGTGGATTTACAGGGCCATGTTGGATCACACTGGGGTATCTCTACAAACACTCAGAGACTGGTGGGAAGAGTGGTCAGGACGACCTTACCACGAGAAGGAGTGGGAGCGAGCACTAAAATACTCGCAGCACATTTCCTGCAATGCACGCTTTAAGTGAATTTAATTTTGCATTTATATAGAGTCTACCTCACCCCTTCCAGATTTCACAGAATGTACATAACAGCAACCAATGCCTGCCCTAGATGCCAACAGCCCCCAGCAGACTTTCCCCACATGTTATGGTATTGTGCACCTCTCCGTGCGTTCTGGCAGGGAGTCCTGAACTTGGTGGCAGAGGTAAAGGCTCGCCCGCGAATTGACCAGTTAGAAGCCTGTTCATTAGGTATCTACCCCCGCCCGAAAAAAGCCAAGGTATCAAACAAATTTCTGGACCTGGTACTAATGCGTGCCAAATGAGCCACAATCATGCCATAGAAAGCCCCTACTTCCCCTACACTAGCAAGATGGAAACAGACAGTGGTCACCTGAGCGGAGGTCGAGAGAAAAGCCTTATACAGAGAAGAAATCGGGGATTGTGCAGAACGCCCGTTGCAGCATACTGGGATGCCATTGTCTAGGAGCTCAAAGACTACGGGACAGTGAGTGGATTGGCATCCCAAACATATGCCCTATCTCCTGCAGCGAACACTCCCCAACAACACACCACATCCGAGCCCTCTGAAATGGAGTGATGACACCTTCCTCCATAATCCCGCCAACGGCCAAGCCCCACAAACCCTGCCACTCCTCACAGTATCTTCGTGGCCAGCTAACACATTCTGTACTATGCCCAACATACTGAACTATGCTTATTCAACAAATCGAGAGGTGGATACCTCAAGGTGAGAGATTGGTCAGGAACGGGAATGGGAAGAGGAGTTTTGTTTCCTTCTAGGTTGAATAAAAGTATTTTCTGTTTAATCCTAATTATAATTTACCCTCCCATTAAGTCCAATGGTCAGTGGAGGATAACATCTGATGTATAAGTGTATACCATGAAATGTTGCACTCGGCATTGCAAAAAACCTAATAAAACTTGTTTTAAAAAAAAGAAGGGATTGTTAAAGAAGGACAGATCATGGGGGGGGCGTGGCCAGCCGCGGAAGATGGCGGACGCCTAACTGCACAGCTCCCAGGCCGGGGCCGGAATAATCCCTTCCATCCCCAACTGAAAAATGGCCATCCGCCAGAATTCCGCCTAGTACTTCAGCCGCAGGCACGGCAGACCCAGGCCGGGGTATCCTGTAACCGCTGGAAGGGCCGGATCCCACCCGAACGGGTCGGATCCGTAATCAGGCCTACGAATCTTATGAAGCCATTAGTCCAAGCATAGGGGCGACTCTATCCTGCAGGAGGCAAGCGACTGCTCGAGTGCCTGACCGACTGCTTGCAAACCTAGTAGTCATTGTGGTTGCACCTCCAGCCACAGAGGTCCGCATACTGACTTAGAAAGGAACAAAGGGTGCAAAACCGAGACTCTATCAAGCCACAAACGGGGCCTCACCCCCCACCATCCAATTACCGCCCCCCCACTGGGAAACCCCTGTGCTAATATGGGGCATACCAAAGGAAGACAAGCAGACCAGGGCCCCTCAAGAGAGTCAAATACCACTGCCACAAACGACTCCCCCCCCCCCCCTGTTGGTGGATGATATACTGGACACCCCTGCCCAGGAGATACCACCCTCAGAAAAACTACACATTATACTAAAAGAAATCAGAGAATCGAGGGTAGTGCTGGAGCAACAACTGGGCACACTAACCACCGATGTTAGTTTGTTGAGGGCTGACCATAAGAATCTGTCCGAAAAAGTCCAAAAGCACTCCATGACTCTGGCAGAGATCAAACCCTGGCGCAAAGAACAAACAGAGATTGTTACACAGCTACAAAAACAAGTAGTAGAACTGCAAAACCAAGTGGATGATGCGGAAGGGCATGCACGAAGGAATAACATTTGCATAATAGGCATACCCGAAAAGAGTAAAGGACGCGACACTACTCAATTCATAGAAAACTGGCTGCGCACCGCAGTGGCGGGAGAAGGCCTGTCCGAAATGTTCAGCGTTGAGAGGGCGCATAGAGTGCCCACTGGGAATCGTGCACCTGGGGCGCCGCCAAGGCTAATGGTGGCTAAAATATTAAATTATAAAGATAGGGACACACTACTCCGGAAAGCACGAGAATGCGCACCTATACTGTAAGAAAACGCCAGGATTTCCCTCTTCCCAGACTACACCATACAAGTACATAGACAAAGGGAGATGTTTCTGGGGTCAAAAAGCATCTACAGCAACTTAATCTGCAATACGCCTTACTTTTCCCAGCCCGTCTCAAGGTCATGCACGAACGTGCCAGTTATTTCTTTGAGGATGCAGAAGCAGCGTGGTCTTGGATCGAAACCACTTTTCCAGACTTGGAAATACTGGAAGAACACAGGCAGCCCCGGAAACTAAACCAGCGCCGGAGACAAAATAAACAGAGAAGCGTGAGTCGCATGTGACTGGGTGACAAGGGACTACCCACCCTGGAACAAACACTGGCGAGCAAGAGAGTGGCGCTACAGACTGCTGCAGCAATGAGGAAAAATGGGGCCCCCAGCAGACAATACTCGTCAGATGGGGCAACACTCACGGACTGACAGTAGCCTTCCTTTGTTCCTATATGTAACCCCCCAAACAGTCCGTGAAATGATAGGCTGACAAAGAGGACCTCTTCAGCACTGAGAATCGTAGTTCCCTCAAATAAGGTCCTAAGGCACACACCGTCTATCCATATACCTCGAAACATACAAGGCCACAACAAGCTACAGAAAGGCGGCATTACCTGCAACGAATAACTGCATGGATGAACTAACTGTATCAAGATGAACAGACATTCTGAGACGGGGATGGGGGGGGATCGGTCCGGGGGCACCTCCCTCTCTTTCTTCCCTATTATGGTCGGACCCCCTGGAGCACTATCATATAGCTGCCGAGGAGCAAGGATTACCGCGGCTGGTCTACTTCCCACCCAGCGATTTGCTTGTACTGTGTTTAGTATGTTGCCACTAATTGCGTATGTTTGGTCGAACACACGTTTGAGGTTGGACTGTTGTATTGGGATGGTAATGGTAAATGTTAGCAAGAGTTGTGAAGGGCGCACTCTCACACAATGTATTACCTTAGATAAGGAAGGGCGAGAAGAGGAAAGGAAAGTCTATAATGTACACACACGGCATATATGACAGCGCCATCCAAATATACCTTTATAACCTGGAATGTGAGGGGAATGGGCTCTGTCCACAAACTGCATTGTATCCATGCACAATAACAGGTGTAAATCCCAGATAGTGTTCCTGCAAGAAACACATCTAAACGCAGCAGAGGCCTGAAAACTCCGGAAAAAATGGAGAAGGCAAATATAGCACACCACCTATTCGGTGTTTCCGAGAGGTGCAGCTGTGTGGATCAGGGCGGGGTTTCCCTTTGAGATACAAGACCAGCGCATAGATGGGGATGGCAGATACGCGCTAATGAGAGGAAAACTGGATGAACAGTGGTGTTGGGTAGTATCTATGCCCCTAACTCGGAACAAGAAGCCTTCCTAAAAAAAAGTTAGTGCAGCGCTAGCGGAATGGGCCAATTACCTGTAGATTCTGGGTGGGGATTAGAACGCAGTTTTAAACACACAGCTGGATAGATCGCACCCACCGCTCCTCGGAGCGGCGGCAATACGGCAGGCCAAAGCGTTGGAGGCTTGGATGTAAGGATGGGCACTAATAGATGCATGGCGTAGTAAAAATGAAGGAGCGCGTGAATACTCTTTCTATTCCCCAGTGCATACACTGCACACGGGTATAGACCGCATCCTTTGCTTCCCTAACCTACTGTCGCAAATAGACACAACATATCTGGGCAAAGCACTGTCGGATCATAGCCCTCTTGAACTTACTCTTACATGGGGGCGGATACCCACACCAGTGCCGACATGGAGATTTAATCCCCAATTGCTCAAAGATAGCGCCTTCCGAGCACATCCAGCCACCACAATTAGTGAATATTTGTCGAAGAACGCCGACACTGCTTCTACACCCATAATGGAATGGGAAGCGTTCAAAGTTGTGGTGAGGGGGACAACAATTGGCACAGTAGTAGGAGCGAGACACGCAATAACTCGTGACCTCGCTGAAGTGGAATGCCAGCTAGGAGCCCTAGAGAAAGAAGCTGCAGCATCCCCAACAGGGGTTGAGGTGTTACAGAAGGCGCGGATAGAATACGCTGAGCTGCAAGAAAGGCTGCGGGTGATAGACTATCGCGCCCATACACAGAGAGTTCCCACAGAGGCAGATAAAGCTGGCACACTGCTAGCGTGGATTCTCAGGAACCCCCCTCCAGCCATCTCTATAACGAATATTCGCTCCCCGCTGCGGGCCACAGCAACTCCCCAGGTGGAAATAAACAAAGCATTCCGGGAATATTATGAGTGCTTGTGTAAGGCCCCCAAGCTGTGACTTCCCAAGAGTTGCATGAGTTTATCCAGGCTGCGCAGCTCCCTACTCTAACTGTGGATGAACAAGAAGCGCTGAAATCACCAATCACGGCAGCAGAAATTCAAGAAGCGATGAGGGACCTCCGCGCAATGAAACCCCGGGATTAGACGGCCTCCCTGTAAAATTTTACGCAGCGTACGCAAAAGAGCTAGTGCCCCAACTAGAAAAACTATACAAAGTGGCGCTAAAAAAGGAAGCCCTGCCCCCAACTATGATCCAGGCACTCGTAGCCTCCTTACCAAAGCCTGGCAGAGAACACTCTGATATAACCGCATATAGGCCCCTATCCCTCTTAAACACCGAATACAAAATACTAAGCAAGGTACTAGCAGGCTGTCTGCTCCCACATCTCACTAAGCTAATACACATAGACCAATGTGGCTTTATCCCTGGCAGGAGCACGGCCCACAATGTACGCAGACTATTTCAAGTGATGTGGGCCTGCCCGGAGTGTTTTCCACATGCAGGATGTCTCTCACTAGATTTGCGCCAAGCGTTTGACACCCTGAGCTGGGACTATATGCAGGCAGCCCTGGAAAGATTTGGGATCCCCACGGAATTCCTGAGATGGGTAAAGTTGCTGTACACCGCCCCGACAGCACGGGCACGACCAGGTGCACATATTTCTAACTAGTACACGATCCACAGGGGTACAAGACAGGGATGCCCACTTTCACCCATGCTCTTCGTGCTGGCATTAGAGCCACTAGCGCAAAGACTATGCATGACTGCTGTGGAATGGGGCATACCAATTGGACAAACGACCAATGCAATATCCCTCTATGCAGACAATATTATACTATACGTTAAATTCTGCAATGTGGGTTCCATACTATCGCGCCAATATTCACTCAATTTTGCGCGCTATCCGGCTTGGCCATCAATTTTGACAAATACCTTGCCTTCCCCTTTCGGGATAATAACCCACTCAGAACAGTTCGATTTGGAGGGGAAGAACTTGAAGTTGCTCAGAACACGTTCAAGTACCTGGAGGTGTGGATATATCGAACTCAACGGGACACTCTGGATGGGAACGTGCAGAGCACGATTGCTTCGCTGCGGTCCCAGACAGCATTCTGGATCACACTCCCGCTCTCCGTAGCAGGCCGGTTGGCGATAGCGAAAATGGCTATGCTGCCACGTGTGCTATATTATTTCACCACGCTCCCAATAGTAATCCCTCCGAAGGTCTTTAAACTATTGAATTCCATTCTTGTGGAACTAATATGCTAATTACTAATTACACAGGTAAGCGCAGGGTTAGCCTAAAGAAGCTTCAACTATTGACCAGTTCGGGGGGAATGGGGGCCCCTGACTTTAGGGCTTACTGCATAGCAAGTCAACTGCAATGGCTCTTGTATTGGTTAGTGGGGCATAACCTACATGAGATTGCATTCACGCCTAGAATGATTGCATGAGGGGCTCTGCACTCCTTCTTACACACCGGACGATCGAATACAAACACGTCATCACCATTACTACAAGTGGCACTACACTACTGGAAACAAGCACTAAAATACACCGCGCCAGTGCTACCCTATGCGCCCAATATCCCATTACTGGGACTCCCTACCCTAGCAGGAGTCATATCACTGCACCAGCTGACTGCATGGGAGAGAGAGGGAGTGACCACCGTCGGAGCATTATTTAAAGATGGCACCTTACTGAATCATGCCGACTTTATTCACACTCAGGGCCTGCCCAACACGCTGTTCCTGCTGCATGCCAGTATAACCCGCTGCGTCAGGAGGGAAGGGGCCCCGGCGGGACTTGAGCCTCCAACGCATGAACTAGTACACATGCTACACTTAATGGGAACAGGGAGACATTTAACAAAATGGCTCTACAAAAGCATAAGGGCGCATAAACCCTCACCCCTAAACATAATGCGGATGAAGTGGGATGAAGATTTGGGAGAGGCCCTAACAGACAAAGCATGGGAATCCCTCCTTGACTACCCAAAAGCAGTTTCACGCAATTCACGCTTTAAATTCATTCAATATATGATCACGCAGCGGGTATACCTTACACCGCATCGCTTGCACAAGATGTTCCCCACGGTGGCAGCAAATTGTCCCCGATGTGTAGAGGCAGATGCTGACTTCATCCATATGATGTGGGCCTGTCCTGCACGGTCCTCATACTGGGCACAAATAGCGCAAGCACTAGAGGAGTTGGTAGGCAGGCAAACATGGAACACAGCAAAGAGCTGTCTGCTGGGGCTATACCCACACCCCAAGGGATATAAAGAACAAGCGCGATTTGCAGACCTGGCGCTTATACTCGCAAAGTGTCTCATAACCAGACGATGGAAATCAGTAAGACCACCAGTGCTCACTACTTGGAGGGAGGAAGTGAAACACTAGGGCCTGGCCGAAAGCGGGGCGATACGTAGGGAAGAAAAACGAGGAGTACGGAAAATACCCATTGCCATGTCCTGGGATATATTACTGGAGGCATTCAAAGCCTGGGACTGGGAAGAACAGCAAGAGAATGCAGCCAATGCGCCAGTAGTACCATCAAATAATTAGCCACGCCACGGAACATAAACACAGAGGGGCAGACTGGCGGGGAGGTGTGTGACGCTGGAGTGGACAGGGTATAGATGGAGCCCGGCTCTCCTTGCAGCAACCCAATATATTAACTCGAAGTGTTCATAAAGTGTATATTCAACATTAAGATAGGAAGAATCTGCCCTAGACTTGCTGCATAAATAATTGAGAGTGATGATTCCCAGTTAGTTAACTCTTTGGGGGGTGGGGAGCTGTTTGAATAAGGGGATACTAGTAGTAAGGACACACTGCAACAGTCAAAGACCTTTGGAATGATGTTACAACCTATCACACAATTACAAAGATAGTATCTGTACCAAATACGATTGAGTGTGAAGGACACTATCACAAGTGTACAAGAAAATGTTATATCTTAGACTGTCCATCCATATTATGTATCCATACATGTCTCATGCATGTAATATGCTGCTCAATAAAATGTGTTACAAAAAAAAATAAAAAGGACATATATCCAGGGTTGGTATCTACAGTGCATTAGGCGCAGCTCAAACTGCATTATGAGAAATGAGTACCTCCATAATTTTGGGTAATTAAACTTGGTTTCTTATTTCTGGGTTCTGCCTGAAGTACAACAGTATTTGCTGGACTTGACTTTCAGCAGGCATCTGTTTGGCCATCATGTAGAGGAAGCACTAGAGAAGAGAAAGAAAGACATGGACACTGCTAAATCAATGGGTGCCTTGCAAAAACCCAGCTCTTTCCAGTGTATCTAAGCCAACTTGACCCAGCCTGCCCTACAAAGGATAGCCATATGAGCACTAATTTCTGCCACAAGGCCAGCCACATCAAATTGGGGTTCCATGACAGAACATCGTGGAAAACAATATCGATTAACCAAAATATTGTCAAAATAATATTGATTACAAAAATATTGCCATCGTATACTTAGCCAAAAAAAAAAAACCACAAATATCGATGACAAAAGTATGTCTGTCAAAATTATCTAAATGTAATAATATCAAACACAAATATCAAAACACAAAATATAATCGATTTAAATATATACACAATACCAAAAATATTGAAACACAGAATATGGGCAACAGTAAAATAGCAGAAAATAAGGAAAAATCATATTTTAAATCATAAACTCCTTTCTTTAAATAAGATTTAAAAACAATGTAGTACATAAAACGAATAATACATTTAAAGAAACGGAAAACTATTCATGTACATAAAACCATATCTATTCACAATACATATGCTATTAAACATAAACACATTTTTTAAAAATCTAACATTACAAGAAAATAAATAACACATAAAGATAATTAAAATAAATGTAACATTTAAAATCAATCCAACAAATACACATATTTGAAATAAAAACAAACGCTCATTAGCATCCATCAAAAAAGGAAATAAGTAAAAAATAAAATTCAAAGTGCACAGTATAGGAGGAGCCAATATAATTTAGCCTAAACAAACAAACTAATAGAAATGTAACCCTAATTAAGTGAACACTATAAAAACAAAGCGTCACTGTTTGCCACAGGAAAAACGTAACAACTACAAGATGACACTCCGCCTGACTGTATGAAGAAAAGCCAGAAGGAAGATTTCAACAAAATAACAAGCCTTCACAGTAAGTTTACAAGTTAATATAACTGCAATGTAACCTAACATAATTTTATTTTTTTGTATACAAACTTTATCAGGCATTTAGAGGACATGTCACATTGTACTATCATCATAGATTCTACTGAGCTAGTATCCAGGTATTTTCTCTTGGCGCATTTATACATGTCGTTTGAGCTACACTAGCGCCCAAACGTTTACATTTTGCTTCTGGCAGCTTCAGTATTAGGTATTTGCTAAGCACATGTCGAGAAATGACATGGTAAATACTCCAGCCCTCCTTCTTCCCACCCCCCCAAAATTGTCCACCCCCCAATACCGCCCTCCTCCCCCCCAGGCTTGTCTTATATCATTGATCACCTACATCTTTCTCAGGGTCACCCTCTATCGACGGCTATCTAGATCTCTCGGTCTCCATGTTCCTGTTAAGGCTTCTGTTGGGGGTATACTTCCCTTTCGTCTCCCACCTCTGCTCATGGTGCGTCCAGCCGCTGAGCGATCATCCACCCGTGACTATGCCTGCTGCTCTTCTTCCAAGATATCATTGAGCAGCTTTAATTGCATTGTTAAAGCTTCCCAGGCCCTTGCTGCTTCTAATGCCTTCTCACTCCCAGTATGCCTAGCAGTTTGTAAGCGAATCGTCCCTTCACAGCCCGCCCATTTCATAAATTCTCTGCGCCACCTGCCTGTATTAGGTCCTCCCCTTGCTTTCCAGTGGCTTGTAATGTCTCTCTTTGCTAACACCAAACCCAGGTCGTGGAACTTGCTGGTTACTTTGTTCTTAGAAGTATGTGAAAATCTGTGTAGGAGACAGTAACCTGCCGTTAAAGCCACTTCTTTCTCAGTGATTTCCGATAGTGTTTCCGTCACTTACCTCCAGTAGTCTCCTATTTCTGGGCAACTCCAGAACATGTGCAGGAACTCCGCCCCCGCCTCTCCAGAACGGGGCACGCTGCCGTGTCCGCGTTGAAGTACTTATTAATGCGTCCTGGTGTAAGGTACGCTCTATGGAAGACATAACAATTTACCAATTGGAATCGGGCGTTTCTAGTGACCTTACTGACTCTTTCTGTTACCTCTCCCCATGCCTTATCCCCCATAGGTTCCCCTAAGTCCTCTTCCCATTTCTATTGTAGTTCAGTGAGTGGGAGGAGGGATGCACTACTCAGCCCCCTATACAGACAGGTGACCGCCTTAAACGTCCCCGCTGCTGTTACCACATATTGGCAGCATTCATCTAATCCAGGTTCAGTTAGACCAGCCCCCCAGTGCTTACGTATTTGAGCAGTTAAAGCCGCATGTAATAGGAAATCGCACCCCGGTATCCCGTTTTGCTCGCTGAAGTCATCAAATGGTAATAACATGCCGTCTTGATATAATTGCCTATAGTGAGTACTCCAGCTTCTTCCCACGCTCCCAGTCTCCTCCAATCCGCCTTGTGGGGCAGCGTCATACAATACATCAACTGTATCTCCGGCGCATAAGGGCGTCCCACTTTAGCTCTCTGCAACCTTCTGGTCCAGCATTTGCGGACCACATGCGCTTCTGCAGATAGTTTTCTCTCTGGCACAGATAATCTCAACACTATCCTGGATAGACGTTCTGAGGTAGGGCAACCATCCCCCTGCTGCGCTGTTCCCCGATTCTGGCTGGCCACCCATTTCGTTAGCCATTGCAGTTGGGCTGCAATGTAGTAGTTTTCAAAATCTGGTACTGCCATTCCCCCTTCCGCCTTAGGCCTCATCAAGGTCGTCAGCGCTACTCTTCACCTGCCCGCTCCCCACAAGAATTCCGTCATCATAGTCCGGAGCTGTTTAAACCTGTCCGCTGGGATCCATATTGGTAGGACTCCGAAAACATAAAGGAGTCTTGGTAGTGTCACCATCTTTAACAAAGACGTCCTGCCTGTCACAGACAAGGGAAGGGTGCCCCAAAATTCGAAATTGCCTTTCGTTCCCCGTATAATCTTTCCCACATTTCCCGCCAGTAGATCCACCCTATCATGGTAAATTTGTACCCCTAGGTACCGAATAAATCTCCCTTCCCATTCGATCCCCTCTATCGTCCGGAGTTTCTCCCGCCCCTGCTTAGTAGGGAACAAGCTAGACTTTCTCCAGTTCACTTTGAGGCCCGACACCCTTTCCAGCGCTAGCAGCAGTCCTTTAGCCCCCTCTAGCTCTGCTTCCGTGTTTCTTAGAAACAGAATTAAATCATCTGCATATAGGGCTATATAATGAGTACATCCCTCCACTTCCAACCCGCAGAACCAGTGTCCAGTTCTGGCTTTAGCGGCCAGCGGCTCCAAAGCCATTGCGAATAATAGAGGCAACAGCGGGCACCCCTGTCGTGTTCCCCTCTCTACCCTGTATGCGTCTGAGATGATCTTCCCTGTTCGAACCCGGGCTGTAGAGTCCCTATATAATAGGGCTGTCCATGCTCCGAATTCCTGGCCTAATCCAAACGCCTGCATCACTCTGAATAAATACGGCCATTCGAGGCTATCGAACGCTTTTTCGATATCTATCGTCAAAATAGTCGCTTCCTCTTTGCAGTAGGAGTCAGCTCCCAGCACCCGCAGTAATCTCACATTTTTGGCCGTATTCCGTGTCGGTATGAACCCCACTTGGTCCCCATGTATGAGATTTGTCATATGCAGTAAGAGTCGTGTGGCCAGTATCCTGCTCAAGATCTTATAATCAAGATTAATCATTGATAGAGCTCTATAAGCGGTCTGGTCGTGCGCCTCCTTTCCTGGCTTCAACAGCGGGACGATCAAGGCCTCTCTAGTGGTCCCAGGCAGCTTCTCCTCCTGTTTTGCTTGGTTATATAACGCTACCAGTCGGGGATCTAACACATCTAAATATGTAGCATAGAATTCTATGGGAAACCCATTGGTGCCTGGCGTTTTATTTCTGGCCATGGCCTTAACAGCACCCCGAACTTCACGCAGCTCTATCCCCCCCCCCCCGCCCCCCCCCCCAAGACTTCTGCTTCTTCCTCACAGATTGTCAGCAAGTCGATACCTTCTAGGTATTCATCTAGGTCTGCAGCTGTAGGGAAGGCATTACTCTTATACTGTCGTGTAGTTCCTATAGTACCCCTGCAGGACCTGCGCGTCTGGATAACATAAACTGCGGGCTTGGTGGCAGACTGACTCCGAGCACCCCCACCGTATATGTTAGCCTGGTTTGCATTAGCTAGCTCGCAGTGCCACTAGTGTCTCCTCTTATTGTGGAGAGATTAGTTTCTGGCAACCTTAGAACATGACACCCCGGATTCCCTCAGAATCGTGGAAACAATGTACTACCTTTCGCTCAGTCATTCGTGCTTACTCATTCGGTTTGTCTCAGAGAGATGCACAGAATAAACAGTCGGGCGTTTCAATAAGTATTTATTGAACAGTTGTTATTCTAGTGTAAAATATATGTGCTGCAGAAATCAGCAGACGAAAGCAGAGATATATTATCAGCAGTACGATAAAAGCAAAGGGATAGAATTGTTCTACCATATTGCGATAGTCATGAATACATACATGAATATAAAAGCATTATGCAAGTGTGCGTACTCCTACGATGCCTACATAGATGTACCTGTGTGTACCTAGCATATGTGTGTAGGTCTTAAAAGCTAAGAGCCAAGAATCCTCCTAGGATTTAGTCGAACCCCCATACCGGAATAGAGAGAGTGTGGGACCCTGTCCTGGTCTCGAGCTGGACACCCCGTCCGGGTTGTGTCAGACCACTGTCAGCTTGAGCGACTGCATGCAGGAGCCTCAGCGTCTCTGGTCAGTGTGTCAGCATGGAAGTCTCGGTTCCCTCCCTCACCGGGGCAAGATGTGGTGTATTTATACCCTAAAGACACTGATCTTCGTGCAAGGTTTGTATTGGTCCTCCATTAAGCTTTAGGAAGACGTCAGGGGTGAACTCTGTACATACATATTATGCAGGTGGAATATTCTTAGAGAGTCATGCATAATTTATGAGTACAGTGTGGGCCTGTGTTTGGGAAAACCCTGGTGCCTGCAAAACCACAAGGCAGATAACGTTCAGCCCTCAGAGCACGTTGTGTACTGGATGGGACCAATGTAGGTGAAAGAGCATGCCTATATAAGGAATCATGACTATAATAGGGCATGTATGGTTATTACCGTAATAGGGCATATGCAGCTGTGACCATAATAGGGCAAGTACGAATATGACCATATTAGGGTAAATATGAATACATCCATTTTAGGGCATGTATGAACGGGCCTACATTAGGGTCTCTATACGGGATATAACACCCACTCCTCTTCCGAAAAGGATAATAATGACCATACTATAAAATCTGGACAATTTAAAACATAGTTTTAAAATCGATAAAAACATGAGTTCAAAACTCGTTTAAAAGATGTTAAAAAAAAAAATATAAAAGTGTTAAAATTCAGCTATTTCTAGTTGCCACGTTTAAAAGTCAATCACTGTCTCTTCATAAAGTTGTATCACTATAAGCTGGAGAAGGCCATGCTTTCTGCAAGTGACAGTGTCAATTTGTAAGCAAAGTTCCAAATTTAGATTGTTTATTTTGAAACGAGCAAAAGCCGAATTCTTTACCAAGACGCGATGAGCCAATTCGAGATTAAGCGTCCGGGCTGAAAAGCACATCCATATCGGAGTCAGCCGCAGCAGTAGACAAATCCAATGCCTCGCATAGAACGTCAATCGCACATAGATGAAATGTAGCACTGCCATCAGTCGGAGCTGCGGCATCTGGTGCAGCAGTTTAAACCTGTGTGCCTGTGGAGGAGTCGCCTAACCCAGCAGGAGCAAACGGTACCTGTGGATTCTCAAGGAATGCGTTCATCAGAATCGGAAGCCGCTGGGGACAACGCAGAGCGTGGGCCTTTATAGGGTCCAGCATTGCATCCATGTCCGGAGGCGCGTCTGATGGAAATGTTAGACATAAATCCAACGAGCATTCTTCTCTGCAGAACAGGCATCGAAGAACAGGTAAGATGCAGTCTACCCAGACTGGTCTAAACGATAGAAACCAGGAGGCATTGAGTTCTCGTAGGCAAGGCAGGCCCAGAAGTTGTACCATGCGTTCACGGTACTTCCGTTCCAGCAGTGTGTTCAACAACCCTTCTGGAATTGGGCCGTCCATTGCGTAGCAACAGTATTATAATCAGGATTCCAGCAATTAGGAAAAGGATGAGCAGGAATCCTCCAAATACGCTTCCCAATACGGAGTGTATAAAATTTGGGATTACTCAGAGGACTGTCTGAAAGGTGCTTAACAGTCCTGACCCTATGGTCTTAAATAGGTGTACAATACCGCTCGTATCAGACATGTTAAAGATACGACTAACCATTTCTGCTAAATGAATGGGGCAGTTTGTACGTATGAGTGCCTGTATCTCAGTCGAGGTCCTTGCAACTTGAAGTTCATAGGTTTCTCGAGTGGAGGTTAAGGGCACGGGTTGCTGTAAAAGCATGGCTTTCAATCTGCTCAGAGTATCAAATTGTATGAAAGAAACATTCAGCGAAGGCCATAGCGGCGCCTCCCTGACTGTGTTCAGTGGCGGAAACAATACTTGCATACAGCAAGTAACCCTGGAGTTAACAGTTACTAGATATGCGACGCCCGGAAGCATCCCACAACAACCTTAATCATTTAGCATTAAGTAACTCACATTCGAGAGCAGCTGGAAAACCGGCATGATCATGGCTGCTGGGGTCCCTGACATGTGACAAGATAGGTTCGCCGCTGAACCATTGCAGGCTCTGTGTAGAGAAATATCCTGACACATGAGAGAACCGCTTAAAGCGTTCTTGCAGTTTGTACCACTCAGATACACTTCTCGATCCCCATTCCGGCATCAGTATCTATAGGGTAACTCCCAAGTTTCCTTGATGTATCCCTTACCCATTTTTTCATATCTTCCTGCCTGCCTTTGCTCAAGGCAATATTGAAACTGAAAAGTTGTGACCGGTAGAGTAATTTGGCCATGGATTAACCATTCAGTTGATGGTGATTCGGCTACAGTGAATGGTAACCTTTCCAGTTTCTCAATACGCAGCATTGTGTATTTGGCTCCCCTTTGTGCCATTTCTGTCTGTTTATCAGTTAGAGTGTATTCTGAAAACAGAGACGTGCTGTTTATAAAACGCCAGGGCACATAGCCTGCACGCAAAGATTGTAGCGTCCAGCTCAACATCATAATAGAACGTAGTTGAGACTGCCCGTGCTGTAACAAGGCTAAATCTTGTTCTAGTATGTCGATCGCCGAAGACACAATGTTGCCTAAGGAGTAAATCCTGGAGGTCAAAGTTGTTAACCCATTATCCACTACAGCTAATGCCTTCTCTAAGTTAATACGGTCTATTTCCCTTATCCTCTCTGCGGCCTCTTGTTGGGATATTTTCCAGTTCTCATTATAGTAGGCATAAAGGCCTGCATATATGAAACGTTTCTGACGATGTTTCCTGGGTCCTAGTAGAAAATCTCTAAGATCCATGTCCGGTGTTAGTAAGGTCAAGTGGTGTTTTACTTCTGTGAGTGTTGAGGTCTCTAGCCAATCAAGGCACAACTTCCCAACACTATAGGATGTCACTACCCCCGGGTGTTGTCTCTGTACATAGCGTGGATCTGGCCTATGGATACTCAACCCTTCGGTTGTATTCATAAATCTCTGTTGACAGATGTTTGTGTCAATGGGCCAAACCAGCCATTCTGTCCAATCAGGATCTGATCTGTTGTACTGGAAAATGTCATCTAACCTCACCCCATGTTTAGTTGAATTCTGCCCCCCACCCATCTGTGATGGTGTTGGAAACCCCGGTGTGTTCATTTCCTTGCCTTTGGCTAATCCAAGACAGGATGTTTGTTGCACAGTTTCGTTCAGAAATAGCATCTGCTGCGGAATGATGCATGCTCTAAAAAGTGCTTCTATTCCCTGGACTTGCCAGTCCCTCGAACCCCAGATTGATTTTGAATCTTTCGTGTCTTTCCATAGGTCGAAACCCTGTTTAGACAGTTTGTTCAGGAAGGTTAGTTAACATAAGTTTCTGAGCTGGTGTTTTCGTCACTTTGTAATAGAATGATGTTGGGTCAGATGTGTTGTACCCTGAGAAATATGCGAATTTCTGTGCAAACGCTTGTGAACTACCTTTTGGTGGTGTTGGGCAATGTTCCCACTGGTGGTACTCAAATACATTTCATAGGTTTTATAGATTTGTGTAAGAAATGATCACCAAATTGTTGATAACAGTACAATGTATCATAGTCTGAAGTACCTTCTAACATTTCATTGTTTGTAAATGCAGCAGTTTTTTCTAAGTCAGACATCGTAGCATTAACAGTTTCAGTGTCCCAATCATCAGAATATGCACTGGAGGTAATGATATCACTTAAAGAAATTTTAAATACATGTTTTAGTTTTAAAAGTTCAGTCGGACCCAATATATCATAATCAATTTTGTCCCATACTATACCGTCCGGTATAGGAACTGCTGTAATGTTCACTGAAGACAAGTCTCTTGGTTCACGATGTGAAGACTGGTGTGGTTTTAAAATCAAATTGACTCTTTGGGCTGTAGAGCTTGGTTGGAGGTATCGTCCATTAATAAGCATACTAAAAGTTATAATTAAACCTAGCCAGAAAATGAAAAATAAAATCTCAGTGATATACCACAGTTCAATCCAAGGTGACACTAGGTAAGTCTTTCTGAAAAAGATTTAAAAATCAGTGCGTTTTTGTTTGAGTGATGTTTTGGCTGGCGTCGTTTCTGGCTCGATTGGGTCGAGTGAAAACGTATCAAAGTTCATGAAATAGCCAGAAGCAGTTTGATCAATTGTTGGAATTGCATCGGGATTTGTTGAAAACGGATTTTGCTCTTGACGAGGCACGTTGATGTAGACGTCTGTATTAGGTCTGATTGCAACTTGGTTGTTAAGTTGATTTTCATTTTGGAGATGAATTTCTTGTTGAAGTGGAACGAGTTCCATAGCATCGTTGCTTAGTCCTTCATTCCGTACAGGTGGCTCTTCAAACGTGATGAGTCTTTCTGTTTGAACTTCTTGGATTGTAGCGAGAGGAGGGCATCTGCTACTGTGGAGTCCACGAGGCCTACTGTTTAGTATCGGCCACAAAGTGTGGTTTGATTAAGTCAATTGAGACAAATCTTTTCTCCTTTTTCCCGGCAAGAGGCGGCAACAGTACTGTTCTTGTGCCGTGGATTGCAACGACCGGTACAGGCTTCCTGTAGGATGGCCCAAATTCTTTCTTGTCAGCAATCTTCTCTCTGACCAGATCCCGATCTTTGGGATCCAGATAGGTCTTGCCGTTACTGCCTTGACTTCCTCAGTGGCGGTCTGTTTCTGGAGCATGTTACTTTGTTGTGTCCTGGATACATTTAGATCCTGTAAAACAGCCAAACGATCATGGATATCAAATGGTTTTTCATCCGCCACTGCGCCTTCACAATCAAGATCAGGTACCCACATTCTCGTCCCAAATAGGACCTCGTAAGGAGTGACACCTCCTAGAGAGCTTCTTGGCTGGTTGTTAAGCGCGCGCTGTACCCCATAAAGGTGATCGACCCATCTACCACCCTTGCCTAATACCCTAGCTGTTAAAGATTGCTTTAAGTCTCGGTTTTTCCTCTCCACAACAGAATTTCCCTCGGGATGGTACGGAGAGGAGTACCGCAATGCTACGCCCATTCCTTCCCTGGCCTCTTTGTAAGCCCGAGAGCTAAACGCTGGACCACGGTCAGAATGTAACGTACCAACTGCGTATGTGCCGATAAAGACTCGCAAATCTTTTATAACCGTTCGAGCGTCAGCCGAGCGCTGAGGCCAAACCCATAGGAATCTAGAGCAGGAATCCACTGCAACCATGATATATTTCTTTGACCCATCAGATTGTAGGGGTCCGCAGTGGTCCAAATAAACACATGCGAGAGGTTTGTCTGATTTCAGCAATGGTGTCTGTGCTGGGCGTGTTACGGTGGAACCTTTCATCTGCTGGCAGATGTCGCATTTCAAGACATAGTCTTTAGTCTGCTTTGTTAACCCTGGCCACCAGTAGCGCTGTTTCAGTAAAGAAATAGTTGCTGTGACGCCTGTGTGCGCAGAACCCAAACCCTCGTGTGCTGCTAGAATTAAGCTCTGCCTACGATCCATATTTGGTATTACTCTATCCCCCACTCCAGGAATCTGAGCATATGGAATGTTTTGTGCATCTAACTTGTAGGAGTACTTGAGTGGAAATTTCTTTGGTACTGCTGTGCTGCCTTTGCGCGAAGCATTGACAGCTACCATTATCTCGCCGTCTATCCTAATTTTTGAATGAGTAACTGCAGCTACGGCGGCTGTTCGAACAGCCCCCTTTGCGGCTTCATCAGCCAATGAATTTCCTTCAACGTGAACGCCATCACGCTGATGACTCAGTGTATGTATCACGTGAGCCCTTGGTAGTTCGTTTCTCAACTCCACTACCTGTTCCCATAGCATTTTATGCTTAATTGTGCCACCTTTTGCATCTTTGAACCCGTTTTGTTCCCAATGATGTAAATATTCATTGTATGACTGTACACAGTAAAAGGAATCACACACAATTAGTGTGGGGAATTCGTGATCCGTATTTATAAGTGCCAGTATTAGCGCTTTGAGTTCTGCCAACTGAGCCGTGCAGTCTCCTAGAAATTGCGTTTTAGTACAGCTTGGATGGAACTTGCCATCACGCATGCGTCCTTTAACGATTGCACATGCCGCGCTGTAAGCTTGCTTGCTTCCTGTGGCTGGTTGAGCAGAACCGTCAGTGTAAATAATATATTCATACTGATCGAGAGGCAAAATTTCATTTGGTAGAGGATATTCTTGTTCGTATTGCAGGAATGCTTGAGTTTTTAAACTTGGATCAAATCTGTATTCAACATCCGTTGCAGTAAGAGAATTAGCCCATTGTATCCATCTTGGATGTAAGGCTTTAGCATTTGGAATGCTAGCTTTTGTAACAGCTTCTAAAGCTGGTACTGGGGTCACGACAATTATGCGTTTTCCCTGAGCCAGAGCTCTTTCTCTTGTTACAGCGGTCTGAACTGCCGTCAGGATTTTTTCAGTTGAAGTGAAACGCATCTCTGCATTTGTGTACAGGTGTGATTTATATGCGATTGGTACTGTTTCACCTTCGTTAAAGGTTAAATAAGTGTACCCGCATTGACTCGCTATGACTCGGATCACCAAATTATGTGCGTTTACGCGTGTCTGTAAATGTTTAGAAGCTATCATGTCTTCCTGTAGGGAACGCAGGATATTTGTATGTTCCTGTGTCCATTGTCTGACTGGAAAATCAGGTTTTATTAAATCGTAGAAAGGTTTTACTCTTTCTGCGTAATCCAAAATGTATGTTCGACCAAAATTTAGGAATCCCAGAATTGATTGTAAATTCTTTAATGATTTTGGAGGTTGGAGCAGTGCACACTTTTCTAAAAAGTTAGCTGCTAGGCTTTTCCCTTCCCTTCACTTGACAGCTCGTATCCTAAAAATAGGACACTGAGGTGGGCGATCTTTGATTTTTTAAAGTTAAATTTGTAGCCCTCAGAGGCGAATCCCATAATAATGGTGCTCACCCTGGTCAAGTGCCTTGGTAAATCATCGTCCGTCAGATAAATATCATCCACATAGGACAATGCTTCTTCATCCAAATTTTGGAGTAACTCTGTTACCCTTGCTGAGAACAACCCCGGTGAGTTCTTATACCCTTGGGGGAGTCGGCGGAATTGCCGTTGGGACCCTAACGCACTGAATGCGGTTAGATACCTGCTTTCAGGCGCTATATTTTGGCAGAAAAATCTATTTGAGATATCAAGTGTCGTTTTGTATTTTTTCCGCACAATGTTATTCATTAATGCGGCACTGTGTGCATTTTGAACTGCAAATGTCTTTGTGCAGGTGTTTAAATGTCTGTAATCTAAAAATAGGCTATGTATTGTCAGGTTTGGCTACGGGGAACAAAGGATTGTTCATAGGTGAAGTGCAATTTTCTATCACCCCCTGATATTCTAGTTGATCTAGAATCTCCCTGACCTGTCTTTTAGCTTCCTGCTTTATAGGGTATTGCCTTTGAGCATTTGGGGAAACTTTTAATGGGATCACGTGGTGGGTTGAATCCTCATCCCAACCAGCATGGTTTTTATACAATGCCGGAGCTAGGGCAACCGCCCACTCCTGCGCATATGCATGTTTAAGATGTATGGGAACAAGGTCGGAAAAGGCTGGAAAAATTACAGTTTCTCCCCTAGGGCACTCCATGACGAATGCAGGCGGCCAGTCTTGTTCTGCTAATAGGACGTCATACCCAGATGACAAATTTTCCCAAAATAGACCTCTGACTTTTCTGGGCTTGTCCTCCTCCATCCGGAGTGTTATCTCATGTAACTCATGTGGGACACTTACCCGAGTATCAGGTGTTTCACTGTGATATACTCACTGTCTAGCATCGTCAGAGCCCATTCCCCATTCAGAAGCTGTGTCCTCAGAATTCTGGGCATGTCTGATCTTGAGACCTGCTACCTTCTTCTTTTTGAACTGAGGTTTTGATTTTTGTTTATCCTCTTTTTTAGGTGCGTAGTCCGCAGCGTGTTGCGTGTCTCTGGACTTTGTACGCTCCTTTGACTGTCCTTCCCTCTCGGAGGTTCGTGATGAACCCTGAAAGGAACAAGAGGAACGAGTATCAGTATCCTGATACCTATCAGGTTTTTTAATATTATCCCTATTCCTGAGGTTGTACCTCTTTTCAGAGGGCTCCTGTTGAGGAGACCTACCTCTGGACTGAGATCTGGTGTCTTTAGACTTTTGTTGTTTTTTATTATCCCACTTCTTTTTAGAAGAAGTAGGTGTCTGCTTTGTAGTGTCCTTTTCAGGACTGCCCACCAGTTGTGGTTTTAATGCTTTCCCACCTAGACTGTCTCTGCCTAGTTCTGCATATGAAGTTTCAATTATTTTGGGTAGTTCGTGTTGTTGATCCTCTGGACCGAACTCCCTTAGGCGTTGGCGGATCGCCACTGATGCTGCTTCTCCCTTAATGTTAGCTAGTATTATTGCGGAGACCTGTTCAAAGTTGTTTAGCAACTTCATCCCCAAGTTAAGGGCAGGTTCTGCTCCGTACTCATTTTGTATCTGTCTCAATACGTCAGGTACTACTGCTATTGACGGGATACCATGTGTTTTGGTATATATGGCAGCAAAAATTGAACCCCAAGAGGTGCAATCCTCTAGTTGTGGTGTGATCCCCATGGGCAAGCAGATTGTTAGAATTCTGTCTTTATCACTGGTTGTAGTATTTGGGAATACTGCTTCAAGCTGAGTTATTTTCTGAGCTATCCAGAATGGGATTTGTTCGCGTTTTGCTGGCGTTTTGCCCATTACCGCGTGTAATGTTTGTGGAGTTATTTTATTAACTGTACCCTGTACTGGAGTATCTTGTGCTCCAGCAGGTGCAGGTTGAACTGTTAAAGTCCTCATCACAAATTGTGCGAGGTTTCTGTAGATTTTAATTAAATCTCTGTGTTGTACGAGTAAATCTGGCTGTGGCATTGTGTCAATGTCAGGATGCGGTGTGTATGCCGCTAATATGGGCCATGTGGCTCCTGCTGCTCCGAGCGGGCCTAATCTTGCTCTTCCTCGTACGTGGGGTAGGGCACCTTTAAACCAGTAATTATGCTCCTGGTAAGTGAGCGGGACCTCTACTTCCTCAAAAGGAGTATAGTCTGCTGGTGTTTCACCTTCTAGGTAGTAGTGAAACACATTTGTAATTGCATTTACTACCTGGAATGTAACCCACGAATAGAACACCTCTGTTTTATTAGATTTGTGTGCCTCAATCACGAAAATTACTGTACCACCCCTGGCTCTTAAGCCATGTTCTAGAAGTTTTATGGGGACTGCCCTTCTGAAATTTGGTGCAATTTGTATTGCATCTTCAGGGTCTTCTGTTCCGAAGAGGGCTGTGTCAACTCTCCTTGCTTCGTCTGTTTCTTCCACCATTTTTAATTGGAAGAAGGGATGTTAAAGAATTCTTAAAATAAGGTGTTAGTGCACAATTGTAGGAACCAAATGTCCTTCAAGCTTGAATAACCAACAGCCAATAAATAGTATTCTCGTACTACTCAGCTGCGGCAGATTTTGTGCCCACCCACTCCAGACGTCTCTGGGGTTTTGTGAGTAGGTTCTCTGAGAATAGCACGACTGAACTACTCAGATTCTACTGTTAAATTTGTACCAAACCAACGTTGGTGGCGCCATGTCGTGTAGTTCCTATAGTACCCCGGCAGGACCTGCGCGTTTGGATAACATATACTGCGGGCTTGGTGGCAGACTGACTCCGAGCACCCCCACCGTATATGTTAGCCTGGTTTGCATTAGCTAGCTCGCAGTGCCACTAGTGTCTCCTCTTATCGTGGAGAGATTAGTTTCTGGCAACCTTAGAACATGACAACCCTGATTCCCTCAGAATCGTGGAAACAATGTACTACCTTTCGCTCAGTCATTCGTGCTTACTCATTCGGTTTGTCTCAGAGAGATACACAGAATAAACAGTTGGGCGTTTCAATAAGTATTTATTGAAAAGTTGTTATTCTAGGGTAAAATATATGTGCTGCAGAAATTAGCAGACAATAGCAGAGATATATTATCAGCAGTACGATAAAAGCAAAGGGATAGAATTGTTCTACCATATTGCGATAGTCATGAATACATACATGAATATAAAAGCATTATGCAAGTGCGCGTACTCCTACGATGCCTACATAGATGTACCTGTGTGTACCTAGCATATGTGTGTAAATCTTAGAAGCTAAGAGCCAAGAATCCTCCTAGGATTTAGTCGAACCCCCATACCTGAATAGAGAGAGTGTGGGACCCCGTCCTGGTCTCGAGCTGGACACCCCGTCCGGGTTGTGTCAGACCACTGTCAGCTTGAGCGACTGCATGCAGGAGCCTCAGCGTCTCTGGTCAGTGTGTCAGCATGGAAGTCTCGGTTCCCTCTCCCTCACCGGGGCAATATGTGGTATATTTATACCCTAAAGACACTGATCTTCGTGCAAGGTTTGTATTGGTCCTCCATTAAGCTTTAGGAAGACGTCAGGGGTGAACTCTGTACATACCTATTATGCAGGTGGAATATTCTTAGAGAGTCATGCATAATTTATGAGTACAGTGTGGGCCTGTGTTTGGGAAAACCCTGGTGCCTGCAAAACCACAAGGCAGATAACGTTCAGCCCTCAGAGCACGTTGTGTACTGGATGGGACCAATGTAGGTGAAAGAGCATGCCTATATAAGGAATTAAGACTATAATAGGGCATGTATGGTTATTACCGTAATAGGGCATATGCAGCTGTGACCATAATAGGGCAAGTACGAATATGACCATATTAGGGTAAATATGAATACATCCATTTTAGGGCATGTATGAACGGGCCTACATTAGGGTCTCTATAAGGGATATAACAATACAGTACTGTATAGTAGTCACGGAACTGCTGATTAATATCCTGCTGGCGATAACGGGTCCCCCCTTGGTCATCCCTCAGCTCTAGAATAACTGACCCCCTCTTGGCCGGATTGGCCAGCCAGGCCAATAGAGCCCCAGGCTTCTCTCTCTCCGCATGCGCCCTTGTTCTATAGTTCTTGTAGTCAAAACAGCGCAGTCTCTCTACGTGTCCTGCCACCTCCTCTCTGGCTTCTATGATTTCCCTCTGCTTTTCCTCGTTCTCAGGCCTATCACGTTCAACCTGCCGCAACCGTTGCTCTTCATTTAATGTATTCCTCAGGAGGGTCCTCCTCACTCCTTCCGCCTCAGATACATCGACCCCTCAGCACCACCTTGAACGCTTCCCACTCTATTGTGATATTGGAGGCTGTATCTGCATTCTCCGTAAAGTATTGCTCTATGGCTGTGCCGATCTCAGCCTGGAACACCTGGTCCTCCAGTGCCTCCGGTTTCAGGCGCCATGTGGGGATATTTGTCCTAATCCTGGCCCAGCTGAGTCCGACCAGCAATGGATTGTGATCCGACAACGTACGGGCCAGGTATTCGCTATTCTGCACATGTCCATGAACATCAGGAGAACACAAAACCGCGTCGAGCCGAACATGCAAGTCATGCATAGGAGAGAAGAACGAATAGTCCCGCTCTCCGGGGTGTTGCGCCCTCCAAGAATCTATCAATCCCCACTGTTGCTGCCAGTCTCTTCTGGCCCGCACTATTCTGTGAGCAGGTGAATCTTGGAGAGGGGGGTGAGATCTATCAAGCCCTACACCCTCAACACTATTATAGTCTCCCCCAAGAGAACCGAGCCCGTCAGAACATGGGCTAATGATCTAGAGAGGTCCATCAGAAATGAAGCTTGTTCTGTATTTGGGGCATAAATACTCCCAATCATTATATCCCTTCCATCCAGCTTACCCATTACTACCACATACCTCCCATTCGGATCCACTAATTCCCAGGTACACTGAAAGGGGATCCCCACTCTCAATCAATACTCCCCTAGCAAACGCGGAGAAATTAGTGTAAAATAATTGCCCCCTCCATCTACGTTTCAAAGCAGCCCCCTCTTTCGCGTTAATATGCGTCTCCTGCAATAATGCAATCGGTACTCCTCTTCGTATCAGAAATGTGTGTATCCTATGTCGCTTTGTCATAGAGTGCATCCCCCGTACATTCCAGGAGATGCACTTATAATCTACGTTGGATCCCATTGCGGAACTGTTGCCCTAGTCCTAGTAAAGTGTTTGCCCCAGACACGCCTGGTCCCCAATAAACAACCCCAAAATAACTGAACAACCCAACTCCCCTTCCCCAGGACAGGTAGAAGTGACCCCCCTCCCATCCAAACTTTCCGAACTATATTGGATATGTGGGTGTAGTGGCTGTCGCCCAGCCCCGGAAACCCCTCCACCCGGATCCCCCCCCCATGCAAGAATCGTTAGCCCCCTCTCGGCTCCCCAGTTGTATGTCTCTGAAAGTGCCTGTCGTTGCCCTCCTCCCTCCTATATTGCATGAAATGTGTCCCACAAAAGGATATAGTTTGCCAAAATTTGCAGCCCCACAGTTCTGGGTCGTCCAGATCAGCCCAATTCATCCGCGGTATGGGGTGTCACCACCCGCATCTCTGTTTCCGATTCTTCCGCCGCACTCAGTGTTGGAGAGCTTTCTGATCTACCATCGTCTGTCGCTCCTTGTTGACCTCGGACTGGACCCTGGTTGGCTGAGCTCCACCACCGCCTTGAGAACCTTGCTCCTTTCAACTTGAGCTTCTGTCGGGGTCGGTGCTCTCGATTGTCCCCAGCTTGTTCCACCATCTCCTGCAGCCGACCTCGGCGAACTGCCTCCGGACCTCCTTCCCGGAATAGTTTCCAGCCAATCCCAGGCTTCTTGCGGCGTCATGAAGAACTGCACCCCCTTAGGCCCAACAACTCGCAGCTTGGCGGGGAACAGCATTGCATATGGGAGCTGCATATGTCGAAGTTTCTTTTTCACTGCCAGGAATGTGGACCTTTGTCTCTGCACTTCGCTGGTGAAGTCCGGGAACACCATCACCCTGCTATTCCCAATTTGCAGGTCCTTCACTTGTCGAGCCTGCTTGAGTATATGGTCCCTGTCTCGAAAATGGAGCATGCGAGCAATGATTGGTCTTGTGGTGCTCCTGGTCTGGGGAGTCTGGCCGGGACCCTATGCGCCCTTTCAATTGCATAGAACTGCGAAAGGCCCTCCGGTGCCACTTCTTTCTTGATCCAGTCCTCCAGGTATTGCACCATATCATCACCTTCCTCCTTCTCAGGCACCCCCACTATGCGCAGATTATTGCGGTGAGACCTCCCTTCGCTATCTTCTGCGTGCATCTCCAGGACTTTAACTTTCACCACCACCTCGGTGAGAGATTTCTTTAGGTCTGCTATCTCTGGAGGTACGTCCGTGAGCACTTTCTCCGCGCCGGTAACCCTTTCCGCAAGCTGGCAGTGATCATCCTTTAGGAGAGTGAGATCGGTGCCTATGGACTCTATTTTCATTTCAAGTGCCTCTCGGGATGCCGTGATGGCTTCCATGATGTCTGCCAATGTCAGCTTAGAAGTTGCTGCATCCCTCTCCGAGTCTTGGGTATTATCTTTGTCATCTGTTGGGATGCACCCTCCCCCCACCGTTACGGTGCTTTGGCCTTTTTTCTTGGTCACTTTCCCCATGGCGGTCGTCCACCTGGGTGCTCCGGACGCAGATGATCGTGCTTTGTATATAACACTCCTCTTCTGTGGCGCTTCACCTAGTGCAAACTCTCACACGCCACAACGATAGTTTAAAACCACGAGGTCCCCAAACTGTGAGATTTGCGGACCGCCTGCACAGACTCCCCTCACTCCTTAAGTCGCCACTGTATTTCGCGGTGAGGTTGCCACCTGGACTAGGGATTCCTCTCCCTCAGGGTAACGTTACGTGAGGATCTCATAATCGATCAGCCATACCGGAGGCCCTTCCGTTAGCGCCCAGCTCCTCTGCACCACTCAGTCATATAGCGGGCCTTGTATGCAGCCCCGAAGACCTTCTCCCACTACTAATATGGTCATTGCCAATAGGGTGCGGCTGTCCCTGCAGGCCTCCAACAACCCCCTACAGCTCGCGTTTCTCACCTCGGGCGGGCAGGGAGTGTCCCTTCCAGTCAGGCAGGGAGTGTCCCTTCCAGTCAGCACGTATGTATCTGGCTTCTTGGCTGCTCGAGCGTGCATCCGCGGGAGGGTGCAGCCTCTCCAAAGCGCTCTCCACCGTCCTCCAACTGAGGCTTATTGGCGCCACCCCCAGGTCGCAGCGCAGGCCGGTAAGCCGTCACATAGTACAGTCGGGGCCTCAGACGCCACCGTTCAATATCCAGACCTCTCCACTAGTATAGGTCTGTACCGATCCTTTTACCCGGGGGCATGGGCTCCTCCTGATGGGCCTACGCACACGGTCCTCTATATCGCAGTCTTCCCGTGGGTCAGACTACCGATGCAAATCTAGGCCGACTGCTTGACAGACCCAGGGAGTGCCTGTCAGTCCAGCAATATGAAAACACCTCAGAACCGGAATGCTGCTCAGATTGGTCCACCTCCTGACATCTCCAACTCTATGGTTATAAACAAATACATAGAGTAGTGAAGTGGTCAAGCGAGGGATAGGGAATAGGGAAGGGAACTACAGGGGATTGGAAGCTGTGGAAGAAAGAACACGAGTGAGTAAGAGCACACTACCACAGTCTACTCTCTTTATGTCTCGCTAAGAACATGGAGAGATATATACCTTAATATGTATAATTACCATCTCCTATGTGACTGTCCTTCTGGACTATAACCATCAAATCGTTTCTTCCATATGTTTCCACTAAGATAAGAACACAAGGAATTAGCGCTGTTAATCCTGCATCATACATACATACATACATACCAATATACCAAATGTAATGCAAAAAAGGTATCATACTTCTAACATACCACATACAGGATTTGAATACGATATTGTACAATAATCCAAGTCTTTGACCCAATAAGGAAAAATAAACGTCTTCCTGTAAATCACTGCAAAGTCAAGAGCAATAAGGCCATAGAACAGTTAAATAAACACGGAGTCCGAAACTCTTCACGTTCACAATGAACTCCAATCCAATTGTATCAGAGGAAGATACAGAGGGTGGAAAGTACCAATGACCACACAAATGATAATGAATCCTGAAAACAAGGTTACGTCACCTTTTTTAGGAAAAAAAGTAAATTGTATTCCCTCCCTCTCACAATCCAAAGTTAATGGCAAAGAAAAGAAACCCCAGGACTCCGCAGGAAAGCATACCTGCTGAGGAATATGCACAAGCCCAACAAATACCTATTAAAGGAATCCTCGAGGCGAATTTGACAGTGAAGGTGGTGAAGACTCCTGTGTCTTCGCTGCGCGCGTGTGAGCAGAGCCCTGCCGACACGCTCAGAAACCGCTCTGCTGGAATACGCGGAAAAGATACCAGTCTCTACGTGAAAACACAGAGCAAAGCACAGTGAAACCGTATCAGCCGATGCGGGTCTCGAATCCAGAACCGGAACGTGAATTACGCACGTCGGCTACGTGCGTCCTCGGCAATACATACCCATGAGCCTCGTCCAAGGCATCATGGGATATGTAGTCTCTGTCCTGTGAATCGCGATGTGGTAGGCGCCTAAGCCCGCCACACCTGACAGTGCCCCCGTGTCCAGTAGTCGTGCCGGACCTCCGTCAATTATGGGGGGGTTGCCAGCAGGGTATATCACTGTTGTCAGGGACAGTTCGCCTTTGTCCCGCGGATGCGGGCACTCGTTGCCGCGGCTTGGAGCCGCCACACGCTGCACTTTTCACCTGGTCGCGGCGCAGTTCTGTTGATCCAGACGTCGAGGGGGGTCGCTAATCTCCGCTCCTACTTCCGTTCTCCCCCACTGTGTAAACACCCGCCTCTCTTCCTGTGACTTGGCAGCGTCTCGATCGCAAGTCACATCGCGGGTGCCATTTTGCACTCTGCCCCACTGGAACGTATCTGCCTCAGCAGCCGCCGTTTCCGCCTGATCTCTTCAGCTCGTCGGGCCCCTTCGGATCGGCTACCTCCCTGAGAGGGCAGCCGCTGATTTCTTCACTTTTCCGGGGGCTCAGGATAGTACCAAATACGGGAGTACGGGGCCGGAGCTCCGAAGCCTGCTCCCGTCTACATCGGCGTCAAGCCACGCCCCCTTAACCTAACATAATTTTAATACACAAATGTATAAATAAGTTACGAAACTCTGTCTTATTTTCTTTATTAATCCTTAGATACTAAGCAACACTTCAGCAAAAACGAAGTACTGCACTCTGAAAGTGCCTTTGTCCAGGTTTACGAATATGGAGTTGGAGGTTTTACAGTAAGTAAAATGAAAACAGTTGCAAAAATAAAACAACCCTATATGTTAAGCTTAAACCTAAAACCCCACCACCGCCAACCTACCAAACCTGCATTCTTAACACAGCAAACATTTTCTCACCAACAGAAAAGGATTGACCACCTGATCCAAATCTCGACGACATCAAAGACAAATGAAAGAAAATCAAGTACAACTTAAAGCAACAGCACATATGTAAATATAAAATGTAAAACGTTTTAAAGCATGTTGAAATTATATTAGTAAACATATTACACATTTTTAACAAAATTTAAATGATACTGATTTCAGATAAAATGGCCGAAAGAGTAGCATATATCAAATCACAGAAAGGCAAACAATTCTTTTCACACTTGTGATACACATACAGCCAGGAAAGCATAAGCACAGTGAATGAGAATCGGAAATGTACTAAATATTATGCAAATACTTGTTATGAGAGGGCTACAATGAAAAACGATATTGTAATTAACGTCCGAGAACACAGTCACACTCCTAATGTAATAGAGATAGAAGTATGACGTGTACTTCCAAAATTTCAAAGAGGTAATCATTAGTTCTGAAAGCTCAGTACTAAAATTGTAAAGGACATAATCCCTAAAGTACATAAGCATAATACAAGTCAGCTACCAGTAATCTGTACTCTAAAACCACTAATAACACATACTAAAAAGCCACAAGTCAAACTGTTTCTGCCCCTAGACTTTACCAAGGCATAAAGATTCCAGAACACCTAACCACTACACATAATTATAAAACCTTCCTCCTATAGGACGATCACAATACTGACAGACAAATAATCATATTTGGAACTTCCTAAGACCAAGCCAATGTGAAACATGAATTATCTATGCAAGATTTAAAACGTGCCCTCTGCCATTCACACAGATATACACCATGTATGGTGAATATCATAACACTAACATACCTGTCATTTATGAACTGCTGCTGAACAAAGTGCTACTTACTATGAACTTAAACCATATCAAAGTAAAAACTAACCTTACTCTCCACACAAAATTATAATAGACTTTGAACAGACAATGATACAAACAATAAACTATAGTCACACAAAGCCATACAAGGCTCCTATTACCACTTTAACCAAAGCATTTGGAAACATCTACAAAAATCTGCATTAAGGGTGTCATTTGAATGTCTTTGGGACCGACATCCAGGCCATCGGTCGAACCGCTGCATTATGATGTGGACGGTCGGAACGCAGCGTTGTCTGGAGGACAGACCGCCGCCTCCGACAGGATCAAGGACGGCGGTTGGACTCCTATCCCTGCCATGGAAAGGCAGCCGGAAAGGGACTTTGGGGGCCACAAGCAGTTTACCCGTCTCCCATGGGCCAGTGCCCCCCACACATCCATGCACCGTGTGCCAGGCACCATATGGTGCCTGGCACACGGTGCATGGATGTGCACTAAGTGTCTTTTGCTACTGCAGCTTGTGCTGCAGCCCTTTTCTTGGGCCACAGCGCAAGCCACAGTAGCAAAAGGCACTTTCTGACCACCTGCACGGCGGTCTCATCATGTTAGGGCGGGTGGGACCGCCGACTGAAAACAGACACCAATCCAAATTCCAAATACCATTGTGGAATGTCTACGACCGCACCATGGCTCAACAAGCCAAAACCAACAACACAGTAGAAAGATGGCACTGTGCCTTCCAAGCCACACTAGACTCTGACCAACACTACAAATTCATAGCTCTCCAGAAAGAACAAATCTGCCAAAAACTAAGGCTGGAACAGTAAGTAAACTAAAACCAGGGAAAATGTGCAAATGCTACAATTCAAATGTAGATTCTTTGTGAAGAAATAATAGCTGAATATTATAAACCATCTACCAATATACTCACAACCAAAACAGAATAAAAACCAACACTAATATAACAAACATTTTTAAATTCATTTTAAACAATTATTTTTTATAACTGTCTATATTAATAATATATGAAGTACAAAATAAGAATGATAAAAATCATTAATATTTAATCTAAAATACTCATAAAAAACAAATATTCAATAGAAAAATATACAAAGTAGCCCAAGAATTAAAATACACATATATGAAATAAAATGTTTCAATTGCAGTAAAAGCAAAATACATATATGTATTAATATATATAATTTCCCAACCAAAAATAAATAAGAATGTGTAGCTGATGTTCTTGATCAATCCCCACTTCCCAAAAATCTAAAGCAGAAAAGATAAAAAGCTAAGAAACCTAAAAGAAAAATGAAATCTCCAAATGTAATTCACTGAAGTAATCCAGTCATTGGAAACCATTAAAAAAAGTTCAAAGTAAAAACTGTTGCAGGAAATCCGAAAAATCAAAGGAAATTAAACAGTGTTGGTTTAAATCAAACCAAATAATTTCCTTAAAAAAAAAAAAGCATTGAAAATAGTTGCAAACAGTGCACTCTGACTTCCAAACATGTATAAAAAATATATAATATACGCAAACTTACAATACATACAGCCCAAATACAATTCGAACATGACATTACAACTCTACAAAGACAGTATAAAACATGACCATATGTACAATAACATACTACTACTTTTTTTTTAACACATTTTTATGTAATTTAGTACAGAGAGCACTACGAAAGATGTACAAACCAATCACACAGTGCGATAATGTCAGGAATATATTCAGCAGGTCAGTTAGAAAAGAGAACTGCAACATAGTACTTCATGGCACAAGTATGTTGTAATAAGACCACCACCTCCCCCAAATCTTCCCATGTTTGTGCGGGCAGCCCCCTATCGGTTCTTCATAACATACTACTACTAACAAAATATAGTTAGGCCTACCGCACTACACCACAACAATGAAACACAAACTACCACTAAACAAGATTACCAAATAAAACTAACATCATAACTAAGGCTCCCTGTTTTCCGTTTTTACTGATTTTTACAGATAAATACAGACAGAATTTTTTTTTTCCTGTCTGTATCTATTTTTAAATGTGGATAAAAACGGAAATTGGGATGTTTTTGAGTGATTCTAAATGCTGTCAAACATGACTGCCAGGCCAATAGCTGTGCAGATAGATAGGCAAGGGGATAAAAAAATTAAGGAATGTTATTAAAGAGCCCTAAACGGCAGTAGATTTGCACAACCTTGATACTAAAATGTGCATGCTTTCTTATAAGTGCATATTTTATCATCTGAGTCTCTATATATCATTGAAACCTGTCAGGCGTTCAGGCACGAGTGTACATTAACTGGTTATATAAATGCAGAAATAAACACATTTCAGCTTCATTTTTTCAGAAAACCTAAAATAAATATGGATAAATACAGGTAAAATTAGCAAAAAATAAATATGGATGAATACAGACGGAAATGACAAAAATATAAATGCCCTAATCATAACCCACACTAACTTTACCTACCCACATCCCCTCTCCAAAAAAAAAACTCTAAATAGAAACTTAAAAAAGCACTTACCATGTGTGCCGAACAGCAACCGGTAACCATGACCAACATGATTGGAATCCACCTCAAAATGATACTAATACAGTTCAAAATACAGATAGTGGTTAAAAAAAAAAAAGCCCACTTAATTTAAAGAAAATTATTTTCCTATAAAAATAAATGGAAATGTTACAATTTTTTTTTTAAGTGTTCAAATGTGTGTTATAAATTTGCAAAACGTTTAAAAAATGCAATGAACAAATGCAGGTAAAGCAGCATTTCCCAAACTGTGGGTTGGGAGATGATTTTTGGTCTATATGCAAGTAGTATTTGTAGTTTGTGCACCGGTGCAAAGGGGCAGAACAATGTCCCAAGTCCAGTTTTAAAACAAAACCCATGCAAGTATTCCCACGCAAGACTGGGTGAACCTTCCAGCATTTGTCGCTGCTATTATTTTTAATTCACAAAACCATTTCAACAGAGAAAGTACTCACTAAACATGCTCATAAACTAACATACCACATGTGTATGACTTTCACACATAAATTAAGAAATATGGATGTGGCCGAACAGTCAGAGCTGCCAACTTTGGATCCGAGGAACCAGGTTCGAGTCCCGGCAATGGCTCAACTCCCTCTGATTCTAGGCAAATCACTTAATCTCCAGTGCTAATAATAAAATTAATCTGATCTTGTGTTTGCCTTTATAAAACTGGAATATATATATATATATATATATATATATATATATATATATATACATACATACATACATACATACATACACACACACACACATATATATGGAGGCCAAAATGCACCACTGTGCCTCGTTTTAACACCAGAATAGATACCAGGCCTTACCCCATACTCTCCTGCAGAAGGGGTTTCTTCAATTTGCTAAAATCACTAGTATCAAAACAAAGGCCCTTATTATGATAGCGGGCAGTCGAACCGCTGCCCACTATCACGTCTGTCAAGAGACCGACCGACAAGCAGAAGGCGGTCCGACTGCCCAATTATGATGCGACTGCTGGGCTGGCGGTCGGAAAAGTGCTCTTTAACACAGTAGCTTGTGCTGCAGCCCTCTAAATGGGCCGCAGCACAAACCGCAGTGTAAAAGAGCACTTTGTGCACATGCATGGATGTGCGTGGTGGGCCACTTTGCTTTGGCCAACGAGGGACAGGGATCCTGTTTGGGGCCCTCAAAGTCCCTTTCCCACAGCCTTTTCATGGCAGAAAGGGACAACGTAATCCCAACAACGGTGCCTGCCTCGGCACCACTGTCATTAGGGATTGCGATTCCGACTGCTGCCCCGTCTGGATCAGTAGATCCTGTCAGAGGGGGTGGTCTGTCCCCCGTCCAACAAAGATCCGACCGTCTGCATCATAATGCGGTGGTCGGACCGAAGGGCTGGCCGTCTGTGGCATTCCGCCTGACATTGTAATTAGGCCCTATGTTTTTCAGTAGCCTTGTGGTTTTTAGTGAATGGATGCCACAGGCCGGCACCCCACTCTGAAATATGTTTCAGACTCCAGTGCAGTTCTCCATCTGTCACTTTTATGGGCAGATAAATAACTTGACCAGTCCTCTGTTGAGGGGCACGGTCAATGTTGTGAGGTTTACAAACAATTGCTGTTATTACATTTATAATCAGCCCACCTCATGTCCATTAAAGCCATGTGGGTCGCAAAAGTTTGTCATTCGAAAAAAGTATAAAATAAATAGTATTATGAAAATAAAATTATATATTAACTAGTACTGAATAATATACAACAAAAAATGCATTGTACAAATGTGAGAATACAATGTACCATCTATTAAAAAAAAATACATGACTGAAAACATAATTTTGTACCACTTGTGTAAAAATGTTTAAAAATGTACATGGCTTAATACGGAGTTAAAAAATACAATACATGTGCTACTATACCAAAGAAGTATATAAAAATATTTTACCACTGTACCTTGTGAAAATTAATTTTTTTCCTTTGAAAAAATGCATACATGAAAAAATAAACATGTGCATTAAATAAAATAAATGTTTAAAAAATGTACAAAAATTGACATGTTTGGCTTATTATTGTAAAACGACACACACTATACACAACTACAAGCTACAAACCATTATGAGGCAGGTGTTAGACACAAGGGCCACATGTATCAGAGTTCCATTTTGCATTCCTAAATAGCGAATTTTAGGTAATCGCTATTTAGGGAATGCAAAATAGTATGTAAGAAAATAGTGATTCCCTAACAGCAAATCCTACAGAGTCTCAATCATAATCTGGGAATCGCTATTAGGGAATTCTACTCCATTTGTACCTACGGGCCTAAAGGTCCATAGGTGCGAATGGTTTTGCATTACCTAATTTGCGATTACCTCATTGGTAATCGAAAATTAGGAAATGCAAAACCAAGGGTGCCCGAAGACCTAAGGCCCCCCTGAATCAACCCCCCCCCCCAAAAAATGTACACATTTAAAAAATTGCACATGGTTCCCATCGACTTGGAGTCAATGGTAATAGCATTTCCTAGATGCCCAGTTTGCATTTAGGAAATGCTTGTACATGTAGCTTAGGGAATTGTAAATTACGATTCCCTAGTTGGAGTTGCAATTTTAGGGAATGGCAAAAAAATGTATTACCTAAAATGCACTGCCAAAGCCTTTTTAATACATCTTGAGAGGCTATTTGTCATTTGCAAACAGTCAAATTTAGCAATTCGCACCGTTTGCGAATGCAAAATAGGTTGATACATATGGCCCTAAGGGGTTAGATTTACTATTCTCACTCCTATGTGAGCCATTTTGGGGAAGGAGTTGGACAGTAAATGGGTCAGACCTATGATTCACATTCCAATCTAGACCATTTTGGGGGAGGTGTTGGACACTATAGAACATCTAAAAAGAAATAAAATCTAAAATTAAAGAAATCTATAATAAAGAAAATTAAAAAGTCATGCATTATCAGTCAGTCAAATATTCTTTATTCTGTTTTTCACAACCATAAAAGAAAACATTAAATTCACATGTTAATAAATGATGTAAAAATTCATTATAAACATCCTGATTAGGCAAAAAGAAAAGAAATAAACAGCAAAGCAGCCTCAGGTCATGAATCTCAAATATTAAATGAGTGCATGTCTAATACATTAAAACTGAATAAACAGTATAGCGAAAGATAAGTAAAATAGTGTATATATCTAAAACAAATCCCAATAAGATTATTAAAATTAAAAGGAGAAAAAAAGTGACCTTGATGGGTTTTATTGGCAGCTCAATTGGCCATTAATGTTTCAACTGAAATTCAGGTTAGCTTATTAAGTCTAAATAAAACCAAGCTGGTGGCGGCGGGTGGAGAGTCATCCAATATGGGCCGCACTGAAACAACAGCAGTTCACGTTCGACTGAACAAAACCCACAGAGGGCCGTAGGTCCCACTACGACACTGAGGAACCTGCGGGGAAAAGCTACGACAATATCTCGACCGGCAATATGGAAACCCTGATGGCCGAGCTCAAGGTGGGGTTCAATGCGATGGATGCACGCTTTGACCCACTCGCAGGCCTCATTGACAAGATGGGCGAGTGGATTGATAGACAGGTGGTGCGTCTCAGGGAGGCAGAAAAGAGGGTCTCGGACCTGGAGGACTCCTCCATCACTACGCAAAAAAGGCTGGAGAAAATGGAATGTGTGTTGAAGCAAGTACCCATTAAGAACGAGGACCTTGAAGCAAGGTCACGCCGCAACAACGTACTCGTTTCCGGAATAGCAGAGACCACGAACATGGGGCGCCCAGAGGTCTTAGTTGAGCAACTTCTAATAGACATGTTTGACTGCACCAGCTTCTTGGCTACATACGCAGTGGATCGGGCACATCGATCGCTGGGCCCGCGACCCCCAGAGGGTGCCTCACCCCGGTATATCATACCCCGCCTCCTCAATTATAGGGACAGAGACACTGCGCTCAGGATGGCACACAAAAAGGGTCCTCTAAAGCATCAGGGCGCTACCATTTCGATATTCCCTGATTTCACACCCATATTTCAAACCCATGGTTAAGGAGGCCAGACGGAAGTAAAAAGCTTACTCCGCAAAAATGGGCATTAAATACGCCATGCTATACCCGGCGTGTCTGCGAGTGGAATATAAAGGACGCCCTAAAATTCTAGATACCCCAGCGGACGCCGTGGCCTTCTGTAAAGCAATGAGTGCTAAGTCCCCCTTGCATGGCTAGTCATCGCCTGTGCGCTCAGAAGCAGGCATATACACTACTCGCCCTCTGCAACACAAGACGCCGCGATATGAGTCCTCATGAAGCTCTCAGACTCCCTTGCCCCGGCATACCCAGGAAGCCTATCACACAAGGACAGTACAAAAGATTCAAAAACGGGCGCATATGATTCTCCTCAAATAAGTGGTTGGTTACATACAGTACATATACACACGTGGGGGGCCTGAGGAGATTTAATGGACCAGCGAGGGCACACTCCCCAATTGAAGACTCAATATCACACAAAGAGCCCTCGGGTCCGAAGTCACGAAGTGATAGTCAAGGGGTGGGACAACTATTCTGGAGGGGGAGTTTCCCTTTTAAGGACGGTTTCCCTCACACACCAGAGGTGTCATGCTTCATCATGGGGAATCCTCCTCACATCATGAAGCCTGGTCATGATGTGGGCTACGACCCCCTCGCTGCGAGGGAGGAGCTCAGGGATGTTTTCAAGTGAGAGGGTTATTCCTAAAACCCAATGTGAGCGGTGTGTATGATGGGAGACGTGCAGTGCTGATGGATAAGTGGTTAAAACTAGCTACAAGGTTAGCCAACTACAATTTATTATTGCTACCCTGTGCTAAGGTTAGAAACAAATTACGTGTAGTGCTGCTGCCGATATTAGATGCAGTCGCACTGAGTAGTGATCAACATGTTTCACCCTCAGACCTAGACAGTGTTGTGGCTTTCATCAGGATCATTCTTTTTTTTCTTTTTTTTTTTTCTTTCAATTTATAAAGCGCCCGAATCACCCCATCAGGGTATCTCCGCGCTTGAACTGCTGTAGAACTCCAAGGGGATGTTAGATTAGTATAAAGTCGCTTTTAACCACTTTCGAAACTTTAAATAGTCGGTGCAAAGTCGTAAGTGAATGGGGAGTTGGTTCCAGTACCGTGGGGCCAGGTGGTAGAAAGCTTTGCCACCTACGCGCGCCCTTTTGAAGCGGGGGACCTGGAGCAGAGCTTTAGATTCCGAACGGAGGGATCTGGAGGGCTTGTACCTGACCAGTTTGTCTTGTAAATAACTAGGGCCTAGATTGTTTAAGGATTTATAAGCCATGCAACAAATCTTAAATTTGATCCTCTTACGCACTGGGAGCCAGTGCAGTTTTTGGAGGAGGGGGAGAGACTCAGTTCTGAGGGGAGCATTGGTCACCAAGCGGGCTGCTGTGTTCTGGACTACTTGCAATTTGCTCAAGGAGCTTTCATTAGCTGCAATCATAAGAGCATTGCAGTAGTCCAGACGGCTCAATACCAATGCCTGGACCAAGGTCTTCCGGGTGGACAGTGGTAGAAAGGGGAAGACTCTCCTAAGGAGACTGAGACTGTGAAAGCAGGCTCCCGCTGTTGTGGAAATATGTTCCCCCAATGTAAGTTTCTGGTCTATTTTAACACCCAAGTTTTTTACTACCAGCTTTGGATGAGGGGCAGGGCCTAGGACCTCCGGCCACCAGTTAGGGGACCAACTAACTGTTGCTTCTCCAAATAGCATTATTTCAGATTTTCCTGCGTTTAGTTGGAGGAAATTATCCTTCATCCAGTCCGCAATTGATTTCATGCCCTCCGCAAAGGTGGTTTGAATATTGGAGCTATTTTTGTCGAAAGAAAAGAGAAGTTGGGTGTCGTCAGCGTAGGATATGGGACAGAAACCCAGCTTTCTCATGAGCCTCGCCAGAGGGGCGACATAAACATTAAAAAGAGTAGGGCTCAGACAGGAGCCCTGTAGTACTCCCTTGGACACCTTGGTGGTCTGTGATCGGAAAGGGCCAAAGTGAATGGTTTGGGTTCTTTCGGACAGAAAGCTATCCATCCATTTCAAGACGATCCCTTTAAGGCCTATATCCTCTAGTCTCTCCAGTAAAGTCTGGTGGGAGATAGTATCGAACGCTGCGGACAGGTCAAGCAGCACCAAAAGTACTGACTGACCACTGTCTAGCAGCGCTCTGATGTTATCTATGACTTCCACCAGCGCGGTCTCCGTACTGTGTCTGGGTCGGAATCCAGATTGAGAGGCATCCAGACGGTTTGAGAATTCAATGAATTCAGACAGGTGCTTGTTGATGTGTTTTTCAAGGAGTTTACCTTGGAGAGGAAGCAGAGAGATGGGGCGGTAGTTGGAAACATCCTCCATTGGGATTTTAGGGTTTTTCCTGATGGGGAGAATTTGAGCGGCTTTCCATTCTGGTGGGAGAATGCCTTCCTTCATGGAACTATTTAAAATTGAACAAATAGGTTCGGCTAATTCCTTAGATAGGATTGCGGCTATTCTGGCGGGGATAAGGTCAAGTGGTGACCCTGATTTTACAGCTTTAAGGAAAGTCTCTGTCTCCTCAGGAGTAAGTGTCAGGTAGTGCTCCAAAGTGGTGCCATTGGAGATAGCTGGTGGTGGGATCACCTTGGGGCCTATCTGTGAGCCTTTAGCTACGGTGATTTTGTCGTAGATTATTTCAATTTTCTGGGTTATGTGGCTAGCTATATTGTCACACAGGGCTTGAGATGGAGCTGCCTCAACATCGCAAGCCTTAGGATTCGTAAAAGTTTTTAAGATCTGATACAGTGTTCTCGAAGTGTTAAAGCTAATGCTGTGTGTAGGTGAAAAAAGCAAATAATAATTGCAAAGATAGCAATGCGTTGGCGTGTTAAATGAAAAATACTAAACCAGTGATCCAGCAGTTCAACGGATTCACCGGTAGGACCTGTGGATAAGACATAAAAAACAAACTGCGCAATTAAGTCAGTATAATAAGGTATTGTGCAGTTGTCCCACATGTAGACATAACAATGTTACAAAAATAAGCATCTATACAACTGGTTCATGCAAAAGTCCCAAGTCTTTTGTGTAACAGAGGATGTATGGTGACTGTGGACATATTTATGTTGTTTCCTATTTATAGAGTCACTCATCTGCAAAAGTCAGGTTCCGTGCCACATCTGTCCTTGGCTACTAGCCTAAGGTACACATGCCCGTCTAACCTAATAAGTAGAGGTTGTGGCGTTAAAAAGAAGAAGAGATGACTCAAGTTTAAAATGACAAGCATTAAAGAGATAACATAGAGTGAAATGGAAACCGAAACCTTTTCTCTAGTCTGGTAAGGTGAGCATCGCAAGGTTCTGGAAAGGGGAGAGAGAGAGACAGGCTGTCTATCACAATCAAACCATGCTTGGTTGCTAGCATGGGGATGCATGCTTAAGGTCTAATATATGGATAGCTGTGAGTGCAGCGCGTGTAGTACATGATAAGGATACCGGCTATGGAGGGCCCATGGGAAACGGGGACCTAAAAGGATGTGCCTAAGTCTAAGCGGCAGACCCCTGTAGGAGATAGGTCGCCTGGCCGATATAATATCAATGTATGAAATCGAGCACCTGATCAATGTAATATGCCCAGACTGCAGTAAACATTTAATTTGTGTCACGGAATGAAGAAACAGCGTGTAACTCAGAAGGAGTTAGCCGGAGTGTCGGGAAATGCCCGAGCCCGTGTGCAGCATCGATAGTTAAATAGCCAGCACATACTGCTCAGTTTTAGCGGGGAATAGTGCTAAATAAAGGTTGCACTCTATGGTGTGCCGAACAACGCGGGTAATGAGGACTCGTGAGAGTAGTCCTATAAACATGCAGGTACTCGCTAAGGGAGGTGCACAAATGAGATTAGATGGATCGTCTTGGTGATCGAATGCGTCAAAATCAGCAATCAAGATTCCATGTGTGCCCCAAAATAAAGAACCGCCGTGTAACAGTTACAGCCGAACGGAATCTCGGGAAATGCCGAGCCTGTGAGCAACAGCGTAAATTTCAACTCCAGCGCTTACCGCTTCAATTGCAGCGGGGAAAACCGTGGAATGTGTCCAGGGACAGGAAACGCGGAGAATGCCGTCTTGAACAAGACGGGCAAATATCCAACGCGTTCTCAGTGACATCGCGACCGCTTCCTGGAAACGGCTCGGGCATGCTGGGAAATGTGGTTCGCTCGGGCCCAGGGGGCAGAAGTGCAGGGCAGTTAAGGTCCAGATTGCTGGTGGGACTTGTAGTAAGAATATGAATGCTGACAGATTCCATACATTTTTGCAGAAAGTGGGGGCCAAAATGTAAAGTACATCCGAATGAAAAAAGAATTAAAGTACTTAACAGTGGAAGGCCTAAAGAAGTGTTGACAATGGTGACGCTGGTGCTGGCACTGTGTTAGGTCAAAGGCGGGATAGTGCCTGATATCCGGAAGATGTAAGGGGGCCCTGAGCAGGATTACGGGCTCAATGGGTGCCGTCTGTTAGTTGCGAAGGAGCACTGGTATTGGCTAGTTGAGTAAATGTATGAGGAGCGTAAAGGTGAGTGTACGATTCAGATAGGCTATAAAGGGGAGTAAATCAGTGAAAACATAGTGATTAAAAGAGGGTATGAGAATGGAATAACACCAGGGTAGGTTACAAGTGAGGTAACTCACCTTTTAAGGATGAAAAGTGAATGCATGGTTTAAAGAGGGTTAAATGCCAGGAGAAAAACTAGTATATTTACAAGTAGAGAAATATGTAACCAATATGTGAATAAATAAACATCGAGTATAGTTCGTGGAAATCAAGTAGAAACTGATCGTCACTTGGGCGAGTTAAGAGAGTAGAAACGGGAGGAACAAGGAAAAGTCAATGGAAATGCATGGCTTGTACAATGATGGGAAGCTGATATAGTTGAGGATTGTAGAAGCATCTAATGAAACAGGGTTAAGATTAAGGGAACGTTTGAGTTCAAGGTGGCACGTTATGCATACAAAGGTGAAACTAGTTTCTTTGAAAAGGGGCTCAGGGTAGGAAAAGTGTTTGGATTACAATGCATCATAGTAATTTTATGTATAATGTAGAAACTAGTGATGTTGAAAGATAAAGAACAAATGGTGATTATGTGTTCTCTGATTATTTACAGTGACCCCTGAAGAAGGGCATTTTTGCCCGAAATGCATTGGGTATTTTATTGAATAAACGCTGCCTTTTATAAATTTTGCACTACTCGTGTTCTTTCAAGAGGTCCGGATGGACACGGCTGGAACATTAGAAAACTGGGAAATGGCATTTACATTCCACGTGTGGATTTTGATAAACAGTTGATGAAAAGTTGATAAATTGTCCTGAGCAAATAGGTTGAAATATAAGGATTATTTGGATCACTGTGGAGGATCATTATCGCCAAGATGGCGTAATTCAGCTGTGCGATTGGGTGGGGCGAGATGTACGCCCCATTATCAAAAATGTCATCATTCATCCCATTTTTAGAGGTACCCAGCCTAAATACCCATCTCTGTTCGATCCTCAACAATCTTTTTGTTAAGTTGTGTATGGTAGTGTGAAGATTAGGTTTATCTAACGCTGTCCATCTCATGGTGTCCGCATGATGATTCATTTCAAGGAAATGTTTGGTGAGCTTGGTGGTTTGCTTAGCACATCTGATGATACTTTTATGTTCAAGAATTCGGATTCTCACTTTGCAAGTGGTCATGCCCACGTATCTGAGGCTGTAAGGGCCCGTAATAAGGTATACCACTCGTTTGCTATTGCAATTGGTGTGGTGTCTGAGTTCCCACGGTTTGTCCGTGCCAATGTCAATCTTCTTGGTTGTCGTAGTTTGCGTGCAGACTGTGTAGGTGCCACAGGGAAAGTGGCCTTGAACCGGCGGAAGGCCCCACAGTGTATTCTTCCTGCTGGGTGGTGTTGGAGGAGGTCCGATGTGTACTAGACTATCTTTGAGATTCCGACCCCGTTTGAAAGCAAATAGGGGTTTTTCCAGGGCTTGAGTACCTTTGATAAGGATGTTCCAGTTCTTGTTGATAGATTTTTTTACTTCATTGGAATGGTGCTGAATGTGTTCACTCAGACAAGTCTTTTATAAGGCTCTCTATTTGGAGTGGTGTTAAGCGAAGCGTCCCTGTTGTTGTTGAGAGCTCGTTTTGCTGATTTCTTTATGAGCGATGCAGGGTAGTGTCTGTCCAGGAGATTACTCCGTAGTTTGGTTGAGTGTTCTTTGTACTTCTCTATGCTAGAGCAGTTCCGTCTAAGTCCAAGAAAATGGCAGAAGGATAAGTTATCGCGCAGGGATTTAGGATGATGGCTATCGTATTGCAGGAGAGCGTTCGGGGCCATCGGTTTCTGGTAGAGCTCAGTTTCGAGATGGCCATCACAAGGGACAATTAGGAGGTCCAGGAAAGGGAGCCGTTCTCTGCTGTAATCGCAGGTGAACCGGAGGTGTGTATTCTGGGTGTTCAGCCACTGGTGGAATAACGTGATGGAGGAGGAGTCACCACGCCACACAACCAGGATGTCGTCGATGTACCTCTTCCATAGCAGGAGATGCGGAAGGTAAGGGTTGAGTACAGACAGGACAAGATGTTCTTCAAAAACATGCATGTACAGATTTGCCAGGCTGGGGGCGAAGGTGCTACCCATTGAAGTGCCGGACACTTGTAAATAGAGTTGGTCTTCGAACTGAAAGAAGTTCTCTTTCATCGCCAAGGTGGCACATTTCATGATGAATGATACTGGTGTAATCGTGTCAGGTTGGTTGAGATTGAGAAGGCTCTCTACGGTGGCTAAGGTCTGGTCCTGTGGAATACACTTATACAGTGATTCTACATCAAACGACACCAAGAAATCGGTCTCGCAGTTGAACGTAGTCTCTCTCAGTAGGCATAGTGCGTCCTTTGTATCCTGTAGATAGGTAGGCATGAGTTTGACCAGGGGTCTGAGAAAGAAATCTACGAATTGGGATAGTGGTTCGAGGGCAGAACCAATCCCGGAGATAGGTCTCCCTGTTGGTGGTCTTTGGGTTTTGTGAATTTTTGGAAGTATGTAGAAGTATGGAATGGTGGGTTCCTTGGTTCTAAGGAAATCTGCTTCTTTGGGTGTAATCCATCCATTGTCTAGAGCGTCTGTAACCATGGTAGTAATGGTGTTCATGATCCTATCAGTTGGATCTAGCTGTAGTGGGAGGTAGGATGTCGTCATACCCAATTGGCATAGACATTCGGACATGTAAGTGGAGGTGTCCATAATCACTGTCGCACCGCCTTTATCAGGTTTTTGTCGTTGCTAAGGGTTCGTAATGTTGTTCCCTTTTGGGGATATTATTGTAGGCTCTGGGTAGTGTATTCAATCTGGACCCGAGGCCATTGAGAACAGCTTTCTCAAAAGTAGCTATTTCTGCAGGTAGTAATCCGATGGGGGGATTGAACGTGAATTTGAGGCGAAGATTGGTATTGGTTGGATCCATTCCTGTGTTGTCAGGAGTCTTGTCTGCAAAGTAGAAGTGTAACTTCACTTTGCGAAAGAATTGGTGGACCTCTTGGTGTAGCTGGAACAAATCTCCACTAAACATGGGTACAAAACCGAGTCCTTGGTTGAGTACATGTATTTCATCCTTCGTCAATTCTTGTTGGCTCAGGTTTACTACTAGGTTGGATCCCTGCTCGACCCTGGTTGTTGTTGTGTTTTCGTCATACTCCGCGTGTTGCATGGAGATGACTGCGGGCTCCAATGCACTTGTTGTCGTCTCCTTCCTCTTGACCGTCCGCGTCTCTGCCCTAAAAAAGACTGGTTGTAGCCTTGCGGTGGAGGTGGCTGGAACCCCCATCATGGGTCCTTGTGGAGTATCATCTATCCTGTTATAAGCGGACTGCCTTGGCCGAGTTGCCGACGCACCCCCAAGGCGAGCGCCAAATGTTCTAACTTGGGAACACTCTTGTTTGTTTCATTTTGTTTTTCTAGAATATATGGGAATCGCTGGATGAATTTAAATCTAGGGGGGGGGGTGGACTAGCCGGGGATCGCTTATTTTTGTCATTAGAATAATAGCCATAAATTGTCTTGTATTCTTGCATATGTCTCTGATTACACGCTGCCGGACCGCAATGACACTAGGTCCAACAACACCCTTAGTTGCAAATTATCCAAGATATGCCTAGGTCAATAGAACTATCTCTCTTATCCTGGAATATTTGCAGCATTAACCCACGGAAAGTGAAGCAGGTACTCTCATATCTAAGTAGACATAATGTTAAAATTGCCTTACTCCAGGAGACCCATCTGACCCAACGCACTGACCCTCCCTTTGCCAAACAGTGGGGAACTGTCACAGTTCATATTCCCAGTTCATACTCCCAAGGCACCTGTATATTGATTCATAAAAGCGCCCAAGGCCCAGCACTCCGACCCAAACGGTAGATACCAGTATGTTCAGGGTACCCTGGCAGACCAAAAGATCCTAATAGTTAATATATACGCACCCAATATCGACAACCCTGAATTTTTTCAGGAGCTATACACACGCCTGGACCACCTAGAGACTACTCATTTGATATTAGGGGGCGAATTGAATATGCCATACTGTCCACAGACAGACACAACCAGCATACAACCCGTTAGCAAGACACGCGCCCATTAAGCATTCCGAAAAATTACAGATTCATATCATCTATTAAACGCGTGGCGCCCTTGCCACCCATGTGAGAAGTTGGCCTTTTATATGCTGTACACTAATTAAAGTGGGCACCTTGCACCAGTCCAAACGACCTTTATTGATGATTAGGTTAAAGACAACCTTTATTGAAAGCTATCCTAGTGGTAGCTATGGAGAGCAGTCTTCAGGCTAAGTCTCGAAGGAATGTAAAGCAGCTTGTTTTACCAGTATATAACCTCCTGAATGACCAAATGAAAGGAGAACCACACAAGGTATATATAAAATATATGTATTTATTACTGAACACTCTCTACTAACCTCTTTATGAGATTAGAGAACAAGGCACACAATATTAAATCACTAGAACAACAGTAAATAGCACAATACACAGTGGGCTCCAGGGGGAGACCAAGCCATATACTAAGAAAGTGGTATAACAACCATGACTTGACTAGACACAGTGCCTAGAGCACGTAGAATCGCTGAGACCCCAAGGCACCACCCAAGGTAGTGACACAGGGGACCCACGGAGGACGGGTGCAGTGTGTGAACACAGGCGCGAGCTCCGTACAACTCTATGGGAAAGTCGCGGTTGGAAATTTAAAGATTAAGGACACTTCGGAGAGGACTTTAAGCAAACCCAGCTAAACATAGAAGGTTCTAAGGCCAGCACCCTTGAGAGTACCGAGGTACCCGTGTTACTTATCCCAGAGGAGCCGGGTGCATAGGGGTCAAGTGGTGTCGGAAACCCTCGTCGTTTTCAATGGCGTGATGCGAAACAGTACTGCTGCCGTGGAGAAGAAAAGTGTCCGGTGTGATCCAAGCCTGGATCGGAGATGAGAAGAACCTAAAGCAGAGGGGACAAAGTCTGGGTCACTTCACATGACCAGAAGCGGAGCAATCGAATGCCCACCAATGTCGGGTGCTTCAGGTGAGAAGAGGTGAAGCTTGACTCTGCATCCACGGGGACCAGGAGGCGCTGACGATGACCAAAGTCCGGAGGTGAGCTGTCCCACGAAGGATGTCGAGTGCTGGGGGGTCAGTGTCCGGATTGAACACCAACAAGCCTTGGCAACGGCAACCCACGCGGTTAGAGGAAAGATGCTTCTGTGAGGACCAGCAAGGTCCTAGGGACTCTCCAAGCGATGGAGAGTCAGGGCACGTCTGGAGCAACCAGGAAAGCCCACTGAAAGTTAAAGTTGCCTTCACAGGGACCCACAGGCCAACGGACCAGGGATCGCGAAGGGACCTCGAGCTGACTCACTAAATACCAGCCCACGGAACACTCATGGAGTGTAGGCCGGAAGTCTTCGGTGGAATTACTGCTCGGGGTCAGGACTACAAGTAGCCCAAAGCACAGCCTCAGGGGTTGCCAAAAAGCATATGCTGCTGCAAATGTACACGGTGCCCAGGGGTTCGGGTTGCGCGGTCCCCACGAGGGATACGGGCCTCAGAATTGCTGAGAGCGCAGATCAACCTCAGAGACCACGGGAACCCACCTCCTGTATTGCAGAAATCTTCGGAGTCCTTCAGGAGCTTCATAGATGCAAACCGGTCAGATGCGTTTAGGTGCCTGCTCAGCAGGGGAGTAACTCCTTTACTCCAAGGGAGATTCTTCAGTCATCCAGCGTTGTGCAGATCGTCGAAGTACTTGGTTTCTGTAGCAGAGTTTAGTCCAGGTAATATCTAAAGTCCTGTAGTCAGGGGTTCCTACTTTATACCCAAGGAAGGGGTGGGACAAACTCTGGGGACCCACCTATGGGAGGGTCAGGACAGAGGGGTGGCTACACCCATGTCCTTTGTCCAGTTTCGCTCCAGAGCAGGAGCAAATGGCGCCTGCAACCGGTTTGAGCTGGACTATGCACAGGGACACCAAATGTGCCCCCAGTGCAGACATCAAAGCACTCCGAGAGTGCACCCACCCAGCCCCAATACACTAAAGCCTGTCTGGGAGGTGGTCACACCTCCCTGTGACAGGAAACCTATTGTCAAACCTTCCCCTGCCGGAGTTTCGTCCAGCAGCAGGAGGGCAGACTCATGTCTGTGGCTGGCAGCATCCATTTTGTGATGCCAGGGTCAAGAAAGCTGGTACCGGGTGTTGATGCCTTGCATGCCCGGGCTGATGATGCGGAAGGGCGGGCGAGGCGCAACAACCTCAGAATAGTGGGTATGCCCGTGGGGACGGAGGGGCCCAACCCTACAACCTACATCGAGGAGTGGCTGCAAACTGTGGTGGCACCCACGGGTCTATCTCCGCACTTTACTGTTGAGCGGGCTCTCCGGGTCCCTACGCGACGCCCCTTGCCTGGAGCGAACCCACGTCCAATGCTGGCCCGTATTTTGAATTATAGGGACCGAGACCGGGTACTGCAGGCGGCGAGGGAGCAGGCCCCACTGCAAGTGGAAAACGCGACGGTTTCCATATTCCCGGACTATACTCTAGCGGTCCAGCGAAAACGCTTCTCTTTCCTGGAGGTCAAAGCAAGAGTCCGTGCGGCGGGCTAGACATTTGCATTACTTTTCCCGGCCAAGCTCAAGATCAATCACAACCAACGGTCATTGTTCTTTGATACCCCCAAGAGTGCAGTGGGAATGGCTGGACCGATACTTCCCTGATATCCTGCCGGAACGGAGACTGAACCCAACGCAGCCGAAATCGCAACGGCCCCCCCGCCGGCGCAAGAAGGGTATGGTTACGCAGAGTGGGGGAACTTCTCCCCCGCCCCGCCAGCAGGTGATGGAGGGAAGGGAGGAGGCCCTCCGGACAGCCGAGACACTCAGAGTCCCGAGGCCGGAGATCAGCTCTAGTCCTTCTGAGGCAGCCAACTCGGACTCCGACTCAGGGGGTAGCATGGCCTTATTCCCGTCGGCTTCCACTCAGCTCAGTCGAGACCCATTAGGTTGAATATAGAGGATCCCCACCCCTCTTTTTTGGAAGGAGGTAGACGCTAAACTGCCGGAACCATGTCCACCCACTTCAGCAACTTACTAATTGATATGGGTTGCTCCATTCCCCACTGGTCTTTATTGTATAATGTGTTAATAATGTCACTGTTTACACAGGGGGGACCTGTGGGAACTTCCGTTAGTATAATGGCCCGGCCCGACTTGGGCATGTATTTCTACCATTGCTCAGGAAACTTGTGTGCTCCACACGTAGCCTACCCCATAAGCGTAAGCAAGAGTTATAAGTTTACAATGTTAACCCTGTTCTGCACAGTTTGGTCGGACGAGGTTCTGTCGTTGGGCCCAGTATTGGGGATTGTTTGTATTGGTTTTATGGTTGCTGCATGTTCCGATCGGGGGTTCCGGGGGCTGGGGTGGTGGGGTGGGGGTGGACCCGAGGGGGCTGTTGGTTTTACAGCTGCAAATGTCGGTTGAGAAATTGTATACTGTCATATCCTGGAATGTTCGGGGGATGGGGTCGGCCCAGAAACGACACAGAATCGTAGTTCAGCTACATCGTCACAAGGCCCAAATAGTATGTCTCCAAGAGACGCACCTTTTACAATCTGAAACATGTAAACTGCAGAGGAGGTGGCGTGGCCAATTTTACGCTACAGCGTACTCCGCCTTTTCTAGAGGGGCTGCAGTATGGATACGGGCGGGAATCCCATTTGCTCATAGCGAGTCCCGAATAGACGACCAAGGCAGGTATGTCCTGATTCGTGGGACCCTGGATGGTAGACAGGTAGTGTTGGGCTCCATCTATGCTCCGAACGTGGATCAGGAGGCCTATCTCTCCAGGTTAACACAGGCACTCTCGGACTGGGTACAATACCCATGGTTATTGGGTGGGGACTTCAATGCTGTGTTTGATGTCCACTGGGACCGCTACCACCCCCTTTGTCGAACACCAACGCTGTGAACCAAGCTGCCACACTGACGAGGTGGGCACGGGGGTGGAACCTTGTGGACGTCTGGAGGTCCCAACACACGAATATGCGGGAATATTCTTTCTACTCCCACCCACATAACCTACATACCCGATTAGACCATTTCCTCTGCACCATAGATCTGTCCCCTGCCATACATCAAAGTACGTTCCTAGGAAAAACTATCTCTGACCATAATCCTATAGAATTGTCGTTGCAATGGGGGCGGGTCCCTACGCCTATCCCAACATGGCGGCTGCATCCTATGGCTTTGGAAGATCAGGTGTTCCGTGCTAGATTAGCCGACACTGTTACTACGTATTTTGCTGACAATGAGGGCACAGCTTCCACCAGGTCGGTTGAATGGGAGGCTTTCAAAATCACAATACGGGGGGTTGCTATGGGAAGTTTAGTGGGAGTTAGGAGAGAAGTGACCAGAGACTTGATAGAATTGGAGGACAAACTGCAGGCGCTGGAAGTGGCTGCTCAGGGACACGTAACGGGAGTGGAGCAATTGCAGGAGGCAAGGATTAGGTACGCCGAGCTATTAGAGCGGCTCCGGACAGTAGACCTCCATGCATACACACTGCGTAAGCGTGCTGAAGCAGATAGGGCTGACATGCTGCTGGCGCGACTGATTGCTCCCCCACTGTCTCCCACTCCCATCTTGGCGATCTATGATGCTCACGGCGCGTTCCTAACCACCCAGAGCGAAATTAATAAGACTTTCCACGACCACTACACTACTCTGTATAGTGCACAACCATCGGAGAGATCAGAAGAGACGATGCAATTCCTTACAGGCGTAGACCTTCCCACGGTAACGGATGCATCTGCTGCACTGTTGGCGGCACCGATTACCATAGCAGAGATCCGGGTTGCAATAAAAGCGCTGGCACATAATAAGACCCCAGGCTCGGATGGCTTACCTGTAGAATTTTACTCCACATATGTGGACGCCTTGGCCCCGAAGTTATTACAACTGTATGTCACCTCCCTTGAGGAAGGCACACTGCCCCCCACTACTAAGGAAGCAATAGTCACGTCCCTATTGAAACCAGATAAGGCTCCCACTGAATTGACATCGTATCGACCGTTATCAATACTTAATACGGAATATAAAATCCTGAGTAAAATCTTGGCATCCAGATTACTTCCCCTGTTGCCTAAACTAATACACACAGATCAGTGTGGTTTTATTCCCAAGCGTAGTACTTTTCTCAACATTCGTCGATTACACGCCTTGATGCATGCGGTAAAAGAGTCATTGCCGTTGGCTGGAAGCCTGTCCCTAGATATACGGCAAGCGTTCGATACGTTAAGCTGGTCCTATATGCTTGCGGTTTTAGTGAAGTTTGGTATACCCCCTGAATATTGCAAGTGGATTCAGTTGCTCTATACTGACCCTACGGCCCGCGCCAAATCGGGAATGATCATATTGCCTGCATATCGTATTTGTAGGGGGACTCGCCAAGGTTGCCCCCTGTTGTTTGTGTTAGCGTTGGAGCCAATGGCACAGCGTCTGCGCTGCGCGATGGCCCCATATGGCATACCGTTGCAGCCAGTAATACATTCTGTTTCGCTCTACGCGGACGATATGCTGTTATTTTTTAGGGACCTTGGCATGGACATGCGGGTCATTGCCGATGTATTCTTGCAGTTTGGAGACATCTCTGGTCTGCACCTTAACGCCGCAAAGTCAGTTGCATACTCCTTCTCTGACACATACGAGGGGACCCACCTACAATTTGGTCAAGTGCAGTTCAGAATAGAACCCACAACATTTAAATACCTTGGGATAAGAATATATAGGTCCTCCGCCGACACTATCGATGGAAATGTGGTGCGGACTATAAACTCGCTCCGGTCACAAGTATCCTTCTGGAACACCCTGCCGTTGTCCATGGCGGGCCGGCTAGCAGTGTCCAAAATGGTCATGCTACCTAGACTCTTATACCATTTTGTAAATATTCCTGTGGTCCTGCCGGCCTGGATTTTTAGGTCACTGTATACATTGCTCACGTCCTTGTTATGGGGACAAGGGAGATATAGACTAGCACTATCCAAGATGCAGCTGCCGAGCACGGCGGGCGGCATGGGGGGGCACCTGATTTAAAAACGTACTGTATTGTTGGGCAATTGCAGTGGCTGGCGTATTGGTTGGCGGGCCATAACTTGTTTGAAATAGGTTACACCCCGGCGCACTTACGGCGATGGAAGTTACAGGCACTGCTATGTCCCGGGGCCGACAAGATGCGAGACCCTCCCTTCCTGTTGTCCATTGCCTTCCACTACTGGAAGCAAGCTCAGAAATCTGCTAAAGCCCTAAATCCATATGCTCCGATCATCCCCCTTTGTGGTTTGCCTACCCGACGCGGTATGTTGTCGGCTGGCCAGGTACGGGACTGGATACAGGCGGGCACATCCACAGTTGGGGATCTCTTCCTAGACGGTACACTGCTGCCACATGACGAATTTGTCCGCACTAGAGCGGTGCCGGAGACTCTGTTCCTCACGCATGCATCGGTTGTACAGTATGTCTGGAAGTATTGGTTAGTGGCACAGACGGAACCCCCTACATTTCAATTGTTGCGGTCACTTCACATCATGGGCCATGGACGCCACCTAGTACGCTGGCTGTATCGCGGACTGCGAGAGCACCTACATGTACCACTATTGCCTCTCCGTCAGAAGTGGGAACTGGCACTGGCGAGGGAATTGGAGGATAGGGAATGGGATGCTGCCCTAGAACATCCCCGACGGGTGTCCCGTAATTTTCGGCTGAAATCAATACAATTACTAATACTACACAGGGCTTATCTTACACCACAGGCTATTCACAAGATGTACCCCTTAACCGCTGCACAATGTCCCAGATGTCCCCACCATCCGGGCGATTTTACTCATATGTTATGGTCATGCCCTGCCCCGGGGAGGTTTTGGTCTGAAGTTACCCACGGGTTATCTACACTCACGGGACGCACCCGTTGGGACGCCATGGAGGTGTGTCTATTAGGTCTCCTTCCACTCCCGAAGACGGCGAAACTGCTACGTCGCTTTACAGGGTTGGCTCTGATGCTCGCTAAACGACTAATAACACAGCGGTGGAAGTCTCGCATGGCACCACGGGAGGGCAAATGGAGAGAAGAGGTCATTAGATGGGCGGTAGCAGAGGGAGAGGCGCTATATCGCGAGGAATATAGGGGATTAAGGAAAAGACCAATTGCACTAGAATGGGCTCAAGTGTTAGAGCAATTTAAGGCGGAAACAGAAGACGACGCAGTGGAGGCCCTGGACCCCTCTGTTGATTTAGCCAAGTCTGCCTAATCCTGGCTTGGGCAGTGACCCGGACAGGAAGGGGGTTTGCACCCAAGCCCCCCCACACTCTTCCCCCCCCCGACCACTCAGCCACTTTTCTGGGTGCCAGTCGGCTCCCTTCCTCCCTCCCTCCTTCCTCCCCCCCCCCTGCATAGGGACACACTGGAGCAGCACTACCTTGTTTGACCCTCAAGACCCTGTCCCGGCGAAACAGATTGGAATAAAGCAGCCAAGTTTATGGTTATCAGCTAGTAGGGTGGGAGAGTTGTGGGTGGGTACCGAGGGTGGATGTTGGGTAGGAAACTGAAGATATGCGATGATACGAGATCTACTGTTCTGAACGCATTATTGTGGTTTAAGTTGGAGTCATGAGCTATTAACTCACGTGCCAAGTAATTGTATGCATCAATACAATGTCACGCAGACACTTGATAAGCTATGCACGTAATCTGAAGGCTTATATGTACCCGAAAATGTGGCGGTATATTGTTTCATGATATATCTTGAAAAATGCTAATAAAATTGTGTTTAAAAAAAAGCTGGTACCGGGTGTACCGGTGTTGTCATATTTCTCCCTCTAGGAGGGTGGAATCATACCTCCCACACCAGTTACTGGTGTGGAGGTATGATTCCAAGGTGTTTGACACCAAACACGACATGTTTCCATGCAGCCGTTTTAAAGTTAGCATTTACCGCGAGGTTATAATGCACTTAAGTATATATGGTTGGCTGCATCACAGACAACCCCGGAAAAGAGGTTCCGAAGGCTGCAGAGGGGCTCTGCTCATGCATGGACACCCTCTCACATAAAACCCAGCACCCTGCCTTCAGGATTGATAAGGCCTGCTATAGGGGTTTATATGTGCAGTGATTAGGATAGATATAGTGAACCTATATCTAAGTAGGGGGGCATACACCACCTTACACAGGCCGCAGTAGCAGACCTGTTGTGTCATTTTAAATGGTCTCTCAGGGGTGGCAAAATACATGCTGCAGCCCCTGGGAGGCCTCTGGGGTACCTATGCCCTGGGTACATAGTATACCATATACTAGGGACTTATAAGGGTACCCCAGAATCCAATCTGGAGTGTACCGTAAGTACATGAACAACCAATTTAGGGAGAAAGCAGATAGACTGGGGTCCTGATTAGCAGGATCCCCGTCAGACTAAGTCGAAAACCAGCAAAACACCAGGGAAAAAGTGGGGGTAACCATGCAGTCAGATTCCACCTTCCTACATAACCCCCCCCCCACCAAACGAAAGGAGATAAGGCTAACCTTGTCCAGTTGAGCCTTTATTGACTAAGTGGCCATATAAGGAAGATCCTGCACCAGCATGGATACCCCCTGTCTTATGGTCCACTAAGCAGTCCCTACCCCTAAGGGTATGGGATGGTCTCCAAAAGTTGGGATTTCTACCTGTAGGGTGTTTTGGCAAAGTAAAAGGCTGGTGGGGTGTCTGAGTAGAGAAGTGAGGCCCTAATAAAGTTGGCCTCAACTTCCTCAGATCACTGGTCACCATGGAGGCCTTTCTTTCCCTGACTGAGTTGTATCTGGCCCTAAGGGTCAACCTCTGGCTGCCTACAGCTGGGGGTTGGGTCCCTTTGGTTGGAACACTGGAGGGACATGGTAGGTTTGGAACCACTTGGTCCCAGGTTTGCCTTTGCCCAACAGAGTCCATCTGGGGGTGGTCCCTATTCAACGGTAAGAGGGGTCCCTCAGGGTGTTGAGGAATTTTCACCTGGCTAGGGCTACTAGACTGGGTGCCCCTAATCTGTTGATGGGGGGGTTCCTCTGGGCAGTGGGCCTTTAGGGGTCCACTGATCTCCCTGACCTCTGCAGCCCTAGGTTAATTGAGGTAGGATACCTGCTCCAGACTGGGTACCACCTTGGAAGGGTCCCCTGCCATCAGGGGGGTTGCCAGGCCAGGCCTGACCACCTCTGGGGCAGTTCCTTCACTAGGGGTAGGATCAGTTCCCTGAGGAAGCTGACCCTTACCTATAGTCTGGGGGGAAGAAGACTTTTCTTCAACCCTTCTGCTCTCTTGTGGAGTAGAGTGGGCCATTCTTTCAGGCTCCACCTCTCCAAGATTTCCCTGGGATTGGGCTGAGGCCCTAAGAGCCCCACCAACTTTCTCAGGGAGGCCTAACATTCTTAAATGGGCCTGGTATTCAACTTCAGCCCAGGCTGAAATTTCCAGATCATTGCCCAACAGGCAATCTACAGGCAAGTTTGGGGACATTGCCACTCTCTTTGGGCCAGTGACCCCCCCCCCCAGCTGAGATTGACTATGGCCATGGGATGATCTGTTCTAATACCATCAATGTTGGTCACCTGGTACTTAAACTCAGGTAAAAGCTGTTGAGGGGGGACTAGTTTCCCTGTCACCATGGTGACACTAGCCCCTGTGTCTCTGAATGCCAAAGCTTTCTGACCATTTATCAGTGGCTCCTGTCTGTACTTGCCCAAAGAATTAGGACTGACAGTAAAAGTGGCAAATCCCATGCCACCATCACAGACTGAGGAGGCCTGTGAGGGGGACCTTTCTAAATTATGGTCCACCTCAGTTCCCCATGAGAACCCACCTAACTTTTTGGGTGCATTACTACCACCTGGGGGATTACTACTTGTAGTACCAGGAGGAGTGGTAGTATTGCTGGGAGGAACATTTTCCTTCTTGCTGACCTTAGGGAAAATGGGGTCATTTTTCCAGTGGCCAGGCTTCTTACAGACATGGCAATAAGGTTTCTTTTCAGGGGAGGAAGGAGTTTGGGACTCACCCCCAGAAGAGGACTTTTGGGGCCCTGTAGTGGATTTATCTTTTGATTTATCCCCACCTTTCTCTTGGTTTTTGGAAGAATCTTTCTTCTGGTCACCACCCTGGTTCTTTGGCTTTACCCTGGTTCTGACCCATTTGTCTGGCTTCTTTCCCAATTCTTGGGGAGAGGTCAGATCAGAGTCCACCAGGTACTGGTGTAAAAGCTGGTTTTGACAATTATTAAGGATCTGCTCCCTCATAATCAAATTGTACAATCCTAAAAGGTCATGCACTTTGCTGCCATGCATCCAACCTTCTAGAGCCTTAGTAGCACAATCTACAAAGTCAACCCAGTCCTGAGTCTGTGCCTTTTGGGTGTCTCTGAACTTAATCCTGTATTGTTCAGTGGTTAAGCCAAACCCATCAATCAGAGCACTCTTCAAGACTTTGTAATTATCAGCATCCTCTTCTCTAACAGTGAGGAACTTGTCTCTACCTTTGTCTGCAAAGGAGAGCCACAAGATTGCTGCCCACTGCTCCTGAGGGACCCTCTGTACCTTACAGGCCCTCTCCAGTGCAGTTATCCATTTGTGGATGTCATCCCCACTCTGGTAGGGAGGGACAATCTTGTTCAGGTTCCTAAGGTCATGAGTATGTTCTCTACCTCTAGGGACACTGTTGCTGCCACCATGGGGCTCTAGCCCCAACTTTTGAGAAGCTCTCTGAAGCTCCAGGGATTCCCTATCTAAGGCCAATTGCTCTCTCTTGATTCTGAGCTTAGCTCTCTCAAACTCAAGCAGTTGGCACTTCTTCTCATAAGAGGAGTCCCTTTTATGAGAAGCAGAGGTCCTATGAGAAACAGAGCTCCCTACAGAAGTACCAGAATGATTAGATTCCTGAGAAGGAGATCTTGATCTTCTTGGTAAACTGTTAACCCTTCCAGGTGGGGTAAAGAGAGGGCCACTGAGGCCTCCTCCTTCACCTTCAGGAAGAATTGGATTGTCCAGGTCAGGCTCAGTTTGATCCTCCTGGCCAGCATCAGAGTCCAGGTCATAGAAGTTTTCACTTCCTGGCCTTTCCTCTTCTGCTGTCCCACCCAACTTGCCTGCCTCATCAGACCCTGGAGTCTTTCTGAGGTCATCTAAAAGCAAAGCCTCTATGAGGCGTTGAGTGTTTGGGCTTTTCCCTGTCTTCAGTTTCCTAGATGTACACATGGTTCTCAATTCCTGAAATGAGATATGGTCATACTTAGTTGGCAGAAGCCCACTTGCTTCTGGTCTAGAAGACATACTAGAGTTATGTGGTGTAGGCACCTACCTAACCTAGTGGGAACTGAGACTCTCTTGAGTTGGAGAAAGGGTGTGCTAGACCCTTGACTTACCCAACTCTAAGTTGAGTAGAACTTACTTTATTCTAGTCTTGATTTATATGTACCTAAGTACCTTTAGTGGTTTTCAGTTAGTCACTCAATGAGATTATCTGGTAAAACAATAGCAATCTTGAATCCCAACCGCTGCACACCAATGTGAGAAGTTGGCCTGGTATATGCTGTCCACTAATTAAAGTGGGCACCTTTCACCAGTCCAAACGACCTTTATTGATGATTAGGTTAAAGACAACCTTTATTGAAAGCAATCTCCTAGTGGTAGCTATGGAGAGCAGCCTTCAGGCTAAGTCTTGAAGGAATGTAAAGCAGCTTGTTTTACCAGTATATAACCTCCTGAATGACCAAATGAAAGGAGAACCACACAAGGTATATATAAAATATATGTATTTATTACTAAACACTCTCTACTAACCTCTTTATGAGATTAGAGAACAAGGCACACAATATTAAATCACTAGAACGACAGTAAATAGCACAATACACAGTGGGCTCCAGGGGAGACCAAACCATATACTAAGAAAGTGGTATAACAACCACGACTTGACTAGACACAGTGCCTAGAGCACGTAGAATCGCTGGGAACCCAAGGAACCACCCAAGGTAGTGACACAGGGGACCCACGGAGGACGGGTGCAGTGTGTGAACACAGGCGCGAGCTCCGTACAACTCTATGGGAAAGTCGCGGTTGGAAATTTAAAGATTAAGGACACTTCGGAGAGGACTTTAATCAAACCCAGCTAAACATAGAAGGTTCTAAGGCCAGCACCCTTGAGAGTACCGAGGTACCCGTGTTACCTATCCCAGAGGAGCCGGGTGCATAGGGGTCAAGTGGTGTCGGAAACCCTTGTCGTTTTCAATGGCGTGATGCGAAACAGTACTGCTGCCGTGGAGAAGAAAAGTGTCTGGTGTGATCCAAGCCTGGATCGGAGATGAGAAGAACCTGAAAGCAGAGGGGACAAAGTCTGGGTCACATCACGTGACCAGGAGCGGAGCAAGCGAATGCCCACCGATGTCGGGTGCTTCAGGTGAGAAGAGGTGAAGCTTGACTCTGCAGCCACGGGGACCAGGAGGCGCTGACGACGACCAAAGTCCAGAGGTGAGCTGTCCCATGAAGGATGTTGAGTGCTGGGGGGGGGGTCAGTGTCCGGATTGAACACCAACAAGCCTTGGCAATGGCAACCCACGCGGTCAGAGGAAAGATGCTTCTGTGAGGACCAGCAAGGTCCTGGGGACTCTCCAAGTGATGGAGAGTCAGGGCACGTCTGGAGCAACCAGGGAAGCCCACTGAAAGTTAAAGTTGCCTTCACAGGGACCCACAGGCCAACGGACCAGGGATCGCGAAGGGACCTCAAGCTGACTCACTAAATACCAGCCCACGGAACACTCATGGAGTGTAGGCCGGAAGTCTTCGGTGGAATTACTGCTCAGGGTCAGGACTACAAGTAGCCCAAAGCACAGCCTCAGGGGTCGCCAAAAAGCATATGCTGCTGCAAATGTACACGGTGCCAAGGGGTTCGGGTTGCACGGTCCCCACGAGGGATACGGGCCTCAGAATTGCTGAGAGCGCAGATCAACCTCAGAGACCACGGGAACCCACCTACTGTATTGCAGAAATCTTCGGAGTCCTTTAGGAGCTTCGTAGATGCAAACCGGTCAGATGCGTTTAGGTGCCTGCTCAGCAGGGGAGTAACTCCTTTACTCCAAGGGAGATTCTTCAGTCATCCAGCGTTGTGCAGATCGTCGAAGTACTTGGTTTCTGTAGCAGAGTTTAGTCCAGGTAATATCTAAAGTCCTGTAGTCAGGGGTTCCTACTTTATACCCAAGGAAGGGGTGGGACAAACTCTGGGGACCCACCTATGGGAGGGTCAGGACAGAGGGGTGGCTACACCCATGTCCTTTGTCCAGTTTCGCGCCAGAGCAGGAGCAAATGGCTCCTGCAACCGGTTTGAGCTGGACTATGCACAGGGACACCAAATGTGCCCCCAGTGCAGACATCAAAGCACTCTGAGAGTGCACCCACCCAGCCCCAATACACTAAAGCATGTCTGGGAGGTGGTCACACCTCCCTGTGACAGGAAACCTATTGTCAAACCTTCCCTTGCCGGAGTTTCGTCCAGCAGCAGGAGGGCAGACTCGTGTCTGTGGCTGGCAGCATCCATTTTGTGATGCCAGGGTCAAGAAAGCTGGTACCGGGTGTACCGGTGTTGTCATATTTCGCCCTCTAGGAGGGTGGAATCATACCTCCCACACCATTTACTGGTGTGGAGGTATGATTCCAAGGTGTTTGACACCAAACACGACATGTTTCCATGCAGCCGTTTTAAAGTTAGCATTTACCGCGAGGTTATAATGCACATAAGTATATATGGTTGGCTGCATCACAGACAACCCCGGAAAAGAGGTTCCGAGGGCTGCAGAGGGGCTCTGCTCATGCATGGGCACCCTCTCACATAAAACCCAGCACCCTGCCTTCAGGATTGATAAGGCCTTCTATAGGGGTGACTGATAGGTTTATATGTGCAGTGATTAGGATAGATATAGTGAACCTATATCTAAGTAAGGGGTGCATACACCACCTTACACAGGCTGCTGTAGCAGACCTGTTGTGTCATTTTAAATGGTCTCTCAGGGGTGGCATAATACATGCTGCAGCCCCTGGGAGGCCTCTGGGGTACCTATGCCCTGGGTACATAGTATACCATATACTAGGGACTTATAAGGGTACCCCAGAATCCAATCTGGAGTGTACCTAAAGTACATGAACAACCAATTTAGGGAGAAAGCAGATAGACTGGGGTCCTGATTAGCAGGATCCCAGTCACACTAAGTCGAAAACCAGCAAAACACCAGGAAAAAAGTGGGGGTAACCATTCAGTCAGATTCCACCTTCCTACAACCCACACACTCCAGGCTTCACCTTCTACTCCTCCCCACATGCTATCTGGTCCAGGCTGGATTACTGGTTCCTTTCTACAACTGTACATCAATGGCTCAGCAACATCACAGTTCCCCCCCGAACTCTGTCTGACCACAGCCCAGTCTTATTACAGCTGAAAATTCCATATAGCTGCCCTGCGGCTTATAGCTGGAGATTCAAAAGAGAAGCCCTGTTTGACCCGGTATTCCACAATGACTTGCTAACCTCCATCACAGAATATTTTTAATTAAACACAGGCACGGTATCGTCCCAGGCAACCCTGTGGGAGGCCTTTAGGGCCTATATCCACGGAGTGTTCATCTCCAAACATGCAGGCATACTACGTGATATCCGCTTCCATCTACAACAAACCGAAAGTGCATTACATCATCTAGATTGAGCAACTGGGGGAGGGGGGGGTGGACACACATCAGGCACGTCAGCAAAATACCGTCCTGACTGAGTTCCGGGACTTGGCAGAGAGATAAAATACATGGACAAACATGCCAGAACACACCGTTATGGGTAGGGGGAGCGACCCGGTTGCACGCTAACTCGCCTACTACGCCCGAACAGGCAACAAAACTATATACTTAATAACAACAAAAGAGCGAGAAAAGAGGGAAATTGCTGGGGCAGCACGAGGAGAAACCTCTTTATTTCAAAGAACCCTCACTCACCAACCTAGTTGGTGACATGCTTCATCATTGGGTTCCCACCAGAGGGACCGAGTCTCCCCCTGGTGTGCTACGACGCCTGAAATTACAGCGGAGCGGGTTTTTTTGGGGGGTAGTGTAAGTGTAGGGGTAGTGCAGGTTAAAAGATCGCTGGTTATTTCCCAAGGCAATTTTAATGGTGGAGAACCAGTGATCGTTTAAAACCAGTGAGACGGACGCGAGCTGGCTGGTTAGGTAAACCAGGAGAGTCCGATTTAAACAATAACGTGAAAGTTGGTCAACATGTTTCTGCTTATGGATGCATTTTTAGCTAAGCATTCTTCAGGACCAGAAACCCCATGGCGGTTTACACACGCTAAGGCGTATCCTAACCTATGGGGGGTGTGTGCAAGGCAAAACTCACGGTTTCACCAATGCGGCCTTGTGGGATTTCCAAAGAGCCGCTGTACTCTGAAAAAGAGAGAACAAACATGAAAAACACACGACCACTGCGTGACCACTGTGATGTTCCTCAGCAGGTGCGACAGAGGATTATAGTGCTATATCACCTCGTGCTTAAAGAAGTCTGGGTTCATTGCGCAACCCAAAACACGTCTGGCCCAAACTCAGGCAAACGTGCCACACAAACATCCAATCCGTATGATTGCGTTAACGGAGGGGTCAAGACACGCGTGACTTTCACTCATGCAACCGTGTCAAACAGGCTACCACTCTGTGTAAGTGTATGGACGGAGGGGTCCTGAGTCCGGGTCTATACCCGTATAACTTCGACTGCAATGTAGTTAAAGTTATCGCATAATTAAAAGTAAATTGCTCAGTGATAGTGCCCTGTCACAGCGCTAAGCGTACGCGTTGTGAAATGGTGGATTAAACTAAATGTAAAAGCATGGAGAACTCGGCGCTTACGTGAAGGCATTAATGGCTTCACTTCATGGGTTCCGGGAGGGGGTAAAGCTACCTGTAAAATCGTATGGGGTAGAATAAGAGTCAGAATTTCACGTGTACCTTCTGGTAGAGGTAGCTACCCACCCTGGCAACCCGTTTCACTTACTTTTTGTATAGAGCTCTCCCTCTAAAGACCTGCCTGTTGCCTGCCGCGGACCCGAATATTACCGCTACACCGCGGTAACGGTCCAGAAATAGCGGAGCCCCGTCACGTGACCCGGAAGTTGGTTGATTAGCGTAGAGTGCTCCAATCACGTGATGGGGAGAACTAGACCGCTAACCTATACCCTCATCCGAATTAAAGCTTTATTGAACAGTCGACAACCTTTTGTGTATACAATTCTCCCTCATAGTAGAGAAACCTTTGGCGTGCTAGATTGGCAAATCAGGGTGGAAAGTAGAAGGTCAAAATTATAATTTAGAAATTAAAATTCCAATAATAACTCCGCTTTCGTAGTGTACACTTAACGTACTGAGTCAGCACATGAGTGCTACCCTGTGAAGACGAAATGCCCCTTGAGGACCCTCGCTACCCTCTGCGGCGGATCTGTGTCTTAGGGAGGTGGTACCTGAACCCCTAAAATGTCTATGGATCAGATAAGGGGAGGTGCAACTTACGGCAACTTGCAATAGTGCTTAGCCAAAAGGCGATTGAAGGCGCTGTATTAAGGGGTAAGGAATAACTAGCTGTATCCCATAAATGTACATGATCAAGGACCCTTAATTCCATCTGGCTCTGATTAGTGCATGCATTGTGTATAGAGTACCAGGTCAGTAGAGCTGGGCACAGGACGTTGGAATGCAAAGGGACTGACCCATGTAAAGTGGTCAGAGGTCATCAGAAGGTGGAGCAAGATGTTCAAATGTCAACGTTTCATCACTTTACCCCACGGAATGTTGTCATTCAGTCCTTGCTTGTGGGTGGACAAACGGTAGATCCAACGCTGCTCTTTTTCAAACAATAATTGTTGTGTGTTTGAACCCAATTTTGATTGTTCAATGATGGTCCAGCTCAAATCAGTAGTATGCCCTGTCTGCAAGAAATGATTCGTGAGTTTCGTCATGTTCTTCTTACATCGGATATTGCTGCGATGTTCGCAAATTCGCTGCTTCACTTTGCGTGATGTCATACCGACGTATCTGAGCCCACACGGGCAAGTGATCAGGGACACCACGTTGGTAGAATTACAATTGGTGTGTGTCCTTTGTGTCCATAGTTTCCCCGTCTCCAGTATTAGTTGCTTTGTAGGGGTTGTCAGATGGCAGACGCTACAGGCTCAACATGGGAAATGGCCCGTTACTGGCGGGAGGCCCCAAGCATTTAGGACCGACTGATTATCGTCCCTACTCGCGTTCGTGGGGCGAGTGTGAACAACGGAATCCTTAATACTCCTAGCTCGTTTAAAGGAGAAAAGGGGTTTCTCCCATTTGTGGTTGTTACTCTCAAGGATTCTCCAGTGTTTTCTAATGGATTTGCTGACAGCGTTGGAAGCTACATTGTACGTTGTTACGCACGTCAGAGGTATCTCCTCTGTGAGTTTAGGGGTGTCATCAAGGAGGGCTTCTCTATGTTGGTTCCTGGCCCTCTTACAGCTTTTTTTGAGTATTTTGCCTGGGTAACCCCGCTTCTGGAGTTTATTTGTCAGATCCTTGGCCTGTGTTCGGTAGTCCTGTAGTTCACTACAATTCCGTCTGAGGCGTAAATATTGGCCGAAAGAGAGATTCTCCTGTAGTGGGCGCGGGTGGAAGCTTGAGAAGTGTAGCAGGTTGTTCTTTGCTGTGGGTTTGTGGTGCGTTAGTGTCTGGAGGTGGCTTCCAACCTTCTTCAGAACCACGTCGAGAAATACCATCTCGTCCTTGCTGTACGCATAGGTGAACCGCAGGTTAGGGTCACACGTGTTGATCCAATCGCAGAATGCTAGGAGTGTTTCCTCAGTACCTTGCCACACGATGAAGATATCGTCTATGTACCTTTTCCAGAAGGATAGATAGGGCGCATAGGGGTTTTGTGACGAGAGCATATGTTTACACTCAAAATCGTACACATACAACCCGGCAACACTTGGGGCAAAAGTGCTGCCCATCGAAGTACCGGTGGATTGTAGGTAGAGTTCTCCTTTGTATTCGAAAAAGTTTCTCTTCAGAGCGATGGTGGCACACTCTACCACAAACTCTTGAGGTGTGATGAAATCCTATTGTGCTCTCTCCAACGTATCCTTGATGACCTTGACGGAGTCGTCTTGCGGAATACAGGTGTAAAGGCTCTCTATGTCTAGCGAGACCAGGAAAGTAGGTTCTCCTGGGAGTTCCAGTTCGTGCAATAAGGCTAGGAGGCTCTTGGTATCCTTGAGGTAAGTGCTGGTAGCTTGGATCAAGGGTTTCAGGAAGAAGTCGCAGTATTTAGACAAAGGTTCCAGCAAAGAACCTATACCCGACACAATGGGCCGTCCAGGTGGAGGCATTTTGTTTTTATGGGTTTTTGGCAGGGTATAGAAGTACGGGATAATGCCTTTGCTGGTGGTCAGGAAATCCGCCTCATGCTTCGTGATGTATCTGTTGGTCTCCGCGTGGTCCACTAGCTCTTTAATCATCACTTGAAGTTCCGGGGAGGGATCAGTGTCAAGGCGAGTGTAGTTGGCCTGGTTGTTCAAGAGGCGCCTGCATTCGTTGTCGTAGGCTCCTGCATCCTGAATCACGATGCGACCCCCCTTGTCAGCTGACTTGATGACAATGTCGGTATTCGACTGAAGGGATTGGAGTGCCTGGAACTCGGTGGCCCTCATATTCTTAAAGGTAGCCGTCTCCTCGAAATTTTCGATATAATTGAATACAGCCTGTTCAAAAGCTGTGATTTCTGGGGGTACTGTGTGGGGAGGAGGGGTGAAGGTCGATTTCACTCTCAAGCCGGAGTCACCTGCAGGTGTTGGTGTCCCCTCGGTTGTTTGCTTCTCAAAGAAACTCTTGAGTTTAAGTTTACGGAAGAACTCTGAAAGTTTACAATGGAGTTTGAAACGGTCCAGCCTTGGCGTGGGTACAAACCCCAAGCCCTTCTCCAGGACTGCCATTTCGTCCCTGGTGAGTACAACTGATGAGAGATTGATGACTAAACACTCTGGTTGCTGGGGCCCGCTTGTTGTTCCCGGGCCTTGCTCCGTGTATTGTCCCCCACTGCTTCCTCGTGTTCCCAGTGTACCTGGTTCGATCCTCTTCTTTTGCCGCGTCCTCTCCGGCCCCTCTCTAAAAAAGGCGGGCGGTACATGTTCTGTTGGAACTGGGGTTGAAGCATCATGTTGGGATTCCAGCCCATCATCTGTTGGAAATGAGGTGGTTGAAAAGGGTTATGATACCCTACACCTCCTGTTGATGGGAAAGGTTGCCATGGTTGTTGGTAGTGTTGTCGTCTATTCCTGCCTCTCCCTCGCTGTCTAAATTTAAAGCTGTCCCCACTTGACCCACTCGTAGTGGATGTATCATCTCCTGAGCCATCTGTACTGTATTCATTCCTTGAAGGTGGGATGTAGTCCGGATTGGCGTACGGATACGTTTTGGTATACGAAAAACGCTTCAAGTCTTTCTGGAACTTTTGTGCTTTGGATTGTGTTAAAGTGTCCTTTTATTCATTAACTTCTTTGTTCAGTTCTTCTAGCCTCTTCTTGTAACCTGTGAGTGTGGTTCTGAAATGGGTTTCTGTCAGCTGAATTTCCACTAGTAGTGCCTCGGATAAATGGAGGGCTGTTTTAATTATGAGCACCAACCAGTCGCGGGTACAGTGCCACGCGATCTGGGCCCATTCCTTTCTAAAAAGTGCATCATCTAGAAAAATTCTTGGGGCATTGGTCACCAAAAGACCTTTTGGTGCCACATTGTTTCTTAGATACTCAGTAAGTATGGTGCCGTGAAGGATGGTGCGAATTCGGTTCCTTTTTTTGTTCCGTGAGTTTATCCCACTCTGTAGTTTGGGATATTGTCTGAGCAATAGAGGGATCTGAAAACAGGGAGGGATCTGCCAAGAGGGCACTCAGAGTCAGGAGTCACCATCACAGGCAGCGAAAACATTCTACATGAATTTAAAATTTAATATCAAAACTTATACACCTCCAATGCAGCGTATAGCTCCTTAGAAATCACCTCCTACCTCGCAGACATAGCCATGGTATGGCTATCGACTGGGCAACAGGAGTTTCTCAATGAACCAATAACACTAGAATAAGTAACGCAGGCCTTTACAGCCCTGGATGGGTCCAAGATGCCAGGCCTGGATGGACTAACTGGTGCCTTCTATAAGGCTTTTAAACAGTAACTTCCCCCGCAACTTCTCTCCCTATATAACGAGTCCTTAAGCACAGGCGAGATGCCACCTATCCTCCGTGAGGCAGTCCTCATGATACTACTGAAGCCAGACAAAGACCCCAATAAATGTACATCTTATCGTGCATTGTCACTACTAAATCTAGAAAATAAGATCTTAGCCAAAGTGTTGGCCAATAGACTGGCATTATTGATGGAACAGATTGTCTTGCCAGCTCAGTCTGGATTTGTCCCACATCGCTGGACCTCCCTCAATCTCAGGACACTATTTGCAGTGCTCAACAAGGTTGCCCCGGGCACACCAGCTGTGGTGGTCCTGTTATACGCCGAGAAGGCCTTCGACTCGCACGAGTGGCCTTTCTTGAGAGCCGTCCTGGTGAAACTGGGAATACCCCCCTCATTTCTCTATTGATCATGCTATTATACACTAAACCTGCAGCCCGTCTTAGGATAAATGGCACTTGGACAGACACTATCCCTGTATTCCGTGGCACCAGTCAGGGATGCCCACTCTCCCCCCTTTTTTCATAATTGCAATGGACCCACTGGTAATGGCACTGCAGGAGACACATATTCATCGTGGGCTACAACTTACACATGGCCCATTGTTACTATCACTATACGCAGATGACATTTTACTGATCATACGACACCCGAAGGATAACCTACCTCCACTCAGGCAGGAGATAGCTAGATTTGGCCGACTCTCTGGGCTCCGCATTAATTGGACAAAATCAGAGCTTTTTCCACTTACAGACACTACCCAACCTCTGTCGACGGAATACCCCCTTGGATGGGCCGCCGACGGTACTAAATATCTGGGTATCCAATTACACAGGGACAGGGAACAGGTCCTCCGGCATAACTATGGACCAGCCGTGGAAGCCTTAAATACACAAGTTGACAGATGGATAAAACTGCCCCTTTCACTGATGGGGCGAGCGGCCATTATTAAAATGGTGGTACTGCCACGTTTTTTATATTTATTCACCAACATCCCCATTCCACTTCTACAATCCTTTTTCTGTAATCTCCGTGGCATATTACTGCGATTGATTTGGGCGGGGGGTCGCCCCCCGGGTACGCTGGGAAACGCTGACCCTAACCTATGAGCGCAGAAGCCTTGGGGTACCAGATTTCTGCTTTTATTACCTTGCGGCCCAGTGCCACTACACTTATCATTAGTATCACCCAGACGCGCGCACACCATACCTACGCCCAGAACGCGCTTAGCTGGACGACCGTCTCCACTCACAGATACTGCCTCGGTGTATACCGTTAGAAACCGAAGACATACCGACAGGCTCCACGACTTGCTGGGCATAGCGCAGAATGCCACCACTAACAACGGTCACCTGCCCATATGTAGGAATTATCAAAAGGCCCAAGGAGAGGGTCCTAGAATTATATTCGAGTACCTGGGGCTGACAAACGCATAATTTCAAACAAAAGATTGATTAACCAAATTATTTTTCTTTTATTTTGATAGTATCAAACATAGTTATCACATTTCAAAAAATACATAAATAAACCATACAAAATCATCTATAGATATATAAACATGTACCACACAGAACAGTCATAAACATCAGTCATACTTACACACACTCAAAGTGACGTACACATTCATTCCTCAACACCAACACATCTTTAAAACATTATAAATCGCTCCAGGTGGTACAACTGCCACTTGATATTTAAGGTGGAGCATTCTCGTGTATCCTCCAGATGATAGGTGGAAACAGGGTCCAAGGGCACGAGAGGAATTAAGCGCCAACGCGCGTTTCGGTGTAATGCCCGTAATGGGGCGACACCTTAATCAGGGCGAAGGTAAATAAATAGTACAAAGACATACCTAAAATCACAAAGAAATATATCAACAATTTATACATTTACATACTTCCATTGGATAGGATATACATGGTTCATTATGTCAGAAAATATGAAGACATTAATGTAGCGAAGGTCAGCCCAAGGATGAGACTCAATTCAAAATTCATAATTTAAGAAACACAATAGTCTAAAGGCGGAATAGAGTGCACCAGAGGAAAAATATATAACACCAATAGAGAGAAAAAGACAAACACGTGTATTTCACGCTATTATATACAATGTGTGGGTTAAAGAAAATGCCAGGTCCAAAAAACGTGTAGAGAGGATTGAGAGTGCATATAAAAAAGAAGAAAATCCTCACATGCACTGTGCACAAGATAGTAAAGTTTCTCACATACCAAGTCTGCCTTAACGAATGGGGATATTCGCTTGGGTTCTTTTCATAAGGTCCTGAGTCAAACTTAACAATCCTATAAAAGCGATATCTGAAACAAAAACCCCGACATCTATGTATGACAATAGATCAGGTATCACGTTTAAGGACATAAAGAAAAGGAAGGAGATCATATGCAAAAAGATGCATACCAGAGACTCGGACCGCCCAACCGAGGAATTTCCATCAGGGTCAAAGCCAGCCCCAAATGTACATACAGACACGTCACAATCAGTATTGGAAAACATAAAAAACATTCCTGTGTTCAATCTATCTATCTCCAACATTGATCCTGATGCTGTGACTCTTTATCCAGGGGCCTCTCCTTTGTCCCTACTACAAACTTCAACAAATTCGAACTGGTTTTGTTTGAATTTTCCCCTGCTCCACCTGCCCTTTATTCGTCCGCAGGGGTCCCCCTTTGTATTGGTCATGGCGCAGAATGCAACACATGCTGCAGGGAGGTCCCCTTTACTCCGATGCCATCTCCACATCAGATAATCCATGGATCCCTCCCCCCCCCTACACGGGAAGTACTAGTTAAGTGCACGCTTGACAAACACTCTTCTACCCTTGACGACCTATTCCCTAAATGCCACATCATACAGCTGACGGATAACACACGAGCGCAAAACGCCTCATACATGGATCTCTTTGTCTTTAAAAGACTCCAGAGCTCTCTTAGATCCCTTATACCCACATACCCACTCCAGCCAGAGGATTTTTCACACCTGTCCTTGGTAATTAAAGCATCAGATGGCAGATATATGACATCTAAGTTATACCACGCCTGTTTGGATCTGAAGCCGGATACAACCACCCGGGTGAGGGAGGTCTGGGAGAAAGAACTGGGAGTCCCGCTCACAGACCAAGTGTGGGGCTACTTCTGTTCACAAATAAAGCGCATTTCTATCAACCACAAACATATATTGATTTACTTCAAATGCTTACATAGGTGCTACCTCACCCCAACAGATATTGCTAAATTTGACCCTACCAGATCTGACAAATGTCTAAAATGCCAAGCCCTCGGAGCAGACTTTGCCCATCTGATCTGGACATGCCCGGTGATTGCCAACTATTGGGAGAAAATATATATATACACAAATCTCTGACATGACTGACTATAAGATGACCCCCAAACCATTGGTCACCCATGAAGTACCCCAGGAGATCCGCCGACTGGTTTCAATGGCATTGCTACTCGGCAAGAGGGAGATATCTCTGAAATGCGGGCGGGGGGAGGTGGAGGGGGGGCAGACCACCCTCCGCTAAATAATGGCTCGAAAACATGAGTAAATGCGAGACTAGAGGGGAAGACTATGCTAATTTACAGCTCCAGACCTCACATCTCGCCCCAAGGATATTTGGTCACAGTTCCGTGAATACCTCCGCACTCTAGGCCATGGCACGAGTGAACCCCCCCCCCACACAATGCTCTCCATAGAGATACCTCTTTATACTTAGAAACGTAAATTAAGAGTTATTGTGAATACTGTATTCTGTTGTCCTTTAGAGATTAAGTATGTTGCTGTAGCAGTTTCGTACGGAACCCGATCCTAGTAATCGGAAGAGATGACTCATCTGTGCAATTTTCAATAAAGACAATTAAAAAAAAGTCTAAATAAAATCCATAGAAGTTAGAAAAAATTTACGATATATGAATTTTATCAAGACCACCTAAAATTGACAATAGAAAATAAACCACATTAAATCAATAAATCACATTAAAAACCATACAATTAGAATCAAAGTGCATCGTGCAACCTAAAAATACAGACTTCATCACCTCTGCGCATAAAATAACCATTGCCATTAAAGACCATGCAGTATAAAAATATTAATAACCCTACTAGATTCCATAATCAAACTGCTGAAATAAATGTATATACCATTTGGCATATGTATTCTGTTTTCAAGAGCTGGAGGTAATACAGGGCCAGCCTGCATTTCTAATATTCAAAACCCTTAATAATGGAATGATAAAATCTCTCCGCGGTTTGGAATATAACTGACAGAAAAAAGGAAATGCTGCATATTCTGAGATGACTGGGAATCACATAGACAGAAATCAAGATCGGAGTCATAGTATGCTTTACGGGTATAAGAAACTAACAAATGTGCAATGCTGAACATAAATCTAAGAAGGTAAAACCTTTTGGAGAGACAAAAAGTAAACAGAAGATAAGGCTCTAGACATTCAGTACAAACCAGAGGCAAATATTCCATTACTCTCTTCTTTCCCAACTCCATACGCTCCCTGTTCTCCCTTAACTTGGATAAAAGATCCCACTTCAGTTGAGATTTCGGGACTGTTGTGGTGATTTGCAGGTTACAAAAACAATCCACTCTCCCTACTAATTCAAGCTGTTTTTAACATAACTGAGCCACTGTATTTTCTGCATATGATCGAGAATCATACAATCCAATATTATTGCGTGATTAAGTACAGGCTCAATGGTGCCACAATGGTGCAATTTGTATACGAAAAATTAGAGGGGTCAAACCTAATTCCATGTGGCATAATAGAATCGGCAGACTAGTAGGAACTGCTAGTAGTCGTCTAAGAAAGGAGTTTTCTACCGCCTGCAAGCGTAAAGAATTGCAAAAACCCCAAACTCTGGCCCCATACAAAATAACAGAACAAAAGCGTGCCTTATAGATATTAATTAATGGATCAATTAGTATAGATCCCAATTTCCTCACAAACCTAAATAGTGCCTCCAAGTTTTGATCAAAACACCTTTTCCTGGTCTCAACAAGGTGATGCCAGGTTCCTCTCTGATCGAAAGGAACACCTAGATGGGAGAAGGTTGGGACATAAAGCAGCTTATCTTTGTTAGTAAAGCAAGACTTTTAAAGGGGAGGGTTGTTCCCGACCACCATAACATAAGACTATTGGTCTTTAAACCTAAATCGCACACCAAATCGTTAAATCTATTTAAAAGTGTTTGCAGACCCACACCGGTTCTGGACATAGCACACCATGGTCAGCATAGAGCAGGGCTGGAAGATTTCTGGTGCCTACCCTCGGTACATCAGCCAACCCCTGACTAAGATAGCTCTCCAGATCATTAATATGAAGGCAGAATAATAAAGGTTCTAACACACACCCTTGTCAAACTCCACGATTCATTTTTAATGGGTGCAGTAAGTTCGCCATCTGCCCCATATCTGACTCTCCCGGTCACATCTTAGTGCATCTGCGCTAAAAAATAGACCAGGGATGTATCTATGCCCATGCCCAGCATTTTTGTTCTCCACCATTTCCCTCTCTCCACTCAGTCAAAAGCGGTTGTTAAATCCATAAATCCCAAATAAAGGGAGCCATTCTTTGCTAACATATACTTGCTTATGACTAGGTGGTGATTGAGGCACTGCTCCACAGTTCCCAAACCTCTTCACAAATAATATTGAAAGATCTGATAAATTGGAGCCAACTGTCAACTGCAAATTTTGCGGCTAAACCTGCCACGTTCCAGGAAATAAAACTTGGATTTCGTCCAATATCCTGCTTATGGTTTAAATGGGGGACTGTGGAACCCACCATTGGGCTTATAGACCCAGTGGTGCTTAAGCAACTAGAATAATGTCCTACGTTTGCGTAACATGTATTTGAAAAACAAGGGGACCCCAATATTTGAACCTGGGGTAATCAAGGTATTAAGGAAAAACAGTAGTTCATGCCAGGCCAAAACAGGTCCTAAAGCAGCAAGAGCTACTGAGTTAACGAGGTGTTTAAACAATATGCCTATAGCATTTGGTCATATAAAGTCAATTAATGCCAGGAGGAGCAAAATAGGCAATTTACTGAATATACGTAGGGACACAGACGGGCTTTCGCATAGTAAAAGATTTATTTATAAATAATATAGCAAAGCTTTTTTTAATAAGAGATATAGTTCAAGTGCTCACAAGAAAGTGAAGACAAGCGTGATGTGGCGAGTGAAGGTGACATTTAAAATATATACATCGCATTGACAACATAGACAGAAATTCCTATTTGTAAATTTAACAGTAAAGGAGTATCTGAAAGAAACACGTTCGTTATAGATTCCTTAACTTAGAATTACCCCCAGGCGTCAGACTGGATCCGGAAAGTTTTTTCGTCAGCAGTACCCCTCCGCGTCGGTCGACTCTGCGTCCGTCGTTGGCGTCGTGGTCGCCGTGATGACGTCGCTGAAGATACCTAGACGCCGCCCTCGCGCCTGACGTCAGTTCTTTCTCTTTCCGCACCAGCAAGCACAGATCCGGGAAGAGCGGTACCCCCATTCATTTTTTGCCTGAGTTTTTTGCGACTTTTGTTGACATCTTTTCGAGTCGTTCGACTCCTGGTACCACGAGGGATGCCCGGTTTTAAGTCCTGCGGTTCCAGTTCCCGCATGATGTCGGTGACGGATCCGCACCGCGTGTGTTTCTTCTGCTTGGAGCGCGACCACGACCCCAAGTCGTGCTCCGACTGCCAAACCATGGACCGAAGTCTTTGCGGGAGCGGTCCCGAAAGCTCCTCGAGGCCCGGCAGTCGGCTCAGCGTCGCGCAAGGTCCCGGTCGCCTGGGAGGTCGAGGGACCGATCGCGGAGCCATCATCATTCCTCTTCGACGAAGTCTTCGCACTCAGGGTCGGGTAAGTCGAAGCATAGGAAGAAGTCGAAGAAGCGTCGTTGCTCTTCGACTTCCCCTCGTCCGTCGGTCGACGCGACTCAGGGTGCGGGCAGTGCCACTCCTGCGGCTCCGCATGCAGAGCCTTCAGGGTCGACTCCGGCCTTCCCACCCTTTCCGGGACCGGCAGCGACCCCTGCCCAGCTTCAACAGTTTTACGAAGCCATGCACGCTATATTTGTGCAGCCCGACCCCGCCGGTGCGCCCTCGGGCCCCGCGAACTCGGCTGGGGGCCCTAGGCCTTCGACGCCGGAGGCCTCGGCACCGCAGGGCCCCCTTGGATCCAGGCCTGGATCCGGATTGGCGCCGGTCGAGCTCGTGACACCTCCACCGGCGCTGACTCCACCGGCACCACGTCCGCAGACGACGCCGGCTGGACCCCCAGGCGACGTCGACCCCGGCTTCCCCCTCCATGTGGAAACGGAGTCGGACCGGCGTCGGCCGACGCCGGATCTGATGTCGATGGGTACTTTTGTGCCTACTTTCCACCCTGGCCAATTTCAGCCAGTTTTGCAGCCAGAGGAGCTTGCGGGTGAGGTTTTTGTTTATTCCGGCGTAGAGTACGTTGCCATAGTCGAGTCTGCTGGTGACAAGGGCGTGAGTGACGGTCTTTCTGTGCTCGAGGGGGATCCATTTGAAGGTCTTACGTAGGAAGCGGAGGGTGTGGAAGCAGGAGGATGCGACGGAGTTGATCTGGTGGTCCATTTTGAGCTCGGCGTCCAGGATGATTCCAAGGTTGCATGCGTGGTCCGTGTGGGTGGGTGGGCTTCCGAGGGCAGGGGGCCACCAGGTGTCATTCCAGGCGTCGGGTTTTGGGCCCATGATGAGTACTTCTGTTTTGTCGGTGTTGAGTTGTAGGCAGCTGCTTTTCATCCATTTGGCGACGGCTTCCATGCCTTCTTGAAAGTTGTGTCTGGCGGTGTTGGGTTCGTTGGATAAGGAGAGGATGAGTTGGGTGTTGTCTGCGTATGACACAATGTTGAGTCCGTATGTTCTGACGATGGGGGCGAGCGGAGCCATGTAGATGTTGAAGATCGTGGAGCTGAGGGAGGACCCCTGGGGGACTCCGCAGGTGGTTGGTGTAGGGTCCGAGAGGAAAGGGGGGAGTATGACCCGCTGCGTTCTGCCGGAGAGGAAGGTGTGGATCCAGTCGAGGGCCTTGTCCCGGATCCCTCCGTCGTGGAGTCTGCGTATTAGGGTGCGGTGAGAGACTGTGTCGAACGCTGCTGAGAGGTCGAGGAGGATGAGGGCTACTGTTTCTCCTCTGTCCAGTAGGGAGCGGATGTCGTCTGTTGCGGCGAGGAGGGCGTTTCTGTGCTGTGATTTTTTTCTGAAGCTGGATTGGGAGGAGTCGAGGATGTTGTCCCACTCCGTGTGGGATCCGGTCGCGCAGGTGCTGCCTCAGTGCCCGGAGGAGGCCCGGGCCGTGCTCTCCCGTGCTGTTGCCGAGGGGAGAGACGCAGCAAAGTTCGCCATACGTTGTGAATTGGACACTGCCGACTCACTGGGTAGGACTATTTCAACGTCAGTGGCGCTTCGCCGCCACGCCTGGTTGAGGACGACTGGCTTTTCAGGGGATGTCCAGAACACATCGATGGACATGCCCTTCGATGGCCGTCGCCTGTTCGGCGACAAAGCAGACAGTGCGCTAGAGCGCTTCAAGGACTCTCAGGCTACGGCCAAGTCCTTGGGCCTCTCGACCATGCGCCCTGCACGGTCTGCTTTTCGCCCCTTTCGTAGTCACGGAAGGGGTGCCCCAACACGTTAATTCCAGAGCCACAGGCCAGCGCAAGCTGTTCCATCTCAGCGCGGCCAAGGACGTGGGAACCAACAACGTGGTTCTGGGGGCCAGCGGGCAGGCCAATCCACCTCCACCGCAGCCTCCAAACCCTCCTAGTCCGACCTTTCAGGCCCATCACATGCCAGTGGGCGGCAGGATTCGCCATCACCTCCCCTACTGGCGCACCATCACGTCGGACAGGGGGGTTTTGCAAATAGTCCGAAGGGGCTACTCCCTCCCCTTCGAGACTATCCCTCCAGCCATGCCACCCCAGTACCATCGTATGTCGGAGGATCATCTGACCCTTCTCCAACAGGAAGTTACGGTACTCTTGGCCAAGGGTGCCATCGAGCGCGTTTCTGTCCCAGAAGTAGGTCGTGGTTGCTATTCCCACTACTTTCTGGTGCCCAAGAAGGACAAGGGCCTGCGTCCTATCTTGGATCTCAGGGACGTCAACCGCTTCCTCCGGAAGGAGAAGTTCAAAATGTTGACCCTGGCTCAGGTCTTGTCTGCCCTCGACCCTGGAGACTGGATGGTAGCGTTGGACTTGCAGGACACGTATTTCCACATCCCTGTCCTGCCGGCCCACCGGCGTTACCTGCGGTTCACGGTAAGCCACGAGCATTTTCAGTTTACTGTGCTCCCCTTTGGCCTTACCAGCGCCCCTCGGGTGTTCACAAAAGTGATGGCGGTGGTCGCAGCTCAACTGCGCAGATCAGGGGTTCCAGTCTTCCCCTATCTCGACGACTGGTTGTTGAAGGCGACCTCGTCCCAGGCAGTCGTCTCCCACCTCCAGACTACGGCCGTCCTCCTGCATTCGCTGGGGTTCTCCATCAATGTGCCGAAGACACACCTGATTCCCTCTCAGAAGCTCCTTTTCATCAAAGCGGTTCTGGACACGACGCGGTTTCGGGTCTACCCTCCCGAACAGCGAGTCTGGGATTTTCGGGCTATGATTCCGATCTTTCAGCCTCTATCCCGGGTTTCGGTCAGAATGACCCTGAGGCTGCTGGGCCTCATGGCCTCCTGCATCCTGCTGGTCGATCATGCCAGGTGGCATATGCGGGCTCTGCAGTGGGACCTGAAGTTCCAGTGGGCGCAGCATCAGGGGAATCTGTCCGATTACGTCCAGATCTCGGAGGGCACTGCACACCAATTGCAGTGGTGGCTCACGAACCAGGATTGGGTCAACGGCAGATCCCTCTCCCTTCCCCAACCAGAGCACACAGTGGTGACGGACGCATCCCTTCTGGGATGGGGCGGCCACATGGGAGAGGCGGAGATCAGAGGCCTCTGGTCTCTGGCGGAGTCCGGGCTCCACATCAACCTTCTGGAGCTTCAGGCGATTCGTCTTGCACGCAAGGCATTCCATCCCTCTGTCCGGGGAAGAGTAGTGCAGGTGTTCACGGACAACACCACCGCCATGTGGTACTGCAACACCAGGGCGGGGTGGGGTCGTGGACCCTATGTCAGGAGGCCCACCGGCTCTGGACATGGCTGGAACATCAGGGCATATCCCTGGTGGTTCAACACCTGACAGGTTCCCTGAACGCCAGGGCGGACGAACTCAGCCGCAGGTGCATGATGGATCACGAATGGCGTCTTCACTCGGAGGTGGTGCAAGGTCTCTTTCGACAGTAGGGAGAGCCTTGGTTAGATCTATTCGCCACCGAAGAGAACGCGCAATGTCAGCAATTCTGCGCGTTGGAATTTCCAAGGTGGCACTCGCTAGGCGACGCTTTTCGTCCCGAGAGGAGATGCGGTCTGTTGTACGCCTTTCTGCCTATACCACTTCTGCCCAGAGTGCTGAAGAAGATCAGGCGCGACCGGGCCCAAGTCATCCTTGTGGCTCCGGATTGGGCACGAAGAGTCTGGTATCCCGAGCTGCTCAACATGGCCATCGATCCTCTGACCCGTCTGCCTCTTCGGGAGGATCTTCTGCCGCAGCAACAGGGGACGGTCCTCCACCCGAACCTGTCCAGCCTCCACCTTCTTGCGTGGAGATTGAGCGGCGGCAGCTGACGTCTTTTGACCTGCCTCCCGAAGTTTGCGATGTAATCTTGGCAGCCAGGCGTCCCTCCACTAAGACGGTATACGCCTGCCGGTGGAACAAATTTGTGGCATGGTGCACAGCAAAGGCTGTGGATCCCCTTTCTGCCCCTCTTTCTGAGGTTCTCTTGTTTCTTCTTTCGTTAGCCCAGCAGGGCTCTGCTCTGGGCACTATCAAGGTCTATCTTTCGGACATCTCTGCCTTCCTTCGGCTTCCAGATCAGCCTTCTCTTTTCAAGTCCCCGGTGGTTAATCGTTTCTTGAAAGGCATAACTCATCTCTTTCCTCCTATTCCCTTCGTTATGCCTCAGTGGGACTTGAATCTAGTCTTAACCTATTTAATGTGCACTCCCTTTGAGCCGCTTCACAACTGTCCTTTGAGGCTTCTGACGCTTAAAACTGCTTTCCTGGTAGCCATCACATCTGCCAGAAGAGTGAGTGAGCTTCAGGCTCTTTCCTCCAAGCCTCCTTTCCTGTCTGTCCTTCCGAACAAGGTAGTTCTCAGGACTCGTCCATCCTTCCTTCCTAAGGTTGTCACTGCCTTTCACATCGGGCAGACCATCACTTTGCTCACCTTCTTTCTGCATCCTTCGAAAGAGGAAGAGAGGCTCCACTGTCTGGACCCAAAACGTGCGCTTTCGTTCTATCTGGATCGCACAAAACAGTTCCGGGTGGATGACCAACTCTTTGTTGGCTACATGGGCGCCAAGAAAGGTCGGGCCGTACACAAGCGAACCATTTCTCGATGGGTCGTTTTGTGTATTAAAGCATGCTATTCTCTGGCTAAAAAGGAGCCTCCTGTGGGGCTACGTGCCCATTCCACCAGGGCGACGGCAGCCACTACTGCCTTAGGACGAGGAGTTCCTCTACATGACATCTGTCAGGCAGCTACGTGGGCATCACTGCACACGTTCTACGAAACTACTACTGTCTGGACAGCCAAGTCCGGAGAGACGGCTTCTTTGGCCGTTCTGTTCTCCAGGACTTTCTGGTGTGATCTTGGTTCGCAGACCCACCACCGGGGTTGGTATTGCTGGGGTATCTATTATTCTAAGGTAAGGAATCTATAACTAACGTGTTTCTTTCAGATGAACAAGTTACTTACCTTCGGTAACGATATATCTGTAAGAAACATTAGTTAGTTATAGATTCCTTACCGCCCCACCCATCCTCCCCGTTCTGCGAACTGATTTCTAGGGTTAAGGATATCCTTTCAGGGCCCTAGTTTTGTGCACCAGTGGTCAGTGTCTTGCATGGCTCTGCGTTCCTGGCGCGGAAAGTCGTGTACAGAACTGACGTCAGACGCGAGGGCGGCGTCTAGGTATCTTCTGCGACGTCATCACGGCGACCACGACGCCAACGACGGACGCAAAGTCGACCGACGACTCCTACCGACGCGCAGGGGTACTGGTGACAAAAAAACTTTCCGGATCCAGTCCGACGCCTGGGGGTAATTCTAAGGTAAGGAATCTATAACTAACTAATGTTTCTTACAGATATATTGTTACCGAAGGTAAGTAACTTGTTCTTTTTGTTGTATAGAGGTCGACGGCGTTTCGATCTCACTGATTTGAGATCATCATCAGGACAAAAAATATGTGAGCATGAAGAATCTATAGGAAAAACATAAGATACAAATGTTTTAGGCGAAGGCCCTAAGTCATAAGTTACAAAAAACAATTAAGTGTCGATGCAATGCTCCCAGTGGATCAAAACATGGCTTCATGTTTAATGAGACAGTAAGTAAAATGAAAGCCAATTCATGCAGTATGATGAACATTGGAAAAGTAGAGGACAATTGAGATAATCGTAAAGAGTAAGAGAGGAGGCAGAGCTAAGTGCCTAAAAAAACAGTGACAGCAAGGTGAATTAAGCTGTTACAATGGATCAGGTGAAATCCGCAGGGTTACTTACTAGGCGACCCGGAGGAAGCCGATGAATATAGCGAACTCGGTGCTAGTAAACCAAGAAATCATGCGGGGTCACTCGCAGCAATTCCAGACCCGAATGATTCCTAAGGGTGGGTGACACAATAATCAAGCTATTGGTACGTGCTGAGAGCTTCTGAGGTAGCGGTACAATTAATTAAGGGTGCACCCACTTACATGAATAATGGATGTCGGGAAAGTCCAATGGGTAATGGTGGGGTGGGCGCGTTTAGGGATTAAACGGCCGCGACATTCAATTCCATGATCAAAAAAGTCGGCAATCACTGCGTAGTCGGTGTCACAGTTTTAACCTGTGAATCGGTAAAGGGGGGGGATGGCGGTCAGTAGAGGAAGTTAGAGTTATCCGCTGAGGGCAGGGTAACTGCAAAAATAGAGACTGAACGGAACTTACTTCAGTAGTGGCAGACCGCATGAGTCGGTCGATTTGTTTTGGGGACGGGCAGCCGCTCCGTCTCAATCCTTCGGATTAGTGACTGAGCCCGAGTTGAAGGGACCGGAAGTATATAGCATTATGCTTCCGGTCGGCTCTGGGACAACTAGATCGCGCGTTGCCTACGCATGCACGGTGAACATCGTGACATTTGGAGGCTGGTAGACAATACACCCAAGGTTGGGCCGATTGTCCCATATGGAATTAAAAAACCAAGCATAATTATGCGGAGAGAGAAGGTTATTAATCACGACATAGCCAGGGCTGAATGTATTAATATGAAATAAATTAATTTAAAAAAATAAAGAATGTAAGCAAAACTCAAAGCATGAATATGCGGAAGGTGCTGGTAGTTAATCCAGCCATAACCGGGGCTCAGTTGCACGATGCAGCTAATGTGCAAGCACGGATGGGAAGGAGGCCCCAAGTTCATGAACGTGCTGGCTCCCTGGACAAGGACAAGGATAATTGAGAAGCCTTAGGGAGGGCACAGGAGTAGGAATAGAGACAGGGGGAGAGTAAAGAATACAGGGAGATGGGGGGACGTGGCTAGCAGCCCAAGATGGTGGTCGCATAAGCGACGTGCTCCGGGCCTGGGACACCTAATCCATTAAAAATCCGACATCCCCTGCTCCATCTAAGTACTGGCAATGTCACAGGAGCATAGCTGTCTACAGGCGGAATGCGCAGTCGGACACTCCGAGGGGCTAGGATGAATGATAGCCCAAGTTTCAGACTGCAATGGATTCCGGTGAGGCGATGGGCCTAAAGTGTGGGAGTGGCCTATTTCACAGCGGCCTTTCCTGGGACTTTGCCAGGCCGTGGGAGCCTGGAGGCGGCGCGCGCACGCACGCAAGGCCCCGGATCCAGGCCCAGAAGTTTGTGCCCGGACTTGACGTCCGGAGAAGCCCCGTTTTGATCTGCTGGGACCAGCGTCAATTAGTGTGGATCGGGGCACTCCTAGCGCTACTGTGTCATCGAGGGAGACATTGGCTGAACGGTGTTGGCGGTCCCGCTGGACGTTCGCAGGGCTGTCTCTTTCTCCTAATCTGCCTCCCCCTCCTGCTTGCAGCGCTACTATCTCTGGGGGGTGCTGCTTGAGCTACTGCCGGGTACTGAACTGGTGGAGCTTGCCTGCGCTGCGCCCCCCCCCACGGTGAACGTTACTCCTAGGTGGCAGATTGCTACACGTTGCCACCGCAGCGGCCCCCGGGAACTGTATTTGGAGCGAGGGCCTGCTGGGGGCACTTTGATGTGAACTGGGGCGCTCGGGGCCCAGATCGGACTGCATTGGCCCCTGAGGAGTTGGGACGCCGACGGTGGCCCGGACTACTGACTGTGGCAGTCCCGCAGAGGACTGTGGGGCCGCCTCTCTCTTCCTGCTTGCCCGCCCGCGGAGCGCGGAGTTGCTGGTTAGTGGGCGCCACTGGTTGACGGAGCTGGCCCCTCCGCCGGTGATCTCCGTGTGGGCTGAGGGCCCTTGCTGAGTTGGGCACCCCGGCGGGGGCATAGCGGAGTGCATTGCGTGCCCCCATATCGGGCCCTGGAAACCATGTGGGGCCTGCTGGTGGAGATCTGCTGAGGACCGCAACATTTGGGCACCGATTGGGACACTTCCTACATAGCGGGAGTGAAAAGAGGTACTGTTTCATGACGGTGGCGGTCCCGGGAGGCAGCCGCCGGATCGTCTCTCTCCCCGCTTGGGGCCCCCCCCCCCCTTGAATGTGTTGGTGATCCTTTTGAGGGAGTGCTCTGCAGCCACAGCTGGGCGCTGGCTTAAATAACCTCATCTCTGCAGGCTGTAAGTACCCTCATTTTGTATCAGGTGCTCCGCCTGGGACCGTGTGGGGCGCGTCGCCGTGTCCCAAGGTTGTAGTATCCGAGGAGGAGCCCGGTTGGGACGCTTTGCAGTGTGGAGCCGGAGGCACTTTCGAGTGCAGGTGGGACCTGATTGAGGAAGGGACAGTGCAGTGCTATTAAGACAGATTAACAGGACTTTGTGACTCATATAACTGAGGGGGCACCTAAAGAAAAACAATGAAGCTGGGCATGGAAAAATCAGAAGGACTGTAACGCTTTACCCAGCGGCTGGCGCTAAGCGGCGTGACACTACTAAGGCATCCAACAATAGGTACATCCCTGCTGTGCGTATCAGGCATCAGGCACTGGTGGGCTCCCGCAGTGATCCACATTGCCATAAGCTCGGTAGCAAACTGTAAATTTGGAAAGGGACACTGATCCCTTATCATTGCAAAGGGCCCTGGCCTCACTTGAACATAGGATGAGCAACTAGTGGATGCAGAGATTGGATTGAGCCATCGTATAGTCGCATACCACATAATCAACCTGATCACTTGTAATCATGAGCAGAGGGAAGACTAGAACAGCCTCAAGGTCCGGGAGGGCTGGGTCGCATTCGCCGCCTTCGGAGACCTCATCCGGGCGTTCACATCAGGCGGAGGAAGGGGCCACATCTAATCCATCCTTTCAATGACATATTATTTTTGTCTATTTCCATGTACTCTCATATGTCTTTTTAAGTTTTTTAAAAATTTGTTTTTTTGATGCATATGTGTATGAATTACATTTAGAAGTTTGTTTAAGCTCATTTAGATATGTTGTGCACTGTAATTTTATGATCTACGTCGCTGTGGTTTTTTATGATTTATGAGATTTTTTAATAAAAGATTTTGATATTTTTCCAAAAATGTGGTATATTGTTTAGATTGTCTTTCAAATGCATGATCAGTCTTCCCAAAGGTATATCTGTAGTGATAGCATTTGAGTGTGTGTTGTATGATATTGTTAGGGTTAAAACTCCCAGTTCCACTGTTACTAGCAATCCAGTCCAAAGGATTTTCCTTTTTAAACTGGACATGATCCTGAAAGAGATACGTGATGCGCGATCCGCGATTGAAAATCAATTGGGCACGATCTCAGTAGAACTCAACTTGCTTAAGGACGATCACAGAAAATTGGCTGAAAAAGTCAAGACCACAGAACAAACTTTAGAAACGGTAGTACCACAGGTGAAAAATCACGAGGAACAATTAAACCAAATGCGCCAGCAAATTGAATCCTTACAGGCCTGTGCGGACGATGCAGAGGGTCTGGCTCGGCGCAATAACCTTAGAATCGTAGGCCTCCCGAAGGAACAGAGGGCCCCAACCCAACAACCTACATAGAGGAATGGTTGAAAACTAGTGTGGCCCCTGCAGGTCTGTCCGCACACTTTACTGTTGAACGAGCCCACCGAGTCCCCACACATCGACCAATACCTGGTGCAAACCCCCGTCCAATATTGGCCAGGATTTTGAATTACAGAGATCGAGACCATCTGCTGCAGGCAACAAGAGACAATGGCCCACTACAAGTGGATAACGCTAAAATCTCCATATTCCCAGACTATACGCTGGCAGTGCAGCGTAAACGCTTTTCATTCATGGAAGTCAAAGCACGAGCAGCGGGCCTCACATTCGCATTGCTTTTCCCAGCCAAATTGAAAATCATATATAACCAGCGTTCTTTATTCTTTGACACGCCGGACAGTGCATGGGATTGGCTGGACAGGAACTTCCCAGATACGCTGCCTGCCAGACGTCTAGAGACAACGCAGCCAAAATCACAACATGCTCCCCGGAGGCGCAGAAAGGGTGTCCTAACGCAGAGTACTGGCTCCAGTCCCCCACCTCATCAGCAGGTAATGGAAGGTAGGCAGGAGGCCCTCCGATCCGCCACGGCCCTCCGTGTCTCTCGTCCACCTATTAGCACAAGTCCTTCCGACGAGGTGAATTCGGACTCTGACTCAGGAGGAAGTGTTGCACTGTTTCCATCTGGGACCACGCAGCTCAGTAACGATCCCTTGGGGTGACCCGATTGTGCATAAAATGGGATGTTACCTCCATGTATCCGGGCTAAGATGTGCAGGCCTTACACACAGGCCATAAATGACCCCAGTGACACGTTAGCCAGTATACACAATACTATAATATAGATATAATGTTTGGAACAAACGAAAGGGATGGTTTGGTAAGTCCCGTGGCCCGGCCTGTTCTGGGCACTTCCACTCATTGTGTACTGTCCTAGTTGCGAATTGCGTACGCACCTTCCCCCCCCACAGGCGAAAGCAACTGTTTAAAGTGTACTATGTTGACCTTTTCTGCACAGTTTGGTCGAGCGAAGTTAGATCGCTGGACCTAGTATTGGGATAAAGTTGTATTGTTTATATTGTTGCTGCACAGTCTGATGTTGATCTGGGGGGGTGGGGTCCGGGGGGGGGCGGGAGGTGCGTTGGGAAGGCTTTTATAAATGTGCTCTGACGATGTCGATCGCCAAATTTTATACTATCATATCCTGAAATGTTCAGGAAATGGGAACGATCCACAAGCGGCATAGAATAGCTACGCAACTACACCGCCGTAAAGCCCAAATAGTGTATCTCCAAGAGACGCATCTAATACCATCGGAAACTAGCAAGTTGCAGAGACGCTGGAGGGGTCAATTTTAAGCAACAGCGTATTCCGCCTTCTCCAGAGGGGCTGCAATTTGGATACGGGCGGGAATCCCCTTCTCCCTCAGTGAGAGTAAGATAGATGAGCAAGGTAGATATGTGTTTATACGGGGGGCACTGGATGGTAAACAGGTGGTGTTGGGTTCCATTTATGCTCCAAACGTGGACCAAGATGCTGTTTTATCACAGGTATCCCGGGCGCTCTCAGACTGGTCTCAATACCCATGGATATTAGGTGGGGACTTTAATGCAGTGTTTGATGTGTATCTGGACCGATCTCATCCTCCCTTATCGCACACTAACGCTCAATCACAAGCTACTACTTTGACCCGATGGGCACAGGGATGGAATCTATTCGATGTTTGGAGGTCACAACATGTTAATATGCGGGAATATTCTTATTATTCCCACCCGCACAACTTACACACCCGCTTGAACGACTTCCTTTGTACACCAGATTTATTCCCGACCATTAAACAGTGTACCTATTTGGGTAAAACTATATCGGATCATAATACCATAGAATTAATGCTAAACTGGGGTCGTTCCCCCACGCCTATCCCAACGTTTACGGTTGCAACCTTTACATTTAGAAGATCAGGTGTTCCGCACCACATTAGCTACGACCATAACCACATATTTCGCGGAAAATGAAGGCACAGTCACAACCAAATCCTTAGAATGGGAGGCTTTTAAAGTGACAATACGGGGAATCTCCATGGGGTCCTTAGTGGGAGCCAGAAAGGAGGTAGTTAGAGACATGCAACTGAATAGAGGACACTTTGCAGGCACTGGAAGTGGCAGCCCAGGTAAACGCGAAAAGAGCAGAAAACCTGCAAGAAGCCAGGATAAAATATGCAGAATTGTTAGAACGATTAAGAACGATTGACTTGAATGCATATACACTTCGCACACACGCTGAGGCTGACAGGGTTAGCACATTATTAGCGCGACTGATCAAACCCCAAACAACCCCCACTCCCATACTAGCAATATATAATGCCCAGCGCACATTGATCACTTCTCAAGCTGAAATAAATAAGACCTTTCAGGAACATTACACAAATCTTTATACTGCTCCCTCATTAGACATGACAGAAGCAACTGCTCACTTTCTTGGAGATATTGAACTCCCACTATTTCAGATTCAAACTCCGAGGAATTGGCAGCCCTGATCACCACAGCAGAGATCCGTACGGCTATAAAGGCATTTGCCCGTAATAAGACACCGGGCTCAGACGGGCACCCTATTGAATTTTACTCAACTTTTGCAGCATCATTGATTCCCAAATTATTGCAACTTTATACCACCTCACTTGCCGAAGGCTCGCTGCCTCCTACTACTAGAGAAGCATTAGTCATGTCCCTATTGAAACCTGATAAGGCCCCGACTGATCTCACGTTCTATAGACCCCTATCAATCCTTAATACTGAATACAAAATACTTAGTAAAATTTTAGCGTCAAGACTACTCCCCTTACTTCCCAAATTAATACACACGGATCAATGTGGATTTATACCCAAACGCAGTACCTCACTAAATATTCGCCGGCTACATGCCTTGATACATGCAGCCTCGGCGTCAGCGTCATCAGCAGGATGTTTATCACTAGATGTACGCCAAGCGTTCGATACCCTGAGTTGGCCTTATATGCTGGCCATATTGGCCAAATTTGGGTTACCCCCAGAATATTGCAATTGGGTCAAATTGCTCTACACCAACCCTACAGCCCGTGCTAAGACGGGGACAACCATCTCGCCCACATATCATGTCTATTGTGGAACACGCCAGGGATGCCCCCTGTCGCCCTTGTTGTTTGTATTAGCATTAGAGCCCCTAGCACAACATCTGCGTCATACTATGGTCCCATACGGTATCCCAATAGGTGAGACAACCCATTCTGTATCACTCTACATGCTGCTGTATTTCAAAGATTTGAATAAGGATATGCAACCCATAGCTGCCATGTTTTCACGGTTCGGGGAAGTATCCGGTTTATATCTTAACGCCTCAAAATCGGTGGCGTACTCCTTTTACGACACTTACAATAGACCCTATTTGCAATTTGGCCAGATGCAGTTCAAATTGGAACCCACAACCTAATATCTAGGAATACACATCTACAGGACCAGTGCGGACACTATAGATGGGAATGTGGTTAGAACTATTAATTCGCTCCGTTCCCAGATCTCGTTCTGGAATACCTTGCCATTAACGGTGGCGGGCCGTTTGGCTGTGTCTAAAATGGTCATGCTGCCCAGACTCCTATATCACTTTGTGAACCTTCCTGTTGCCCTCCTGGTATGGATTTTTAAAACACTAGATACCTTATTGTCGTCTTTACTTTGGGGAACGGGTCGGCATAGACTAGCCTTGGCCAAATGCAGCTTCCGAGCACCGCGGGCGGTATGGGGGCTCCTGATTTTAAGGCATATTCCATAGTTGGGCAACTGGAATGTCTAGCATATTGGTTAGCTGGCCATAATCTATTTGAAATAGGATACTTTCCTGAACGTTTGCAGCGCGGAACTCTACAGGCCTTGTTATGCCTTGGTGTTGACAAGATGCGTGACCCCCCCCTTTCTCCTGCATATTGCAATGAATTATTGGAAGCAGGCACTAAAATATGCAAAGGTACCTATCGCATATGCCCCAAATATCCCACTTTGTGGCCTACCCACTAGATGTGGAATATTGTCAAATGCTCGGCTAAGGAGTTGGACACAGGCCGGTACGGAGACGGTCGGTGACCTATTTTTGGATGGTAACCTGATGCCCCATAACGAATTTGTGCGCACTAACGCAGTACCAGAAACCTTATTCCTCACACATGCGGCGATTACACAATTTATTCGAAGATATTGGTTGGTAGATCAGAGGGAACTTGCTTTGTTCAATATTTAACAAACAATAATTTTTAATTAAAAAATGTTTTAAATGTAATTTTTGAAAAGTAAACAAAATATGAAATTCCTTTTTATTTTAAAATTAAACTTTAGGGGGCATGGCCAAGATGGCAGAAAAGTAGGACGTCTCTCCATCCCTGCTGCAGGCTTAAGCCACATAAAGTGCCCCAAATGCCCACCTGAGAACATCGAAAGGGGTCTTTTGAGCTGCAAACAGCAGTGCATCTAGCGGCTGGCCGAAGCGCTCACAAAATTTACCCAAGATCCGAAACAAGAGCCCGAGTACGAGAGAGGCAGACACAACAAGATGGCGGCTGCGGCATTACATAGCTGTTGAGGAGCCGGGCTGCGCTCCCTGCCCAACGCCCCCCCCATACATAAGCGCAGAGGTTTAAGTCAACAGCATTTACCACTGAGGCGGCCGAGGTGACCCCGCCATAAGCGATGCTGCGACGCCTGGTCAGCCCTCTGAGACTCGCTGCATGAGACTGTGCAGTGCTGCCCTGCCGGTGGTCCCCCTCATTGCGAGTGATCTGTCCCGCCCAGGGATCTGGTGGGAATTGAACCAGGGAGCCCTCCCCGGCTATGGCCCTGGGGCGGCGAAGGCCCGATTAAGACAACACACTTGGCGGAGTTCCAGGGTAACCCAGTGGCTGCCTCCAAAACCCGCCCCCCCTTGTAGACTACAACAACCCTGGGGGTCCCATGTTGGAAGTTCAGAGAGGGCCTAGACCTGCATGGGATGACCACGGTGGGTGGCTGACTGAATCCCAGCCAGGGATACTGCGGAAGAGAGGGCCCAGCCGGCACTTACAACGACGATCCTCGCCAGTCCACCACACACCCTTCATGCTTGGTGACCGATGCCAGCCGCTCGATTCTGCTCCTGGGGCCTGGAGGCGAGTGGCAGCTGTCGCTGCATAGCGGCAGTTGACCGGAAGGCCCGGCCAGTCCAGCTCCGCCTGAGGTGACCGACATAGGACATTGGGGGGGAGCAGGGGCCCCTCCGCCAACTAATGCCACAGAGCCGGGGGAAGAGAGTGTCGAGCCAGGCCAGCCGCTGAGACCTCTACCGGCGTTGCGGGAGAGGTCTCAGCAGCCGCCCTGGGGGAGCACTCACCACAACAATATCCTCCCTTCAGGAGCATCCTGCACTGCATGAGGGGCACTCCTCCATGAGTCTACCCGAGCTGGAGGCCTGGGTCCAGGGACTCACATAGGTGGACAACATCGCTCTTCTGGCTCCCCCAGAGCTCGATAGTGCTTCTTGTGACTGGAAGTTGTGGCCGCTTCCCCTAACATAAAGTGGGACCCAGAGGAGAGTACAGCACCAGGACCCTTACCGTGATTGATCTGCTGGGGTGCTGCTGGGGGATCTGGATCTGCTCTCCCACGCAAGAGAGCCCCCTTCCCATTCTAGGAGCTCGACAGCAGGTGACCTTAACTCCAAAATTGGGCCAACAGACCTCCTTCTCACTCAAGGGCTACGGGGGGCCGCTGAATCCCCCTCGCCGCACTACTTGTGAACCACTCACACCAATTGCCTGCCTCTGGGCCCAGGGGCAGAGTTAGCAACTCTGGGATCGGAGATACATCTGACACATGAAGGGGCCGGCGAGCTTTCAACTACGGACTCCCTCTGTGCTATCCTAGAGCCCTTCGAGCACTGGGAGCATTATCCTGTCATATAGCCTATTCCATTATATACCAGCCGCGTTGCAGACTACGGCACCTGCTAGAGGAGAGAGGGGTACTGAAACCACTTTCCTACACCTTGGGGCATGGCATCAGCCCGGACGAAGAAGGACCGACTCTAAAGGAGATGCTGACCGACACCCAAAGCCGGCCAGCTACAAGACAGTGACAGCCCGGAGGAACCAGTCACTGGCTTCTTCCTGGAGGCCCTTTTCTCCTCTCTACGAGATGATCTCCAAGTGGTAAAACAAGATCTCTCCAGTGAAATCAAAGACATCAGACGAGACGATCGGAGAGCGAGTCTCAGCTATCGAAAAGCAGGAAAATACAACAAAGAAGTGGAACAGCTACAAGAGATAATCCGCCTACGGGAACAGCAGATTGACCTACAGGCACATGTGGAGGACTTGGAAAACAGGTAAAGGCGGAATAATATACGCATTAAGGGAGTGCAATCAACAGCAGAGGGTACTGATCTCACTCTCTATCTTAAAGATCTCTTCCTCCACATATAGGAATCCCTGCCACATCTAGAGATTAAAATGGACCGAGCACACAGAGTGGGTCTCCCGAGGCCGGCATCAGCTCCCACTGTGGATATCTTAACTTGTATACACGACTTCCAGTTAAAAGAGAACATTTTGCCTCCCTCCTCATATTATCCTGGAACGTTAATGGACTCCTCGACAGGGTCAAACGGACGGCTGTCCTGCGCTTTGCCCAACGCCAAGCAGCGGACATTCTCCTCCTCCAGGAGACCCATCTCATTGGCAATCATTGCCCCTTTCTAGCGAGGTATGGGTACGACAGAGTCTGGCACTCCGGGTTCGCCCGGGGCTCTCGGGGGGTGGCAATCATCATACGGCGTAACCTCCCCTTTGTGCTTACGCAGGCCACTCACAATCCCCAGGGTGGCTTTATAGCTCTGACTGGCATGTTAGCAGGCAATCCTCTTAACCTCGTCTCTATATATTCACCCCCATCGAGGCTCACAGCGACTCTCGACCACACCACCGACCTCATCGCATCCCTGCCCCTAGGTGCAACAATAGTTGGGGGCGACTTTAATGCAGTTCTCAATCCCGACCTCGACACTACAAGCACATCGTCCGCTGCCAGAACCACACAAGCCAAACACCTGGCTAACTGGGCGGACTCTCTGGGCTTGTGCGATGCCTGGAGAATCTGGCACCCCCAGGGTAGACAATTCACTCATACATCAGCCGCACACCGCACCCACGCCCGGATAGACATTATATTTGTCCCCCCTAAAGACTGCCAAATGATTAGAGGCATCCGTATCCTCCCCAGGGGCATCTTGGACCACTCACCTGTACTTCTAAACATCGGGGATCATCCTAACTCGGCACGCCCGACGTGGCGGTTGAATGCGTGGTTCCTCCAGGACAAGGAGTTTAAAAAGGCGATTGGGGCTGAACTCCAGCAATATTTCCTCACCAACACCGGCTCTGTCCCCTCTCCGGGCACTCTCTGGGAGGCGAGCAAAGCCACCATCCATGGCTTCGCCAAAGGTCAGCTTAACCTCAAGCGGCAAGCCCAGACCCACCAGATCACCCTGCGGGAGGCCCAGGCGTTGCTTCTCGAACAATGCCCTCCCGAGGACCGAGACGAAACTCAAGAACGGCAACTCATATGTCTGAGGGGCGAAATCAAGCAACTCTTTTGGACGCCGCCAAGCTCCTGTGGAGATCCTCTGTGGCAAGGATTTATGGCTGGGGTGACAAGAACTGGAAGATCCTTCACAGAATAGCCACGTATCCTATGGCCAATCGTATAATCCCGGAGGTTGGTGGTCCCGACGGTGTGGTACATCGTTCTCCCCTAGAAATGGCCCGGGCCTTTGCTTCCTACTACCGCGTGCTATACTCCAGGCAGCGCCCGGACATCTCCCTTTCGGAGCTGCTCAGCCCAGGTCATCTCCGTCTCCCTCGCTTCAGCACAGCTGAGACTGCTGACTTGGACCTCCCCGTGACCCGCGAGATCAATGACGCCATAACGCACACCTCACCGGGCAAAACCCCGGGCCCGGATGGTCTTCCGCAGGAGTACTGTGCCGCATACTGTGAGACCCTCATCCCGCACCTCTCTGATCTTTTCGCTGAAGCCCTCGAGAGGGGCTCCTTTCCCCCCTGAGACAGATGTAGCCACCATTGTGGTTCTCCCCAAAACGCAACCGCCGTCATTCAACAGTGCTAATTACCGCCCAATATCCCTAATAAATACGGAGGTTAAAATATTCGCTGCGGTCCTCGCCCAACGGTTGAAACCCTATCTCATCAAACTGGTCCACTCCAATCAGTGCGGGTTCATGCCTATGCGGGGGACCAGACACTGCCTCCGTCGTCTCCACCTGGCCCTAGCAAACCGCCATTTACTAACTCCTTATCTGGCACTTCTTCTCATTGTCTTTGAGAAGGCCTTTGATTCTGTGGACTGGCGGTACCTAGATGACGTGCTGGCTGAAATGGGGTTCGGTCCACGGTTTTGCAAGCTGGTGAGGGTCCTCTATTCTCGGCCTCACGCACGAGTGCTAGTCAATGGGATATTGTCAGAGGAGTTTCCCATTAGAAGAGGAACGAAGCAGGGATGCCCCCTTTCACCCCTCCTTTTCGCCTTAGCAATGGAACCCCTAGCGAGTCTCATTCGGTCGGATGAACGTATCCAGGGTTGGAAGTGGCCCAACTCGGAAGAAGATAAAATTGCTTTATATGCAGACGACGTCTTGCTTTACCTCGCGGAACCGGCTCAATCCGGCCCCCACTGTCTCCGGGCGCTGCACTCCTTCGGGCAGGCCTCTGGTCTGCGACTTAACCCCGGCAAATCGGTCTTGTTTCCCCTGTACTTAGCCAGGGACTGCTTCGGCTGGCAAACCACAATACCCATTAGGCGACAGTCCCTTAAATATTTGGGGATCTGGATCTCATTACTCCCTGATCTCGCCTGGTCCCTCAACATAACCCCACTGGTAAAGCGAGCTAGAGAAGACCTTTTCAGATGGCAGAAGCTGCCGCTAAATCCCCTGGGCAGGGTCGCCCTATTCAAAATGATGATCCTCCCCAGATTCCTCTACGTCATCCAGAACACTCCCTTCTGCTTCCCACGGGCCTGGTTCAGAGATCTCGATAGCCTAGCCACTAAATTTCTCTGGGGCGGTCGACGACCCCACATAGCGTTGGCCCACTGCCGGATTCCGCCCTACGATGGGGGCATGGGAATGACCAACCTATACTTATACTACTTGGCGACTCGCCTACTCACACTACATCATGGTTGGTTCAATGGGGGGCGGTCGGACCCGGCCTACAGACTCGAACTGGGCCTCTCTTGAATTCAGGCGATGATATATGGGGGGACCATACCTAGAACATTACCTGAGGTGACACAATCCGTCCTCCTGGCCTGGCGAGCCTCACTGCGCCACACAGTGGACAAATAAACTGACCCAACACACTCCGCTCTGGCATGGAGCGTGGCTGCAGGAGGTTAGCGCTCTAAAGGGTTTTCGGTCCTGGGACCTTATTGGGATCTCCCAGCTCGGGGATGTATGGACCAGCGACCACATACGCTCCTTCCAAGATCTGCAATCCAGGCACTCCTTGCACCCATCCCAATTTTATAAGTACCTGCAGGTACGCCATGCCCTCCATATACACATACCAGACGGCACCACGCTACCGGAATACAGCCCACTGGAGGCACAAATCATGATGGGGAACCTAGGGAAGGGGGGTATCTCCCGCATTTATCGTTCATTAACCAACAACACCCCGACAACGCTGGAGCGGCTCAGACACCAGTGGGAGGGCTGGGTGGGCCCCCTGGAGGAGGATTGGAGGGATGCACTGATGGCGCCCAAGACGGTTACTGCATCAGCCAGGCTCCACCTGATCCAACTGTACTACTTACACGCAGCCTATCTAACCCCCGATCACCTCCACAGAGCCGGCCTTTACCCAACTGCCTCATGTACACGTTGCGGCCAGGATCAGGCAGATTTCTTCCACATGGTTTGGACATGCCCCTTCCTGGCGCAGTTCTGGGGGTGAATAGAGCAGGAACTTACGGAGGTCTTGGGTTGGGAGGTTCCACATGACCCACTACACACGCTCCTGGGGATCACGGATGGGTTGGATGGGTCCAGTAATGAAAAGCTATTCTTTAACACGGCAATGATCATAGCTAAGCAAGACATAGCCGCCATTTGGAAATGTCCTACCCCGCCTAGCGTCAAGAAGTGGCACAGGGGGGTTGATTGGTGTGCCACAAAAGAAAAGGCCCTATATGAAGCACAAGGCTGTCTGAAGAAATACCATAAGGTCTGGGGCAAATGGTTGGGTCAGATAACTTGAAAATTTCTTGCCTGATTGACTGTATGTACCATTTGAGACCCCTCGGGGTCATGATGTATTTTGGTCTACCACCTAATCAATTGTGGGATTTGATAGTCACTGGGCTGTACTGTATTGATGGTCTTTTATCTTGTTTTAAAATCAATAATATTGTCTATCAAAAAAAAGAGAACATTTTGCGAAAGGCTCCTGAAAAACACCCAGTAAACTTCAGGGGGCACATGCCGACACTATACCAAGATTTAGCGTCGATAACCTTACAGAAACGACGTGAATTCCACCCAGCAACCTCTCATCTACTGAGTATTGGGGTCTCCTACTCTTGGGGCTGCTCCTTTTGCCTTATCTTTCATCTCAATGGCAAGCTATATCAGATGCGCTCACTGGAGGAGGCTTGCTAGATCCTCGGCATTGATGACTCTCTATTGAAGCACATAAGGCAGAATCATCAAAACAGCAGACCCGCAGGCGATTTTGTTGGCAACAACGTAAACCGGCTTCTGGGAACCCGAGACCTGACCCAGCGACGATAGCTATGAAACGACAGGCGGTGCTGGAGTCACTAGCTAGGGACCAAAATAAAGCAGACACTACATGAAATAGCTGGGCGCACTGACATTGCTTTTTACCAATGGGGTGGTTGGGTCGGGTGGGGGTCATGTGGCCACAACACCAACATTCTATCATTGACCTCCGGAGATCTGTAGGATTGCTCTGACAGTACCGGACTGGATAGAGTTGTTCTTATGCTCTCGCATTTTGTTGTTTCTATTTTTTGGGGAACGTACTCACCTTCAATGATGACACACTGTGGATTAGGCACACTCTCACAGGGATCGTGGGCTGGAGGAGCAGGGCAAGGGAGGGCCGCATCTGGAGGATTGAATCTCAGCTTAGCCTCGTTACACCACATACTTAAATGGCCCGAACCATGTTTAAAGTCCTCACTTTAAATGTAAAGGGCCTTAACAACCTGATTAAACGCCGAGCAGTCTTGTCATACCTCGAACACTCTAGGGCTGACATCTACTTCTTCCAGGAGACCCACCTCTGGCTAGATTGACATCGACTCCAATCCCATACTTTCCCTCACCAGTTCTTTTCGTCTGCATGCACTAAAACGGCAGGAGTGTCCATATTAATATCCAAATCTTTCCAGGGCAGAGTGGACTCGAAAGTGGCAGAATTAAAGGGTAGACTTCTTGCATATACAATATCCATTGGGAACCAATCCTTCGTAGTGGGCTCGATTTACACCCCTAATGACGGACAAGAACAATTCTTACACAAAGCCGTATCGGAGGTAATGTCCTCTTTAGAACGGCGTATCCTCTTGGGAGGTGACCTCAATCTAGTGTTTGATGACGCTGAAGATAAGACGTCACAGCGCCGTGGCCAAACCTGGGCCCTGTCCAAGGCGGGTGCTCAATGGCTGAAGGAAGTGGGGCTGCGAGACCTTTGGAGAGAATTTCACCCACAGGAGCTCGAATATACTTTTTCTCACATGCACATAAAACATACACATGACTTGACTATTTCTTAGGGATGGAAGACGTACACGCTCTCACTGTTGCGATTGACATAGAACCTGCGGCCTTATCTGGCCATGCAGCAGTATCGCTCACTATGGATCTCCTCCCAACAGGACGCCCCACAAAAACATGGATATTGTGGGAGACCCTCGTGCAACACCCTGAGGTCATGTCACAGATTACTCAAGCAATTCATACCTTCTTAGAATTAAACGATAATCCAGGGATCACTATCTCCACCCTCTGGGAGACCCTGAAAGCCGTTTTAAGGGGAGAGTTGATAGCTATCTCTGTGGCAGACAACAAGATTCACAAAGAGAAAAGGGACCATTTGTCTATCCAGGTGAAGGAACTAGAACGTATACACCACCGCACCAGGGCGCCGAGAATATGGCGCCAACTACAGGCTGCATAATCCCAATTAGCAAGTATAGATCTAGACAGAGCAGAATCTGCAGCGCTTAGATTAAAACATTCTTTCTATATGGGGGACAAGTGTGGACGCCTTCTAGCTAACAAATTAAGGGCCCAGCGACAGATGACGGGCGTTCACTTCCTTCGGGCACACAATGGTAGTGAATTGCTGGGCGACAAATCCATAGCTTCAGCATTTCGAGACTTTTATAAAGAACTTCATACAGGACAGGTCCCGATTCATATCTGAAGGGAGTGAACACGACACGACTTTCACCAGCACAGTCAGTCTCTCTGGACTGCCCTATCCGGCTGGAGGATGTCATCTCGGCAGTGTCCCATCAGAAACTACTAAAATCTTCGGGACCGGACGGATTGCCAGCAGTCTTCTATAAAACTTTCTGTCATGCCCTGGTCCTAATTTTAGACTGTTCAATTCGCTCTTGGGTCCAGGGACCATTCCCCCGTCACTGTTATCAGCAGCCATAGTGGTCATTCCGAAACCCGGGAAAGACCAACAGCAATGCAGCTCATATCGCCCAAAATCTCTCTTGAACATGGACATTAAGCTTTTTACGGGTATACTGGCCGCAAGACTAGGGCCTCAGATGCCCAGCATTATTAGCCCGGACCAAGTTGGTTTATGCCCCAATGGCAATGTGACAATACTAAACGTATACTACATCTTATAGATAAAGCTACTCGCTCAATGAAAGGAGACATTGCTGCTAACGATTGACGCCGAGAAAGCGTCAGATTGAGTGCACTCGCCATACTTAGAAATGACTCTCTCCCATTTCCGCTTCGGTGAATGATTCAGAGCGTGGGTCTCGAGCTGTTACAGCTCTCCCACAGCGACAGTGAGGGTCAACGGCCAATCGTCTGCACACTTTCCCATTAGCAGAGGCACATGACAGGGGTGCCCTTCGTCAGCCCTGTTATTTGCTCTCTATATGGAACCCATGGCTCAGAAGGTTCGAGATAACCCCGACATTTCTGGACTTTCCTTTGGTGGGGAACGGCACACGATTACTGTATACCTTAATGATGTCCTGGTATCATTAGTCAACCCCAGCACAGCCCTTCCAGCCTTTTTAGATGAGTTGACTGCTTTTGGCATCGCAGCAGGATTCCAAGTTAATGTCAGTAAATCTCAAGCCCTCAACATATTGATACCCCCACCTTTGGTAGACCAACTTAAGGCACGATACCCAATACAGTGGGCACACATGTCCATCCCATATTTAGGAATCCAGTTGGCCGCCTCAGTCCAGCTGACCGCTACACTAAACTATGGTTCTCTACTCCGTCGAATTAGGGAAGACTTATCTTGCTGGAAACACCACTGTCTCTCTTGGCTTGAATGAGTGCCTGCCCTCAAAATGACCACCTTACCTAAAGCCCTATACCTCTTCCATACTCTACCAGTGACCCCCCCGAAATGGACGATTTTAATTTTACAGAGAGATGAATCAATTTGTTTGGATGGGCAATAGACCTCGAATGCGAAAGGATCTGAAATATCAACCTCCAGACCCAGGAGGCGTGGGATTATCCAACCCCCAACAATATTATCAAGCAGCGCAGTTGCGCTATCTTGTACTGTGGAACAGAGATCAATCAGAGAAACACTGGTTATTCCAGGACAGGGTGATAGCCGGATTACACCTGTGGAAAGCCCCCTTCCTAAAGAAACCACATAGACCAAAGAGTGTGTCCCCTATCACTAGGACGACTATGGAGGTCTGGGACCAAGTTGGGGACCCGACGGGGCCTCACATCATTCCACTCCCCTCTGACACCATTATTTGAACATGCAGACTTTTACCCGGGCATCCAACAAGGGGCATTTACAACCTGGAGAAAGACACAATGGCGCTCGGCGGGCCTTCTATTCGACGAGGAAGGGATAATAGCATTCCCGCAGCTGTGCTCCCATTACAATCTACCAGAGACTGAGAGAATGTGCTATCTGCAAATATGCCATTGGCTCATGCACTTACCTAACTACCCTACAGTACAAAGATATTGCACGCCCTATGAGAAGTGGCTGGTGCTTAAAACCTCAAAAAAAAAAAAAAGGCTTATTACTAAACTATATAATTTTCTACGCTTGCCTTCTCGGCCACTGTTTATTCCCAGTCAGAAAAGTTGGGAGATGGAGTTGGGTAGGCAGTTGACCTCAAAAGAGTGGGGAGAGATCTATTACAGGACACGAAATACAGCTCGTAATGGGAAACAGCCTTTACAACGAGGTAAATACATCGCATGCCTTTGCCTCGGATTTTTTAGCACACATATTTTTACCGCGAATATGCATTTACAACGCATGCCAATACCACGCATTTAAGGTAAGTTGGGGGGGGGGGGTGTCTCCCCCCACAAATACATTGTTTTTAAATCTAAAAACAATGCGTGGTATTGGCATGCGATGTAAATGCATAATCGCGGTAAAAACATGCATGCTAAAAAATGCGAGGCAAAGGCATGCGATGTATTTACCAGCGTTGTACCATCGTACAACCCTTGTAATACTGCTAGTATTGAGACTGCCACTAAGAAAGCTACTTATTGGTATCTTACCCCAGTGCGTCTCCACAGGCGTAACCCGGAGAGATGCCCAGATTGTTGGAGAGGTTGTGGTTCTCTCGGCACCTTGTTACATTTGCTGTGGGATTGCCCCCGTCTAACGGAATATTGGACTAAGATCCTAGATGACATAGACTAGCACTTAGACACACAACTCCCTAGGTTTCCCGCCTACACGATTCTTGGTTTACCCAACCCCCTTACCTTTCCACTCAAATCTCGAAGAGGGAGGCAGATAGAGCTAGCTTTGGAGACTGCACTCCAGAATTTTCCCTCCCACTGGGTTACCGGACGTATACCTACACATCAGGGGTGGCTTCACCAATTATGGCCTAATCTGGGTATGGAAAATATCACCCTTTACCTCTCTGCTTCTGGGGCCTCATTCGGAGAACTATGGCATCCATTTCTCAGTCTCCTATTGGCAGAATTACGAGAACTTACCTGTCCCAAATACCTGCAAATAATCCGCTTGACAGATGTCCACCCCGCCCTGTTGATGAGCATTAGATAGGCACTCACTGCTAAAGCTCCTGTGTCGTAACCATAGACTCTTCTTTAATGAGTACCGAGGGGGGGTGGGAGAGGGATGTGGGCTTGTTTAAGGGAATATTGTACTGTTACACAGTACAATCATATGCAGAGTGCTGCAACGCTCTTCTGTTGCTATATTTGATATGAAAACATGAATAAAGAGATTTGAACCATAAAATTAAACTTAAAAATGCAACATATAAATATATTTCACAACACCTTCTGCTGATATCCACAGATGGCACACGCACTCCAAATGTATAGAATTTCAATTATGATTCTATAATCTGCAACAAAAACACCCTACGCATTTTGGCAGTCAAGCCGCCTTGCTCACAAGTAATTTTAGACAGTGACAACAGACAATATAGGTGCTTCCAAATCACCTAAAAAAAGCAAAGGACTGTGTGACAAAAGGCCACCATTTTCGACAATTTTGTGCCATCTTGGAATGGTCAAATAATTCCCATATATGTTACAACTCAGGATTATTATATATGTTAGCAAAGGAAAAAGATTAATAAACATAATATCCAATTTGAACATTATTTGTACATTAAATACCTCTTAAACACCCAAGTGGGCGAACGTAATGTAAAGTTTTTTCCATTGTTATTCCACCAACATTTATGAAAATTTTACATCATCTTTAAAAGAATACAAATGCATTGGTAGTATAGCGTCCTATACGAGGAACTAATACGTAATACAAATAAGCACTGTTGCCACGATTAATAATTCAAGTGCTGTGGGTCCTCCCCAAGTGGGCAAATGTCTTCTTAAAGAATTATGATAAGGGTCTTGCATCCTAAATCCTAAAACACCAGCACCTAATCCAGCAACCATGCTAATGTAGCTAACCATTTTTTTTAAAGTGCTTTTTATTAAACCACTGCATCATACACAATCACAATAATACATACATATATCTTAATCTGATTGCAGTAGAAAGAGAGAACAATGCGATTCCAATCTTCAACTGGGTGTCCTGAATAATTCCCAGCCTTCTATATGTATAAATCTCTTGTGTCAACCCCCACCCCTTGCCCTTCCAACTAAGTTCTGCATTTCTCCCAGCACCCCAAATCTTTTCCCATTTCTTTGGATATCCTCTGCTCTTTTAAACTATTTTCTCCGCTTGCTGGCACCAATCTAAATCTAGTTGCCAATCTCTAATCTTTAGGGGTTCTATGGCTCCCCAAGCCTTAGCGATGTTCCTCTTTGCCACCACAGCAGCTAACATCAGCCAGACCTTGGTATGTTGAGGCCACATCATTTCCCCAGTTACTCCCAACAGGTGCCATCTTGCCTCTGCTGGGACTTGCAGACCCACTACTGCAGTCATTATCCGGGCTACTTCAGTCCAGTATCTTTGAATTTTGGATCATGCCCAGAGAATATGAAACAAGCATTTGCAATGCAATAGGTCTCGCATTTGCGAAATTTTAAGCTATTGGCATTGTAAATGACAATGCCTTTTATTTATATGTTTTCAAAAACCAACACATAGATAAAAGGTTTGTCATTTACAATGCCAGTAGCTCAAAGTCTCGCAAATGCGAGACCTATTGCATTGAAAAAGCTGGTTTGCATAGCCTATAAAAAAATGTAATACAAAGTGTGTGTTAGCTAGCTAGGTAGTTTGACCTGTAAATCTCGTAAATGTGTATATACAGAAACACAATGTCTACATAGTCTTAGCAATTGCAGGACCTCCACCTTGTGCCCCTGTCCCCCTCCTCCCCACTCTGTCGCTCTGCTGGGAGCAGACGGCGACCTACTCCTGGGCATGACTGGTAGGACAAATAAATTATGTCAGACTTCAGAGGCGCCTGAAAGGAGAGCATATCCATAAATTTTGCCAGCCCCCTAGGTGGGGGGTGGGGGGGCGGGCGGTACAAAGAGGGGGCTCCCTGTCCGCTCATATCTTTGTGTTGTGCAGTTTAACTAAAACCAGTTCTAATCTTACCTCATGCCCTCCCCACCCCCTTTTCTTTTCCTCTCACACCCACTCGGAGGCATAGCCCATCACCTTAGAGGCCCCTGGCCCCCAGGAGCGGGTCTCAAGAGAACCCGGCTCCGCCCCCCCTCCCCTCCCCCTTTCACCCCGAGAGCCCCTACCTATCAGACGCCTGGTGTTCCATCGGAGGTGGCGGGGCGGCATGCACGCCCAGGTTTTCAGCGTTTTTAGAGATTCAAACTGGAGAGGGAAAGTAGACAGGAGTACAGGCTGCAGATAAAGAGGAGAGGGGGATACAGGCTGCGGAAAAAGGGCTGAGAGGGGTGCAGGGTGCAAAAAAGAGGGTGCGGGTGGCACAGGAAGAGTACAACGGGGGTACAATCTGCAGAAACAGGAGTGGAGAGAGAGTGGTGCAGGCTGCTGAAAAGGGGACGGGGAACAGTCAGCAGAGAAAGAAGGCACAGGCTGCAAACAGGGGTGAAGCGGGGCGCAGGACCCAGAAAGGGAAGAGAAGTGTGCAGGCTGCAGCAGAGGAGTGTGGGACGGGTCGCAGTAAAAATGGGAAATACGGGGTGCGGGTGAACTTGAAAGGAATAAGAACGGTGCAGACAAGGAGGGAAGGAAAGGGGGCTTAAAAACAACGAGGAGAGGACAGGGAGAGAGGATAGGAGCGAGAGAAAACGGGCAGCAAAAAGGGAGGGAGGAAGTACATGAAGCGACAGAGAAGAGAGTAGACAAGAGAAGCTGGGGTGGGTTTAGCAGCAAACAGGGCGGTGGAGACCGAGGGAGGAAGAATGCTGTGGTAAAAAGGAGATGAAAAGATAAAAACATATGGGTTGGGAATTGGCGAGATAGGAGAAGCACGCAGTTTAAACAGAGTGGGAAAGGCAGAAGAGGCAAGGCCAGGGCTGAGTGATAGGGTGCTTTTTACGAGTGAGCCGAGTTTTCTCATATAGCGCTCCCTGGGACTTGCGGCACTAGGTAGAGTTGGGCCTCTCTGCAGCCCAGATGTTCGCACAGGGTGATCCTCCGAGCTCAGTTTTGTCCTCGCGTCCTCCAGCCATGACTTCCCGGCCCCGCTCAAGGCGCTACAGGTAAGGGTCAATGGGCATCGGGGAGATGCAGAAACATGGGACACGGACGCATGTTGGCATGACGGGCACAGACTCACACTCGTGTGACCCTGTTATGCACCAGTGTTGGGACAGCCTGTACTCGTGTGACCCTGTTGTGCACTACGTATCAATACATGGTGTGCTCTTGTGCAAGGATTTAAGTGTGCCGCGTCTCAGGCATACTATTGAAAACCGACTTTGAGACGGGTCCACTCCAGGCTCCATTTCCACGTGCTCCACTTTACTGGCAAAAAGCTGATCGACTTCTGAACAGCACTGTAACAAGCGCCCGCAATTTCCGAAGCCCATGTTTTGTTTTGCGCTCCCCGTCTGTTAAGCTGTCGGGACACCGGCTTCGGCAATGGCGGCCACTTGTTTGCTCGCGACATTGCGCAAAAGGCTCTGAAGCCCGCGAGCCGTGCGAGACGCCGTGCGTGTGCACATCTGCTGTCCGGCGCCGGGCGGCGTCAGTTGCGTGGGGCATGGGCGGGGCATGGAGCGCGCGGCCGGAGGTGTCCGGGGCTCCCGTGAGCTGAGGGAGCCCCGTGTGTTGGAGAAGCGAGGCGGGAGCCCACCCCGCAGAGGGAAGTCCGGTGGGAGCCCACCCCGCCTTCGTGAATGCTGCATGGTGCGGCCAGAGCAAGATTTCAGGCGGGGCTCCTGTGAGCAACACGGAGCCCCGCGTGTTGCTGCGCCAGTGACCGGGTGAAGAGGCGAGTCCCCCCTGCCATTGAGGAGACCAGCCTGGGAGCAGCGCAGAGTCCCCACAAGAGCCGGTGAGTGGGGTTGAGCGGGAGGCATGCTGGACGCCGCGCCTGGACAGGACATGTGCATGTGTATGGTGCGAGCAGAAGTTGTAAAAAGACGCTAGCCGTACGCGTGCACATCTCCTGTCTGTTAAGCTTGAGCACAGACAGTCGATGTGCACGCGTACGGCTTGCGGCGTTATTACAACTTCTGCTCGCACCATACGCGTGCACATCTCCTGTCCAGGACTTGCCGTACGCGTGCACCTGTCCTGTCCCGCATCGCAAAGCAAGTCGGCAACAATAGATCTCACCTGGCGAGCAGCGCATGGCGCTGCATCGCTAGGCGAGACCTAAAAAGGAGCCCATTTCCCACAGCCCCTGGTGCATTGGCCCGAGTCACAGCGGCCTATTTTGTGTTGGAGTGTCCGAGAAGTATATGCCCTATGTAGGATTCTAAGCGGAATTAATTGGAACTGAGTATGTATAGCACATTCCTTAGGACTCTGTAAGACCTCAGCCCAATCGTCGTCTTCTAATAGACCAACATCTGTCTCCCATGCTTCCCTCAGGGGGCCTAAACGATCTGGCAAATTGTTCCTTATCTTGTAGCTAACCATTCTTCACCCCACATTCCCAAACATTAATCATGCCCAAGTGAGCTATTACCATTACTATTTACAAATGTCATCAATTTCGCCATATTTCATGACATCAAAAGGTTAGAGATAAATCAACTCAAATATAAATAAAAACTTTTTCTAGCTCAGAAGCCATATATTCATCTTGCAGACACCAATGTGCACCTGTGTGAAGATAAAAAAAACATTAAAAACAAATCCTGAGCACAAGAGAGACTAAGAAAACTGTACTCATGTAATACAATCTCTCACATGTCACTTAAATGCTATCACCCCAAATGGACCGCCAACTTATCTAAATTTAATTTTAATGGATGCATTTTATTGAAATTGATGATATAGCAGGATTCCAGCCTCTGTATGCTACAACTCTATTACCACCCCTGATGTTTGGAAGAATTCTATCAAAAACAAAGAATTGTAGTTGGCTGACATCGTTAGAATTATGTTCCCTAAAGTGCCTGGCCACTGCATATTGTTTATTATAGCGAGTGCTATATACATATGCTCCAGCACTCGCTTCTTGGCCTTATGGATAGTGCTACCAATATAATACTGGTTGCATATGCATTTGAGGGCAAAAATCTGAATTGCAGGACAACTTCTTATGAATGACAAAATCAAAATTAGCATTAGTTGCTGTGAATTTCTTTACATTTGTACTGAATATGCAGGCTTTACATCTTCAACATGTGAAAAAACCCACAATATCATGACTCTTACCAATATCCTGTTCAGACGAACTCATATTCTTACATAGAATGTCCTCCAGAGATTTACTATGCCTGAAAGAAATTTGTGGATGGTTGGCTTAATGTTTAGATATTAACTTTGTACGTAAGATATGCCAATGTTTCTGAAAAAGTCCTGTAACCTAGTTAGCCTTATCACTGTATGTGGTGATGATTCTACCAGACACTCTCACTGGATCTCCTGCTGCCTTCCATAAGAAACTCCCCTCTCTTCAGTTTGTCAACTTTATTATTGCTTCACACAAGATCTCTGATTTGTAGCCCCTTTCTCGAAATCTGCCTACCATGACTCTCTTTTCCTCCTCAAAGGCATCATCACTGCTGCAATTCCTCCTAGCCCTTAACACTTCTCAGTAAGGAATACCCTGAATCAGATTTCTCTGATGATTATTTGAGGCATGCATTAAACTATTGCCAGCTGTTTCTTTGGGAAATAACTTAGGGCCTGATTATGAGTCTGGCGGTCCATGGGGCGCAACGGTGGCGGTCCAACCACCGCCACACCAGTGGTCCAACTGCCGAATTACAACTTCGGCAGTTGGACCGACATGGCACCGCTGCAACCACCAGAACCACCAGGGATCGGAGATCCCTGGTGGCGGCGCGGCGGTCTTGAGGGCACAGTATGCTTTGCGGGACAGCTGCGGTCCTGCAAGCATATTATGACTTTCCTCACTGCCAGTGGTGTCACAGAGGTTCTTACTCCCCTCCGCATGGGGATGCATGCAGGATGGCACATGTTGTGCCCCCCCTGTGTGCATGCACCCCAGTTCCTGCACGGCATGGACTTTAGAGGCCGTGCAGGAACCTTGTTTGGCGGTCACATTGCAGTGCCTTTTTCAAAGGCACCGCCACGGCGCCCGCCAGACCACTTTTCACTTTTAATCTGGTGAGCGGGCAGCAGTGAGTTTTGGTGGTCCTGGAGCGGGCAGTGGTGTGCCGCCCGCACCAGGACTGCCAAAACTCGTAATCAGGTCCTTGGTCTCTATCTTCGAGTTACAAATCTCAAGATCTAGAAATTCTAGTCTGTTGTTATGAATACAGCTGCTAAAGTTCAAGTTGTAATCATTCTTAAGTTCGGCCACAAAATGTAATGCTAGCTGCTTAGATCCCTTCCAGTTTACAAACATGTCATCAATGTAGCGTGCCAAGAGCACTTTATGGTCATCAAACAGATGCATGTTACTAACATACCTCTCCTCCCACCAGCCTATGTAAAGACAGGCGTGGCTTGTCCCCTTTGCAGTGCCCTGGGTTTGCCGATAGTATTTCCTGTCAAAGATGAAAAAGTTGGCATTTAGGCAGAACCAAATCAAGTTGAAAATTATCTCTATGTGTAATAGATAGGACAGGGATCTTGCTCTCAAAAGAGACTGCAGGCTTGAACCCCCAATTCATGAGGAATACTCGTTTATAAACTAATAACGTCAAGACTCATTAACAGTCATCCTCCCAATTCATACCATCTATGATTCTAAGGAAATCCCCACTGTCGTTAACCTATGAGGAGAGCATTTCCACAAAAGGTTTCAGAAAATAGTCCACATACCAGGATCTATTTTCCAGCAAACATCCAATAGAAGATACTATTGCTCTGCCCGGAGGGTTGTTCAAATCCTTTTGAAATTTTGGGAGGAGATACAATATATGTACTTTAGAATGACTGCATTTCAAATGCATTCCTCATTTATTGCTAATATATTTGAATTTTACTAGCCATTAACACAAAATATACATAAAATAACTTACATTTTTTTTAAATGATACATTCTTAACGTAAATTAAAATTGAAACGTGAAAAACAAAAACTATTTTAATCTTAACATATTAATTTTTTTATTAAAAATTTCTAAAATGTAAAAATACTAATTTAAATTCAAAGATACATAAAATAATTACTTAAAGAAACAAACTTCAAAAATATCCCCAACCTTTTTTTCCTATAAACCCTATACCCCGCTACTAAAAAAATTAACACATATTTTAATTTCTAAATGTTTCAAAAAATTGATTTTAAAATCTGGAAACTGGGAAGTGTTGTGACCGCCTGAGGGAAAGCACTAAACATATGGTGGAACACACACAATCTCATGACAGGGTGACACTTTGCAGATCCCCACACTCACAAAACTCTATCAATTAACTCCTCACTTCAGGGGTGTGCAGCACATCTCTCTCACCTTACAGTTTAGGGGAAGTGTAGCCCAAACTGAAGAACTCCTTAACAACTTCCTGGAAATCAAAGTGGTGTTTCTAGCACTCAAAGGTGTTTCAAGCACACTTACAAGGGAAAAATGTACTCATTCAAACAGATTGCATGACAATTTTGTGCTATGGTCGCAACCATGGAGAAACACTAACCCCGTCTCAAATTTTGTAACAGATGTGGCACTAGGCTCTCAAGTAACACATTCACTTCTTGATAGAACACCTCGGCACAGGTGGCTTTGCACATCTTTAGAATCGTGAAGCAAGGCAAGGTCAGGGAAGACTCCAAATCGGCATTATACCACTTTTTAAACATCTTTGTTTTTACAATTGGTCGATGATTTTAGCTGAACTGTTTTAAAGTTTGTGTGGCACGAATTGCTTATTTGCACTAAATTGTTCATTTGCACTGAGGAGCTGTGTTAAAGCTCCGGGGGAGAAGACTGCAATCTCTGTTAGCGCTCTAGTCTCCTTTGCTAACGCGGTCGCTCGGCTGTATAAATTTGCCGATGACGCGACCGCGCAGCGACGCTCTTTAGAATCGTGAAGCAAGGCAAGTTCAGGGAAGACTCCAAATCGGCATTATACCACTTTTTAAACATCTTTGTTTTTACAATTGGTCGATGATTTTAGCTGAACTGTTTTAAAGTTTGTGTGGCACGAATTGCTTATTTGCACTAAATTGTTCATTTGCACTGAGGGAGCTGTGTTAAAGCTCCGGGGGGGAGAGACTGCAATCTCTGTTAGCGCTCTGGTCTCCTTTGCTAACGCGGTCGCTCGGCTGTATAAATTTGCCGATGACGCGACCGCGCAGCGGACGCGCGCAGCGGGCGCGACGCTGGCGGGCCGAAGGCGCGCCTAAGGCAAGCCCGTCTGCGCCCGTCCGCGTCCAGCCGGGTCTAGGGGCAGGTACCCCTGCCGAAATTTTGCCTGTGAGGGGTAGAACGATGTATAACTCAGCTCAACTCCATGATCTCAGAACAGAGATGGACTGTAACTGTGCGTATACTATGCGACTTGATAATTGCAGCGTGCAATGCACACACTGTAAATTCTATCTACAACCTACCTCCCAAATGTTAGCTGAGACTCATCCCAATAAGGAAATCAGAATGCTCCTACTCAACTGTCGCTCACTCCCTAAACATTATGTCGAAATTCACCTACTCTTAGAAGAGAGAAATCCTGATGTATTATTTTTAACTGAGACATGGTTGAATAAAGAAGCAGATTTTGTTATTGCCCAATCCCTCCCCCCCACTTATGTAATTCAGAGGCTTGATCGCAACACAGGTCGGGGAGGTGGCCTAGCCATAATTTATAAAGATAAGTTCCAATGTAGAACTTCTATGAACCGTATCCCTGATTGTGAAAGCATGTCTTTTGCAATCGACTTTACCCCACGTACACTTTTGCAGGGATTCTTGTCTACCGCCCCCAGGCCCTTTCGGCCTTTTTAATAAAGACCTACTTGATCTTGTAGCCCATTCTGCCAGCTCCTGCCCCAACTTTACAATTTTGGGGGATTTTAATATGCATTTTGATGATGGTCAACTGGCACCGTTAATAGAACTTGCGAATGACTTGGCAATGCTCCAACTAACTTTAAAAGTGGATGGCCCTACTCATAATAAAGGGCATTTGCTTGATCCCATATTTTCTAATATAAATATTTTATCTGTAGATAAGGCTGTTCCCATTCCATGGTCTGACCATTTTTTACTTTCTTTCGCATTTATACCTCCGGATGCTACTACACCGACTGTTAGAACTACGAAATTTGCCCGTAAGTGGTCGGCACTTTCTATAGAAGCTCTGATAGATAAGTTAAACGCTACTTCTCCCCCATCGCAATTAGACCCCACCCTTGCTAATGACAATTTTAATGAGTGGATTGAGTCAGCACTTGACGCTGTTCTCCCCAGAAAACAAATCTCAGAAAGGGTGGGAGTCAAAAAAATCCTTGGTATTCTCAACATCTACGTCAACTAAAGCAGATATGTAAAAAACATGAAAGAAGCTGGAGGAAAGATTTTTCTACTTCTAGCAAAAGTATTTACCGAGAAGCCATTAAATTGTATAAAGACGAAATAAAAAATGCCCAGGCGCTTTTTTATCAAGGCAAAATTTTAGCTGTAAACTCCTCTCGTGAGATATTTAAAATAGTCAAATCTCTTCTCGCAATCCCAACACCCTCTAAAGTTTCAACCAATGTTCTAGGGAGATGCAATGAAATTGCGGAATATTTCTCGGACAAAATACTAACGATATATAAATCGTTTTCTCAAAATATAGATGTAACGATCACTGGGACTTTCACCTCGGAATCCTCAATTTTGCTTGATGAATTTCCGCCCCTTGATCTTACTACTCTTCAAGGACTCTTGAGAGAGCTAAAATCGGGCTCCCCCTTAGACCCTGCCCCTCCTACCATTCTTCATCAAATTGCAGAGACTGTGTCACCAGTTATATTGGAGGTGATAAATTCCTCACTCAAGACAGCCATTGTGCCATCCCAATGGAAACATGCAAGGGTCAAGGCGTTGCTAAAAAAACCCAGCCTTGACCCGGAAAATTGGGGAAATTACCGACCAATTTCCCTACTACCGGGAATAAGTAAGTTAGCTGAGAAGTATATTAATTCCATTCTATCAGCTTTCCTGGAAAACAACAAGGGTCTCCATCCCACACAGACTGGATTCAGACCCCAACAGGGTACAGAAACGGCCCTCTTGGCTGTAGTAGAGGAAACAAGGAGGACTCTTGACAACGGAGGCTGCGCCGCCATCTTATTGTTAGATCTCAGCGCAGCCTTCGACACTGTTAATCATAGTTTAATGATTCAAAGACTTAGAGAGGTAGGTGTGACTGGATCAGCCTTAAAATGGTTCCAGTCTTTCCTACAAAACAGGGTGTTCACAGTTTTTGAGGACGAATGTTCCTCAAAACAAATTCTTCTGAAATGTGGTGTTCCTCAGGGATCCTCCCTCAGTCCCACCATGTTCAATGTGTACATGCGTTCGTTGGCTGAAATAGTATGTCCTTTTGGGGTCCACATCGTGACGTATGCGGATGACACGCAGTTAGTCATTTCCATGAAACAAAATAATCAACAGGGAGGTGACCTATTCACCTGCCTAGAGAAAGTCTCTGAATGGATGAATCATTCCTTTTTAAAACTTAATGGATCAAAAACTGAACTTATGTTGTTGGGGAAGTCTGCTCCTCGAAATATTGATCTTCTCTGGCCCAGCGTTTTAGGTCCTCCCCGGCCCCCAGAGAACAAATCAAAAGTCTTGGGGCTTGGCTTGACCGCAACCTTGATTTTAGGGCTCAAGCGCGTACAGTGGCAGCTTGTTGCTATAGTCTTTTAAGAATGATCAGAAAAATCCTTCCCTTGTTACCATTTATAGCTAGACGGGTGTTGGTCCAAGCCCTGATCCTATCAAGATTGGATTATGCTAACGCTTTGTATCTGGGAGCCCCGCAGGGCACCATTAAAATCCTTCAAACCGCACAAAATTGTGCAGCACGCATGCTAATGAACGTCTCCAAACGCTCCTCGGCAAAACCCGCACTCGCAACTTTACATTGGCTCCCTGTTCAGGAAAGGATCCAATTTAAGTCCCTATGTATCACCCACAAGATACTTTCTGGCAAGGGCTCTTCCATTGATCAGCTCCTGGATCCAACCTTATGTGCCTACCAGGGCTCTTAGATCTAACAACAAAGGTTTGGTCCTAATTCCTAAAATTAAACGATCACGTAGTGGAGGTCGAATGTTTACGTATAATGCATCCAAACTCTGGAATGGTCTTCCCCTCCACATACGTTCTGAACCAGATTATCTCAAGTTCAGAAAACTGTTGAAAACCTTCCTCTTTCCATAACTTCCTTGCTATAGCGATTCCTCAGGGTGTCATAGCGCTGGGATGCCTCCGGGTAACCATGCGCTCTATAAGTGCTCCTTCATTCATTCATTCATCTACTCAGCAGACACAATCAAAGCATACACAAATGGGAAATCAATACAAGACTCTCAGTTTGTACTTTCACATATGGAGCACTCTGGACACAGAGCTGCTCACAACAGTCCAAAACAAAAAAATGCTCATCCTTCGTGACCACATTTCCAGGTTTCTACACTGCCTGTTCTTACAGAATACCCTGTGGATCAGCTTTTCAGTGGCACTATGCTTACACTTTTCCAGAGATCTCCACTGTGGTCAAGTAAATGAGACGACCCCGTGACAAACCAACATGGGCCAGACAAATATGGTACTTCCAGTTGCTAGAAATGTCCATACATCCTCATGGCAAGCTCACAGTTTTCTAAAATCTATTAAGAAGGGAGCAAGGGCAAATGTATCATCTAAACCTACAATTACTCAATGTACAAATTAGGCTCATGAAATCTTATGGTTTCTGGGTACCTTAATTTACCCACTTTGGGCCAGATGTACGAACATTCACATTTGCGAGTCGCAAATTGCGACTCGCAAAAGTGAATGTACAACAGTGTGTCAGACACTGTTTGTGATTCCCAATGGGGTCGCAAAATAAATGGCTAGCACTCACAGGGATGGTGGCCTGCTGGGGTCAGCAGATCACCTTGTCTGTGACTGATTTTTTAATAAAGCAGTTTTTTTTTTTAATGCAGCCCGTTTTCCTAAAAGGAAAACGGGATGCCTGCTCTTAAAAAATATTTTCGCACTCATTCACAAAGGGGAAGGGGACCCCTTCCCGTTTGCGAGTGGCTTACCTTCCTTTTGAAAAGGGTGGTAAACTGTGAGTTTTGCGACAGCAAATGCGGTCACAAAACAATCATACATTGCAGTCAGACTCACTATTAGGAAGGGACACCCCTGGCACACCCCTTCCTAATAGCAAGTCACAAACCATATTTTGCGAGTCGCTAATAGGTTAGCGACTCGCAAAATATGGTTTGTATATGGGGCTGACAAATTTTGCAGTCGCAAACGGGCCGAATTCCCGTTTGCGACCGAAATAAACGGTCGTACATCTACCCCAGAGTGTATAATATAAGGTAGCACGGAGGGGCGTGGCCGAACAGGCCAACATGGCGTATGTACTTTGAACTATTCCGCAGCCCAATCTCCCATCTGCCCTCATTCTGCTGCTGGTAGCCCTGCTCTGTCACACCAACTGCATCCCGAATACCTCCGGCAACCGAAGAGGACACAGGCCTGCTGTTGCTCACCCCCGAGGCTTCATCGGAAGCACAGACATGCTTCAGGGAGACAGCCAGGCAGCCTGCACGAGGTAACCAGGGATGGCGACTGCAGGCTCCGGGCCACGCAGGAGTGGCTGCTGGGGACTAGACCTGGGATCGAGGTCACCCCGGGACTGCCGGACTCCCTGAGGGGGTGAGGACTAATCGTGACCTAGTGGAGCGGCCCACTGGGCTTGGAGGCCACCACTTGTGAGGGAGACCCACCTAGCCACTGGGACCTGCTGGGAGGATGGAGCTGGGTCTCACGACTTCTCAACAGCCTACGGGGACTGCTGTCATAGGCAGAGATGACCGGGCGTGAAGAAGCACCCTCCAACAGCCCTGCAGCTAACTCCAGGAGGTAGGGGGCCCCATCCACTCTGCTGGGCAGCGACCTCCCCTCTGCCATTTCAAACAACTGACCCAGTTGTGCTGAAGGCCTTGAAGGCATCAATCTGTGGATCCGGGGGGGAGGTGGAGGGGTGTCTAACTTGCACCCTTGGCGTGTTGGGCCGCTGCCACTTTTGAGGACCACTCAAGGTGAATGGACCTACAGGGAGGATGGCGTTGATTGCTGGGTCTCTGGAGGCACCCAAACCAGCTCTCCCTGTGTGGACCTCAGAGCCCTTCCTTGTCTCTCCCCTCTCCTCCGCAGACACCTGGGTGGCCACCACGACCGGGGGGCCTGGGTGCTGGGGAAGCCTTGCAAATTGGGGTAGTGGTTAGGATGCCGCCCCTGGAGGGGTGTGTGAAACCGGGGCCACCTGATGACGAAAGAAACCGCTCTCGAGTTCCAGCACCCCAGGGGCCCCCCTATTCAACGGATCCAAAGGAAACTCTGGCAGCTACCACGACTACTGGCCGAATCAGCTACTCACCCGCCCCTAGTGGGACTTGCCCTCTCCCTACGACCACCGCGTTTCTTCGGACCCGGACATGCTGTTGCACCTGTGGGGTGTCCTTCAGCCCGACACTATGGTGACATTGGACCTGCCTGCTGAGTCGTCTGAATGCTCATGGGACACTGTGAAAGCGAGTCAACCGTGTGCCCTCAGACTGATCCTGTGATCCAAGGATTGGTGACACCGCGAGGACCTATAGTCATGGGGTGAGACTGTCCTCCCTCCTCGCAGACACAGATTAAGATGGAGCGATTCACGCAGTCTTCCTCCTACACTTCCAAGTCTGCAGGCTAGTAGTCTGTACCCCCATCAGCCACTGACTCCCACAGCATGGCATCCATGCTCCAGGTGATTCAGGAGTCCCGTACCGCCCTTGAGACCAAGATTGGGGAGGATGGTATAGACATTGCCCTTCTACGCTAAGACCTACGCAATGTCCCCGACAGAGTGATCGAGGCTGAGGAGAGAATCTCTGTCTTCAAAGATACTTCCAAAGAACTCTGAGAGATGGTTTCTCACCTCTCCTCTCTAAGCTGCTTGAGGATTGTATGGAAGACACCAAAAATAGGGCATGGCGTAACAACCTGTGATTCGTGGGCTTTCTGTAGGAAGTAGAGGGCTCTTCCCTGGAGAAATTCTTTGAACCCTGAATCTCATCCTTGCTCCCAGCTGATCAGCTGTCCTCGTGCTTCATCCTCGAACGAGCCAACCGGGCACTGGAACAGATGCCCCCCGCCTCAGGCCCCATCTAGAGTCCTGATCACCAAAATCCTAAACCACAAAAACAGGAATGCCATCCTCAGGGGAGCCAGACAGAGAGGGCAACCTCCTTTCCAATCCGCTCATATTTTTGTCTTCCCGGACTCTACCCGTCTGGTCCAGAAATAAAGGAAATTGTTCTATACCGTCAAACAAAAACTTAAAGCATTGGGCCACACCAATAAGCTCCTGTTCCCAGCATACCTGAACGTATGCTCCATAACTCCCATTCCCTTTTCTTTAACACCCCTGAGCAGACCTGGGAGTAGGCGATGGAAGAGAAGGCCTTGCGGCGACCCACCATGAACGTCCCATCGCAGGCCTCTGGCAACCCACAAAAGATAAAAAAGTCATACCCAGGGATGGTATTCCCCAGAGACGCCACACCTGGAGGCACGGGGACCGGTGTGCTGGCTCACTGAGGACATTGGGGCATGGAGGATGGCGACACCCAGGGAGGAGGAGACCACGCAGATCCACTTTTCCCTCTGGCGGTGGCACTGATGGCCGGGCCAACGAAGACATCGCGGCCTCCACCCGGGACCCTAACTTACAGCCCCTAACAACCGCTAAAACTACACTTTTGTTTAACTTCAGCTAATACGGTCCCCATATTCTAGTGAGCCTCTTGCTCTACAATAACTAGCCAGCAGCATTGTATTCTACTACATATGGAGAGACCAGCGATATGTGGACCCTGTACTGTTGTTAACTTAGAAAAATTGAGGGGATTTGTTTGGGCGACAGATGCTTCTCAGGTGGAAGTGTGGGGTGGGGGAAGATGGGGGGCATAGGGGATGGTCTTGGTGTTCTGAGTTTTATGTTTTTCCTTTTAAGGTTACTGTTCACACCTCAAGCACACTATGCATGCATGATGCCACACACATGGGCCCCCTGGGCCAGAGGCCCTGCAGCACCACTACCATGAACGATCGGAGGAACATGTCTTCCACTGGTCTATACTTCACACGCCACTCCCATGTTGAGTATGACTGACTTTGGAGTCCTGAAATGAAACGTAAACGGCCTGAACAATCGCATCAAGCAAGGCCCATCTTCCAATTCCTGAAATGCCACATGCCACGGTTGTTCTCCTATAAGAAACAAACCTTCTGTGGAGTAAAGTCTGTAGTAATGATGGGATTTTAGGGAGTGGGAAATGTCACATTGAAGCTGTATGACAAAAATGTATTGTACTGTCACCTATATAGCAACATGAATTGTAACTGTATTGAGCGCTCGTCTTGCTTTACTGTAACCTGTCATATTGCTATGTTTATTAACAAAATACCAATAATAAAAAAATAAAAGAAACACACTTTCTTGGCACATGTTGCCCAGCCCTAGCCGGCTAAGACGGGGTTTTCCACTCAGGCCACATCAGGGGTTCCCGTGGGTCCGCGATTCTACTTCACCGCAGTTTTCCTCTGTCAGTCACCCACTCTGCCACAGACAACTCTGGGGCCTCATAGAGGGTATCCACTACAATATACTCTCAGTCTATGTCCCACCACACCTAACGAGTGCAACCCTAATGGACTTACAGGCAGTGATCCTTAACCTTCCCGCGGGCCTAACAAATTTAATTCAGCGCTGGATCCCCAGATGGATTCCATGGGGTCCAGAGCTCCTTAACCTTCCCCTAGGCCTAATAATTGTAGGAGGCTACTATAATTCAGTTGCTGGATCTCTGGATGGACTCCATGGGGAGCCAGAGCCGTTAGCCCAACATGGACCCTCCCTTCTTGCAGACTGGGCCACCACCCGCAGCCTGTGCGACGTATGGAGAAAGTGGCACCGCGTGAAGCAAGTTAAACACATATATTGGGAACCCACTGCTGCTTTTCCAAACTGAACTAACTTTTTATGCCCTTTGCTGATATAATCGCTACACCAGATGCATCCATCCTACCGAGGGGAATCTCAGACCATGTCCCGGTCATTGTGCAACTTGGAGCAATGGAGAGAAGCCTCAAACCCATGTGGCGACTAAGGGCCTGGTGCCTAACTGACTCTCAATGCTCTCAGCACCTACAGCAGGAGCTGACCACTTATTTTGAGCTTAATCATGACTCCGTGGTGACCCAGGGTATACCTTGGGTAGCTGGAAGAGCGTTCATGAGAGGCAGAACGAAGGCCTACATATGCAGATAATCTAAAGTCAGACTTCGGAAGATAGCGGACCTAAACTCTGCTTAGAGCGTCAATACAGGAGGCAGCCGGATGAAAGTATGAGACTCTGCCTCTCAGCTCACAAAACCTCACTGCGCCAACTGTGTCAAGACAAGGGCAAGAAGAGCTAGATCGCCTCACTGGCCAGAGTCTATGAGTGGGAAGAGAAGACCGGGAAGCTATTACACTGGTTGGAAACCTGGGATGCACCCTCTAGATTGATCCCAAAGATCCGTGATCCAGGAGGTGGCACTCTGAACAAGTCCACCGAGATAGTAGATGCCTTCACCTCTTACTACAGTAAACTATATACGCGGCAGCAATGCGCACAGCGTGAATTTGACCAACCGCTCATTAACAATCTCCCCCACCGTTCTCCCAGCAACCGACAGAGTGCTCCTCGACCAGCTGATCACCCTCAGGGAATTTGAGGCGGCAATAGCAGATATGGCCACTGGCAAGACACCTCGGTCCAAAGGCTTCTCGGCTGAATACTATTCTGGATTCAAAACCCTATTAGCCCCTCACCTCCTTAAGCTCTACCTCAAAGCACTTGAATTGGGCCAGCTCCTCCTGGAACTGGATTTAGCCACCATTGTGGTCATACACAATGCAGGGCAACCCCCGAAGGATTTTTCATCCTATTGCCCAATGTCACTGATTAACACCGAGCTTAAGATCTTCGCTAAAATACTGGTTCATAGACTGCTCCCAATGATCTCCACGCTCATTCAGCAGGATCAGTGCGGCTTCATACCTCACTGCAGTACCCGACACTGTATCCGCAGAGTGCACACTAAACTGGCACAATACCACACACTCCCTGATCCTGCTGTCCTCATCCTTCTTGATTTTGAAAAGGCATTGGACTCCTTGAACTTTTCGTTCCTCTTCCAGGTTCTTGACAAGATGGGGTTCGGACCACGACACCTCTCCTTCATGAAGGTACTTTATGCCCAACTTCGAGCCTAGGGGAGAATCAATGGCGCTCTTTCCTCAACCTTCCCAATCGGACTTGGTAACAGATAGGCATGCCACCTCTCACGGCTATTATTCGCATTGGTGGTTGAACCAGTCACGTTGTTGATCTGATGCACAACTCTGAGAGTTCCGCTGGCACACTGGTTTTGAGGACCGCATAGCATTATATGCAGATGACGTGCTGCTTTTCATGTACCGGCCCTAAAGCTCAGGCCCATGAAGGCCCATGAAGGCCCTCTACGGTGAGGCTTCCATGCTCCAGGTCAACTGGACCATACTCCTGGTCCCCCTTAAGGGCGATGTCTATACAACGGACTGGCAGTCCCGACTCCTGATACGCCGTCTTAGTTTCCTATACCTTGGTAACTTTTGGAGCTTAAACTTCCACCATTTACAGGCATGAGCAGTGAAAGACATAGTCGAATGGGCAAGCCTGCCCCTCATGATCCTGGGCCGAGTTGCACTCTTTAAAATGAAGGATCCTGCCCAGGCTCCTTTATGCCCTGCAAAGTTTCCCCCCTCTCCAACCCACCCTCTTTGTTCAAGCATCTTACAGCCCGAATACGAGGATTCCTTTGGCGCAGCAAGACCCCTATGATCGCCTTTCAAAGATGTATATAATCCGCATATGAAGGAGGGATAGGCATGGCAGACCCTCACCTCCACTGCTGGGCATCCTAGATCCAGAGATTAATAACTGGTTATTTGGGGGTCAGGAGGACCCCGCCTTTCACCTCGAAGTGTCCCTACTGGGTTGTCAAAAATACGATGGGCCATTATGTGAGGACTGTTGTAATCTACTTGTTGGGTGAATGCATCCTCCCCATTGTTGTTCTCTGCCTTGCTGCTCAGCCAGTGGTGAGGTCATTGGAATGCTAGAGGGTTGATGCTTGAAGTGAGGGAGTCAGTTGAAGTGCATGGGCTGAGCAGCAAGGAGGCTGCTCCTGGTGGGGCATAAAATGGATCTTACCATCTTCCTGTAACTTGTAACTGAAACTGTAACTTGAAGAATAAATCCATAACCTTTATCTACATGACCTGTCTACGTGACATGCTTCATTTTAACACGGACCCCATTCCAAAATTGCTCTCGGAGGTGACGCGAGTACCACTTCTATGCTGGTATGCTGCCCCATGATGGATCCGATGGGATTGCTGTTCCACACCGGAACCCTCCCCCCCCCTGCCCATGGCACGGCACATGGCTGCGGAAAGCGTCACGACTTGAAGACATCAGCGTTGGAACCTCATAGGTACATCTAAATTGGGAGACATGAGGTCCGGTTCACAAATGAAAACATTTTCAGAGCTACATGAGGACTTTACGCTTCACAGAACCCAGTTTTATAAGTATCTCCAGCTGCGCCATGGTCTGGTGGCCTACTGACAAACACTAGCTAACCTTCCAGAATACAACCCTCAGGAACCTAGAATCATCTTTTGGTGCACTAGGTCGAAGTGCCATCATGTCAATCTATAGATCCCTTGTACTAAACACCCCGAGCTCCTGGGCTTCTCCGAGGGTGATGGGAGGACCGAGTGGGCCCTCTAGATAAAAGCGACTGACAAGACGCAAAGATGGCCCGAGAGTGCTGGTTATCTTCTCTCGCCTTCGACTCAATGGCCTAAAATATCTACACATGGCCTACGACACACCTTGGAGATTTGGGAGAACGGGGCGAGATGCAGGGGCTAACTGTCCCAGATGCGCCATTGATGACGGCGATTCTTTCACATGGTATGGGACTGCCCCATTCTTGCATGTTACTGGGCACAAATATTCTCCTCACTATTTAACATACTTTAACGGCCGATTGACTTTTCCCCACGCATTGCCTTTTTGGGAATCCTGGATGATGTGGGGGGCCTCTGGGGAGAACAGAATCTCATGGACATTGGTGTCACCCTAGCAGAACTGGAAATCAAGCCCCATCCCAAGATGCTTGGAGAGCAGCAATGGACTGGTGCGCCAAGCTAGAGGAGCCAGTATACCAAGCATGGCGCTGGCCACATAAACATGAGAAGGTCTTGGGGTGGCAGTGGTCCTTCTACAACATATTAGTGCCCTAGGAGCAGAGACTGGGGTCTTATTCCTTTCCTATTAGTGGCTACCTACTTACAATCACCTGAGCAAACGCAATGTATGTATGTGACATACTGTTGTTTTCTTACTGTTTTTAACAGCAGAAATCAATAAAATGTGGTTATAAAAAAAACATAAGGAAGCACGTCGCCCTACAACCAGGACAATGGCTAAGCCCCACGTAAGGTACCAAAGGGGACACTGTGGACAAATAATGCGGACTATTTACAACCTCCGCACCGACATGGAGAAACAGATAGCTGATGTCGGCGTACAAGTGGGGCAGCTCCGCCAGGACATTCGTAAAATTGCAGCGAGAGCCACGGATGTAGAGCTTGGATGTCCACCACCGTGGATACGGTCCATAACCTGAATGCGGTGGTCGCCAGACTTAAGGGGAAGCCGGTGTGCCACTGCGAACGCAGAGCGCAGGACGCGAAGGGCCACTCATGACCGCATAACCAGTGCCTTGTCGGCGTCCCGAAGGAGCAGAAGGGATGAGCCCCAATGCCTTTTTGATAGGGTGACCAACTGGCATGGGTGCAAATTTAGGACGGTGAGTGTAAAAATTCAGGACAAAGGGTCAACATTCAGGACAAAAATTCAGGACAGGAGGTCAAAATTCAGGACAAAAGGTAAGCTTTACAGACACATTGGAAGAGGTCACGCAATAGTATATAAGTAAGTAAATAGACAACCACTTAAGTACAGTGAAAAGAAGTTTATATTAGGTTGAGACAATTGTGCACTTCATGTTTTTTCAGTATGCGCGCACCCTTGAGCAAATGTGCAGGTCTTTTTGTGGTAACAAACCTGCCCGACCCCCATCTTTCCAGCCTCCCAGGGAAACGCCCGATGCCCAGTCCGGCCAGTCCGGCCTAGCCACCACTCTCCAATGGTGACCCTCCTCTTCACATAGACCCTCTCTCATGTGTATTTAATTTCTTTTATAGTGCTACTCATCCCAAGTAAGTAGGACAGGGTGTCGGAGTGCGTTACATCACACACGTATTATATAGAGACAGTGACTCATATAAATGTGAAAGTCAATCTATAGGAAATGTACTTAAGATAATGGGAGTTACAAGGTGTAATCATTCTTTCATCCATCATTCAGTCTTTCACCATTCATTCTGTCCTTCCATCTGTGTGCCCAGCCATATGAATATTCAACCATTTGCAAACCTATCTATCCTTCCATCCATTCATCATTCCACTCATCCATCCCTCCATCCACCCTTTCACTCATCCATCCCTCCATTCATCCTTTCAACTTATCCATCCGTACACTCATCCATCCACTCTTCCTCTCATACATACATACATCCATTCACTCATCCATCCAGCCATCTACCCTTTCACCCATCCTTTCACTTACTCATTCATCCACCCAGTCACTCATCCTTCCACCTTTTCAGTCATCCATCCATCCATCCTCTCTTTCTCCATCCGTCTTTCATTTAGCCATCCATCCTTCCATCCACACATCCATCTACTCATCCATTCATGAATCCATCCATTGACCCTATCACTCATCCATCCACCTTTTCTCTCATCCATCCACCCTTTCACTCCTTCACTCATCCATCCATCCTTTCTCTCATCCATCCACCCTTTCACTCCTTCACTCATCCATCCATCCTTTATCTCATCCATCCACCCTTTATCTCATCCATCCACCCTTTCACTCATCCATCCACCCTTTCACTCACTCATACAGCCTTACATCCACCCTTTCACTCATCCATCCATCCATTCGCCCTTTCACTTATCAATTCATCAATCAATCCATCAGTTCACTCACCTATCCACCCATTCACTCACCTGTCATCCACCCTTTCACTCATCCATCCACTCATCCATCCATCCATCCTTTTACCTGTCAATCTACCCTTCCACCCATACATCCATCTATTTACCTTTTCTCTCATCCATCCTTCCACTCACTCATCCTTCCATCCTTTCTCTCATTATCCATCCATTCAGCCTTTCATTCATCCATTCACCTAGCAAGGGGTGGGGCAGGGGAGGGCTCACTATGAGCCTGTAGATAGGCAATCCGAAAAAGTGGAAGTCATGAGTCATGCATGATGCACAGTGCCACTGTGACATGGTGTTGTTTCCAGGGCTTTAAGTGGGATGAAAAAACTGGGGGGGTCTCTCCAAAGGGGGTGTTCGATATAATTAAGGGCATGGCTTAAAACACCTAAGCTAAAAATCTGTGCTTAGCATAGTGTGCCGCCCGACTGGTAATTTGCTGCTTCTGTCATTGAATCCAAATATATAACACAAGTAGTGTTACACCTACAAGCCAGAACTATTGGCTTTGTCAATGGTTGCTAGTTGCATAAAATAAAAAAAGCAGCAACCATGGCTTTGTTGAATATAACATTGAAAATGCGTCCGTTTTAAAATGATGAGACAGTGAAAGACCCATAACCCTTTTTAGGTCTCGCCTACGCAGCGTGCATGCGATGCATAGGAGGACCTTTAGCTGTCGCTCTGGTCATTTTCAAGCACACATTTGTGCTTGTGGCGGCATCCACCTTGCGGGAGCGAGCAGGGGCGCGCCACAAGCACGAGTGCAGTGCTTGAAAATGAGCAGACTGCGCGCGCACGCACGCAGCACTCCTGGGCTCTCTCTCTCTCTCGCTCTCTCTCTCTCACTCTCTCTCTCTCCTCTCGCTTTCTCTCTCTCTCTTTCTCTCTGTCTCTCCCGCTCTCTCTTTCTCTCTCTCGCTCTCTCTCTCCCCCTCTCTCGCTTTTTTTCTTGGCCGGTGCATGCCTTAACTCTTTCCACCCAATGCGTTGCCTTTTCTGCGAGACGATGCTGTCCCCCACTCCACCCTTTATCCTTTGTCTTGTTAACTTCAGACCAGCGCTCGTACCTAATACCTAAACCCAGCCTCCTTTTGAAACACTCCCCAACGATCTCTCTCTCTCATTTGCTTTCAGAACCTGCCTCCGACAATTTTATTGTAGGTGACGTTTCCTATCTCGGCACCAAATCGTGGATATGATCATATACATTTTAAAGCTTGGGCAAAGTGGGCAATTGCCCAGGACCCCACCATGCATCCACCCCCCCCCCATTTCCCGCCCTCGGGAAAGTGAACTTTCTCTCTATGTCGCCTCTACGTCTGTATTTGAACCCCTCTGCTTTTCTCTGCCTACCTTTAACTCAGTCTCTCTTTAAATTTAAGGATTTCTTGGTGCCCTGTCAAGGCATTTTTCAGCTGTTTTTTTAGCGACCACAGTTTCTGAAAGTTTATTTGGAACCATACAGCCTTGAATTCGCGCAAAATGGATAATAAAAGTACAAGTTGTACCGCGCAGGGATCCCAAAAGTATGTCTTGCTTAGGGCCCAAAATTCCTTAAGATGCCACCAGGGAGGAGGATACAAGACTTTGACCATTCCAGCTCCAAGCAGGAGTCATTTTGTGTAAAGGAGCTGCGGCGTGGCTGGAGACTGCCGGGCTTTGCAAAGAGTTAACTGTGTGCAAGTGTGCTGCGGTGGGCGTTCAACTCTCTGGTGTCCACAGATGTGACTCTGGGTTCATGGGATTAACTAAGTGAAGTTTTCAGCACAGATGTGTCAGGGTAGAAGCACCGCAGTGCTCTTTCCCTTCCCCAAACCCACCTCTCTTTCTTCTACGCCCCTGGTCCTTCCCCTCACCCTCACCCACTTTTCTTTCCTCTTCCCTTTGTGCCTCTTCTCTTTCTCTCTTCACTCATTTTTTGTCATCGCACTCCTTTCACCCACTGCACTCCTTTAGATACTCACGTTCTCACTTCCTCCTTCCAGGCCCGGTTCTAGAGGGTGGGCCAGGCCCACCCAAACATGAGCTTTGGCCCTTGCAGTGACTGCATGAAGGCCAATAGAAAATGTCCACTTTAATTTAAAATGTTTCTCCGAACGTTGTTTTTGTTCCTGTTTTAGGAGTTGCGTGATTGGGCCTGGGCTCTTTCTCACAGGCACCCCCAATCACGCATCTCCTTTTAGGAAGGTGGGCTGTGTCCCCGCCCACTCGTGCAGGTACAATAGGGGCATGGCGAAGGGGACAAATACTTTCTTTGGCGCCAGGTAACCTTTGCCTTCTGTCCTGCTGCATGGATATTTCCTTTTCTACTCAGTGCTGGAGAAAAGAAGTTTGTTTATCCTGATTCACCTTTCCTGACCCCTGTAGCTGCATATCAGATCGGGCTGTGAGGAGAAACCGAGCAGGTAAGAGAACATGTGGCTATTTGTTTCATGCTGGACTCTGCCACGGATGCAAGACAACAATAAACAAGCATTTGCAATGCAATAGGTCTCGCATTTGCGAGAGTTTAAGCTATTGGCATTGTAAATGATAATGCCTTTTATTTATGTTTTAAAAACCAACACATAAATAAAAGGCATTGTCATTTACAATGCCAAGAGCTCAAACTGTTGCAAATGCGAGACCTATTGCATTGCAAATGCTTGTTTACTATGACCCCCATCCCCTCTCCATTTCCAGACCTTCTCCTCCTCTCACCCATTTCTCGACTTCTCTCCCTTTCCAGTCGTCCTCCCTCTCTTCCTCTATCACTCTCCCTTCTTTTCTGTTTTTTATCTCTTTCCATGCTACACTCACCTCCTCTCACTCTTTTTCCCGGCCCTCTCTCTCCCACAGTACTCCTCCCTCCTCTATTTCCCGGCTTCAGCGTACAGTGAACCAGTGAAGAGCCCTGGCACGTGGACACTTGTGACAGCACAGACATTGATCACGTGTGACCTCTGAGGCTTTCTGAAGATTTTGGTAAATGGACATAACACAAACTCCTCTCTCAATATAAGCACCGGCTGAAGAAAGTAGGCTGTACCAAAGGTTTTAAGTGCAGGCACACAAGAAAAAAATAGTGGTGTTTAGTGGAGGGAGTGAGTGCTTTAGAAGTCGCATCCGGTGGATGAAGTGCCCTATCAACATCCGAGGTACCACTGACTGCGAGCATTTATCACCTCAGACCTGGTTTGACGCAGTTCAGTAACAGTTCCCTCTCAGTCAGGGAGCGCGATAAAATGTGCATCGTTGTGGAATTCGGGAAGATCTCAGTTTTGGTGACAATGCGGGTCTTTGCAAACTTCGCCAGTCGCCACAGGAGAGGCCTCCCCTAAGCAGCGTCATTAGGCCCGTTATCTGCGCGGTGTAATTTGGCTGTTGACAGAGTATCTGCGGCGCAAGCGTGCAGGCAGTTGCGAGGGTGGCGGATTGTAATCAAGGAAACGTTTAGCCGTGCAACGCTGCATCTTGAGCAGTTTTGAATCAACATTGCCTTTAGGGGACACGCGCGAACAAAAAAAAAGCCTATTCATTTTTAGAGGCAGCATTCGAGTGGCACTATATGGAGTGAGATTTGACGTGCGTTAATTGCTGCACATCTACCCTAATTAGAAATCTTCATGTCCTTTTGCCGCTGTCAGGCTGATGACCCATTGGCGATGCTGGGCGAATCGGGACTGCCGTTTGGGCTCACAGGAAGTTTTCCTAGGGTGAGTCGCAGCGGCAGAACGTGGCTGAGCGCGTGTGAAAGCTGGTTCGCAACTCAAGAATGTTTTTTTTTCTCTCTTTTTTTTGTTTTATTACCTGCGACTGTTTTCAAATAAGAAAATACACTAAAATACACTTCTTGCAGAAGAAATTAAACGTATTTTTCGAAATAAAATTCACACAGATAGATGCCTGGTTCTAGTATATTTTTGTCTTACGTGAAAGGGAGCGCACAGGGAAGAATGTGTTTTTATTTTGTCACGTATCTGTTTGCATACAGACAGAGGTGATTGAGCATCTCATCCTGTGGCCCGAGGCGCATTTTATACAAGCTGTCGGCATTGTGAGAAAAATATAGTGCGTCTCGGCTAATGAAGGAGACCGTGTAATGCCGCCAGTGAAAGATCCAGTCCGGGTGGGCCGCCCCAAAAGGAGACAGGGCGGTAACAAGGAGGGACTAAGAAGCCTCCTTTACAATGAAAAGCCACCGTTGCCAATAGGAATCATGGGCGGGGCTTCAAGTCCCCTTCTACAAGTGTATTGATCACAATAAGCCTCGCAGAGCAAGGAGCGCATGCACGCTCCAGTGCTAGGTCTGCGAGACCTAAAAATGTCCAGATAACTGGTGATTTATGATCTTGCTGGAGAGCAATAATTTGTCTTTTGCTAGTTTTGAAATGCAGATAACTGTATTTTATGTGGATAGCTCAGTTAGTTACTGCCTTTGTCAAAGAGATCCTTGTGTTACTTGCAGTTCAGAAGTTACAATCCTAACATAGGACTGTAACCTATGAACTGTCATCAAAGAGCTGCATACAAACCTGAATGGTATAGTTAGAACTTTGCTTTTTTTGTGTTGTCATATAGTTAGAACTTCCCCAGTCTTTCATTATTCTAATGTTGATAGAAAGAGTTTTTTTGGGCAGATATACATTTTTATCAGTAAAGCTAACCCCCAACCAACGTAGTACTCTTTAAATCCTGAGTTTGTGTTTCCCCAGACGAAATCCTCTTAAAATATACTGCCCACCAGTATGGATGACATGTGATCCCTACACCTTGTAATCCTTGTAATCCTCATTGGTTTATGTGACATTCCCTGTAGAATGATTTACTGATTCAGTGTCACTGTATAATGTGTGTGTGATGTAAAGTACTGTGACACCCTACACTGATATGAGTAGCACTATACAACAAATTAAATGCATATGAGAGGGCATTGCGGAGAGATGAGTGGCCCTGGTGGAGGGTGGCAGTGAGGGAATCCGAGGAGGAGGTCATGGGGGGAACTACGGAGAGATGAGGGGCACTTGTGGAGGGTGGTAGTGAGAGAGTCTGAGGAGGAAGTCATGAGGGGGAGAGGCTATGGAGAGATGAGGGGCACTTGTAATCCTCATTCGCTTATGTGACATTCCCTGTAGAATGATTTACTGATTCATTGTCACTGTATAATGTGTGTGTGATGTAAAGTACTGTGACACCCTATACTGATATGAGTAGCACTATACAACAAATGAAATGCATATGAGAGGGCATTGCGGAGAGATGAGTGGCCCTGGTGGAGGGTGGCAGTGAGGGAATCCGAGGAGAAGGTCATGGGGGAGGGGCTTTGGAGAGATGAGGGGCACTGTTGGAGGGTGGCAGTGAGGGGTCTGAAGAGGAGGTCATGGGGGAGGGGCTTTGGAGAGATGAGGGGAACTGTTGGAGGGTTGCAGTGAGAGAATCCGAGGAGGAGGTCATGGGGGGAACTACGGAGAGATGAGGGACACTTGTGGAGGGTGGTAGTGAGAGAGTCTGAGGAGGAAGTCATGAGGGGGAGAGGCTATGGAGAGATGAGGGGCACTTGTAATCCTCATTCGCTTATGTGACATTCCCTGTAGAATGATTTACTGATTCATTGTCACTGTATAATGTGTGTGTGATGTAAAGTACTGTAACACCCTACACTGATATGAGTAGCACTATGCAACAAAGGAAATGCATATGAGATGGCGCTGCGGAGAGATGAGTGGCCCTGGTGGTGGGTGGCAGTGAGGGAATCCGAGGAGGAGGTCATGGGGGGAGGGGCTTTGGAGAGATGAGTGGCCCTGGTGGAGGGTGGCAGTGAGGAATCCGAGGAGGAGGTCATGGGGGAGGGGCTTTGGAGAGATGAAGGGCACTGTTGGAGGGTGGCAGTGAGGGATCTGAGGAGGAGGTCATGGGGGAGGGTTTTGGAGAGATGAGGGGCACTGTTGGAGAGTGGCAGTGATGGATCCGAGGAGGAGGTCATGGGGGGAGGGGCTTTGGAGTGATGGGGGGCACTGTTTGAGGGTGGCAGTGAGGGAATCCGAGGAGGAGGTCATGGGGGAGCTACGGAGAGATGAGGGGCACTTGTGGTGGGTGGTAGTGAGGGAGTCTGAGGAGGAAGTCATGAGGGGGAGAGGCTATGGAGAGATGAGGGGCACTGTTGGAGGGTGGTAGTGAGGGAGTCTGAGGAAAAGGTCATGAGGGGGAAAGGCGACGGCGAGATGAGGGGCACTGTTGGAGGGTGGTAGTAAAGGTATTTACGGAGAAAGAGGTCATTGGTGGGGCACAAAAAAAGACCTTCACACCAGTGCTAAAGCCGGCCCTGTCATGGCCTTTCTATTTTATTTAATTAACAATCGGGTCATTAGGGCAACTGTGGAACATATTTTAAAGTGTGTGCTAATTAGATTTACTGCTATATTCAATGTTTTAAGTTTGAAGGTGATTTTACTAATGTTTTTTACAGGGAATAATGAAAGTGGAACTGGATGGTGGCTGATATGGGGCTGGGGCCCAAGGTCAGCTGTGAGATAAGGTGCAGTGGAGAGGGGTGGTAGAAAAGTGGATAACCAAGCCTGGAAGGGAGTGCACTGCAGAGTCTGGGGTCAGGTGGAGGAAGTAATGAGGGATTCTCCCTGAAAGCTCGGACAGAGGGAGCCCGAGTAGTGTAACTTGCCTGGTACTCCCACCTCAGAAACCTCCTCTTCCCACAATTACATGGAAAAAAAACACTTTATTGATAGTGATAACATTTAGAAAGACATTTGGAAAAGGGTGCGTTTTACTGGGCCTTGTAAGACTAAGGAGAGATAAAGGAGGGCCCTGAAGCAGGCCGGGCTAGATATATAAGCGACAAATCGGGCCTTCAGTGGCCCACCCGAATGCACCCTTGGCCCACCTAAATAACAATTCCTAGAGCCGGGCCTGCCTCCTTCTTCGCTTCTATAACTCTTTCCCCTCTCCTGTCCACCTCTCTCCTTCCCTCCCCCCACTAATACAACAGGTTAGAAGTTAGATTGTTAATGATAAGAAAAAAACTCGACTTCCTTGCACACATGAACAGTCACTACTAGACTAAGTTCACGCTCTCTCAGTTCACAGTCTCTTAATTTGAAATTGAGAGCCTTTGCAGCGCTTTGAAACCTGCTTACTATAAAAGCCGGCACTATAAAAGCCTCTGGATAGAAATAAACATGGCGAGGACTGGCAGCATTTCAAGCTGTGGACGAGCCTTCAACTCACTTACCTGAGGCTTGCAGCAACCAGGAAGGGGAACTGGCGGCGACGAGGCTACTCTGGCTTCTTAAGAAGTGTGTGGGTCACGTGACCGCACTGAGGCAACACTTCATGGCTACAGGGAAGCCGTGGTTGCTTCACTTTGGGGTGTCCTTAGGGTACAGCCCCCCAATGTTGCAACCAAGAGTTATAAGCTTTAGCGGGTGTTCATTGGTTTAGGAAGGCTTGAAGATGAGGCTGCGGATAGCGCTTGAAATTTGGCCAACCGTAGAAATGCATGAGAAATGCTCTTCTCCAAGGGTGCTTTAGGCGCTATAATCTATCTACTTAGGGTGCGTTGTCATGTAGAGGCCAGGCGGAGGAGCCCCCTGCAGTCCCCGCCATCTTCTATTTTCTTTTGCATCAGGTTTATCAACATTTCGGGACGTTAAGGATAACTATCAATGTGTTACCTCTTCTTGAATGTTACAGAGAACAATCAACACGACTTTGGGCCTATTTACTGGCTCTACGACTCATTGTTGAATGCAGAACTGTGTTAGGGATCAACATAAAAAATATGGAGCATTGGTGAACACTTCAACTACGCACAGCAAGTAATTGATAAACCATCATTTCACTGGGACGTAAAGATAAAACAACATATGTGTACAAACCAAAAGGAAGTTAACCACAACATGTGATTATAATTGTAAAATATGAAATCAAATTAAAAAAATATAATATGCAGTGAAGGTTTATAAAGCTGAAATTACATCAGGCCCATCTATTATGTTTAATCCCTGATTGACTACCAGTGCCAGGTCCATTTGCCTGTTTGAGATGTGATATGGTCTGGTATATAATTAGGCGTGTGTCGTGCTCCAGTCCACAGGGTTTTACGTACCCCGTTTCTCATGTTCTCTTTCTTCTTTCTTTAACCTATGCACTCTCTTTGCCCTTGCCCCCGCTCCCTTGTCCTGCCAACTCTCTGCCTTTCTTCCATCCTTGCTTTTTTCTCTTTAACAACTCCCTTGTGCCTTTTCTTCCTGTCACTCTGACCCTCTTCCTCCTCTCTCATCTTTTCTGCCATATATATCTCCCTCTCTCACATCTCCTTCTTTCTTGCTATCTGCCCCCTCCCACCCCTCTCTATCGCTCTCCATCTCACTTGCTCCGTTTCTATATATCCATCTCCTTACTCCATCCATTTCTAGCTTATTCTCATTTTCTCGTTCTTCCTCTCTTTTTCTTTCTCCCAATCTCACACTGTTTTCCACTCCACTTTTTCTATCTCTCATCTTCCTCTATTTCTCTCTCCATTTGTCTCCTCTCCCCTTCCCATTTTCTCCAACTCTTTGTTTCTATCTCTCTCACTCACATCCTCTATTGGATTCTCTCCTCTCTCTCTCTCTCTGTCTGTCTCTCTCTCTCTCTCTCTCTCTCTCTGTCTCTCTCTCAATCTTTGTTCCCAAACTGCAAGTAAATAGGTGGCTAGCGATCTCCGGTTATGGCACATTTTGGCACACTTAGCATGACAGAAACGACTCCCATTCGGTCTATATTTTGCAGATATTCGTTCCTATATAAATTCATTTATGATTCAAGAGCATTTCGACATGAAGATATGCTAAATATCCACAGAGTATTAGCAATCAGTACAATGTTTTGATCTGCACAAATTTAAATAAACAGGGGAGAGGAGTTGGCCTAACGGCTAGGGCGGTTGACCTCAAGTCTGGGGAACCGGGTTCGAGTCTCGGCAAGGACGCTCAACATCCTGTGATTCTGGGCAAATCACTCAATCTCCCCGTGGCTAACAAAAACAAGCATTGGCATAGCATAGCATTGGGTCTCGCCTTTGGGACATTATAAGTGTTTAGCCATGTAACAGTTGATGTTGCACCAAGGATATTGTGCTGCATAATTATATACTTATAAGGTCCCAAAGGCGAGACCTATTGGCTATGCCAATGCTTGTTTTTAAACTTGTTTCAAAACCTTTTCATGAACTGGATTGTCACCTAGCAGCATGGGCGTTTTTGTTAATTTCTTCCACCTGACTTAATGTGCTGCCCTAGACCGAGGCAGGAGGAGGCCCACCACATGCAGTAAGAGCACAGACTGGCCCACTGTCATTCTGTATGTGGCAATCAGCCGCAGACAGAATGACAATGGGCGGGGTGGGGCTGCTCTTGTGCTCAGAGGAGTGCGAGGTTGCCCCATCAGGAAGCTGAGGCTTCTGGCAGGGGAACAGTGATGTTCCCCAATGCCCAAAATTATGGACAAGAGGCGTCCATCAAAGGGATCGTCACGGACAAAGGGCGTGAGATCCAAATTACGGACGGACCGTGAAATTTACGGACGGTTGGTCACCCTACTTTTTGAGCGCCTGGCTGATATCGTGGATGCCTTCGGCAGCCCTGTTCCAGTGCTTTATAATCAAATGCGCGCATAGATGCCTGTCCGCTCACCTGCCCCCCTTTCCCCCGGGGTGCCCCATAGACCTATGATAGCCCGCTTTCTTAACTACGCAGATAGGGACTCCAGATAGCCACAATCTCGCCAGCACGCTCAACTCATGGTGGACTCCACACACATAAACGGCCTTAATAATAAAATCAAGAGGGGTGTGATATTCCCGTATCTTAAGCGGCATGGCCCCACGTAGTTCCTATGCAGGAAACTCCTCTCCTGGGCAACAGATGCCCTTTCCTCTCCGGGGGGGGGGGGGAAACTTGGATATATCACTCGGGATACACAAACACTTCTAGGGAAACAGCTATCCTCTTACACAAAGAATTCCCACTGAAGGTCTCTTCTGTACATTACGATGACCGTGGTAGGTTCACATTCATAGAGGGGTTCCTGGAAGGAGGCACTGGACCATTGTCTCAGTTTATGCTCCCTCTACACTAGTCGAGAAGACCCTTACGCAGATCCTTAAATGCACTCTCCCTGGACACACAGTACTGGGGGCCGACTTCAACTCTGTCTTGGATCCTGCGACTGATACCAACACAGTTCAACCCGGTAAATCCATACATTTAGCCGCATGGGTCCGCTCACTGGCGGACATATGGTGACTACTCCACGCCTACGCGAAGGAATACACACTATTCTCACATCCATGGCTCCTCATCTCGCATTGCCTATGTCTTTCTCCCATCAGCATAGGCCGCCCGGATCCTCTTCGGGTCCTGACTGATTACGCCCTCCGCCATGGTCTCGCTCAAGTGATCCACCTCCGGGAGTCCTGTGATGTGGAGGCTGAGCGCCTGGTGGTTACGAGATTATTATTATTATTAATTAACACTTCTTAAGCACATGGCTACCCTAAGCCATCCCAGCGCTAGCGGCAAATAGAACAGGCGCAGAGAAGTAGCTACCAGTTGATGTTCTGGAATAGCCAGGTTTTGAGACACTTCCGAAAGGTGAAGTGGGATGTCTCTGAACGCAGATGCAGGGGAAGGGTGTTCCACAGCTTAGCTGTATTGTATGAGAAGGAACGACCCCCGCTTCGCACCCTTTGGATTTTAGGGATGGTGGCTAGATTAAGGTTCGCAGAGCGGAGGAGTTTCCTCGGACGATATGCGGTGATAAGGGACTGGTTGATGCGAGGGCCTTTACCCATGAGGGTCTTGTGGGCAATACATAAGGCTTTCAATTTAATCCTCTCCTCCACGGGCAGCCAGTGTAGGGTCTTTAAACTGGGCATGGCTGACTGCATTCTGGGCGAACCCGACAGTAGTCGGGCGGCACAGTTCTGTGCCACCTGAAGCTTCCTTAAGGTGGATTTAGGTGCTCCTAGATACAGTGAGTTGCCGTAGTCCAGGCGCGAGAGGACTAAAGCCTGGACCATAGTTCTCCTTGCCCCCATGGGAAGTAGGGGGGAGGACTTTCCGCAGCATTCTAAGGATGCCGTGACAGACCCCTGACACTTCCACTTCCAACGTGGCATCTCGTTCAGTCCCTGAACGAGATGCCATGTTCAGGGGCTGTTGTGAGGTTTAATAGGCCCCGGGCACATACACCTCCATTTTTCATATTCACATTTAAAGTTGACATCTTTTTCAATTATGGCTTTTAACACACATTTGCTTGCATGCCCGTATGGGATAATGATCTCAGAAAATTATTTGCGTACACTTCTTGGTAGGCACATTATCAGCCCTTGGAACATTCTGTACAAGCATTAGTTACACTGCGCAAAATGTCGTTGTTTGTTGTTGTCTGTGGATGAGTAGAATCAACAATGACAGCTGGAACAGAGCTCAGGCACAGAACAAATGGGCCCAGTTCATTATATATACTGGACCAAGCCTTTGTTTAGACAGAGAAGCGTTTTGATGTGTTGTCGAGGTCACCCCATGCCGAAATTCTAGCCCAGCTGTATCCTGTTACTATCCTGAGAAGAACGCCGGCCTGTTCTACACCAAGAAAGTCTACCAGATGACACAGACCCGCAGGTAGTGGGGACTTATGCCACCCTAATGTATTCTGGCAGATCAGCACACCCTATGCTTTATAGGATAGGCAGTGCTAGGTAGGAGTGTAATTATATGTAAACGCACAATGGTTGAATTATCATTCTGTTCACCATTCTTGTAATGCTGGTAACATTGTTTTGCTCCATTCTATTAATCATTGCAGCACACGTATTTTACACAAGAGTTCAATTGCTTCAATAAATGTTTAATTTGCCAATTTGCGTACTTCTTGTGTCTCCCTTTGGGCATGCCTGGGTCACTAACGAAAGGGTAAGATCTGTTTCCACAATTTCCTTGAGGTATCAGGGTTTTCATGTTCTGAGGTTGTAGAAACCATCCAGTACCTCAAAAATTTTAGCGGTCCTGGTGGCACACTGTGAGCTAGCCAGGAATTAGATCAACATATTCTGATGGTATGCAGGGAAATAATCCCACATAGTTTTGATGCTTATGTTGCACAAACGACAGTCTTACTGAAATAGTAGGAACCATACCACATGGCACCATTAACTTTCTAGTGGGTCTCTCTAGTGAGTCTCTCAAGTAGTTTTCTTAAGTGTGCCCAAAGGACCTACACACCAATAAACCTGAGACGTCTGTGGTATTAGGTTTACTTCCTTCTCAGCTAAATAGGGAACCCCTATTTTTGTCTGTAGGTTGTTCAAGCTTCAACCTTAAAAAGGATACCCCACTATAGTTACCTTCTCTAAATTCCATAAGTTAAAATGGCTAATGCAGCACCAGTGAACATACCACTAAACTGCAGCCATGCAGTTACGCAAATGTTGCAACAACATAAAGACTAAACCACAGGGTGGATTTCCTCCACAGGAGTCCTCTGTAAAGCACTATAATCTGTGCAATCATGAAACAATTAAACAGCCTGATAGGTATCTGTGCACTGATACATGACCTTCTCGTTCCTTTCAGGAGTCATCAGAAAAACGCTCGGAGAGGGGAGGATGATCAGAGCACAAGTCAGAGGAATACGTGAAACCGAAGAAGGACTCACAATGCTCGTTTGAGTTCATAATAAAAAAGCTTCCACAACAAAGTCCTCAATTTAAAAAAGAAGAAAGTGGCTGGGATTTCACTTAAACATGCCACACATATTGAGGACTCTGCTTCTGAACAGGGAGGGGGCTCTGACTCTGCTAGACAGTGCGGCAGTAGTCACAACTGTTTGCCAGAATCTTCAAGACTGTCTGGCAGCGACAGCAACTAGTGAGTTTGTCCATGTGGAAACACCGGACCAGAGACTTAGTGCTCCAAGTAGGTTGTATGAATTACAACTCCAAATGGAGGGTGATATACCTCATACTATTAACGTTCTTTTCTGGGAGAGCTTAACATTTGGTTATAACATTTGTTCAACAAGACCCTGAAGGTGAAAATGTGATGTTTCCATCTTTCTCAGACCTTGTTCCAAAATCAATTAAACATACATATGCCAAGGAGTGGGCCCTTGCACAAGCTCCGGCGTTATACCGTAATCACATGGCATGGACAAAGAATCCCCTTTCCATAATATACCTATAAGGTCAAGCCCACAGGTGCAACCACAATACCCCATCAAACATGAGGCTAAACAACAGGTTAGAGAAATCCTAACACAATTTGAATATCAAGGTGTAATTGAAACTGACACCTCACCAATGAACAATCCTTTGTTTCAACTAGTGAAACCAGATTATTCATATCGCTTGGTCTTAGACTATAGACAATTAAACAGTCATACATGCACATTTGCAGTACAAAATGCGCACGGCGCTCCACTAATGAACAACATAGTGCACATAAAGTACAAAACAACATTAGGCATTTCAAATGGCTTTTTCTCCCAAAACATAGAGCCCGTAAGCCAGTATTTGACCACATTTACCGTCCTCGGGTCACAAAAACAGTTTTGTCGATTGCCACAAGGGTATAAGAACAGTCCAAGATTGTTCCCTGTCCGGGTAACAGGACTGTTACAGTGCTTTGACAATGAAGCATTGTCCTATGTCGATGACATATATCTCACAGATGATGACTTAGAAGCACACCTGGCCAGAGTAGATCGCATAATTCTACGATTTGCTCACATTGGCTACAAATTAAACTTTAAAAAATTAAAAATTGCCTATCTCAGTGTCCTGTTCTTGGGATACAAGTTGTCAAATAAAGGCAAAAGCTTAGCGACACACATCCTAGAGAAGTGTGCACTCTTACAACTGTCAAACACATTGAAGAGGCATCAAACATTATTGGGTTTTCTAAATTTTGGCAGAACATACAGACCAGATTATGTACTATGGGTAAAACCGTTTTATGACCTGATTATTCCAGACTTTTCAAGCACACACTGGACACCAGAACATACACAGATGTTGTGTGCTGAACAAAATGACATGCTTGCTGCAAAACACTTACCCACACACGTGTAAACACAACAAACTTGGCAATCCATGTAATCGCAAGGACCACAGCTACACATATGTCATATTCAACGAGGGTGACACAGTACCTATTGCATATAAATCGCATTTATATTCCAATGCAGAAATGCGTTTTGCACCAACTGATAAAATACTGACGGCAGTACAGACAGCTGTAGTGGAAGAAATATCATTGGCTCAGTGGAAACGCATAATTGTCGTGACTCCCATTCCAGCCTTGGGGCTGTCACAAAGGCCAGCATTTCCAACGCGAAAACCCTACATCCTAGATGGATACAATGGGACAACTCACAAACAGCAACAGATGTAGACTACATATTTGACTCTACACTACAAACACATGCTTAACTACAATATGAACAAGAATACTTTTTGCCCAATTAAATAATGCCTCTAGATCAGTATGACTTTATAGTTTATACTGATGGTTCTGCCTAGCCTGTCGATGGAACGAAACACCCATGGTCGGCTGCCTGCACGGCGGTAAAGGGTAAAATGAGGGATGGAGTTTTCCAACCTTTAAACACACACACACAGACCTTAGTGGACTGTATTGTACGGTACAACTGGCTGAACTGAAAGCTCTACTTCTAGTACTAGAAAATACGGATCCTGAATTCCCCACACTTATAGTGTGCAATTAGTATTATTCTGTCCAGTCATACAATGACTCCTTGCACTATTGGAGCCAGAATGGATTCAGAGGCTCAAAAGATTATACTATCAAGCATAAATTGCTTTGGGGACAAGTGGGACATCTGAAAGCAAGTCTGCCTCGGGCTCATGTTATTCACACACTGAGCCACAGACATGTAGGAATACACGTTGCAGGGAATTCATTGGCTGATGAAGCTGCAAAAGCAGCAGTGCAAACTGCTGTCATAGCTGCAGTGACTCGTTCCAATATGAGGATAGATGGAGACATAATGATAGCTGTCACAGCTTTGCGCTTTGGCACCCCCTACCAAAATAATTTCCAGCAAAAAACTCCTACCTACTAAATGTGCAAAACATTCCGTTTGCTCGTCTTCCAAGAGTGGAGGATAGAGTGATACCAAATTCGTACCACAGGCTAGAATTAATCATAGCGGCACATGAGGGGTTAGCGTCTGCACACGATAAACAAACAAAAGATTATGTGCTTAAATGCGACATTTGTCAACAAATAAATATTTCTACCACAGCACGTCCATAGCAGAGACCTCTCTTAGTTTCAAACAAGCCAGTCCTGGGGGCACACTGTGAGCTACCCAGGAATTAGATCAATATATTCTGATGGTATGCGGGGAAATAGCCCCACATAGTTTTGATGCTTATGTTGCCCAAACGCACAGTCTTACTGAAATAGTAGGAACCGTATCACACGTCTTTCTGCAGCCGTCCCCTGCCGCGCTCGGGGAGGCCCTAAAGGCAGTCCTGAGAGAAAGCAGCAGAAACATAGGGAACTCTTGGCGCTCGATGAATCGATCACCAAGGCGAAGGGAGGAGGGGGAGAATCACCAATTGCGCAAATCCAACACACACTTGACTTGTTGCAGTTTACCATAAGACAGCGGCTCCTAGACTCGTCTGCCCTCTCCTACGCTGTTACCCAATACAAGATCTATGACATGGGGGACAAAGTGAACAAGATCTAATACTGGCTCGCGAATAGGGACATGGACCTTAGACTGGTACCCGCCATTCAAACACCTACACAGGACACAGCGACCGACCGTCAGGCAACAGGGAATGTATTTGCAGACTACTATGCCCACCTCTATGCGGATCCCCCCGACCCCGCAGTGTGACCACTTGAATGTGGAGGACCCGATAGTCTCTAGACTATCGGACCTTGAGAGCCGCACGCTGGATGAACCTCTCACCGAGGAAGAAACTGCAGATGGCTATACAGTCCCTCCCTACATGGAAAAACCCCGGGTCCCAACAGCAACCAACTCAAATTCAATAAAGAGTATGCCGCCTCCTGTCTGACCCTATTATTGCTGGGGCTGACTCTGAGGCCTAGAATTGGGGAAAACTGTCCCACGGTCTGTGGAGCGCCACCATTTCAGTGATCCTAAAACCCAGTAAGCCAAAGGAGGAATATGCCTCCTACAGGCTGATCTCCTTAATCAACCTGAAGACGAAACTCATTATAAGGTCTTGGTGAATAGACTGCTTAAAGTAATTAGTTCAGTGGTACACCCAGACCAAAATGGCTTTATGCCAAAACGCAGCACTCGCCACTCCCTACAACAGCTACACAATGCAATGGCCCTAAATTAAAACACCTGGCAACACAGGGCCTTGGTGTATATAGACTTTGAAAAGGCCTTTGACTCCATCCGATGGTGATTCATGTTCAGGCTGCTAGCCCGCATAAACTTCAGCCCCTGCCGGAGCGTGTCAGTCTTATACTAGCAGCCCTGGGCAAGAGTCAGGCTCAAGGGGATGTTCTACCGGGAATTCACTATTGACCGCGGCACACGGCCGTGCAGCCCCCTATCCCCTCTCCTCTTCACCCTGGTAATGCCCAGCTCAGTGACTTCCGATGGCCCGAAGATTTGTAGGACAGAATCTCCCTATACACAGATTATGTGCTGCTCTATATATATGATAAGGATGGGTAGTATTTATTGGTTATGGGTAAACTGGATGTCACACGCTGTATGTATAGAGCAAGTGGACATTTTTGAGTTGTCTGGGAAGCTGGTATCACACACTTTGAGGACAATGTAGATAAGTTGAGGTGCACAAATTGCACTAGCTGGCTCACAGCTCACTAAAATGGCTGAATATATTGCAAACTGGTTGCAAGATTAGCGAATGATTGATGTCTGAAGGTGGGGGACCCACTAGGGCTTTGTTGTTATTCACCTATACGTGACCTACATGTAAGACTAGACAGATTTCTATCAACGAGAGAGTTCTATCATACTGTTACTCTCAATATCTAGCGTGCATGATATCCAATCACAACCCCCAGTGGGGGCATAAGCTACCTCCTACACCAATGTGGAAATTGCAGGTTGCTATGTTAGAGGATCAAGTATTTAGGGAAGGATTGAAGGCAGTTATCAGTCATTATTTTGAAGAGAATCAGGGGACCGCTTCCTCACTGCTGATCAACTGGGAAGCATTTAAGTTTGTGGTGAAGGGCATTGCATAGGTAAGACCAATGCTGTCAAGAAATTGCTCGAAAAGGAGTTACAGGATTCAGAGGAGGCACCAGGAGAATTAGAACGTAGAGTAGTGATGGACTGTGAGAAGAAAGAGAAAGAAAAGGATAGTACATTGATGGAGAGGTTAGGTTGTTTGAAATAAACAGTGTATGCAGCCCATGAGGTTAGAGAGAATGCCATGGTTCTCGCTATCTACTTGGAAAAGGCTTTTCATGCGCTGAGCTTGACGTTTTTACAGTTAATTCTTAAAACACATGAATTGGTAAGAGCTGGATACAACAAATTCAACTTCTATACACAAGCCCTGTAGGGAGACTTCAAACTTGTCGGCTGATATCGCCCATGTATAAAATTTACAGAGGTATTAGGCAGGGGTGCCCGTTATCCCCGATGCTTTTCACCTTGGCAGTGAAGCCCTTTGCGACGATTGTTAGGCTGGAGCACAGGAGCAAGGGAGAGAAGCTACAAGATGGGGATTATTCTATCGCACTATATGCATATGATATGCTCCTTTTCTTTAAGGATGGCCCAAGTGATCATACTCCCTGGATACACTCATTAGAAAACTTTTGGAGTCTTTATGGTTTTAACACGAATTGGGGGAAAATGTGAGCTTTTATGATTGGTGCAGTGGCCGGAAACCAGCGGACTCGAGCGACAGACACATCTTGGCAAGGCCACACTTCCCATTAGCTGGGTTCAGGATTTGCTTGATGGTAATTTCGAAGCAGCAATTAGGGCCCTGAAAGGCAGTGTGTTGCTTTTACAGACGTTGCCATGCTCGATGACAGGCCGCACGGTCCTGCCGAAAATGATAACACTTCGCAGGTTGCTATATTATTTTGTGAATCTCCCTGTCTGGATTAGCCCCCACTGGTTTCAATCAATCCAAGTGAATCATCAAAGTCCATTACCAAATAAAAGTATCCTTCTTGGATATATAAGAGCTATTCACAGCATCACACTTTATCTGCATCAACATGTCAACGGCAGTAAGGAAATTAGGTACGACATTACACTTTAACATTTATCTCGGCCGTACACTACAACAACTTGGCCGTACGTTTCAAACTCACACTTTAACTTTTAATTCGGCCGTACACAAGAACTTGGCCGTACATTTGAACTTGGCCGTCTAGGCCGCCAATCTCCCACTCGGCTGCGCACATTGCGCCAGCAGGCCCCAACGCGCTACAGCCAACAGTTACATTACTTGACATCCAGGGCACCGCATACCGCACCGGCCCCCCTGAACACAGACATCCTCCCAAGATTCTACTCAGTCCGTACTTGGTGGGTTAAGGCAGTAGAGTCCAGGACTACCGGCAGGCCAGTCTGTCCTCCCCGCCAACCCACTGCACTCATGGGATCTACCCCTTCCAGGGGTCCATCGAATGGCTGCACCTCCATTGTTGTGCATCCCCCTTTGTTGTAAACTGTCAGCGCTCCGCCTTCATGACGCCTTGGCCTTCTGCCGGGTGGGTGGGTGGTCGATGACGCTCCTGTAACCAGGCTGTGGTCCGAGGGGACAAAGAGAACAAAACCCCTGGCGCACAGCCTTAAATACCTCTGCTGAGTTTAGTTTCTGTTAAGTTTTGTTTTTCCACACCGCCAGCCCTTCATTCCAGCCAGCCCCACCTCATTCTCTGATCCACGGAGGAGGCTCAGCCCCGCGAGGCGCAACTAAGGGCGCCCCTCCCCTAGTCGCGGGGGGCGCCTGTTCATTACAACAAAAAACTTTATTTGGAGTGCCAGATGACATACAGTAAATATGGCCACTTTGAAAATGCCCACCACGGAGGATGGATTGGGAGTGCCTCGTTATGAACTATATTATTTACAGTCGCGGCTGGTCCGGCGAATCAGTAGTGGGGCGGGAGGAGGCCGTCATCTTCCTGGCTTCTGCTGGAACAGGAAGCAGGATAGGCTCCCCTGAGCCAATCCCAAGGCTGAAATGAAGCGTTGTGATTGGTAAGCACCCAGGCTCACCTAAGCCAATCAGCGTTGTGATTAGTCTGAGCGCCGTTGTTCGGCGCTCAGATCGGGAATGGAAGCCTGGGCATGTTTTCCACCCAGGCTGTAATGAAGCCTGGGTGTAGAACATTAATGCGCACTTAGGAGGGTGTCGCCTCTCCTCCCCCCTGCGAAGCCCAGCCCTGCCCCACAAAACTGCCCCAGCATAGAAAAATAAAATTATAATAACGCGTTATTATCATTTTACTTTTACTTTTTTGCCATGCTGAAAGGCAGTGGGGCGACGCTCGGAGCCGCCCCTGATTATTTAGCTACCCAGCTACAGTGGCTGCGCGATGCTTAGACAGAAGTAATCTTTCAGAAACCACGGGGATCCTTGGACCTAAGGCAGAAGTATCATTAACCGTGATGCTTCAAAAGAATGTGAATTTTTGCCCATTACCCAGGCTAGTGCTAGTAGCAATGAGATACTGGCACAGATGTGTGTATAGAACCTGGTACACACCAATATATGCATGCACAATACCCATATACGAGCAGCTTCAACTGAGAGGTATAATGACGTTAGAGCAAGCATGACGTTGGGAAGAGACAGGCATACAGAACATAGGTAATTGCTATAGGGAGGGGAAGCTATTGATCCTTGAGGATAAGGCGGACAAAATGGTGCTTTCAACAAGGCAGTTTTTGGGGTATGACAGAATGATGGGAGTTTTAAGTGAAATCTGTGGTCCGGATCGGGAGGAGCAACCCACACATGACATCCTGCAGTTACTATTCACAAAGAAGTATGGGGGCTGGTTAGTGCCATGATTTTACAAATTACTGAATACCATGGTTCAACCTACGCTACAGGTAAAGTGTGAAACGTATATCGATAGGGACCTCACTGCTAACGAATGAGTGAGGGCCTTGAAATTTAATCAAAGGGTGGCCAGAAATGCGTGACTTAAATATACACAATTTAATCAAAGGCAGTTTCTTCACTTGAGCAGGGGAGCATCACCTGCACCGCCCCCCCCCCGCCCACTGCGAGCCTCACAGGAAATATAAAATGGCAATGACTATTGCCATTTTATTTGTCCGACGTGAGCACTCACCGCACTGCAGCAGCCAGCCTTTCCCGAGCCCATAGACATACGGGGTGTGTCTTCTGCTGCCGACTGGCAGCAGAGGACAGGAGCAGTGGCTGGCTGGATGCTCCGGCCAAAGTGACATGGGCACTTTAAAGCTCTCCACCTAGCTGCTTTAGACAGCTGGGTAGAGACCAAGCACAGGCCTACAGGGCCTGAATGAGCGTTCAGCCAGTCCGCTCCAACCAATCCTGGTGCTGATTTCACACCACGAGAGCTGCACCAGGATTGGTTAAGGGAGTTCGGCTGGGCCCATGCTGGAGTGGAGAAGAAGATCGGGAGGAACGAGGATGTGCAAGCCAGGTAAGTGACATATTTTTCTTTTTTCTTTTCCTCCTGCCACTACTTTTATCCCTCCCTCTCTCCACTCGGAGGCCAGGGCAGTAAATACCCATGAGATAAGCAGTCTATGCCAGACCTGCGTCGGTTTGCCCACTGAATGTAATTATTTACTTACCTACCTAACACTCAAACATCTTAACGGAGTATTAACAACAGAAATACAAAAATGCCCAAGATGTGATCTCCTGAGATGCAGATTTTCTTTACATGGTGTGGGGTTTCAAGGAGATGATGCCTGGTTGGATGTCTGTGTTGACCACCTTGACTGCTGTGGTGGAAAGAGAGTTGTGTGCACCCCAGAAGGTTGCATATTAGGATTGTTTCCCCACATCAAAAGGAAGCTGGCGAGTGACATTTATTATAGGCTGACCAGGTGTCCCGGGTTTCCTCGGACAGTCCTGTTTTTCCGAGGACTGTCCTGGTGTCCTGACACTTTTCTTAGTTTTAAATACACATCCGGGTTTTTGAGACAAAAGTCAGGTCATTCAGCAAAGCAGAATAGAAAGCTATGCTCTCCTTTCACAGGGGCCTCTGCAGTCTCAAATAATTAAAGTAATTTATCTGTTTCTCACAAGGAGGTTCACTGCAAGCTTCAAGCAGAGAAGAGACAGACTGGAGAAGAGAGCAGGGGGGCGCAGGGTGGAGGGCCTGCCATAGCTTATGTTATGATACATATATATATATATATATTCACTGAAAAAAACAAGGGGTACATGGACGTTATAGTTAGGCTCAGATTTCACTCATACAAAACCATAGAAATTCAGCAGTTATAGTTACCTGAGCTAACTTTCCCTTACGCCCCCGCAATGCACTGCTTATGACCTCGCATATTACATCACTCATGACATGGTCAGTGACATCACTGATGACATCACTGATGGCATCTCAAATTACATCATTGATGACATCATCAAGTGAGTGTAAGTGTTTTTAAGAGTTTAAGGGACTTCATCCGCCAACCAGTAGTGCGCCAGGAAGCACGTTTGCAGAGTGGTGGGGAAAAGGGGCGGGACCAGCTCACAGCAATCCTGCTGTGTGGAACTTAATGGTGGTAACAGGAGGGCTTGTTGGCCCCCAAGGACCCTCAGCGGCCAAGGGGACTTCATTCCCCAACCAGTAGTGTGCCAGGAGGTGCATTTGCAGAGTGGTGGAGAAAGGGGATGTGGCCTCCGACGACCTCTCTGCAATCCTGCTGTTTGGGACTTACTGAAGGTAACAGGAGGGCTTGTTGGCCCCCAAGGACCCACAGCAGCCAAGGGGACTTTATCCCCCAACCAGTAGTGCGCCAGGAGACGCGTTTGCAGAGCGGTGGAGAAAGGGGGCAGGGCCTCCAATGACCTCTCAGCAATCCCACTGTGTGGGACTTACTGGAAGCAACAGGAGGGGTAGTTTGCTCCCAAGGACCCTCAAAAGCCAAGGGGACTTTATCCCCCAACTAGTAGTGCACCAGGAGATGTGTTTGCAGAGTGGTGGTGAAAGGGGGCGGGGCCTCCGGTGACTTGCCAGGCCAGCTTGTTTTTTTGTTTTCTTTTTACATTTTTTCCTTTTATTAGTCGATATCAACCCTGGGGTATCTATCCCTCGGGGCCAGGTCTTTTTGAAATGGAGGAGGGGGGCCACTCAGCCCCCCATCCCAGGCCGATTTCTGCCTCGGGGACCCCATTCCCGGGCTGATTTTGGCCCCGCGGCCGGCCTATCTGTAATAGGGGAGGAGGGGGTCATGCGGCTCTCCTACCTGGGCCGATTTGGGCCCCGGGGACCCCATGCCCCGTGGCCCGGCCTTTTTTTTATTTGTTAAAATACTTATACCAGTCCTCAGTGGCAATCACCAGCATTGTTAAATCCTGTATGAAGCCCAACATGGATTTACCCCAGACCTGTGACTGGGGGTGAATGTTTGATTGTTCAGCATTCTGTCCATCATCAGTTCTTTTTGCATTTGTTGCCTTAAGTGGGAAGGGTATGTCCTGACGTGGGTCCCGGGCTCACTATGTCACAGGATTCAAGCTAGCATGGCTGATATGGAGTAATACCCCGAAACCGGTCCCAGGATGCTTGTTTCCAGTCCAGGGAGAACCTAGCCAGGCAGTTCGGGTTCGACTGTTCCCACGGGGAGCAGGGTCAAGACTGATTTGTGGGGCGTGGCCACGGGAGCAATGGAGTAGGACGTGTCTTTGATGGGCTCCGTCTCCCCGGGGCCTGCTGTAATGAGCTAACGCACACCGGAGCAGCGGCGGCGATCTGGGGCGCTTGTTTCTGCTCCCGGAACCAGTGGGGGCTTGCTTGCTCGCAGATCGCGCCCCAGACGGCCGGATCCCCGGCAAATCACAGTGGCGATATTCCGCAACTGGGAGCAGTGATTACCAGCCGCCATTTTGAGGCTGGGAACGGAGACTCGTGGACAGGCTCAGGAGAGCGCCGGCTGTCCTTGGATACCTCGAGAGCCCTCAGGGCCCTGTCGCAGCTTCCTCGGGGACGGCCCACATCCCTGCCTGAGCCGGTGGGCGCTATCCTACGCTCTGGAATTTGGAAAAGCTACAGAGGGGACCAACGGCCGACATCTTCAAGCAGGCATTCGCGGCGGGCCTGTCCCCTCCACCATCGCACCGAAGCAGCGGCTCGTCTGACCAGTATCCCGGAGGTGAGCTCGCGCCCGTTTCTCCAGGGAAGATTCTTGGGGGCGTGGGTTCCTGCTCCCGGGGTCTGTGGGGGCCCGCCTTACCGCTGCTTGCACTCCGGACAGCTGGATCCACGCCGGGCGCGGTGATCGTCGGCGGCCATCTTGGGGCTGGAGACCAGGACTCGTACCTGACCCTTGGGAGACATTGGCGGCCCCCGGACGTCACAGGCGCTCTTGGGAACCTGCCGTAACCTACCTGACGACTGCCTGAGCGCCTGCTTGAGCCGGTAGGCAACACCCTGCACCTTTGGGCCTCAAGCAGCTGAGGAGGGGATCGGCGGCTGCCATCCTCAATCAGGCATCCGTGGCAGGCCTGTCCCCTCTCCCGGCATGCAGGAACTGTGACTCACTTGGCTAGCGCGCCGGGGGGGAGCTAGCGTTCACTCACCTAGGGGCAGAGGATTGGGAGAGGAGCATTCTCCGCTGCGGAGGCTGTGGCGAGCATTGCTGGGCGACAGCCTGTTGGACGGGCCCGGACTAGGCCCTGGGACCGCTATTGACGCCGGGGTGCATTGAGTCCTAAGAGCGAGTGGCCACACGCAGCCCATGCTCTTCTCTGCCTCGCCCGGGCCAGCTAGAAGCACCCCTCTCCCTCGACGCACGGAAGACGCCTGGGCGGTGAGCCTTGGGGGCGGACTCCCCATCCCCTGGCGAGTGTTTATGGTGGCTGTGTGCTGTGCGGCTGGGGAAAGGGCCCGCTAAGACAGCGCTTATTGGATGTGTGAAAGATTCTGGCATATTGACGGCAGTCTGGAGGTGGTTGGATGTGGACTGGCCTTCCCTGCTGAGCGGTGGCCCATGGGTCCTGCATATTGAGACGTCCCGACCCTGACAGCGACCCGCGCTGGCACCACGGTCATGGTCACTGTGGCAAGCGTTGGGTGAGCGGCGGTCCTTACGAACTTTGCATGCTGCTGAGAGCCACGAGAGTGGGTGGCCCCACACACCTCACATTGGGCTATGCTGCACCTGCACCGGACAGTGGCCCTCCTTGCCCTCGACACGCCGGGGGCGCCCAAACAGTGGATCTTGGAGGCATACTCGCCCTCCCCTAGCAGCAGGTGTGGAGACTGCAAGCCGCGTGGCTGCAGAGATGGCTCACCACTGCCGCGCATTGAGCATGTGAACGCTTCTGCGACACCAGGGACTGGAGGCTGCCTGACAGCGAGTGTGCCGGCCCGAGGGAGTAATCTGAGGATCAGCGCGGGCCACCCTGGCCATTGCTGAGAAAGCGGTCAACGCACAAGATGCTCTGAGGTCCGGCGCGGGGGGCGGCGTGAGGCATCCCCACCCTTGGGGGTCCCCTGTTGCGCTCCTGGACAGATAGAGGCACGCGAACACACGTCATAGGAAGAGCCGATCCCACGACCTCCTGGCAACATGTTGAATGGGCGAACTCCACCGCAGTGACGATCTCCCACGTGAGACTCCATAACTTGGCGCCTCTGGACTCCAGCCATGCCGTGTTCTCAGGCACGTAAAGAAATCCCGGTGACATCTCTGTGGAGCAAGATCCCGCCGCCGGAAGTAGCAATGCAGTCCTCAGCTTCGACGCCAGTCCTGATGGGTGGGGAACCTTCGGCGCCAGTCACACAAGGTTACATGGACCGGTTCTTGCAGGAGATACCCACTGATATCTCTTCCCTCAAAGAGGAATTTAAGTCTGGACTCCGTGATATTCGAAGAGAAGTAACTGAGGTTGGGGACCGGATGGATGACCTAGAGCGGACTGTTGATGCCCGGTCAGAGGACCACGAGATGCTACTGCGGCGCATTAGTGCATTAGAAGATCAACACATTGAACTTCAGACCAAGCAGGAGGACCTTGAAAATAGGAGCCGCCACAACAATATTCGCATACGGGGGGTCCCGATCGGTGCTGAAGGCACAGACATAGTGGCGTTCACTGCTGAGCTACTGCAGATGGTACGAGGAGATGATGATGTTTCCCCGCCCGCCCTTGATCGGACCCACAGAGTCTTCGGGGGAGCGGTTCGTAAAGACAGTGGACCGGATATACTCACCAGGGTGCACTTTTTTACAGAAAAGGAAGCAATCATGCAGGCGGCCCGCAACAAGACAGAGATCAAATATCAGGGGCACACAATCCAACTCTACCAAGACCTCTCCGCTGTCACTCTCTGTAAACGGCGAGACTTCAAGCCTGTTACTGATAAACTACAAGCACAGGGCATCCGTTACCAGTGGGGCCACCCCTTTGTGCTCTTGTTTCAGTGGGAGGGCAAGTGCCGATCACTGCACTCGCTGGCGGAGGCCAAGGCCTTACTGGGCCTACCTGATGACCACCCGGCGGATGAGGGCTCTTCCTCCTTGGGCGCCTCGGGCCACGATCTTAAGCCCAGGTGGGCCACAGTTCCCCCACGACGCTCAAATAAGCCGCATGCAGGTCTATCGTTCCAGGAGGCAAGAAAAGATGTTATCGATCATTTGCGCAGCCTCAGCGGGGGCCCCTCACCTGCGCACTCAACTACTGGCTCTATATAAGGATGGGACATTATGGAAGTGACTACTTGCAGCATACCCACGGTGCCCTAGCGCCGCTCCACTAAGCAACATGCAAAACTATACTCTCAAGCGACAGAAAAGGATGTTATTGCCCACCTGCGCACGTTTCGCTGGGGCCCCTCCCCTGTTCACTCAACTGCCGAGTCTCTCTGAAAGCAATCTGCCACGCTGTCTGCCAGACAAGCTGCACACGGAGCGGGACTCGACCGGACAGCGGTACCAGCACAAAATGGAGGACGGCGATGGGACCCTCGTCCGGGAACTAGAGACGTAACTGGTGGGCCCCGGGGACTCACCGGGCTTGCCTTGACTGTACTCTGACCCTTAAACTGCACCCTTGATGGCCCGCCTCCCCGAACCTTCTCCTATAGAGGGTGACTCCTCCAGCGGGATCAGAGCACCTCGGTGCCGGTCTCCACGCTCAGAGAAGGCATTGTTGGGCTCAGTTGGCCCGCTGTTAGTTTTTATGTTATTTTGGATGTTTTTACAGGTTGATTATGATGTCACTAGCAACACTAATAGCGGGGTAACTGTGGCCGTGGGCAGGGGGTGGGAGACACAGGCAAACTCGTGTTCACCTCTTCATAAGTGGGGGGCTACATAGAGGGAGGTCTAGAGGGATGGGGACCACATGATCTTGCGGAGGCGGGAGGGCAGGCGTCTGGTGCGGGGACGGTGACTCTCACCTGTAACGCAACATATGCTAACCTAGCACAGTGAGACCCTATACATCAGACGGGGGTGCCCACCCTTGCTCACCCACTACCCAAGAGAGACACTAAACTGCTCTCACTGAATGTCCGGGGCCTAAACTCCCCGAACAAGCATAAGCAAATATGGTGCTACATCCTACACCACGACCCAGACGTCGTAATGTTACAGGAGACCCACCTGATGAAGGCAGACCTGCACCCCATGACGCATTCGAAGTATCCCCACCGTTACTGGGCCTATGCCGGCACTAAGACCCTGGGGGTGGGGGTGCTGTGCAAGACTAATTATTGCACCTCTGTAACTCACGTGACCCATGATGGGGGGGCCGATATCTGAGATTGCAACTGTTACGGGGAAAGCGACAGTTGACGCTACTTAATGTTTATGCCCCAAACACCGCCCAAAACGCGTACATCCGGCGCATACTATCTGAACAACTCAAGGGGGTGGAGGGGGATGTGGTGGTATGCGGGGACTTCAATTTGGTTTGGGACCCTACCATAGACAGAAGCAATGCAACATTTCAAAATATGGGGGCAATGTCGGCACATCTTAAGAGGGACATTGAAGGATGGGGCCTGGTGGATGCCTGGCGGTATAAATATCCAGGTGTCCGGGACTACTCCTACTATTCACATGTACACACTTCCTATTCGCGCATCGATTACGCTTTCGTCACGCCATCTCTCCTTACATGCCTGCGCTCAGCGGAGCTCTCTGACATCTCCATCTCTGATCATGCGCATCTTGAACTCACATGGGAAGATCGAACTTCCCGCCCGGCCTGCCCGCCCCGATGGCATATGCCCTCGCATCTGTTGCGAGATCCGGTGGATGTGGAGGAGATACGGAAGAGTATCAAGGAATACTTTCACCTTAACACCTCCCCCGAGATCTCTCTGCACACTCTGTGGGATGGGTTCAAAGCAACGGTCCGGGGCACAATAACGTCCATTGCCTTGCCAGAGGGAGGGAGGCGAAACTGGTAGAATCTAAACTCACTGCAGAGATCAAGCTGCTAGAGCGTACGGACAAAGAGGCCCTAACCCGACGTTTCAAAAAACAATTAGCCCTGCTGCGTGGGCAGTTGCGTGAACATCGCACGGGAAAGGCAGAGCGGGCCCTTCTGACCCTGCAGCAGAAATACTATGAAGGGGGGGGACAAGGTGGGAAGTCTTCTGGCTCGTAAATTGCGACAGCGCCAGGCGAAAGCACACATTGCCAAAATCCAGACAGGTGATACTACGTGGGCAACTGCAGAAAAGGATAAAGCGGAGGCGTCCTGTGAATATTATCAGCGGCTATACTCCTGGGAAGACCCCTCTCCCACGAGACTCCGCTCCTACCTTACTGATTGTGAGTGGGAGCCCCTGTCCACACATCACGCGTCCCTCTTAGACAGCCCCATTACAGCGGAGGAATTAGGTGCAGCCGTCAAGAGTCTCCCCCTAGGTAAAGCCCCAGGCCCCGATGGGCTCCCTGAGCATTTTTATCGCGTCTTCCTCCCGCAGCTGCAGGAACACCTCCTGCGCCTGTATAATTCCTTCACGGGCCTCACCCCCACCATGGCCATGGCTGAGATCACCCTTATCCCTAAGGCAGGCAAGGACCCGGCGCAGTGTTCTTCTTACCGCCCGATAGCCCTGCTCAACACTGATGCCAAGATTTTTACTAAAATATTAGCCACGCGCCTCGAGCCCTACCTCCCTGGCCTCATTGACCCCGACCAGGTGGGGTTTATCCGTCACAGGCAGGGCGCGGACAATGTCCGTTGAATAGCACACCTTGTCGAAAAAGCCCAACGCTTGAACATCCCTACATGCCTCCTCTCGCTCGATGCGGAGAAGGCATTCGACCGGGTAGACTGGTCCTATCTCTGCGCCGTGTTGAGTAAAATAGGCCTTGGACAGGAGTTCATCTCGAAGATCATGGCATCATATGTGGCCCCAACAGCCTGCATCCGACTAAATGGACGGGCCATGTGGCCGATATCACTACATTAGGGCACGCAACAGGGGTGCCCACTCTCGCCCCTCCTCTTCGCGTTAGCGGTAGAGCACTTGGCCATACGGGTGAGGGAGCTAGAGGGGATCAAGGGCTTAACCTTTGGAGGCCAAATCCATAAGATCAACCTATTCGCTGATGACCTCCTGCTCACGCTGACCCAGCCTGAACTTTCACTCCCATGCGTGGTCGAAAACCTGCAGACCTTTGAAGCTGTCTCCGACTTCAAAATCAATCTCTCTAAATCATTTGTTCTAAACATCAATATCCCGGTCCCCGAGGTCAGATTGCTACAGGGGCTGACCCCCTTCCAATGGACGGTGGACTCCATCAAGTACCTAGGACTCCAGATTACCCCCAAACTCGCCTCCTGGTCCCGTATAAATTGGGCAATTCTTCGCCGCTCAGTGCTAGCCGACCTTCAGAGATGGTAACCCCTCCACATTTCATGGCTGGGACACATCAACATTATTAAAATGAATATTCTGCCGCGGGTTCTCTATTTATTTCAGATGCTGCCAACCCCGATTCCACAGGTGGACATTCAGCGCCTCCAGGGAGACTTGCGCACCTTTGTGTGGAACGGGAGGCGACCACGGGTGGCGCATTCACTTCTGAAGCACCCGCGAGATAGAGGAGGTCTGGCATGCCAAAACCTACAGGAATATTATTGGACAGCACATCTGAGATACGTCTTCGAGTGGGTCGTGCGGGAGAGTGAGAAGCACTGGTTCCACATGTACCGTGCGGTGGCGTGCCGGCCATTGTGGGACCTTGCTTGGTTGCCTAAACACGCACGACCCCGAAGTGCATATGTCGCGTCGCCGACCAAAACAGTCCTTGAAATATGGGACAAAATAGCGGTCAAAAAGGGACTGACCACGTTTCCGTCCCCAAACACCCCTATTGCGCGCAACCCTGAATTTCGTCCGGGCTTGCCAACGCCGGTGTTTGGTGGATGGAGCGATGGGGAATGCCGGACGATTCGCGACTTATTTATAGGGGATGACATCAAGACATTTGATGCCTGCAGGTCCGAATTTAAGTTACCCCGCACGGCATCAATACATGCAACTGAGACACTGGCTCTCTGCCCCTGAGCTCCGTGCTGCGGCGACGCGCCTTTTTACCCTATTCGAAAAAGTGGTGCAGGCCTTTGAGGGCACCAGGGGACTGATCTCCAACACCTATCAGGTGCTACAAAACTCGACCCCGATGCGCACCCACCGCTACCAGACCGCCTGGCAGGACGCAACCCCGGGAGGACTCTCCCCCAAGCAGTGGGACAAACTATGGCAAGACATCCCCAAAGCATATCGCAGTCTTGCCTCCCGTGAAACCGCATATAAGCTAATGCTCCAATGGTACTATACGCCTTCCCGCCTCGTCACCCTATACCGCACAGTCTCCAATCTCTGTTGGAGATGTGGGAAGGAGGAAGGCACTCTCTATCACATATGGTGGTCATGCCTGGTGATAGCCACCTTTTGGAAGGAGGTCCTGGGGCACATTAAGGGCGTCGTAGGGTACCCGATCCCATCTTTACAGCACCTGGCGGTCTTAGGTATATGGCCCTCTACCCTAGCGGCGATGACTGGGGTGGACTGGGACCTTATCAGCCATTTACTGTTAGCAGCGCGACAGCTCATAGCGTGCGCATGGAAACAAACCTCGCCCCCCTCTGTAGCTCAGTGGTTCGTCAGAGTGTGGCACATACTGGCAATGGAGAGACTCTCACATAACATAGCGAACACTGAAAAGAAATTCCAACGCATCTGGCAGCCACTGGTATCATATTTAATGTGCATAGAATTCACCTGCTTTAGCCCCCCAAAGCTGAGGACCCTGCATCTTTTCCCATGCGATTGAAAGGCGTCTATGCCCAGCCTTCACGGGTGGGCCCGGGCACCATGGTTGTCGACCACTCCCCCCCCCCCACACGTTTTACTGCCTGGGTCACGCGAGATACCCCACACCATGCATCACACCACGACCTGTACAGTTTCTACTTCATTATTGTTGTTGTTCTATTTTCTTTCCTAATGCCACCCTGGTCTTGAAACCACCCACGCACACGACTGCGTAGGGCATCAGACACAGCAGCACACCAATTACTGCAAGGACCACTTAGGGATAGACACACCCGCGGGGCACGTCCACACCACCCCCGACCCCACACGTTTGGTTGTCCCTTCCTGGGGCCCCTGATCATTGACCTAGCATGCTACTTGTTATGCTATATTGCTCCACGCACCACATGGCTAGAAGGCCCTCATACAGCCTGTTCAGTCTATGTGTAATGTTTAACCCAGCGCGGCCGGCCCGAAGTGGTTGTAGGCGGCTTGCTGTGTATTCACATGCTGGTTATACTGATGTTCTTGTAAACCTCTACGCTGCCGGCCTGACTAGGGTTGTAGGCGTCATGCTGTGCTTAACATTGATTGCCTCCAATAAAGGTTTTTGAAAATTAAAAAAAAAAAAAAAAAAGACTGATTTGCATATGGCTGGGTCCAAACTGGAATGGCATGGCGAACAAAAAAACAAAGGATTCATCTCAGATCTGTGACTGGGGGGTGAATGTTTGATTTGTTCAGCATTCCATCCATCATCTGTTCTTTTTGTATTTGTTGGCCTAAGCTGGAAGGGTATACCCAGACTTGGGTCCTGTGCTTATTATGCCACCGGATTGAAGCTAGCCAGGCTGATGAGGGATGATACCGGGAAATGGTCCTAGGATGCTTGTTACACAGTGTCAATTCCTAGGGCAACTTCAAGATAAATGTCACAATAAATAATAACAATTCTAATTAAAAGAGAGACAACCAGACATGTATATATTCAAAAGTACAAAAATAGTTATTTATTGATAGTAATGTGTTCAATATTTCATCATTAAAACTGGAACAAAAACAAACACAAACCACATACATACCACATATATCTCCTCATTCATGCTCGGCATTCATAATGTATACAATATAGGTATATTAAACACCTGAAATTCATAAATCAAAGCATTATGTTCATGATAAACAATTTTTGTATGAGATTTGTTTAAATATTTTCTATAAACAGGCCTTGTATGTAGGCTTCACAGGTATGTATCTGTGTCATAGAGTGGCTGCAAATCCCGGATGCTTGTTTCCGGTTCAGGAAGAACCTGGCCTGGCAGTTCAAGCTCGACTGTTCCCATGGGGAGCAGGGTCAAGACTGATTTGCATATGGCTGGGTCCAAACTGGAATGGTGTGGCAGGGAAAAAAACAATGGAGTTAACCCAGATCTGTGACTGGGTGAATGTTTGTATGTTAGTATGAGTGAATATGATGTCAATATATACCATGATATATGCAGGCCCGACAACGGCAATATCAATAAATGCAATGTCAATGTATGCCATAAACTATGCCTGAATAACAACGTCAATACCAATCAATGCAATGTCAATGTATGTCATAAACTATGCCAGCATAACAGCGTCGATACCAGCAGATACAATGTCAATGTATGCCATAATCTATGCACGGATAACAGTGTCAATACCAGTAGAAACAATGTCAATGCACGCCATGATCTAGGAATGTCAATATCAGTAAAGACAATATCGATGTACGCTATGATAACTGTATGCACAATACTGAGGATATCGGTATAAATGAGATCATTGACCGCTGTATAATTTGTAGAAGTTCTAACGAACTCGTATCAATGCTGTCGGATTCACCTAAAGTGACCTCCCCATCAACCCGAGTCAGAGATACGTGGTCACACAGGCCCTGTGACCACAACCCACACCTATCGAGTGACAGGTCACAGGTAGGGTCTCACTTAGCCCAAAGACAAACACGCACCCAGGGAAAACCCTGATCGATCCCACAGATAGGTAGTCGCACGACAAACAGGACCTAAGAAATTTGCCCCAATAAAACACGTTTGGACAAAGGCACGCATTTCCAAAATAACACAAAAGTTAGATGTCACATGTAGGTAGGAACACTCAGCCAACCAAGACACGACATGCACACCGCACGAGGTGGTCACGCGCTCACCACACCGGACATCTGGACATGCACACACTGGCCCACACTAGCTCTACCCGAGGTGGAGAGCCACCTTATCTGATGGTTTTCTCGTTATTTATGACTATGGTGCCTTTCAAGGAATGTCAAAGTGTTTTATTGTACCCACAAAATGTGTATATGTGCAGCTCAAACTTCTGTACTTTGAGACTGTCTTCAGATGCGCCTCTGTCAATACTCTCCCGGCCGATGTGTTTATTAAACCAACTTGTTTCTGTTTTGCCAAACACCTTCATTTATTTAAGGTAAAATCAAACATTTTGGCGAGCCAGCCAGGAGAGATTGATTCATCGAGCCCGACTGCTGTCGAAGAAAGAACCCCTGCTCGAACAGATTCACATCTGCACAAGATCGGTGAGCAGATGCCATAATTGATTAGAAGTTCTGCTCAATCCACGGGGCAGAGGTCCGTCTGGAGACCGTCGTCACAAGGTAAGAGACTACATCAGCTCCTTAGTCTCAGTAGGTGCAGTGTGGCAAACTAGGACAAGCACGTAGATCACCTTTGCTTTTCCCCTAGTCAGCACACCAGAGAGGGCGAAGGTAGCTACAATTTTAGTAGCACTGTGGGGGACACAGGGTATGCTTGTCTCTGGGTATCAGATCGGGAACACCTGGACCACTGGGCGTGAAACAGAGGTTTGCCTGTCTCTGGGTGTCAGATAGGGACAGCCTGGTCCACTGGGCATGATACAGAGGTTCACTTGTCTCTGGGTGTCAGATAGGGACCGCTTGGACCTCTGGGCGTGGTAAAGAGGTATGCATAGGCTGTGGGTGTAATATAGGGCCAGCATCTCAATCTTATTTTTTAGTCTCAAAGAGTTTTTTAGTGCTATCGGGGATTTTTTTACTGGTAGTATCTAAAGAAGTGAGAGGTGTTATTCGCTTGGACCGCTGGGTGTTAGGCAGTCGGTACACACTATCCCTGGGTGTGATATAGGGTGTTATTCAAATGTTAGGGAAAAATTCGGACCTCAGTGAATAAGGTGTAGCTTGTGTCTGGTCACAGAGGGCCGATAATTGTCATTTTTTTCCACACAAATCATTGCTATTTTTGTCCAACGAGCCAATACTGACAGACTATCGGGCTCACTTAGCTCTGTGTATTACATGGAGCATCCCCTGTCCTCGGGCTGTAGGCACTAGGAGGGGGCTAAGGTTTTTTTGACAAAATAATAATTTGTTCTGTCAACCTTTTCTTTTTTAGTCTCTTTTAGATTTTTCCATTTATGCATTTATTGATGTTGTGGTGCTGTTACAATTTAGCAATTTGCTTCATGTTTAAATGTTATGTCAGGTTAGTGAGTCTATGCTTTATGAAATAATAACCAATTTTCACCAAATCAGAATTTTCAGGTTTGCCAGTTTACTGCTACATATCAACTCGTATTGTTCTGTACTAACAATTGCACTTTGTTACAGATTGTTACTATTTCACTGCATTTGTCTTTGTCTATTGTTAAACATTCTTTTTCTCGAGCTCGTAACCAGTAGATTGTTTTCGGTACCACCCCGTGTACAAAGTTTTCTCCACAATTAGAGTAGAATTCGTAATCATTTAAAATATCGAGACAATACATTTTTTTGTAAATTCCTTAAAACAAGTTCCTTAATCCATCATGGAGAATCCACTCTACCATATGCAAGCTAGGTTCACCACACAGGCCCGGAAATTAGGAAAACATTGCAGCGAGTGGCACTCCCATTTGAAAGCATACGCATTCCCCTGGCCTGAGGGGGTAACATTCAATACCAACATCACAGAACGTATCCAGACCACACTCATGGGACGGAGGTAGGTCAGCCACGAGGCCAGCTTTTACGGATCCCAGAGACACGAAGAGTACTCCTAGAGAAATTATAGCCAGGGAGGATGGGGAAAGGTTTGCCCGCCCTTTTTGCGACCTGCTAGCAGAATGGATAAAGGAGAGGAGCCAGTTCAACTGGTCCTGGCCAAAAGGGGGGTCATTTGAGTCAGAGGACATGAGGATGGCGGAGGACTGCATCAGATATGGAAAAGGAAACCCTGACTGGGATTTCCCTTACATGCAGCAATGTCTCACAAAGTGGGAAAGAAAGCAGGTAGAGAAAAGAAAGGAAACAAGAGTAAACAGAAAGGAAGCAGAATGGGACCTGGTCACTGCTGAAACCCTGCACAGGGAAATGGCAGCACAGGTCAGAACAGCTGTAGCCGCAATGGCACAGAAGGCGATAGCGTCAATCGGGGCACCACCGAAGAGGTTCAAGAAGAGCACAGCATGTAGTCACAAGGTTTGAGGAAGTTGTACAGAGAACCCCGCAAGTCAGGACCAGACCACCCCCTCCTTCATTCTCGCAAACCCAAGAAAACTGCCAGCCCCACGTTCATCGGGCAAAAGAGACGCCCCACTCTCACGTGTCCAGTGCTGTCCGTAACACGGCGATCCGACGAAGAGCCCACCGTGACAATCTTGGTAAACAACACGCCTCACCGTTTCCTGATTGACACTAGGGCAACAAAGACCTGTCTAAAGGAAGGGCTTGTGCCCCTGTCCAGGGACTGCATGGACACACAATGTTTCTCTGGCACGGTCGTGAGGGTCCCCTTCACAAAACCCTTAGAGTTAGAAGTGGGAGGGAGCAGGGTAAAGGGGCAGCTACTATATCACCCCTCGTCACCTACTAAACTCCTAGGCAGAGACTTGATGGCAAAATTAAACATGACCATCCATTTCTCAAAGGACGGGTCAATGATGTGCTCAATCCTGGGGATCACCCCGACCAGACTCATGTCTCTGGTATGCCCACAGGGCACGACCGGACAGGCAAGAGCAACACCCACCAATTTGCCGGCCTTTGCCAGTGCTGTTCTCACCCTTGTGGCTAACACCCCCAAGTTGCTGGGATAGAAGTTGCAACTGCCACACGCATTTGTATTCCGCTGAGAGGGCCACAATGATGCAGAACCCTCACTGGAAGACCTGCTCTGCTTGGAGGCTGTCGAGATTTGGCCCAGGTACAGTGTACTGCTGACAACAGACCAGGCAGGTGCAATGTGGGCATGCGTCATCTTCACTGTGACTGGCATCAGCGTACGGGAGATAACTGATGACCATCTGTTCAGCGAATACCCCGGGGCCTGGGAGATCATCTTTGCTAGCCCCATCCGTCTTAGGGTAGAAGTACGAAGTGAGGCCCTGTTGCACCTGGCAGTGCTCACTTCATTGCAGCAGCAGGACTTGGCCACTGAACCACAACAACTGAGGGCCAAGGGGCCCTACGGTGTAGGGCTCATCAACACCGCGGACCCAGTGAGAATAACACTGAGAGAAGGGGCCCTTCTGCCATGTGTGCGTCAGTACCCGCTCTCCAAAGAGGCAGATGAGGGTATAGCCCCCCACTATCCAGGCACTAGTAGATCAAGGGGTCCTCCACCTAGGAGTCACCCCTTGCAATACCCTGATCTTCCCGGTTAAGAAGAGCCTGTGCCCCCTCAATGACATTGTGGTACCAGAATTCCCAGTGGTACCAGACCCCTCTGTCATAGTGACTAGCATACCGGCAGACACCCGCTACTTCTCAGTGATAGACATAAAGAATGCGTTCTTCAGCATCCTACTGCACCCTGACAGCCAGTATCTTATGGCACTCATCTTCTGCGGGGCCCAGCTGCTATACCGGAGACTGCCACAAGGGTACTGCGAATTCCCCAGTATTTTCAACAGACTACTGAGAATGGATCTCGCCAACTTTCAGTCGAGCAGCACTCTCATACAGTATGCTGATGACATCTTGGTCTGCAGTCCCTCCAAGGATCTATGTCGCCAAGAGATAATAGCCCTCCTAACCCCACTTGCCACAAGGGGATACAAGGTGGAAAAGGGAAAAGTGCAATATGTGCAACAGGAGGTTAGCTATCTAGGTCAGCTCATCTCAGCAACTGGCCGGCAGATTACGCTGGAATGGGCAGACTCTATCCGGGCCCTGCCACCACCCAGGATGAAAAAGGGTATGCAAAAGATTTTAGGCCTGTGCAACTATGTCCCACAATGGTTCTTCGATTATAGCACACTCATTGCCCCCTTGCTCGGGGCAATGAAGAAGGACAAATCAGGCAATGAGAACCTGATCTGGACATCCGAGATGCAGGAAACCTTTGACACGATAAAAACTGAAATATCCCACTCCCCGTGCTGGGTATGCCTGATTATAGGAAGGAGTTGTTTCTATTCAGCCACAGTGGCGTGCAAGTCATGACAGCCATCCTAACCCAAAGTACCCTCTGGGAAACAAACCGTTTGCGTATTACAGCGGGCTCTTAGATTCAGTCATGCAGGGCCAGTTTCCGAGCAAACAGGCCTTGGCCGCTGCAGCCTTTGCGGTTGACAAGAGCACTTCCATCGTGATGAGGGTACCACTTACATTGTATGCAGAGAATTCGGTGTTTGCGGTCATACAAAAAGGAAAGAGCATGCTGAATGCGCAGGGGGTGTCAGGGTACGAACTCATGCTCTCTAGACCATCCCTAAAAATTGTTTGGTGCCATGTGGTAAATCTTGCCACTTTCCTAGCGCATGAGGTCAAGGAGGGTGAGGAGACCCACGACTGTGCGACTCACCCCCGACAGGATCCGCCAGGCAGAAGAGGATCCCATCCCCGACAGTGAGGTGCTGTTTATTTATGGGTTCTCCACAAAAGACCAAGAGATGGAGTGAGGCATACAGGGGCGGAGGGGGCAGCTGTAGTGATGGCCCCTGGTCACGAAGCTTCAGACAGCCTACGGGTCACTGTGCAGATGACTCTCCTCCCCCACCTCTCAGCATAGGCGGAATAGCTAACAGCGTTAATTGGAGCCCTCACCCAGAGCTCAGGGATGATGGTGACCATTTACTCTGACTCTGCGTACGTCATCACCACGGTGTACTCAAGCATAGGAAGGAGGAGGAGACTAGGGTTCCAAAAATTAGATGGCCCCCCGTCAAGCACCGGAACCTGCTGGAGTTGCTAATAGACGTGCTAACTTTACCTAAGCGTGTAGCCGTTGTGAAGTGGGCTGCCCACACTGGGGACAAAGAATTTGTGTCCCGAGGAAATGCGTTAGCAGACCAGAGGGTGAACAAAGCAGATTGTGGGAGGATTTGCAAGGCTCACATACTGCCCTTGCATCAGATTGAGGAGATCAGACTATCACATGACAGACCATACACGGAGACGGCAAGTTTTGTATCTAAGGGAACTACAGGAGACAGCCCCTACATAAGAAAAGAAACGATGGCTGGCCAATGGCTGCACACAGACTGCAGACAACCTCATATATCGACACATACCCTCCAAGAAACCCGTTATGCCTGCAGTCTAGTTGACATAGCCTTACCTCAACTACACCTACCCACGCACATGACCAAAGACAACATGGTAGTGGAGCTTCAAAGTGACTGGTTCATCCCCAACATTGTTGAGATAATCTCAGCGAATGCACTGTTTGTCAACTATATTCTCCCAAACCCACGCTGAAGGTCGTCTCATCGGCCATTCCTTGACCTACAGGGCCATTTAAAACCCTACATATTGATTTCATCAATATGATAGACCGATGTGCTAACTATCGATACCTGGTAGTTGTGATCTGCCCTTACTTCAGGTGGATCGAAGCCGGCCCTTGCATACACTGCGATGCCAAGGAAGTGGCCACGTTCCTCATCAGGGAAGTGATACCGAGATGGGGAGTGTCTGACGTCATCCGATCAGATAACGGCAGGCACTTTGTCAACTCTGTACAGCAAGAGAGAGATTTGAACTGCGGACTGTTAATTATGCACCTCACGCTAGTTTCATATGTAGTAGAGGTCCTGCGCAACCAGCCCCGGCACCAGCCGTCAAGTGATGCCTCTGTGTTCCAGATCCTAACTAACCCTGGGCGGTGAACTACGCTACGCTCGCGGAGCTTGCGTAGTTTCGGTAACTTCGCGATTCGCGTACAACGCGAAGTTACCGTGCACTACGCAATTTGCGGTGTAGCGTAGCTGTTTTTCTTCTTCGCGCGCTCAATATACGTTCTCGCGCGCGCGGTAACGACCTACCGTGATTCTGCATTCGCCGACGCGACTTCCTATCCGTTCACGGGCGCCACGAGATTTGGAATCCGGCCGCACGATCCCGCGAGAGTGTGCGAACGCGAACACGTCATTCGGACGCGCGATCTGACTTCCGGCGGCAGTGTTGGTAAGATCGCGATCCTGAACACGAAGAAACTACAATCTGGCGAAGAATATCTCTCGAGCATCATAAAACCTTCTCGAAAATGATGGTTTTGTTCCAAAAACTCCTCAGATTGTGATTTGGCTGTAGTTTATTGTGCAAGGAGTCCTTTTTCTTTTTTACTTTTTTTTCCAAGAGGAAGGAAGTGCCCCTGATTCTCAAACTTCCTGTTCCTGTCCAGCAGGCTCCTCCCAGTGCTTTGTCCATGTGCTGTTCACTTTCATTTGGATTTGGAGCTGGAAGGATCACTTTTTGTGTCTGTCTGCTGCATCATATCATTGGATTGGATTTGAGGACTCTTGGATTTGAGATTTTACAAGTAAGTTGGAGAATTGGTGTACTTGTTTGTTTGATTGGGGCTTGTTTGTACCTACATTTTTTGGGGATTTCCATCGTTTTTAAAATTTATTGTTGTGGCCTGTAGTTTCAGCAGGGGCCTAGTTGTTTTTCTTTGATTGGAATTTCAGCCAGTAGGCCCAGACTAGAGCCAGAGGTACCCATGGGTGCATGTTTCTGTGGTGTCTGTTGAATTTAAACATCATGTAGGGCATGCATGGATGGCATTGGATTGAATTGGTAAATGTGGTTTTTGGGGTGTATTTCACTTTTTGGGTGTAATATATACCTTTGTTGGATGTGTGTGTGTGCTTGTTGTGTAACTTTCCAACCTTTCGTAGCCCTGTGGATTTTCGTTTTTGCATTTTTGTATTAAAGCTGTGTTGTTTAGCACTGCAGGCCTCCTTTGTCTGGTCATATTATTATAGGCCTGCTTGAGTTCATTGTTTTCCATGGCCTGTTGTGACTGTTAGTGACCACGTGGCTTGGGGCCATTTTGTGGTGGTAGTTTAGTAGTGTGCTGCTTTTTCCATATAGGCCTGCATGTCTTTTCTTTGTTCCCCTTGGCTTATGCTTGTTGTGAACTTGTGGGTGGCCTGGCCATGTGGTGGCGGCCATTTTGTGGGACCAGCCACTGTGCTTTTGCCATAGGCCTCCAAGCTTGCGGCCTAGTCTGCCAGTAGGCCCAGAGGTAGTCATCCTCATGGGTGCATAAAAACTGTTTCTGTGTTGTCGGTTCAATTGTAACATAATTTAGGCCATGGATGGCATTGGATTGATTTGCAAAATGTGGGTTTTGGGGTGGTATTTCAGTTTTTGGGTGTTTGTTAAATAAATAGGCCTTTTCAGCCAGTAGGTAACCCTGGGCGTTCAGCTCGCGGACTTTGGGCAACTCCGCACTGCGCGACAACGCGGACTTACACTTTTTATCTTCTTCGCGCGCTCAATATACGTTTGCGCGCGCGATAACGACTTTTTGTGACAATCGCGATGCCGAACACGCAGAATTTACAATCTGGCGAAGAATATCTCTCGAGCAGCATAAAACCTTCTCGAAAATGATGATTTAGTTCATTTTGCACAAAAAACTTCTCAGGTTGTCATTTAGGTGTAGTTTGGTGAGCAAGGAGTCACTTTTTTTTTGTTTTACAATTTTTTTCAAGAGGAAGGAAGTTGCCCAGAGTCTCCAACTGCCTGGTCCTGTCCTTTGTCTTCACTTTCTTGTTATTTTGGGTGGCCTGGCCATGTGGGTGGCGGCCATTTTGTAAAGCCAGGCATTGTGCTTTTGCCATAGGTCTGCATTGTCTGTCTTGTGTTCCTTTTCTTGTTGTTGTGGGTGGCCTGGCCATGTGGTGGCGGCCATTTTGTGGGACCAGCCACTGTGCTTTTGCCATAGGCCTCCAAGCTTGCGGCCTAGTCTGCCAGTAGGCCCGGAGGTAGTCATCCTCATGGGTGCATAAAAACTGTTTCTGTGTTGTCTGTTCAATTGTAACATAATTTAGGCCATGGATGGCATTGGATTGATTTGCAAAATGTGGGTTTTGGGGTGGTATTTCAGTTTTTGGGTGTTTGTTAAATAAATAGGCCTTTTCAGCCAGTAGGTAACCCTGGGCATTCAGCTCGCGGACTTTGGGCAACTCTGCACTGCGCGACAACGCGGACTTACACTTTTTATCTTCTTCGCGCGCTCAATATACGTTTTCGCGCGCGCAATAACGACTTTTTGTGACGATCGCGATGCCGAACACGCAGAATTTACAATCTGGCAAAAAATATCTCTCGAGCATCATAAAACCTTCTCGAAAATGATGATTTAGTTCATTTTGCATAAAAAACTCCTCAGGTTGTCATTTAGATGTAGTTTGGTGAGCAAGGAGTCACTTTTTTTTTGTTTTACAATTTTTTTCACGAGGAAGGAAGTTGTTGGGTGGCCTGGCCATGTGGTGGCGGCCATTTTGTGGGACCAGCCACTGTGCTTTTGCCATAGGCCTCCAAGCTTGCGGCCTAGTCTGCCAGTAGGCCCAGAGGTAGTCACCATGGGTGCATAAAAACTGTTTCTGTGTTGTCTGTGGAATTTTGAAATCATTTAGGCCATGGATGGCATTGAATTGAATTGCAAAATGTGTTTTTTTTTGGAGGGTCTGACTATTTCACTTTTTGGGTGTGTTATATAAATGCCTTTTTTGCGTGTGTAATTATAATTATGTGTTGTTGTAGTGGTTGTCTAACTTTCAAAAGTGTTTTTAGCCATGTGGATTTTAGTTTTTGCATTAAAGCTGTGTGTGTTTTATAAGGCATCCTTTGTCTGCCCATATATAGGCCTGCTTGAGTTCATTGTTTGCCGTGCCTTGTGCCTGTGAGTCACCATGTTGCTGGGGGCCATTTTGTGGTGGTAGTTAGTAGTGTGCTGTTTTTGCCACATAGGCCTGCGTGTCTTTCCATTGTTCCTCTTGTCTTACTGCTTCCAAATCCATCCCCATTGCCAGCTGCAGCTCCCTGATGCTGCTACATAACACATCCCACGTGATGCACAAATTTAGGCCAAACATGCTCCACTACATTTTAGTTTTTGTTCTTTACTATTCTTATTCTTCCAGAGTGTACACACTAGCACTACACAGTAGCCATGAAAGCCCTGGCCTTGTTGTCAACGTCTCATAAATGGCTACACTTTGTGTTGTTGTTCACCGAGTTTCTAACATTTAATAATTGAGGCCACCACACACTAAGTTCTATATTATATTTGTTTGATTTGTGCTATGTTTTACTGATGTTCTGGCTTTTTTGCTTTTAGGTGCACAAAGACTGAGGAGGAGGTGTGTCATCATTGCCCGTTGCACTGCCAGACAGACATCCTGCTGCTGTACACACAACACAACGTGACGTGTGACCTGACCAGACATCTCTGCAACTGAGTGCTGCTGACATCTGAAGAAGATGGGCCCAAAGAAAGCAGGTACCAGGTCCTCCAGTACCAAGAAAGTTGCTATTGAGAAGAAGGAACAGAAGAAGGAAGTGACACTTAAGTCTGGTGTGCCAGCCAATACCTTTTTTGGGCAAAAAAAAATTACGCCTGCAGCAGCGGTGTCCGGGGGGCAAGCTGGGGGCAGCACCTCCGCATCAGTGGGCCCAACCCACCAACCCAGGCCCAAGCACATGAGTGTGGAAGAGGTAGCCAGCCTAATGGTGGAAAGCAGTGATGCTGAGCCTGAGATAAACTTATCGCTATCTCAAAGTAGTACCCAATCAACGCAGGAGGAAACACAGCAGATAAGTGGTCAACAACAACAGCCGCAACCACCGCCCGCAATAGTAGTTGTTGTTCCTCCTGAAGTAGGGGCAGTTCAGGAAATTGAGCCTCATGCAGAGGTAGAAGAAGAAGCCACTCATTCAGAAGATCCATTGTCTTCCAAATCTCCAGCAAGGAAAAGGAGGGGTAGTCCATCAAGTTCTTCGCCAAGCCCCCCTTCTGATGATCTAGATGCCACTTGGAAGCCACAAACTGAGTCTGAGAAGGAGCCACGTTCCAAGACCAAGCTAGGGAAAAGGAAGGTTCCAGAAAGCCTTACACTTATGGAGGTCGATGTAGAACAGCAGGATGATGATGATGAGCCAGTCATCACGAACATCACTCCCGGCCCCGAGGAGATGGAGACCAACATTATTACCCTATCCAAAATGGCTGCGAGGGATGTAGCACGCATACCTCCACAGGTAACACCAACACGACCTACAGCTTCCATATTTGCATTAGCAAAGGCCCGGCAGCGACCTACATCCAGCACAACCACCACCTCAGTAGGAGTAGGTAGTGGTACAGCAGCACAGAGTCAAATTCAACACACACCCTCCAGTTCATCCGGCATTGGAAGTGGCACCTCCAGCAGGAGGCCAAAGTTAAGCTCCCCAGTTTGGGACTTATTTACGGTTAGCGAAAAGGAGGAGAACATTGCTATATGCTCCATTTGTAATAGCTCTGATAGTCGTGTTAAGCTTGGTACAAACTATGGTACCGGAGGCCAAATGACCCATCTGAAAAAACACCACTTGATCAGCTGGGAGGATCACCTTCGCGGCATAAAAAAAACTGCAACCATTGGTGTTGGTGGGGATAAAGGAGTAGAAGATCCGATCACGGTGGAAGAGGAAGGACAGGGAGACATTCTCTCTGGTAGTGGTACACAAGGTGTCCCTGACCCCAGCAGTGCAGTGTTAACGTCGCCCACATCTTCAGCAACATCTCAGTGGCACAAGAGTAAGAGTCAGCCTGAGACACCAAGGAGTACCAGGTCCGCAATCCAAAAAAGTGCGTTGTTGAGCCTAAGAGAAAGGAAAACCATGCAGCCTACCATTATCAGCATGTTTGGGGGGGAGGGGCAGTACGAACGCAACCACCCAATAGCACGTTTGTACAATGCGAAGCTGGCTAAAATGTTAGCACTGGACCTTCTCCCTTTTTCTTTTGTTGAAGGGGTGGGTTTTCTGGAATTTGTGTCAACCATCTGCCCAAAATGGCATGTTCCCAGCTGCTACTATTTTGCCAGAGTTGCTGTTCCAGCACTACATCACGACGTGCTGGAATTGCTTGGAAAAGCCTTGAAGCAGAGTGCTGTTCACAGTATCCACCTGACAACAGACATGTGGACCAGTTGCCAAGCCACAGATTACATGTGCATCACTGCACACTGGATCTCTTTTGCGGGGGTTAGAGAACAGATATCTGCTGGTGTTGACGCTGCTGAGATTTTTCATGCCACTCGCAAACATGCAACTGTAGCCATGTTTGCCATGGAGAAATCTCATACTGCCGCAAACATTTTGGAAGAGTTTAACACCAAGGTCTTTGAGTGGCTGCGCCCAAGAAGGCTTACGATTGGTTTTGTTGCCACGGACAACGGCAGTAATGTAGTTAAGGCCATGCGCAATGGTGGCTATTTCAGGGTCCCGTGTTTGGCACACTGCATTAAAATTGTTGTTCAAGACTTTTTGAAAAATTAATCCAAAGTCAGCAACTTACTGGCCACCTGCAGAAGAATATGCACACATTTCAGCCATTCTTTTAAAGCCCGGAAGCAGCTGAGGGTCATTCAACGTGAGCATAAAATGCCAGTCAAAGCGCTCATCCAGGAGGTGCCAACACGTTGGAACTCAACTTATTAGATGCTTGATCGTCTGTTTGAACTGTACATACCACTCATTGCTTATGTCATGCAAAGATTAGGGGAACCTACTGTGAGAGGCATGACCGTTGAGATGGGTCAATGGGACCTCATTAAATGCCTGACTGAGATGCTACTTCCTTTTGAGATCTTCACACGTGAAGTCAGCAGGGAGGACTACTATGGGCCAAGCTATCCCATTGTTGCACATGCTAGAGCAACAGCTGAAGGAGGTGTCTGAAACGTACGCAGGTGTGGATGACAAACAAGACGCATATCATTTGGCGGAGACCTTAGCCGCTCGCTTATCTGAAAATACAAGGATTCAAAATAAAATTTTGTCACAACCACATTACATTAGTGCCACAATTTTGGATCCACGGTACAAAGTATTTCTGAACAGCAAGGCAGTAATTCCTTTTTCGGAAGTGGATGTTGCCAACTACAAAACTTTGATAGCTAAGGAAGCCACTATTTTCGAAAACGAACGGCTGTTAATTACAGGCCCCCCACCCCAGGCCATAACAAGTACTACAGGGCATCCAGAGTCAAGTTCTACTTCGGAGCCTGAGGGCAGTGCGTTTGCCTCCCAGCAGTCACCTACACCAACAATAACATCAACAACAGCAAGAACAGGATCATCCACAGTACAATCTGCAACTGATTGGTTTCTACGGCAGGGGTATGGTAAGTCCAGTGCTGATGCAAAGGCAAAAGAGGCCGAGCACATCGGAGCACCCCTGAACATTGAGCGGACGGTCCAGGCCTATCTGGATGACCCAACAGAGGTCTTCATGGATCGAAACCCATTGGTGTATTGGTATGGGAAAAGAAGCCAATGGACAGTGCTCAGCAGGCTGGCGATAAAGTATCTGGCTTCCCCTATCGCAAGTGTCTCTTCTGAGCGTGTTTTCAGTGCTGCTGGTGCCATTGTAACTTCGAAAAGGACCAGTCTCTCGCCCAAAAGCGTGGAGAGGTTAACCATGATCAAAATGAATCAGCACTTTATACCACCGGATTACAAAATACGTGAATCACAGCAGGAAGAGGAGAGCGACTTGGATGACGTAAATAGTGCGTTACAGGACCTACTTCTGTCCGAACCACCAGAGTTTGAGGACGAGCTCCTCTTCCCTGACAACTAGGCTTTCAAATTGTTACTTTCTTCCTTCCTTTATGTGTCTGTGTATCTGTCTTTCTGGTTCAAATCAAATCACAACAAATCCATCACCACCGTCTTCTCTTTTTATTTCCCTATTGGAGTTGCACGTCTGTGCATTTAACTGTCCACTCTTCAGAGTCCTGCTTCATCTTCCTGTCTCGCCCTAGTACATTTCCATCAAGCCAGACATTGGAGTACAAGAAATGTTGCCTTTAACAGTCCCTCCATAAGAAGTGAAACGTGACTATAGCTATCCTCCGTTTTGTTTCCGAGCCGAAACTCATCAGTGTCCGAAGGCTACCGCCTCTGCAGGCGTCCACAACTCTTCACTGTCAGAACTTGGGCAGGCATCCAAAAGTGAACTCATCACTGTCCGAAGGCTACAGCCTCGGCAGGCATCCAAAGCTCCTCACTGTCAGGACAGAAGGTACTTGGCAGAGAAAGACAAGACTCTTCGAAGAAACTTGCTGACATTTGTGCAAACTCAAATGACCAGCAATGAGCGCTACCCAGGCCGCGGCCCATCATCACAGTGCTGACCATGTGAAGCAACTTAAACTGTGACAAAGTGCCACAGATGAATAAGACGAAAACCGAAACAGCGACTAACACTCAAAATGAATGTGGACTGGAGTAATGATGAGGCCACTGCCCCGTAAAAAAAAACACACACCTGTCAGAACTAGGCATCTGATGATCTGACAGCCAAAGAGAAGAGCAAGACAGGTAATGATGGAATGCATTGGATGCTTGCAGACTCTGAGCGATTGCTGTTGTTTGTTGTTGATGTTGTGCATGAAGTTGAACTCTACTCTACTAGTTAATCTACAAAGTGACTCAAGTCAGTGACAGTCAATGTTTCCCTTCTTGTTGTTTAATAACCAAATTGTACTCCTACTACTGCAGGTGCAGGCCAATATCTGTTGCAATTTTTTAATATGGAATATGGACTTAATCGGAGTCACTACAGACTGAGTTGGAGTTGGACAACACGTACCACACCATGATGATGACCATACTATCTTTGCAGTCAGTCAGTTGGATCGGAGATGATTGAAGGAATAACTGCGTTTCACGAAGTGGCATAAGGTAAACATAAACACAACAATTCAACAAGAAAGTAAACACAGCAGACCTACATGTCCATGTACTGGTGGAGTCGAGTCAAGTCATGACTGACAGCGGCGCATTGATTTTGTCACTTAATTTTGAAAATGCTAAGTTGCTGTATATATGCCTTTTGTCTGGCTCTGTCAAAAATTAAGGTAAATGGAGGTTGGGTCACGGACGGGCTGGTGCTGTGGTGGGCCTGTTCTGTCCTGTTGTTGTTGTAGCTTAATGCTGTAAACAGAATATACACGATATATCCAAGCCGCCTCAGTCTGAAAGTGTTCTCTCTTCTCTTCTTGGACTCCACCGTAATTGATGCTTTTTTTTATTCATTGATTTTTCAATACCCCTTTTGTTTTTCCATCTAGACGTTACAGGCCGGCCTTTACCCTGTGCTATACTGGGAGACACAACTCACATTTACCTTACCAATCCGCATCAGGAAGGCCACCAAGATTGATGTGCGGAGCGTCCATGGAAGATAGGACCAAGAGGAAGGACGAGATTCAACTCCACAATTTGACCAGGATAATAGTAACTTTAGTATCATTCATCATTCATCTTTTAATTAATTGGAATCCTTTTTTTTCTTCAATCATTACGACTGTGTGTTGTGTGTTGTTGTTTGTTTGCTAATTGATCCGTACAACTATTTTTTAATTTTCTTTGCTATCTTTAAAAGTAAGCCCAGTACAACATGGAATTTGGGTCTCTGAGGGCATATTACAGGCAAGGCAAATTGCGTAGAATATACTGCTGCCCTGTACTGTCTAATTGTCTAGTAGGAGTTAGTAAGTACTACTCATTAACCATCAAGTTATCTTCATCATCATGCATGCATTTCCTTTTTCTCCATTTATAGATTTTTTGGATAAGATCATGGTCGTCTGCCAAGATTGCGCTTTGCTTTTGTTGTCCATGCGTACTGTTTTTCTTTCTCCAACCTTTCCCCAAACCCCCTTCCCATCCATTCATCAAACCCTAACCCTCTTCCCCCGGGCTGTGATTTATATTGAGGTGTGATGTGACTACATAAAATGTACACCAATTGATCACACGCTTGCTGGGGCAGATGTGGTGAAAGCAACACTAATTAAATTTCAAGGCAGGGCGAGGAGCTTCTTCTGCTTGCCCACCCATGCTCAGTCTATGTGCAAGCCGTCACCGGCTAATAGTACATCATAATTAATTGCCAGCATTGATTGGATTCATCATCAAACTCCTACCACACAGCAGTAAAGGTTACGAATTACGATTGTGTTAAGTTAAGTGACTCACTCGACACAACTACAGTTTGTAACTTCTTGTACTAGGCTGTACCCGCCACCATTATGTTTTATTTGACTTTAGCAGTTGCAAATGCAATATTGTTTGTTTGGCAGTCTTCTTCTGTACTGTATTTTACTTCGTTCTACTACTCCTCCCACAGTCGCTTTCAGGCAAGTGACTGTCTCTTTTTATTTTTTTAGCAAATGCTGCTGCCAGTGTCTACTCTACTACTACCACCACAACCATGGCATCTTCTCCATTCTCTTGGGAAACCATGCAGCCATCGCTGTGCCGAACGTAATCATCATCAATCACAGGTAAGATAAGTTTGGTGGGAGGTATAATGGAGTAGGAGGAGAGACTGACAGTACTAGTAGGACAAATAACTCAGTGAGGGGTACCGCATCTATCTGTTTGTGTTACATCATCGGCAGATTATTTAAATCAAACACTGGCTGCGGCCCTGCAGCAGCAAGGAAACCATGTGACGTTAATTCGTAAAACAGTAACCCCCCACAAAACATTAACATTGTATGTTTAAGTATAAATATAATTTATTACCCTAACAAAAATAAACTATCCCACACCTGACCCACCCCTCTCCCTAACCCCAACCAATGTCCAAAACGAAAAAAAGTCCAAAGAATGTCCAGAAACCCCAACGCCCAATTCCCACCCACCAACAAAAGGAATAAAAAAGGGGCAATGCAACAGGGTCCTATAGTTATATTCGGCGGGCTTTAAGGTGTTTGTCCACTAGAATTTTAACACGCTCCTCTAGTTGCTCCTCTAGCCGTGCCACCCGGAGGAGAATCTTGCGTCGAAATGCCCTGCAGTGGCATCCAGGGTGGGGGACAGCAGTGCTGGCTGCAAGAGAATTACGGCGGCGGGCGGCTGCCAGACCGCGGCGCCGTACCACTGGAGGTCTGGCCTGGCTGGGGCCCGGGGCATCGGACGAGGCTGCAGCTGCTGCCGCCTCCTCCTCCGTCTTAGCCACCAGCCGCCGGTACTCCTCACAGATGGCCTCCAGTTTCCGGCGCCGGGCCCTGGCTGCCAACTCCTTCCGGGATGGTTTGTCTTGGGAAGGAGTACTATCTATATCAAGAAAGAAAAAGAATATTGTTGTAACCAGTACTCTTAGCAAAACAGTAACACAAAATTAATTCAACACATAATGGCACAGTAGCACTAGCAAGAAGCACAGTACATAACATTTCTGGTAATAATCTATCTATCCTCCCACTTCCTCAGCCTGTAACATTTGTGGGAGTTTCAAGCATTATACTAGCACTATGGACTCCAGTACACAGTACACAGTCTTCTTCTTATCTCTACTAGTTTCCGAAATGACATAACCTGGTTGTAGCCGGCATGCCAGCTCGGTCATCTATGCTTGCACCCAAGACAAACATACGAGTCATGACGCAGACTCACGTTAGTTTGATTTACTACTGTCTGCAGGTGGGGAAGCTCGTATTTTTCTATTACGGGTGGCACTGGCCATACTCTCTCTGTTACATGAAGGGCAATTGGTCAATTTCACTTTGACAGTGCCCTGGCTACTACAAAAAGGCAGATTATATATCTGATCCAATGATCATTGCTTTTATGGGACGACGACATAAGGTCAGTAGCGGTCGGTGGTGGGACTCGGGGAGTGCTGCCGGGCGGTGACGTAGGGAGGGGCAGGGTGGGGGGTAGTAAACTATGGATTACGGCCAATTACAGGTAAGTAAACATATAAATAAATAAAACTAATTTTGTTGCGCCCACTGCATCGCTTTTGGCGGTGCAGTGCGCACAATGAAATTTGCTTTATTTATTTTTATGTTTACAGTAAAGTTACCTGTATTTGGCCGCGTAATACATTGTTTACTGCTACCCCCCACCCTGCCCCTCCCCACATCGGCTTTGCTACTGTGGCGCGGTTTCTTTTACATTCCCTTAAAACTAAAACTGTGCATCCCGTGACAGTCTCCACCTATGCTGTCTATGATGAATACATACAGGCATCCATCCATTCTAAGTAAATGTCAATCATTCTTCTTAATCTCTCCACAAACCTTACTTTGTTTCACCAACAACAACCCATGCGTCCACTCACTCCGTTGCTTGCCTTGGCTTAGAGTTTCACCCAAACACCGCTGATGATTCTTGCTATCCACAGTATCCACCCATACTGTGTCGCCCACCCACCCAGGCAGGCATCCATTCTTCTTTCACCTTCCACCCATCCTTCAACAACACATGCATCTGATTCCTATCAGCCACCTATATCCATGCTTCCAACGTATCCTTCTCTGCCAGTCATCATATTAAATCTCGCCCGTCCTTCCTCCTTCCACCCTTCTTTCCCTTTTTGTTCAACACATCCATCAAGGTCATCTGATCTGACTTTTAGTCTCCTCCATAAAACTTTCACAGCTGAGTTGGAGTCAGATAGAAGAGGCCATTGGTTAATCAAGTCACGCTGGTAATGCTATTGCTACTGCATTGCTAATGCTAAGTAAAGGGTGTCTTCTCTTCTTCAACCGTTGTATAATGTTCACTACAACTTCCTACCTAATAAGTCTCAACAACAGTACAGTGAGTGAAGTCACTCAACACCCTTCCAGCTAGTGCAATGTCAATAAGTAATGAATATAACTTACCACCGCCCGCCACTGCTGCTGGCTCACCCCCTGTAGCTCCTGCAGGTGCCGCATCTCCTGCCCCCTCCGGAATGGTCGAATCGCCGCTGGCCCCGCCGGCACTGGTGGTCGCTACTACGCCTAGATAAAAACATGACACATTTTTAGATGCCTGTGTACACCTCCCCCTATTTATTCTTTTTCACTAGCAAGATTGAAAAAAAAAGTTAATACATACATATTATACATCACATTCACTAGTCCAAATCGGGTACTAGAGTCAGTAGACACTAGTAGTGTTATAGTCCCTAGGGTCATTATTTATTATACTATACTCTACTCTTTGCAAAGTTAGCCTGAGCCATGCAACCATTTTTCGCTTCATGTCTTTTGCGCATGTTACCTCGCAGCTTGTTGTGCAGTAACAGTAAGACGCCTTTTTGAGCCCACATGAGCACATACAGCTACTGTCTGAGCGTTGCGTACAAGAGGTCGAAAAACAAGCCACTTTGTTATGGAGTTCGGTTAGTCCGTATTGCTTAGCCATAAGTAACATGTTACACTTTTTTGGCAGGACTGAGAAATGCTTGCATTATACTATCTAACGCGCACCATTTTTCTCAGGCAGAAGATTTCCTTCTACGAACCAGAGATTTGCAGAGCTTATGAATGATGCATGTAACCAGTAATTCTACGTTCTACGGTGAGGAGTCTCCCAGAATTCGCACAGATCTTTTGTCTTCTATCATCATGCACTTGTTGTAACAATGTTTATTGTTTTAATCTTATGCATTTTGCTGTTGGAGCTGGCTGGAGTACACTGAATTTTATAGAACAACATACAGAGCTTGTTAGTTGAAAATAAACCTTTTGAACTTACACATAGACTCTGTGGTATTTGGTGTGGTGGTGGTGGTGGACTTACCCGAGTGAGTGAGCGAAAGGGTGTTATGTTCTGGGTTGTGTAATCATTGGGTATCTTCGGGTGGGGGTTCGGGGACCTAATGAGACACTATAGCTAGTCGTTCAGGGGATTGTGGGTTCACTTCTGACTGAGGTGTGAGGAACGTCCAAGTTCCAAACTCCCATCACCAACATCCTATTTCCTTGTGCATAGTTCTGCATGGGGCTGTGCAGAATCCACACATCAGTAGTAGTATGTACTATATCCTATCAAAAATAGTCAAATATCTGGTTGGGCATTTTGTTTGTGGTAATTGTCAAAGCCTCAAGATTAAGAAGCCTAGAAGAGGACAACCGAAAGGACTGGACTCAGCTATTGGTCAATCTGAGTTTTATTCAAAACCGTACAATAAAGAGTGGCAATGCAAACTGGGCAAGCTTAGCGACAGACTAATAGTAGTAGTACAGACATTCATAGCAGAGGCAGTTAGAACTTAGAGGCAGGGATAACCAGAATTTAGAAACAGATAGTCAAGTCAAGATCAAAGAATCTTTTGTAAAAAATAGAATTAGGGAGTGGAACCATAATTAATAGTTCTGAAAAAATAAGGTGCAGTAAAAGTTAGGGCAATATAAATGTTAATATTAACCACTGGAGGACTTACTGGGACCAGCAGCAGGGCCCTCGGTAGAGGAGCGGTCCTCTGGTGGTTGTCCCGCCGACTCGGACCCCGTCTTCTTGCCCCTGGGTGCTGCAGATCAGTGATCATGTAAGATATAATAAAGAAAGACACAAACATTAATGATTGCTGTGAAACAAATAAATTATCTAAAAAAACGCTCAAAAAACGTTTTAGGAAACAAAAATTGCAATAAAATTGACCTATCTAATCCGATCGACTACTGGCTTGCGGGATTCACGGACAGTCTACTTATTTGGGAACACTAATTCAGTGTTCCATTCTGATTGATTCAAATAAAATCCAGAACACTAACTAAGCCTAAGTACCACCTGACCTAGCCCACCTATTCCAGGCGGGCCAATTGTTCATTAAGTCTGCATTTCCATTTTTTTAGCCCTCAAAAATGCATAGATGAGAAGGAGGACACATGCATAAATTGGTGCATAATGCATACACCAAATTGTTGGTTGGTTGCGTCTGATGTTCTGCAGCTGACTGACACTGCTAAGCTTACCACTCACTAAACAAACTACAAAAGGTTCTACTAAGGACTGGGGTAAGCAGCACTCAGTGACAGAGGATGCGTCACGCAGACCGCTCAAAAATTATCAACTAATAGTAACTAAACCTAGTATCAAACTATCAATCCATCCACCACTATTTGACAGGAGGACAAAGGAAGGACTAGAGTCTCTCTAGCAATAGCATTACCTAACTGAAGTTCTCTAAAGTAAACTCTTACATAATAATAAGGACAAGCGAGCGCAAAGTTGCAAACAAGTAAGAGTAGCGCCCAGCACCTGTGTCCTACAATCACAGAAGATTTTGAAACGTAATTTACCTGCAATGTAAGCAGCAGTATTCTTGTTATTTGTAAAAACTGTATACACAAATCACAATACTTATACTACTATATATATTAGCTACTCACCAAGCCCCACGACCTCGACACCTAGCAGGTCCAACAGGTCCTGCTCCCGGTCGAGGATGTCTGACCACCGGTGGGCCAGCTGGTTATGGGTGCGCCGGACCCCTGAGCAGCGAAACACTGCCCGGCGCACCTTCACCCACCGGCGGTGACGCTCCTGGGACGGGTACCCGGAGCCTGGCCTGCCGCCTGCTGCCAAGGTCAAGGGGAGGTGGCGCTGAACAAAAAAAACAAGGGCGGCCACCTCCGCCTCACTAAAAAGCTGGCGGGCTTGCACCCCTGCATGGCGCAGTCTGCCGCAAGGCAGGCGGCTCTTGGGCGCACGCGCCTTGCCCTTCGAGCCGTTGCTGCTGCTGCTACCCTTCGCCATGGTTCTGGGGTGGGAGGAGGCGGAAAAGAAAAGTTAGAAGGGAAAAATAAAGTTAGGGCAAGAAGTAGGAGCTTAAAGAAGAAAGTTATATAAAACAGTCGAAAAGTTAAAAAAACACAGTAAAAAGTAGAAAAAAATGCAAAATATAGACTTAGGCAGAGAGAGAGATAGATAAGAAATAAAGAAAAATTGAAAAACAGTGTAAAAAACTAAGGATTGCAAAGATTGAGGGAGGATAGAAAAGCAGGCCCAGAACCATAGCATAGAGTGAAAAACAAGATGGCCGCGCCCATCGCGATCGCGTGGGTAAGTTTGCGCGATATTTCTCCCCGGGCACGCAAAAAACGTCGCGAACACGTACAGCGCGTTCCCGAACATGGAATGCGCATCGCGAGCACGCTATACGCGACCCGGAACAGGAAATAAGGGATCGCAAACAGGCGGGACAAGTGAAAAACAAAATGGCCGCGCCCATAGGCGACCGCATGGGTAAGTTCGCGCCCCCGAGCACGCAAACAGCGTCCCGAACACGCACAACGCGTTCCCGAAGAAGAAAAACGCATCGCGAACGGGCGCGACAAGCAGCTACGCACGCTCGCGTAGCTACGAGTAGCTCGCGTAGCGCTCCGACGTCCTCGCGTAGCTTCGCGTAGCGCGACTACGCGAACTACGCCCAGGGTTAATCCTAACTGTAGCGAGGGGTGGGCGTGCGCCAGGTAATGAAGTACAGAGAATCGGTATAATGTTTCAAAAGTCTTTATTTCAAATCGATTGATTCACACGATATGGGAGCATTACACTCAGCCAACGCGTTTCGTTCTCACATGGAGAATTTCATCAGGGCTTAAAGTGACATAAAGTTACACTTAATACAAAGAAGATATAACAATATCAAAGGAAAAGGGGGGGAGAAAAGACATAACGCAGGACAGGAAAAACAAGACATAATAAAACCAATAATTATATCAAAATCAAAACGGAAAGGACAAAAACATACTAAACATTTACAGAACAATCCACTATCGAGTAGGGGAAAGAAGCTGCCATGTATAGCACCGCATGAAGTGCATAAGGGGCATTAAAACAGTACAATCCTTCCAAAAAGAGCTATTTACACAGGAAAATATTATTTCTTTAAAAACAGGGGAGTAAAAGAAACACACAGGTTGTGTATGGGTAGTCATGTGTAATGGAGAAAAAAAGGAGGACAAGAACATGGAAACACATGCCAGGCATAACCAAGGAGGTTATTGGAGAGTTAAAAGGACCTCTCAATCGAGGGGGGAGAGCAGCTCAGTTATGGCACTCAAAAGTTGACAGTCTAATGCATGAATTGAAAACAAGGAGATGAGTGAAAAAAAATAGAAATAGAGAAAAGAGAAAAAAAATGAGAAAAAAGGGAAAATAAGGGGGGGCGAAGAGAGGTGATCTACAAAAAAGTAACCCACATCAATATGCCTAAGAATAAACAAGGCCGGGAGAGGTTTCCCGTCCATAGAGCGGAATTGTAATCTCACCTTAAATAAGGCGAGTATACTAACGGTAATGAAGAATTGTGACACAAAAAGGCGCTCCAGATAGGTGCACTGGGCGCAGAGCATGAAGTTCACAGGGCCGGGTCCGGCCTGTGATCAAAGATCTATAGTCCATAAAAATTTTTTTTAAAAATGTAAAGAAATCGGTGTTAGTACTCTAAACAGGTGTTAAATTACATCAATCACAAATGGATTTGAAGTCAGAAGATATGCGCCCTCACCTTAGAAAAATGAAGACAGTAAAGCGAATGTACAAGGTTGGTGCTCTAGGCAATAACACTGGACGCAGAGCGGGATTTCCCAGGGCCAAGTCCGGCCTGAAAGTAAAAAACTGTGGGGCATATTAGCAAGACTGGCGATAATGGGCTTGCTAATATGCGTTATAGAATTCCAATAGAAGCCCAGGTTAGATGTGCAGGACATCGAACCTGGGCTTCTATTGGAATTCTATAACGCTTATTAGCAAGCCCATTATCGCCGTTTTCGCGGCAGTTTCCTGCCGCTAAAACGGCGATAATTGTATCGCCAGTCTTGCTAATATGCCCCTAAATTCAATATGAAATGGCTAAGTTGGTTCGAATCGGTGAAGATTTTCATAGTGAAGAATAATGGAGCATCAGGGAAAGGACCAAGAAGCTCCAATGAAGCAGCAGTTGCTGCGTAAAGGTAACACGCAGACACGGTAAGCCAAATAACAGTTTGAAAGAAGCCCCAGTTTGAAAAAACCCTGTGTGTGCACAGGTGGGTATAGAAACAAGGTGAGGCGGATGGCACATAAATACAAACCTGCAGCCCTCCCACCCCCCCTGAATAACGGGCATCGTCAAGGAGGACGCCGCCGTATTGTGCCCCAAAGAATAAAAGGAGAACATATCCACATAGGTTCAAAAATAAGGCCAATAAGCTGGGTGTAAGTCCATCTCTCCAAGGGTGAGTGGAGAGTGGTGAGGGCCAGGCTAATCATATCATATAACTAAACCCGTATGTGTATGAGACTGAAACTAAAATTAAAAAAGTCGGTATCTCCAATGTTGCAGTGTAAACAAGGGGCATGGGGAGACCCGAGAAGAATATATCAGGGGCCGTGACGAGGGTCCAAATTAGGTAAAGGAATAAAGACATGTAGCCCAGCGGGCGGGGAGAGCCCCGATAGGCACTGCTCCCCAACAGGCAAGCTGGTGAGTTCTGGCCCCCAGGAATCCCTAGCAAAAGGCACACCCCTCCTGAGACAGTGCCTAGTTATGAAGACCAATGTAAGAATCCAGTCACCCCTCATCCTCCTTACCTCTCCGATGTTGACGATTCGTCTTGGAGTCGTTGAGAGCCGTTCGCGCCATGTTCCCTTTTTGAAGCCCTACTTCCTAAAGGGACGAGGCCAAACCAACCACCACTCAATTCTGAGTACGAAGGTGAAAGTGAAAAGCCTAGACCGTAAAATTGCGGGCGGAAGTGTGTCTCGATCCTACTGTCATGGACGGTGGGAGATCAAAGTTTCTATAGAGACCAAGATATTGGTGAGACAATCGATCGAAGAACATACACCTGTAAGGCCGCCATATTGGAGAGGGTGCTGCAAGACCAGCAGCGTGAACCGAAATGAAGCCACAAAGTAGGACGGCTACCCACTAAATAAATAAGGCAGAATGGCCGGGTCTTATAAAAAGTTTACAGTGTAACCAAGGTACAATAAACTGTTTAGAGGTATATTAAGTAACACAATTAAAATTCAAATTTAATGTCAAATCAAAATCGGTGTATACGCACCGTCGGGTGTGCCATGTCCAAAGGGAAATATCAGAAATGCGGGGAAAGAAAATATATTATGCTAGGTTCACGTGAGTAAACCTCCATATCAGAAATCATACAAAAAGGACAGATTGGTAGTGGCACATAATTAATCACATGCACAGAGAGCCCCAAAACATGAGGTGTCCTGAGTAGGGCCAGACCTAAAAGCACACTGAAGATTTAATACTAAGAACACTTAGAAAAACACAAAGTCAGATAGGGTTGGAAGAGATTGAAATACAATAGTAAGGGGGACTAGAGAACAGGTTTGGAGAAACATAATTGACCCTAACATGGTCATCAATAACGAAAGAATTTAGAAATGAGTTAAAGTGAAAGAACCCAAACCTGAATGTAGGGGGACATCAGTTCAGCCAGGTTTAAATAATGAGCATTTGCAGTGTCACTTGGAGTTATTGTGCAGCAGTGACAAATCATCCCTAATGGTCAGTGTTACATGAAAAATAGACAGTAAAAAGGATTAAATAATGAGCATTTGCAGTGTCACTTGGAGTTATTGTGCAGCAATGACAAATCATCCCTAATGTTCAGTATTTCATGAAAAATAGGCAGTAAAATAACAACTGGGTTGGTTGTCAAGAAAGGGTAACAACGGTTTGTTAAGTGGGACATCAAGATGGCTGTTGATACCAACTGGTATGGTTAACTGAGACAAATAGAATTGATGTGATGATTGAACATAAAATTCGCTGTTATGGGGCAGTAAGTGGTGGACATCATGGGTTATCATTAAGGAAAAAATGCATCTCATTCTCAGTGTTGTGACCATGTGCGATAGAGCGTAATCGGCATATCCACTTGGCTTCACACTGTCTAAGGTGAAGCTCCCTGTTGCCACCCCTCTGTCCTGATTCTACCTGATCAATACCATAGAACCAGAAATAAACCAGAAAGTGCTTTCTCCAGGGTGGGTTTTAACTAAGTGTTCTGCCAGGGGGTATTTCAGGTCGCCATTCATAATGGCCCTCCGATGTTCCTGAATGCGGAGCTTGAGATTTCTCTTAGTGCTACCAACGTAAGTCAAATTGCACTGGCATCCAATTACATATATCACAAAAGTCGTATTGCAGTTAATAAACTGTCTGATCATGTACGAAGTATATCCATTGTGGCTGAAATTCTTAGTCTTGTTTACCCCGAATTTACAAACATTGCAGGAACTGCAAATGTAGAACCCAGTGGGCTTTTCCAGGAGCCACGTGCCTCTCCTTTCAGTAGTGGTGACATAGCTGGGGCAGAGTCTATTTCTAATGGTTGAACCTCTCCTATATGTGATGGATGGATTATTGCTAATTGAGCCCTTAAGGCTCGGGATTTCTTGTAAGAGATGCCAATTATGTTTAAACAACCTAAATATCTCATCACTATGGGTTGTGTATTGTGTTATGAAGCGAACCTTTCTATCGTTCCCAATGTCCCTCTTGTATGATGTCTGATCTGAAAGGGTCGTTTCCCGTTTAAGAGTATGTGCCCTTTTTTCGGCTGTGTCCAGGATCTTACCAGTATAGCCTCTAGCCCCAAATCTCTTCTTTGCCTCAGTGATGTTCCTAATAAAGGTCCCTTCCTCACTGCAGTTGCGCCTGATTCCTACCATCTCCCCAAAAGGAATGTTTCGGATCACAGAACTAGCATGGGCGTTGCTAGCATGCAGCACACTGTTACAAGCTGTCTCTTTGCGATAAAGGGAGCTGTGTACCACCCCATCCTTTATGTAGAAGTGTAAGTCCAGGTAGTTCATTTTTTCAGGGTGAAAGTTCATGGTAAGACTAACGTTGTAGGGGTTACTGTTAAGGTATGCAAAATAATCCCGAAGAGAGGTCTCAGACCCTGACCACAGACAAATGATGTCATCAATGTACCTCCCCCAGAACACAATGTGTTCAATCCAAGGGGAGGCACATTTGCCCCAGGCATGCTCCCTCTCATACAACCCCATAAAGAGGCAGGCATAAGAAGGAGCAAACCTGAAACCCATGGCAGTGCCCTGCTTTTGGTGATACCATGTACCGTCGTGGAGAAAGTAGTTCCTTGTGAGGATCAACTCGTTCATCTCAAGGACCATTTTATTGTGTTCATAGCAATCAGCACCCTCCTTTTCAAGGAAGGATCTGACCGCTAAAAGACCATACCTGTGTTCAACGCATGTATACAAACTGACTACGTCAAAAGTCACAAAAAGTAGGTCCTCAGACCAACTAGGCTCTCTGAATTTAGTCAAGAATGTAGGCGGGCAAATTAAATACATATGACTGCAATTTCAAATCCACATATTCCGATAATCTCTCAGTCGGGGAACCCACACCTGATATGATTGGCCTTTCAGGGGGAAAGTCCCCCTCCTTATGTATCTTGGGTAATATGTAAATACAGGGGAAATTAGGGCTTTCCACTTTCAGATACCGGTATTCATTGTCAGATAACAACCATATGTCTTTCCATTCTGTTAATTTCATATTGATGTCCCTGGTAAGCTCACCCATGGGGTTGGTCCCAACCCGTTCATAGCAATTGTTGTCGTTGAGTTGTCGAATGATTTCACCCATGTAATCCGATGTGTTCATCACAACAACATTGCCATCTTTGTCCGCCTCCCTGATCACAATACTATGATCACTCTGTAATCTGGTGAGGGCCTTCCTTTCACCAAAGGTCAGATTGTGTGGGGGCCTACCCCTAAATCTATTTGGGGTCTCCTTTTTTATTATTCCTTCAGTCACTTTTTCAAAAAATAAGTCAAATGTTCGGATGGTAAGATGTCGAGGGGGTGAATTTGGACTTCGGCTTAAGGCCCCTATCCTTGGTCAAATTCTCAGTTATGTTCAATTCATCAAGGATAGATTGTATATCAACTTCTTCATCCCCCTCCAAAGTCAATAAACATTGTATATTTTTCACGTCGGCTACAGTGTGTGCTGTAGGTGTTGGTGTATAGTTGGACATAGTTACAGATGGCATTTTGTCGTGAAAAAAATCTTTTCATTTAACAGATCTGATAAACTTAAACAGGTCACCATGTATGTCTACCAAGTTACCATCCTGGGTCGGACAGAAGTTAAGACCCTTACAGAGTAATTTGTCCTCATCAGTATCAAGTGGTCTGTTTGAGAGATTAACAATTTTCAAGTCACTATCATGCAATACATCTGATGTGCCAACCTCATTACTCGAGCTGATTACTATCTCTGTTTCTTGTTGGAACGGGTTAACATCCTCAGATCCTCTTTGGTCCCTGTTCTACGCCACCCTTTGATCCTACGCCCTCCTCTCCTGGTTTTTTTAGGTCCTTTTTTCTTTGTTTCCCACTGATTCTTAGCTTTGCTAGTTCTCTCTGAAAGGAAGTGCCCTCCCCTAAAGTGTGTTCATTCGTGGTATTGCTTGATGCAACACTGCTCGCTGAGGAGATTGAAATACTACTTGCTGTTCTTGCATCATCGCTCTCTTCCCTCACCCTCTTTCTGTCCTCTGTACCTGTGATTTGGTCGAACTTTTTTGCGAAGGTGTATATACGACCTTCTTTGTAATCCCTATCATTGCGTCTTACTTTGCGCATTTTCTTTTCCTTAAGGTAATTTTGGTGTTCCTCAATCACCTTCCTAAGTATCTCATAGTTCTTATCAATGAGGTCCTTATTGTCTATTGCCTCAATCTCACGTTCCACCACTTCAATTTCAGAAAGTAGTTTGGCCCCTTTCTCGATTGCATGTCGTATAAGGATCTGCATCATCACCAATGATGCCCCCTCAAGATTGCTCTCCCATTCCTTGAGGAGGTCATCACTGAGATCCTCAAACGTGGGGAAGATTAAAATACAAAGACCTCTTGGGGTCTTCTTCTGATCTATATGCTGTTGCAAAGTGACCCCATCCCACCAGCGGGCTAACTCCTGTTTCTTAAGGCGCTCTAATTTGAGGAACAGCGCCCGGAGACCCAAATTGCTCTCTACACTCTGGCCTGGTGTTTGTGCGATCGCATTCTTTCCAAATAGGTCCTGCGCCATTTCTTCCCTTCTATCGTTAAATTGTGCCATATCTTTTTCTTATATATATATATATATATATATATATATATATATATATATATATATATATATATATATATACAGAAAGGTAACGAAAAGCTGTGAGTGCACAAGAGTCCAAGGAGCAGTACAACAAGAGAGAGATTTCAACGGCGGACTGTTAATTATGCACCTCACGCTAATTTCATATGTAGTAGAGGTCCTGCGCAACCAGCCCCGGCACCAGCCGTCAAGTGATGCCTATGTGTTCCAGATCCTAACTGTAGCGAGGGGTGGGCGTGCGCCAGGTAATGAAGTCTAGAGAATCGGTATAATGTTTCAAAAGTCTTTATTTCAAATCGATTGATTCACACGATATGGGAGCATTACACTCAGCCAACGCGTTTCGTTCTGACATGGAGAACTTCATCAGGGCTGAAAGTGACATAAAGTTACAATTAATACAAAGAAGATATAACAATATCAAAGGAAAAGGAGGGAGAAAAGACATAACGCAGGACTGGAAAAACAAGACATAATAAAACCTATAATTATATCAAAATCAAAACGGAAAGGACAAAAACATACTAAACATTTACAGAACAATCACACTATCGAGTAGGGGAAAGAAGCTGCCATGTATAGCACCGCATGAAGTGCATAAAGGGCATTAAAACAGTACAATCGTTCCAAAAAAGTGCTATTTACACAGGAAAATATTATTTCTTTAAAAACAGGGGAGTAAAAGAAACACAGGTTGTGTATGGGTAGTCATGTGTAATGGAGAAAAAAATGAGGACAAGAACATGGAAACACACGCCAGGCATTACCAAGGAGGTTATTGGAGAGTTAAAAGGACCTCTCAAACGAGGGGGGAGAGCAGCTCAGTTATGGCACTCAAAAGTTGACAATCGAATGCATGAATTGAAAACAAGGAGAGGAGTGAAAAAAAATAGAAATAGAGAAAAGAGAAAAAAAGAGAAAAAAGGGAAAATAAGGGGGGGCGAAGAGAGGTGATCTACAAAAAAGTAACCCACATCATTATGCCTAAGAATAAACAAGGCCGGGAAAGGTTTCCCGTCCATAGAGCGGAATTGTAATCTCACCTTAAATAAGGCGAGTATCCTAACGGTAATGAAGAATTGTGACACAAAAAGGCGCTCCAGATAGCTGCACTGGGCGCAGAGCATGAAGTTCACAGGGCTGTGATCAAAGATCTATAGTCCATAAAAAAGTTTTTTAAATTGGACGAAATCGGTCTTAGTACTCTAAACAGGTGTTAAATTACATCAATCACAAATGGATTTGAAGTCAGAAGATATGCGCCCTCACCTTAGAAAAATGAAGACAGTAAAGCGAATGTACAAGGTTGGTGCTCCAGGCAATAACACTGGACGCAGAGCGGGATTTCCCAGGGCCAAGTCCGGCCTGAAAGTAAAAAACTAAATTCAATAAGAAATGGCTAAGTTGGTTCGAATCGGTGAAGATTTTCATAGTGAAGTATAATGGAGCATCAGGGAAAGGACCACAAAGTTCCAATGAAGCAGCAGTTGCTGCGTAAAGGTAACACGCAGACACGGTAAGCCAAATAACAGTTTGAAAGAAGCCCCAGTTTGAAAAAACCCTGTGTGTGCACAGGTGGGTATAGAAACAAGGTGAGGCGGAGGGCACAGAAATACAAACCTGCAGCCCTCCCACCCCCCCCTGAATAACGGGTATCGTCAAGGAGGACGCCACTGTATTGTGCCCCAAAGAATAAAGGGAGAACATATCCACATAGGTTCAAAAATAAGGCCAATAAGCCGGGTGTAAGTCCATCTCTCCAAGGGTGAGAGTGGAGAGTGGTGAGGGCCAGGCTAAACATATCATATAACTAAACCCGTATGTGTATGAGACTGAAACTCAAATTTAAAAAGTCGGTATCTCCGATGTTGCAGTGTAAACAAGGGGCATGGGGAGACCCGAGAAGAATATATCAGGGGCCGTGACGAGGGTCCAAATTAGGTAAAGGAATAAAGACGTGAGTCAGCGGGCGGGGAGAGCCCCGATAGGCACTGCTCCCCAACAGGCAAGCTGGTGAGTTCTGGCCCCCAGGAATCCCTAGCAAAAGGCACACCCCTCCTGAGACAGTGCCTAGTTATGAAGACCAATGTAAGAATCCAGTCACCCCTCATCCTCCTTACCTCTCCGATGTCGACTATTCGTCTTGGAGTCGTTGAGAGCCACGCGCGCCATGTTCCCTTTTTGAAGCCGTACTTCCTAAAGGGACGTGGCCAAACCAACCACCACTCAATTCTAAGTACAAAGGTGAAAGTGAAAAGCCTAGACCGTAAAATTGCGGGCGGAAGTGTGTCTCGATCCTACTGTAATAGACGGTGGGAGATCAAAGTTTCTATAGAGACCAAGATATTGGTGAGACAATCGATTGAAGAACATACGCCTTTAAGGCCGCCATATTGGAGTGGGTGCTGGAAGACCAGCAGCGTGAACCGAAATGAAGCCACAAAGTAGGAGGACTTCCCACTAAATAAACAAGGCAGAATGACCTTGGTAACCAAGGTACAATAAACTGTTTAGAGGTTTATTAAGTAATACAATTAAAATTCTCTTTTTTTTTTTTTTGTAACAAACTTTATTGAACCTTCAGTGTGATTACTTCTCATCATTACAAGTCATCAAGGCATTTTTTGTTTTTTACAGTAGTATCCCATCATTATCCATAATTAAACGTTTCCATCCACGTCACCTCGTTTCATCCAGCATTATACAACTCAAAATCATAAAGTTCAAATAAGAGGTAACATTCGGAGCCGCTCATATTATGTGCCAGGACTTTGTAGGGGTGCTAGCTCCACCTTTGGTCCATAAGCCCAAACTTGAATTAACTGCCCCGTCCCTCCCTCTCCCCTCTCCCCCTCCCCCTCCCTGGTCCGTCTGAGATTTACTATCCATCCCGTCGCTTAGTCTGTTACACTCAACAATTCCTAACCTAACTGCTGGTGTACACTGGGCCGTGTCGCATAGGGCGCTCGATCTGTCATTAGTCTACGTGTGACAAGGTGTGATCATTCATACATTCGGATCAGTGAATGTAGGGGGGATATCCACTTGTTTGAGTTCCTCTAGCATAATATCCCAGGTCATGGAGATGGGATATTTCCGTATTACTCGCGCCTCTTCCCGTCTAAGCGCCGCGCTTTCGGCGCTACCCCATCTAATTACCTCCTCTCGCCATACCTGTATCAGGGGGGCTCTCGGGGACTTCCACCTCATAGTGATGGCTCTGACCGCCAATATATTGGCCAGGTCTAGGAAACGTAGGTTGACCCTCTGGGCCTTAGTGCGCTTGTGGAGACCCAGCAGGCCCTCTAGTATGTCATTTTTGATTGTGAGGTGTGTGATTTCCCCAAGTATCGTCCGGATCCGTCCCCAATAGTCTCGGAGATGCGGGCAGTCCCACAGCATATGAACAAAACCCGCCTCCTCTGTTTTACATCTCGGGCAGCAGTTTTTGGCGTCTGGGAACATGCATTGTATTCTCTTCGGGGTCAAGTAAGATCTATGAAGGACCATGGTTTGTATGAGTTTGAGCTTGGCATTGCGGGAGACCCTTTTGGGATGTTCCAAGATACTTGCCCAGGCTTTATCTGTAAGCTCCGTATCGTCAGACTCTGCCCATTTTGCGCGGAGGTCTGTGAGTGTAGTGGAGGCCTGTGCCCGAATGCCGGTGTAGAGCCATTTGATGAGATGACCACCCCTCCCCATGTAATAAAGCAAGTGTACCATGTCATGTTGCAGGGGCTCGCTACGCTGAGGTGCCCATGTCGTCCGGATATAGTGCGCTATCGCTGCATGCAGTAAATAGAGGCGGTCAGGGGCCCCGGTGTTTCTCACGAATGTGGCATGGTCGAGGAGAACTCCATCCCCAAAGAAGGAACCCACCTCCGCAACCCCGGCGGCTATCCAATCTTGTAGTCTAGCCACCGTAAGTCTTCCGCCCGTAATGGGCAGCCCCAGCAGTGGGATATTACTCGCGTAGGGGGTCATGCCCGAGGTATACTGCAGGGCCTTTTTTCAGCACTGTAGTGCCGTCATCAACAACGGGGGACCACCCGTAGGTATTTTCACCCTTGGGAGCAGCATATTGTGTACGGTACCGCGTTCCAACTCTCGCGTGTCATAACCTATTTCAGAGAGGTTCCTGCCAGCCGTCCAGTAAGACAGCCACTGTAGTTGCGAAGCATAATAATAAGCCCGGAAGTCGGGGACACCCAACCCCCCCCCTGTCCGTCGCTAGTTGTAGCTTCTTGAGACTTACTCTGCGTTGTCCCCCGCCCCAAATAAGTTCTACTAGAAGCTTATCCAATGTGCGAAAGGTGGGCAAAGGTACTATCAGGGGTAGGTTAGCAAAGAAATACAGTAGGCGAGGTAGCATCACCATCTTTGAGATGGCTATCCTCCCCATCACTGACAATGGCAAGGATGTCCAAAAGGAGACGCTGGAGTGTAATGAGGCAATAGTTTTCATTAAATTACCCTCCAATTGGTCTGAGTGAGCCCTGTAAACTTGAATACCCAGATATTTGAAGGTGTCCTTCGCTACGGGTATTTGATAGGCGCCAAATTGGATCCCATCCGGCCGCAGTCCGTCTTGGAAATAAAAGGCGTGCGATTTCCCTGCATTAATAGCTAAGCCCGATATGGTCTCGAAGGCAGAGACAATACCGGGAAGAGGTCCCGCCCCACCCTCCAAATCTCGCAGATATATGAGGATGTCGTCCGCATATATTGAAGTTAAGTGTGTGGTGCCCTGTATGGATATCCCCAAGTCGTCGGACGACTGTCTCAGGGCTATGGCCAACGGCTCCAATGTAAGAACAAATAGTAAAGGGGAGAGCGGGCATCCCTGCCGAGTACCCCTGTGTATTGTGTATTCTTGGGAAATGTGTCCGCCAGTACGTGCTCTCGCAGTGGGGTCGGTGTATAGCAACCGCACCCATCTTAGGAAATCCGGGGGGAGGCCAAATCGCAAAAGGCCTCGAACATGTACCCCCATGTTATAGAGTCAAAGGCCTGTCTTAAGTCTAAGGCCAGACATCCCGCATTGTGGCATTCTGCGGAGGTGGCCGTCATAAGGCGATGAAGCCTCCTAATATTCAGCGACGTGCATCGGTCAGGCAGGAACCCGCATTGGTCACGATGTATAAGAGTGGGAAGGGCAGGTATCAACCTGTTAGCAAGGGCTTTACTGAGAATTTTATATTCAGTAGCTAGTAACGATAACGGTCGGTAGTTGGTCATTTCAATACTATCCCGCCCCGGCTTGGGAAGTGACACCACTAGGGCCTGCATAGTAGATTGTGGTAGTCTACCGGTGTCCCAGGCCGTCTTATACAGTTCCTCTAGCTTAGGGACCAGGGCCTCCGAGTATGTAGCGTAAAATTCAATAGGTAGTCCATCAAGGCCCGGGGTTTTGTTACGGTTAAGGCCTTTAATTGCGACTCTTATTTCATGCTGGGTGATGGGCCCCGATAGTTCCTTACGTGTACTCTCCGCAATCGTGGGGAATCGTAAATCGTCTAGAAAGGCCGCAATCCGACTATCGTCCGTGTCAATTGGTGCCGCATATAGGTTACTAAGATGAGTGCAGAATGCTTCGTTGATCACTATTTGAGAGTGAACCAGACCTTTCAGTGGGGTGCGTATGCATGTAATAAGCGGCGTTTCTGGAGTGTCCCTCAATAGCCTTGTTAACAATGTACCTGATTTGTCAGCGTCTGTATGTTTCAGGCGTGTGTACGCTCGATAATCTATGAGCCTAATGGTTTCCAGCGTCTCCGCATGTGTGATGCGAGCTTCCTGGAGAGACGCCCGTTTGTCTGCGTCAGTTAGTGCGGCTGCTTCCAGCTCCGTCATCCGAGCTTCTGTGTCCATTAATTTCCTATGTGCTTCTTGTCTTGCCCCAACAGTGGCACTAATTGCAGAGCCCCGTACCACTACCTTGAGCGCGTCCCAAACTATTAGGTTGGAGGAGGCTGTATTCCAGTTGTCTGTAAAATAATTACTAATAGTGTCCGATAGTGAGACCCGGAAAGGAGCATCTTCCAGGAGTTGGGGCCACAGTTTCCAAGTTGGAACAGGGGATGGGATTCTGACCACGGGATTGTGGTCAGAAAAGGTTTTCGCTAAGTATGTGGATTTATATATGTGCGTGGCGATGGTGTGAGAGCAGAGGAACCTATCAAGCCTAGTACGAAGCTGGTGAACTGGGGAGTAAAAGGAATATTCCCTGTGCATGGGATGTAGCATGCGCCATGCGTCATTGAGCCTCCAGCCCCGTAGCCATGTGTTCAGGAGTTCAGTCTGTTTGTGTGTTCCAGCCCCATGCAGCGGAGGGTGGGATCTATCTAGGTCTATGTCAAGGATCGCGTTGCAGTCCCCCCCCAGAATCCAGGGGATGGTATCCCACCCAGTCAGGGCTCTGCCTAAGTCTTGAAAGAATTTATCTTGGTCGAAGTTCGGCGCGTATATACTGCCTAGGACTACGGGTAGGTCATCTAGGGTGCCCCGAATGAGTATATATCGACCTTGGTCGTCTGTCCGTCGGTCAATCTCCACAAATGGGACCCCGTGTCTAATCCAAATGGTCGCCCCTCTAGCAAAGGCCGAATAATTAGTAGTAAATACTCGGCCTCTCCATTTTCGTCGAGTTTTCAATGCTTCCGCCTCCATCAGGTGCGACTCCTGTAGAAAGACTATCTGCGCCCTCCTTCTAAGGAGGTATGCATGAACTCTGTGACGTTTATGTACAGCCCCCAGCCCACGTACGTTCCAGGTCAACAGGTTGTATGAACCTAGGGTGGCATGAGTGTAAAACATAGACGCGCAATGTACACTACTCTCCGTGTCTCACGGAGCTGATAAGCAGATACAGACCAGGAGTCCCCCATCCCCCGTAAACTAAACATATACGGCGCAGCCAATGAACAGTGCTGTGCCAAACTGATAACTAAAACATAGAAAGTCCATAGAACGGTGCATACGCTTCGTGGGGGGTAAGAGTCGCCATCCATACTACTGCTTGTGTAGGTGCAGAGCTCCGGTGTCTCTACTGGGCCCGGGGGGGGGGGTCTTTTTGTCTCACGAAATACCTTTCTGTGCCTGTGAGAAGGAGTGTCCCCTTGCATTACACTGTAGAGCCCCAGTATTAATTCAACCATGAACTCTTGCCATTTCTGACAGCTTATGTTGGGTTCCATTAGCATTAAGGGCTGACATGTGTGTAATTAGCAAGAGAGAGAAACATGTTAGGATCACAGTGCGTGCAGCATATACAAGGCCTGAGCAAAGGCAGACCCGTGCAGTGTCGAAAAGGATACTGGTCAATGTGGGCCATTACATTGGTATGGTCAAGCGGCCTGTCCTAGGAGGGCCCAGCATGAAGAGAGTCCCTCCATATCTGTCAGTTGTTGAGGAGGCCGTCCTCCGTCTGGGGCGTCGCCGAGGGAAAGAGAGTAATGCTGTGGTCGGAATCTGAATGGACAGTACTATCCTCCGAGTCCGTCGCGATCTTCATATTGTCCTCCCGGAAGGATCCTGCGACAGCCAATGCCGTCGCCCTGTCTGCCTGCTTCTGAGCTGGTGTGGGGCCACGCCTTGTCGAGTTCCTTTGGCCCCTGCCACGACCTTGGGTCTGTTGTTGCTGCGACAGTACAGGGCTATGTCTCGCCGAGCCCGATAACTTCTCCTGACTTCGTTCGAGGTCCATCACCTCCAGTCATTCTTCCACGTCATTGGGGCTGTCGAAAAAATAAGCTTTCCTTTCGTGTATGACTTTGAGTCTGGCCGGGAATAATAGAGCATATTTTAGCTGCGCCGCCCTTAGTTTTTTCTTCACTGCTTGAAATGAGGTTCGCTGGCGCTGTACCATAATAGTATAGTCCGGGTACACTGAAATCCGTTGATTTTCAAAGTGGATATCCGCTTTTTCTCTCGCTTTTTGCAGTAGCACATCCCTGTCCCTATAGTTCAAGATTTTGACGATCAAGGGACGCGAGGGTGCCCCAACCTTCGGCGCGCCAGTTGGAATCCGGTGCGCCCTTTCCACACAAAAATACGGGGACAGTCCTTCAGGGGCGACATGTTCCCGGAACCATGCTTCCATAAAGTCCGCAGGTTGCGCGCCTTCGCTGCGCTCCGGAAGCCCAATGATACGGACGTTGATCCGGCGATTGCGACCTTCTGCATCTTCGATTCGGTCCTGGAGGCCACTGACTTGTTGCTGCAGTTGTTTCAATTGCGTAGCGTGGTCTGCAATTTGAGGATCAATGCTGGTCAAGGCCTTCTCGTGATCTCTCACTGTGTCTGCGAGTTTCCCATGGTCTGCTCTCAAAAGGGTAAGGCCGGTCGTAAGGGCCCCAAGCTGTTGCTCCATTAGTTTCTTAGAGTCTCGGATTTCCCGTAATATCAGGTCCAGTTTATCTGACTGGGACTCAGTTGAGCCAGCGGTGGAGGCTCCTGGCGAGGTGTCTCGTGCATCAGATTCGGGGGGCCCCCCCCGCCGCCAGGCCGGTATCTAACATTTTGCCCTTGAGCCTGCCCATCTCGAGGGATGAGCCTCTGCAGTCTTGGATCCAGCCGTTAAGGCAACTCTCAGCGTGCCGTGTCGTCGCCCCTAGGAAATTCCGTTCGGGATCCTCGCCTCTCAATCTAGCTATCGTTGCAGCGTCCCTGGGCCTACCAGCGTCGTCGGCCGCCGCCGCTATTCCACCACACCTGCGTTACTTTCCAGACCTCGCTACATTGCCCGGGGGCGAAAGTCTAGGAAGTTCGCCACCCACGTCAGGGCATGCGAGGTCGTCGCACCTCAGTCAGCTTCCCTCCGGACCAGCAAGCGAGGGCAGAGTCCGCTCTGTATCCCTCAGTGTGAGGCCGCGCCGCCGAAGTGGGTGCTGCCGCCTGCCAATCGCCGTTATTTTTCTGCGCTAGCTCAGGAGGGCTCTCGCTCCTTCATGCCCGATAGTGGAGCCCCGGAGTGTCTTAGAAGCAGCGGGTGGGGGAGGGGGCCCCCTCTCCAAGCCCCGTTCCCCAGTTCACCCGTCCTCACCGTCCAACAGAGGTGTGTCTCTCCGTGGGCCGAACAGTCCCACCGGCACCGTTCCGGGCCCGCTCCAGCAGTCCCCCGTTGTCAGTCGCGGTCTCCGGCAGTCCGGAGGAGCCGCCACCCCTATCGTCGGTCTCCGGGACACCGACAGCCCGGGTCCGTAAGGGCCATATCACAGCTCCGGGCTCTCGTAGATCTCCACAGGCAGGCCGCACACTCCGCGTCCTCAGCCGTATGCTGGCAGCAGTCTCTTTCCTGCCGCCGCGCCAGTCCGGAATCGAGCTCGCACGCTCGGGGTAGTTTCGCACATCGTCCGGGACCTTCTAGCCGATAATTATCCCCCTCGGCACGGTGAATAACCAGGATTAACCCCCCCGGAGTCCGGAGCCTCACCAATGCACGTCCGCCATCTTGGGCGGTTGGCCACGCCCCCCCATTAAAATTAAAATTTAATGTCAAATCAAAATCGGCGAATACGCACCGTCGGGTGTGCCATGTCCAAAGGGAAATATTAGACATGGGGGGAAAGAAAATATATTATGCTAGGTTCACGTGAGTAAACCTCCATATCAGAAATCATACAAAAAGGACAAATTGGTAGTGGCACATAATTAATCACATGCACAGAGAGCCCCAAAACATAAGGTGTCCTAAGTAGGGCCAGACCTAAAAGCACACTAAAGATTTAATACTAAGAACACTTAGAAAAACACAAAGTCAGATAGGGTTGGAAGAGATTGAAATACAATAGTAAGGGGGACTAGAGAACAGGTTTGGAGAAACATAATTGACCCTAACATGGTCATCAATAACGAAAGAATTTAGAAATGAGTTAAAGTGAAAGAACCCAAACCTGAATGTAGGGGGACATCAGTTCAGTCAGGTTTAAATAATGAGCATTTGCAGTGTCACTTGGAGTTATTGTGCAGCAGTGACAAATCATCCCTAATGGTCAGTGTTACATGAAAAATAGGCAGTAATAAGGATTAAATAATGAGCATTTGCAGTGTCACTTGGAGTTATTGTGCAGCAATGACAAATCATCCCTAATGTTCAGTATTTCATGAAAAATAGGCAGTAAAATAACAACTGGGTTGGTTGTCAAGAAAGGGTAACAACGGGGGGCGTGGTCTCGCGGCAAACCAACATGGCCGCAACTTAGGGCTGCTCCGGAGCCCCTCCATCCTACCACATTAATCCGCTACAACAATCCGACGGAAAGGTGCAGAATCGGACACAAGGGCGCAAGCGAAGCCCGGCAAAGCTTTCCCGAGCGCAATCGGAGGTAGTAGGCAGTAGCTGTGCCGATCGGCGAATCTGGGCCTGTGGCTGATGAAACCGGGACCTCGAGTGCTGGAGACGGCCGGCGGAAGACGCGAGGACGTGGGCATGACCCCCTCCCCCATCCTCGGAGGGTCGGGGAAATTCAGGCGAGCGACTCGGTGCCCCCTCCCGCGACCGTGACGCTGCTGCCTGTGGCACTGGAGTGCAGCCCCCGAGCGGGTTGAAGCGTGCGGAGGCCAGGGACGTGAAACGGGAGCCGGCGGCCCAGCACTGGGGAGACTGCGGATGACCGGGGCGGCGTGTGTCTTGTGGTGCCCAACAGCGTCGAGGCCTGATCAGCCCCCACAGACACCGGAGCGGGAGGAGCAGAGCCGGTGAGTGACGGCCCCCGGCGTCTCCCTGCCTGGGGCAAGATCTGGAGCTGGCTGGAGGCCGTGATCGCTGGAGGCAGTGCGCGCTTCCAGGACGCGACTGCGCCTACTGTAGTGGAGGCGGCGAGGGGCCCACGGGACTGGAGTGCTGCATCCATGCAGGACCCGTTGTGGGAGCAGCTGACCCCGCCCTGCCTGATCGGGCCTCACTAACCGAAACGAACCCCGGGACCGGAGGGGTCTCTGCTGCTGTGTGCCTTTGCTGTGGTTGGTGAGGACGGGGAGGAGTGAGCGTGGAGCGGCCTCCCTACTATAACTGCGCTGTGGGGGACGGCTGCCTGGGGCCGCGTGAGGTGATCCGCCCTGCTCCCCTGCCTTTCCTTGGTGCGCCGGTGGCCCTTGAGGTGCTTGGGGGCTGGCGGTGTCCGGGGAGCGGGAGACGACTGGCCCGAGTGGCGCACAGGTGGCCCTTCACCACCGGCGACGCCCTGAGTGCCCACCTCCGTGGCTCAACTCCGGGTCCCGGGTCCCAGCAGGCAGCCAGAAAAGGCGGAGCTAAACAGCGTCATCCACATCGGTACGCGACTGGCCCGGGGCTCTGTGGACATCTTCGGAGGGCCTGGCCAGGGGCTATTCCATCTAGCGTCTCCTCGAATCTCCGGCCTAGGGAGCGGTGTTGGCCTCAACATGTCCGGCAACAGGGGTTCCCGGGCGTCTCAACAAAGCAGGCTAGACCGCTTTACCTGCCCGAAAGCGGACATTCCTGACAAGAAAGGGACCAGTGATAAATCGCAAAGTGGAGCCGAGCACGACCCCACAGAGCCCACAATGACGGACATAATGGCAGCCATTATGGGTGTCCGCACATCTATTGACACCCTCTCCTCGGAGGTGACGCTGATCAGAGCGGATCTCACGAAATATAGAGAGAAGGTCAAGCAATTAGAGACAACCACCGCCAGTCTCGTAGAGGACACCTCGCAACTCCAAACGGACATCGGGGAGCTTCAATCATTTCGCAAGTACATGGAAGACAAGCTGGATGATTACGAGGGGCGCCTGCGACGCAACAACATCCGCGTCCTTGGAGTGCCAGAGAAAACGGAAGGTCCGTCTGCAGACCTATTTATGGAGGAACTGATCTCGACGAAGCTACAACCAAAGGGCCTTTCTAAACTGTTTGTAATTGAGCGAGCCCACAGAGTGCCTGGGGGTCGCCCAAAGCCTGGGGACCCCCTCGTCCAATACTGGCCAGACTGCTTAATTACAGAGACAGAGACACAATCCTTCAGGCGGCAAGGGTCGCTCCTCCAATCCACCTAGACAACTCGGAGATCACCTTCTTCCCCGATTTCACCCGAACGGTGCAGATGAGGCGACGCTCCTTCCTCGATGTTAAGCGCAGGATGAGAGAAAAAGGTCTCAAGTACGCCATGCTCTTCCCGGCTCGCTTGCGAGTTGAACTTAACGGGAAAACACGTTTCTTTGACCTCCCAGAGGTGGCATCCGACTGGCTGGACAGTCTGAAATCCTCGCCGGAACAAGACTCCACCGCTCATTGAACCCCGCGGTGATCTCTCATGAGATGGCCTCTGTTTTCTTCAACATGATTCGCTTCAGCTGCTGTTGTACCCTGAACCGCCAGTATACGGCTCAGGCTGGTATAAACCTTGTACCAATGCCTTGGGACCTTTCACATGTGGTGAACTGAACATTGGTCATGTCCTGCATCGATTCTGTACTGGTAGGCGGGGGGGCCGACGGAACTCTGAGGCCTTCCCCAGTGTGTTAATTTTCTATTAGTAGAATAGTTGGGCGACAGGCACTCTGCATTTAAATAATATGGGCAGTTTTAAGCCCGGAGTGCAGGGGAGCAGGGTGGGGGGATGTTGGGAGGGACTGATGTTTATTTTGTATGTTGTTTTTTGTATTATCTCGACAGTACGATATCTATATACGACCCCACTAGTGGGGAACCGCTCCGCTTTCAATGGGAGTACAGTACAACAGGGCTATTAAAATCTTAAGTTGGAATGTTAACGGTCTGGGGGACAAGATAAAAAGAGGTGTTGTGTTGCAGTATATTAGGAGACAATCACCGGATATCGTCTTACTCCAGGAAACACACCTCGTTGGCAACACATGCAGGGCAATGCACAGATGGGGGTACTCGATGGTGGTGCATGCGGGTTTTACCTCTAGCTCCAGGGGAGTAGGCATTATGCAAAAAAAATCATTCCCTTTCTCACTCACCAATACGTACATAGATGACCGAGGCAGATATGTTGGAATCACAGGTACTTGGGAGGGCAAACCTACCACTTTCTTGTCAATATACGCACCCCCCGGGATGCAGAGCACAACATTCACTGACTTAAGTGCTATACTCTTGACGTTGCCTGACGGACACCTGGTGCTTGGCGGCGACTTCAATTCAATTGTCTCGGGCGCTTTAGATAGGCACCCCCCCCCGCGCAACCCCTCCGGCCGCTCATGCGTTCACTAGCTTCTTGGAGGCGATGGGACTGATGGATGGCTGGAGGACATACAACCCCGATAAGATGCAGCACACTTTCTACTCAGGGGCGCATAACAGCCTATCCCGACTGGACTATATACTTGTCCCGGCCTCGCACATTACCAATATCCATGAGATCCGTCACCTGGCACGAGGTATCTCCGACCACTCCCCTCTCTGGGTCCATATAGTTTTAGATTACACGCAGACAGGACGGGTTGCCCCAATAAACCCTTGGTACCTCAAGAACCCCAAAATACGGAAAGGCCTAATTAAATCTCTTGATGACTATTTCCTGGAGAATGAACACACAGTTGAGTCACCTCAAACACTATGGGAAGCTTTTAAAACGGTGGTCAGAGGACAGGCCCTCTCCTTGGTGGCGGGCTCCAAAAAAGACAGGATGAAAGAAATCTCTGACATAGAGCAGGAACTATACCGCCTAGAACAGGATGTCACCGCGGATGCTAAGCCTGAAACCCTCCACTTCCTACGCTTGCGGCAGGAAGAATACCGGGCGTTGGTCACCGACCGTGCCAAACTACTGGGACAGGAACGGCTGGGACGGATATATGACTGGGGCGACAAGGCCGGCAAATTGCTCGCATGGTTAGACAAGAGAGAGCAGGCCAGCAGGCTCGTGCCCGAGATTAAGGACTCTGATGGGTCCTCGGTGACAGATCCCCAAGACATAGCTAACCATTTCGCAGCTCACTTCCAAACTGTATATAGCTCGGTGGCACCATACCCTGAAGCAGATTTTACTGATCTAGTCAAAGACATATCGCTCCCGACACTATCGGACTCGGACCTTACATTCATGGACAGTGAACTGACGGCTGATGAAATAGCTACGGCAATAAGAGCGCTGCACTCCGGGAAAGCTCTGGGCCCAAATGGCATCCCAATAGAGCTCTACAAGCTTCGACCAGATAGATTGGCCCCCTATTTGAAGTCAATGTTTGAAGATAGCCTCACCCAGGGGATGTTGCCATATGACCAGAGAATTGCCACCATAGTCACAATCCATAAAGAAGGGAAGCCCAAAACGCAGTGTACCTCCTACCGGCCGATATCGCTGCTGAATGCAGAACCCAAAATTCTAGCTAAAGTGCTTGCCACCAGGCTTACCAAGGTGTTGGGCGACCTAGTACACCCAGACCAGTCAGGGTTCATGCCCAAAAGAAACACGGCTCTCAACCTGCGTAGACTACACGGGGTCCTGGGCAGGGTGCCAATGATACGAGAGGACGCTGTGGTGGTCTCTCTGGATGCCGCCATGGCTTTCGATTCACTGGAATGGCCCTATCTCTTTGCAGTGCTTGGTAAACTGGGATTTGGACCGGGCTTCTGCAACTGGATATGGCTGTTGTACAGCGCGCCGCTGGCCCAGGTAGTAGTGAATAACAGAAAGTCTGAACCCTTCGCACTCAGCCGAGGGACTCGTCAGGGGTGCCCCCTATCTCCTTTACTGTTCGCTTTGGCCCTTGAACCACTCGCAGCATGGATCCGTAAGGATGTGAGGATCCGCGGACTGCGCTGGTCAGCGGAGTGGGAGGATCGGATCTCACTGTACGCTGACGATATTCTCCTCTATCTTACATCCCCTAAGAGATCCCTAACAGTAGCCTTTGATATACTAGAGGTTTTCGGCAGGTACTCTGGGTTTCAGGTCAATTGGAAAAAATCACTCCTGTATGTCCTATGGGGAGCCCCTCCACAGTTGCCCCGCAATTGCCCGATCCCAGTGGTCTCAGACGGCTTCAAGTACTTGGGCATTTTTATATCTTTAGACCCATCAGTTCGGTACACCCGCAATCTGCTCCCCCACTGCAGCGGCTCAAGAGCGACATAACACACTGGAAGTCCCTCCCGCTCTCGCTATTGGTCAAGGCTGCATTATTTAAAATGATGTCACTGCCCCGATTCCTGTATGCGCTACAGAACTCAGCCGATCTTGTCCCGAACTCGTATTTTAAAGATCTGGAAGGGCTCCTGAGAGACCTCCTATGGGGAGGGAGACCACGTATCGCCATGAAAAAACTGACACTTGGCTGGTATGATGGGGGAATCGGGTTGCCTGATATTAAAAAATATTACTGGGCTGCGCATCTAGCAGCGATCAACCATTGCACGTATGGTCACCCTGACAACCCGGGGTTTCTGATGGATCGTTGGCTTTTACCTAAAGGGACCTTTTTGAGAGCTCTATATTCAAAACCGGAGAAATACCCGCTCACCGGACCCACTGCCCATACAGTTGCAATCTGGCACTCCACTGCTAATCAATCGGTTGGCAAAATAAGTTAACGATGGCCACACCCTTGTGGGACTCACAAAAACTAGGCTATATGGGAAACTCAAAGGGATTTGCGAAATGGGACTTAATAGGGATTTCCCATGTCAAAGACATTTGGCATGCTGGGGGTGTGGCATCCTTTGCTACCCTACAAACACAATATGCCCTGGCGGACTCCGAGGGTTACCGCTACCTACAAATTAGGCACTCGCTGCGAACAGCTATCCCCGACGACTCGACGCCACCGGACGCTTCCCCACTAGAGGACAGACTATTGGATGGACATCTGCCTGACAGGGCCATCTCCCTCACATATCGAAAACTCATCAATAACACTGACAACCCCCTATTACAATTGCGTGACAAATGGACTGAGGACGGAATAGAGTTGGACGATGAAACCTGGCAGGAAGCGGTCTCTTCTCCTAAGACGGTCGCTATCCCAGCGAGACTCAGACTGGTGCAATTAAAGATCCTCCATAGAATTTACATAACTGGTCCCCAGCTGGTACATATGGGTGGACTGACAGACGGCTCTTGTAGGAGGGGATGCGCACAACTGGGAACATTCATACACATAATATGGCACTGTGCGCCGATCCAGGAATACTGGCGTAACATCCATGCGGTCATGAGTGCAGTGTTGGAGGTAGTAATCGAACCGGCGGCACCTAGATGCCTCCTTAATATCTGGGAACCTACCGACCTCAACACCTATACTAAGACATGGGTCACGCTCGGCTGCATGATCGCTAAGAGAAATATCGCGCAGCTCTGGGGAGCCCCACAGCCGCCCACGGTAGTAGCCTGGGAGCAGGATCTAGACTGGTGTATGCTGAGAGAGAAAACAGTCTATGTGGCTAGGGGGAGTCCCCGAAAATGGTCCAAGATATGGGCCTCCTGGAATGCATACCGAGGAGATATATGTGCACTTCCCCTTGAAGACGATAGTGAAGACCCCCCATCCCCGTGAACTCCAATGAATTATATTGCTGTACTGTATGTAACCTGATTTTGCTGTAACCCTAATTGATTCTGTGAATATGTACTTTATGTTGAGACTGTTAAATAAAAAGATGTTTTAAAAAAAAAGAAAGGGTAAGAACGGTTTGTTAAGCGGGACATCAAGATGGCTGTTGATACCAACTGGTATTGTTAACTGAGACAAATAGAATTGACGTGATGATTGAACATAAAATTCGCTGTTATGGGGCAGTAAGTGGTGGACATCATGGGTTATCATTAAGGAAAAAATGCATCTCATTGTCAGTGTTGTGACCATGTGCGATAGAGCATAATTTGCATATCCACTTGACTTCGCACTGTCTAAGGTGAAGCTCCCTGTTGCCACCCCTCTGTCCTGATTCTACCTGATCAATACCATAGAACCAGAAAGTGCTTTCTCCAGGGTGGGTTTTAACAAAGTGTTCTGCCTGGGGGGTATTTCAGGTCGCCATTCATAATGGCCCTCCGATGTTCCTGAATGCGGAGCTTGAGATTTCTCTTAGTGCTACCAACGTAAATCAAATTGCACGGGCACCCAATTACATATATCACAAAAGTTGTATTGCAGTTAATAAACTGTCTGATCATGTACGAAGTAGATCCATTGTGGCTGAAATTCTTAGTCTTGTTTACCCCAAATTTACAAACATTGCAGGACCTGCAAATGTAGAACCCAGTGGGCTTTTCCGGGAGCCACGTGCCTCTCCTTTCAGTAGTGGTGACATAGCTGGGGCAAAGTCTATTTCTAATGGTTGAACCTCTCCTATATGTGATGGATGGATTATTGCTATTTGAGCCCTTAAGGCTCGGGATTTCTTGTAAGAGATGCCAATTATGTTTAAACAACCTAAATATCTCATCACTATGGGTTGTGTATTGTGTTATGAAGCGAACCTTTCTGTCGTTCCCGATGTCCCTCTTGTATGATGTCTGATCTGAAAGGGTCGTTTCCCGTTTAAGGGTATGTGCCCTTTTTTCGGCTGTGTCCAGGATCTTACCAGTGTAGCCTCTAGCCCCAAATCTCTTCTTTGCCTCAGTGATGTTCCTAATAAAGGTCCCTTCCTCACTGCAGTTGCGCCTGATTCTTACCAGCTCCCCAAAAGGAATGTTTCGGATCACAGAACTAGCATGGGCGCTGCTAGCATGCAGCACACTGTTACAAGCCGTCTCTTTGCGATAAAGGGAGCTGTGTACCACCCCATCCTTTATGTAGAAGTGTAAGTCCAGGTAGTTAATTTTTTCAGGGTGAAAGTTCATGTTAAGACTAACGTTATAGGGGTTACTGTTAAGGTATGCAAAATAATCCTGAAGAGAGGTCTCAGACCCTGACCACAGACAAATGATGTCATCAATGTACCTCCCCCAGAACACAATGTGTTCAATCCAAGGGGAGGCACATTTGCCCCAGGCATGCTCCCTCTCATACAACCCCATAAAGAGGGAGGCATAAGAAGGAGCAAACCTGGAACCCATGGCAGTGCCCTGCTTTTGGTGATACCATGTACCGTCGTGGAGAAAGTAGTTCCGTGTGAGGATCAACTCGATCATATCAAGGACCATTTCATTGTGTTCATAGCAATCAGCACCCTCCTTGTCAAGGAAGGATCTGACCGCTAAATGACCTGTGTTCAATGCATGTATACAAACTGACTACGTCAAAAGTCACAAAAAGTAGGTCCTCAGACCAACTAGGGTCTCTGAATTTAGTCAAGATGTCTTTACTGTCACGAATGTAGGCGGGCAAATTAAATACATATGACTGAAATTTCAAATCCATATATTCCGATAATCTCTCAGTCGGGGAACCCACACCTGATGTGATTGGCCTCCCAGGGGGAAAGTCCCCCTCCTTATGTATCTTGGGTAATATGTAAATACAGGGGAATTTAGGGCTTTCCGCTTTCAGATACCGGTATTCATTGTCAGATAACAAACATATGTCTTTCCATTCTGTTAATTTCATATTGATGTCCCTGGTAAGCTCACCCATGGGGTTGGTCCCAACCCGTTCATAGCAATTGTTTTTTTTGGTTTTTTTATTAGTCCTCATTCGCCTTTGATAACAAACAGAGATAGTTTAGGCTCTGTGGTCCCCCTACTTAATTGGCACCGACCAGAGAACTCTGTTCCAAAGGTATTGCACTTTACACAGAACCTCACCTTGGACTCAGCTCTCCCTCGGAACTGACCAGCCAGTAACCGGAGCGGTGAAGTATCTCAGTGTAGAGGCATAATCATAGGACCACAGATTCCAGCCAAATTACACAAGGTAACCAAAAATCTCTATTCTTTTTTGGTGATGTCTTGTCCAAATTAATTACATATTTCACAGCGTTAACCCAGTCTTTAACTGTTGGGGGGGCATTTTTTATCCAGTTTTTGCATATTTCTCTTCGGGCCAATAGAATTAGATAAAACATCAGCTTTTTGCTGTCAATGGATATAGATTCATGCCATACCGGGACCCCGAAAAAGACCAACTCTGGGCTTACCTGTAGTTGCCTCCCAAGCATTGTAGAAATACCACTACTTACATCAGCCCAAAAATGTTGCAATGTTGGACAGTACACGAACATATGGGTATCATCTACCTTTTCTTGGAAGCATTTGGGGCATTTCGGAGTTGCACCCTTTCCAAATTTGGAAAGTCTTAACGGAGTCCAATAAACCCTATGGAGACAAAAAATGTGGTTTCTTCTTAGATTTGCAGTCTGCACTGTAGAATACAAAATGTCGCAAGATACTTGCCATAAATCTTCTAGATGGATCCCCGGCAAGCTCTTCTCCCACAGCTCCGTCGGTAGTTTAAAATCTCCCTCTGAAAGATCAATCAGAAGCCAGTATAGATTCGCCACCTCTTTTTTTTTTTGCCACTTTCTTTATTAGCGCAGATTCCCACTCATTCGAGGCGCCAACACCTGGCCCGATTGCTTGATGCCAGCTTCTTATTTGCAAATATTTGAACCTTGATCATTTGTTATCCGTTATGTCGGTCAAATTTTCAAAGGATAGTAAAGCACTGTCATCAACTAGCTGCTTCCAACATAATATTCCTGCTTTCCTCAGAGGGACAGCTAAAGAGTCCTTAGCCCATTCCGGTGAGCCAGGAGCATCCCAAATTGGAGCTAGGGCGCTATAATAATTAATTTTTAGCTCCTTTCTAACTTTGTACCACGTGTTAGCTAATCCGCACAAGATCTTTAAACTGACCTTTTTGAAGTATTTTAAATCTCCAAATTTATGGATGAAGCCTTTCTCCCCCTTTAACATCAAAAAGCATCACCTTAAACATTCTTCCGATATCTGAACTGTCTGGTTCGTTCAATAAAATTTTTCCGACCCATGCATAGTAAGTTAAGTCTGGCAGGCATAATCCTCCCTTAAGATTCTTCCTGCAAAGTTTTTCCACGAAATGCGCGTGCCTTTGGAGGCCCAGATAAAATACTTATCTTAGACTGCAATTTCTTAAGCCAGGTCTCACTGAACACCAAGGGAATATTTTGAAATAAAAAGATGAGTTTGGAAAAAATCATCATTTTGATCAGATTGACCCTTCCAATTATAGTCAGTGGTAAATGAGCCCAACTTACCAGTGACTTACTAATCTCCTTGCTGACTTTTTTAAAATTAATTTCTGAAATGTTCTCAATATCCTGTGCAACCATAACACCCAGGTATCTTATTTCTGTTTTAATGTTCCCTTGTTGCGTGATCATATTCCAGGCCATAGACTCTGTTTTTGTTGCATTTACTTCATAACCTTAAATATGACCAAATTGAAAGGCCAATTCATAAATAATTGGGACCGCCGAGGACAAATCTGAGGTATAAACCATCAAATCATCGGCATATAAAGCCACCTTCTTTTCCCAAGTGTGATATTTAAAGGGGAGAATTCTGCCCTCCTGTCTGATTTTTACAGCCAGGGGCTCTATATACAGATTAAAAAGTAAGGGAGATAAAGGACATCCTTGTCTGGTTCCCCTCTGGATTTCAAAAGAGGCGGATAAATTCCCATTCACTAGTACCCTGGCTGTGGGCTTTTGATACATCAGACTCACAGTCCTGCAAAAGTTGTCCCCTAAATTGCACAGCCTTAATATTTTCTGCAAACATGACCAATTTACCCTGTCAAACGCTTTGGTGGCGTCTAAAGTGATAATGGCCAGGGGGGTTTTATAAAATGTGGCTAAATCTATTGCTCCAATTAGATTGTAGGTCAGTTCCTGGATCCCTCTTCCTTGAACAAAGCCCTTTTGATCCTCAAGCAGGAGGCCCCCCACCACCCCATTCAACCTCTCTGCTAAGATCTTAGCGAAGATTTTATAATCGCAATTGAGCAGAGAGATGTGCCTGTATGAATCGCAAGAGTTAGATGGCTTTGTAGGCTTTAAGATCAGTGTAACTGTAGCTTCGTTCCAAGATGCTGGCATGTCCCTACCTTCCTCGAAGATATGTGATTATAGTTTCCCCGTAATTGGAATGAGAACCTCACTCAAACGTTTGTAAAATTCAGCCGGTATACCATCTGGCCCAGCTGCTTTTCCAGATTTCCCCGCCATTATAGCTTTCCTAATTTCATTCTCTACAATGGGGCTATTAAGGTTATCAGCCTCTCTATCCTCGATTTTAGCTGGAACATCCTGACCCAGCAAAGCCTCGATATCCTTTTCCGTTACTAGTGAGTTCTTTTGATATATCTTTTCGAAATGATCATGGAAGGCCTTTTCAATCTCTTCACTGGTTGTAAACCTGTTACCTAATTCCTCATTTATAAGCTCTTTTATGAATCCTTTTGCCAGGTCATTTTTAGTCTTCCAGGCCAAAAGTTTTCCGCAGCCCTCCCCATATTCAAAGTGCGCAAGTTTGCTTACGTGCCACCTTTTCCTTAACCTCTCTTTGATCACCCCAGCTAATTCCAATCTGTGAGTCTGGAGGGATGCTCGTATACTTCCTTCTTCCTGTTCTGACTCTACCACTAGTAACTGCTGTTCCAGCTGCTGGATATTCCGTTCTGTTACCCCTACTTCCTCTCTATAGATCTTCTGCCTAGATATCTGCAAAGATGTTATATACCCCCTTATAAAAGCTTTATAAGCGTCCCACACAACCCCCAATGGGGCACTATCAAGATTGTTAGTAAAAAATTCCCTAGTCTCAACACTCAGTTTTTCAATCACGGATTCCTCCAATAATATAACACGATCCATTGTCCACCTCCTCTGGGGAGATTTAACTGGTAGATCCAAAGCTAAAGTTATAGCAGAGTGATCTGATAAATGTGCACCTAGGTGTTTCACTTCCTTCACCCATCTTATCAGACTTTGATCTACCAAAAAGAAATCTAGCCTTGATCGGTGACTGTACTTTCTGTTATAAAAAGTGAAGCCTCTTTTTGTGCCCATTTTGTCCCTCCAGATATCCCCCCAACCTAACTGTCTCATAGAGGACTTTAATAAAGATCGCATTTTGTTGTTCAGGATTGCTCTACTACTAGATGAGCGGTCCAATATTGGGTCCAGAACAACATTAAAATCTCCTACTAAAATGATAGGATCGGAAAAACTTAATAACTCTGTAAGCAAACCCATAAGGGGACTAGGATCATCTATGTTAGGTCCATAGTATCCGACCAATATGAGCTTATGATGAAAATACCTAATTTTCACTATGACTCATCTACCTGCTCTGTCTACTTTACTCTCTTCTACAACAATATGCGGACACCTTTTAATCAAAATTGCCACTCCTCTAATAGTTGATTGTTGAGTAGTACAAACAAGGTTCTGGATCCAACGTCTAGACTTGAAAAGACCTCTCATTTCTATATCTGTTAAGTGTGTCTCCTGTAATATTAAGATCTGTGCCGGAATGTCTTTTAGGTATTGTAAAATCTTCTCCCTCCTATATTTAACTCTCAACCCATTTACATTCCAAGAGAGAACCTTCAATTGGGCATTCTTTTCACTCATCGATTAGGCTGAGTTTTCACTGCCTTCAAGGCCTGCAAGGCGCCAGGAACTATACTAAGGCGAACAGGACATATTTTTTAAAATGTTTTCCCACTGCTCCCCACCCAGTGACCCAAACCTTTACCCCACCCAATCCCTCCCATGACACCCACCCTGGAGAACCCTCCTTTCCCTACTTCTATGGCCTCAACCTAGGCCTATGGGGCTCCTTCTGGAGTCGGGAGAAAGCAATATACCTTATCCCAAATTACTACTCTACGCAGCCTTTTTTTTCTTTTTTTTCCCACCCAATTACGTTATTTCGTTATTTCACTTAACCGGGGGCTATTTCAAAAACAGGTTGTCTGCCGGGGGTAATGGGTGGTGGAACTACTTCCCAATTTCTCTAATTTACCCTCCCCCTGAGATGGATTGTAAAAAAGTCTCTGCGTCCTCCACCCGCCGAAAAATATGCATTTTATTGCTATGCATTACTCGTAAGGTTGCGGGAATTTTTAACTGTGCGGTGGCACCAGACTTCTTAAAGGGCTCCAATAACTTCCCCAGCTCCCATTGCCTGTTTGCAGTGATAGATGATATGTCTGATCTTATTTCAAAACTGATTCCCTCTGCCATTAATGATTTCATTTTTAGGGCTCTAGCCAGAATATTTTCTTTTATACTAAATGTGTGAAAATGAACTAAGATTTTCCTGGGTTTGATTTTATTGGGGTTAGCCTAAACGGGTCTCTATGGACCCTCTGAATATCTGCCATGAGATTTTGCTCTGTACAATCAACTTGAGTCGCCGCTCTAATCAGCCTTACTACATATTCTTTTAGATTTCCCCCCTCCGCCCCCTCTGGAATTTTCAACAAGCGTAGATTATTCCTTCTCTGAGCATTTTCAAGAGATTCAAGCTTTTCCTTAACACCCGTACCACTTTCCTTTAACAGGGTGATCTCTTTCTTGTTTTCCTCGGTTTGGGACTCTAGGGTTTTCACTGCTGTTTCAAGGGCTACGGTTCTGGCAGCATGAGCATCCAATTTGTTCTCCATTTTCTCACATGCGAGCCTAATCTCACCCGGATTAGCTTCAGAAATCTCAAACCTACTTCTGACCTCAGATGTTAGTACCTGAATCAGATCTGAGACTGACTGTGGGGCTGCCTGGCTAGAGGTTCCCATCTTCAAATCCGCCGTTGCTGTCTGGCTCTGACACTGAACGGTATCCCCCGGGTTCGGAATTTCTTGCACCTCACTCTGTGCACTCTGTGCAACTATAGCCATGTCCTTGCCCTTTTCCTTGCCCAGGGGGGGTTTATTCACTGATTGTAGGTCGTCAGCCAGGACTTTGTACCTATTAGGGCTGATTATCGTCTTACTTCTAGGGGTGCACAAAGAATTGTTTGACGTGGGGGTATTTGGGTGTTCCAATATCAAAGTCTTTGGCATTACCTTAAAAAAGGTTCTCAATGAAGGGGTTACTCTTACTTTGTGCCGTTGCGGAGATGCTCTTGATTTCCCTATTTTCCCCTTTTTAAGGGCACCCCTCTCATCAGTTCTTGTTCCAGTGAAATCTAGCCGCACATTGGGGGTTTCAACCACTTTTAAGGTGTCTTGCGCCGTTAAATTGTTGGTTAATGCAGACCCTGAAACAGACCCTAAGACACACCCTGCCACTGCACTTCTTAATGAATATCTACCCCTCTGTGTGGTGTATGCTGTTACCTCCCCTTTCACATCCTCCACTAATGGTGCCTCCACAATATTAAATTTTGCTCCACCTTTAGAAAACTTCCCAGGTGATTTTACATGGGCAACACTCCCTTTTCTGCCCCTCTTACTCCCCCGTAGCGTACTTTTCCCCCTACCTACATCCACTGGTGTGCTCTCCTTGTCTTGTGAGGCTGACACTGACTAACTCGCGGTCGCACTCTGCACACCAGTGCTGCCTCTGCCTCCCCCGCCCCGGACGGGTATGCGTGCAACCGCTCTCCACCTCCTGCTAAGTTCCAGGGCTGCACGGAACCACCAAGGATCCCGAGGGTCCCCGCCAGGCTGTTTCCCTGCCGTTTCTGCCGTCTCTACTGCTACCACCTCCGACCCGATGTCACCGTGATCCCAGACGGTGCGCGGTGTGGTACACGACGATGGATCCTTCTCCGCACCAGATCAACTGGCAATAGCCCTGATCTATAGCCGGTAAGTGAAAACTGCCTTCTTTTTTAAAATATAGCATAGTAGGGCTATGAAGACGTCAACAGTACTCCCGACTCCCGGAGCCTCCGTGACCAGTCACTAACTGGCCGCCATGTTCCCCCTGATTGAGGAACACCAAAATTACCTTAAGGAAAAGAAAATGCGCAAAGTAAGACGCGATGATAGGGATTACAAAGAAGGTCGTATATACACCTTCGCAAAAAAGTTCGACCAAATCACAGGTACAGAGGACAGAAAGAGGGTGAGGGAAGAGAGCGATGATGCAAGAACAGCAAGTAGTATTTCAATCTCCTCAGCGAGCAGTGTCGCATCAAGCAATACCACGAATGACCACCCTTTAGGGGAGGGCACTTCCTTTCAGAGAGAACTAGCGAAGCTAAGAATCAGTGGGAAACAAAGAAAAAAGGACCAAAAAAACCAGGAGAGGAGGGCGTAGGATCAAAGGGTGGCGTAGAAGGGGGAACCAAAGAGGATCTGAGGATGTTAACCCGTTCCAACAAGAAACAGAGATAGTAATCAGCTCGAGTAATGAGGTTGGCACATCAGATGTATTGCATGATAGTGACTTGAAAATTGTTAATCTCTCAAACAGACCACTTGATACTGATGAGGAGAAATTACTCTGTAAGGGTCTTAACTTCTGTCCGACCCAGGATGGTAACTTGGTAGACATACATGTTGACCTGTTTAAGTTTATCAGATCTGTTAAATTAAAAGATTTTTTTCACGACAAAATGCCATCTGTAACTATGTCCAACTATACACCAACACCTACAGCTCACACTGTAGCTGACGTGAAAAATATATAATGTTTATTGACTTTGGAGGGGGATGAAGAAGTTGATATACAATCTATCCTTGATGAATTGAACATAACTGAGAATTTGACCAAGGATAGTGGCCTTAAGCCGAAGTCCAAATTCACCCCTCGACATCTTACCATCCGAACATTGACTTATTTTTTGAAAAAGTGACTGAAGGATTATACAAAATGGAGACCCCAAATAGATTTAGGGGTAGGCCCCCACACAATCTGACCTTTGGTGAAAGGAAGGCCCTACCAGATTACAGAGTGATCATAGTATTGTGATCAGGGAGGTGGACAAAGGTGGCAATGTTGTCGTGATGAACACATCGGATTACATGGGTGAAATCATTCGACAACTTGACAACAACAATTGCTATGAACGGGTTGGGACCAACCCCATGGGTGAGCTTACCAGGGATATCAATATGAAATTAACAGAATGGAAAGACATATGTTTGTTATCTGACAATGAATACCGGTATCTGAAAGTGGAAAGCCCTAAATTCCCCAGTATTTACATATCACCCAAGATACATAAGGAGGGGGACTTTCCCCCTGGGAGGCCAATCATAACAGGTGTGGGTTCCCCGACTGAGAGATTATCAGAATATGTGGATTTGAAATTGCAGTCATATGTATTTAATTTGCCCTTCTACATTCATGACAGTAAAGACATCTTGACTAAATTCAGAGAACTTAGTTGGTCTGAGGACCTACTTTTTATGACTTTTGACGTAGTCAGTTTGTATACATGCATTGAATACAGGTATGGTCTTTTAGCGGTCAGATCCTTCCTTGACAAGGAGGGTGCTGATTGCTATGAACACAATGAAATGGTCCTTGAGATGATCGAGTTGATCCTCACAGGGAACTACTTTCTCCACAACGGTACATGGTATCACCAAAAGCAGGGCACTGCCAAGGGTTCCAGGTTTGCTCCTTCTTATGCCTGCCTCTTTATGGGGTGGTATGAGAGGGAGCATGCCTGGGGCAAATGTGCCTCCCCTTGGATTGAACACATTGTGTTCTGGGGAGGTACATTGATGACATCAATTGTCTGTGGTCAGGGTCTGAGACCTCTCTTCAGGATTATTTTGCATACCTTAACAGTAACCCCTACAACGTTAGTCTTACCATGAACTTTCACCCTGAAAAAAGGAACTACCTGGACTTACACTTCTACATAAAGGATGGGGTGGTACACAGCTCCCTTTATCGCAAAGAGACGGCTTGTAACAGTGTGCTGCATGCTACCAGCGCCCATGCTAGTTCTGTGATCCGAAACATTCCTTTTGGGGAGATGGTAAGAATCAGGAGCAACTGCAGTGAGGAAGGGACCTTTATTAGGAACATCACTGAGGCAAAGAAGAGATTTGGGGCTAGAGGCTACACTGGTAAGATCCTGGACACAGACGAAAAAAGGGCACATACCCTTAAACGGGAAAGAACCCTTTCAGATCAGACATCATACAAGAGGGACATGGGGAACGACAGAAAGGTTCGCTTCATAACACAATACACAACCCATAGTGATGAGATCTTTAGGTTGTTTAAACATAATTGGCATCTCTTACAAGAAATCCCGAGCCTTAAGGGCTCAATTAGCAATAATCCATCCATCACATATAGGAGAGGTTCAACCATTAGAAATAGACTCTGCCCCAGCTATGTCACCACTACTGAAAGGAGAGGCACGTGGCTCCCGGAAAAGCCCACTGGGTTCTACATTTGCAGTTCCTGCAATGTTTGTAAATTCGGGGTAAACAAGACTAAGAATTTCAGCCACAATGGATATACTTCGTACATGATCAGACAGTTTATTAACTGCAATACGACTTTTGTGATATTTATAATTGGGTGCCCATGCAATTTGATTTACGTTGGTAGCACTAAGAGAAATCTCAAGCTCCGCATTCAGGAACATCGGAGGGCCATTATGAATGGCGACCTGAAATACCCCCTGGCAGAACACTTTGTTAAAACCCACCCTGGAGAAAGCACTTTCTGGTTCTATGGTATTTATCAGGTAGAATCAGGACAGAGGGGTGGCAACAGGGAGCTTCACCTTAGACAGTGCGAAGTCAAGTGGATATGCAAATTATGCTCTATCGCACACGGTCACAACACTGACAATGAGATGCATTTTTTCCTTAATGATAAGCCATGATGTCCACCACTTACTGCCCCATAACAGCGAATTTTATGTTCAATCATCACATCAATTCTATTTGTCTCAGTTAACCATACAAGTTGGTATCAACAGCCATCTTGATGTCCCACTTAACAAACCATTGTTACCCTTTCTTGACAACCAACCCAGTTGTTATTTTACTGCCTATTTTTCATGAAATACTGAACATTAGGGATGATTTGTCATTGCTGCACAATAACTCCAAGTGACACTGCAAATGCTCATTATTTAATCCTTTTTACTGCCTATTTTTCATGTAACACTGACCATTAGGGATGATTTGTCACTGCTGCACAATAACGCCAAGTGACACTGCAAATGCTCATTATTTAAACCTAGCGATACCAAAGGGGATGACGGACGGAGCGTTAGAGCAAATCAAACACTCACCCCCAGTCAACTGATCTGGGTTTAATCCATCATCATTCTTTAGCTCACTCCACCACCCCAGTTCAGACATGGCCATATGCAAATCAGTCTGACCCTGTGCCTCATGGGAACAGTCCAGCCCGAACTGCCAAGCCATGTCTTCCCTGGACCGGAAACAAGCATCCTGGGACCGGTTTCGGGTTCAAAACCCTCATCAGCCAGGCTATCTTGAATCCAGTGGCAAAGTGAGCAAGATACCCACGTCTGGGCATACCCTGCCAACTTAGGGCGAACAAAGCGATACCAAAGGGGATGACGGACGGAGCGTTAGAGCAAATCAAACACTCACCCCCAGTCAACTGATCTGGGTTTAATCCATCATCATTCTTTAGCTCACTCCACCACCCCAGTTCAGACATGGCCATATGCAAATCAGTCTGATCCTGTGCCTCATGGGAACAGTCCAGCCCGAACTGCCAAGCCATGTCTTCCCTGGACCGGAAACAAGCATCCTGGGACCGGTTTCGGGTTCAAAACCCTCATCAGCAGGCTATCTTGAATCCAGTGGCAAAGTGAGCAAGGGACCCACGTCTGGGCATACCCTGCCAACTTAGGGCGAACAAAGCGATACCAAAGGGGATGACGGACGGAGCGTTAGAGCAAATCAAACACTCACCCCCAGTCAACTGATCTGGGTTTAATCCATCATCATTCTTTAGCTCACTCCACCACCCCAGTTCAGACATGGCCATATGCAAATCAGTCTGACCCTGTGCCTCATGGGAACAGTCCAGCCCGAACTGCCAAGCCATGTCTTCCCTGGTCCGGAAACAAGCATCCTGGGACCGGTTTCGGGTTCTAAACCCTCATCAGCCAGGCTATCTTGAATCCAGTGGCAAAGTGAGCAAGGGACCCACGTCTGGGCATACCCTGCCAACTTAGGGCGAACAAAGCGATACCAAAGGGGATGACGGACGGAGCGTTAGAGCAAATCAAACACTCACCCCCAGTCAACTGATCTGGGTTTAATCCATCATCATTCTTTAGCTCACTCCAGCACCCCAGTTCAGACATGGCCATATGCAAATCAGTCTGACCCTGTGCCTCATGGGAACAGTCCAGCCCGAACTGCCAAGCCATGTCTTCCCTGGACCGGAAACAAGCATCCTGGGACCGGTTTCGGGTTCAAAACCCTCATCAGCCAGGCTATCTTGAATCCAGTGGCAAAGTGAGCAAGAGACCCACGTCTGGGCATACCCTGCCAACTTAGGGCGAACAAAGCGATACCAAAGGGGATGACGGACGGAGCGTTAGAGCAAATCAAACACTCACCCCCAGTCAACTGATCTGGGTTTAATCCATCATCATTCTTTAGCTCACTCCACCACCCCAGTTCAGACATGGCCATATGCAAATCAGTCTGACCCTGTGCCTCATGGGAACAGTCCAGCCCGAACTGCCAAGCCATGTCTTCCCTGGACCGGAAACAAGCATCCTGGGACCGGTTTCGGGTTCAAAACCCTCATCAGCCAGGCTATCTTGAATCCAGTGGCAAAGTGAGCAAGGGACCCACGTCTGGGCATACCCTGCCAACTTAGGGAGAACAAAGCGATACCAAAGGGGATGACGGACGGAGCGTTAGAGCAAATCAAACACTCACCCCCAGTCAACTGATCTGGGTTTAATCCATTATCATTCTTTAGCTCACTCCACCACCCCAGTTCAGACATGGCCATATGCAAATCAGTCTGACCCTGTGCCTCATGGGAACAGTCCAGCCCGAACTGCCAAGCCATGTCTTCCCTGGACGGAAACAAGCATCCTGGGACCGGTTTCGGGTTCAAAACCCTCATCAGCCAGGCTATCTTGAATCCAGTGGCAAAGTGAGCAAGGGACCCACGTCTGGGCATACCCTGCCAACTTAGGGCGAACAAAGCGATACCAAAGGGGATGACGGACGGAGCGTTAGAGCAAATCAAACACTCACCCCCAGTCAACTGATCTGGGTTTAATCCATCATCATTCTTTAGCTCACTCCACCACCCCAGTTCAGACATGGCCATATGCAAATCAGTCTGACCCTGTGCCTCGTGGGAACAGTCCAGCCCGAACTGCCAAGCCATGTCTTCCCTGGACCGGAAACAAGCATCCTGGGACCGGTTTCGGGTTCAAAACCCTCATCAGCCAGGCTATCTTGAATCCAGTGGCAAAGTGAGCAAGGGACCCACGTCTGGGCATACCCTGCCAACTTAGGGCGAACAAAGCGATACCAAAGGGGATGACGGACGGAGCGTTAGAGCAAATCAAACACTCACCCCCAGTCAACTGATCTGGGTTTAATCCATCATCATTCTTTAGCTCACTCCACCACCCCAGTTCAGACATGGCCATATGCAAATCAGTATGACCCTGTGCCTCATGGGAACAGTCCAGCCCGAACTGCCAAGCCATGTCTTCCCTGGACCGGAAACAAGCATCCTGGGACTGGTTTCGGGTTCAAAACCCTCATCAGCCAGGCTATCTTGAATCCAGTGGCAAAGTGAGCAAGGGACCCACGTCTGGGCATACCGTCCATCAATTGTGTGTCTTTTGCTTCCTCGCCCTAAGTGCGCTGGGTATGCCCAGACGTGGGTCCCGGGCTCACTGTGCCACTGGATTCAAGCTATCCTGGCTGAAGAGGGGTGAAACCCCGAAACCGGTCCTAGGATGCTTGTTTCCGGTCCAGGGAGGACCTGGCTTAGCAGTTCGGGCTGGACTGTTCCCATGAGGCACAGGGTCAAGACTGATTTGCATATGGCCAGGTCTAAACTGGGGTGGCATGGTGAGCAAAAGAATGATGGATTTAACCCAGATCTCTTGACTGGGGGTGAATGTTTTGATTCATTCTGCATTCCGTCCATCAATTGTGTGTCTTTTGCTTCCTCGCCCTAAGTGCGCTGGGTATGCCCAGACGTGGGTCCCGGGCTCACTGTGCCACTGGATTCAAGCTATCCTGGCTAAGAGGGGTGAAACCCCGAAACCGGTCCTAGGATGCTTGTTTCCGGTCCAGGGAGGACCTGGCTTAGCAGTTCGGGCTGGACTGTTCCCATGAGGCACAGGGTCAAGACTGATTTGCATATGGCCAGGTCTAAACTGGGGTGGCATGGTGAGCAAAAGAATGATGGATTTAACCCAGATCTCTTGACTGGGGGTGAATGTTTTGATTTATTCTGCATTCCGTCCATCAATTGTGTGTCTTTTGCATTATTTAAACCTGACTGAACTGATGTCCCCCTACATTCAGGTTTGGATTCTTTCACTTTAACTCATTTCTAAATTCTTTCGTTATTGATGACCATGTTAGGGTCAATTATGTTTCTCCAAACCTGTTCTCTAGTCCCCCTTACTATTGTATTTCAATCTCTTCCAACCCTATCTGACTTTGTGTTTTTCTAAGTGTTCTTACTATTAAATCTTCAGTGTGCTTTTAGGTCTGGCCCTACTCAGGACACCTCATGTTTTGGGGCTCTCTGTGCATGTGAATAATTATGTGCCACTACCAATCTGTCCTTTTTGTATGATTTCTGTTATGGAGGTTTACTCACGTGAACCTAGCATAATATATTTTCTTTCCCCGCATTTCTGGTATTTCCCTTTGGACATGGCACACCCGACGGTGCGTATGCGCCGATTTTGATTTGACATTAAATTTTAATTTTAATTGTGTTACTTAATAAACCTCTAAACAGTTTATTGTACCTTGGTTACACTGTAAACCTTTTATAAGACCCGGCTATTCTGCCTTGTTTATTTAGTGGGCAGCCGTCCTACTTTGTGGCTTCATTTCGGTTCACGGTGCTGGTCTTCCAGCACCCACTACAATATGGCGGCCTTACAGGCGTATGTTCTTCGATCGATTGTCTCACCAATATCTTGGTCTCTATAGAAACTTTGATCTCCCACCGTCCATGACAGTATTATCGAGACACACTTCCGCCCACAATTTTACTGTCTAGGCTTTTCACTTTCACCTTCGTACTCAGAATTGAGTGGTGGTTGGTTTGGCCACGCCCCTTTAGGAAGTACGGCTTCAAAAAGGGAACATGGCGCGAACGGCTCTCAACGACTCCAAGACGAATAGTCGACATCGGAGAGGTAAGGAGGATGAGTGGTGACTGAATTCTTACATTGGTCTTCATAACTAGGCACTGCCTCAGGAGGGGTGTGCCCCTTGCTAGGGATTCCTGGGGGCCAGAACTCACCAGCTTGCCTGTTGGGGAGCAGTGCCTATCGGGGCTCTCCCGGTCCGCATGGCAACTCATGTCTTTATTCCTTTACCTTATTTGGACCCTCGTCACGGCCCCTGATATATTCTTCTCGGGTGTCCCCATGCCCCTTGTTTACACTGCAACATCGGAGATACCGACTTTTTTAATTTTAGTTTCAGTATCATACACATACGGGTTTAGTTATATGATATGTTTAGCCTGGCCCTCACCACTCTCCACCTCACCCTTGGATAGATGGACTTACACCCGGCTTATTGGCCTTATTTTTGAACCTCTGTGGATAAGTTCTCCTTTTATTCTTTGGGGCACAATACGGCGGCGTCCTCCTTGATGATACCCGTTATTCAGGGGGGGTGGGAGGGCTGCAGGTTTGTATTTCTGTGCCCTCCGCCTCACCTTGTTTCTATACCCACCTGTGCACACACAGGGTTTTTTCAAACTGGGGCTTCTTTCAAACTGTTATTTGGCTTACCGTGTCTGCATGTACCTTTACGCAGCAACTGCTGCTTCATTGGAGCTTTGTGGTCCTTTCCCTGATGCTCCATTATTCTTCACTATGAAAATAGTCACCGATTCGAACCAACTTAGTAATTTCTTATTGAATTTAGTTTTTTACTTTCAGGCCAGACTTGGCCCTGGGAAATCCCGCTCTGCGTCCAGTGTTATTGCCTGGAGCACCAACCTTGTACATTCGCTTTACTGTCTTAATTTTCCAAGGTGAGGGCGCATATCTTCTGACTTAAAATCCATTTGTGACTGATGTCATTTAACACCTGTTTATAGTAGTAAGACCGATTTCTTTCAATTTTATTTTTTAATTTTTTTTATGGACTATAGATCTTTGATCACAGGCCGGACCCGGCCCTGTGAACTTCATGCTCTGTGCCCAATGCACGTATCTGGAGCGCCTTTTTGTGTCACAATTCTTCATTACCGTTAGGATACTCGCCTTATTTAAGGTGAGATTACAATTCCGCTCTATGGACGGGAAACCTCTCCCGGCCTTGTTTATTCTTAGGCATATTGATGTGGGTTACTTTTTTGTAGATCACCTCTCTTCGCCCCCCCTTATTTTCCCTTTTTTCTCATTTTTTTTCTCTTTTCTCTATTTCTATTTTTTTTCACTCCTCTCCTTGTTTTCAATTCATGCATTAGACTGTCAACTTTTGAGTGCCATAACTGAGCTGCTCTCCCCCCTCGATTGAGAGGTCATTTTAACTCTCCAATAACCTCCTTGGTTATGCCTGGCATGTGTTTCCATGTTCTTGGCCTCCTTTTTTTCTCCATTACACATGACTACCCATACACAACCTGTGTGTTTCTTTTACTCCCCTGTTTTTAAAGAAATAATATTTTCCTTTGTAAATAGCACTTTTGGAAGGATTGTACTGTTTTAATACCCTTTATGCACTTCATGCGGTGCTATACATGGCAGCTTCTTTCCCCTACTCGATAGTGGATTGTTCTGTAAATGTTTAGTATGTTTTTGTCCTTTCCGTTCTGATTTTGATATAATTATTGGTTTTATTATGTCTTGTTTTTCCAGTTCTGCGTTATGTCTTTTCTCCCCCCTTTTCCTTTGATATTGTTATATCTTCTTTGTATTAAGTGTAACTTTATGTTAGTTTCAGCCCTGATGAAGTTCTCCATGTGAGAACGAAACGCGTTGGCTGAGTGTAATGCTCCCATATCGTGTGAATCAATCGATTTGAAATAAAGTCTTTTGAAACATTATACCGATTCTCTGGACTTCATTACCTGGCGCACACCCACCCCTCGCTACTTTGTCAACTCTGTGTTTGATCATATCTGCAGTCTCCTGGGCATCACTCATAAATTGGTCTCAGTATACCACCCTCAATGCAACAGCATCGTTGAGAGACTCAACGGTCTTCTCAAGAACAAAATTAGTAAGATTTGTGCCAATCTAAAAAAAAAGGGGCTCCACTACCTCCCCCTAGCCCTCTTTTTGTTATGAAACACACCTAGCTGCGACCATCACCTCACACCTAACCAGATTGTGACAGGCAAACTAATGGAGACACCCATCCCAACGACCCAGGCAAAATTAAGCGCCAAAGCAAGCTCTCAGGTATTGGGGGATGAGCTGTGCATGTATCTCTCCAAGCTGACAAGGACTGCCGAGTCCATCACCGAAACACTAAAGGGGCAAAAAACAAACCCCCTACCAAAACACCTTAGCCAGGGCAAGAAGTATACATCCGCAACTTTGGGCGAAAGTGGAGGTAGGCCAAATTTGAAGGACCTAACCGAGTAATATTTTCAACACCGACCGCTGTCAAGGTTGAAGGAAGAGAAGCTTGGGTCCACCTCGCTGATGTACGACCTAAGCGTTGAGCTAGGGCGCACCGCCCTGACAACCAACCAAACGTTAAGACTCCTCCGCTTCACAATTGCACGCAGCCCATGCAGGTCAAAAGGACACCTCTGCACCGGTTGAACATCAGACCTTTAAACAGAGCAGCCCACAAAGGAAGAGTACTGTCCCCACAGTAGCAAGGAGAGGGGAGAGCCAAAATACAAACAGCACTAAAATTTGCTTAAACTCCCTATTCCCTTAAAATCCTAGCACCTTCTTCCAGTACCCCACTAGGGGAAAATCACTCACAGTAAAACCATAGAGTATATTGGTAAAAATTAAACGCAGGAATTTTCTGAACAACAGCCTAACAATATGTTTTTTCCAAGCTAACCTACAATGCACAGCTTTTATTCTACAGGTCTGCGATCGAGCTGCAAATGCACCATCATTGCTGCGGTTCGCCACCCCTTCGATCAAAGCTTTCAAAAGGACTTTCACAAGGCCAACTGCTCAAATAACACAGACTACCAATTGACTTTACAACCATTTCTAGAAAGAGACTATTTTTACTGCACCAAGACAAAACACCTCTGGGCCCCCAGATGACAGCCATCTCCCCTGAAGAGGATCCTACAGCCTACGAATATTTTCTAACTTACGTATTTCTGTACATGCTCTATTTAGCCAGGGTGCTCTTGCGCCCCTCTGGAGCTAGAAGTATGCCTAGTCTCATAAACTCTACTTCGACATTCTTGCAACGAATGCACAGAGACCTCTCTCCCCTCACCTATACTGAACCAAATGCTAGCATTCCTCACGCACTACACACACGCTAGCATTCCTCACACACTACACAGTGCACTGTACCTATGTAGGATCAGGGCCAAGATTCAACCCAGCATAGTAGAACCCCTTGGGGCAAGAGTAAACATCACCTGGTATGAGACCAACCCCACAGCACTATACCTTTTCACCGATCCTAGCGATATCCAAACTGAGCTACACAGAATGCATAGAAAGCGCTCTATAGGGTAGGAAACTGTTTGTCCTCGGGACTTCATAGAAAAGAGGTTTTTTTAGGGAGCAAGACCACCGCACCAGTGCACAAATACATCTGCTCCTGCCTCCGTCTGCAGTCCCAGGGTGGCCCTTAACATCTTTGGGACCACCTTCTTTAAACAACAAGTGGACCCTGGCCATGGAATTCCAGTGCAGGGCCGCTCACCTCGATCACGCTAAGGGAAATGAGTCTCATGGGAGGGGGTTCAATGCTAGTATGGACGCCCTGTGCCAGGAAATCTGGGATACCAAGATTAATAGGTAAACATGGTAGGAGGGAAAGGGGCAACCCCTAATTGTACGGAAACGTACACTGTATTCTCTGTATTTCAGAGGCAAAGAAACCATAAACCCATACCGCTTGGCAGCAACGAAAACTGTGGCGTGATACTACATATACCGGACCTGCAATGGCGCACCTCCACACTGATGGATATCTACTGGCAGTGTGGTGAACTTACCCACACCCAGCCCGTCCCAGGATGGCGGGGCCTCTACACCCTCATGACCAGACACACACCCTAACGCTGATCATTCCTGGAGAAGATCTGTTACAGAAATAAACAACTCTGTAGCATTAGGCTTGAAGAAGAACTGCTGATTATTTTGGCTGGGCTCAGTACAAGAACATTCCAGACTAATTTAGATTGTTTACGGAGACTCAAGTAAACGCAGGAGGGTCAATACCCTTCTTCACCATGCAAACAAAAGCAAACAACCGCTGCTTACAGATAACCAGGTGGGAAATGCTGAAGATGATCAACGATACTGAGCTCGGCCTAAACGCTATCAAGGAAGAACTGAGAGCCATCTGCCTTATGGTGATGCAACATCTGTATGTGTTGGACTTGATGACCATGATGGAGGGTGGCGTGTGTGCCAAGTGTGCTTTGTGAATACCGAAAGTCATAAAGTTAGGGTTTTGTCTCAGATTACTTTTGTGAATCGGGCCCACAGTATCGAATAATGTAACCGTTATGACATATGAGGAGGATAGAGTAGCTGAAAATTGAACCAGAGGGGGGGAATGTTAGTACGGGTGAACACGATGTCAATGTATACTATGATATATATAGGCTTTCCTGTTTTCAGTTTCTATTTTTGGTAAATTCTGGTGGTGTTTTTTCAGTGTTTTCAATACCTTAAAAAAACAGTGCTTTTCAGGGGTTACTCATTTTCGTGCCATAAAAAAACAGCATAAACAGTGTTTTATTGGTGTTTATGGAACTCTTTGCTTTTATTATTGCTTGCTTTCTTCACTGATGCATGGTATATAGACAGTGTACGTACAGTGTATATGAGGTCCAAATACATTTTTACAAGTCAAACTTATTGTAGTACACCATACAATATTTCTTCAGTGAATCTTTGGAAAACAGACTATTCACAATAACGAAAGAGAAGAGCAAACTGAATTGAAAAATGTGGTAATTCAATTTCTCTCAAGAGAAGGAGTCCAGAAGCTGCTTCTTTTCCCATCAACAATAGCGATGAGGTGCCTTTTACCAAACAAATGCAAGTCGAACAAAACCAGCACAGTAGTCATACATGCATTAGCAGCCTGCTGCATTTGAAAACGCATGGGGATTGGGGGGTTGGCACGAGAGTAAAAATGTTTAGAGTTAAAATATTTTATCAAATATCAAATATAATTTGGAGTGTCTAACACTTTGGCGCTTCATTAAGGCAACTTCATAGTAGAGCCAATGCATAACCAGAGTAAGGTTTAACAGTTGCTTTTTGCTGCATATGTTTTTTTTGGGTGTGTGCAACCTTGGATTTATTGAGGGAGGAGAACTGACTATGTTATCGCGGACCCTGACCTAACTGCCGGTCTCCTCGTACGAGTACCCCCAACGAACGGTGCAGCCAATAGGCCAAATTAGCCTCTCCTGCAGCCCAACATTACGCCCCCACCCTCCCGGTGTAGCACTGGCACCACCCAGACAATCTTCCTTGCTCCCTGTCCATCAACAGGGGGGGGGGGGCGCAATTAGCCTTCTGTAATCTTTTTGCTGCCGCCATGCCAGACACTCAAATTAGCGCACGCTCCGCCGCCTGTGTGTGCCCACCAGCGCGCCACCTACTGTTCCTTCCATCTCCAGCATCATCCCCGTGCGTCCTTACTGCCTAGTGCCATGAGAGCCCCCGCTTTCATGAAGGTGACCGTCCGCTCCCCAACCACCTGCGCAACTCCCTTGCATTTCTCCCTGTATTGCGCCCCTTCATCCCTCCCCAGACAAGTCCCCTTGAGCGCCACCATAGGCACCGTGGTTATTGGCAACGAGTTGTAACTTATTTAATTAGTCTCGGAAGGATGAAAGGCTGGGGAATAAAGACTGGGCCCGAAACCGCTATCTAAGGAAACCAGCGGCTCCTTGAATCCACTCCGCATGCGAGTTGGAGCCAGCCCGGCAGTCGATTCGAGGGCGGAGAACAGACAACCTTGCCCTATGGTCCCACCTGCCTGTCCCATCATTGTGCCTGCTATGAGGCGCCGCCCCCCCCCCATCTGATGGCACTGTATCTTCGTTCCCCTCCCTCCCTGCATCTTACCGTGTTCTGCCACGGCCTTCCGAGCTAAAAACAAGTCGCTTTTTTTTTAATGTAGGTGGCCTTTGGCGATTAATTGAGAGATCCGCTCCTATCAGGAGTGTGGTTAAAATCTAGTTCTTCTGGAATAAAAATAAATGCAGCCTCAAAAGTATTTTTAACTTTTCAAAGTTTGAAACCGATGGGTGATATTTGTGTAAAGAGAATTCCCGGAAAATCTGGAGTAACAAAGAAAAAGGCTATGGGTTCCATACTCACCTTTACCTTCCTTAGCAGATATACAAGCACAGCTGTGGGCAGCGTGAGAGGCTTGCGCCGCTCCTCCGAGATATATTCTGAATGGGACCATGCTCGCATTTCTCAGCACGACATGCCCTTTTTATTTAAAAACAGGAGCGTATCTTCTCTTCTCAGTGACAGCATTTTTTGGAAATTTGAGAAAAAACACCCAAGCACTCAATCTGCCCTACAAATCCGTTTTAACGCACAGTGAAGAGCAGTGTGGAAAGCTTGCACTTCAGTGCTTTCAACATGGCAGTTTCATGACCTCCCCATGCCCGGCAAGTAGCTAACACTGCCAGAGGGCTACATCCAGGGCTTAAAGTGGGCCGGCTCCTGCCGGTGCTGGGCACAGGCAATTCTTAAAAGCAGGTGCTCTCCATTTTTGCTCTCACCCTCAGGGTGAAAAAAAATTCTTAACTCTTCAGCAGTGCCACTGCTCAAAGCATTTAATGTGACTTCAACGAGACTCGTTATAGTATTTCAGTGTCTCATCAGTTCAGCACTGAAGCATTTTCAATATTACATACAACAAAGCCGTAGTTGCTGCTTATTTATCTTTTGCAACTAACAACCATTGACAAAGCCAATAGCCCTGGCTCATTGTAGGTGTAATGTTACTTGTTGTATCATATATCGGGATGCAATGACAGAAAACGCAAAATACCAGTGGGGTGGCTCACTATGTTAAGCACAGGTTTTTAGCATACGTGTTTTTAAGCCATGCCCTTAATTACATCCACCACGCCCATTTGAGAGACCCACCAGTTTTTTCATCCCACTTAAAGCCCTGGCCATGGGTACCTCGGTGTAACAGACGCAGCAAAACACCGGCTGGGGTAATAAAACATTATACCCAGCACCAATTGAATTACGGCAGCACTTTATTTGTTCGGAAATGCTACATTCTATGCCGAAAGCGCTTTATCGGCGCCCCCCCCAATCAACGCGCTACCACAATTGCAGGCCGTGGGGCACTGTTCTGCTCTGCATGACGGATGGCCGATCTTCCCGTAGGTCGGGCCTGGTTTGTTGAGCATTAAATTGCCCACGTGCGTGCCACCCAGTGTTTCCCCCACACTGCCGGACTGGTGCCTCTATCCCCCTCCATGGCACCCCCGTGTACAAATGAATCCCGCCGTTGTAAGAAATGGCGCCAACCCATGCTCTCTTATAGTGCCTGGCCTAACCCCCGTACCCAACCCTCGCCTATGAATGGCACTTGAATCCCCGCTGTGCCTTTCCCACTACTCTGTCCATTTATAACCACCATCAAGCCAGCCCCAGAACGACAGTTCAGCCCTACCATTATCACACATCGTTACCTCCTCTCCCGCACATTGCTCCACTCCTGCTGCCATATGAACTTCGAGCGTGGGGCCATTGTACTGCTTTGGCTCCATCAAGTGGCCAAGAGGTGCAACAAATATGAAAATCAGTGACACTCGGTTTAAACCGGGTCAGCTGATTTTCAGCCGGTAGGGTACTGTCGGGCACACTCGGTTTTAACCGATTTCCGGACAGCCTAGATATATACCAATAAATGAAATGCCAACATATGCCATAAACTATGCCCGCATAACAATGTAAATACCACCAAATGCAATGTCACTGTATGCCATAACCTATGCCTGAATAACAGAGTTGATACCAGTAGCAACAATGTCAATGCACAACATGATCTAGGAATATCAATATCAGTAAAGACAATATCGATGTATGCTATGACAACTGTACACACAATACTGAGGATATTGGTATAAATGAGATCAATGACCGCCACATATTTTGTAAAAGTTCTAACGAACTCGTATCATTGCTGTCGGATTCTCCTAAAGTGACCTCTCCATCAACCCCGAGTCAGAGATATGTGGACAGACAGGCCCAATGGACCCTAACCCACACCTATCGAGTGACAGGTCACAGGTGGGGTTACACTTAGCCCAAAGACAAACGCGCACCCAGGGAAAATTCTGATCGATCCCACAGATAGTCACACGACAAACAGGACCTAAGAAATTGGCCCTAATAAAACACGTTTGGACAAAGGCACGTGTTCCCAAAATACCACAAAAGTTAGATGTCACATGTAGTTAGGAACACTCAGCCAACGAGGACACGACATGCACACCGCACGAGGTGGTCACGCACTCACCACACCTGACATCTGGACATGTTCACACTGGCCCACATTAGCTCTCCCTGAGATCGAGAGCCACCTTATCTGATGGTTTTTCTGGTTATTGATGACTATGATACCTTTCAAGGAATGTCAAAGTGTTTTATTGTACCCACAAAATGTATATATGTGTGGCCCAAACCTCTGTACTTTGAGACTGTCTTCAGACGCGCTTCTGTCGATACTCTCCCGACCGCTGGATTTAATTAAACCAACTTGTTCCTGTTTTGCCAAACGCCTCTTGTTCATCATCTGTTCTGCATTTGTTAGCCTGGCTGATGACGGGTGATACCCCAAAACCGGTCCCAGGATGCTTGGTTCAAGGTCCAGGGAGGACCTGGCTTGGCAGTTCGGGTTGGACTGTTCCCAAGGGGAGCAGGGTCAAGACTGATTTGCATATGGCTGAGTCCAAACTGGAATGAAGGGGCTAGCAAAAAAACAATGGATTTAACCCAGCTCTGTGACTTGGGTTGAATGTTTGATTTGTTCAGCACTCCGTCCATCATCCGTTCTTTTTGTATTTGTCGCCCTAAGTGGGAAGGGTATGGCCAGACCTGGGTCCCGTGCTCTCTATGCCACCAGATTCAAGCTAGCCTGGCTGATGAGGGGTGTTACCCCAAAGCCAGTTCCATGATGTTTGTTTCCGGTCCAGGGAGGACCTGGCCTGGCAGTTTGGGCTGAACTGCTCCCATGGGAAGCAGGGTCAAGACTGATTTGCATATGGCTGGGTCCAAACTGGAATGGCGTGGCCATAAAACAATGGATTTAACCCAGATCTGTGACTGGGGGTGAATTTTGGATTTGTTCAGCATTCTGTCCATCATCTGTTCTTTTGCAATAGGTTCTTCGTGTCAGCATCTATTTTGGGTGTTTAGAAGTTTTCAAAATATCAGGCAAACAATTGAGCTAAATTAACCTTACCGGTCGACAGTGTCCCATCTTCATCATCACAGTTCCCACCAACCTACTGCCTTGTCCACGTCTACTGAGCCAAGCAATTATTTTAATACTTTGTTCCCAACCTCGTATAATTGGTAGTGAATAGCAACATAATAGGCAGATGCGTCATTATCCATAAGAGACCTCTATTCCTGCCTCCTGAACTGCAACTTCTTCAGCACTACTGGCTCTCTTGGTATCTAGATACATCTTTTCTAACTCAAAAGCTTCCCTCTCAGTATCAGTCGCTTTCTTAAAACTCTCTCTCTTTTATACTGTCACTTAAAAAATCGCTTGACCACTACACACCACCCTGTAAGCTTTCTAGAGTATCAGTTCCGACTGAACCGAACCGGTGTTTTCTAATAGTCTGTAGTGTCCCTCAGTTTGTTCACTGTCCTTCAGTTGCCAGGCTTTAAGGCACCAACCCATTCTGTTATGTCTCCTACAGTTGCCCAAAAGTCCACATAGTGTAGAGTCATCTGAAATGCCTGCAGTGAAGACCCCTATATTTCTGATCCTGTTCAGCTGCAATTGCAAGATAAGAAAATAGTCAATTCTAGAGAAGGAATTGTGTGCCCCTGAGTAATAAATGTATTGTCAGTCCCTAGGGTGTATTTCTCCCCATAAAGCAACCAGACCAATTGCAGTGGCAAATCTAATCAGGCATGTATATTTGCCTGCAGACCTACCACTGGACCCAGGTCTGTCCACAGTGTCCTTCATAGTCCGTTTCAAGTTTCCCCCATGATCACCACCTTGATTGAAAATTGTGTTATTAGGGTAGTGACCCTTTTGAAAGTGTTCATCTGAACCATGGTGGGAGGTACACGAATATGTGTCATCCGTCACCCTTCCCAAACATCAGTCAAAGCAGAATAGCAACATTAAGACTCCAACCACACGTGATTTACTTTATCATTATGGCCAGTATACTAGATCCGTGTGTGAATTCTGCATGTACCAGGTATTTAAGACATCTTCTCCCGAATAGATACCCACTAGTGCCTGTAATATGCATTTCTTGATGGAATACAATTTCTGCAACATACAACTGCAGCATTTTCGACACCACTCTCTCCTTTATCTTTATTTTGTGTTCTAGCTCATACACATTCCATGAAAGGAGTTTAAATGTGGCTCCATGCTCTTCATCTAGGGCCAAATGTACAACCCTCGGTGTTTGGGACTCGCAATTAGCATTTTTTTGCAACTCGCAAATTGCGAGCCGCAAACACTAATGTACAACAGTGTCTGAGATAATGTTTGTGATTCCCAAATGGGTCGCAAAGGACCTGCCTCATTAATATTCATGAGACAGGACGCATTTTGCGACCCACTGGGAATGGCCAGCACTCATAGGGATGGTGGCCTGTTGGTTTTTTTTTTTTTAAATGCAGCCCGATGCATTTAAAAAATAAAAATGAAACGTTTCAGTTTCATTTTTTAAGAGTAGGCAGTGGTCCGTGGGACCACTGCCTGCTCTTAAAAAACATTTTTGCTACCAATCACAAAGGGGAAGGGGTCCTTCTTGCGACTGGCTTACCACCAATTTTAAATTAGTGGTAAATGCGATTGCTTTGCGACCACATTTGCAGCCGCAAAACAATCTTACATCCCCCTGCGCCTCGCTATTAGGAAGGTACGCCCGTGGCACACCCCTTCCGAATAGCGACTCGCAAAACCTATTTTACGAGTCGGTAACAGGTTACTGACTCACAAAATAGGATTGGTACATGCTACAACCCCTTTTAGCGGTCGCAAACAAGCTGATTGCCCATTTGTGACTGCTAAAAATGGTCATACAACTGACCCCTAGTCTTGCAAATCTTCTACACAACCTATTACGTTGTTATCTAACAATCAGGTAGGTCTGTCCCAGTCCCCACATTGCCCAACTGCTGCCAAACTATTGAATATCAAAACAGAATCATGCACAGTGATTTGATAGCTATCCTGAATGGAGAATGGAAGACAACCAATGCCCATCTCAAACCATTGTTCTGGCCCCCTTTAGGCTGTTTCACTAATCAAAACCTTGAAGAGGCCAACCAGTGGCACTTATCACCACCTCAATGAAGAATTCTCCATCACATCCCAAATTAAGACTTTCAAGGGGATAGGCAGAAGAAGAAAAACGTATATTTATCAACAAAAATCAAGCTTGGAGGAGGATGGTGATGCAGCTTAAAAGCTGTAATAATTTTTACTTGACACATAAACTGATTTTGAATCATTTTGAGTAACACATGAATAAACATGCCCCAACTACATGTCAAAGAGACATGAGAAATAAATGTGAAAAGAACTTAGTTACTGCATCATAAAAGCATGCAGATAATTGTAGGATAGATTAAATCATATTCATTTGAATAATATAGGTTTATATTTTAATAACCACCCGTAGCATATTATTTCAATGTGTAATAGAATATCAAAGTGATATACTAACGTGTTATAAAATTCCTAATCACCCTCATGGAAATAGTAATTTGTGTGAAGAATTAATTAAATCTAACGTAATTTAAATAACTTTTTTTTATAACTTTATTTTTCAGTTTTCGGTTATTCAAACAATCAACAGTACAGCATGCAATAGTACATTGGCATCTCACGCACAATTTAAATAACTTTACGTCTGATCTTGAGGGTTTCATTCCGAATTCCATCATCTGCAGATGTGAAATTGTGCACCAAATGAGAAAAGCAAAAATGGTGCTACACAGTCATATTAAGTGCAAATATTATGAACCCTTCAGATAATAATCTTCATAAATGTACTAATATAGAACACCTGATACAAGATTAATAGTTTATGATTTGAAATAATTTTACACATTGGTGCTTTGAAACTGCAGAAATCGACATAGTTACATGCAATCTTTGCAAACAGATTCTTAACATCTTTTAATGCTTATAAGTTGATATGGTCTATTAGAATGTTGATTTACCTTTCTGAAAATGTATGCTTTCACTACTTTATATCCTGTATATTCTTAGATTGACTTTATTATAGGCCTGCATTTTTACTATTCACTATTGCCTTATACTCGTGAGAAGCTTTCCCAAACTTGCAATGTGAAGCAAAACTGTTGCTTCCTAGAAGAGTTCTCACTCGCTTAGGACAGCTTGCAACAAAGTTGACACTTTGGGAACATTTGCTATGGGAGGCTGTCCTCCTGAACTCACTCATGTGCCTGTTGCCAAAGGATGGTTGTTTGTAGGTTTAGTGTACCGGATGATCCTATGAATTACGTGATTAGTATCACCTCTTTCTATAATATGTGTCTTCCTTATGCCTCATGACAGTCATTCTATACGAACTGATCAATGGACTGAGTGGTTTGACACAATGAGGTGACCAAGGAGGTGTCACCCCGAAACTAGAGGACTATATTATACATTGATTCAATGGATGAAGAAGAAGACGTGGTGACACGGAGCGAACTGCTTTGACTTTTCCTTCACTTTTCCGCTGGGAACTCTTTGCTGATGCTCATTCCTTTTGCGGACTCTGCTGGCTCCTTTTCCTTTAAACTGACGCATATGCTGTATGCATCATACTCGGACTCTTTCTTGATGGGACACTGCCTATAAGCTATCGTGGCTCATGTCCTGGCTGGACTTTTCTGAACCCTTTTATCACTTTATAGTAAGTCCAAATTAATTAGACTATCCTATACTTTTAGGCAAGAGATGTTTACTAATAATATGATGACCTTTATTTGAAATCTTTGATAAACTAATCTTTAACTAGAAACCTCAGTCTATGGTTTATCATGATCTGTCGCCTCGAGTTGATTGTGCATACTAAATCAATGTACTAATGTCAAGAAGAGATCGGCTTAGCGAAATCTCTGAGCATCAGGTACTAATGCTATTGCTTTGTATTGCCCTAGCAGAATTATTGGTTTGCATTATTTTAGTCTGACTTTATTTCTTCAGAAGGTTCGGACTAGCAGTGATACTCCTTCACTCGAATAGTCTGGTTTTGAGAGTCATATGCATGAATCTAATTATTAGTTTGTAAGTCAGTTATCCAATTCCTGGTCCTCATTGGACAGCCGGATATCTGATCCCCTGTATCCAACCCCTCATTGGCACAAAGCAAGATCCATCGGAGGACCAAGTGAATATTAGAGAGATAATGGTAATAACAGAAATCAGTATCAAAAAGGGCTCAGTTTCCACTGGAACAATAATCTGGTAGCTAGTCAGAGGGTTTTTGTCCACTGAAGTTAGGATATAGGTGAATCTCTACTGATATCTCTTTCAAGATTCCTGTTTCGAAAATTGCCCATCCCAGCCCAAGTCCAATGCTCTATGTTCAGCTGAAAGAGATCGAGTACCGGTGGAGTGGAGCGAAGACGATTTGAAGCAGTGGTGTGAGTATCAATAGGGTTGCGCGTTGCGAATGCTTAAGCTTAGAATACAGTGTTAAAAAATGGCTATATGATTTTATGCGAAGTGGTTTAAGTCCTTGTTTGAGTGAAGTGCTTTATGCACAGAATTTGAAGTTGTTAGCTTGTCCGTCGTGGGCTAAGATCCTGGGATAAACACCTATGGGTGGTCTCAGTGTGGCATACGCTGAGTAAGTTGTCTGCTGTGTTTTGAAGATGCTGTTCATGAGAAGTCGTCGATGGTATCACTAAGAGAAGGGAACAATTATTTGTGAGATTGAGGGTTACAGTAGTTACAATTGCTCTCAGTGCACGCGGAGTAATTGGATCAGCCTGGGTGAGATCACGCTGGTTGAGTTTTCACTTGAAGTTTATGTGAGAATAGATTAGAATATTGTGTCTGACTAGACTTCTTGTGTGAAAGGATCAATAATTTCTTTAGTGGAGCAGACAGAGTTTATGGATAATAGCTTGCATTGTGTGAGGATTCATGCTCAGAGAAAAAACGCGCTCGAAGGATTATGAAGGAGGGGTAACCGCTGCAAGGAGTACGTTTGATGTCACCGTGTGTCGCGCTGATATTGATCGGTTGGTGTAACCCCAGACTGAGATAGGTTGACTACGTCACAGTGTGCTGCACTGGTATTGGCTGTGAAAATTGAACAGGGAAGTGTAGGAGAAATCAGTTTGCGGGGAACCATTTGTGAAAGACAAAATTTAATTAGGCGAAAATGAAAATCCTAAAGAATTTGAAAAGCTTGATGCAGGGAGATGTGCCCATACCTATTAGAGTAGGAGTACCGATACCAACTGAAGGTACACCAGCATTGAATATGGCGCAAGAGAAAGGATTTCATATATGTACTTGGCATCGAAAGTTGGATGAAATACACTGAAAATGTTGGTCCCTTAGCTTTTCCATAGTATGGAACATTTAATGTCAGGATTCTTGAAAATTTGAGGAGACAATTGCATGAGATGAGACCGCCTCCAAGACCTATGCAATTTGAAGCACTTTGTTAATGGGAGCATGTAACTTACCAAAAAGAAAAACAGAAATATCAGGGGAGGTATAAGAATATTGTAATTAAATATGCAGAAGCCAGATGGGATGCACAACAGAAAACCTGGAGAACTGACATAGCGGAGGGAACTAGAATGTATCCTGTAATAGTTACAGAGAAAGAAGGTGATCCTAAACGAAAAGAAAAGAAGAAGCATATTGAGGAGACGAAGGCATAAACTCTAGTTGGAGATAGTGATAGTGAATTTGCTAATGAGTTTCTAAATTAATTATTGTTGAACCGTCCACCACCTTATAATGAAAATCAGCCCCAGAATTTAATAAATTCATATTTTAGGAAAATACCTGACGCACCTGTAATGCCTATAGATCCAATTCCACATATGCCGTTCACTCCAATGAGAGGAAATACGGAAATACCAACCACTGTTAGTCAGACTGTTCAAAATGCACCAGATGCTTTAACTGTTCAGGTGACTATAGGTCCTGTAGTTCCTTTATATTAGCCTGGGAACAGACGGAGCAATGTACATACTTTGGCTGTCCCTACTGGGATAAATGGTTCAACTTCTACTCCTGCAGACTTAAAACTGAGACAGACTTGGTTCCCGACTCCAGCCAATGTTTCTTATGGAACGAGTGCTGGTTCCGTTGTGCATTCAACACAACTTAATTCCTCAAATGGAAGGTCAGGGCAAATCTGAACTCTCTATACGTCTGCGAACGATGTTGTAACACCACCACGAGTGACTCATAGTGCCACGGGAAACACTTCAGCTGGGCACGCCAGGTGTGTGTCTCTCTTGCATTCACCACCTACTTCGGGAAAAGAGGGTCATTATGGAGACTTACTTCTGAATACACCAAAGGAACTAACAGGTTCTACTTCTCAAGAATTCGATGACTGGCTCAAGGGTAAAGACACCCCTGTAAATTACAAAAGTGCTGGAATTATTGGAACAAATGCTCCAGGAATTGATAAAACTAGGTCACTTGATGTAGCAAGACTCAAAGTGGAGCTGGAAGAAATGATTATGGGAACAATAAGTCCAACTAGAATAGTTGACTACCAGGACAATGAATTATTGTTTGTTTGCAAGGAAATTACCAGACGTGATCGAAGCACTCATGAACATTTGCCTGAATTGGCACAGAAATATAGAGTGGATGTACAAAAGTCAAAAACATTGCAGAAACCCTACAGAGTAGATTTTAGTTACAGAGATATCAAAAACATGAGAACTTCAGGAATGAGATTACAAATCAAAGAATTACTAACTATCCTTAGGAAATGAGGAGTTAGAAAAATGGGAAGGTCGTGGGCTAAAAGAAAGGAAGCAAAGATGGTTACAATGCATGTGCTTCCAGCCATTGAAGATGATGGGGGTGAGGATGCTACCCATGAGGGGAGTATACGTACATGTGCCTTGGACTAGGCCAGACATATTGGGGCCGATTCCGATCTTGGCCGGTAGGGCTCCGAATCGGATTCGGCTTAACCGGATCCGATTCGGAGCCCTATTTCCCGACCGATCCGTATGCGCGTCCGGGCGAGCGAGTACGATGCGTATTCGCCGACCGACTCGTCCGGGCGTCCCGACCGCTCCGACCGACTCGATCCAGGGTCGAACCGCACCGACCGACTCGCACGGACACGACTCGCACCGCGCAATGGAGACGTTCCCCGGCCGGGTAAGTACGATGCGCGCCGCGAGCAGTCCGACCGAGCCGCGCACTCCGGCTCAAAAGAGCTGTCGGAGCCGTACTTTGGGGGTCCGTGTCGGACCCCCCTGTATGCGTAGCCACGTGAGTCGCACACAGGGGGGACCCATGGGTCCCCCTACCTGTGCGTGTACGGCGCGAATCGCTTCGCCGCGTACACGCTGTAGGGGCGCACTTGTCCGCATCGCACCCATTGAGTCAATGGGAGCCCGCGTACGCGTTGTACGACAGGCTCCCATTGACTTCAATGGAGTCCGACCGACTCAAGTCCGATGGCATACGTGCGCATCGTACTCGTTCGGTCGGACTGCACTGAGTCCGATTCGGTCGGAAATCTCTCCGGGTCCGGCTCGGTCAGGGAGATTTCCGGCCCGAATCGGAATCGGCCCCATTGTCTTTTACAAATGACTTTTCTGAAATTGAGAGAAAATCCAGTCGAATGGTACAAACAGGTTGAGCGGTTTGTGAAAGTCTCAAAGGTCTTGCTGAAGGATTTAGTTTTTTTAAAACTGTGGTTCCAAGTGATTTGTGGACAGAATGTAAAATTGCTGTTGATTGGCCTGAAAAAGAACCAGCTATAAATGCTCGCACAGGTGCACAATCTGCTGAGGTAATGAAGAAATATAATTAAGCCATTACCTATTTGAAAGGCAGAATTTACCCTAAGGAAATTGATTGGGTGAAAATTGACCGAACAACTCAAGAACTGAAGGAAACAGTCCATGCTTATTATGAGAGATTGTTACCGGCATTCAAGCAATACAGTGGAATGAAGAATGTGTCAGAGAAAGAAATGGCACATTTCGTTTATCGATTTGTGTATGGATTGAGACCAGAAATTAGCAGCATGAATCAGCAGCATTTGATTTGTTGACAAAGCAAGCCTGTCGATGAAATCCCCCGGTATCAAAAAATACTGTGAGGATGAGATTGAAATAATGCACAAATAGCTTAAGGAGAAATTAATGGTAGTACAAATGAAAGTCTGTCCAGAAAGATCAAAACGTACCAGGTGTTGACAATATGCTTGATGTGCCGGGAGGTTATCAGCAAACTCCTACGATGCGAGGTGTAAATGGAGTTCAACAACAGGGTATGCAATCCAAAGGTAGGTGTTGGGGTATTTCAATTGATGCACTGAAAAGGATGTATCCATGTCACATATGCGGCAAGCTCGGACATTGGAAGTGCGAATGTCGATTCAATCCAATTAATCAGAGAAATGGAGAGCAGATTCAGAATGTTAGGCATGCACAATCACATGGAAATGGCATGATACAGACTCAACAAGTACACCGACAAAGAAATCAGATTCAAAACGTACCCCCAAGCCCCAATCAGCGGTGGCTCCTTCACTATGGTGGAGGAGTGTCACCCTCCCTGCCAGCAACAGCAGCTGCAAAACAAGAAAAATAAAGATAAACCATGTTTATTATCGTTTTATTTTTCTCCTATCGTGAAGTCTTGGGGGTGGGACAGGGTGATGACAGGCTGGAGGGGGAGTGTTGGGCACTATTATACAGTGCACATTACGGTCTGGCCGGCAGTCTCAGGCCGGCCAAATAGTCATGCACACTGAAGCTCTCTCCAACCCGAGCTATGTTGCTAGGTTGGAGAGAACAGGCACAGGCTCCCAGTCTAACTGGGAGTGCAAATCCTCAGTGCTCAGGCGAATCCTGACACTGCTTTCAGCAGCATGAAAGCAGCATCAGGACTGGCCGCAGTGCACTCTGGGAGCCTGTGTCTGCCAAAGAGAGGGGCGCGATGCAGGTAAGTGTTTTTTTTCTCCTTTTTTTTGTCTTGTCTGCCCACATTCCCCCTGTCTCACCCTCCCCCCGCCCCGCCACTGTATCAATACGCCAGCCGCTACTGGCCCCAAAGCCTTAAGTGAATGGCCAGGTTAAAAAATATAACTTGAATCAAAGATTTAATGAAAATGCAGAATCCTTCGTGTACCAGAATCTGTTGCAGCATAATTCTTTGATACAGATAGACGATGCCTGAGAGGGGAGGAGGAATGCGTGATTGGTGATCCTTAGAGGAAGACCAGAGTGGTCCCTATGTGGACGGCAAGGTAAATGGGACTCCTATCTCATTTCTTGTTGACACTGGTTCTACCCGCTCTACTGTGAGAACAGTGGAAGTTGCAAACCTACCCCTCTCGGGAGAAAGAATCCAAGTTCTGCGAGTTGCAAACAGACAAATGTCAAACCCGGTAACAGAACCCATATCTGTCGAAATAGGTTCCTTTGAGGATTTACACAAATTTGTTGTGTGTGATTCAAATCCAGTTAATTAACTGGGACGAGATTTGTTGTGTAAACTCAATTGTTACATTTACTGTGTTATATTCCATATAGATACCATAATATAGGCCTCGGTAACTTCATTACCCTTCACCTATATTCTTCCCTACATTACACTTGTCACGGTTTACAGGGACTGACCTTTTACCTAGATATTACACTGCATTCAGAACGCGGGTTTTTCCCTAGTTCTAAATCTCATACATTATGCATGAGGATTCTTGGAAGCACAGCAGGACTACCATCTCCTGTATAAAATCTATGTACAAAGTTCATGCCCAACGTCATCCTTAGGCCGACACAGTAACACAGCAAAGTAGGACCCCTGGGGAGACTTATGGGTATATATACATCACATCTTGCTAAGATTAAGACAGAGGAGACCGAGACTTCCCGGCCAACACATTGACCAGAGACGCTGAGGTTCCTGCATGCAGACACTCCAGCTCGCAGTGGTCTAAAACATCCCTTGCGGGGTGTCCAATTCGAGACCAGGACAGGGTCCCACAGTCTCTCACTTCAGGTAATGGGGTTGACTAAATCCTAGAGGAATTCTTGGCTTAACACCTACACACATACTGGGTACATGTAGGTACATCTAGTTAGGGAAGCATTGTAGGAGTGCGCATCTTTTTATCATGTGTTTTATATACTCAAATGTATTCATGATTATTGTAAGATGGTAGAACTATACCATCCATTTACCTTTACAGTACTGCTAATCATTTATATCTTATACTGTCTAATAGTTATTGCAGCTCATGTATTTTACACCAGAATAACAACTGTTCAATAAATGCTAATTGAAAACGCCCAGCCTGTTTATTCTGTGTACCTCTCTGAGACAGACTAAGTAAGCACGAGTGACTGAACGAAAGGTAGTATATTGTCCTGAGGTATCAGGGTTGTCATGTTCGATGGAACTATTCTCTCCTTGGTAAGAGGAGATTCTAGTGGCACTGTGAGCTAGTTGGTACCGAAGGTCAACATACCCGGTGGGGGTGTTCAGAGTCAGTCTGACACCAATCCTACAGTGTATGTTGTCTAAACGCGCTGATCCTGTATACTTTTTATAGGAACTACACGGCATGGCGCCCAACGTTGGTTGGGTACTTATTTAACAGTAGAATCTGAGTAGTTCACTTGTGCTATTCTCAGAAATCCCTATTCACAAAACACCAGAGACGTCTGGAGTGGGTGGGCAAAAACTCCGCCACAGCTGGGTAAGCGAAATATCCTATTTATTGGCTGTTGGTTAATCAAGCTTGAAGGACACAGTGTTCCTAAAAACTGTGCAAAACACCTTATCTTAGTTCCCTTGAAAAAATTCTTCTTCACTAAAAACAATAACTGAAGATGCAGACAACGCGGAAAGAGTCGTGCAAAATGTGCACCTCTCAGACGAAGAAGAAAATGCAGATGCAATTCAGATTGCAGAAAATGTTAGAAATGCAGTCACCCTGAAGCTGCTTGCGCATGGTTTAACACCTAGGGGTGGCATAGTGGCTTTTGTGATTGAGGCACACGAATCATACAGAACAGAGGTATTTTATTCGTGGGTTACATTCCCAGCAGCAAATGCAAGAACAAAAACTTTTCATTTTTACACAGAAGATGAACCACCAGCGGAATATTGTCCATATGAGGACATTGAGGTTCCGCTCACCTACCAGGAACATTTATACTGGTTTAAAGGCGCCCTACCCCATACAAGAAGAAGAGTAAGACTTGGCCCGCTCGGAAGAGAGGGAGCAACATGGCCAATATTAGCAGCCTACACACCACATCCTGACATCGAAACAATGCCAGGAACAGACTTACTCATACTTCACAAAGAATTAATAAAACTTTACAGAAACATGACGCAATTCGTCATGAGGACACTTACAGTCCAGCCAGCGATGGTAACAACAAATACAGCTCACGTTCAAAACACAGCAACTAAGATCACACCACAAACGTTACACGCAGTAATGGGTAAAATGCCCGCAAAACGTAAACAAATGCCATTCTGGGTAGCTCAGAAAATAACACAGTTAGAAGCAGTATTCCCGAATACCAGCCCTTATGAGAAACACAGAATGCTGACAATCTGCTTGCCCATGGGGATAACACCACAGATAGAGGATTGTACCTCTTGGGGTACAGTTTTCGCTGCCATATATACCAGAACTCATGGTATACCGTCCTTAGCAGTAATACCAGATGTAATAAGACAAATACAAAATGAGTACGGAGCAGAGTCTGCTCTGAACTTAGGGATGAAGTTACTAGGTAACTATGCCCAGGTATCAGCAATAATATTAGCAAATATTAAGGGGGAGGCAGCATCGGTGGCTATCCGCCAACGCCTAAGGGAGTTCAGTCCTTTACAACAGGAGCACGAACTACCTAAAATAATTGAAACTGCATATGCAGAATTAGGCAGAGACAGTTTGGGTGGGAAAGCATTAAAACCTCAACTGATGGGAAGTCCCGAGAAGGAGACCTTCAAGCAGACACCTGCTTCTTCTAAAAAGAAGTGGGACAATAACAAAAAAAAAAGTTAAAGAAAACAGATCTCAATCCAGAGGTGAATCTCCTCCACAGGAGCCCTCCGAAAGGAGGTATAACCTTAGGAATAGGGACAATATTAGGAAACCTGACAGGTATCAGGATACTGATATACGTTCCTCTCGTTCCTTTCAGGGATCAACGAAAAACTCAGAGAGAGAAGGACGGTCAGAGGTGGAGAGGTGTGGTGCAGCGGCCAGGGCAGCTGACTTCGGAGCACAGGGCTCACGGTTCGATCCCCGGCTCCGGCGGCAGCTCAGCTCAGCACCTTGTGACTCTGGGCAATAGCTCACTTAATTTCCACGATGGCCCCCAGCGCCTTGAGACCCGCAAGGGTGAGTAGTTTGTGCTTTACAAATACGGATTTACATTTTTTATATTTACATTTACAGACAAGAAAAGCGTACAAAATCGAGAGACAAGCAGCACGCTCAAGAATATACTTCCAAAAAAGAAGATAAATCAAAACAAAAGCCACAGTTCAACAAGAAGAAGGTTGCAGGTCTAAAGATCAGACATGCCCAGAATTCTAAGGACTCGGGTACTGAACAGGGAATGGGCTCTGACGATGCTAGACAGTGTGGCAGAAGTAACAATAGCTCGCCAGAACCTGATGGAATTTCTGGTGACAGAGGACTTGAATGATTATATCACGGTGGAAACACCTGATACTAGGGTAAGTGTCCCATATAAATTGTATGAAATAACACTCCAAATGGAGGGGGACAAATGCAGGACAGTCGTTTGGCTATGACATTTTGTTAGCTGAACAAGATTGGCTGCCAGCATTCGTCATGGATTGTCGTGTAGTTCCTATAGTACCCCTGCAGGACCGCACGTTTGGATAACATAAACTGTGGGCTTGGTGTTAGACTGACTCTGTGCAACCCCACCGTATATGTTAGCTGGATTTGCATTAGCTAGCTCACAGTGCCACTAGAATCTCCTCTTATCGGGGAGAGATTAGTTTCTGGCAACCTTAGATCATGACAACCCTAATTCCTCAGAATCGTGGAAACAATGTACTACCTTTCGCTCAGTCACTCGTGCTTACTTATTCGGTTTGTCTTAGAGAGTTACACAGAATAAACAGTCTGGGCGTTTCAATAAGTATTTATTGAGCAGTTATTATTCTAGTGTAAAATATATGTGCTGCAGCAACCAGCAGACAATAGCAGAGATATATTATCAGCAGTACGATCAAAGTGAAAGGATAGAACAGTTCTACCATATTGCAATAATCATGAATACATACATGAATATGAAAAGCATTATGAAAGTGTGCGTACTCCTACGATGCCTAACTAGATATACCTGAGTGTACCTAGCATATGTGTAGGTCTAAAAGCCTAAGAGCCAAGAATCCCTCTAGGATTTAGTCGAACCCCCATACCTGAATAGAGAGAGTGTGGGACCACGTCCTGGTCTCGAGTTGAACACCCCGCAAGGGCTGTGTTAGACCGCTGTCAGCTGGAGCGACTGCATGCAGGAGCCTCAGCGTCTCTGGTCAGTGTGTCAGCATGGAAGTCTCGGTTCCCTCTCTCTTACCGTGGCAAGATGTGGTGTATTTATACCCTAAAGTGTCTCGTCCCTCAGTATGGTTTGTATTGGTCTTTGTTAGACATGAGGAAGACGTCAGGGGTGAACTTTGTACATACATATTATGCGGGAGATGTAGCTGGTGAATGCTCATGCATAATTTATGAGTACATTGTAGGCCTGTGTTCTGGAAAGACCTTGCAGTGTTCTAACCACAGACTAGATAACGTTCAACCCTCAGAGCTCGTTGTGTACTGTAGGGAACTAATGTAGGTGAAAGATCAAGCCTATATTAGGAGCCATGACTATAATAGGGCATGTACAAGTATGACCATAATAAGGCATATACGAGTATGACCATAATAGGGCATATACGAGTATGACCATAATAGGGCATATACGAGTATGACCATAACAGGGCATATACGAGTATTTCTACATTATGGCATATATGAACGGGTCTACACTAGGTCCTATATACAAAACATGACACCCACTCCACTTCTGAATTGGATGGCAATGACCATACTTAAAATCTGGACAATTTAAAACTATTCACGTAAAAATGACTAAAACATGGATTTTAAAAGGACTTTAAAAAAAATGTTAAAAATTTTAAAAATTATTTCTTAGTTACCACTTGAAAAAGTCAATTCTGTCCCATCTATAAAAGTTGCATCACCATAAGCTGAAGAAGGCCATGCTTTTCCAAGCGAAAGTGTAAATTTAGGAAATGTTCCAAATTTTGTTCGTTTATTTATGAAACGAAGTGGAGAAGCCGAATTCTTTCCCAGGACACGATGAGCCAATTCAAGATTAAGTGTCCTGGCTGGGAGATACAGCATTATCGGTGTCAGCTACTGCAGATGACAAATCCAACGCTTCACAGAGAACGTCAATCGCACATAGATGGAATTCGGCACTGCCAACAGTCGTTGCTGCGGCAGCTTGTGCGGCAGTTGTTACCTCGGTGCCTGTGGAGGAGCCACCTAACCCAGCAGGAGCAAACGGCACCTGTGGATTCTCAAGGAATGTATTCATCAGAATTGGAAGACGCTGGGGACAACGCAGAGCATGGGCCTTTAGGGGGTCCAGCATAGCATCTAGGTCCAGTGGCGTATCCGATGGAAACGTTAGACAGAGATCCAACGTGCATTCTTCTCCGCAGAACAGGCATCGAAGAACAGGTAAGATGCAGTCCACCCAGACTGGTCTAAATGATAGAAACCAAGAGGCGTTCAGTTCTCTTAGGCAAGGTATGCCCAGAAGCTGCACCATGCGTTCACGATATTTCCGTTCCATGAGCGTGTTCGCCATTTCCTCGGAAATGGGGCCGTCCATTGCGTGGCAGTAATATTACAATCAGGACTCCTGCAATTAGGAACAGGATAAGCGGGAGACCTCCAAAGACGCTTCCCAATACGGAGTGTATAAAATTTGGGATTACTCCGAGGACTGTCTGAGAGGTGCTTAATAGTCCTGACCCTATGGTCTTAAATAGGTGTACAATACCGCTCGTATCAGACATGTTAAAGATACGACCCACCATTTCTGCGAAATGAAAGGGGCAGTTTGTACGTATAAGCGCTTGTATCTCAGTCGAGGTCCTTGCAACTTGAAGTTCAAAGATTTCTCGAGCGGAGGTTAAGGGCACGGGTTGCTGTAAAAGCATGGCTTTCACTCTGCTCAAAGTATCAAATTGTACAAAGGAAACATTCAACGAAGGCCATAACTGCGCCTCCCTGACTGTGTTCAGTGGTGGAAACAATACTTGCATACAGCAAGTAACCCTTGAGTTAACAGTGACCAGATAGGCGACGCCCGGAAGCATCCCACAGCAACCTTGATCATTTAGCATTAAGTAACTCCCATTCGAGAGCAGCTGGAAAACCGGCGTGATCATGGCCGCTGGGGTCCCTGACATGTGACATGAAAGTTCGCTACCGAACCACTACATGCTCCGTGTAGAGAAATATCCTGACACATGAGAGAACCACTTAAAGCGTTCTTGCAGTTTGTACCACTCAGATACACTTCACGATCCCCATTCCGGCATCGATATCTATATGGTAACTCCCAAGTCTCCTTGATGTATCCCTTACCCATCTTTTCATATTTGCCTGCCTGCCTTTGCTCAAGGCAATATTGAAACTGAAACGTAGTGACCAGCAGAGTGATATGGCCATGAATTAGCCATTCGGTTGATGGTGATTCGGCTACAGTGAATGGTAACCTTTCCAGTTTCTCAATACGCAGCATTGTATATTTGGCTCCCCTCTGTGCCATTTCTGTCTGTTTATCGGTTAGATTGTATTCTGAAAACAGAGACGTGGTGTTTATAAAACGCCAGGGCACATAGCCTGCACGCAAAGATTGCAGCGTCCAGCTTAACATCATAATAGAACGTAGCTGAGACTGCCCGTGTTGTAACAAGGTCAGATCTTGTTCTAATATGTCGATTGCCGAAGACACAATGTTGCCTAAGGAGTAAATCCTGGAGGTCAAAGTTGTTAACCCATTATCCACTACAGCTAATGCCTTCTCTAAGTTAATATGGTCTATTTCCCGTATTCTTTCTGCGGCCTCCTGTTGGGATATTTTCCAGTTTTTATTATAGTAGGCATAAATGCCAGCATATATGAAACGTTTCTGACGTGTTTTCCTTGGGCCTGACAACAAATCTCTATGGGCCACATCAGGTGTGAGTAAGGTCAAGTGATGTTTTACTTCTGTCAGTGTTGAGGTTTCTAGCCAATCAAGGCACAACTTCCCAACACTATAGGATGTCACTACCCCTGGGTGTTGTCTTTGTACATAGCGAGGATCTGGCCTATGGATACTAAATCCCTCGGGTGTACCTAGGAATCTCTGTTGACATGTGTTTGTGTCAATGGGCCAAATCAGCCATCCTGTCCAATTGGGATCTGACCTGTTGTACTGGAGAATGTAATCTAATCTTACCCCATGTGTAGTTGAATTCTGCCCCCCACCCATCTGTGATGGTGTTGGGAAACCCCGGTGTGTTCATTTCCTTGTTCTTGGCTAGTCCAAGACAGGATGTCTGTTGCACAGTTTCATTCAGAAATATTATCTGCTGTGGAATGAGGCATGCTCTAAAAAGCGCTTCTGTTCCCTGGACTTGCCGGTCCCTCGAACCCCAGATTGATTTTGAATCTATAGTGTCCTTCCATAGGTCAAAACCCTGTGTAGACAACTGGGCCATAAAGGAAGCAGAGTAAATCTGTTTGGTGTTAGTCAACATAATTTTCTGTGCTGATGTCGTTGCCACTTTGTAAGAAAATGACTTTGGGTCAGATGTGTTGAACCCTGAAAAGTATGTGAATTTCTGTGCAAAGGTTTCCGAACTACCTTTTGGAGGTGTTGGGCAGTGTTCCCACTGGTGGTATTCAAATACATTTCTAGGTGTTATAGATTTGTGCAAGAAATGATGACCATAGTGTTGATAACAGTACAATGTATCATAGTCTGAAGTACCTTCTAACATTTCATTGTTCGGAAATGCTGCAGTTCTTTCTAAATCAGACATTAAATTATTCACAGTTTCAGTGTCCCAATCATCAGAAAATGTACTGGAGGTAATGATATCACTTAAAGAAATTTTAAATACATGTTTAAGCTTTAAAAGTTCAGTCGGACCGAATATATCATAATCAATCTTGTCCCATACTATACCGTCCGGTATAGGAACTGCTGTGATGTTCACTGAAGACAAGTCTCTTGGTTCACGATGTGAAGACTGGTGTGGTTTTAAAATCAAATTGACTCTTTGGGCTGTAGAGCTTTGCTGGAGGTATCGTCCATTAATAAGCATACTAAAAGTTATTATTAAACCTAGCCAGAAAATAAAAAATAAAATCCCAGATATACCATAGTTCAATCCAAGGTGACACCAGGTAAGGCTTTCTAAAAAAGATCAAAAAGTCAATGAGTTTCTGTTTGTGTGATTTTTTGGCTGGCGTCGTTTCCGGCTCACTTGGATCCAGTGAAAACGTATCAAAGTTCATGAAATAGCCAGAAGCAGTTCGATCAATTGTTGGAATTGCATCGGGATTTGTTGAAATTGGATTTTGTTCTTGACGAGGCATGTTGACGTAGATGTCTGTAGTCGGTCTGATTGCAACTTGGGTGTTAAGTTGATTTTCATTTTGAAGATGAATTTCTTGTTGAAGTGGAGCGAGTTCCATAGCATTGTTGCTTAGTCCTTCATTCCGTACAGGTGGCTCTTCAAACGTGATGAGTCTTTCTGTCTGGACTTCTTGGATTGTAGCGAGAGGAGGGCGTCTGCTACTGTGGAGTCCACGAGGCCTACTGTTTAGTATCGGCCACATAGTGTGGTTTGATTAAGTCAATTGAGACAAATCTTTTCTCCTTTTTCCCGGCAAGAGGCGGCAGAAGTACAGTTCTTGTGCCTTGGATTGCTAGGACCGGTACAGGCTTTCTGTAGGATGGCCCAAATTCTTTCTTGTCTGCAATCTTGTCTCTGACCAGATCCCCGACTTTTGGGATCCAGACAGGTCTTGCCGTTACTGCCTTGACTTCCTCTGTGGCGGTCTGTTTTAAGTGGACGTTGCTTTGTTGTGTCCTGGATTCATTTAGATCCTGTAAAACAGCCAAACGATCATGGATATCAAATGGTTTTTCATCCGCCACTGTGCCTTCACAATCAAGATCAGGTACCCACATTCTTGTTCCAAATAGGACCTCATAAGGAGTGACACCCCCTAGAGAGCTTCTTGGCTGATTGTTTATTGCTCGTTGGACCCCATAAAGGTGATCGACCCATCTACCGCCCTTGCCTAATATCCTAGCTGTTAAAGATTGCTTTAAGTCCCGGTTTTTCCTCTCCACAACAGAATTTCTCTCAGGATGCTACGGAGAGGAGTACCGCAATGCTACGCCCATTCCATCCATGGCCTCTTTGTAAGCCCGAGAGCTAAACGCCGGGCCACGGTCAGAATGTAACGTGCCAACTGCGTATGTGCCGATAAAGACTCACAAATCTTTTATAACAGTTCGAGCGTCAGCGCAGCGCTGAGGCCAAACCCATAGGAATCTAGGGCAGGAATCCACTGCAACCATGATATATTTCTTTGCCCCATCAGATTGTAGGGTTCTGCAGTGGTCCAAATACACACATGCAAGAGGTTTGTCTGATTTTAGTAATGGTGTCTGCGCTGTTCGTGTTACGGTGGAGCCTTTCATCTGCTGGCAGATGTCGCATTTCAAGACATAGTCTTTGGTCTGCTTTGTTAACCCTGGCCACCAGTAGCGCTGTTTCAGTAAAGAAATAGTCGCTGTAACGCCTGTATGTGCAGAACCCAAACCCTTGTGTGCTGCTAGAATTAAGCCTTGCCTACGATCCATATTTGGTATTACTCTATCCCCCACTCCAGGAATCTGAGCATATGGAATGTTTTGTGCATCTAACTTGTAGGAGTACTTGAGTGGAAATTTCTTTGGTACTGCTGTGCTGCCTTTGCGTGAAGCATTGACAGCTACCAAAATCTCGCCGTCTATTCTCGTTTTTGAACGAGTGATTGCAGCTACGGATGCTGTGCGTACATGCCCCCTTTGCGGCTTCATCAGCCAATGAATTCCCTTCAACGTGAATGCCATCACGCTGATGACGTGAGCCCTTGGTAGTTCGTTTCTCAACTCCACTACTTGTTCCCATAGCATTTTATGCTTAATTGTGCCACCTTTTGCGTCTTTGAACTCGTTTTGTTCCCAATGATGTAAATATTCATTGTACGACTGTACACAGTAAAAGGAATCACACACAATTAGTGTGGGGAATTCGTGTTCCGTATTTACAAGTGCCAGTATCAGTGCTTTTAATTCTGCCAACTGAGCCGTGCAGTCTCCTAGAGATTGCGTTTTAGTGCTACTGGGATGGAACTTTCCATCGCGCATGCAACCTTTAACGATTGCACACGCCGCGCTGTAAGCTTGCTTACTCCCTATGGCTGGTTGAGCAGATCCATCAGTGTAAATAATGTATTCATACTGATCTAGAGGCAAAATCTCATTTGGTAGAGGATATTCTTGTTCGTATTGCAGAAATGCTTGTGTTTTTAAACTTGGATCAAATCTGTATTCAACATCCGTTGCAGTAAGAGAATTAGCCCATTGTATCCATCTGGGATGTAAGGCTTTCGCATTTGGAATGCTAGCTTTTGTAACAGCTTCTAAAGCTGGTACTGGGGTCACGACAATTATGCATTTACCCTGAGCCAGAGCTCTTTCTCTTGCTACAGCGGTCTGCACTGCTGTCAGGATTTTTTTCTGTTGAAGTGAAACGCATTTCTGCGTTTGTGTACAGGTGTGATTTGTATGCGATTGGTACCGTTTCGCCTTCATTGAAAGTTAAATAAGTGTACCCGCATTGACCCGCTATTACTCGGATCACTAAGTTGCGTACGTTTACGCGTGTCTGTAAATGTTTTGAAGCTATCATGTCTTCCTGTAGGGAACGCAGGATATTTGTATGTTCCTGTGTCCATTGTCTCACTGAAAAATCAGGTTTTATGAAGTCGTAGAAAGGTTTTATTCTTTCTGCGTAATCCAAAATGTGTGTTCGACCAAAATTTAGGAATCCCAGAATTGATTGTAAATTCTTTAATGAATTTGGAGGTTGGAGCAGCGCACACTTTTCTAAAAAGTTAGCTGCTAGGATTTTTCCTTCACTTGACAGCTCATACCCTAAAAATAGGACATTGAGATGGGCAATTTTTGATTTTTTGAAATTAAATTTATAGCCCTCAGAGGTGAATCCCATAATAATGGTGCTCACCCTGGTCAAGTGCTTTGGTAAGTCATCGTCCGTCAGATAAATATCATCCACATAGGACAATGCTTCTTCATCCAAATTTTGGAGTAACTCTGTTACCCTTGCTGAAAACAACCCCGGGCTATTCTTATACCATTGGGGGAGTCGACAAAATTGCCGTTGGGACCCTAGCGCTGAGAATGCGGTCAGATACCTGCTTTCAGGCGCTATATTTTGGCAGAAAAATCCATTTGAGGTATCAAGTGTTGTTTTGTATTTTTGTCGCACAATGTTATTCATTAATGCAGCACTGTGTGCATTTTGAACTGCAAATGTCTTTGTGCAAGTGTTTAAATGTCTGTAATCTAAAACTAGACGATATGTGTTGTCAGGTTTGGCTACGGGGAACAAAGGATTGTTCATAGGTGAAGTGCAATTTTCTATCACCCCCTGGTATTCAAGTTGATCTAGGATCTCCCTGACTTGTTTTTTAGCTTCCTGCTTTATTGGATATTGCCTTTGAGCATTTGGGGAAACTTTTAACGGGATCACGTGGTGGCTTGAATCTTCATCCCAACCAGCATGATTTTTGTACAATGCTGGAGCTAGGGCAACCGCCCACTCCTGCGCATATGCATGTTTTAAAGGTATGGGAACGAGGTCGGAAAATGCTGGAAAAATTACCTTTTCTCCCTTTGGGCACTCCATGACGAATGCTGGTGGCCAGTCTTGCTCTGCTAATAGGATGTCATATCCAGATGACAAATTTTCCCAAAATAGACCTTTAACTTTCCTGGGCTTGTCCCCCTCCATCCGGAGTGTTATCTCATGTAACTTATGTGGGACACTTACCCGAGTATCAGGTGTTTCCACCGTGATATACTCACTCAACTCCGCTGTCACCAGAAATTCCTTCAGGTTCTGGTGAGCTAACGTTACTTCTGCCGCGCTGTCTAGCGCCGTCAGAGCCCATTCCCCGTTCAGAAGCTGTGTCCTCAGAATTCTGGGCATGTCTGATCTTGAGACCTGCTACCTTTTTCTTTTTGAACTGAGGTTTCTGTTTTTGTTTATCCTCTTTTTTAGGTGCGTAGTCCGCAGCGCGTTGCGTGTCTCTGGACTTTGTATGCTCCTCTTGTCTGTGTTCTGACCGTCCTTCCCTCTCGGAGTTTCTTGACGAACCCTGAAAGGAACGAGAGGAACGCGTATCAGTATCCTGATACCGCTCAGGTTTTTTAATATTATCCCTATTCCTGAGGTTATACCTCCTTTCAGAGGGCTCCTGTTGAGGAGACCTGCCTCGGGATTGAAATCTGCTGTCTTTAGACTTTTGTTGCTTTTTATTTTTCCACTTCTTTTTAGAAGAAGTAGGTGTCTGCTTTGTAGTGTCCTTTTCAGAACTGCCCACCAGTTGTGGTTTTAATGCCTTCCCACCTAGACTGTCTCTGCCTAATTCTGCATATGCAGTTTCAATGATTTTGGGTAGTTAGTGTTGTTGATCTATTGGACTGAACTCCCTTAGGCGTTGGCGGATCGCCACTGACGCTGCTTCCCCCTTAATGTTAGCTAGCATTATGGCTGATACCTGATCAAAGTTGTTTAGTAACTTCATCCCTAAGTTTAGGGCAGGCTCTGCTCCGTACTCATTTTGTATCTGTCTCAATACGTCTGGCACTACTGCTAAGGACGGGATACCATGTTTTCTGGTATATATGGCAGCAAAGACTGAACCCCAAGAGGTGCAGTCCTCTACTTGTGGTGTGATCCCCATGGGCAAGCAGATTGTTAGAATTCTGTGTTTATCATAGGTGGTAGTATTCGAGAATACCGCCTCAAGCTGAGTTATTTTCTGAGCTATCCAGAATGGGATTTGTTTGCGTTTTGCGGGCATTTTGCCCATTACCGGGTGTAATGTTTGAGGAGTAATTTTATTTCCTGTACCCTGAGCTGGAGTACTATTTGCTGCACCTGGTGAAGGTTGGATTGTCTAAGTCCTCATGACAAATTGTGTCAGGTTTCTGTAGATTTTAATTAAATCTCTGTGTTGTATGAGTAATTCTGGCCGTGGCATTGTTCCAATGTCAGGGTGCGGTGTGTAAGCCGCTAGTATTGGCCATCTGGCCCCGTCTCCTCCGAGCGGGCCTAATCTTACTCTTCCTCGTACGTGGGGTAGGGCGCCATTAAACCAGTAATAATGTTCCTGGTAAGTGAGTGGAATCTCTATGTCCTCAAACGGACCATATTCCCTTGGTGCATCTCCTTTTATATAGTAGTGAAATGTCTTTGTTATGGCATTTGCTGCTGGGAATGTAACCCATGAATAGAACACCTCTGTTTTGTTTGATTCGTGTGCCTCAATCACGAAAACTACCATGCCACCCCTAGCTTGTAAACCATTTTCTAATAGTCTTAGGGTGACTGTCATTCTGAATTTTGGTGCAATCTGTATTGCATTTACAGGATCTTCTCCTTCTTCTGAAAAATTCAGGTCAACTCTGTCTTCCCCTGCCTCGGAATCAGGCATGTTTAGAGGAAGAAGTGTTCAAAGGGAACTAAGGTGAGGTGTTATGCACAATTTAGGAACTAAATGTCCTTCAAGCTTGATTAACCAACAGCCGATAAATAGGATATCTCGCCTACTCAGCTGTGGCGGAGTTTGTGCCCACCCACTCCAGACGTCTCTGGGGTTTTGTGAGTAGGTTCTCTGAGAATAGCCCGACTGAACTACTCAGATTCTACTGTTAAATAAGTACCCAACCAACGTTGGCGGCGCCATGTCGTGTAGTTCCTATAGTACCCCTGCAGGACCTGCGCGTTTGGATAACATAAACTGTGGGCTTGGTGTTAGACTGACTCTGTGCACCCCCACCGTAAATGTTAGCCGGATTTGCATTAGCTAGCTCACAGTGCCACTAGAATCTCTTCTTATCGGAGAGAGATTTGTTTCTGGCAACCTTAGATCATGACAACCCTAATTCCTCAGAATCGTGGAAACAATGTACTACCTTTCGCTCAGTCACTCATGCTTACTTATTCGGTTTGTCTCAGAGAGTTACACAGAATAAACAGTCTGGGCGTTTCAATAAGTATTTATTGAACAGTTGTTATTCTAGTGTAAAATATATGTGCTGCAGCAACTAGCAGACAATAGCAGAGATATATTATCAGCAGTACGATCAAAGTGAAAGGATAGAACAGTTCTACCATATTGCAATAATCATGAATACATACATGAATATGAAAAGCATTATGAAAGTGTGCGTACTCCTACGATGCCTAACTCGATGTACCTGAGTGTACCTAGCATATGTGTAGGTCTAAAAGCCTAAGAGCCAAGAATCCCTCTAGGATTTAGTCGAACCCCCATACCTGAATAGAGAGAGTGTGGGACCCCGTCCTGGTCTCGAGTTGGACACCCTGCAAGGGCTGTGTTAGACCGCTGTCAGCTGGAGCGACTGCATGCAGGAGCCTCAGCGTCTCTGGTCAGTGTGTCAGCATGGAAGTCTCGGTTCCCTCTCTCTTACCGTGGCAAGATGTGGTGTATTTATACCCTAAAGTGTCTTGTCCCTCAGTATGGTTTGTATTGGTCTTTGTTAGAAATGAGGAAGACGTCAGGGGTGAACTTTGCACATACATATTATGCGGGAGATGTAGCTGGTGAATGCTCATGCATAATTTATGAGTACATTGTAGGCCTGTGTTCTGGAAAGACCTTGCAGTGTTCTAACCACAGACTAGATAACGTTCAACCCTCAGAGCTCGTTGTGTACTGTAGGGAACTAATGTAGGTGAAAGATCATGCCTATATTAGGAGCCATGACTAAAATAGGGCATGTACGAGTATGACCATAATAGGGCATATACGAGTATGACCATAATAGGGCATATACGAGTATGACCATAATAGGGCATATACGAGTATTTCTACATTATGGCATATATGAACGGGTCTACATTAGGGCCTATATACGAATCATAACAGAATTGCCCTAGGGGAGAAACTGTAATTTTACCAGCATTCTCTGACCATGTTCCCAAACATTTAAAATATACATATGCGTAGGAGTGGGCGGTAGCCCAAGCTCTGGCATTATACAAAAACCATGTTGGATGGGATGAGGATTCAACCCACCACATAATTCCATTGAAAAATACTCCGACTGCACAAAGGCAGTCTCCAATAAAGCAAGAAGCTAAAAAACAGGTCAGGGAGATCTTAGATCAACTTGAATACCAAAGAGTGATTGAAACATGCACCTCTCAAATGAATAACCCTTTGTTTCCCGTATCAAAACCGGACAACACATACCTTCTAGTGTTGGATCACAGACATTTAAACACTTGCACTAAAACATTTGCAGTACAGAATGCACACAGTGCCGCATTAATGAATAACATTTTGCAGTAAAAATACAAAACACTAGATATCTCAAATGGATTTTTTTGCCAAAATATAGCGCCTGAGAGCAGATATTTGACAGCATTCTCAGCGCTAGGGTCCCAGCGTCAATTTTGTCAACTCCCCCAGGGGTATAAGAACAGCCCGGGGTTGTTTTCGGCTAGGGTAACTGAATTACTTCAAAATCTAGATGAGGAGGCATTGTCCTACGTAGTGGATATTTATCTGACGGATGATGACCTGGAGGAACACTTGAACAGAGTAAACACCATAATTTTGGGATTTGCCTCTGAGGGCTACAAATTCAACTTAAAACAAGCATTGGCATAGCCAATAGGTCTTGCCTTTGGGACATTATAAGTGTTTAGCCATGCAACAGTTGATGTTGCACCAAGGATATTGTGCTGCATAATTAAATACTTATAAGGTCCCAAAAGCGTGACCTATTGGCTATGCCAATGCTTGTTATTTACTAGCCTTTATCTTGCTGGCTGTAGAACCAAGAGACCGTAGCTAATCTTGGCGTTGTCACTTACTCAAAAGCCTGTGATCCTGGGCAAATTATGTTATCTTCCTGTACCCAACTTCCCGTTATTTGCTGAAATTGCAAGCAGGCCACTATTAGGTATTATATGTCAACTGAAGGTTTGCAATTTTTTCTCCTAAAGCTTTGCTTCTAGATGATGTGCCCCGAGCTCTGCAAAATTAAGTCGGACATCCTTTTTTGAAGACACGCCTGCTCACAACAAATTAGTCTAATTCGCTTTAATGTATGGCTCAGCCGTTAGCCATTATATAATTTGTCCAACGTGCAGACTGCAGCCATCTCATCGCCAGCAGACCTCTGTCCCCGTCCTTTCAGCTCACTTTCAGCTGTTCTCCTTAAGGCCGGAAGCTGTGTCTCACATCTGAGTCCCATTCCAGGAAATGAAAGCTACTGCATTTCATAGGAGATCGCTGCCATTATTGGACGTGGTGACCTTCGCGCACTCCATAGCTGCTGCTGCGCGAGGCAGGGTTGGGAGGGAAGCCATCTTGGAAGGCAGAGGGCTCTGCACTTCCGGGCGTAACCACAAACACATCTGCAAGTCACTACTAGGGGGAACCGCCTTGGAACTAATATAAGAAGGAAGGGTGGCGGTGAAAGAAATGAACCTTGGATGGCAGAGAGGAGCGCAGACGTGTGGGGTTAACGTGCTGTCGCCCAAGTACATTCATTGCCAATTTTCGAACCACAAAGGAGTTGCAGAAAGCCCATTTCCTTTAATTGAATAAACTATAGATGAATGCCACAAGAGAAGGCGTCAAGTGCTTAAGACACCTGCATCGCAGCAGTTCTAAGCACTACACCTCTTGCCCATTAAGGCACGCTGATTTCAGGCAAATTGCTTTTATCTGTTAAGTGAATTGAGAGACGGTTTGAGACCTGGCTCACAGAAGCCCCCCTCCCCACCCCCTCTTCTCCGCCCCTAACCCACCCGAGATGCAATAGGGAAAAATCTGTTCCATGACGCGCTAACGGTTGCTGGTGGTGGGTATCTGCACTCATTTATAGGGGCCAGGAATAATTTTTCATCAGACATTCACCCAGAGAAAGAGAGGTTAAGAAGAACAAGCGGTCTGCACTTTTCAAGCACTTGTGCTTGTGGCGGCATCCACCTTGCGGGAGCGAGCAGCGGCGCGCAGGGGCCATCTGTTTGTAATTAACGTGGCCGCTCCGCTGCTCGCTCCCGCAAGGTGGATGCCGCCACAAGCACGAGGGCTTGAAAAGTGAAGACCGATTCCTAAAGGCCCTCTCCTAGAGCATCGCATGCGCGCTGCCTAGGCGAGACCTAAAAATCGAAGATTGCACACCTTAATGTCCTTTTTCTAGGATATGAGCTTTCAAGTGAAGGGAAAAGCCTAGCAGTTAATTTTTTGGAAAAATGTGCGCTGGTCCAACCTCCAAAATTATTTAAAAATTTACAATCAATCCTGGGATTCCTGAACTTTGGCATAACATACATTTTAGATTACGCAGAAAGAGTAAAACCTTTCTACAATTTAATAAAACATGATTTCTCAATTAGACAATGGACACAGGAACACACTGATATCTTTTGTTCTTTACAAGCTGACATGATAGCTTCAAAGCACTTACAGACACGCGTAAATGTACGCAACCTGGTGATCCGTGTAGTTGCGGGTCAATCTGGGTACACCTATCTAACATATAATGAAGGTGAGACAGTACCAATAGCATAAAAATCACATTTGTACACAAATGTTGAGATGCGTTTTGCATCAACTGATAAAATTCTAACAGCAGTACAGACTGCTGTAGTTAGAGAAAGAGCCCTGGCTCAAGGGAAACGTATAATAGTCGTTACCCCAGTTCCAGCCTTAGAAGCTGCGACAAAGGCAAGCGTTCCGAATGCTAAAGCCTTACATCCAAGATGGACACAATGGGCTAATTCTCTCACTGCAACAGATGTAGAATACAGGTACGACCCAAATCTAAAAACACAAGCATTTCTGCAATACGAACAAGAATATCCTCTACCAAATGAAATAATGCCTCTAGATCAGTATGAATATATCATTTACACTGACGGTTCTGCTCAAGCAACCATAGGGAGTAAACAGCAATACAGCGCAGCGTGTGCTATCGTTAAAGGTCACATGCAGGATGGAAAGTTTCATCCGAGTTGTACAAAAACACAGTCTCTAGGAGACTGCACGGCACAGCGAGCAGAACTAAAAGCACTAATACTGGCACTGGTAAATACGGATCGAGAATTCCCCACACTAATCGTGTGTCATTCCTTTTACTGTGTACGGTCATATAATGAATATTTACATCACTGGGGACAAAACGGGTTTAAAGATGCAAAAGGTGGCACAGTTAAGCACAAAATGCTATGGGAACAGGTAGTGGAGTTGAAAAACGAACTACCAAGGGCTCACGTGATACATACACTGAGTCATCAACGTGATGGGAATTCATTGGCTGATGAAGCCGCAAAGGGGGCTGTACGCACGGCTTCCGTAGCTGCATTCACTCGTTCAAAAACGAGAATAGACGGTGAGATAATGGTTGCAATTATTGCCACACGCAATAACTCAGCAGTACCAAAAAGATTTCCACTCAAATACTCCTACAAGTTAGATGCAAACAATGTCCCATTTGCTCAAATTCCTCAAGTGGGGGATAGAGTAATACCAAATATGGATCGTAGGTTAGGATTAATTCTAGCAGCACACAAGGGTATAGGTTCTGCACATGCAGGAGTTACAGCAACTGTTTCTCTATTGAAACAGCGCTACTGGTGGCCAGGACTAAGAAAGCAGACTAAGGGCTACGTCTTGAAATGCGACATCTGTCATCAGATGAACGGCTCAACAGTAACACGTTCAGGACAGACACCATTACTAATATCAGACAAACCACTCGCGTGTGTTTATCTGGACCACTGCGGCCCCTTACAATCAGATGGAGCTTACAAATATATCATGGTTGCAGTGGATTCCTGATCTAGGTTCCTATGGGTGTGGCCCCAGCGCTCGGCTGACACTCGAACTGTTATAAAAGATTTGCGAGTCTTCATAGGGACATACGCAATTGGCACATTACATTCTGACCGTGGCCCCGCGTTCAGCTCTAGGGCTTACAAGGAAGCCATGGGAGGTCTGGGTGTAGCATTGCGGTACTCCTCTCCGTACCATCCCAAGGGAAATTCGGTTGTGGAGAGGAAAAACCGGGACTTAAAGCAGTCTTTAACAGCTAGAGTATTAGGCTCAGGTGGAAATTGGATAAAACATCTGTATGGAGTTCAAATGGCATTAAATAATCAGCCAAGAAGCTCTCCAGGGGCTGTCACTCCTTATGAGGTCCTATTTGGGACGAGGATGTGGGTACCTGATCTTGATTGTGAAGGCACAGTGGTGGATGATAAACCTTTTGACATCCATAAACGTTTTGCTGTTTTACAGGACCTGAATGAATCCAGGGCACTACAGAGTAATGTCCAGGTGAAAAGGACCGCCACTGGGGAAGCAAAAAGTGTCACAGCAAGACCTGTGTGGATCCCTAAAGTTGGGGATCTGGTCAGAGAGAATATAGCAGACAAAAAAGAATTTGGGCCATCATACAGAAAGCCTGTACCTGTCCTAGCAGTTGAAGGAACAAGAACAGTACTTCTGCCACCTCTTGCCGGTAAAAAGGAGAAAAGATTTGTCTCAATAGACCTGATCAAACCACACTATGTGGCCGATACTGAGTAGTAGGCCGCGTGGACTCCGGAGTAACAGACACCCTCCTCTTACAACTATACAAGAAGTTCAAACAGAAAGACTCATCACGTTTGAAGGGTCACCTGCACGGAATGATGGACTAAGCAACAATGCAATGGAACTCGTTCCTCTTGAAACTGAAGTTTAAAATGAGAACTCCACTGAAAGACAAATTTCAATTCGGCCAAACACGGATATCTACTTCAACATGCCCCAACAAGAGCAAGCTGCAGTTTCCACAAGACCTGTTGAATTACCAAAAATAGACCGAACTGCATCTGGCTATTTCATTGACTTTGATACGTTTTCACTGGACCCAAGAGAACCTGATACGATGCCAGCCCAAAAAACTCATGTACAGCGATTCAGAGATTTTCTGAACTTTCTTAAAAAGACTTACCTGGTATCACCTTGGGTGGAACTCTGGGTATCCACCGGAATACTTTTCTTTCTTTTCTGGATAGGCCTAGTAACTGTCTTTAGTATGCTTATAAATGGAACTTATCTTTGAGAAAGTTCTGCAGCACAAAAAGTGAATGTGATTCTGAAACCGCATCTATCATCACATCGTGAAAAAAAAGACCTATCATCAGTGAACATTTCAGCAGTTCCTATACCTGACGGTATAATGTGTGACAAGGTTGATTACGATATATATGGCCCGACTGAACTTTTAAAAATACCACATTTATTTAAAATTTCATTAAGTGATATCATTACCTCCAGTACATTTTCCGATGATTGGTATTGTGAAACTGTAAATAATATGTTGTCTGATTTTGAAAAATCTGCTGCTTTTTCTAAGAATAAAATGTTAGAAGACACATCAGACTATGAAACAATGTATTGCTATCAACATTAAGGTTATCACTTTCTGCATAAGTCTGCTAATCCCAGAAATGTTTTCACATACCACCTATGGGAACATTGCCCGACACCGCCGAAAAGCAGTTCAAAAACATTTGCACAGAAATTTCCGTATTTTTCAGGGTTTAACACATCAGACCTAGCCTCATATTATTACAAGGTTGCACCAACAACAGCACGGAAAAATATGTTGACAAACCCCAAACAGATTTATTCTGCTTCCTTTATTGCCCAGTTGTCTGAACAAGGTTTCGACTTATGGAAAGACACCATAGACTTAAAATCTGTCTGGGGTACTAGATACTGGCAGGTCCAGGGAACAGAGGCACTATTTAGAGCATGCCTTATTCCTCAGCAAATAATGTTTTTGAATGAAACGGTGCAACAAACGACCTGTCTTGGACTAGCCCAAAACAAGGATTTGATTACACCTCGGGTGCCAGCACCATCACACACTAAGGGTAACATAACATCACAAGAAGAGGTTACACTAGAGGCCATCATGCAATACAATAGATCAGACCCCGATTGGAAGGGATGGTTGATTTGGCCCACAGACACCAATAGCTGTCCAGAAAGATTCTTGGGTAAAACTAAAGGATTTAGTATCAGTAGGCCAGATCCACGCTATGTACAGAGACAACACCCACAGGTAGTGACATCATACAGTGTTGGGAAGTTATGCCTCGATTGGCTAAAGACCTCAACACTTACACATGTGAAACAACACTTATCCTTACTTACAGAGGATGTGGACCTACAGGATTTTTTATTAGGCCCTAGGAAGCCACGTCAGAAACGTTTCTATTATGCTGTCTACAATGAGATTTGGAAAATATCACAACAAGAGGCCGCGGAAAGAATACAAGAAATAGATCGTATAAATCTAGAGAAGGCTCTAGCAGTGGTCGACAATGGGTTAACGACACTAACTTCCAGGATATATTCTCCAGGCAACACTGTATCTTCTGCTATTGATGTACTAGAACAGGATCTGTCCATATTACAATACGGGCAATCACAATTGCGTTCTATTATGTTATTAAGCTGGATGCTGCAATCTTTGCGCGCAGGCTATGTGCCTTGGCGTTTCATAAACAGTACGTCTCTGTTTTCTTCGTACAATCTGACAGAAAAACAGATAGAAATGGCACAAAGGGGAGCAAAATATGCAATGCTGCGTATTGAAAAATTGGATAGATTAGCATTTACAGTGGCCGAGTCACCGTCCCCATGGCCACATAACTCTTCCGGTCACTACCTTTCAATTCCAATATTGCCTTGAACAAATGCAGGCAGGCAGATATGAAGAAATGGGTAGGGAATTCATCAAGGAATCTTGGGAATTACCATACAGATTTCAATGCCGGAGTGGGGAAAAAGAAGTGTTTCTAAGCGGTACAAACTGCGAGAATACTTTAAGTGGATCACTTATATGCCAGGATATATTGCTTCATGGGGCCTGTAACGGTTCGGTAGCTAACTTATCCTGTCACTTAAAGTGTGCCCCAGCTGCCGTGATCACTCCCGTGTTCGGGCTACTTTCGAATGGGAGATACTTGATGCTGAACGATCAAGGTTGCCTTGGGAAGCTTCCGGGCATCGCATATCTGGTAACCGTGAGTTCCAGGGTTACTTGCTGTATGCAAGTATTGTTTCCACCAACACATACAGTCAGGGAGGCGCCGTTATGGCCTTCACTAAATGTTTCGTTAATGCGGTTTGATGATTTAAGCAGAATGAAAGCCATGCTTATACAGAAATTTGTGCCCTTAACCTCCGCTCGAGAGACCTTTGATCTTCAAGTTGCAAGGTCTTCAGCAGAGATACAGGCGCTTATACGTACAAATTGCCCCTTCCATTTCGCAGAAATGGTAAATCGTATCTTTAACATGTCTGATACGACAGGCATCATCCACCTATTTAAGACCATAGGTTCTGGACTATTAAGCACCTCGGAGTTATACCCAACTATATACACTCCGTATTTGGAAGCATATTTGGAGGGCTGCCGCTGATCCTGTTTATAATAGCAGGTATCCTGATTGTCGTTTTTCTGCTACGCAATGACGTCCCAGTCACCAAGGAGATGGAAACAGTACTCCTGGAGCGAAAATACCTTGATCGCATGGTACAACTTCTAGGCACACCTCGCCAAAGGGAACTAAGTGCTTCTTGGTTCTTGTCATTTAGACCAGTCTGGATGGACTGCATCTTACCTGTCCTCCGATGCCTGTTTTGCGGAGAAGAATGCGTGTTGGATCTCTGTCTGACACTCCCATCATGTGCGCAACCGGACGTTGATGCTTTACTGGACCCGATAACGGCCCATGTTCTGCAGTGTCCCCAGCATATTCCCATGTTGATGGCGGCATTCCTAGAGCCACCACAGGTAGTATCTGCTCCTGTTGGTATGGACACCAGCTCCCCCTCTGACACCCAGGCCTTGGATGGCGCACAGGCTGCCCCAGCACCGGCTGTGGAGAGTACGGAAGATCATCTGTGCTCAATTGACATAATCTGCGAGGTGTTACAGGGACCGTCGACTGCGGAGGCAAGCAACGAAAATGTTGCGTCTACCAGCCAGGACACATAAACATTTGACTCTTTTGGCCCGTCGTGTGCTGGGAAAAAAATTCCACTCTTGGAAAACAAACGGAAAATTAGAACTCCATATCAAAATTGACATTCCTTTTGAGCAAGTATGGCTTTCAAATGCTTGTAGTAGTTCGGACTATACCTACGGACATATTAGAGCTGTAGCTTAAAGTGTCAATTTCTAATATTTTCTCTTTTTTAACACTTTTTTAACACTTTTTAAAACAATGTTTTTTAACACAACGAGAAACTAATGTTTTGACTATTTGCGTACAAGTATCTAGTCCACCTTGTAGTACGGTTAGAATTAAACTATGTCGTCCATTCGGAAGAGGAGTGGGTGTTATATTCCATATAGGTACCATAATATAGGCCTCGGTAACTTCATTACCCTTCACCTATATTCTTCCCTACATTACACTTGTCACGGTTTACAGGGACTGACATTTTACCTAGATACTACACTGCATTCAGAAAGCGGGTTTTTCCCTAGTTCGAAATCTCATACATTATGCATGAGGATTCTTGGAAGCACAGCAGGACTACCATCTCCTGTATAAAATCTATGTACATTTTCACTCCCAATGTCATCCTTAGACCGACACAGTAACAGAGCAAGGTAGGACCCCTGGGGAGACCTATGGGTATATATACATCACATCTTGCTAAGATAAGACAGAGGAGGCCAAGACTTCCTGGCCGACACACTGACCAGAGACGCTGAGGTTCCTGCATGCAGACACTCCAGCTCGCAGTGGTCTAAAACATCCCTTGCGGGGTGTCCAGTTCAAGACCAGGACGGGGTCCCACAGTCTCTCACTTCAGGTAATGGGGTTGACTAAATCCTAGAGGGATTCTTGGCTTAACACCTACACACATACTAGGTACATGTAGGTACATCTAGTTAGGGAAGCATTGTAGGAGTACGAATCTTTTTATCATGTGTTTTATATACTCGAATGTATTCATGATTATTGTAAGATGGTAGAACTGTACCATCCATTTACCTTTATAGTACTGCTAATCATTTATATCTTATACTGTCTAACAGTTATTGCAGCTCATTTATTTTACACCATAATAACAACTGTTCAATAAATGCTTATTGAAAACGCCCAGCCTGTTTATTCTGTGTACCTCTCTGAGACAGACTAAGTAAGCACGAGTGACTGAGCGAAAGGTAGTATATTGTTTCCACGGTCCTGAGGGATCAGGGTTGTCATGTTGGATGGTTGCCACAAACTATTCTCTCCTTGGTAAGAGGAGATTCTAGTGGCACTGTGAGCTAGTCGGTACCGAAGGTCAACATACCTGGTGGGGGTGTTCAGAGTCAGTCTGACACCAATCCTACAGTGTATGTTGTCTAAACGTGCAGATCCTGTATACTTTTTATAGGAACTACACGATAACTGTACTCCAAAAGGAATTGAATTTCATACAAATGATGAGGATATCCTTTTTAAATTGGCTAAACAAAAATAAAAAACTGAAAGCTTGTTCCCTTTGCTAACCAGAGATGTCTAGCCTCTAGAAATGAGAAACTCTGTATCACCAGAAGTCTGGGATTTTACAACAAAAGACCTTGGTCTATTTAAAGGTGTTGCTCCGAATAAATCACTGTGAAGCCCAATGATGAATTTCCACGAATCCCGCAATATAATGAGTCCTGAAACTATTGCAGGGATTACTCCCTTGATTACATTGATGATTGAACAAGGGATCCTGAAAGAAATATTAGGAAGTCCATGTAACTCTCCTAATATGGGTTTGCATTAACCTAACGGTAAATACTACATTGTTCAGGATTTGCGACGGGTTAATCAAATTGTGGCTTCATGTTGTCCTTTGGTACCGACTTCAGCTGTGATATTATTTCAAATTCCATGTGAGGCTGAGTGGTTCTCTGTCATTGATTTGTGCCAAGCCTTCTTTTCTATTCCCTTGCATTTAGATAGCCAATTTCTTTTTGCTTTCCGGTTCGGCAGTCATGTCTTGGAATGGTGCCAAGTGCCACAAGGGTATACGGAAAACCCCTCTATATTTAATCATATCCTGAAGAAAAATTTAGAATCTTTGGTGATGCCAAATTATTCAGTCCTTGTCCAGTACATTGACGACCTGTTGGTAGCATCAACTGCACAGGAAGCTTGCACATGTGATACCATTTCCTTGCTGAACCATTTAGCTGAGAATGGACATAAAGTGTCCCCGTCCAAGTTGCAATTTTGCAAAAGAGACGTTCTGTATCTTGGACATCACATTGAGAAAGGAACAAGGAAAGTGTCCCAAGATAGAATCACTGCGATTCTAAACATGAGTCCGCCCAATACACAGAAAGAAGTCTGCATGTTTCTGGGAGTGGTTGGCTACCATGGTTAATGGATTCCCAATTTTTCCCTGACAACAAAGCCTCTCCAGAGGTTGACACACAAAGATGTGTCCGATCCGGTACCCTGGGATGGCAATTGCATGCGCTTTTACTGAACTGCGAGAGTCTTTGTCGAGCTCCCGCCTTGGGAATGCCTGATTATAACAAGAGCTTTACTCTGTTCTGCAGTGAGTGCGAAGGTTGTGCATTGTCAGTGCTAGCTCAAATGCATGGTACTGCACGTGGACCTGTAGCATATTTTTTGGCTACTCTCGATCCTGCAGCTGCCACGTTGCCTGGATGTTTGAAAGCCGTTGCTACAACGTGTGTGGGTTTGGAACAGAGTGAGAGTATTGTTATGGGACATCCATTGAAAGTTTATGTGCCTCATTCGGTCAAGGTGTTGCTTATGCATACTCAAATGCAACATCTTACCAGTAACTCTCGATCCTGCAGCCGCCACGTTGCCTGGATGTTTGAAAGCCGTTGCTAGCACGTGTGTGAGTTTGGAACAGAGTGAGAGTATTGTTATGGGACATTCATTGAAAGTTTATGTGCCTCATTCGGTCAAGGTGTTGCTTACTCGTACTCAAATGCAACATCTAACCAGTAACTGCCTCACCAAGTATGAACAGATTATTTGGGGAGCAGAGAATGTTACTCTTATGAGATGCACAAGTCTAAATCCTGCGACCTTGATGGCCCTTTCAGGAAATTAGATTGTGATTGATGAAACTGATCATGATTGTCTGGATGTGACTAAACTGTGTACGAAGCCTTGCCCTGACATACTTGATACCCCATTGCCTGAATCGGATCATGTGCTGTTTGTTGACAGATCTTGTTTGCGAGATGAGGGAAGGAAACCTGAAGGCTGCATATGCTATTTGCATGGTTGCGGGTGTGGTTGAAGCTTCATGGTTGCAAGGAGTGTTTTCTGCACAAGTGGCCGAGTTGGTAGCCTTGACGCAAACTTGTAGCAACTCTGACCAATTGCGAGTCACCATCTTCACCAACAAGCAGTACGGATTTGGCGTTGTACATGACTTCAGGCAATTGTGGTGACAGCGGAGGTTCATGACCTTGTCTGGTTCCCCCATCCGTAAGTGAGAGAGTGTGAGGAAACTTTTGCTGTCACTACAGTTTCCTTCCCAAATTGCCGTGGTAAAGTGTGTTGCTCATCGGCAGGGCAATGATAATGTTACGGTCGGCAACCGCTATGCGACTAAGACCGCGCACTATTGCGCTCAAAATTCGTACACCTTCAATTGAGATCCGATGGGAGAGAACAATTATGTCACAGATTGAAGACTATTGTTATCCACTGTAGACACTTGGGAGGAAGTAAAAGCACTGCAGGAGGATGTGCCAGAAGCTGAGAAACAAGGGTGGATTAGGACTGGTTGCACTAGGAGACAGGTTGACGAGGTGTGGGTATACACTGATGGAAGACACGTGTCACCAGATAGTTTGCTGCCTCCTATTGCGTGATACTATCATGGTCCTGTCCATCTCGGGAGAGATGCTATGATGTGTCTCTTTCATCAAACGTGGTTTAACCCAAGGTTTAGGTCTGTTGCAGAAACCCTGTGCCACAGATGCATGGTGTGTCAACAGCAGAATGCAGCGAAAAGAACTCCAGTCACAATGAGTCATGTAGGAAGCTCGAGAGGTCCTTTTAACTAAATGCAGCTTGACTTCATCGAGATGCCTATGTGTAATGGCCTGAAATATGTTCTTGTGATTGTATACATCTTTTCACAATGGGTAAAAAAACCTATCCCACAAGACGAAATGATAGCCTGACTGTAGCAAAAGTATTGCGAAGGGAACTGATACCGCATTTTAGATTTCTGACTTGATTAGAGTCAGATCGAGGAACTCATTTTAATAATGAGGTCTTGAAGATGTTATGTGCAGCATTACAGATTGACCTAAAGCTCTATTGTGCTTATCGTCCAGAGGCTCCTGGAATTGTGGAACAAATCAATGGAACATTAAAATCCTGGTTGGCAAAAGTGTGTGCTTCAACTTTTCTGAAATGATCTGAGGTATTGCCCTTTGTGTTCATGAGTTTGAGAAGTACCCCAGACAGAAGAACAACACTATCCCCACACAAAGTAATTATGGGGAGGGCCATGAGACAGCCTGCAGTTCGGGCAAATGCATTAGTGAATATAACAGATGACTTGGTGCTCGATTACTGTAAAGGACTGGCTGGCGTGGTGCGTTCTGTGTCTCAGCAGGTTGGATAAGATGCAACTTCGCCTCAACAGGAACAGTGCTATGACCTCAGCCCCGGAGACTGGGTCTTGGTGAAGAAACATGTACGAAAGTCATATTTGGAACTTTGTTGGAGTGGGCCGTTCCAGGTGATTCTGGTAAACACAACTGCTGTTAAATGTGGTGATCTTCCGGAACTGTGTACATGCTGCTAATACTCGCAGAGTCCAATGTCTTCTTGAAGATACAGTGCCTGTCTCTGATGTGCCGGTGGTCGCAGAGAGACAACCGATTCAGGTCAGCAAAGCTGTTGGGGACACGCAAGTTAGAGGGATTCTGTGCACTTGGCCTGAGGGGTGTCCGAGAGAGTCGGCTCTTGCGGGTACCGAAAGTTCGCAAGTGAAAGCACTGACTAGGCATGATTTTGACCCCATCGAAGGGACTAGTGCACCTGAAGTTCGAGTAGTACCGGAGACCGTTGGCCCAGAAGACAAAAAAGGTTGAGACGCATTCTGACAGAAGGAAGAGTACCACGGACAACCACAGAGATCTCTAGCCAGTCTGAACAGAGCGACGGTGTTGGGGAAGGACCATCAGTGAGAAGGTCCAAAAGAGCCAGAATATCAAGTCAAAGGTACGCAGCACCTGAATGGACTTACTTGGCAATTAATGATTGGGAGAAAGCACATCACACCTTTTGCTACAACAATTCAAGTCTGCATGAACTGCCTTGAGAAAATGTTGTGCTCCAGGTGAACTTTGAGATTGATCACAAAGTAAAAAGACTGAGTCAATTTGTGTTGGAAATATTCAACAATAATCAAGAACTGTGCAATTGTTAAGAAATTCATTTACAAGGCTATAAAGAAAATGTGAACTGTGCTATTAAGAGACTTTGTTGAAAACCCCTTGCCAGAAAGCGTTCGAAGTTTGCCTGTGCTGCTAAAACTCTGCAAAACACCTAATCCAAATTTTATGAGGAGCTGCAAGGTCTGATTCCAAAAGAAATAATGGATCCAAATACGATATCATTGAAACGCAAACATATATGTGCATGTATACTTGCTGTTTTTTCCATAATGCTTGTAGTATTTCTTATAGTTTTGAATTTGCCACATCATATATACATGACAAACATTGAGCCTATTTCTGTGCCTAGAATTCCTTTATCTAGTCACAACAGTCTAAGCATTTCAGAAGAGAAGGTACTGCATGGAGATACTTCCACTGGTGATTATTCAATGAATGTATTTACAAAACTCTTATATGAATACGTATAGGCTATGGATGCTTGTGGTTGTTAAATGTGTATACAGTTGCCTACATCAGTATCTGAGGGTGTGACATATCACCACCTTCCAGTGACATATGGGATTTCTTGCAGTGTAATAACAAGCTTATTAAATGGCAAAGGACAATTTCAGTATTATCATTCTAACTATGATTTAATCTTTTCTGAAGTACCTGTGAGAAAATCCTTAAATCCTGTGCCTGATATTAAAACAGAGGAAATGATGGGAGAATTCTTTAAGCCTTCACAAAGCTTAGACACATGTTATGCGCTTTGACACTACTTAACCTGTATCTTACACAAAACAGAAAGAGAATTTGTAGAATAAGTGGAAGATAGACAAAGGATATTGTGGCCAAAGCTGCTAATCATTCAAAATTACCATCTTGGGTGCTTAAGGAATTAGAGCTTAGAATAGTGGGAAACCAAGCTGCATTTGCTTTAGATTGGCGTGAGACTGACACTAATACAAACTCTGTTGGTTCTAGCGAATGCGACCATACATTTCAAACTTTGGAAAATTGGGGTTTATTCTTGGGAAATGGGGATCCTGTGTTTTCTGGAATTTATTACATTTGTGGGGAAAATGCCTATTACAGGCTGCCTAAAAATTGTACAGATCTTGCTAAATGGGAATAGTTTTCCCAAACATTTATCATGTGGGTCAATCTGATGAAACAAAAAAGTGACACACAAAAGACTTAAAAGAGGTGCAAATATTGGTGAGATAATGGGAGACATCTTTGGAGCTATAATACCATCTGTTGGAGTGATACTGAATTCTCACAAAATACGAAAGTTCTCTACTGTAGTAGACAAATTATCTACTGACACTGCTGGTGGATTCTTAACAATAGATTCTGAAATGATTGCTATGAGATCCATGGTTCTTCAAAACCGTCTTGCTTTAGACGTTCTTCTCGGAAAGGAAGGCGGAGTCTGTTGAATGTTAAAAGTGCAACATTGTTGTACTTACATTCCAAACAAAAGTAAAGACCTGAAAGGATACATTAAGAACATTACACATCTTGGCAAAGATCTGGAAAATTTAAAAGCTGATGGTGCCTGGGAATCAACAGGGAAAGGATTTTCCTCTACAGGTAAATGGTTTGCAGACTTAGGAAATGGATTGTTGGGAAAAATCTTGAAACCCATCTTGATAATTGCTATCTGTATAGTAATCTTGACTATCATCTTCAAGATTTATAGACATGTGAAAACAAGGAAAGAAACAAGAGGTGTAAAAAGAAAAAGAGCTCAGATAGAACTAGAAGATATGCAAAATAAATACTATGACGAAATAAAGACCCCAGAAGAGTATAGGCTAAAGATCATGAAGATTACAGAACTGTAAGATGTGACATCAGATAAGAAAATAATGTGATGGCTTAATTCGCCATCAGAAGGGGTATTGATGCAGCTAAAAAGCTGTAAGAATCTTTACTTGACACATAAACTGATTTTGAGACATTTTGAGTAGCACATGAATAAACGGGCATCAACTACATGTTAAAGGGACATGAGAAATAAATGTGAGAAGAACTTAGCTACTACATCGTAAAAGCATGCAGATAATTGTAGGGTAGATAAAATGATATTCATTTGAATAATATAGGTTTATATTTTAATAACCATCCATAGCATATTATGTCAATGTGTAATAGAATGTTAAAGTGATGTACTCCAGTGTTATAAAAGTCCTGTTCATCCCCATGGAAATAGTAATTTGTGTGAAGAATTAATGAAATCTAACGTAATTGAAATAACTTTACATGTGATCTTGAGGATTTCATTCCGAATTCCATCATCTGCATATGTGAAATTCTGCACCAAATGAGAAAAGCAAAAATAGTGCTACACAGTCATATTAAGTGCAAATATTATGAAATCTCAGATAATAATCTTCATATATGTACTAATATAGAACACCTGAAATTAGATTATTAGTTTATGATTTGAAATAATTTTACACGTTGGTACTTTGAAACTGCAGAAGACTACATAGTTTTTTTAGTTTTTTTTATTTGTTTATTTGCATTGTGAATAAAGTACATCACAGTATATACAACAACAAACAAACCTGGTGTATAATGACAAACAGTATCACAGTCCAGATCCAGCTGTATCAAGTGACATCGTTGAACCCTAACAGCTCCATAGTGGATTCACTTCATAATTGACCCGTTGAGAACCTGTTATCCCCAGAGGTAGTTGTATTCAAGAGACATCAGTCTGAGCTAGGCAACAGTGCTTACTGTCCATTATGTGTCTATTCCCTCACCCCTGTTGTAACACTCACATCTCCCCCGAGGTGGCCTCCCCCACCGCATCCCCACTTTCAGTGCTCAAGCGCTCGCGTACCCAATCAACAAATGGTTCCCAAACTTCCCGGGTTCTAGAGGCCGGTGGCATCAATTCCCAATAGGTCTGCAATTGAATTTGACCATACGTGACCTCCCTCACCCACTCCAGGAGTCTGGGCCGGCGTCTTCTGCCCCAATGGACTGCGACCTGTCTTTTTGCGAATAATAGCAGCAGTGCATGCAACTTACGCTTTTGAACATTTGTTTCCTTGACATACCCCAAGAGTCCCAAAAGCGGAGTCGGAGAGTGTGAAATCCCCAATATTTGGTTTATAGACAGGAAAATCTGGGACCAATAGTAGGTCAATCCCGGGAATTCCCACGCCATATGCAAAAAGGACGCCGCCAATGCCCCACAACGCCAGCAGCTGTCATCCTCTCTTAGTCCCATACGTTTCAGGCTAATTGGGATTCTATAAAACCGATGCAGAAATTTAAAATGTATGAGCCTAAGTTTGTAGTTTGGTGATAGCTCAGTTAACTGGTTACAGCAGTAGGTCCACTGAGCCTCCGAAACCGGTACCCCGAGGTCGGCATTCCACTGCGACAGTGCTCTAGGGCACGTCACCGGGGCATCCGTCTGCATAGCCCCATACAATCTGGTAATAAGACGGCGCGGGGATGGTGAGCGGAGCAGAACTTCCAGAGCCATCAATGTAGGTGGAGCAGTCGGGAACTCGCTATGTAACTCACGGCACGCAGACCGTACTTTATGGTATAGGAAGGCTTCCCCAAAGGTACTCCACATCCCTCCTCCGCCGTCGGGGGTTCCTAAAAGTATCTCCTGGGTAGAGATCCGCAAATGTATGTAATGTCATTTTCTGTGCAAGTGTTTTGCTCAGCTCCCCCTGATATTTGGTAACATTGGATTTTGGGCTAATGGGATAGACGGAGCGTATAATATCTGGGCTCCCGTCCTTCTGCGCAACCCATCCCATGCCCATCTCAGGGTCTCCGGGGGTTAACCTCAGTCGCTGAACGTCTATACAGCTGGTACACCGCAACCGACAGCGGGGTCGGTGCCACCATGTCCCTCTCCACTGCCACATGGGGTTGGAAGGGCGTCGGGTACACCCAATAATGTAGAAACTGCGCCTGCGCGCAAAGTGCGTATAGTTTCATGTCTGGAGCACCCAACCCACCCTGACGCAGCAGCAGTGTCAGCAATTCCCACGAAACCCGGGCCTGCCCGCCCGCCCATGCCAAAGAAATCAGCAGCGACCGCAGTTTCGAAAAAAAGGTTTGCGTGAGCATGAGTGGTAAGTTCATGAATAAATATAAAAACTTAGGCAGAATGACCATTTTCGCCAATGCGATTCTACCCGCTAATGATAGAGGCAGACGGGCCCATACAGCCACCTTCTCTTCCAACCAGTGAATCGCTCTTCCATAATTTAAGCTCCACAACTCTTGTATGTCCCGACTCACCCAAATCCCCAAGTATTTCACTTTGTCTGGCTCCCACCTCACCGGAAACTCGGATGTCACTCTCACCGTGCCATCCGTTAGCGGAAAGACCACCGACTTCCCCCAGTTTATGGATATTCCAGCTAGGTCCCCAAATTTTATAAATTCCCTTAAGACTATATCCAGATTGCGCGCTGGGTCTAGGATATACAACGTAACGTCATCTGCATAGAGGGAGATTAAGAGGCTTCTGGAGCTAAACCCAATTCCTTTATCCGAGTGATATTGACGTATACGCGCTGCCAGTGGTTCCATCGCTGCAGCAAACAGCAGAGGGGACAACGGGCACCCCTGCCTCGTGCCTCGCGTAATCAAGAATGGGGCAGATACCAGACCATTTGCACGAACTCTGGCCGTGGGTTCAGTATATAACAACCGAATCAGTCCTATAAAGAGGGGGCTAAATCCCATGCGACCCAAGATCCCAAAGAGGTACGGCCACTCCAGAGAATCAAAGGCCTTAGTTGCGTCTAAAAACACTACCGCCGCCTGAATATCCGGGTGCAAATAATGCAACACCGAAAATACTGTTCTGAGGTTGTGGGATGCTGACCGTCCCGGTATAAAACCCGATTGATCCGGCCGGGCTATAATCGGCAGCAGAGGCTGTAACCTGTTCGCCACCAGTTTCGCCAGAATTTTAACGTCAACATTTAATAACGATAAAGGTCGGTAAGAGTCAGGATCCGTATCCGGTTTCCCTGGCTTCAACAATGTAATAATAATGGCTTCCCGCATCGATGGGGGTAGTATTCCCGTCTCCTGGGCCTCAGCATAGACCGCTAGGAGCCTGGGTGCCAACTCCTCCACATACGTTTTGTAGAAGGCGGTCGTTAGCCCATCCGATCCAGGAGCCTTACCCAGGGGCAGGCCTCTAATAACGTCAGCTACATCCGCCTCTGTGAGAGGAGAGTCCATATATTCTCTGTACCGTTCATTGAACCAGACCAGCTCCAAGGACTCCAAAAACGGTTGCAGTCCTTCCACGCAGTCAGATTGCGCGGCAGTGTAGCGTTGGGAATAATAGGATGCAAATTCTTCTAGCACGGCCACCGGGCCCATAGCTGTACCACCCTCTTTGGTTGTCAGTTCGGGTATGGTAGCGGCAGTCCTGGAATGTCTAATCATACCTGCCAGCGTTCGCCCCGGTCTATCGCCCTCTCCATATCTGCGCGCCTCCGCATATTTCCCAAGGAATTTCACCTCCCTCCTCGCCTCCTCATCATATTCTATCAATTTGGCCTTTAACTGGGCCAGAATGGATGGCGTGCCGTCCACATAGAAACTCGTCTCTAGGTCTTTTATCTGGGTCTCTATATTGGACAGCGTACTGCGGATGGCTTTAAGCACCCCAGCCTGCCGCGATATGCACTGCCCCCGTACCACTACTTTGAACGCCTCCCAGAGTGAGGCTTCCGTGTCCACAGAGCCCGAGTTGAGGGAAAAATAGTCAGTAATATCTTTACGTATTTCTTCCTTAAATACTTCATCCAGTAACGCATGTGGAGGCAGTCTCCACGCAAACGCCCTCGGAGTGGCGTCCGGGAGCGTCAGTCTAAGAAGACAGGGGGAATGGTCCGACAGTGTTCTCGGCAAATGTCGCACCTCCACCACCCAGCTCGCCACATCTCGGGTCCCCAACCAATAGTCTACACGGGACCAGGCCCGACGGTGCTCAGTGAAACACGTGCCCTCTCTATCCCGTGGATGCCAGGAGCGCCACACATCTATCAAATCCCCATCCTCCACTATTCCATTCAACATTTTCCCGGCAGCTGTAAGGTGAGCCCTCGTCTTGCCCTGTCTATCCATATCATCATTCAGCTCAATGTTAAAGTCCCCCCCCTATAGTAGTGTATCGCAACCTGTCGCTTTGATTCTGGCCCAGAGCTCCTGGAAAAATTCTGGGGAGTCCACGTTAGGACCATATGTCACAACCAGGGCCATGCACACCCCACCCAACATACCCACTAGGATGACATATCTGCCTTCCGGGTTTACATACA